>JANSLU010000020.1:0-1200000 GCA_029298855.1 Ophiostoma populinum | reverse complement strand
ACTTGTATGCTGTCACTTGTCATGTTCTGGCGGTGCATTTGCTCGTACGGATAGTGTGATTCGGGTCAGCCCACGGAGCACCCGGCGCTTTTGCAGGTGGCGGTCTGTATATTTATCCGTAAATATATAATTATGCATTGCATCTCGGCTTCGTCTAGTCGTCTTGTTTGACAGTGAAACTGCTCCGTCGAGACGGTTACTTTTTACATTATATCTTTTTAATTTATTATCAGTGATTCCCTCATCATGCAACATTCAAAGGTTCAAAGGTAAACTAGAAACTAGACTAGCCGAAAAGACCAACCATCCGGCCCAGCCTGGGCCGGGTCACACACCAGCCACCCCCGCTGCAACGCTGGCAGGCTGATCACATTTCTTTTCCGAGCGTGGCCGCTGCATGGGCGCTGTTGGCACGGAGTACGGAGTAGGTGGCATTTGGTAGCATTGCACCTGCGCTCCTGAGTCCTTGCGGCCTGGATACGCGATGGCCGGGCACCGACCGATCTGGCTGCGCGCGGCCCTCTGCGGTGATCGAAGCGAGCCTGGTCCCTCTGACGAGGCGTATATTTATGTAAGCAGACATCCCTCACTGCGTGAACTGGCAAGACAGTTCTGGCTGGCAGATCCGACAGCATCGGCACACGACGCAGACGGGCAAGTGGAAAAAGGTCGAGCGACCAGGCTCGCGGTCTGTCCAGATTCCAGATTCTTTTCTTTGGACGTCACGCGCCACATGTACGGGCAGAGCAGGACGACACCGCCACAGCGCCACAGCGATCCGTTTAATATCACCACGGAGAGTGCCGCTGGACGGCCGTGCGCAAGACAATTTGGTATAAATTGAGGATAAAAGTAAGGGCCGATTCCTTGCTGGCCCAAGCACTGAGTCACGGTTTGCGCAGCGCCCAGCTGCCACAAGCAAAAGTCGGCCAAGTCGGCCAACAGTTGGCATCCTTGCAGCCCAGCAGCCCAGGTAGAGCGATTGCCCGGCATCCTGGCAGAGGATCGTCTGCGAAATGGCAAGCCAGCCTTGGCCGTTCCGTCCAATCTCTGAAGCCAGTCCTGGGCGTCCACGAAACCCGGCCAGGTCTTGGCGCGGCGACGTCCTCCCCTGGCCAGCCACGGCCCGACATGGCAGTCCTGTCGGCCCTGTCGGTCAGGACGCCCCCACGAGCAGCGAGCAGCGAGCAGCGAGTAGCAAGGTCGCCGGTGCGTCGGTTCTGCCGTTCTGCCGTTCTATTTTGAGACGCCCAGGACACCGCTTGTTCGCCGGCCATGGCTTGCCGATACGAAGCCGTGCTAGCAGCTGCGTGCCGATACGAGACGTGCTAGCAGCCGACATGCAGATACGAAGACGTGCATCTGTTCCTTTTCCGTTCTGTCTCTTTTGTCTCTGTCGTGCATCGCCATGGAGAGTGCCTACGGAGTAGGCTGCCGATGCTCGATTGTGAGTGCTGGGCAGGACGAAACGTAGCATGGTGTCGCTACCACGCTATCCCGGTCGCGAATCCTTTGGCGCTGCTCTTGGCAGTCCCAGGCTCCAATCGACCCCGGCGTGCGCGCGGGTAATACCCGAGCGGGATGCGGTCGGACCACGGCGCCTGATCCTGCGAATTAGGCGAGTGCGAGACTTCCTAAATCGGACTGCGCATCACATGCAGAATGCAGACATGCAGACGGCATCTAATTATAAAGGATGTGCGCAGGCATCGTGACAGGCCGTGACTGGCCCATGAACGAGGACACGGGCGTTGCCGAGCCTTGGACGTTGGACTTGGGTCTTGGACCTGGGAGCCAGGGAGCCTAGGAGCCTAGGAGCTAGGGAGGCAGGACAGACAAAGCCAGACAAACCGCTGTCCGCTGTCGGGGTGCCGCGCCGGCCCACGGCCCTGCCAGACCGTTGGCAAGAGGAGCCCGCGTGCCGCATGGAGCTTCTAGACGCGGACTAGGGCCTGGGCTGGGACCGCCGCACAAAGCAGGATCCGTGTGGCCGGGGTCTGCAACGGCCAGCCAGGAGCAGCATCCCAGGATATCCATGCACGCAGTGTCGAGATAATGGATGAATGGACGTGCATTGGCAAAACCTCGTCGAAACAATGGCCTCTGGCCATTGCGCGGACCCTGTCGGGTCCATGCCATGGTCGGCCCGAATGCCTCAGGCCACGCTGTATACACCTGCCAGCGACACACGAGCGCTGGCCATGAGCGCTGGCCATGAGCGCTGATGAGCGTGGCCAAGCCGAGCGCCGCCAGGGACGCGGGCGATCCTCCACACTGCGGCCGGGTTGCTGGGTCTCGAGTACGGCTGCCGGTGTCCCTGGCCAGCCGGGCGGTGTCGACAAGTCGTCTGTGCCTCGGTACCGAGAGCTGGTGGGTTTCAGAGGCGGCCAAGGTGCATCTAAATATAAATAGTCGAGGTAAATATAGATCAAACGACCGCCAGCCTCGCGCTGGGCACACGACCGCGAAGATTGGGACGTGGTCGAGGCGGGCCAGGGCCACCGCCGGCAGTCTCGTCTTCTGCTGGGCGCCCACGACCCTGCTGGAGCTGGACCAGAGGACGCGCGATTGTCGCAAGAAACAAGGCAGGCGCTTGTCGCCGCCGTCGTCGTCGTCGTCGCCGTCGTCGTCATTGTCGTCATTGTCGTCGTCGTCGTTGCTCGTCAAACAAGGCGAGATGCCGGTCGTTGACGTGGGCAACACCAGACGCAGCGAGGCACGAGTCCTTTCTCGTGGACTGGCAAGCCCGCAGGCCCTCGAACGCTCCTTCTGTGGCCCACGAATGCTCTCTGTCCCACGAATGCTCTCTCTGTCCCACGAATGCTCTGTCCCACGAGTCCTATGCTCTTTCCCTGTGGCTGGTAGCCATGAGGCAGGCACCACCGGCTCTTTGCTCTTTCTTGCCCAGCCGCCGCCTGCTCTTGCCATACATCGCCACGGCTCCTTCCTCGACTACACAATGTTCTTTCCAAAGCTCTTTCCTCGCCAGCGGGCGCCCTCCTCTCACATTGCCTTATAATGCTGTTTAGCACTGCCCACAGCACGGAACGCAAGGCGACGTGGTGCAGTGGTAAGAGAGCCGCAGTGAGATCTGCTTGCCGCCACTAGCCAAAGGAAGTGAGAGCCGCAGTAAGATCTGCTTGCCCACTATACAATGGATGAATACGATCGTCTTGCGTTCCGTTTTTTTTCCGGCAACCATACTTTTTGTACATTTACCTACATTGTCGTCTTGTTCGTTTCGTCTGGCTGATCAAGACTGGTCGTGCAAAAATCGGCCAAAAATCGGCCGTCTTCGATTCGAACAGCCGCCACGAGGAGTAGCCGGAGCCACCAGCTCAATCGTCACAAGAAAGCGTGCAAAGAGTGGTCTATTCATTCGTCTAGTGTACAGGGCCTGCACCAGGCCGCATGTCGCATGCCGCATGCCGCATGCCGTGTTCGGGGCCCGTGGGCGCGGCGCCATGGCCGCTGCTTAAGAGAGGGGCGACAGGAGGCTGATTGTTAGCCGTCGTTCATTCGGGCGGGCACAGCACAAGACAAGGACCTAGGACCTACCGGATGATGGCTGGCCGGGGCTCGCTGCGGGTGTAGCCTGCAATGTCAGTCGTGCTCTCCGTTGGCGTGCTGTCGGAACGCTGGCAGAGCGTTGGGGAACGAACCCAGGTAGAGGATAAAGGGCAGGTAGCCACTGGAGGTCAGCATGCATTCCGAGCAGACAAGGAGAGCAAGGAGGAGACGTACTAGTGGATGGCGACGCGCGAAATGTCAATGATGCGGCCGATGCGCTCCTGGGCTGTTAGTCGTGTTCCGTGTGGTGTCTGCTGGACAGCGACTATGATGGAGCCTGTCGATAAGAGTCGCTCCCGCAAGCCATGACTGCACTTGCACGACAGGCAGCCGGTGTCGTCGTTCGTCGTCTCGTCTCGTCGTCTTGTCTCGTGGTGTCGCTGCCGCGTGGTGTCACTGGACGCGTACCTTGGACTCTTCCGAGAGGGAAAACATGTTGGCGGTGTCTGCGCGGTTAGTTCTGCCGTCGGCGTTGCGTGCGGGGACGTACGGAGGTGGTTGTCGTGGTCGTGATGCAATGACCGGCGATGTAGAATTTGCCGTCTCGTCTGCAGTGGGGTCGCTGTATTTCTGTTTTGTCTATAGCGCTGTTGACTGCGCTGTAGCGCGCTGCAGCGCTGTAGATCCAAAGTTTAGGCGGCCGACAGGTTTTTCCGGGACCCACCACCAGCTTCTGGCAGCCTCGTCGCGGCGCGTGCTGGCCGCTGAGTGGTCCGTCGCCAAGCTGCGCTCAACGAGCAGCCTACCTCACCTCGCTCGACTGCCACCACTCGACGACCCGACGACCGTGCTCGGCTCTGCGCTTTGACGGCGATTCAACACGCACAACGACACCGCGACGATGGCTGCCACGCGTCACTGGGAGCAGAACAAGGAGGCGACCGTCTACGTCGGCAACCTCGACGAGCGCCTCGCCGAGCCGTTGCTGTGGGAGCTCATGACGCAGGTCGGCCCCGTCATCAACGTGCACATGCCCATGGACCGCGTCTCGCGCAACCACCAGGGCTTTGGCTTTGTCGAGTTTGACACGGCCGAGTCCGCCGAGTACGCCACGCGTGTCCTCTCCGGCGTCCGCCTCTTTGGCAAGCCCGTGCGCGTCAACAAGGCGTCGGCCGACCGCCAGCGCGCCGCCGACATTGGCGCCGAGCTCTTTGTCAGCAGCCTCGACCCCCAGGTCGACGAAAAGATTCTCTTCGATACCTTTTCCCAGTTTGGCCGCCTCGTCACCGCGCCGTCCGTCGTCCGCGACGAGCACAATGCCAGCAAGGGCTACGGCTTCGTCTCCTTTGACAGCTTCGAGGCCTCCGACGCCGCCCTCGCCGCCATGCAGGGCCAGTACCTGCTCAACCGCCAGATCAACGTCGCCTACGCCTACAAAAAGGACGGCAAGGGCGAGCGCCACGGCGACGACGCAGAACGCACCCTCGCCGCCGAGGGCAAGAAGCACAACGTCGTCCCCGAAATCCAGCCCCTGCCACCCGCCTTTCTCATGCAGCCGGGCGCCAATGGAACAGCCCCGCCCCCGTCGCTCGCCATGCCCATGGGCGTGCCCGGCTTCGGTGCTCCGGGCATGCCTTCTATGCCCTCTATGCCCTCCATGCCTCCCATGATTACCAACGGCGCCAACGCCCTGCCGCTCGGTATACCTCTTGCTGCGCCTTCGGCACCTCCTGGCTTTGGGCCTCCGGTCGGCCGTGGCTACCAGGGCCAAGGCCAGAGCCAGGGCCAAGGCCAGGGCCAGGGCCAGGGCCGCTCACGTGGTGCCCACGGTGCCTCTGACGGTGCCCCCTCCGGCCTGCCCATGGCCCCCTCCGGCCTGCCCCAGCGGCCTGCTGGCAACGGCTACCGCGGCGGCTCCAGCATGCCGCCGCCCGGCTTACCCCCCAACCCACCAGGGTTCCGGCGGTAGCCATGTCTGTCGTTGTCGTTTCTCTTTTCAGTAGTCATTCACGGCCCGGCGTTTTGGAATACCAATGGTTTCGGTTCAGGTGTATCGTGACGATGTGGACACTCACTAGACAATGCAGTATACTGACGAACGAATGTATATTGACCAAGATCAACGTTGACTCATCGAAAAGTAGGCAACAAAAGCAGGTAACTCAGGGGTTATAATTGAGACATACAAGCAACAAGCAACAAAAGATGGCAGAGATCGCCGGCGAAATCGTCACGTCGTGTCCACCAGACCAGCATACAGAAACAGAAACAACGAAACGAAAAACAATTAAAAGCCCATGGGCGACAGCGGCTTGATCGGCGACAGAGGCCGCAGGTCGCCCATCTGCGCGTGCCGTGGCGGCGTCGACGCGCCGCGGTGCTGGTGGGGTTGCTGCTGTTGAGGTTGGTATTGATCGTGCTCGTGCTCGTACTGTTGCTGCTGCTCGGACGTCGCGTCTGCCAGCGCTAGCGGGAGCATGCTCGGGCCGGCGTCCGGCATGGACAAGGCAAACACGGCCGGGCTCGTCCCCGTGCTCGGCACGCGCCACTCGTCGTCGTCGTCCTCCGGACCATCGTCGTCGTCGCGCGCCAGAGGGGCGGCCAGCGGCTGCGGCGGCTCGGCAAACAGCCGGTACTCCTCGTCAATGTACGCGCGCTCGTTGGCGCACCCCTTCCAGCACTCGCGCCAGTCGCACACCAAGAACTTGAAGGAGAAGGCGTCAATCTTCATGCACGGCTGGAAGCAGATGCACAGGTTGCGAAAGTCCATCTTGTTCTTGTCCGCGTGCGCCAGCAGCAGGCTCAGGTGGCACGTAATGGCAAAGAGCAGGTAGTACTTGAAGGGCGACAGCGCCGACAGCTCGTCCACCAGCATCTGCGGCACCGTCTCCGCCCCGGCACACTCGCGCGCAATACGCTCCTGCGCCTCCTTGGGAAACAGCTCGTCCGGCAGCTCGCGCAGCCACGCCTTGAGCATCGACCCGATAATGTTGATATCATACAGGTCTTCTTGCGCAAACAGGTCCACGTCCAGCTCCGTGTCGAAACGCCGCTGCCACTTTTTGATCTGCGGGCCGCTGCCCGGCACCCGGTACAGGCCCTCCACGTCCGCGCCCTTGTAGTTGAGGTAGTCAATCGCCCGCCACGGGAACGCAGGCATCCAAAACTCTGTCCGGTCGCGCGAGCCCTCCAGCCGCTTCGAGATGCGCGTCAGCCGCGTCTGCTCCACCAGCGGCTGGTTGATCACCTTGAGCACATAGTGCTCGTCGTCCACCACCGGCTCCCCGGTGCGCTCCGTGTGCGCGTGGTGCGCCCCGCCGCCCTTGCCGTTCTTGCCAAAGAGGCCTTTGCTGATCATGTCCGCCGCCGACCGCGACGAGTTCTTGAGGCCGTTGAAAAAGCTCCCGCCCGTGCCGGGGTTCGACGCGTCGTTGCGCGCCGGCCGGAAGGGGTGGTGTTGGTTGTCGCGGCCGTCGCGGTTGTCGCGTCCGTCCGCCGAGTGGTTCCGGTTCGACGACGCCATCATCTCGCGGAAACTGCGGTCGTGGTGCGCCAGCGGCGCCGTCTTCATCGCTTGTTGCTGCTGCTGCTGCTGCTGCTGCTGGTTCGGCCGTTGGCTCGCGTCGTGGTTCTGCGCGGCGGGTTCCGCCACCTGTGGTTTGTGAAAGCCCGTGCTGGTCGCGCTGGTGGGCACCGCCGGCGTGTTGGCCGTGCTCGTGCTCGTGCTCGTGCTCGCCGACGCGTTCAGGTTGCTGCGCAGCGGGCTCGGCTCGTCGCGCACGGACCGTGTGCGTCCCAGGCGCGGAAACGTCTTTTGCCGCGCCTTCTTGGCCGACGCCGAGTCGGTGTCGCCCGAAAACGACGTCTCCGTTCTCGATGCCGGGAGGCCGCCCGATGTCTTGGGCGGCACCTGTGCCTCGCTCTGCACCTGGCCGGCTCGGGAGCCTGGCGCGCTCGTGCTGCCCTGGCCCTGGCCCTGGCTCTGGCCCGTGCTATCGCCCGTGTTCGTATGGGCGCTCACGCTCTGCTTCTCCTTCTCCTTGTCCGTCTTGGTCGACTTGCCAAAGTGGAAGCGAAAGTTGGACTTGGATGCCTTCTCCTCCGCTTGCCGGCGGCCGTGGCCGTGCTTTTGCTGAAACGACACCGGTGGCCGGTTGGCGTTGGCGTTGGCGTTGTTGTTGTTGGGCACCGGCGGCGGTGCCTGTTGTGGCTGTGACTGCGATTGCGGCGAGCGTTCGTCACGGGCTCGGTCTGGTTCTTGCTGCCCCTGGTAGGAAGACCCGGCGTCCTCGTCGAGCGGTTGTTGGACAAGGTCCGCCACGTGTAACGGCTGTTGGTACTGTTGCGACGACGAGGCCTGGGGCGACGGCAACTGGGAGTGGGACTGCGTGTGCGACGAGGGGAGGGGCAGCGGCTGCGAGTGCTGCGAGTGTGTTGGGGACAGCGACACCTGGTGCAGTGAGTGGTGGAGCGAGTGCGGAGACTGGCCGGCCTGGACCGCCTGCAGCTTGAGCGAGGCGGGCGACGTGGGCGAGCGGCCTGCGGCGAAGCGCGCATCGTCGGGCGACACTACGCGCAGTGTTTCACCCTGCAGCTGGTGCTGGTGCTGGCTGCGGTCGCTCACCGGCAGCGCTGACTCGCCAAGCGACAGCGGCTGCGGAGCAGGTTTGCGCACCATCGTGTCTCGTGTCGTGCGTGTTTCTCGTGTTTCTCAAAGGTGCAGCGTGCGTCGTGCGTCGTGCGTTGCGCGTGCGTCGGGCCCCCGAGGCCAAGAACAAAGGCCAGATTGAATCCTGCTCCTGTTCCTGGTCGTGGCCCTAATAGTCCGAATCCGACTCTGCGGCGGTGTTGGCGTTGGCGTTGGCGTTGGCGTTGGCCTTGTGTGCAACGCGACTGACTGCAGCGCGGCGCAGTCCAACGACGTGTGAAATGCAAAGTTTAGTGTGCGAGGCAGGTTTGATGTTGGTCGTTGGCCGTTGGGTCGTCTCTGTTTGAGGATGCGAGACGAGACCAGCGAGGCGAACGAGACGTCGAGACAGTGCACGGCCAAAATGGGAGGGCCAGTGGACGGTCAGGCGCGGAAAAGGAGACAGGGGTGGTTTGGAGGCTTGGAGGGTTTGGGTTTGGCGGGTTGGCCGTCGTGGGGTTCTGGTCGCAGGCTGAACAGGGCCGCAGGGCGTCGGGCGTCACAGGGAGCGTTGTGTCCTTGTCAGGCTTCCGTGTTCCCTGCCGCACTGGCATGGGCCGGCTCTGATATTGGGTATTGAGTTCTCTCTTGCGCGTCTGATTTGTCGCCTGCCAACTTCAGCTTTCTTGCCACGAGAAGGCCGAGCGTTGTCTGTTTGCCGCGGGTGTTTCGTTTGATTCCCCTGGGCTTGTTTGACTGCTCCGTACTGCGTAAATATACTCCGTAGGCGGGCCGGGTTAAAGCTGCGACAAGAGGATAGGAGCAGCGTAAAGCGAGAAATGGAAAAAGGTAGCGATTCGAGACGAGACACAAAGACGACGCGGGTTGGGTTGGGCTGAAGCGAAGAGAGCGAAAGGGGTCGCGGAAGCAACCAGCACGCGTCTCGTTCTTCTCGTTCTTCTCGTTCTTCTCGTTCTAGACGCTGCGTGAAATGCAGGAGGATGAGCACGAATGCAAATCGATAAAGGCAGATGGCAGAACCAGTGCCAATATTGCTACGAATGCAGGTGGTCCAGGGCGGCTGCAGGAACTCGAGCCGGGAGGCGGACGGTGGCCAGCCGGAATGCTGGAATGCTGGAACACTGGATCGCGCTGGTTGCCCGTTGTCGAGGCGAGGCAGAGGAGAGGCAGAGACAGGGAGGCGAGAGGCGGCCGGGAAGAATGCGCGTCAATGGTTGGCGACGGAAGGGCGACGGAAAGACGACGGAAAGACGACGGAATGGCGATGGAATGGAGACGGAATGGCGGGCGACGGAATGACGACGGAATGTTGTGCGGGGGTGGCCGCACGATGCAAAGCAATCGACAATCGAGAGGATGCGAGACAGGTTGGATGCTGGCAGAAAGGCTACAGAAAGGCTACAAAGGACAGACCAGCAGAATGGCACACACACATTGCACGAAAAATCGAAAAAGAAACCGAGTGCGGCTGCACGGAAGGCACGACCGAGACGACTAAAGTAGAAGGAGGGGGTTGATTGCGATATGCGGAAACTGCAGGCGCGGTGGCCGATTAGAAACGCACAGGGAAGGAGCGTTGGTACTGTTGGTCCCAAGTTGGCAAGTGCAAAGGTCACGGTGCAAAACGGAGATGCCGCAAACGAACAGATTGAAATAAATATATATTTACGCTTGTTATATTTACGCTTTACGAATCACGGCATGCAGCGTGCAGAGTATTGGCAAAGGAAATGAGGAAATGAAATGAGACGGCGACGCAGGGCAGCCGAAACGAAACGAGGGCGGGCAGGGGGCGGCACCCAAAGGAGGCGATCGACAAGAGCAATGTTCTACTCCGTACGCCTGGCCTGGCCTGTCTGCCCGCCCTGGCAATCTCACGAGAGCGTATTCGGATTGCATCTGCAGACGTCTGACTCCGTACGTGAAGAGTATAAATATATTTATATGGGCCGTGCACAGGACAGACGCGGTGCAGATGCGCCGCAGCGTGTTACAACGACAAAGAACCAGGCAGGATGGTCTCGGGACTGCACTGCACGAGCAGCTCGTGCCGTCAACGCACGCCAGACCGATCTGAAACGTGCCGTGTCATCAGGGGGCATGGCATTCACTACGGAGTAAAGGACGTGCTACACGCACGATGGGCTGACCCACATACTGGGCAGCGGCAGCAGCTAAATAGGCCGATAGCGTTGGTGGAGAACTCGACGTGCAAATCCCAGGCTGTGTAACCCGACGGTGCAAATAGGCAATCCCGAACTGTCAAATACACAAACACACTGTCAAATACACAAATACACTGTCAAATACCCTGTCACTACACTGTCACTACACTGTCACTACGCAGCCAAATAAATATACACTGCCAAATATATTTACACTGCCAAATACTGTCAAATACTCAGTCAAATACACTATCACTACACTGTCACTACACTCAAATACACTGTCAAATACACTGTCAATTACACTGTCACTACACTGTCACTACACTAGATATACGGCCCTTCGGCCTGGCAAGGAGGACAAGCTGTGTTTGTGTGATGTCAGGCACTAACGATCAATGAACCACTGGCGCCGGGTGCACGGCTGGCATCGGATCAAGGAGTCGATTGTGAACAGCCTCCAGACGTATAAAACGGGATTATTGCGTAGATCGCGCGAATGCCCGTGCCTGCCAGTAAATTTAAACCACGGACGGCGGATCAAGGACGCGATGGCGGCGTAGCATCAGGCGGGCGGCCAACGCTTCTTCATCCTTTGCCCGGGCGAGCAGATTGCAGCGGCTGGACACCTGCAAAAGACTAGTCAGGCACCGACTCACGTACGAAACGACAAGCACGGAGAGCCATGCGAGTGCGTCGACTTGAGCTCACCGCTTTTTGGTTACGTATTTAACGAAACTTGCAGCCTAGCAGACTTTTGATCAGGACGTCGGCGGGGCACATGAGGAGGCACGTAAACAGCCTGGATGAGTATCGAAGATGAAAGGGCACAACAAAAAGCAGAGAGGAACGAAACAGCCAAAGGCACAGAAACACGCAAACGCCACATGCTCGACGCATGCCCAGAGAGAAGGAGAATGCAAACAAAGAGACAGAGACAGCGAAAACTACGCGGTGACGGGCTTGCTGTCGGCGTCGCCGTAGAGCCGTTTCGTCCCCGCGTTGAGCCACTGCACGTAGTCGCCGAGCGCCTCGCCCGCGGCGCCGCACAGTGCCTGCACGGCGGCCTCGGACTCGGCTGCGTTTGCCTTGGCAACGGCGTCCTGCTCGCGCGCGCGCTGGGCATCACGCTCTGCACGCAGCCGCCGACGCTCTTCGCGGAACGCGTCCAGTCCGTTGAGGTAGTGGGCGCTGTGGCCGAGTCCTGCATGCTCCGAGGCGACGCGGACGCCGGCCGTGGCGGTTTGCGACGACGCGTGTGGCACGGACGGCGCCGTAAAGAAGAGCACGCGTCCCTGGGCGTCGCAGTGGTAGTGTTTGCGGAGGTCCTCGGGGATCGTGCGCTGCACGGCGTCGGGCAGGACAAACGCCTCGGCCGCTGCACGCGGCGGCACGTACCCGTTGGGCGTCGGCGGCGGAACAATCGGCTGGCCGGCCGACGCCTGTCCGTACTGTGGCGGCACGGGCGGTGCAATGGGTGTCTGGCGCACGGGCGTCGCGGATGCGCGGTGTGGCGTTGCCTGCGACGTCTGCATGGACAGCGGCCCCCCTGCGTAGCCGGGGTGCATCGGCGTCGGCTGCTGGCCATACCCCGGCATGCCCGGACGCGGCACAGCGTAGGGCGGCTGCTGTTGCATCATGTGTGGCGGCACGGGCGACGGCGACGACGCGTGGGCGGCACCGGGCTGGCCTGGCTGGCCTGGCTGGCCTGGCATGCCCGACGCGCGACGTGGCATAAACTGCTGCTGTGCATAGGGCGCGTGCGCCGACGGGACCATGCCGGGCATGGGCTGGCCGTAGCCCGGGGCGCCAGGCATGGACGCGGCGCGCGACGGGTCGGGCTGCATGGGGAGGGGCTGCGCGGCAAGGGGCGTCTCGGGCGGTGGCGATTCCTGGTGCGAGGTCAGCGTGAATCGAGCAGGCGAGCAGGCGAGCAAGCGGGCAAGCGAGCAGGCGAGGTAGGCGAGGCGTAGCGTGGACGTGGCGCGAGAAAAGACGAAAAACGGTCTTGTCAAAGGGGGGCGAAAAACGGGGCGCGATTGGAGGCAAGGACACGAGACGGAAGAGGAAGGATTGGTGACGGGGGTGCACGAGGTGACAAGGGCCAAGAGGCTTGGGCAAGAGAAGGGCAAGGCTGCAGCCTTGCGACGCAATTGCCTTATCGGGAATTGGACTCACATTTGGCAGGCGCGGGCGGCGGTGGACGGCGCCGACCATGGGGGGCGCGTTTGGACTGCCCCAGGTGGGCTTGGGCAGGGCGTCGGTGTCGCGTGCGTCGTCGTGCAAGAGGTGCTTGATGGGACTGGCGTACTTGCCGACGCGGCGGGGCACGGGAAAGACGTCCATGAGAATCTCGAGGCCGCGCACCTCGTCGGGCATGACGCTGTCCCACTTGGTAATCTTGGTAAAGGCGTGTGTGTCGTCGCGGTAGCGGTACTGGCAGGCGTAGAGCGTCTTGTTGGGCGGGTACCCGCGCGGCTGGCCACGGGCGTACTCGGGCGCAAACATGACAAAGGTGCGGTCGAGCACGTCGACAAAGGCGTGGTCGCGGAACTGCTCGCTGCGAAAGACTTCGTTTTCGAGAAAGTGGCGGTCGAAGCGGTGCACCGTCTGCTCGGGGCGGTAGTACCAGCATGCACTCAGCCACGGCACGTTGGTCGCCAGGTCGATCCACATGCGGAAGATTTGCGCGACAATCGGCTTGTTGGCGTCGTTGGCGTTGCGCAAGAGCACCCAGTCGCCGGCGCGCCACAGCTGGCCCAGGTGGTGCATCGTCGGCACCGCCAGGCGGCCGCGTGCGTCGGCAAACGCAGCGTCGGGCTTGGCCCGCTCGGCCGCCACGAGCCGACGGGCCGCCGCCTGCAGCTTGCGTGCCGCCTCAAAGATGATGCTGCCGTCCTGGTTGTACAGCTTGGCATTGGTAAACATGAGCTCCAGGTCCGCCAGCGCCTCGTCGACGCTCGCATAGTTCTTGGTGCGTGCCCGCTTCTTGATCATGTCGACGGCGATTGGGTTCTTGATCTCCTCGTAGTAGTCGGGCAGCAGCGCACGGTCCGGCAGCGTCTCAAACGGGTCCAACAGCGAGTCGCCGTCCTCGTCCTCCATCTTGCGCAGACCCGCCAGCACATTGTTGATACGTCCTTCGGTCGCCGTGTACATGCGTGGCGCCGCGTTCGTGGTGCTGCCGGTGCCGGCCGCCTTGCCTGCACGTCCGCCACGTGCACCACGCCGCCGCCGATGGCCCGTGTCCGAGTCAATGTCCTCGGACGCGTCCGACTCGTCGTCGTCGTCGTCGTCTTCGTCGTCTTCTTCGTCTTCGTCGTCGTCTTCGTCGTCCTCATCGTTGGCGCCCTCGGGGGCTGCTGGCGATGGCGAAAAGTCGGGAATCTCGCCCAGGTACGGCAGCTCGGCCTCTTTGGCCGAGATGCTTCCGTCGGCCGCCAGCGCCTGGAACTTGGCCGTGGCAGCGGCACGTAACTTGACGGCGTCCTGGAAAATGGGCGCCGACGGGCGGTTGTAGACCTGTGCATTGTGGCAGATGAGGGCGACGTCGCGCACAAACTCGGCAAAGCTATTGTAGATGCGTTTTTGGATGCGGGCCTGGGGTTAGCTGGGACAAGCGAAGAGAAAAATGTAAAAGAGACGTACTCGAATGGTGCTAAAGGCGGTGGGTTCCTTGATAATGTCAAAGTAGTCGGGGATGAGGCGCTTGTTGGGAATGCGCTGGAAGCCGGCACAAACGTCGATGCCGCTGTTTGTTAGCATTGACTGACGGTAGGACAAAATCGCAGACGCACTTTTCCTTTAGCCCGCTCAGGGACTGGGCCGTCGTCTCGATGAGAAAGAGCAGGTCGCGCTTGGTGCGCGCCGCCGACTTGGCCGCGTCGTCATCGTCGGCGTGTGCGCCCGCATCGCCCATCTCGATGTCGCCGTCTGCATCTGCGTCTGCATCTGCATCGGCATCGGCATCGGCGTCCATGTCGGGGTCTGCGTCGCCATCGGCGTCAGCGTCGCCGTGCGCACCAGGCACCGGTGCCCGGCGGTCTGCGGGCGCACGGGCCGAGGTCGTCACGCTGCGCGCGGCCATTTTGTTTTCGTTTTTGATTGTTTTCGTTCGCGGCTGGCGCAAAGAGCTGGTCGCGTCGGGCGAAGCGCTGTCGCGTCGTGGCGTTCTCGGACGCCAAGCCAATGGGCGTGCCGTGTCGCGTGTTGATAAAGCAAAGCCGCAGCCGCAGTCGGTCGTGTGTTTGGCCGGTGTCTGCCGTGGCGTCGTGGGTCGTGGTGTGGCTCGGTCTCCGTACGCGTTGGTGATGGCGCTGTTGTTGGAAAGTAAACGACGCGCTGGGATGATGACTAAGCGGTAGTGGCGACCCACATATTTTGAGCTTCCGCCGGTGGGGCGGCAGTGGCAATGCAGTAAATAAATATATATATTTACTGGCAGCTGCGGTGCTCGGCGCCCGTCCGTTGCGCTTTCCGGCAGCGTCATCGTGGAGTCAGCGGTTGCTTAGTAAGACGGCAACCAACGTGAATACGTTTAGAGCCTGTCTCTTCCAACTCCGACGCACAACACCACGACACACCGGCCGCGCGATCCGCGCCTGTTATCGCTTGCCCCTCGTTTACCTCAGCCTGACCACACAACTCTCGACTCAACTCGACTCAACTGCCGATGGCCCCGATACGAATCCGCGTGCGTGGCCCGCGCGCGACTGTGACGCTGGCGGCGGACGGCGACTGGACGGTGGCGCAGCTGCTGGCGAAAATCACAGAGGAGACGGGCGTGACACGGTTTACGCTGCGCGACTCGTTCCCGCCGGCGCCGGTGGACCTGTCGGACGCGGACACCCGCACGCTGGGCCCGCTCAAGCTGCACGGCGCGACGCTGGTCGTGGTGCCCGACGACGGCGTGCTGGCGGCACCGGCACCACCGGCACCACCGGCCGAGACGCGTGCCGCCTTTACGCCCAAGGGCGTCGAGCCGGACGAGACGGTGGTGCGGTGGGACGCTGGTGGCGGGTACCTGGTGCTGCGCGTGATGCCCGACGACAACAGCTGCATGTTTACGGCGTTTGGCGGCGTGCTGGGCATCCCGGACCCGGCGGCGGAGGTGCGGGCGCGCGTCGCGTCGCACATTTTGGCGCACCCCGACAAGTACACCAAGGTGGTGCTCGAGGACCTCGAGCCCGACGTGTACGCGTCACGCATCCGCGACCCGCAGCGCTGGGGCGGCTCGATTGAGCTGCAGTGTCTGTCGGAGATTTACGACGTGCAAATCTGCTCGGTCGACGTCAAGTACGGGCGCGTCGACACGTACGGGCCGGACAAGAGCACGCGGTGCATCCTGGTGTACTCGGGCATCCACTACGACCGGCTGGCGCAGACGTTTGACCTGGGCCTGCCGGCCGACTCGGACGTGACGCAGTGGCCGGTGGCGGCCGGCGACGACGTTCTCGAGCACGCCAAGACGCTCGCGGCGCAGCTCAAGCGCGCCAACTACTACACCGACACCGACACGATGGCGATCCGGTGCGAGATGCCAGGGTGCGAGAACTGGCTGGGCGCGGGGCAGCGCGAGATGGTGCAGCATACCAAGACGACAGGGCACACTGCCTTTTCCGAAATGACGTTTGACTAGTTTCCTCACTTCTTAGCATAAGCGAATCATGTCTTGAGAATCTCCATGGCGCGGTCAAACGACAGCTGCTGGACGGGCGGGCGCGTGCTCGGGCGGCCAAAGGAGACCTGCAGCGTCTGTGCAGTCAGGTCCATGATGACGGTGGCGAGCGTGAGCATGCGTTCGGTGCCGGTGGCGCCGGGCGGTCGCTGGCGGCAGATGGCGGCGGGCAGGCCGTGCTCGTCGGACAGCCAGGCGCGGATCTCGTCGCACGATGTCGGCGCCCGGCCGTGTGTGAGGGCACGGATTCGGTCGAGGCGTGCAAACGAGTTGGCGGCAGGCACGTCGTGCAGGCCGGCGGGCCGGTCGGGTGCGTACAAGTGGTTGGTGTGGACGACGACTGCACCAGACGCACCGCCAATCATGGTGTTGCCGAGGGGCGAGCACTCGAGCGACCCATAGGCGCCGCCGGCGTCGGCCAGCACAATGTTGCACGCCGATGCGAGGCCCTTGGCGTCGAGCAGGGCCCTGGCTTCGGCCACGGACGCACACTCAATGGCGAGGCGCAGTGCAATGTGCACGGGCAGGCGCGCGGGGTCCTGGGCGGCGCAGCGGATGGCGTTCATGCACACGCCGACGCCGGCCGTGTTGAGCCCAAACTTGCCGACGATGCCGGCCTCGCACATGAGCAGGGCACGGCGGCCGTCGGCCGGACGCAGGTCGACCAGGATCAGCGAATCGGCCGCCTCCTCGACCCAGTCCCAGTTTTGTGCGAGAAAGACGTGGCCCGGGCCGGGACCCGGGGGTCTCGGCGACGGATTTTTCGGACCGGCCGGACCCGGCGCCTGACCGGCCAGCGACGTGCACCCGTCGGCGTCGGCATAGTTGGTCAGTGCAATTTCGCTGCGCACGTTGAGCGTCAGGATATCGCCAAAGTCGACGCCCGGCCCGGCGCCCTCGGCCACGGCGTGCATCTCGGCGACGAGGTGCGGCGCGTGCTTCTCAATGGCCGGCAGGTACTGGGCAGCACGCACACGTGCCGCGGCCCAGTCGATGCCGGCCGTCTCGCCAAAGAGCGTCGTGTACAGTGCAATCGAGTGGCGGATCTGTGCGGCCGCGCCGGCGCCGTGCGCGAGGCCAATCTCGCGCGGCGAGCCCGCACACACGATGACGTCGCGGGGCATTGTGGTCGTGGTGGTCTGTCGTGTCTTTTGTGGTGTTTGTGGCCGACGTGTTGACGTCCATGTCTTGTTGACGTCGAGGGGAGCTGCAAGTGGGGCAGGGCCGACAGCCGGAAGGGGCGCGGACCAGCCGTGCTTGCCCCGGATAAGCGCAGCGCAGCCTTCCGTCGCACGGTTCTCAACCGGCAGTTGCGCCCACTGAGCGGGTCCTCCCGGCACGTGCCAAGACGACGGTTCTTGCTCCGTATATATTTAAAAATGTTTTTAAAAAATGCGAGGCACATTCACAGCGACAAACAGCACGAAACGTTGGTATCAAAATACTCGAAAAGACAAAAAAAAACTAAAAGGAGGGCTCCTTGGCTAGCCGGGGCCCGAAGCGCTGCAGGGCATAAAACGCGGGAATGAGCAGGAGGGTGAGGAGCCCCTGGGCGACAAAGCACCAGGTCCAGCCGGCGGCCTCGACCCAGTAGTTGATGAACCAGGGCTCGGCAAAGGCAGACAGGTTGAGCAGCACCGAGTAAAAGGTAATGACCTCGGTGACGTGGTCCGGGTAGCAGTCAAAGATGTAGGTCGAGACGACCGAGTTGCCGAGCTGCGTGCCGGCGCTAAAGAGGACAAAGGCGACCTGGCCGGTGATCCAGTGCCAGCTGCGGTCGATGCTCAAGCCCCAGAGGACGGCGCCGACGGCGCTCAGGACGGCGCCCGGGTAGCCGAGCCAGACACGCATCTCGGGCGTGCGCACGTTGTCGTTGCGGACGGCGAGGCGCGAGACGAGGGCGTCGCTCAAGCGGCCGCTGACGCAGACCTCGGCGACGACGGTACCGAGGACGAGGCCGAGAAAGAGCAGGCCCTGGATCTGCGTCGAGTACGACGCGTAGGCCGTCGGCAGCATGGTCAGGTACGAGCAGATCCACCAGTACTGCAGAAACAGGTACGGCACGACGGCGAGCAGCAGGCGCGGGTGGGCCAGCAGCTTGACGAAGCGGACGACGGCCTGCTCGGGGCGCGGGTGCGGCACGCCGGGGATCTTGCCGACGGACCAGGGCGCCAAGTCGGTCGTGGCGGCGATGCGGGTGGCCGGCTCGCCGGCGGCGGCCATGGCCAGCACCGTGTCGCGCGGGTACAGCGTCTCGGGCAGAAAGGCGAGCTCGAGCACGAGCAGGACGCCGTAGGCGATGGCGACGTGGTAGTTGGCCCAGTACGGGCCGGTGGCGGCCGTGAAGCCGCCGACGAGCGCACCGAGGACACCGCCAATGTTGAGAGCCATGACCCAGATGCCAATGTGCAGGCCACGCTCGTGCTGCCACGAAATGTCGCGGATGACGGAGAAGCCGAGGACGATGGGCGGGCCGGCGCCGATGCCCTGCAGGAAACGGAAGGCCATGTAGCCGCCGTACGACAGGCCGCGGATGGTCGTGCAGCCGGTCGCCACAATCGTCAGAAGCGTGCCGGCCACGAGCACGGGGCGCCGGCCGTGTGCATCGGCGAGCGACGCCACCAATAGCGGCCCGAGCGCGAGGCCGAGTGACGGAATGGCAAACGTCCAGTTGACGGCCGAGTACGACGCGTCAAACTGCGCCTGAAGGAGGAAAAAGGACTCGATCGTCGTGCACGTCATGTACACGGCGAGAAAGGTCGCGTAGCACACCACGGCGAGGATCGCGTACTTGAACGGCCGCGACCAGTTGAGCGGGTCGCGTGCGTCGTCCGTCGGCGGCGGGTGCAGCGGGATGCCGTACGGGTCGAGGCGCACTGCACACGGCGCCGACGCGCCCGCCATGGTGTCCACGGCGCCGTCCGTGTCGGACACCGTCTTGTCGTCGGCCGTACGCACCGGCGTCGGCACGACGCCCGCCAGCTTTTCCTCGTCGTAGGCCATGGTGGTGGTCGAGTTGTCAAGACGTCTAAAGGTCTTTATTTATAGTAATCCACGTGGACTAGGCGACTTATCTACCGGAGGAACACGGTATCTGTCCGGTCCACTGCCAGGCCGCGTCTCGGCTGCCAAGTCGCAGCTGTTTGAAAGATAACCGCCATCCAATCGTGTCGGCATTTGACGTGGCTGCATAAGATAAGGGGTATACTGCCTAGGCGGGTTAGCGGCCGTGCAGCCGGTATACGGTGCGCTAACCGCATTGGACCCGGCCTGTAGTCGCGACAGGCCGTCTGTCGTCTGTAGATTTACATATTTTAGTATTACAGTATGTAAATGTATGTCAGATTGGTGCGCTCACAGTATGTAAAATCTAATGTATTTGCAGATTGGCTCAAACGAGGCATGGAATTCGAGAGTGTAAATATTAGTAAAGTATTCATAAATATATATACTGCCAGTCGTTGTCGATCTGAGCCGGCCCGACTGCGATACTGCGATAAGCTGTCAAACCGTCGACACCAGAAATGCCCCGGATTTCACGTGCAGATACTTGGCGTATCATTTGCAAATTCCATTACGGCAGCCAACGGGAGCCGATACCAAAACAATTACTTGCAGTAGACCAGTCCTTTGCTGACAAACCAGAAACGGTGCGCGGTGGACGTACCAGCTTGACGGGGTGCTAATGACGGCTGCACCAGACGTCCATTCAAAGCGCAGTTGACGTCGACGTGGCTGCACTGTGTGTGATTAGTGCTGCG
The DNA here is from genome assembly GCA_029298855.1 of Ophiostoma populinum. NCBI lineage: Eukaryota > Fungi > Ascomycota > Sordariomycetes > Ophiostomatales > Ophiostomataceae > Ophiostoma > Ophiostoma populinum. The sequence goes on along the minus strand of JANSLU010000020.1, from coordinate 1,180,239 downwards.
AAGTGCTAATCGCCGCGCTTATCATTCGGATTGACGCTGTGAACTGACGTGCGTAATATAGCCGGACTGACGCTGCTGACCGCCCTCACGTGGACATGGCGTAATATACTCCAAGTGCATCAAGTTTATACACTAGAAGAAGCTGATTCGGATTCCATACGTCGAAATCCAGATGCTTTGAACGTGCAAGGACGCCACGATGGTCACGTGATCAGTTCGGATTCCATACGTTGAAATCCAGCATGCAGAGAACATGGGGACGCCACGATGGTCACGTGATCAGGAGTAAGATGGTCTGCTGTTTGGCGAAAGTTGATCGGAACCTCATCGACGCACCGACACTGTTTCTCTCTTTTATGTCAGCGCCGACATGCATGTCGTCCCTCGACTGTCCGATTCTGGATGCCAAGGTCAGCCTGCCTTATAAGCGCGAGTACCAGCCAGTCATGTCCGTTCGTGAAACCCCTGTCGCCGCGCTACTCCATAGTGGCCCGTTGGCATCAGACCACCCTGCGCATGCGCCAAACGTCCGACTTGTGCACGCCACGCAGCCACGCCATGTCGGCCGTGCAGACATGGCCACACTCGGTCGGCAATCAGGACGCAGCCGTCGCCACTGGCTGCCACGTTGTCGTTGTCAGTGACGGTGGCCGGCCGTTGACGACCGACTGCGGTTCGGCCATGCCCGTCGCAGTCGTGAGATCGACCAACATTGCACTGGAGATCCAAGTACGAGTGCAACACACCAGCCATTTGGCGAGGCTGAGCTCTGTCTCACCGGGTGGTCGTGCGGCGGGTGGTCGTGCGGCTCCCCACGGCCTCCCCACGGCGCCAGCCATCATATAATTACACTTGGTTAGGCCATTTTGCTTTCTCTCATTTATTGTATTCATTCTTGCTGGCATTTAAATTTATATCTGCAGGCTTCAGTCTGGTGTTCTTTTATAGTACGTTTATGTATTTTTCTGATTTTTTCTGCATCTTACATTCGTATAAATAAATTTACATGATTTTGCGACTCGCCAATTGTTCCAAGTACTATATTTATATCGTGCAGTTTAAAACAGTATCACGCCAAGCCTGAGCCGCGTTTCGCCCCACTGTTCAACGTCCGTCGTAAAAGTTCATGACCTGCAGCACCGTTGCACCGATGCATGGTGCGGCATGGCATCAAGTACTCCGTACTCTCGGCCCTCGTTTTGGACGGCGTCACATAAATTGGACATAGATTGGCCTGCGTCTTGGTGCTCTTTGTGCTGCCAACCCCTCCTTTGTCGCACCTTCACGCTGAATGAACGCCAATCGTATCGAGTGCTCCGGAAACACTAACTATTAAATATTTACTGAACACGGCCGGCCACCCGACGGGCAATGTCTATCGACGAAAATGATTAAAATGAGAAAATGAGAAAACGAGAAATGAACAAAAATAAGACCAGCGCACCATGTTGCAATGCAACCCAAGCAAGTCGTGGCCATGCCACCACCCGTCTGGCGTGATGTGATGCTCCTGCCATATTGTAGCCTGATCTCGCCTGCCGGCCACAGCCAATCCCAGCCCGCCCACGCCGGCCAGACCGACGCCACTCTGCTCTCCCAACTCGGCAACTCGTCATGGTCCCATTTATCGATTTATTTGTGCTATTTGTTTCAGTCGAACAGCCCTAGCGTGCACTAACACGCCCGCGCCAGTCCTGCATCGAGCTGGAACAAGTGGAGAGCTCTCGACCTCTGACATCAGTCCGGCTCGTTTATTGTTTTATTTGGCCAATTTTGCCGTGCTGCCGTGTGCTTCCGTCTCTTGATGCAGTGCTCGCCTCGTGCCGTGCCCCTCATTGCTCTCGTATAAATAGAAAGACTGCCCCTCGTCTGGGTATCTGGTCCTTTGTGCCTGCCTTACACGCCCATAAAGCACAGCATTGCTCCTTCTCATCCGTACAACCACCGCTGGTTCCTGCCTCGACATTCATCACGCCGAGGAAGCCGCACTCGACACGCCCACAAAACCCCTATTCAGTCGCTGTACGTTCTTTCGTCTTTCTTGTTCTCTTCTCTCTTCTCTGTCTCTTCTCTCGTCTCTCTTGTCTTGTTCTTGTCTCTCTTCTCTCTTGTCTCTTGCCTCGTCTATCGTCCCGCGTTCATCACTGACAAACAGATGGCTGAGCTCACCATCAAGGTCGACACCGAGGCCATCCGGCCGTTTGGCCCGGCCCGGTCCACCGTCAAGGGCGAGCCCCTGTCGCCCGAGCAGATCAAGCAGTACAACGACTGGTTCTCCGCCAGCCTGTACCTCTCGCTTGGCATGATCTACCTGCGCAGCAACCCCCTGCTGCGCGAGCCCCTTGCCCTCGACCAGGTCAAGGCCCGCCTGCTCGGCCACTTTGGCTCTGCCCCGGGCCAGATCTTTACCTACATGCACTTTAACCGCCTCATCAAAAAGTACGACCTTGACGCCATCTTCGTGTCCGGCCCCGGCCACGGCGCGCCCGCCGTGCTGTCGCAGGCGTACCTCGAGGGCACCTACTCCGAGGTGTACCCCGAGAAGAGCGAGGACCCCGAGGGCCTGCAGGCCTTCTTCAAGTACTTCTCCTTCCCCGGCGGCATCGGCTCGCACGCCACGCCCGAGACCCCGGGCAGCCTGCACGAGGGCGGCGAGCTCGGCTACTCCATCTCGCACGCCTACGGCGCCGTCTACGACCACCCCGACCTCATCGCGCTGACCATGGTCGGCGACGGCGAGGCCGAGACCGGGCCGCTCGCCACGTCGTGGCACAGCAACAAGTTTCTGAACCCCATCACGGACGGCGCCGTGCTGCCCGTGCTGCACCTCAACGGCTACAAGATCAACAACCCGACGGTGCTGGCGCGCATCAGCCACGAGGAGCTCACCAGCCTGTTTGTCGGCTACGGCTACACGCCCTACTTTGTCGAGGGCGACGACGTCGAGTCCATGCACCAGGCCATGGCCGCCACGCTCGAGCAGGCCGTGCTCGACATCCGCGCCATCCAGGCCGACGCGCGCGCGACGGGCGTCGCCCAGCGCGCGCGCTGGCCCATGGTCGTCCTGCGCACGCCCAAGGGCTGGACCGGCCCGCGCAAGGTCGACGACCACTTCCTGGCCGGCTTCTGGCGCGCGCACCAGGTGCCCATCACCGACGTGCGCGAGAACCCGGCGCACCTCAAGCTGCTCGAGCAGTGGATGCGCAGCTACGAGCCCGAGCGGCTCTTTGCCGACGGGCACATTGACCCCGCGCTCAAGACGGCGCTGTGCCCGACGGGCAACCGCCGCATGAGCGCCAACCCCGTCGCCAACGGCGGCGCCATCAAGAAGCCGCTCAAGATGCCCGACTTCCGCGACTACCGCGTCCAGGTCGACCACCCCGGCGCGACCAAGGACGGCAGCATGGCGCGCCTCGGCACGTTTCTGCGCGACGTCATCAAGCGCAACCCGACCAACTTCCGGCTCTTTGGCCCCGACGAGACCGAGTCCAACAAGCTGGCGGCCGTGTACGGCAGCGGCAAGAAGGTGTGGCTGGGCGACTACTTTGACGAGGACGCCGACGGCGGCAACCTGGCGACGGCCGGCCGCGTCATGGAGATTCTGTCGGAGCACACCGTCGAGGGCTGGCTCGAGGGCTACATCCTGAGCGGGCGCCACGGGCTGCTCAACAGCTACGAGCCCTTTATCCACGTGATTGACAGCATGGTCAACCAGCACTGCAAGTGGATTGAAAAGTGCCTCGAGGTCGAGTGGCGCGCCAAGGTGTCGTCGCTCAACATTCTGCTGACGGCCGTCGTGTGGCGCCAGGACCACAACGGGTTCACGCACCAGGACCCCGGCTTCCTCGACGTCGTCGCCAACAAGAGCCCCGAGGTTGTGCGCATCTACCTGCCGCCCGACGGCAACTGCCTGCTGTCGGTCATGGACCACTGCCTGCGGTCGAGCAACTACGTCAACGTTGTCGTCTCGGACAAGCAGGACCACCTGCAGTTCCTCAGCATGGACGAGGCCGTCGAGCACTGCACCAAGGGCGTCGGCATCTGGCCGCAGTTCTCGTCGGACGCGGGCGCCGAGCCCGACGTCGTCATGGCGTCGTGCGGCGACATTTCGACGCACGAGGCGCTCGCCGCGACGGACCTGCTGCTGCAGCACTTTCCCGACCTCAAGGTGCGCTTTGTCAACGTCGTCGACCTCTTCAAGCTCATCAGCCACACGGACCACCCGCACGGTATGACGGACCGGGAGTACGTTGCGCTCTTCACCGACAACCGGCCCATCATCTTCAACTTCCACTCGTACCCCTGGCTCGTCCACCGCCTCACGTACAAGCGCCCCGGCGCCAACACGCACCTGCACGTGCGCGGGTACAACGAAAAGGGCAACATTGACACGCCGCTCGAGCTCGCCATCCGCAACAAGACGGACCGGTTCAGCCTGGCGATTGACGCGCTCGACCGCATGCCGCACCTCGGCAACCGCGCCGCAGCGGCCCGCCAGGCGCTGCTCAACGCGCAGATTTCGGCGCGCAACGAGGCGTTTGAGAATGGCATCGACCCCGTGTCGCTCACCAACTGGACCTGGCCGCACAAGGGGCTGTGGAAGGACACCCTCAGCAAGCTGACCAAGTAGTTTTTTTTTCTCTCACTCGTTTTGCTTCTCGTTTTGTTTTCGCTTCTCGTTTTGTTTTCGCTTCTCGTTTTCTTTGTTTTCGACTACGATGTATGGCTAGTATTTGAATTGATCATGTTCTCGTCTCTTGTCTTGCCTTGTCTCCAGGCTTTTATTCCGAGTACGGGGGTGGTCCGTCGGTAAAACGCTGTTGTGTGTTTCCGCGCTGCGACACGGCCGCGCCCAAAGTTGTGCCCGAGGTTGCGCCCGAGGTTGTGCCCGAGGTTGTGCCAGCGTCGCCTGCGCTAGTAACGCCCACGCGCGGGCGCCCTGCCTGCCTGGCCTTGTCGGCCTTGGCGGCCTGGTGCTTCTGCTGCAGCGCGTCGAGGTTGTCGAGCGCGAGCTCGAGGAACGCGCGGCGGTTCGTCCACGTCTGCTGGCTCTCGTTGAAGGTGTTGACGACGGCGCCCGGGCCGCCGCCCGACTCGGACGCGGCAAAGTCGGCCGGGCTCGGCGGCGGGTCCGTGACCTTGGTCACGAGGTACGCAGTCGACGCCTCGGCGATGCCGTAGACCAGGACGCCGACCAGCGGAACGCGGAGCAGGAGGTAGAAGCCCGCGCCAAAGCCAAACAGCAGCCCCTCGCGGCTCGCAAACCAGCGCTTCTTCTGGTGCGCCGTCAGGCGGGTGCGCGCAAAGTACGGACCGAGCAGCTCGCGCATGAGGCTGCGCGCGCCATAGTACGTCTGGAGGAAGACGACCAGGTACCGGCGCGGCAGAAACAGGCCAAGACCAAAGATGAGGCAGGCCGGGCCGAGCCCGACCGAGCGACGGAACGTGTAAAACGACGTGGCCGGCAGCACGAGGCGGCCGACGACGGGCACGTACGACAGCGCAAACACGGCGAGCGAGAGACCGGCCTTGCGTCCGGAGCGCCACAGGAAGCCGGCAAGGCCCGCGTGCTGCTTGGCGTGTGCGTCGGTCGGTGCAAACTGCGACGCGTACGTCGCGTAGTTGGCGAGGTTGTCGTGGTAGCGGCGTGCGACGGTGGTGTCGGTGGCGTTGGCGGTGTCGGTGGTCTGGTCAGGCGCGGGCTCGTCGTGTGCGTGCTTCTGCGCGTACGTGTAGTCGACCCACGCGAGCGACGCCATGAACAGCTCGTCCATGGCCGGCGTCACGTGCCGCAGCAGGGCCATGAGAAAGAGGGGCACCTGCAAGACGTACTCTTGCAGGAACCGTAGGCCGTCCGTGAGCGTGTCGTCCCACGTGACCGCGTCGAGCGCGACGAACCACGACACCGCCCAGAGCAGTACCTTGGTGAGGACGACTGGGATCTCGACGAGCACGCGGATCGCAATGCCGCACGCGACGGCCACGGCTGCTTGACGGTAGTGCTGCGTCGTCCATAGCGCAGGGTTCTGCAGCGCGCGCTGTGCGCCCACAAACGTGAGCTGCGCGCCGCGCAGGATCGCGTTGGCGTCGAAGCGCGAAAAGTCGAGAAAATCTTGCTTTGTCGGCATCGCGGTGGTGTCGGAGGACAGGCGAAGAGGGACGAGAAGAGAAGAGAAGAGACTGAGACTGAGAGGAGCTGAGGTTAGCTTGTGTTGTGCGGGCCCACTTGGCAAGACAATGACGCAACTGTGGGGCTTACAGGGTCTTAACAATATACAATACGTCAACCATAGGCACAGGTGGTGAAGGAATGATGCTAGTCTTTCGGGTGCCGCGTCTCAACGCCGCGCAAAAGCTACCAAAAATGTATCCAAAATAGCCAAAATAGCCAAAATAACCAAGATCAATGACCGACAGAAAAATAAACAAAATTGAGTGGTGGGGTGTCATGAATAAATAGGAGTACGTCGAAAAGGGCCTGGGGTATGTGAAGTGGTCGCGAAATGACACCGAGAATCGCAAAAGAAAAGGGCAGGAGCCCCAAGCAAGAATCGTAAGAGTCCGAAGATCTCATAGGGCGTGGTTGAGGATTTCGTAGGGGGTAAAGAGGACCTCGTGGTAGACCTGGGCCTTGTAGGCAATCGGCATGTGTGTCGGCATGTGTGTCGGCGCTAGGTCGACCGACGACTCCTCGTCGTCGGCGTCCGACGGGCTAGTCGACGTTCCAGCGCCGCGTCCAGACCTTGGTGTTGCCGCCAACGTCGGAGAGAGTGTCGCAGCCGGCGCTGTCGCCGGCGTGGGAGACGCCGCGCGTCGTGCTGCTGTCATTGTCGCTGTCGCTGTCGTCGTCGTGGTGGTCGTCGTCGGTGTAGACGTCGACGTCCGCCTCCGTGTACGAGTCGGAACGCCCAACGTTCTTGGCGCCGCCGCTCGCTCCGCTCGCTCCATGCGTTCGTGCACTACGGCGAGACCGGCCAGAACGGCGCCCGAGCGGGTCGTGAACGTCCGAGTAGTCCCACTGCGCGGAGATGTTCTCGCCGGTGTCGGTGTTCGTGCCCAGGGCGGAGCCACGCCACTCGCCCTTGAGAATGCGCGCTGCAATCTTCAGCATCATTGACAGCAGGTAGGCGGGAGGCGCCAACAGCATCTCAAACACTCGGTACATGATCGACCCGGGCAGCCGCTGCATCGCGTCCGAGCGGGTCGCCAGGCCCGAGCGCAGGTTCGCGTTCCGGAGGTGGCTGGGGGCAATAATACTAACCGCTGGTGGGAGGGTAGAGTGGTCCGACACGGAAATACTTGACGTCGTCGCCCGGTGCCGCATGCGCGGCGGCGGCTGCTGCGACCGAGACTGCTCAGTGTAGATCGACGTCAAGCTTGAAATACCCTCTCCATCACCAGCAGATGAAGCTGAAGTCGTCACCGTCTTTCCCGACTTTCCCGACTTTCCCGACATCCAAGACCGCAGGCTGTTGAACGGACTGTTCGAGTCCGCCGTCGTCGACTGGTCCGATTCCTCGACCCACCGGCCGTCGATGCTTGGCCACGCCATCGTGTTCGAGGCCGGCTGCACGTCGCTGGTCAGAGACATGGTGCGCTCGCGCGGCGCACGCGCGCCGCGCTCGTTGGGCGGCGGCGGGCCGTGGCCGTGGTCGTGCCACGGCACGCCCATTTTGTTGACCTCAATCTCGGAAGCCTTGAGGTCGCTAATGCGCTGCTCGTGCTCGGCCACCAACAGAGGCACCAGTCTCCGACCATACTCGTCCAGCGGGTGGTCGTTGCCCTTCTTCTTTGCATTTTCCACCATCTTGAGCCACTCGCGCCGCGTAAACTCCGTCGGGGGGGCCGTGTTGGAGTCGCCACGGTCCCGCTTCGGCGTCAGCGACAGATGGCTGTGGTCGTCGTCTTCCAGCAGGGCCGACGTCGACGACAGCCGCCGGGGGCGCATGAGGGGCGTCTGGTGCGGCGTGTGCGGTTTCGACGGCGCGTGCGACGGCCCCGATGGCCCCGACGGCCCGGCATGCGGGTCTGCGTCGGGCTTCTTGACGGGCGTCCACGGCTTCTTCTTGAGAGGTGTCTGCTGCTCGGGCAGCTCGACGGTAAAGTCGCGCTTGAACGGGCACGGCGTCTTCTCAAACTGGAGGATGTGGTCGAGGACCTCGCGCAGCCGGTGGGCGCGCTCGTCGTTCTCGCCGTCGTCGCCCACCGGGACCTCGATGCGCCAGTACTGCGGCCGGCGGATCTGCAGGATGAACTTGCTCGACTCCTCGTCAATGCACCAGCACTGGCTCTTGGGCAGGATCGGCTGCAGAGCACTGCCGCAGCTCAGGAACGCGACGGAGCCAGGGGCACGGTAGATGCTCATAGCGCCGACGGCAATCGTGCGGTCAAACTGCGAGCTCCAGGGAAGCGTGCCCGGGGGAATGTCGTCTTCGAGACCGGCAATGGACGGGTTGCGCCGAGGACGGCTCGCTGAGCTGCCAATGTTGTCGAGATTGGTGCGCGGGCCAGCGTTAAACGAGAGGATCTTGACGCCCGGATGGGTATAGAGCGTCTCAATGGCCTCGCCGTTGGCAGCCGAGGGGGGCGCGTAGGAGCCGAGGTTGCTACCGACGTTGCTTCCGACCGCGCTACCCACGGCACTGCCAACCGTGCTGCCGACATTGCTGCCGGCGACCGAGGACACGTCAGACTTGGGCGACGTGCCAAAATCGGCAGCGGCCGCAGCGGCCTCGGCGGCCGCCGCGGCCAGCACGTTTCGCGGGTCGTTGGGGTCGGCGGCGCGTTCTCGGTGGGAGCGGTAGTCGCGGTAGTCGCTGTGGTCTCGGTGGTCGTGTTCCCGATGGCTGCTGCCGCTGGGGCCGCTAGGGCCGCTAGGGCCGCCGGGGCCTGCGCCGCCGCGGATGTTGATCGGGGTGCGCGGGGCCAATGGGGCCGTGTAGGATCGGCGTGGCGGTGTCGGGGCAGCCGGGTCACGGCCAGCTGCTCTGGCAGCGCCGCCCATGGTGTGCGTGATGGTCAGGGGCCCGGGCGGTGCTCAGCAGCTCAACGACGCAATGGTCTGCGGCTTGCGGCTTGCGGCTATGAGGCTCTGGGTGGTCTGCAAAGAAAGAAGGGTGCAGTCTGCGTGGAGGGAGGCGGTCGCGTCGACGGACGAGCTCGAGCGGGTGCTCTTGGCCTTGGAGTCGCGACGGAGAGGTGTTTCAGCTTGACGCGATGGTCCAGATGAGCAGTGGTCTGTTGGCAGTCTTTCAGCGCGGTGAGTAGCAGGTGGACGAAGTGGATTGGAAATGGAAAGTAGTCGTTCTGAAATGGTTTAGTTTTTCTGAAAGGAAGCCGACTGCAGTCCCCCGAATTTCTATTTCCTAGGGCAGCAAATATAGGGAGGCAGGAAAGAAGAGGGGCGGCCACGGCTACAACAGCGACGGCGCGCGTCGTAGTCGCAAAAAATGCAGTGAAAAGCGGGAGGGGTGGATGCTGCGGAAGGGAAGAGGGGGCCAATCGACAATCGACAATCGACGCCAGGGCGCGCTCGGGAGCTTTCCTGGGAGCTTTCCTGGGAGCTTTGGCGTTTGGCGTGGCGGTCAGAAGGGCCAACGGCCAGGGCGAAACTAGCGCGAGGCAGCGGTGGCGACTCCACGACTACGGAGACTGACAGCACAGCGACGAAGTCTGCACAAGCTTGCTTGCTGCTTGCACGTGGCAGCGGCGCCAGCAAGTGCCAGCAAGTGCCAGCACAGGATGAAGGATGAATGATGAATTTGTGCTGCTGCCGGCGGGAGCGATATCGTAAAGTGGAATGCATGCGGCCGAGTGGATGACTGTCAAATGAAAAAGGGAGTAGCACACCTGCATGCAGTGGGCGGATGGAGCGCGCTGCAGCGCTATGCAGGCGGTCGCAGGCGGTCGCTGTCGGAACGAAGGAATGGCGGATGGCGATGCTCGGCTGGCGATGGCGATGGATGGCGCGGTTGTAAATATAAAGAGGAAAGAGTTCGCACCACGCCAAATCTCGGAGGGAAATGATGTAGGGAGGCGCGAGACAGTTTGGGCTTAGGAAAGAGCAATCTAATGTAAAGATGGAGCTAGGATGGGTCGTGGTTGCCAATCTCTGAGCAATCTCTGCTAATATTCAGCAGGCAGCGGCTCATGATTCGCAAAGTAGGAGCGACCGCACAGGTGTGGAAGCAGTGTGGCGGGGAGGCTGGGGCGCACAATCGGGAAGGGGAGAAACGGCACAGGCGGAAAGAGCCATGGTTGCACGCCTGCACACCTTGGAAACAGCTCCTTGCAAAGGTACTCCGTACATTGTGGCTGGGCCGACCACGAATCACAGAGACAGAGACGAGACACCTCGGACGGCGACATGCAAGGCTCTGTGGCCCGCGCGTGCACCTGCGTCCCGTCCCGTCTGCACATCTGCACGTTTTCCAGGCTGTATGACCAGAGGACAGTCTAGTTGAAACCCGGGCCCAGTGCGTCGTTCGACCCAGGGGCACACAATCGGAGCACGATGGCGTGCATATGGCACAGCGGGATCGAAGGACTGTTGGCTGTCGTTTCGCAGGCACAGAACCAAGCACGCGCGATGGCGCGACGGCGCGACGCGACGCGCTTGTCCTCGCAGCGCGCTAAGCACTAACACGGACGATGACGAGCATGAGAAACGTCTGCCAGGTGCATGAGATGGCAACTTGTGCATTTTCTGCATAGGACAGTAGATTTATCGTAGTTAAGTGGCCATTTGCGATTTTATCGACGGGCTCGTCTGACCAGTGTCAATGCATCGACAAACTGCCTGTGTCCTATACAAATACGGCAGAAAACAGTGTATCAGGATGAGACGAAAATATAACAAGGCTGTTGTTCAATGACATATAAATTTACGTTGAGAGTAGCCTCTATATATTTACATTCAAAGTAGCCTCGCGCAGACAAAGAGATGGCTTTGTCGATGGACCCACTTATTACCCATTGAGGAGCATCGCTGAAATTTCAGTTCACCTTCACCTTGATTGCCTCACCTCACGACCCATCTCACTACGCCAGCCCACCATGTCGCAGTCCGACGCGTTTACCAGCTTCTACCTCCAGCGCGCGACGACTGAGTTCGCCGAGGACCTCGTGCAGCTGCGCGCGGCGGCCGACTTTGTGGTGCCCGACGACGACGACGCCGCCACGGCCAAGGGCAAGAGCAAGGCGGGCAAGCCCGGCGTGACGGCCGAGGACAACTCGCTGCAGATGCTGATTGGTGCGTTGCGGCAGGGCGCAGACATGTTCTCGGCGGCAGACCAGGCGCGCGTCGTCGGGCAGCAGTAGGCGGCGCTGCCTGTCCGGTCTTTGGCTTCGGATCGAAGCGCGATACACGACGTATGACAGTTTCGTTTCCACATACTCTCGGCGTTCACTGCTTAATACACTGGTTTCACAAATCTGCACAATGAGTTCAAAAAAGGTCAAATGAATGTGTTTGAGGCTGCCGCTGTCGGGTATCGTTGAAGTCAAAGGAATGCAAGAAGAGAACAAAAGATGCAAAAAGGCAAGGCCAAAGACAAATGGTATAAGACGTAAAGCAGACTTCTCCTCCCAGCGCACCATATTACGATTAGGGTGACGCGGCATCCTGGGTATCACGTCTGGTGTAGGATGCGGCGCCGTCTCAGGTCCCATCTTTTGGGTTCTGGGTCTCCGTCTCCCAGCTTCCGCCTTTACTCGTCGGCGTACGGACTGTCGCCCACCAGCCTGGCGATGCGGGTCGCCTCGGCGTGCCAACGTCCATAGGCGAGCCGGACCGTCTGCTTGGCCTTTGGCTTGCCTCGCAGGCCGTTGAGCTCGTCCATTTCGATGGGTGTCGCCTGGTTCGTGGGGCCGTGCTCGTCCATTTCAATGGGTGTCGCCTGGTTTGTGGGGCCATTTGGGCCGGGCACCGGCTCTGGCTGCGTGCTCGAAACTGGCCCCTTCTAGTGCAGCACGTACGCCTCACCGCGGCGGTGCGACTCCTTGCGCATGGCCCAGCCCTTGAGCGCGACGACGAAAATGACCCACGACATGAGCACGCCAACGAGGCCCATGGTGACGGTGTACATGAACATGGCGTCGAGCTCGTAGTGGATCATGCCCTCGACGGTGTCGCTGGCGCTGGCCATGAAGATGATGCCGCCGGCAATGAGGCCAAACGACGCGAGCAGCTCGGTGGGCGGGCGCGACGGCAGGACCGACGTCGGCGGCCGCAAGAAGACGAGAATGTACGTCAGCCCGCGCGCAAACGAGGCGCCGGTCAGCAGGTTGCCCCACTGTTTGTGCACCATGCTCGAGATCATGCTATGCTGCGTGTGCGAGCTCATCATGATGCCGAGCAGCAGGATGACAAGGGCCGGGATCGGGTTGACCGAGAACTTGTAGTGCGGCGGTGGGCGCAGGGCGTTGCGCTCCTCGTCGCGGTCGTCGTCGCGGTCTTGGTCCGACGCGTGGCCCGACGCGTGGCCCGACGCGTGGCCGGGGTACGTGCTCTCGTCGTGCACGGCCTCGGTGACGCCCGTGTTGAGCAGGTCGCGCACAATGGACGACTCGATGAGCATGCCGCACATGCCGCCGCCAATGAAGAGAATGGTAATCGACACGTGCTCGAGGTCCTGGGCGCTGTAGGCCTTGCCGGCGTTGCCGAGGTGCTCCATGAAGACGTTGGTGCTGCCGTAAAAGAAGATGAGGAAGCTCTCGACAAACTCGGCCGACGGCACCCACCTCTGGTTCGGCGCCGCCGGGCGCACGTTCCAGGCCCAGCCCCATTCGCCAAAGCAGCCAGCCCAGCGGCCGAGGGTGACGATGCCGAGCCAGAAGAAGATGCCGCCCTTGACCCAGTGCGCTAGGCCGCTGTAGATCCCGTGGCCCTCAAAGAAACGCCCAAACGTGACGATGCCCAGGGCGTACGCGACAAAGCCCAGGACCAGAATCGCGCGGTCAATGGTGTTGTAGATGCCGAGAAGCACGCGCCAGACGCGCGACGAAATCTTGCCGGCCACCGTCGCGACGCCCGCGAACCGGCCCGGGCGCGCCGACGGGCCCGAGGTCATGCGCGCATCCTCCAGGTCCTCGTCGAAAAAGGCGTCGCTGGCGTCTCTGCCGTCTCCGTGGGTGTCGTCTCGGGTATCGTCTGGCTCAAAGCTCTCCTTATGGCGAATGGACTCGTTGTCGCCCAGCGTAGACGTCGAGGCCGACGTGCCGTGCAGGGAGTCGGCGTGGGGGCCCGAGCCCGGCGCACTGTCGTCCGAGAAGCGGTAGCTCCCGTTGCTGTGCTGGCGGAGGTGCGCGGCGTGGCGCTGGTGTTGGTGCTGGCTGCTGTGTTCGGCGAGCGCCGCCGTCGATACTGGGATAAAGGCGCGCCGCTCGCTGCTGGTCATTCCGTTTTCCCCGTCAACGGCCTGGCCGTTCTGGAAGACGTGGGCACAATACGCCAGCAGGCTAATGGTGACGTAGCCCAGTGCGACGACGGTCGAGATCCAGCCGACCTTGCCGTGGGCGTTGTTCGGGTACAGGTCGGGTGTCTGGGCGTTGTAGAGGACAGACGTCGCGACGCCAGCGACGTGCGTCGCAAGAAAGACCATCTGGGGCAGCAGCACGTACCGCGACCGCGCAATGGAGAACATGATGGCTGGGGGTTAGCAGAGCTCATGCCGGAAAGACGACAAAGGATAAACTCACAAACTGGCAGCGCAAAGACCCAGCTCAACGTCATGAGCGCAATGTGCGTGTAGATGAGCGTCTTGTGCTCGGGGTGGGCAAAGTATGTTGGTGGGTAGACCTTGGCCGGCTCTGTGCTATTTGACGCGCTGGCGGCGTGGCCCATGTCCATGCCGGGCATGCTGTCGGCGCCCATGTGCATGTCCATGGCCTCGTCGCCGTGTGCCAGCACGGCCGGCGCCAGCGCGACGACGACGACCGCAAGCAGGGCCGACGAAAGAAGCGATCGCGCAGACCTCATTGTGTTGTTTTGTGTGTGGTTCGAGATTGGGTTCGGTTCGTCGAAGCAGGTTTCGTAGTCGCAATGTGGTTCGGTGCGTTCAGAGCTTCAGTCGACCGCGAGGCGTTTGGGCTGTTCCTCTTATACAATGTTTCGTGTGGGCGGCTGTGGCAGCCAAGCTGCGGTGCGTCTCGGCGCTGAAATTGCTCCAAGAGGCCAAGGGCGCCCAAGCAAGCAGGCACGGTCTTGGACGGGGCGAAGCAGGCGCAAGTGGGCGGACGGGTCGCGCGGCACTGAGCGCAGCGACGGCGCCGTGCGCGTACGGTGTAGGATAAAAGTGTTAGAGTGCCGAATGGCGTTGGCGACGTCGTCGGAGGGCTGTCGCAGTCGCAGTCGCAGTCGCAAATCGGAGGCGCAGGTGCGCGTGCAGGTACGGAGTACAGGGCAGGTGGCGCGAGCTCAAGCTATGCGCGCTAGTAGAAGAGTAACGCAGTAACGAATAACGAGTCCGGGTGATGATGCAATGACAGAGAAGCAAAGGCAAGAGAAGGAGGAGGGCGGGATTGGAAATCGAGGGGACGACAGTGTTTTAAAGAGAATCGAAACGGCAAGAGGAAAAAGAGGGTGGAAAGACGAAGCGAAGGCCGAGCAGTGTGTACTCCGACTGAGGTGTGCGGGTGTGCGGGCGTGCGGGCGTGCGGGCGGCGGAAGCTTCGACCGGGGCCTGTGACGCTGTTGCTCGCCCAGCTACGACCAGTGCATGCATTCGGCATATTCGCGAAAAAAAGGAAAGAGAAAAATGGAGAATAAAAAGGAAAAATGACGAAAAAAACGAAAAAGACGAAAAATGGGTCTCGGGGGTAAGAGCAGCGCGGTGCAACGTGCGACTGCGCGATGTCGCTGGTCGACGGCGCGAGGCAGGTGCCAGCGAGGCCATGTGAGCATGGCTCTTGACTCGGGCGCCGAGCACGCAGGCGATCATGTCCGCGGAAGGCAGCTGGCGAGTGCTTACTCCGTACTCCGTGCCTGCCCCGGCTGTCATTGGATCGACGAAACAGGCAAGCGCAGTGGCCGTGTCTTGCCGTCTTTGTCGCGCCCACGCCCTGCCCACGATCGATTACGGAGTCGGCCAAGACGGGCAAGAGAAACAACTGGTGCCTGCTGGCTGACGCACAGCTCTGACGAAAGACGAGCGACAAACGACAAACGACAAACGACGACGACTGCCTGCGCCGCGCTGCGCCCTGTCTGTGTCCAAGATCGTCCAAGAGGCACAGCAAGATTCGACACCGAGCCAATCCGCCGCAAATCTCCATTGAAAAGCAAGACGGCCCGAGCTTTGCAGTGTTTGGACGCTGGGAATCGTGAATCAGGCCGGGCATCGTTTTGCGATTCTGGAGGATTCCTTGCGACAATTTCCAATTTCCATTTCAGTCCACAGTGCCTTGTCCCGTACCCGTTTCGTCGCTCGACGTTCTTGGACGTTCTTGGACGTCTTGGACGTCTTGGACTGGCCTGGCCTGGCATTGTTTCTGGTGACTCCTTTGTTTCTGCCTACATCAAACAAATCACAAACAAACCAAACGCCTCGTCGCAGCGTCAGGCCACCATGATGCCAGCGCCGACCGCGAACGAATGACAATGCCGTGGCCCCGCGTGAAACGCAAGTCCATATATTCATAAACTCCGTAGATCGCGATGAAGCACAAGAGAACAAATGCTGAAAGAAAGGTGCCATCCGAGCTTCCGGGCTGCCGACAGCTACCAGGAAAAGGCGCTAAAGCTAGTGTAAGTCGGCAGCGGCCAACGACTGCACCCTACCGGGACTGGGCCCACACAGTAATACGCACTGTGTGCTTACAGACCGCTGCGAGGCTCACGGGACACGCCGGCACGTTTATAAGCAATGTGATCTGCGATGTAGATGTTTTTAATTATTAGGTGCAATGTCGCGGCACTTGGGCAGGACTCGAGCCCGGGCGCCCGAGAAAGACTGTGCAGATCAACCGGTCTATACAAATTTATAAAGCCAGATGGATATAAATTTATAAAGACATCCAGACGACACGGTCAGCCGGTGGCCGGGCCAGTGCACATGGCGGTATGACAAACGGCTGTCGTAATGGTGCACCGGAGCATTGTCGTTGGGTAAGGCGGCTCGTCTGGTGTCGACGCGTTAGTAATGGGAGCGTCTTGCCAGGGTCCTGCACAGTGTCGTCGCCATGCCGCTAACGGGCGATCTCGATGCATTGATTGGGAGTGGCAGGTGCAGGGTCTTTTCTCTCCTTTACCTTTTTTCTCTTGTTTTTCTTGTTCTCTTTAAACTAATTATTAGTGAAAACCAAACGAGCATCGTACGAAGCAGTCTGCCGCCGGACCAGTCGGGCTCGGCGACAGTCGGCAACTGGCCTTGTGACGTCCCAGCCGCCGCGTGCTCACCGTTACTTGCTAGTGCAAGGCTATCGCAACGCTAGCCGCAGGCGACCGCGGAATACCAGCACAGTGCCCAAGCTCGCGGGAGCGAAACCGACTGCTGGTCAGACGTAAATTTACGGGTGTAACTATATTCGTAAGTGCGAGTGTAAATATATGTAATTACAAGGTGCAGGAATATATTTACCTGAGTATAAAGATATATTTCAGTCTGCATTCCGTCTACTCCCAACGACCGACTCGTACTCGTATTGCTGGTCACAACCGGAGGCTCTAAAGATCGCGATCGCGATGCAGCTGGTCTGGGCAGCTCCGCCCGTTTCGGTTTCGTGTCCAATTCTCGCCTGCAAAACATGCCATGGCGCGGCACGCTTGGCGCGGGACGTCGGACTCTATATTTATAAAAAAAATCACCACACAGACAAGGATAAAATTTACCAGACAAGGCGCACTGATCTGCCTTGCGACAGACGCCCAACGACTTGACGAATTGTACAATAAAATAAGCCACCATCCGCTCTAGGCATCCGTCGATGATCGATGGGCAAAGCGGCGTAAGCACTCGTATATTTTATTTATTGCGCCTGTTTGTTGCTGCCTGCCAGCCATTACCGGATGCAAACGGACGAAAGACGATGCCGATATCGATATCCTCGAGACGTCGAAAGGCTGCATGACGCCCGAGCCATCCGCCACTCTGCAGCCTTGCTGACCCAATCACACGACACACCGCGGCGTGCTCACATGTACGCTGCAGCCTCCCGCCTGCAGGTGGTCATGCCGGCTGGACGGAGGCTCGGAACGCACAAGCGCGTCATGGGGTCTGCCAACGCACAATGTACGGAGTAAGACGGATACGATGAGGTCTAATCTATCCGTGCATCAGCAATTTAACAAGAACGTGCTCGTTCACTCTTATTGAACTCCCAGCGAGTGAGTTTATCCTGTCATCTGTCGTCTGTCGTCTGTCGTCACTCAAAGAGGCGACCGTGCGGGCAGGAGCCACGCACCGTTTGACGTGCGCTTGACGCGGCCCTCGGCCTCGAGCTTGTGCAGGATCTGCACGAGCCCTCTCTCGGCGGCGCCGAGCAGTTCGGTGCGCACGCCGGCGTAGATCCGGGCGACCAATTGTACTGGCGTGGTGCCGTCGTCGGCGCCTTCGGCGATCAGCTGCAAGACCTGTGCCTCGCGCTGCTGGCGGTGTGCAATGTACTCGCGGATCCGGGTGACACCGTCGTCGACGACGGGCCCGTGGCCGGGGTAGAGTGTCGTGCCGGGCAGGTCGTCGTACAGGGCGGCCATGGCGTGCAGGCTGCGCAGGTACGCGGCAAAGTCTTCAAAGACGGCGGTGCCGTGGCCGAGCACGTTGTCGCCGGCAAAGACGGCGCCCTCGGAGGCGAGCACAAACACCATGTGGTCGGCGGCGTGGCCGGGCATATGGACGGCGTGCAAAACGGCGCCCTCGACGGCAAACTCGTCTCCGTCGGCCAATTCGATGGCGTCTGCGACTGCGCGGCCTGCACGGTGGCTCTGGAAGACGCGCACGCCCGGCACGAGCGCACGCACGGCCTCGACGCCGCCGACGTGGTCGTTGTGCCAGTGCGTGAGGAGCACGGCGTCAATCGTTGCCTTCTCGTCGGCCAGCGTCTGTGCCAGCGTGTCCGCCCACGCGGGCTGGCCCTCGCCCGTGTCGATCAGCAGGCGCGCGCGGCCGGTGCCGACGAGGTACGTGTTGGTGCCCTGCAGCGTAAACTGGCCCGGATTCGCGCCCAGGATGCGTATGACGGCCGCGCTCGTGCGCGTGACGGGCGGTAGCGGTGCGAGCAACATGGTGCGTGTGTGCGTGAGCGTGTGTGGTGCGACGAGTCGTGGGCCGGGTCGTGGGCGTCGAATCACGCGGGCCAGTCTGCACCACATGTGTTGGTTGTGTGCAGAGGACGAGAGTCGAGAGACGAGGACGAGGACGAGAGACGAGAGACGATGGCCCCTGGCGTCACCTTCTTGCCGTTTTGGGCTGCCGAGCCGAGGTGCTGCAGCCGCAACGGGTCGCCAGACGCACCTTCCCCACTCGCGGGACGGCAGGTGCAAGCTTAGCATTACCGCGTACGGCCTAGCGCGTCTCAGTTGTCCTTACTTGAAGAAGCATTGATTGAGTGGAATGGTTGCACGACGGATGATCATGGGCCTGTGAATAAACGACCGAGCGTGAACGACCGAGCGTGAACGGCCGAGCGTGAACGACCGAGCGAGAACGACCGAGCGAGAACGACCAAGCATGTGAACGGCAGTCGATGGCGCAGTACGAGATTCGATGGACCAGTGATGCGTTGTAGTGCCCGTCACGTCAAAATATTTATATAAATTTCCAGGCAATCCGCGTTATCGATAGCTTATCGCAAGGGGTATCGTCACCATGGCCGCCACCGACCTGCGGAATAGACGTACGTCACGCATGCTTTGCTTCATCTTGTTTTCCAGTCACTGCGTAAACATACACTTATTACCTGGTAAAAGAACCACGGCCGACGCGCTCGTCCTGGTCTGGTCCTGCAGGCCGGCAGTGGTGGCGAATCAGCGTCCGTCTTTTCACACAGGACCCACAGCGTCGTTTCGGTGCACCATTACAGTTAATATACTGTAAATATAGACACCGCACAGCAGTACCGAGACACCGACATTGGCGCTGTCGCGTGCCTCGACCCGACCTCCTGCATCGACGGCCAGCTCGACGGCTCTTGCGGCGGATCACGTCCAGACAGTCCGACGGACACTGACTGACGGACACTGACGGACACTGCGCTGACGGACACTGACGGACACTGACGCTGACGCCTCCAAGCACGGAGAGCGCGGCCGGTGATTCGGTACGCGGTCGATCGACACCGACCACACCTCGACACCTCGACCACCTCGATCGTACCTCGACCGATACCTCGACACTTGATCACTTGACCTCACTTGATCTTTTTATCGACATTGATCTTGCATTGATCTCACTTGACCTTGACTCGCGCTCCTCGGGCGGCATGGCTGCACGACCGACGACGCCGTCGTCGCCCAAGACCGTCAAGGTCAAGGACGCTGTGCCGGGCATGCCCCTGTACGGCTGCGGTAGGTGTCCTCATTCGAGCAGACAGCACCGACAACTGACCGGCAGAACACGTGCAGATTCTATTCACGCAGGGCCAGGAGACGATCAACACGAGCATCTTCCACTACAAGATCATCCTGCGCAAAATCTTTGACCAGCCGCCGATTGTGCCGCAGACGAGCAAGCTGGCGGACGGGCAGGCGGTGACGACGCTGACGCCCAACTACATGTGCCTGCAGTGCCCGACGACGCTGCGACCAGAGGACATTGCGCGGCACGGCAGCCGCAAGAGCCACCGGTTCTATGTTGAGTCGCGGTGCGGGATCCTGTACTGCCACATGTGCGACGACCTGGTCTACGACCCGACGCTCGAGGAGCTGCGGCTGCGCAAGATTGGCACCGGCACCTTTTCGACGAACCGCAAGCGCAAGCACGACGAGCTCTTCTCGACCGACGCCGTCAAGGACGACCCGCGCTACATTTCGAGCAACACGACGCTTGCGTCGTGCCGGGCGGCGGGCCTGCGTGGCATCTACAATGCGGGCGCGACGTGCTACCAGAATGTGATTCTGCAGAGCTTCCTGCACAACCCGCTGCTGCGCAACTTTTACCTGAGCGACGGGCACCAGAGCTCGCTGTGCGAGAGTCCGTACTGCCTCAGCTGCGCCATGGACGATGTGTTCCAAGAGTTTTATGGCGGCGACGCGACCAACGGGTACACGGCGGCCAACATTCTGTCGAGCTTCTGGATCTCGGAGAAGAAGGCGTTTGCCAACCTGGTGACGACCAAGGAGCAGGACGCGCACGAGTTCTTCCAGTTCCTCGCCGAGGAGCTGCACGAGCGCAACGGCGACGGCAAGAAGCCCGAGCACGGCAGCGAGCACGCGTGCACGTGCGTCATCCACCAGACGTTTTACGGCAAGCTGCAGAGCACGACGACGTGCCAGCACTGCCTCGGCGCCACCAACCAGGTGCAGTCCTTTCTCGACCTCAGCCTCGGCGTCGAGCGCAAGAAGAAGACGGACAAGGGCACGCCCAAGGGCACGGTGACGCTGCAGCAGTGCCTCGACGACGAGTACATCAAGTCGGACAAGTGCGAGTACCGCTGCACCCGCTGCGCGACACTGCGCACCGCGCGTCGCCACACGAGCATCAAGGCGCTGCCCAACGTGCTGTCCATCCAGCTGAAGCGCTTCGAGTACAAGCAGGGGCGCCACGACAAGGCCGTCAAGGTCGACACCCCCGTCCAGTTCCCCCTGCAGCTTAACATGCTGCCGTACACCAACCGCGGCCGCACCCACGTGTCCGACAGCACGTCCACAACGCTGCGCGAGAGCTACGAACTCAACCGCAGCTGCATGTACGACCTGCTGAGCGTCGTCGTCCACGTCGGCGAAATCGACACGGGGCACTACGTCACCTACTGCCGCGTCGGCGACCAGTGGTTTGCCTTTAACGACCACCGCGTCGAGCTCGCGTCGCAGTCCGAGGTCCTCAACTCGAATGCCTACCTGCTCTTTTACATTATCCGGTCCCTGGCCTGATCTCCTGGCCGACGTACTTTAGTTTGGAATCCATTTGTCTTTCAGTCTGTCCCAGTCTGTGCAGTCTGCGTATCCGCCTCTGCCCACGTCCAGTCGGGGCTGGCAAAGTTGGCGTACAGCCGAAACTCGTTGCTCAGGCGCCCGCCATGGTCCGGATCAAACGTCGTCGTGCGCACGCCCTGGGCCGCGTACAGCCGCTGCGTGACGAGCTCGCCCATCCGCTCGCCCGTCGACACCAGCACGCGCGCATCCGGCGTCGCCAGCCACCGCGCCGTCAGTGCCATGCGCGTCTGGCACTCCTCGCTGAGAAAGGGCGGGTCGACAATCAGGCGGTCGGCGCGGCCACGCAGCTCGGCCGGCAGCTTCGTCGGTGTCTTGAAGTCGTAAAACACAAACTCGCGGAACACGCCGAACCGGTGGTCGTGCTCGAGCAGCAGCAGTTGCGGCTTGACCGCCATCCCGGCGACCAGGTTCTTGAGCTGCACAAACACGCTCGGCGCCGACACGACCGCCACCAGCGAGTCGGCCGTCGCGCCGTCGAGAAGGCGCCGCGCGTACGCCGTCGCCGTCGCGTCCGTGTACCAGAACTGCGACTCGTTCCAGTCCTCTTGGAACAGCGCCATCGTCAACGGCTTGTCGGGCGTCGGCTCCGGCGCCGCGCGTGCCTCGGCCGCCGACTGCAGCTCGGCAAAGCGTTTGGTGTGCTCGTCGCGCTCCGCGTAGAACGCCTTGAGCGCGTCTAGCGCCGTCGACGAGAGCGTCCTGGGATTAGCTTAGTTCTCGTCACGACATTCCATACGTACAGGTCGTCGTCGCTGTCCATTGTGTCAAATTTTGCGTGGAGAATTTAATACCTGTTGCGCTATCGCTGTAATAACTGTTGCCACTGTAAATAGACGCTGTATACGCGCTACTCACTGTAGCGGTATACTAAGCTATCCAGTACACTGTACTCACGCCTAATCACTTACGCACTACTCACTGTAATTTAGTCATGTCATTTATACACTATCACTGTCTGTACGCCTAGTTGCAGTCACTGTGTACGCGAATACTTGGACAACCTTCTACAACTGCGCTCCATTCTACACTGCGCTTCCAGTGCCAGTCGCTACATACAACACAGCGCCATACGAAGGCTACTCGTCGTACACAATCTGGTTCCGTGGCAGCGACTGTGCCTGCTGTGGCGCCTGCGACGGGCCGCCGTTGTCGAGTGACGTGTACTGAAAGTAGCCCATACCACGACCACGGCCCGCACCGCCACGCCCGCCTCGTCCGGCGCCGCCACGGAACGCCCCGCGGTCACCGCGTCCGGCATAGCCCTGGCCCCGTCCACGGCCCGGGTGTCCACGGCCGCTGTGGCCGCTGTAGCCGCCACGTACACCGGTCGAGGCACCGTGCGGGGCACTGTGCGGTGCACCGTGTCCGAAGCCAGGCCCAGGTCCAGACACCCCCGACACGGACACGGGACCGCCACGCCCCCCATTCCCGCGTCGCCGCTTGTTTGGATACACGCCACCACGCTCGGCGTACACGCCACCGCGCTCGTCGTGTGCGTCGCCCTCGTACTCGAGCCGCAGCGTCGCCTTTTCGGCCACGACCGAGTCAAACTCGATTGCGTCGGCGGGCGCAACGGCGTGCCAGCGACGCACACGGGCGGCATCGTGCGGACGCGCGCCGCGGCACACGGCGAGCACGACGAGCGGTGTCGCCTCGAGCGTCGCGTACGTCGTCCCCGGCACCGCCGGCACCACCTTGGCCGCCCACAGCTGGTTGTCGACGTTGCCGAGCGCCTCGACGCGCCAGCGCATGGCGTGCCCGAGCCCGCCGGCCGCCGCAATCGTCTCGGGCGAGCAGTGCCGCGGCCCAATCATGATACTGTTGGCGAACTCGCGAAAGTCGCGGCGCGTGCGCAGGCCCTCGGTCGCCGAGTCAATCAGCCGAAGCAGCCGCTGCGTGTCGGCCTCCTTGATAAGGTACGCCGTAAAGAGCACCGCCTTGTCGAGCCGCAAGCGACGCCCCGTGCCAGTGGCCGCGACCTGGGCGTTGTGCACGTCGACCATGCGCAGCACCTCGGCCGTCTCGACGACGGGGTCGAGGTGCGTCTCTTTTGGCGCCACGGCCACGACATTGCCACGCAGTGGTGGCAGCGGTGGCGGCTCGCGACGCGTCTGTCGGCGCTCGCTGTACGCCGCCAGGAACGCGCGAAAGACCTCGACGTGGCGTGGCCGGTCCTCGTAGATGCGCAGCTCGGTCGCGTGGCCGTACGTCTCCATGACGGCCTCGAGAAAGGTCTGCTTAAAGGCCATTGTGCTCGCAAACTGCTCGCTGTTGGGCCCGGCCGCCGGTTTGAGCCCGACCAGGTCAAAGACGAGGCCTTTGCTCCGGACCATGCGCAGCACCAGGTCGCCAAACCGCCGCTCGTCGCGGCCCGTCAGAAGCACCGTCAGCACGCCCGGTTCGCGTGCCGACAGTCGTGCCAGTGCCGCCACGTCCTCGTTCCACCAGCCCGACCACGCACGCGCCTCCTCTGCCTCGCGGCCCGCGCCCGTCGCCGCCAGGATCCGTGGCTCGTGCCACCACCCGCCGCCCTGGAAGAACTCGGCCGACTGCATCTTGCTCGCCGCCGCCGCGGTCCACAGGCCCTTGTTCGGCACCGGCGTGTCGAAGAGCGTGTTGTCAAAGTCGTACACGTGGATGCTCGTGATGCTCGCCGGGTCCGGCAGCGCGTCGTCGAGCAGCGACCACCGGCTCAGCGCCGTCGTCGTACATGTGCCGTTGTTGTTGTTGTTGCTGTCCTTAAAACCGGGCGACACCGGCGAGTACGACGCGACCGACGAGCCGCCCGACGAAATCACGGCCGGATTGGCCGGATTCGACGCGTAAACCGCGTCGTGCGTCGTCTGATGCGCCCGGGCGGCTGCATAGTACGCCGCCGCCGATTGCTGCGCCATGGTGTGCGTGCGCGCGTCGAGTGCACAAGGTCGCAGAAAAGCCGTCCAAGCCCAAGCCGTCCAAGCCGTCCAGTGAGACCGTCGCAGCGTCTGGTACATGCGCAAATTGATGGCTTGGACTGGTGCGGTCCCGTCAACCCAGACCAGAGCCCCAAAAGGCCCAAAAGGCCCAAAAGAGCCCAGACGTGACGTTGTGACCCAGTTTTACCTGGGCGCCACAGAGTCTAAATCTTATTTACATTTATTTACATATATTTAATTAAATCTCTTGGTCAATTCAAATCAATAAACATACTCGACCCTACACGGTCCCGTCGTCAAAGACGTGCAGGTACTGCTTCTGCTCGCGCTTCTCCTTTTCCGTTGTTGGCGGCAGGTCCATGTACTGCTCGCTGCGGAAGCCCTTGAGGTAGTGGTAGGTAAAGTCCTTAATGTCGCCCGGCGTGATGCCCAGGTCGGCAAACGTCTTGGCCGTCTCGTCAATCACCTGGTCAATGTGCTCGCGCTCGACGTCGTCTGGCGACAGCACCGGCCACCACAGCGCCTTGTTGAGCACGTGGGCCGCCGCCTTGAGCAGCGGCTTCGGCACGTCAACGTGCCGCCGCTTCTTGTAAATCTCCTTGTCCACCATGACGGCAATCTCGGCCGTCGAGTAGTTCTTGGGGCCGTACAGCTCGTACGTCTGGCCCGCCGTGCCGTCGTCGTACAGCATCTTCTCCAGCGCCTCGCCCACGTCAATCACGTGCACCGGCCAGTACCGCTCCTGCATGTTGTTGCTCGTAAACAGGTTCATCACGCTCGCCAGCCGCAGCAGCAGGTTGTCCTCGAAGCCAAACATGGGCGCCGGCCGCACCAGCGTCGTCTCGGGGAAGATCTCGCGCGCCACCGACTCGCCACGGCCCTTGGTCGCAAAAAAGTCGCACGGCGACGCCACGTCCGCATTGTACGAGGAGACGTGAATGTACCGGTCCACGTCGTACTTGGCCACCGCCTCAACAATCCGCTCCGTGCCCTCGACGTGCACGTCCTCGAGCGAAAAGTTCTTGGTCGCGTAGTTGCGCCCAATCAGGTTGTACACCACGTCCGAGTGCCGCACGCTCTCCTCAATCGACGCCGTGTTGCGCAGGTCGTACTCCATGAAGACCACGCGGCCCAGGTCGCCCGCCACCCGCAGGTGCCGCTTCGCCATCTCCTCGCGGAACGGAATCACCACCGTCACACCCTGCCGCGCTGGACGGTTAGCTCGTCTCAAAAGTCTTTCTTAAAAACGTCTGGACGCACCCAGTCTGTTGACAATGTAGCGGCCCAGCGCGCCCGTCGCGCCAAACACCGTCGCCGTGTGGCCTGTCTGTCAGTCTCGTCCATCTTGTCTCTTGTCATCTTGTCGAGCAGTCGTCGGATGCGTACCACCGAGGGAGGATCTGGAAGCACGTTAGCGTCTGTTTGGCCGAGCGTACACGGCAGCTGCCGGGCAGTGCGAGTGCGAGTGCGTACCTGCCACCCTGCACGCGGAGAATGGGCTTGCCCGTCCGCGTAATGGCAATGTCCGAGAGCGCGCGGCGCTGCGTCTGCAGGACGGCCCGGGCCATCGTCTGCGACGACCGCGCGGAGGCGGCCGGGATGAACGGCATGGCGGTCGCGGTGTCGTAGGTCGGTGAAGGCAGGAGGTCGATGGGGCCCGAGGTGTCAAAAGTCAGTCGTAATCGGTCGACACGTGTCGTCGCGGCAGAGCACTCTCTTCGATGCGCGAGCTTCCAATCGCTCGTGGTGACCCGGGTCTTTTTGCGTGGGTCGGCTGTGGCAGCAAAGTAATGTACGGCTCCCCATTGGCCGGCCGACGCGCGCCTCTTCTCCTGTTCGGGAAGTCTGACACGTCACGTGACTAGGACACTGTGATTACATAAGATTGTGAAAAGCGGGTCGAGGGGCAGCTCCAGCTGGGTGCTGGCGCTGGGCGACCAGGCTGCATTCGAGCCGCGTCGTCGGAGCGGGCCAGGCTAGCTCTGGAAGCTTCACGACACGCACGACGACGACAACGACGACGACGACCCAACCACTGTTGACGCTGCACCGAGCTGACGTTGCCATTCTCGCTTGCAGACTCCCGACTACTGTCAGCATTTCCCGACGCGGGTCTTCTCCCTTTCATCAGACTTCAATTCTTTCCGTCTCCTCAAACGACCGCCACGATGAACCACGACGACCTGCGCGACTTTCTCGATGAGCAGCGCGAGCTGGCGCCGCAGAGCGTGCACGGCGACATTTTCGACATTGAGGGCCTGTGGGAGCGCAAGCTGTGGCACGAGCTGAGCGACTCGCTGCTGCGGCTGTTTGACAAGGCGGACAGCAAGGCGCTGCGGCTGCCCTTTTTCCAGACCTTTATCAAGCGTTTTGCGGACAAGCTGAACCAGCTCAAGTACGTGACGCTCGCACTCAAGGCGGCCAAGTCGTGCGCGGACGACGCGGAGGCGCTGGCGTTTCTGCAGGGCGTGACGGACAAGGTGGACGGCGTGGAGGCGCCGGAGGCGCACGTGTACGCGCTGATTGCGGTGGCCAAGACGAAGCTGCGGCTGCGCGACTACGAGGGCGCACGCGCGGACCTGGACACGGCGGAGCGCGTGCTCGACGGCTTTGACGCGGTCGAGACGAGCGTGCACGCCGAGTTTTACGACACGAGCGCGCTCTACTTCCAGGCGAAGCTCGACTTTGCGCAGTACTACCGCAACGCGCTGCTGTACCTGGCGTGCGTCGACGTGGCGGCGCTCGACGCGGACGAGCGTCACGACCGTGCGTACAAGCTGAGCCTGGCGGCGCTCGTGTCGACCAACATTTACAACTTTGGCGAGCTGCTGCTGCACCCGATCCTCGACGCACTCGCCGACGGCCACGACAACGACAACGACAACGACAACAGCTCGGACGACAGCAGCAGCGACGGCAGCGAGGCGTGGCTGCGCGAGCTGCTCTTTGCCTTCAACCGCGGCGACCTGCGTGCGTACGAGCAGCTGGCCGACGAGATTGCCGGCAACTCGCTGCTCGCCAAGCACAGCACGCAACTGCGCCAAAAGATTTACCTGGCGGCGCTCACCGAGGCCGTCTTCCGGCGGCCGCCGCACCAGCGGTCCATGACCTTTGCCACGATTGCGGCCGAGACGCGCGTCGCGCCCGACGAGATTGAGCACCTGGTCATGAAGGCGCTCAGCCTCGGGCTGCTGCGTGGGTCCATTGACCAGGTCGACGAGGTCGCGCACATTACCTGGGTGCAGCCCAAGGTGCTCGACAAGACGCAGATTGGCAACATGCGCGAGCGGCTAGGCGAATGGGGGGCGGGCGTGAACCACCTGGGCAACTGGATCGAAAAGGTCGGCCAGGACGTGTGGGCGGCGTAGGGTATGCCGTCGATGAGAAAATTCTCGACAGCAGTCTCTACAGCAGTCTCGATACATAAGCGTTAGCAATAAGTCAAAGTATAAATTCGCAGTCGAAAACAGTCTTTAGATAAAGTTGAACGCAAGAGTACTGGTGCCATGTATTCCCAACAAAAACGTAATTCGCAATGCCTCATGACGCGTCGCTACGGGCTACGCTGGCTGGGCCAGGACGAGCAGGGACCCTGCTAGCCAGGCGGGCCACCAGACGCACCAGACGACGACGGCGGTGTACATCCCCCAGACATCCCAGCCAAAGGCGGCGACACGCAGCGCCTCGGCGACGTCCATGTGCCACGCGGCGCAGGCGGCGGCGAGGACGGCGGGCGGCGACACGAGCTGCAGGAGGACAAACGCGCTCCAGTGCTTGGCGGGCGAGGCGGGGGCCGGGCGGACAAAGGTGAGGGGGCTGGCGAGCAGGCCGACGAGGAAGGAGAGCGAAAAGTTGAGTGTGGCGAGCGACGACAGGAACATGCCGAGCAGCAGCAGCGAAAAGGACTGGACAAGGTCGTACTGCTGGGCCGAGGGGCGGTAGACGGCGGTGAGGGCGCGTGCGAGGCCGATGGGCAGCAGGGCGTTGGCGGCAGCAAAGGCGGCAAACACGGGTGCCAGGAGCTGCCAGTTAGTAGACGACAACACAATACAAGACAAACAAGAGACATACGAAACCTGGGAGGTGGTGAAAGAGGTAGAGGGGCACGAGGCCGAGTGCGTGGCAGAGGGCGACGACGGCGAGGGGCAGGAAGAGGTCGCGTTCGGTGGCGCCGGTTGGCCTTTCGTGCTTTTCATTGTCGAGCCGGGGCCGATCCTCGACGACGGGCTGGCCGCTGCGCATCCAGAGGGCAATGGCTGTAATGGTAAAATTGGCAGCGACGAGCATGGCGCTGGGCAGGTACGTCCCGATGCTGACAAAGCGGTCGCGGCCCAGGAGGAGGTAGAAGAAGAAGCTCTGGTGGAGGTGCTCGAGCAGGTTGTTGAGGCTGCGAAAGGTCCCTTCGAGAATGCGTCCCATGGCCATTTCGTCGTGCAGCCAGCCGTCGATGCGGAGCGTGCCATCGGGCTGGACGGCCGTGGCGGTGTAGGGCTGCAGCGTGACGGCGTCGACGTGGTACGCCATAAAGGCGCTGTGGGCGCCGGTGGCGGCGCCGACGCCCTGGCGCAGCATACCGCGCAGCATGGTGCGCAGGCGGTCGCGGTAGCCGTCGTCGTGGCGCCACATGTCCTGCAGCGAGACGCCCGTCGCCATTTGGCCGCCGGCAATGTTGACGACCGAGTTGATGAGGTCGAGGTTGGGCAGCTGCCCGTTGACGCCGTCGTAGACAATGTGCACCGACGTGAACCGGCTGCTGCCCGACGCGTCCTCGGCCAGGGGCCGTGGCGGCTCGGCCAGCGTGTAGTCGACGGCAATGGCGCCCTGGAGCGCGCCCGACTTGCGAGGCAGCGGGCTCACCCAGCGGCTGTCGTGTGCGTCGTGGTACGCGTCGACCCATGCCTGTGGCCCCGCGAGGCTGTCGGGCGGGAAGAGGAAGACGATGTCCTTGGACCAGAGCGACCAGCGCCGAAAGTAGCGGGCCACGGCGAGCGCGAGCGCGACGCCGTGCGTGTTGGCCGTCCCGGTGACGCTGCGCCACGGCGCCACCAGCACCAGTGCCTCGGTGGCGTCGCCACGCGGTGCCTGCAGGATCGCGTACAGGTTTTCGCCCGCGTGTGTCGCGCCCGCCGAGCGGTACGTGTAGTTTTGGCGTGCCACCTTGAGCCCGGCGCTCGCCAGCATCGATGCCAGCCCGTCGTTGATCTGCGTGTTCGTGTTGGACGCGTTCGACGCGTCCGACGCGTCCGCCAGCGCCGCCACCTCGTGCTTGTACGCCCGGAACACGTGCTGGTCGCTGCCGCCAAAGTACGTGTGCACCTGTCCGGGCAGCAGCGCGTTCTCGGAAATGTACGTCCGCCGTGCGTGTCCGTCGAGAGGCAGCACCAGCAGCGACGCCACGCCGACGAGGATGCACATCAGCGACAGGTAGGGCGGCAGCCGCAGCAGCCGCGGGTCGCGCCGCAGGCGCACGAGAGACGACAGCAGGGACATGGCGGTCGGAGTGTCGGAGTCGTCGTGTCGTCGAGGCGTGAAAGGGTGACGTGTGATGGAGCTCTGGCCACAGGCGCTTACAGGGCCTAGGCGCTAACTGGCTGCTTAGCGCCCAGCCCACCCACCTTGACTTGGTCGTAACGCAAAACAGCTATTCCAATATTAGACGCCATCAAAACAGCTATCCAGATCGTAGACGCCATCAAACCAGTTACAATATTAAACGCCAAAACAGCTATTCAGATCGTAGACGCCATGCCAGCCTCTGCACAGAACAAACACAAGACAAGCAAGAAGGCCAAGCAGAGGCCAAGCAAAGGTCAACAAAAGGCAAGCAAAGCCAAGCCGGCCAAAATAAATAGTACAATCGTCATAGTCAGGGGAAAAGGAAAGAAAAACAGAAAGAAAGGCAAAAAATCACGATACGCCCGTGTCTGCCACGACGGCTGCAGCGACGGCTGCTGGCGTTTGTGCTGACTCAGCATATAGCCACCGGGCCACCTACGGCCCGAGGCGCTGCGTTGAGCCCACGAGCCCGATGGCGGGCGCTGCACTGCTGGGTCCTCCGAGTCCGCCGGGTCCGCCGGGACCGCCGGGGCCGCTGCTCGTCGTCGGCAGCACGCCAAAGCGCCCATACGTCTTCTGGTCGATGCTGACATAGTGCGGCACGCGCACGAGCAGGTTGAGGCGTGTCTCGACGAAGCGCAGCACGGTCTCGGGCGGCGACAGGAACTTGAGGTAGCCGAGGCCGCACAGGTAGCCCACGCCGAGGCCGCACAGGTGGCCGACGAGGCTGGTGTGCGGGACGAGCACGGCGACGGCAAAGACGAAAAAGAGGGGGGTCGTCCACGTCGGGACCGAGACGCCGCCCACCACCAGGCTCGGGTTTGTGCGGAACGTCCGGATGGCCTCGATGCCGAGCAGGAGAAAGACCCATACACTATTTGTCAGCTTGGACCGCAACGACGAGACGAAGACGGAAACTCACCTGGCGCCCATGACCGGCGTGTCGCGGCCGACGATGCGCTCAAAGCCGACGTAGAGGAACGCAGGCAGCTGCGAGAGCGCTGGGGGTCAGTCACAACACTTGATGACAAAAAAGAGGCGAGACGTACGGCCAAAGAAGAGGACGAGGGTCGGCAGCGAGCCGTGCTCGGCCTCGAAACGCTCCAAAAGCGGCAGCAGGGCCGCCACGTTGGCCGCCAGGTGGAAGACGCTCGCGTGCAAGAGCGGGTACGTGTTGGTGCGGTGCATCGCCGCCAGCGAAAGCTTCGACGGTACCAGTGCACCGGCCGCACGCAGGTCCCACGCCGGCAGCCACCCGATCACGTGCACTGCCACCAATAGCGCGCCCAGCAAGCGCGTCGCCACCGGCAGCCGCGACAGGTACGACCGCGTCGACCGTGCCGAGATGAAACTGGCGCCGCCGGCGCCCCGTGCAGCCCACAAGCCGGCAACGCCGGAGCGCCGAGGCTGCGGCGACGGCGAAGGCATTGTGAGTCGAGGGGAAGTCGTGGAAGAGTGAAGATTTCAAGTCGAAGCGTCGGAGCGTCGAGGCGTCGATACGTCCGAACGTCGGTCCGGTGTGCTGGTTCGTCGTGTGTACAGTTTCGTCGTCGTGCTCGTGCTCGTGCCGCTGGATTCGGTCTTGTGCTTGTGCTTGTGCTTTGCTGTCGCCGAAATGGACCCAGGGCATGGTACGCACAGGTTCACGCCCAGGCCGATTACATACACAGTGGGGCATTCGCCTAGGGCTGGCGCTACGTCAGCGTCTCAGCGCACTGGAGAATTGACTACAGCTGGCAGGTTCTAACCTCTAACCGTCTTAAATCTTACGCACACGATGACTGGTTTTATACTTTTTTTGTATGCTAAAGAGATCACAAAACGTTCCCAGACCAATGCGAACAAAGGAACAAACGACGAAAAGTACCAGTGTACGCGGAAAACACAAACAGGATGCAATATGCAAAGCAGGTGAGGATATAGGGGCAGGCGCGGGAGGGGGAAGGCGGTGGCGGGTGGTGAGTGGTATACGCAAATTGGTATAAACAAAACGAAAGAGTCCTCGCGCCTGGAGATGTCGCAAGAGTGAGGCAGAGACTGCCTACTTTTGCGAGTTCTTGGCCATCGTGTTCAGCGCAGAGCCGTTCTTGAACCACTCAATCTGGCCGGCGTTGAAGGTGTGGCCCAGCGAGATCTTAAAGGACTCGCCCTGCTTGGGGTGCACAACCATGGTGATCGGCTTGCCGACGGCCAGCTCGGTCGACAGAATGTCGACGCGGTCGTCGGGCTTGATCTTGTCGTAGTCGGCGGGATCAATAAAGGTCAGCGGCAGCATGCCCTGCTTCTTCAGGTTCGTCTCGTGGATGCGGGCAAACGAGCGGACGATAATGGCCAGGCCGCCGAGGTGGCGGGGCTCCAGGGCAGCGTGCTCGCGCGACGAGCCCTCGCCGTAGTTCCAGTCGCCGACGACGACCCACTTGATGCCCTTGGCCTTGTAGTCACGTGCGACGGCCGGGACGGCACCAAACTCGTTGGTGTCCTGGTTGCGGACCTTGTTGGCCTCGCCGTTCTCCGCGTTCGTCGCACCAATGAGCATGTTGTTGGAGATGTTGTCCAGGTGGCCACGGTACTTGAGCCAGGGACCGGCCATCGAGATGTGGTCCGTCGTCGTCTTGCCCTGCGCCTTGATCAGGATGGGGCAGTTCAGCGCATCCTTGCCGTCCCACGCCTGGAAGGGCGACAGGACCTGCAGGCGGTCCGACGTCGGCGAGACGTTGACCGTCACCGCCGTGCGGTCCGCGGGGGGGGCCTGGTACGTGTCCTCACCCGGGTCGTAGCCCAGGAGCGGCAGACCGTTGGAGGGCTCGGGCGGCGTCAGCATAAACTCGTTGCCCTGCGCGTCCTTGAGCTTGTCGGTCAGGGGGTTGAAGTGCAGCGAGCCGGCAATGGTCATGGCGACGACCAGGTCGGGCGACGTCACAAACGCGTGCGTCGCGGGGTTGCCGTCGTTGCGGCCCGTGAAGTTGCGGTTGTACGACGAGACAATCGAGTTGGGCGTGCCCTTCTTGACGTCGGTGCGGTCCCACTGGCCAATGCAGGGGCCGCACGCGTTGGCCAGCACAATGCCGCCAAACTCCTCAAACGTCTCGAGCTGGCCGTCGCGCGCAATGGTCGCGCGGATCTGCTCGGAGCCGGGGGTGACGGTGAAGATGGCCTTGGCCTTGATGCCGTGCGCCATGGCGTCGCGCGCAATGTGCGCCGCGCGCGACATGTCCTCGTACGACGAGTTGGTGCACGAGCCGATCAGACCGACCTTGACATCCTCGGGCCAGTTGTTGGCCTTGACGGCCTCGCTGAACTTGGAGATGGGCGTCGCCAGATCGGGGGTGAAGGGGCCGTTGATGTGCGGCTCCAGCGTGTCCAGGTCAATCTCAATGACCTGGTCGTACTCGGCACCCTCGTCGGGGCGCAGGTTGTGCGCGTACGAGCGCGCAAAGTCGGCAATGTCCTTGCGCTTGGTGACCGAGAGGTAGTCGTACATGCGGTCGTTGAAGGGGAACAGCGAGGTCGTGGCACCAATCTCGGCACCCATGTTGCAAATGGTGGCCATGCCCGTGCACGAAAAGGTCTCCGTACCGGGACCCGTGTACTCGATAATGGCACCCGTGCCACCCTTGACGGTCAGGATACCGGCCACCTTGAGGATAATGTCCTTGGCCGACGTCCAGCCGCTCATCTTGCCGGTCAGGTTGACACCAATCACCTTGGGCGCCTTCAGCTCCCAGGGCAGGCCGGCCATGACGTCGACAGCATCGGCACCACCGACACCAATGGTGCACATGCCGAGACCACCCGCGTTGGGCGTGTGCGAGTCCGTGCCGATGAGCAGACCGCCGGGGAAGGCGTAGTTCTCGAGGATGATCTGGTGGATGATACCGGAGCCGGGCTTCCAGAAACCAATGTTGTACTTGGCGCACGCAGACGCAAGGAAGTCGTAGACCTCCTTGTTGATGCTGACGGCACGCGACAGATCCTTGGCACCACCAACCTGGGCCTCAATCAAGTGGTCGCAGTGCACAGTCGTCGGGTTGGCGACAGTGGGCATGCCGGCCGACATGAACTGCAGAATGGCCATCTGAGCAGTGGCATCCTGGCAAGCAACACGGTCGGGGCGCAGCTTCAAGTACGAGACACCGCGCTCAATGTCCTGGTTGTGCGGGTCGTCCAGGTGCGAGTAGACAATCTTCTCGGCGTACGACAGAGGGCGGTTCAGGCGAGCACGGACAATCTCCAGCGTCTCGTTCATCTTCTTGTAGTTGATAAAGTTGTCCTTCTCCCAGATGTTCTGGTTCACCTATACGTGTGGCCAGAGGCCGACCGTTAGCCACGGGTCTCGTACAAGACATGTTTGCAAACCGGCACGCATCCAGCCGAGGGTCATGAGAATGGCAGTCGTGGCTGGTGAGGTGCGCGAAATCAACACCCGAGGTTGCAAGTCGAGAACCCATCGTGGGCCCGATTGAGCCAATCGTTGGAGGGGTAATTCGAAGCCGCCCCACAACAGCCGAAGCAGCCAAATGGCCCGGCTATTGCGCAGCTGCATGCACACGAGCTCGTCGCAGAGCATTGTCGAGTGCCGAACTTTTGGCGTGCAGTCGGAGTGCGACTTTGCATGTGGCCATTCTCATGATGTTTTCTCTTCTGGTGCTTTCCGGCGTTTGCGCGTCAAATTCTTCTAGACTTACCTTGCGGTCGAGAGGGCTGTCGGTGACGGTGGCCATTGAGCGGCGCATGCCGTGGGCAAGGATGGGGTTGCTCCGGGCAGCCCGGCCCAGGAGCTGGCGAGATGCCAACATTGTGATGTGAGTGTGTGTGTGGTGAGGAGGAGGAGGTCGGCGACGCAGATGCAGTCAAAGAATCACCCTCGTTGCTAGGTCTGCAGGCGAGACAAGCAAATGTGATGAGAGGATGTGAGGCAGTAGTGATCACTGGCAAAAAGAGAAGAAGAGAAGAATAGAGAAGAAAGAGGGAAGGAGGGTATATGAATGGCCCGAGGAAGAGGAAAGAATAAAGAAGAAAAAGGACCAACCGTGTGGGAGAGGAGATGGAAAAAAATACAAAAAATACAGGCAGGTGCGCGACAGTATCACCTACCTTGCGGGGGCGTGAGTGTAGGGGCGATCTGGAATGTGCTTTTTCTGGCGATAATTTGTGTGGGCAAGAGCGAACGAGGCACTGCAAAGGTACGAGGGGGTGCGCTAACGGCCACGCATGTCGGCTCTTCGCGACCAGTCACAGCTCGAAATGGGGGAAGGGTGCCCGCCGGGGCTTCGCGCTTTCACTGATCTGGCGGCTGGTGCAAGCTCCTCGGCTATGCTATGACGACAAACTCGCAGCGGCGGGCGAACGGGCGAATCAGCGCGATTGGATTATTGTTAAACGACAGGGATGCGGCGCTCGCGGAGCTGCCCATTGGACGACTGTGCGTGTTTGCCACGGCCTGTGAAGAGCACCGTCATAAATTGAAGAAAAAATTGAGCCGAAAATCAAGTCGAAAAAACGGGTGGGGACGTCACAAGCCATCGCTGTTGCGCCTGCCGCAAACAACTGCAACCGCTGATGCTCGCTGTGCAACCACCAATGCGGCAAGGGACCGAGGCCAGCTCGGGCAATGGCTGGCCACATTGACTCGTCTTGCCTCTAAGTCGGTCGCGTTTCGGCACTGATGGCAATGTCTTGTTGCCACGACACTCGCATTGCCACACGGTCTAATTTATTGCCTCGCAGATATGCGACTTTTGGCTTTGGCCTGGAATGCGCCAACTCCGGCGGCTGCGTGTTTACGAAGTATTTACGACGAGCCGGCGCAACGACCGGCGGTAGTCATCTGAGCTGGAGTGGGGCGAGGTGCCAATGCGGAAGGCAGGCTCCTTCAGTGGAAGAATACAGGGGCCAGAAACAGAAACAGTGCCCAAACAGCCCCTCCATCTATCCACCCAGCCCACGGCCAAGTACTCCGTATAAATAAATTACTAGCCGAATCGGCACGGAGCGACAGACTGTCACTGCAATGGCTGCAGGAGAACCTGTGCAGGCTGTGACGATGTTGCAGAGCGAATCGGGCAGACAAACCAGCAAGTTTGAATAACTGCATATGCAGTCCAAATGCAAGGGTCGGTTTAGGATTCGACCCCGGGCCGCGGGAGGAAGGAAGTAACGAGGACACATATATTTAGATATATGCAACACGGCAAGAACGACGTCGGTCTAAGCTTCACTATAAAAGCGCCGAACACCGAAACTTTGGCAAATTGTCGCGAACGCTTGAAAACACGGTGGCTATTATTCGTCAGAACGAGAAATTCATTGCGGAAAAAGAGGGCCGACGCGGCCGGTGCGGTGATGCCTACAAAGTACAAAGTACAGACTACGAATCCGAAACTTTGATATCCAAACCTGTAGCTCGAGTCTATCGATTGTCGGCTAACAGACGGCTCAGCCGAACAAAATGCCTCAGCACAGTATTTTCTGGAACCAACTGCTCCCAGGTGCACTATATTTCACGTCTTTCGCGGATACATGATACCTACTCCGTATGCATACCCCGTATTATGTGTTATCAAACTCCATCCGCTGCGCCTGAAGTCTTCGGCAGGAGCTCCTCTCGCTTTTTCCTCTTGTTTTCGAAAAATTCAATGAAGGCGCAGAATTTAACTCTCGCGATGTCGTGTCCGCCAGTGAAGAGCGTGTCGTCTCGTTTTCGGGCAGTTCTGTTTGGTCCTGGAGCCCATTGTAGTGGGTCTCCAGGTGCAAATGTTTGATCTGGGCCTTTCGTAGTGGGGTTTCTGGGCCTGGGGCCACTGTAAAATGCAGACAGGGGGTGTAGCTTCCGGTTTTAGTTGGCTCACATGACCTAAATGCTACGCTGGCTCGGCACCTACGCTGTAATCCGAGTAAATACGAGTTGCGCCGCGCTCAGAGTCCGATCGCCCGAACGGGGCAGTGAGGTCGCGCCGCAGCAATACGGAGTACTGCACGCGAAAACCAAGCGGCAAAGCTCACGTACCTGCACGAAAAGGCTCGACCGAGCATGTGGTTCGTTGTGGTTCGTTGTGGCCGCGGCTGCCGAGTGCAGCCGATCATTCGAAATTACCTTGGCTTTTCGGGGCATTCGACCAACCACACGGAAATCGCAACCCCAGGTCCGCAGACGGCTCGGAAAACCGAGCTCAAAAACCTGGAGAAGCGGGCGAACCGTAGACACGTGACCTGATCAACGGCGAAAGCGTGTCATGCAGTTTTCAACCCCGCTGAGTGGTCAACGAGGTGGGGTGGCACACGATAGGTGATAAGACAACGATAAGATGCCGATAAGAAAAAAGATCCTGCCTCACCGATTCTGCTGGCGAAGCCGTCATCGCATATACAGCAGTATAGCACCATCCCACCACCATCCACCACCGCACAACCACTGTCAAAATGGGTGTCACGAACAAGAAGACGCTTACCAAGACGCGTAGAAAGACTCGGTATGTCTGCGCGCA
This sequence comes from Ophiostoma populinum, assembly GCA_029298855.1. NCBI lineage: Eukaryota > Fungi > Ascomycota > Sordariomycetes > Ophiostomatales > Ophiostomataceae > Ophiostoma > Ophiostoma populinum. Next base: position 1,143,196 of record JANSLU010000020.1, on the reverse strand, counting down.
CCGTCCGACCGTCTGCACCGCTTCCAGACGCCTGCTAACTCGGCAGGGACGTTGACCAGATCGCCCACGATCTGCTGTCGCCCGCCCACCTCGACCGCTTCAAGGCCACCAAGGCCAACGAGGACCTGCCCGGCCTTGGCCAGAACTACTGCGTCGCCTGCTCGCGCTGGCTCGAGACCGCGTACGCGCTCGAGTGCCACCTGCGCGCCAAGCCCCACAAGCGGCGGCTCAAGCAGCTCGCCGAGGGCGTCTACACACAAAAGGAGGCCGAGGCTGCCGTCGGCAAGCACGTCGACAACGGTGCCCAGACCAAGCTGTTTGTGAAGCCCCTGGCTGTCAGCACGACGGGCGACAACGCCGCCGAGGCCACCGTTGCCGCGCCGCAGGTCACCCCGACCGTGTCTGGCGACGTTGCCATGGCATGATCTGCGAGCTCTATTCTCTATTTGCTTTCGACACAAACATAAGCTGGCGTTTGGCGTTTTCGCGGATATATATCAAAAGTTGGGTCTGCTTATAGCCAGTTTATCTTACGAAATGATGATTTCTTGACCTCAGAACTGCGCACGAATATCATATGATTATCATTCTGTGCAATACTAGCAGTGAACAAGCTCTTATAGAGCCATTGAGACAAATTGTTCTGTTGTCGTGTGAGATTATTAAAGAAATACACAAAAAGCAATGGCCCCAGGCAAACGATGACGAAATGAACACGAAATGAAACTGGTCGCTGAGTAGCAACGGAGGCGGAAGACATGGACCTCAGCGACGGGTGTCGAGGCTCGGACGTAGCCCATCCATGCTGGGCCGGACTGAGCTGCCTGTGGACAGGTTTAGTGATTAGGACTGGTCGGTGGTGGAGAGGGCAGTGGCTTCGGTCAACATACTGCTGCTCCGGCGGCGCCGGGCTCGGATCTCAGCCGGATCGCTGGCACGCAGACCAGTGGTCCGGGCAAACAGGTTTAGGATGTCAGACAGCGAGACGACACCCGTCAGCCGTCCAGACAGGTGGACACCGGGCAGGGCTGCTGCAGGAACAGACGAGTGGGCAGGAGGCGAGCCGGCTCCGAGAAGAGCCGCCTGCACAGAGCTCGCGGATGGCGTGAGAACAACAGATTCGCGGCGTTCGGTCGGGGCGGTCGGGCCGGTCGGGCCCGATGCGTTGGAGCCAAGGCTCATGGCGCTGGGCGAGCGGGAGTGGCCCGGTCTCGACCCCGTCGGTGCGACGCCCGATGGTGTGGGCGAAAGAAGCGGTGTCTGGGGTGTAGAGGGCGAGGGCGACGGCGAATCGACAATCCACATGCGGTGCGATCTGGTAGCCACGAGCTTGGCTATGGTGTGTGCGAGCGTCGAGTGCGAGTTGACATAAAAGACGGGGAACGTGTCGCGGCCCTCCTCCATGCCACGCTCTGACAGGATCACCGAGATAAAGTGCATGCAGGATGACTGCAGGAGCGGGAAGCTGGACACCGACGTCAGGTGCTGAACATCGCGAGTCGAGATGTTTCCCACCACATTCAAGCCGTTGTCTACGACAGCCACAGACGTGAGACCCTCGCTGTTCATCAGGTTCAGGGCATCTGCCAGAGGCTTATCGGAGCTGTGCAGGGTTAGCTAGGCCCCATGGGTGCCAATCAAGCTGCTCAGGTCGGGACACTCACTTGATGGCGATAATCTCCTGCGAACCAATCCGAAGATCACGGAGGTTGACCATGTACAGGCGGTCGATCATTGGGAAGTTGACGGCCTCGTTCCAGAAGAACTCGACGAGGTGCAGCTGAGCCAGCACGCCCACGACCTCCGTGCCCTGCTGGTTGGTGACGAAGACACGGCGTGCACCCGAGCCAAAGACCTCAATGGCCTTCATGAGATCGTCGTTGCACGAAGCAAACGCCAAGGGGTCCTGGTGGCAGATTGGCTGGATGTCGCGGACGGGGATCGCCACGCGCCCCTGGGCGCGTTGTGCAATACTCTGGAAAATGGGAGCATCCTCGGGACTGGGAGTGCTCATCCCAATGACGGCCAGCAGGTAAGCGTTGAGGTCGCCGTAATCAAACGTCGCCACGGGCTTGGTGTCCGAGGCCTCGTTTTTGAGCAGCACCACGCCCGTCTTGTTGTTGTTTCGGAGCAGCGTCTTTGTGCACTCCTCGACGCTGGTGTCGAGGGAGGCCCACCGAACGGCATCTGCAGACACCAGCTCGCCGATTTTGATGTCGTGCCAGTCGCGGCCAGCAAAGTTTGGATTCCGCGAGACGGGCGGGTTGTTGATCAGGTCGTGGACAGCCTGCTGGGTGATCGAGGGGTGGCGTTGGGTGCGCGGCGAGGTTGGCGGGTTCCGCAGGTTCTCGGCAAAGCTCTGGCGGTGCTGGGATGTCGTTGATCCCGCCGCAGACGGCTTGCGCTGCAAGCTCGCCCGTGAAGGAGACCGTTCCGGGATCGGAGGGTTGGTTGGCCCTGCGGCATGGGCCGGCGAGGCTGTCAGGACAAGGGGCGAGATGCTGGACACAGTCCTGGTGCTCTTCGGGTCGTTGGCAACGCCGTTTGTGGCATTCCCGGCGCCCCCAGCGGCTGGGTTGTTTGATGGTGCACCAGACTCCATCTTTGGCATGGAATGACTGGTAGGTGAGGTTGCAGATGCCTTTTCTCTGGTTTGCTTGAAGGAAGTAATACCTTTCGTAATCGTTCACCTGCCCTGGCTTTGCAATGACGTCGAATGCTCTGTTCAAACCAGATGGTTGCGTGACCAACGACCTTTACAGGTTCGAGCCACTAGTCAATGTCTCGCAATGAGCCTCGGTGAAATACACCGTACACACGAGCGATAGGCCGGCAAACGAGAAAACTGGCTTGGATATGTTTGGGTCGCGCACAAAGAAACCTGATGTTGGCGTCGGAGCCTAGAGCAGCGATGCAGTTGAGAGGCTGCGGCTGCTGGAGAACTGATTGAGCCCTAGCTATGTCGAAATTCTGGAGAGTTGCGTCGAAGCTATTCCGGCGTCGTGGGGTAGGCTGCTGCAAGATAGGAAAGGGAAAGGTGTAAGATATGACGAGCAAGTCGGTGAGGGCTGAGAGGAGATGGGGCCACAGCAGGCAAGGCAATGCGTTGCAGTCGGGAGGGGCCAGGGAGGATACGAGATCGAGATTTCTCTCTTGAGAGGCAACACCAGATGCTCACCGTAAAGGGTCCAGACTGCCCCTGATTTCGTCTACTGTTTGTGGAAGCAGCGATCAGTGATCGAAGAAAGCGCGTCCGAGTTATTAGGGCAGCTACGACCGTTTCGGCCGTGGCTGACAAGACGCGGGGCACATTTGGCTAGGTCAGGTGTTGATCTTTGCATTGAATCAGGTGACGATTCTGTGCGACCAGACCACGTCGAAAAGAGAATCTTGGTGCTAATGAATGCTATTTCTTCTGTTGGACTGATCGTACAATGAACTACGAGTGTCTGTTGTAGATCTACTTTTTTATATAAAAAGCCGATATTCAATCCGTCAAATAGCAAATAGCATCATAAAGACTGGAAAAAACCTTGCTGCTTTATATGATTTTTGTAAATATTTATCTTTGCCTGCAACGATCTCAAAACGTAACCTATGCCCATGTGAAATTGATGGACGGCGCGCTTTCGCGACATGGTGCTAGGGGCGATGGCATACGCTGCTGGCAATTCACTTTCAGGACTTACGCCTTCGTTGAAACACCATTTTCAGCCTTTCTCGTATATTTACAGTGCCCAAAGTTCGTACAAAGCCTCTGTGTAAATTTATATAAATATTTACAGTCCCTCCCGAGTGTTGATAAACGCGTACGGAGTAGTTACTGGACCCGAAAGCGATCTCACCGGAGTCTGGGTGTGCGCCGTGAATGTCAACAACCCCGCCATAGAGAAGCCCATATCTTATCACTACGTGCTGTTGGCGTGTCGCGAAAAAAGTTGTCAACAAAGCGTAAATATTAAACCATTGCGATCTATTGCGATCCATTGCCATGGCCACGAAGAAAGAAACAGGTAGGTGCAGCCGGCCTTGCCTTCTGAATGCAGCCATTGAAGTTCCGAAAACACCAAGCAACTTCTTCAAAGGATCTCGAGCAAGCGCAAGGGACGTTTGCAGGTCGTTGTTGCCTTTGTTAGTCCCTGTAAATATTTTTGTAGCGTACGCCGATTTAGTGCCCCGCCCCTCCCACTGTTTTTTGAAAGTGTCGCCCCCTCTGTTTTTTTCGTTATCGCTCTTGTTTACGCCACGGAATCAACTTCACGACAGGCAAGAGAGAGCGTAAAGGGGACGTGCAGACACAAAGGACAAGTGAAACGCAGGAACGCATGCACAGGGCGTCAGGACAGAACCGTCAAGAATCGCCTCGCCCGCTCCTTCTACAAGCGTACAGTGCAGGCCTTTTCTGGCATCGCGCTATCTCAACTCTGGACAGTGCGATCGCCCCGCGTTATTCTATTTTTCTATTTTTTTCTTCCCAATTTTCTATTGGTTTTTGTCGCTGCATCTTCAACTTTTCTTCTACTTCACGTTCTCTCCTCTTGCCCTTATATTTTCACCACCCCTATACCCCCTCACCGTCCGAGAAACAGGTGACATCGTCAACGACCTTCGACCGGCCTCAATCAGCTCGCACTGGCCCTCTGGTGCCCCTCTCGCTCATTGACGCCAATCCAACCCCTCTCAGCCACCGCATCGGGCCACGCACCTCTCCGACCAGACTCGCCGCCACGATGTCTATCCTTCCCGCAGAGGTCACTGCCGAGCTTTCGCAGCTCCTGCAGGCGCTGCAGTCGCCCGACAACACGATCCGGTCCCAGGCCGAAGAGCACCTCCAGAACAACTGGACCCAGCCGCGCCCCGATGTCCTGCTCATGGGCCTGACCGAGCAGATTTCCAGCCCGGCCTCGAACACCGTACGTCGGCGTCAACCGCCCTACCAGAGAAGCAGCTTGCGGCCGTTTTAGCGCGCGATTGGGCCCTGGAATGATGGGCCAAGCGCCAATTCGCGCATTGCTGGCTGCGCCTCGAGATTTGATACGCGAAACTAATCGAGATCGAGAACAGACGCGCTCGTACGCTGCCGTCATCTTCCGCAGAATCGCCTCAAAGGGCCGCAAGAACGCCGAGGGCGAGACCGTCGAGATCTTCATCTCGCTCCCCGAGCAGCAGGCGCAGGTGATTCGCCACCAGCTGCTGCAGTCCCTGGCCTCCGAGACCGACCGCGGCGTCCGCAACAAGATCAGCGACGCCGTTGCCGAGATCGCCAGGCAATACACAGAGAGTGGTTCGTGCCACCCCCTCCCCTCCTCGTGCGCATCAGCCGAGGCGGCCCAGGACAGCACTGGAAACACTGGAGGTCTCTTTACTGACTCGTTGCACCTATAGTTGACCAGCCATGGACCGAGCTCCTGAGCATTCTCTTCCAGATGAGCACCGCGTCCGACGCTGGCACACGCGAGACTGCCTACCGCGTCTTCACCTCAACACCCGCTATCATCGAGAAGAACCACGAGGATGCTGTCGCGGAGGCCTTTGCCCGCGGCTTCAAGGACGATGTTGTGGCGGTACGTCGCACGGAGATGGAAGATTGCGCATGAAAGGACGCAGCTGACAGTCATTAGGTTCGCATTGCTGCCATGGAGGCTTTTGCGGCCTTTTTCCGCGGTCTCAAGAAGAAGAGCCAGGCCAAGTTCTTCAACCTCCTGCCCGAGGTCCTCAACATTCTTCCTCCCATCAAGGAGTCCCAAGACTCTGACGACCTTGGCAACGCCCTGGTCTCTCTGATTGACCTTGCCAGCATCTCGCCCAAGATGTTCCGCCCCGTCTTTAGCGTCCTGGTCAAGTTTTGCATTTCCGTCATCCAGGACAAGGAGTTCACCGACACCTGCCGCCAAAACGCCCTCGAGCTCATGGCCACCTTTGCCGACTACTCGCCATCCATGTGCAAGAAGGATGAGACGTACACCACAGACATGATTACGCAGTGCCTGAGCTTGATGACGGACCTGGGCGACGACGACGACGACGCTTCGGAGTGGCTGGATGCCGACGACCTCGAGCAGGACGAGAGCGACTCGAACCACGTCGCGGCCGAGCAGTGCATGGACCGCCTGGCTAACAAGCTGGGCGGCAGCGTCATTCTGGCGCCCACCTTTAGCTGGCTGCCGCGCATGATCAACTCGACTGCCTGGAGAGACCGCCACGCCGCCCTCATGGCCATTAGCGCAATCTCTGAGGGCTGTCGTGACCTGATGCTGGGCGAGCTTCGCCAGGTCCTGGACCTCGTCGTCCCCACCCTGAAGGACCCCCACCCGCGTGTCCGCTGGGCTGGCTGCAACGCCCTTGGCCAGATGAGCACCGACTTTGCTCCCAACATGCAGAACGAGTACTACGACGCGGTCCTGACGGCCATCATCCCGGTCCTGCAGTCGCCCGAGGCCCGCGTCAAGTCGCACGCCGCTGCTGCCCTGGTCAACTTTTGCGAGGAGGCCGAGAAGAGCGTGCTCGAGCCGTACCTGGACGACCTGCTGAGCCACCTGTTCAGCCTGCTGCAGAACGAGAAGCGCTACGTGCAGGAGCAGGCCCTGTCGACCATTGCGACCATTGCCGATGCCGCCGAGCAGGCGTTCAGCAAATACTACGATACTCTGATGCCCCTGCTGGTCAACGTTCTGCGGAGCGAGACCGAAAAGGACAACCGCCTGCTGCGCGCCAAGGCCATGGAGTGTGCGACGCTGATTGCGCTCGCTGTTGGCAAGGAGCGTCTTGGCAACGACGCGCGCGACCTGGTCGAGCTGCTTGCCAGCATCCAGAACAGCCTGACGGACCCCGACGATCCGCAGGCGCAGTACCTCATGCACTCGTGGGGCCGCATGTGCCGCGTGATGGGCCACGAGTTCATGCCGTACCTGCCGACGGTGATGCCGCCTCTGCTGACGCTCGCGAGCGCCAAGGCAGACATCCACCTGCTGGACGACGAGGAGCAGGCGGACCAGCTGCAGCAGGAGGACGGGTGGGAGCTGCTGCCGGTCAAGGGCAAGATGATTGGCATCCGCACCAGTAGCATGGAGGACAAGCAGATGGCCATCGAGCTCCTTGTCGTGTACGCGCAGGTTCTCAAGGGCGCGTTCGCGCCGTACGTGGCGGACATTATGAAGGACATTGCCCTGCCCGGCCTGGCCTTTTTTTTCCACGACCCGGTCCGGTTTGTTTCGTCGCGCCTGGTGCCGCAGCTGCTCAACTCATACCGGGTGGCGTACGGGCCCGAGTCGAACGAGCTGCTGCAGCTGTGGGCGGCGACCGTCGACAAGCTGCTCGAGGTGCTGTCTGCGGAGCCTGCGATTGAGGCGCTCGCGGAGATGTACCAGTGCTTCTATGAGTCGGTGGAGGTCATGAGCCGCGCGTGCCTGACGGCGGACCACATGAACAAGTACATTGACTCTGTGCAGTCGACGCTGGAAGACTACCGCGACCGCGCGGTGCAGCGCGAGGACGAGAAGCAGACGGCGACGGCAGAGGACGCGGAGGACGAGGACGAGGAGCTGATGATGGCCATTGAGGAGGACCAGACGCTGCTGTCGGAGATGAGCAAGGCGTTCCACGTGGTGTTCAAGTACCACGGCTCGGATTTCCTGGGCCCCTGGGAGCGCCTCATGTCGGCCTACGAGATGTTCCTCAAGTCCGACGACGCGAGCCAGCGCCAGTGGGGTCTGTGCATTATGGACGACGTGCTGGAGTACTGCGGCCCCAACAGCGTGCGGTACGCGCAGTACATTTCGGAGCCGCTGGTGGCGGGCTGCAAGGACGCGGCCGCCAACATCCGCCAGGCCGCGGCGTATGGTGTCGGCGTGGCGGCGCACCACGGCGGCGACGCGTGGACGCAGTTTTTGACGACGTGCGTGCCGCTGCTCTTCCAGGCGACGATGATCCCCAACGCGCGCAGCGAGGACAATGTGTACGCGACGGAGAATGCGTGCGCGGCGATTGCCAAGATCCTGCACTTCCGGCCGGCGGCGGTGGCGAACGGCGACGCGGTGATTGCCGAGTGGGTCAAGACGCTGCCGGTGAACAACGACGACGAGGCGGCGCCGTACGCGTACGCGTACCTGACCGAGCTGATCAACAAGCGGCACCCGGCGGTGATGACGCAGGCGGACAAGGTGTTTGTCTCGATTGCGCACGCGCTGGGGGCGGGCATGCTGCGCGGCGAGACGGCCAGCCGGGTGGTGGAGGCGACCAAGGTGATGCTGGCGGAGTCGGGCCTGAACGCGGCGCCGCTGCTGCAGCAGTTCCCGGCGGGGCTGCAGACGACCATCAGCGCGTACTTTTCCTAGGCGTTTACAATGTCTCCCGGCGCGGTGATGGAGTACGGAACACGGGGCCCGTGAACGGTCTTGCAATCTTGCGACTAGACAGTTTGCGTCTCGTCTTGCCGGCTACTCTGTTGGCTGTTGGCTGTTGGCTGTTTGGCTGTCTGGCTGTCTTGCTTTTTGGCCATGCTCTATTTGTCTGTTTTGTCTGTTAGTTTGCATTCTCTTGGCTTCTGTTGATCCTATATCATGTTGTTTCTTGTCCCGCTGCCTGCTGACAGTGCTTTGGGATCTTTGGCTGCCTGTATTTGTTGTGCGTCTTGTTGCATGGTACATAGCTGCTAGAACCTGTTGTTTTCCGTCGCTCGTCGGTGCCAGTTTCGGCGTGGTGCCCTCTTCTGACTGGCAATTATACAACATTATGCCATTACGTGATGCGCTCCAGTACTTTACCAGGCACGGAATGCGATGACAGCACTGGCTGCCGAGGGCATTGGCATCCTTCCGCCTATCCTGTCCCTCTCTTCCTTTTCTACCAGTTCCTGTCCTGCTGCTGCCTGTAACTCTTCTGGGTCCCTCTTCTGATAGCCACGCCACGGTGATGATGAGTAAGCACAAATTGCCACGGAACGGAAAGTCGCCGGCAGCCACGCCGGTAGCCAATGAGCGGTGAGCGGTGCACGGTGCCTGGCGGGCGAGATGGGCAGAGGAACGTCAAAGCGCAGATCATCTTTTTAAAAAAATATCAGCAAAGTCGTCACCGACGCCTCGGGTGCTCTGCGTGCATGCGGCCCCAGGTCAGCAAGGCGTGTCCCAAGCTTGTCCAGGTCCAGACGCCAGGCCCAAGCGGACAAGTCGCCCCGGCTGCGTCGCGCGTCCCTTGGTGTCCGCCTTCGCGTGGCCCATTGGGCTTGGGTTTGGGCGCCCGCATGATGCAGTCTGCCGTGTACGCGCACGCCTCGCCTGCCACGACCCGGCGGGAACAAGGTTGCCAGCACGCGCACAGAACAGAGCACGGAGCATGGAACAAGGAGCACGGAGCAAAATGCGGAACACGGGACAAGAGCTTGTCGTGGTTGGCTTTATGCAAACCACGCACGCGCTGTAAATATGTATTATACTTACACCGCCCCCTGTAAATTCACTGTATACACCTGTCGGATGCTGCTACTGCACTGGGGCAAGCCCCCCTAGCGCTGAAAATCCCCCAAGTGTGGCTGGGACCCGCTGTGCTCTCCGGCTCATGCACCCGCCACCCTCAAGGCAAGGCTCAAGGGAAGGTGCAAATGCTCCGGGATGCCGTCTCTTTTTGTTATATTTTATTTCCATCCTTCTTCCCTCCCTATCGCTGCTTGTTGTTCGCAGTCGATGAGACGACATTTTCGTTTCGTGTTACTGGCGACGCGTCCTCTACCATTACTGTTCTCCTGGCTTCATCGAGGCAAAGTGACAACAGGGAAGCCCAAGTAAATATTATAGTGCTTTAAACTCCACGACGTGGCGGTGGCTGTCTGAATCCAGTCGGTGTTTGCGCGGAACTTCCTCCGGCAGGACAAATAGAAAAAGACAGTGCATATTTATAAGTTTAGTGGCTTAACGCACAGACCATCTGCTGCTCACCTTACTCCGTATAAACTATACTACAGAGTCTCAGCCAACGCTCGTCGAAACTGTCCAGAATCACAGGAGATATCACAGCTGGAGCCGCACTACGTCATGCCCCAATCTTTGCGCGGCTTTCTTGCCGTTTAGAGAAAACCCTGACATCTGGCAGGATGGATCGCAGGCCTCGTATATCCGTGTATTCCATCTTGAAGACGACAGGCAAAACTGCCGTTTCGCCTCTTTCTGCCACCTTTTGGACCCTAACTTCTGACCAACGTCAAGGCGTGAAACGCTAAAATCACAGTATCTTTTATAGTGCTTGACTGTCGTTTCACATGGCAAAGGCTGCAAGTTGGACAAGGACGTCCTTTTAGACGGATGCTTTTCCATCGCTGGTCCATCGTCCACTAGCCGTAGTGTAAATATACGCATTTCTTCGGAGACCGCTAGACGACAAAATAAGTACGCATTTCTTCGGGGACCGCGAGACGACGACCGGGTGTAAGAAAGGTAAGACCCTTTCCCTGCCCGACCCCAAATCCCGTGCTCCACGATACCGGGTGGAACACTGGCTCTGCGCATCGTAAACGACATGGCAATCACAGAATGGCATGGCGCAAAGGAGATTTTCAGATGCAAAAGCGAAAAACGACTGCGCGCCAATCAGCACCGAAACACTTGCAAAAGCGGGTCTGATGGTAGAATAAATATTTTATGTAAATATATATTTACTCCACTGTGCGCCCAGTCCGTTTCTAGAGTGGGACTCTCCGCTCTCCGTCTCCCTCCCGTTTGCTCCTAATTACAAGCGAAAATGAAGCGAGCGAAATGTATATTTGGTTTATTCGGCCACTGCGCTCCCGACAAGTCAAGTGCCGACGCGACGCGCACGAAACGTTGACGTAAGTTGTCTGTCGTGCTGGGCATGCGTGTCGGCCAGAGGCTTGGCCACGTTTTGCAGTAGTTGCAGTTTGGTGTCGAACAGTTTTGTGTAAATATACAAAGTGTGCAATGTACTCTGTAAATTACTTGCTAGCCCGAACGGAAGCTCAGTTACCGGCCCTTGGGATTGTCCCTTGCTTTGGTGGAATTACCAAAACTAAGTGGTCCTGTCTTTGTCAAGGTCTCTTCGTAGCGCGCCTTGCCAGACCAGAACCTCTCTCCAATACAACCCGGGGATCTTCGGATCTTCGCGCTCTGGATTCCTACGGTGTATACTCCGTATATTTATTTAGGGTCTTCTGATTCTTGCCCTGGCAGAAACCCCGGGACAACATCGGCACAATGTACTCCGTGTACTCCGTAGAGCTGTTGGACCCAAAGCTGTGCCTAGTACAAAAGGACCGTGGCCGGCAGGTTCTAGCGCATCTGTTTTGCCGTTGCAAGCCCGATACGAGCTCGGTACTTTTGCGTAGAAGAACGTTCACACTGCCGTTGCTGAACCATTGAGACAGAGAGCAATGTGCAATGTGCCTGCCTCGTGCCTGCTCCGAGCTCTGGGTGGGATCTGATTGCGCCTTCCGCGCGACTGGCCACGGCAGTCGCATGCGAGGCGCCGCGCGCCCCTTCCCTATCCGAGCGGCTAGCGATGTTGGGCGGTCGCACCTGCTCGCAGTAAATATATAAGTATATATTTATACATGATCGTAAGGGCATATGGATAGAACCCACCCGCAGGAGGAATGCAGGGCGGCAACAGGTGACCGGGTTTCTGGGACCGCCACTTTCTGCCTGTAAATGTAGAGTACGGCGCAGCTCCCCGCCATAACAGATAGTGTCTCTTTTGTCCCTAACACACTGCCAGTTTGACCAGCTGGTATCTCGAACTCGGATGACTGCTCTGGCCATTCATCTGACAGACAGCGACAGAAACAGACACAGCAACGGCGACAGCAACAGACACAGCGACAGCGCTTGACACCCGACAAGGATTTCGACAAGGATCCTGGCTGATCCTTTGCGCTACCTGACTTGTGGACTTGAGCCCTGGACCTTGGATCACTCACGTCTCGACACCCTCAACCTCTACAGTTGTAACGCGGCATACCGACGGCCGACACTCTGTGCAACGGCCTGCCACAACCTCGATTGCACCCACACCGTCTTCCACGTGTAAGCATCGTGACCTTTCGCGCCGTCCCGTCCACCTGTTTTGCCGCCTCTTGATCTCGTACCCGCGGACCCTGCTCAGCCCATCTTGCGCAAGCGCGGTGCACAATGCTACGCGACCAAGAGTGCCGTGCGCCGTGCGCCGTGCGCCCTAGGCCGACTGTACCGCCTGTGCCCTGCCATCTGCCATCTGTCTCCTGGAGCGTGCTCTGTCTGGTACCTCCATACTAAGCATACACTAAGCTTGCCCTTGCCCGCCCTTTGTCGAGTCCCTGTCTCTGTGCACCGACAGGGCGCGGTTTTGGTGCTTGTTTCATGCTCGCCATTGCTGCCGTCCCCGTCTCGCATGCTGTTCAAGGGCTCGCCGCGCGACACTGCATACGCCTCACTCGGCCTTGTTGCGCTTGTGCGTCCAGGCGACGCCATTGGCACCCGCTTCTTTGTGCAATCGCTGCCCATGGCATGTGTCTGCACTGCTTTGCTTGCATTCTACAATTCTACGATTGGCGTGGTTCGCCCGCTCGCTATAAATTTTCAGTTACAGCGGCTAACACTGTCTAATAAATATAGAATTACAGGGCTCCCCGCACAGTGCCAGCACGCTGAAAGACATACAGCGTGTCGCGCAACACCGTCTGACGCACCCGGAACGTTCGCCGGCCATCCGCGCCCCTACTCGCCTTTCGCTTTCTGTTGGCTCCTACCACCGTCCTCTTGCACAGTTGCAGCCACTCGACCTCCCGGCCTCGCGACGTCGGCTCCCGTCTTTGCTTCTCGTCTTCTCCCATCCTGGTTCCTCGTCGCACGACATCTCGTCGAACCGTAGCGCCCTCCTGTCCTTGGGTGCCGCGGCCGTCTCGTTTCCGTCGACGTACACGTCTTGTTTTACGCAACCCGACTCCCCTGCTCTCTCGGACCCTATTCCTATTCAATTTCAATTTACAACAAATATACGCTCGCACGGCTTTTTGCGCCCAACCGACCCAGCACCAGACCGCCCGACGGCACTTACGCCTTGTGCACATCCCCTTTGGGTCCTCACCGACCGACCTCGAGGCGTATATTTACGCACGACCAGCAGGACAATCGTTATCGACCCTGGCCTGTTGTCGTCTTGCTCTGCCACGGCCCTCGCCGTGACTTGTCCTCGACTCGACTCCGTCTGCAAACCGCCTTGTTGGTTCTGTGTTCAACGACGGCCTGGAAGCGTGCCGCCTGCTTGCTTGTACGACACCGCCCTCCGCCGCCCGTGTCCCTCGACCTGGACGCTTTGAAAGAATTGAAAGGAACAAAAGTGGCCGGCACGACGCAGCCAGCGACAACTCTACCCCGCTAGCCGCCGTCACCGCCCGCGCCCACGCCAGCGCTACGCTGCCACAAATATTTTAGCCCGGACCTAGACTGCTTGTTCGAACTCCGCTGCAAAGACAAACGCCCAGATTGCGTCGCAGACCGACACCCAACATCCGCCTAACATCCGTCTGCCTCCATACTGCCGATTTTTCTCAGCACATCTCACAACACGAGACGACCGACAACGCAACCCCCGCCCGTCAATCCGTCGGCGTGTATGTTGCCCTGACAAGCGCGGCTCCTCACCGACCCGACCGTGCGCTCTTCCGCCGCTTGCTTTCGATTGAGCGACTCTCCCCGCCACCGCGCTTGACCGGCACATTGGCACATCGGCCACTGCCGTCCGCACACACCGCCGCCGCCGCCATGGACGGTCACTTTGGCGCCCAAATGTCGCACCTGAGCGGTGCGCAGGACCGCCAGCAGCTGCAGCAGCTCCAGCAGCAGCTGCGCCAACAGGGCACCGGCCCCAACAGCCCACACAACGCCCACTTTGCACACAACCTGCACCACCAGCACCACCAGCACACGCACAACCCAAACAGCCCGCACAGCCCGGTCGCCGACCGCCGAAATTCGGTACCGCACAGCCAGCACAGCCAGCACAGCCAGCACAGCCAGCACAGCGGGTTCGCAGGGACGCCCGTGTCCCACGGACTGACCCTGTCGCCCCAGCGCCACCTCCAGCCACGTCTGTCGATACCCGGCATGCCCAACGATGCCATGACGGGCATGGGCATGTTTCACGACAGCGCGGGTGACCTGTCCGGCGACCTGTCCGGCGACAGCGCCAACACGCTACAAAACTTTTCGTTTGGCGGCCTGCAGGACGCACAGTTTCCCATGACGAGCATGGCCGACGTGGCCGACATGGCCGACATGGGCGGCCTGACGACGGCCGAGCAGCATACGGCGACCGGGCCGGCCGCCCTGATGCCGGGCAAGAACCCGTACCTGTGCGACCTGCCGCAGGACGCGACGTCGCAAATGGCCCAGATGCGGCAACTATCGACACACATGCCCGGCATGATGCACCTCAACAGCGGGTTCGTCAACTCGGGCATGGACTTTGGCCTGGACATGGGCATGGGCGGCATGGGCAGCATGGGCAGCATGGGCAGCATGGGCAGCATGGGCGGCGCGCCGCCGGGAACAATGGATCCGTCGTCGCTTGCCTTTTACACGTCCGGCCCCGACGAGCTGTCGCCGACGGGCACGGTGAGCGACTACAGTGTGCTCGCCAACAACTTTGGCAGCGAGCTCGACGGCATGGCCGCGCCGCACTATGCGCCCGTCGACTCGGCCATGGCCGACGCTGGCGTCTTTCCGGCCGCGCCGCCGCCGCTGAACAAGGGCCAGACGGGCCAGACGGGCCAGACGAACCAGACGAGCCAGACGAACCAGACGAGCCCACCGGCCTTTATCAAGCCGCCGCCACCAAAAACCCAGCGCATCAAGCAGCAGCGCCGGTCGACATCGGGCAGCGGCGCGTCGCTGATGAAGCGCGCGTCCGACGCGGCCAGCACCATCACGCCGCAGTCCCTGGACGGCCCGTTGCCGGTGTCGCCGGTGACGTCGAGTGCGCTGAGCAAGGTCGGCCGGCCGTACGGTCCCAAGCCGCCGCCGATTACGGGCACAAACGTAAAGAACTACTACTCCTCGAGCGGCTTCGACCTGCTGGACGCGCTCGTGAGCGTCGCGCAGCGGCCGAACCCCGAGATTGTGATTGGACCGGTCGACATGTCGTGCGCGTTTGTGGTGTGCGACGCGTCGCTCGACGACCACCCCATCATCTACATTTCGGACAACTTCCAGCACCTGACGGGCTACAGCAAGCACGAGATTGTGGGCCAGAACTGCCGGTTCCTGCAGGCGCCGGACGGCAAGGTGCAGGCCGGGACGCAGCGCGACTTTACCGACAACGAGGCCGTGCGCAACATCAAGGACAAGCTGGCGGCCGGGCGCGAGGTGCAGCAGAGCCTAATCAACTACCGCAAGGGCGGCGCGCCCTTTCTCAACATGCTGACCATGATCCCCATTCCGTCGGCGGACCACCCACGGGGCTACAAGTACATTATCGGGCTGCAAATCGACCTGGTCGAGTCGCCGGACGCGGTGCAGAGCCAGTCGGCCAACTCGTCGCTGGAGATCAACTACCGGCACCGCGAGGACCTGCGGCAGTACAACTGGAACCCGCCGAACCCCGAGTGGATGCGCCACCGCGGCAACCAGATTGGGCCGGACGACGTCAGCGCGCTCATCAACCAGTTTGACAAGAAGGGCCTGGCGCACACGGACATGCTGGGCGCGGCGACGTCGGACCTGTACCGGCAGACGTTTGAGCAGATGCTGCTCGAGAACGCCGACGACGTGATCCACGTGCTGTCGCTCAAGGGCGTCTTTTTGTACGTGTCGCCGGCGGCGCGCGACGTGCTCGAGTACGAGCCGGGCGAGCTGCAGGGACAGATGCTGTCGGCCATTTGCCACCCGTCGGACATTGTGCCGGTGACGCGCGAGCTGCGCGAGATCACGGCCAAGACGCCGCAGACGCTGTCGTTCCGCGTGCGGCGCAAGACGAGCGGGTACACCTGGTTCGAGAGCACCGGGTCGCTGCTGGTCGAGACGCAGGGCAAGGGCCGCAAGTGCATTGTGCTGGTGGGCCGCAAGCGGCCGGCGTACGCGCTGCACCGCAGCGACGTCAATGCCAACGGCGGCATCAACGACCACGAGTTCTGGACCAAGATGTCGACGTCGGGCCTCGTGCTTCACGCGTCCTTTCACATTCGGCAGGTGCTCGACTACGAGGCGTCGTCGCTGGTCGGCGAGAGCATCCAGGAGCTGATGCGCGCCGACTCGCGCGACGCCTTCAACCGGGCGCTCGAGCGGGCGCGGCGCGGTATCATTGCGTCGTGCAAACACGACGTGCAGCACCGGCGCGGGCACGTGGTGCAGGCGCACACCGTCATCTACCCGGGCGACGCCGAGGCCGGGTCCAAGCCGACGTTTGTGGTGGCGCAGACGCGGCTGCTCCGGGCGACGTCGCGCGCGGCGACGACGGCTGTGAACACGACGACATCGACAACGAACCTCGGAACGGGCTCGGGCGTGGTGAGCAGCGTCGGGTTCAACGCGCCGCCGCGTG
The DNA here is from genome assembly GCA_029298855.1 of Ophiostoma populinum. NCBI lineage: Eukaryota > Fungi > Ascomycota > Sordariomycetes > Ophiostomatales > Ophiostomataceae > Ophiostoma > Ophiostoma populinum. The sequence continues at coordinate 1,126,678 of JANSLU010000020.1, read as the reverse complement.
TCGGCGTCAAGGCGGTGGACGTTGGCGACCAGGACGTCGGCGGCACTGTATCGTCGGCAGGCGGCAGCGTGGTGCACGCCGGTTCGCAGGACCACATGCTGGCGGCGGGCGACAACATGTTCCACGAGCTCAAGACGACGCGGTGCTCGAGCTGGCAGTACGAGCTGCGGCAGATGGAAAAGAGCAACCGCGTGCTGGCCGAGGAGCTGGCACAGCTCAACCTCAACCGCAAGAAGCGCAAGCGGCGCAAGGGCAACGGAAACGTCCCGCGCGACTGCGCCAACTGCCACACGAGCGACACGCCCGAGTGGCGTCGTGGGCCGAGCGGCAAGCGCGACTTGTGCAACAGCTGCGGCCTGCGCTACGCCAAGCACACGGGGCGCGTGTCGTCGCGCAACCCGTCGCGTGCGGGCACGGGTCCGACCGGCGGCAGCGCGCGAGGCAAATCGGGGCATCGCAGCGGCAATGGCAACGGCAACGGCAACGCACAGAGCACGTCGGGCGGAGGCAGCCGGTCAGGGCGGTCCAATGCAGACGCGCTGAGCCGCAAGTCGGCGTCGCCCAAGCACGTTCAGGAGACGGCCATGTCGGTGCAGCTGTCGGCGTCAGTGCCAATGACGACGTCGGCGATGGGCATGAACCCGGCGGTGGCCGTCAACCCCGTCGACGTGGCCAACACGAGCGCCATTGAGGCGACGACGACGACGCTCGACGAGCGCATGATGGACGGCCAGACCCAGCTGCGGCTGCCGACCAACGGCCAGGGCACGCTGTTCCAGCAGCTGCAGCAGCAGCCCCAGCAGCAGATGCTGCAGCAGTTGCAGCAGCGCCAGGCCGAGGTGATTCAGCAGCAGAACCTGGCCGTCGTGCAAAAGAAGCAAGCCCAGGCGCAGAAGCAGGCGCAGAAGCAGGCCCAGGCCCAGGCCCAGGCGCAGCAGGACGCGCAGGACGCACAGGACGCACAGGACGCACAGGACCAGTTCATGGACGCGGCCGTGTCGCAGTTTGCGTCCGAGATGGCGTCCATCAAGGAAGAGTAGTTCTTCCATCACCCTCTACCTCTCCATCATCACCCTCTACCGACATTTCTTCCACCCACCATCTACCGACATTTTCACTTCACCCCAAGGATACCAAACGACTGATTTAGTTTTCCCTTCTTTGCCTGGGCGGTCGTCTTGTTTTCTACCTGTTTTGCGTCGTCTTTTTTATACCAGTACCATTGCAGGCGACTTCCAGGAACATGATACGGAGGCGTTTTCTATATGTTTGTTTTTGTTTTTTTGTTTTTGTTTTTTTTCTTTTTTGGTTACTCGGGCCTGGACTTGGATGATACACACGGCATTCTGTATAAATCGGCCACTGTACATTTTCTTTGTTGACACCTGTCCCTGTGCGAATGGGACAGACATATACGACGGCGCTTTGGGTCGGCGCTCGGCCTCCGGCCAGGGCTCCAATACAAACGTTTTTGATATGATGGCGTTGGTGAGAAACTGCACGTGACGATGGCTGGGAGATGATGACTAGAAGGCTGCGACGTGACGATGGTTGGGCTGTATATTTATATATATTTGTGCACAATACCAACTCGCTCTGGCAATAAATTTAGACCGACATGTCTGGCACGCGGCCTGCACCTTGACGAGACCGAGACGGCTCGTGCCACAGGTCGGTCCAGGCCCGTCCAGGCCCCAACCGACCGCAGTCCAGCGCAGAAGGATCGGTCGGTGGTGCAGTCCGCCGTGGCCTGTGCAGCCTGACAGTGCGAGTATCTCCGCACGGCGCTGTTCAGACCGCAAATGCTAATCGTACTATACGCTCAATATTGGCTGGCTGGGCCTGGCCTGGTCGGGCCTGGGCCTGGATCGTGCCTGTGTCTGTTCATTTTGTCGCCTGGCCAATCGGGGTCAAATGGCCTGTAGACTTTGCAGTGTGTGCATCCGCTCTATTATTTATAGACGTGCATGCCCGCCGTTCCTTTTGACTTTGAAAAAAAAGCCATACCAACACATTGTATTCTCTGCAATGCATCCCGACACCGCCGCTTTGCAGTCTTCAGCCTGGCGTGCCGATCATTGCCCATCCTCAGCCTCGTCGTCCTCGACCTCACTGCGATTCACACGCAAGTCACGCATTCGCTTGCCGCCTCCAAAGACTTGAGAATACAAAATGAAACATTATCCAAGTAGGGCCGCGGTCGCCCTGGCAGGACACGACCGTGGATGATACCTAAACGCCAACCAAAACAGACCCCAAAATGCGCCGAAAGCACAAGCCGCCATCGTGTCGAGTCCATCGTGTCGAGTCCCAGCAAGGCCGAGGCCAACAAAACCGCATCCCTACATATCATGAAACGACAAACGAACGAAAACGAAACGAAAAAAATCAAAACGAAAACGAAACGAAAAAAACGACAACGACAAACACGACAACCCAAGTCATGAAATGCAAAAGGTATATACAAGAAAACAGCGGTCGACGACCATCTCATGGGTACTGCCCGGGGCCGTACAGCCGCTGTCGCTTCTCGGGCCGGTCGTCCTGATCGCGCACGCTCGCGTGGCTTATCCCGGGTGGTGCCGGGGCCGCAGCGTATGGCCCTGGCGCCGGTGTGCGCCCGGAGCTGCCGTTGACGGCCACCGTGTGGTGCTGCCCCGGCGTGTTCAGGTTGGTGTTGGATGTGTTGATGGGGTTGGGCAGGTAGCTGCCGTTGTTGTCCATGCTGGGCGAGTTCCACGACGACGACGTTGCCGGCGACTGGATCGGCGTCTCAAACTTGACACTGCCAATGGCCGGCGTCGTCTGCATGCTGGGGATACTCGGCAAACCGCCGGCGGTGACGTAGCCGGCCGTGCCCGAGCCGGCCGTGCCCGGGCCGGCCGCGCCTGGTGCCGGCGCCTGGGGCCCGCCGGCGATGGTGCCCAAGTCGTCCGCGGTGCCCGGCGGCGGCGGGTTCTTGAGCAGGTAGGGCAGGTGCTTGCGCAGGATGCGCACCATGCCCTCCTTGGTAAAGGGCTTGGCGAGCACGTCGTTCATGCCCCAGTGGAAGTACGTGGCAATGTCCTCGCTGCGGATGTTGCTCGTCATGGCGACAATGGGGACGCGCGGGGCGGCGATCCGGATGCACGCCGTCGCCGAGACGCCGTCAAAGACGGGCATGATAATGTCCATGAAGATGAGGTCGTAGCGGTCGGCGTCCTGGTTGACCTTGGCGACGGCCTCGCTGCCGTCCTTTGCAATCTCGACGACACAGTCGACCTGCGACAAAAACTTGGCGCCGATGCGCGCGCACACCTTGTCGTCCTCGACCAGCAAAATCTTGGGCTTCCGCACGCCCCACAGCGACTCGGCGAGCTCCTTGGGCGGCGGCGACACGAGGGGCACGTCCGTGCTGGGGTTGCTGAGCGGGCGCGTGTACGGAATGTTCTTGATGTGGTCGGCGTGGAACGGGTCGATGCCAGCGTTCTGGCCGACGGGGTACACGAGGTGCAGCTCGTTGCTCGCGCCGCTGCCGCCGGACGCGTGCGCGGGCGCGTGCGACGACGACCCGGCCGACTCGGGCGGCGACGTGCCGTTGGTCTGCTGGAACAGGGTCGACAGGCGCTCAAAGTTGTGGTCGACGGTGGGGTCGGCGGCGACGTTGTTGAGGATCTCGCGCGCGCGCCGCAGCTCGGCCGCCGGCTCGTCGCCGCTGTCGGGCAGCATGCCCATGCTGCCCGTGGCCGACGCCGAGTGGTGGAACTGCGCGGCGCTCGTGTGTGGCGAGTGTGCCGAGTGCCGGCTGTTGCGCCGCCGCTTCTCGTCGACATTGTTCAGGTGGTTGATGAGCTCCGTGTGCACCTGGTACTGCGCCTTGACCATCTTTTGCAGGCTCGCCAGCTCCTCGCACAGGATCTTGTTGGTCTGCACCATGTTGGCATGCTGCTCCTGCAGCGCCTGCACCTGGTGCTGTGTCGCCGTCAGCGTGTCGTTGAGCAGCGCCAGCTGCTGCGTTGCCGGGAACGGCTCGTCCTGCATCTGCACCTTTCGTGCCGCCGGTGCTTTTCTGCGGATGTTGTCGAGGTTGTCCTTGCGGTTCCTGTTGAACTCGGGGTGCTTAAACTCCCAGGCCTGGCGGTTAGCAGGGTCTCGGGTACAGAAGAAGGAAAGAAGAAAAAGGAAAAAGAAAACAGGAAAAAAGAAAAGAAAAAAAGAAAACAGAAAAAACGAAAAGAAAAGAAAACAGGAAAAAACAAAAGAAAAAAGAAAAGAAAAAAGAAAAGAAAAAAAGAAAAGAAAAAAGAAAGAAAAACGTACTCCTTGGCCATATGGCGACACGCCCGACTCGTCGCTATGGCGGACCTTGTGAAAGTCGTACTTGTTCAATTGGCGCACAAAACTGGCAAAGTTGCTGTGCTTAAAGTGCTTGGGCAGGATCGCCTTTGTAAACTTTTCGTTTTCCAGCACGACGAAGCTGTCGCCCGCGTTGCCCCAGCGCACAACCGAGTTGTACTGGGGATCTTCGAGCATTTTGTAGAGTTTGCGCACCTATCGCGACAAGGAAGAGGTTAGCAATGGATGTAACTGTAGCGCCCAGGCGCTCTCGGCGGTTCCCATTCTGGGCACACGCCACAGCTTCGGGCATCGAGCTTCGGGCATCGAGCATCGAGCTTCGGGCATCGGGCATCGAGCTTCGACCACGTCGACGCGAGTGTAGAATCGGACGTCCACGTACAAAGTCGCTGGAGCTGTTCGCAATTTGCGACATGTCGCTGTCGGCTGGCGGCATGCTGCCACGGGAGCATACAACGACAGCCGGTGTGGGTATCGGGATCGGGATCGGGACGCGGCAGGCTGCTCACGATGTCGTTCGCCAGAGCCAGAGCCAGAGCCGGGTCGGGTCGGGTCGGCTGGCGGGTGCAGCAAGACAATCGTCGGCACGGGTGTTGAGGTCGCGGGTGCCGGGCGCGGGCGCAGTGTCGGTTGGAAGCAATGAGGAGGCGTCGTCCGTCGTCTGTCGTCTGAGCTGTCGGGATCGAGGTCGGGGTTGGCTGTTTCGTCAAACTAGACAGGATCGCATTCCAGACGGCCAATGTCCATCCAAATGGTCGGTCCAAAGAGATGCGGTCCAAACGCGTGCGTGAAATATAAAGAGTTTGGCCTTGAGAAGCAGTTGGCAGAATTGATAAAGACGAGGAGAAAAGTACCAGGGGCGCGCAACCAGGGCAAAAGACGTCAGTCAGCGAATTCGGGTGGGATTGTTGTCTTGGAGAGGAAATGCGAAATGGGGAATCTTGGGTTGCGGCAGGGGTGTACTAGCGCGTCTAGTGGCTTCATTCTGCAGGCGGGTGCCGGCTGTACATTTATTTTTATTTATTCATTTATAAATGTACTTGCAAAACATCTGCACACGCGCCTGGCGCTCGCAGGTCTGCTCGTGACGAGGACCGAGGCCGTCGGCACACACAAGAGTAGGCACGCTCAGACAGCACCTGTTGGACAAGCACATGGCAATACTCCGTACACGATGACGATGCCGCAAGAAACGACTGCCAAACAACGGGCGAAGAACAAAACAGGGCCGGCGGTGGCTAGTGGATCAGGCACAGCAGCGAGCGATAGTGGGCAGCGCTAACGCTGGCGGGCGGTACAATTTTCAGTGGATAAAGAGGGGCGTGGCGGTGGTTCGCGGTGGTGCCTGCCTGCGGCAAGAGTACCTGGCTCTGCACATATTATGTATAAGAACACAAGTACCTCTCTACGGAGTCTTATAATCAATGTGCATCGCTCAGTCCGTAATCACTGAATCAAAAGGCAAAGCCATAAGCAGCATCGAAGTAATATTTACTTTACAGTAAATCATAATCGAAAGTGACCGGCACCGGCACATTGCCTGACGCAGGTCCGATCCGGCGAGCTGGTGAGGCAGGCGATGCTTCGTTTGCGCATTGCGTCGTTTGATGGCGTATATTTAGACATGGCCCAGCCGAGCGCAGGAGTGGTTAACGCCGCAGTGTTTCTTGGAAAGCTCTATCCGAGAGGACGTCGCGATCATAGCTGGCGTCTTATTGTCTGTGCTCACGGGTTTGGTTGTGCTGGGCCGGAGAAGCTGGGCTGCTGGGCTGCTGGGCTGCTGGACCGTGCTTGCGTTGCGACCCCAGATCTCCACTGGCGGCCCTGGACGGAAGGCGTGGACGGCCAGAATCTGGCACGGCAGGCGCCAACGAGACCACCAGAGCCATCCTAAAGATGAATATATTTATACTCGGTAGAACCAGGGCGGAGGGCATGGCAGAGGATGCAAAGGCACTCTGCAAAGGAGGTGCGATGCACGGCAAGCAAGGCGACGCCAAACACGCCGAAATCCAGACCTTCGGACGCGAAGCGTGAGACAACTCCAACGGCAGGGATGCGCGTCCGGCTGTCTCGTGCAGTGCTGACGGAAGCGGCTCTTTCCCTACTTTCCCCATCGTGCTCGAGGGCACGGCAGGTGCGTCAGGTGCGTCAGTTGCCCTTGCGTCACGCCGGATTTCCAATGTCAACAAGGAAAGCGGAGGTGGCTACGGCAGAACGGAAAAAAGTGCCTTTTTGGGACAGAGGCAGCGGCACAGCAGAATATTTTCAAATATTTTCAAATATTTCCATTTACAGTGCACTGTGCAGGAGGGTAAGGTAAGATGTATAGTAAGATTGCAGAGTGCACGAGCCCGGCACGCGGAACGCAGCAGGCAGCCGGCAGCCGATCGTGGTTAGCAGTACGGAGTGGCGTTTTGTGCGTCGTCGTTTGTCTTCTTCCAGCGCATGCGCTGCAAGCAAGTGGGACCGCAATATGCCTGCCAACTTTTCCTGCATGTGCGCAGATGCAGTAGTATGTAAAAAAGTATAAATATAGCCAGACAGCCCGAGTAAAAGGCAAGAGCCACGGATGCGAAGTGGCTTCGCGATAAGAGGCGGTGATTGTTTCCAAGACGCTGCAAAGCCGCAAACAGCAACACCGGTGTCGATCCTGGCTGCAAGCGGCTTGGTGTCCCCCCTGTGCCCCCTTGCGGGCTGTGACGTTGTCAGTCGTGCGATGGAGACGGCAGCGTGAAAATCAGGGAACAGGAGGACACGGGCCAGGGAGCAGGGCGGAGGCCGGAAGCCGGTCCCTTCGTGGTCTCTGACGAATGAGCCTTCCTCCACCGAGGACAACGTACGGAGTACTTCGAAGATCAGTTATATTTATAAGACGTGTGGCCAGGGCGCACGGCAAAACGGTTCAGAATGTTTATATCGACGTGTCTGGTGGGCGCAATCCACGCATTTTATTTTAGATATAAATATTTATAAATATAGGGTAGGATTAGGGTCGGCGCGAAGGGTGCCTTTGGACGTCCCGACACGCAGCTGACACCGGGATCGAGATGCGTCGCTGAGGGATGTGCCCAATCACGAACGGTGTTTTGCCAACTGTGCCGCCCTGTATTTATATTTATATTTACGTAGAAAGCAGAGCCTGTCGTACGCCCGCCACGAGGCCCATACGAAGGTGCATGCCTCGCTGTGCGTCCGAGTGACATCGTCGGCATGCAGTCGGCGTGGCACAGTACCAAGGACAGACGAGCAGTTTAACGCATGGACGGGCCAGTCATTCCGCTCCGTCATTCCGTCGAGAGACCACAAGACCGACAAGGGCTGTGTACCGTTGCAACGAGGCGGGACAATGTCGAGTTGAGACAGACAAGACATTGCAGAATGCATGGCAAAGATGCGCTTGACGTCACGTCCGAGAGTCGAGGCAGTCCTCTGTCTTTTTCTTCTTTCGGCTGCAATTTCGGCACGACAGGTAGCAAGGCCAAGTCTGGACCCGGCTGTTTTTGTACGCTGTCACGTCAGATTGGACGTTTGACGAGAAAGCTTAAATTGTTAAAAAATAAAAAATAAAAATATGAATTAAAATAGCCGTCCCACAAGATAAGATCCGGACCAGGGCCCGTCGGCGGTTGATCGTTGCGACGGGCACGCCGCCGCGAGGGACATGGTCGAGCGCAAACGCCAAACGACGCGCGCGTGGTGGGTCAGGGTTCGTGGCGCGAGATCGACCGCGGTCTAGACCGGGCATCACGACGCACGACGCACGACGCACGACGCACGGCCACGGGCGACTTACACGCAGGGGGGCAGAAAGCTTGCCAGCGGCCCAAGCTGTCGGGTCCGCGGGTCTTGTCCCTGCTTGTTTTGTCTTGTTTGTCTTGTTTGTCTTGTTTGTCTTGTTTTGTTTCTGCCGACAGGATCTTTGCCATTTTGGTTGCCACTTTGCAGGGCCGGCACAGTTCGTTGCCCCATGCGCCATCCGGACGCATCACGAGACGCTGCGCGAGACAAAAGACAACCAGCAAACGTGCCGTCCCAGACTCCGCGCGACGATTGACAAACGCTGGGCCCGTAGCGCCCAAGAGAAAAGCTGGCCAGGCTGTCGGTGCTCATCGGCATGAGATCTGCCCCGCTCTTTGCAGTTTATTTTTTGTAATGTAATGTAATGTGAATTACTGCCCGTCCGGTACCTTGGTCTGCCTCGGACATCTTCGGCGCATGGCTGCCAGCAGCGTCTCTTGCATCAGCTGCCATGTGGCTGGCACACGAAGCCAATGTAAATGTATTTCCATTCTCCAACACGAAGCACAGGGCGGTCGGCGTTGCCGCGTGCAATGGTCTATGCGGGCAAGTGGAAGATGTATGAGAGAGCGCGGTGCAAAAACAGACGCGCCCTTGCCAATATCTCTTGGTGTTCTCTTCAAATTGCTCGGCTGCAGACATGTATTGATTAGCATGCCCGGTTTTCAAATTCTTCTCAGGAGTCCACTGAGACCCTGCCATTGCAGTACCGGCTGTGCTGTGGCTTGCTGCGCTCGGCCGTCTTGCCTATATCGGTCTTGTGCGAGTCAAGATGCGGTAGCCATGGGGCATACGGCTCAAAGATGGCCAGTCAGTGTCTCGATCCAAGGCTTCGCATCTGCAGGGCTCCAAGGCTTCTTGTGCCACTGCTCTCTAGTCGTGATACCGGTTCGTATAGCTCTTGTGCTTGTAAAGCTGTGATTTAGTAAATCTCGGATACAAAAATGTGCGTCAAAATAAACACAAAATGACGGAATATAAACTGACAATAATATAATGAAAAATAAAATAAAATGACAAGAACATAAAATAAAATGAAAAGAATATAAATTGACGAGAAAATCAACGACACCGCTTTTCCAAGGGCTACATACTATTCAAAGCTCTCCTATCCTTACCAAAGCTATTAAATTGCCGAACTCGGGCTAAAAGTCACGTAAAGAGAAACTACTTCACCCGCCTGTATTTCGGTAAACTGTAGTCCCTGGAAGGTTTTACACCGTCAGCGATGCGTTGTTTTTTATTTTATTTCAGTAGGAAGAGAGCCCGTCCAACTGCTATAGATACTGCCGTCGCTATCCGGCAGTAGAGGGTAAGATAGAGTCGCCTACAAAAGTACTATATTAACACTACTCCCTGCCATATATTACCAGGTTATACACATCGATTAGAACGCCGACCAAGGTTCGGACAACATAAACAAGTAGTATCCCTATACCCCTAGGTCCGTGAGCCTGAGTCCAAACCACAGCTCTCCACGAGGACAGAGGCTTTAGCGATACCGCCGAAAAGAATGGAGTCTTCCGAACGGTATACTTTCAAGACGAACAGCGACGAACAACGGCGAACTAGAACAGCAGCTGGGAGACCATGGCCAAGGAGCCTCTCAGATATATACAGTTTGGACTGCGGGAACAAAAGGGTGCGTGCTCGACAACGGTAGGTGCCCATAGCCAATGACATTTGGGGAGATACTCATTATATCGACGTGCAATAGCAACACCACGCACCCGGACGCCTCTCCGCATCATTTCCGAACAGGAGAAACTTGGCGAGCTCGGTCCCCCTCAAATCGGACGATCCAGACGGCCTCGACCAGCCCGGAACCGACACTTGAACGCGACCTCGCGCCATCGACGGCGGCGGCGAGTCCTTGTACCTATTGCATGAGGCCGGGGGACGCTCCTACCCGATGTCCTACGCCTCATTTTATCCTGTTTGTTTCTTGTTACATGGTACTTTTGTTTCGGCCAAGTAAACATATAAAACATATAAATATAGATATACGCCTTTTCTGGTACGTTGGGATTCAACGTCTGATCCTTATATTATGAGATCCAGAACAATAGTCGGTAGCGATCCCCCGCATGAGTTCATCTCCTAATCGTCATAGGCAGTCGGGATATTCTACAGGGGCATGGCATTCGGGGCACGGCATTCGGCGTAGCTAAAAGTATAAAAGGGCCCTTGCTCCCGAGTTCCTCGTACCGTTGACCATCACACTCACCTCACTCTTACCGCTTCTATCAAGTCTTGAGCTAGCCTCGGACTTTTCGCATTCACTTTTCATTCTTTATCTCTTTCGAAACACCGTCTTTCGCACCATGCGTGCCCTCGCTCTGTTTGCGTTGGTTGCGGCCGCCATCGCCAGCCCGGCCAACTACGCCGCCCCGGTCGCCAGAAGGGCGGCTGCTGGCGATTCCCAATTGACCGAACTTTGCCACGAATCGATGAAGGAATCCGGGAACAACATCTTATTCCTATGCAACGTGAGAGGCAAGGCTACCGGATACACGTTGGACCTGAACCAGTACCTTGCCTACAGCGGCGGCAAGTTGGTGGGCCAAGCCGGTGGCAACTTTGGCAAGTCGTGCGACGACATTAGTGTCAACATGTTTATCAAAATCTACACCCTGTGTGAGGGCACGGCACAGAGACTGGATCTCAAAGACGTCTTCACGTTCAAGGACTACAAGTTGACCTTTATCCCGACCGGCGAGATTCTGGAGTCGTCATCAGAGCATACCGAGAGTACGCCCGCGAAAAACACCGTGGACGAGCTCTGCAAGCCGTTTACGATCCAGGACGGCACTCGGACCATTACAATGGAATGCGACGTGGGTGGCGAAATGGTATCGTACAATATCGACCTGAACAAGTACATTGCCAACCGGGACGGTAAAATGCAGGGGGTAACGGATGGCAATTCTGGCAACTTTGGCGATTCGTGCAAGGAATGCAAGGCCGTGTCGCACGAGCTATCCTGCGAATGCGACGGCGGTAACCCCCAGATTCTCAAACTCTCAACCCTTTTCGAACCCAAGGGCAAGGATCTTATCTATATTCCGACCGGCGACGTCGTGCCGAAGCCCTAGCTGGCCGAGGAGCGTGCCATCCGTGCTGCGATTGTGCGCGACGACTAACGTGGTGCGGGTGCATCGACTTGTTGGTGGCAACCTGCGTCCATTACGATGAGCACGTAACGGTCAAGGAATGCAATTCTGTCCGACTGGCAGGAGCGCAGGCAAACAACGTGGACGCGCGAGGGGTGTGGATTCAGGAGTACATAGTCTGGTAGCTTGATGCTATGCATGTAGTATATAGGTTGATGGACGCTGTCTAGTTTATTTCTCCCGCCGTGTGCCGGCCATGCCATAGGGACCCAATACCATGCTTTTCTAGATGCCAGCTTGACGGAGGAGTGACCATTGGTTCTGCTGTATAACAGCATAACATTTGGAGGTGACGCGTGCTTGTCGGTGCATCTACGGATTCCAGCCGCTCTTGCAGTGACTCGGGTAGGTTTGTTCCTCTTTTGAATTCAACCTCGCACGAGCCGAGAACATGCCGGTAGGAGTATATAGGAGAGATTTTCTCTATTTGATACATATATTTGTCCAAGAGAGCCACCAGTTTCTGCCTCCAAGAAAGCCACCAGTTTCTGCCTTTCATCCCGAGGTAGCATCGTTCTAAGCCACCTCAGCGATGACCACAGGACGACCCTGGGTGAACCAGAAGCGGCCTCTGGCAGCGCACGCAAAGTACTGGTGATATCATATCGTCAGCGTCTTCCACCAGCACCATGCTTACTCCGACCGTTAATGTATTGCCCGTCTTACTCATCGCCTTGTGTCGGTGCAGATGATTGGCCGATAGAGCGGGTCCACCCTGTCGAAGCGACATGTCGAGCGCGCCAAATGACCAAATCGGGAAATGTGTGTAAGACGAGCGCAGCATGATACTCGACTGGGCAAAGGAGGAAAAGGAGGAAAAGAGAAAATAAACTGCTGGCCGGGAGCAATTCGAGGCTGGTCGAGGCTGGTCGAGGTTGATATAAGAGTCCTGCCTCGACCAGGCTGTCTGTCGGGATCAAGATCTGCCTCCGAGACAAGACCCGAGACTCGAGACAAGACCCGAGACTACAAACTGGACCGAGATACGCTGCACCTTGATTCACAGCACGACCGTTCGGATGGAGGACGGACAGTACGGTACGTTGTTTCGTTGTGGCGTTTGTTGTGTGTCGTGCCTGGAGCCTGCTGACCTGTGACTGGCAGTCGACGGCAGCGTCTACTTTTACGCGCCCAACAAGGGCGCGCCCATCTTCTTCGCGGTGGCCTTTTTCGCGTCGGGCGTGGTGCACGCGGTGCAGTGTGTGCGCTTCCACAGCTGGCGACTATCGGGGCTGTACGTGTTTACGGCGGCCGTGTTCGCGGCGGCGTTTGCAGTGCGCGCGCGCGGTGCGTTTGCGTACGACGACGTCGGCGTCTTTGTGGCGACGACGTGCCTGACGTACGCGGCACCGCCCCTGTTTGAGCTGGCCAACTACTACGTGCTGGGACGCGTCCTGTACTACGTGCCGCACCTGTCGCCGCTGCACCCCGGGCGCGTGCTGACGACGTTTACGGCCGTGTCGCTCGTCGTCGAGGTGCTCAACGGGCTCGGCGCCGGCATGACGGCCAACCCGCAACTGCCACGCGCGCGCCAGCAGACTGGGCACGCGCTCATAAAGGCGTCGCTGCTGCTGCTGCTGGTCGTCGTGCTGCTGTTTGTCTGGCTCGCCGCCGTGTTCCACGCGCGCGTGCGCCGCGCCGGCATCACCAGCCACCGCGTCGCCGCCGCGCTGCACACGCTCTACGCGTCCGAGGCGCTTCTGCTCGCACGCACAATCTTTCGCATCGTCGAGTACTTTTCCGCCGACCAGCTGCACTATCTCGGCAGTGGCGACGCGCGCGCCTTCCCTGTGATTTTGCGGTACGAGTGGTTCTTTTACGTGTTCGAGGCCGCGCCCATGCTCGCCAACACGCTGCTGCTCAACGCGCGCCACCCGCGGCGCTTCCTGCCGCAGTCGACCAAGGTGTACCTGGCACGCGACGGCGTGACCGAGGTCGTCGGGCCCGGGTACAAGGAGGACCGCGGCTTTGTCGCGACGCTGCTCGACCCATTCGACCTCGCCGGGCTCGTCCAGGGGCGCGACAGGCAGACGGCCTTTTGGGAGCAGGCGCCACCGGTGCCGGGGCAGGCGCCGCCCGCCGCCGCGCCGCGCCACGGCAAGCGCCACTGGGTCATGGTCGCGTGCGACCCGTTTGACTGGATCGGCAAGGCCGACCGCGCGCGCGCCGAAGCCGGCAAGAGCGTCGTCTGACCGGTTGCTGCTGTTCGTTCTTTCCGTTGTTGACGTTCTTCGTTCTTTCCGTTGTTGTTGTTGCTGTCTGTCGCTCCTGCCGTTATGCAACCACCTGTTATGCACATTCATCACTTATACACTTGAGCCGCATGCGCGGGTGTGACGCTGTTCAGTGGGGGGTGGGACCCGGATCCCGTGGTGCTAAATATATCTCTGCAATTTCTCTCTGCGTTTGAGTTTGGCATGGATGCGCGCATCCTGATCCTGGAGGATGGCCGGGTGTTGGTTGGTGTCCTTTGGGGCACCGCTTTGGTCGCGCCATGGTGCTCTGCTTTCTTCTGTTTCGTAGCGATACATGTACAAATATACACTTGCCCGATCCTTGCGCGCGACCGAAAGCCTCTGTCGACCTCGAGCGCGTCGGTGTTGATCGTGCTCGACCTGTTCGCTTGTCGCGTCGCATTCACTCGCCTGTGACGTGCTCGGCCAATGGCACCGTCCCGCGCACGGACAGGACCAATTTATTTAATATTTATTTATTTAAAAACAAGTATGAATAAATACCGCGACACCGCCATTCCGTGCGATGCCGGCGTTGACAGTTAAAATCGATCATATGGCACTGGCTTGGCGTTGATTCCAAAGACTGCGTGATCAAAGACTGCGTGATCCAACGCGTGATTCCAGACTGCGTGATTCCAGACTGATTGTAGACTGCGTGATTCCAAAGACTGTGCTTGGCTGCTGTCTAGCGCACTCTAGGCTGGTATAGCGCTGTCGTGCTAGCGTCCCTGCTGCCAGCCATTTCCGGGCAGTTAAAGCCGTGCCACTACAGGCCTCCTTCTTCCACTTGGCCCGTCGCTTTTTATAGCATAAGCTTAGTTCTTGGTCGTTCCGATGTAAAAAGGAAATAAAAGTAAAATCATCGTCATGCATGTATGTTTACAGAGTACGGAGTACTGGCTGACTGTGACGAGTGCGCACGAAACGTTCCACGTCTTCCATTGCAACGTCGGCGTGTTTGTCGTGCCGCTGGACGGCTGGGTGGTCAAGTACGGAGTAATTTGCATGTACGGAGCAGTTTACAGCGACTAGCGCTGCAACGGTCGCGAATGACCTATATTTATGACCTGGGACGAAACAGCCGGAACAAAGACGGAGGCGAAACAAGGTGACAGTAGCACTCGTAGCACGAGCGGCGGCTTGTCGCCTTGGCAGCCGTCTCAACAACCATAGCACATATTATATACATTACAAATATACGGTTTTGGCTCCCAGGACCCCGCGTCCGTCGAGTCGCTTCGCGCCGCTCCAGCGGCCACCAACTGCTCGTTTCGTTTCGTTTCTCTTTTCTTTCTTCGTTCTTTCTTCTTTCTTCTTTCTTTTCGCTCGCATTTGTTTCGTTTTTCGTTTGTTCCTGTGCCTGTGTGGCTGCTGCCCGAAACGTTCGCAGCACATATCCACTCGTGCCTCGGCCCCGAATCCTACGCCCACCCGATCCAGATCCTCAACTCCAGATCCATCGCCAACAGAGGCCATCCCATGCCCTTCCGCCGCCATCTGCACGAGTCGCTGCTCCGCTGCACGAACGGTTTCCTGCCGCTGCAGAGCACAGGGCACACGGCACCGACCCGGCCAGACTCCGTCCGCTTTTACTCTATAAAAATACAATAAAAGAATCAGTACGGCCAGACGTACCCGTAAATATTTATATTTATACGGAGTAGAGGACCAGAGGACCAGGGAGGCGGACCGGGGCCAGGACCAGGATAAGGACGGCAGGACGTTCCGGGTCGATTTAAAATAGAAGCACGGCGAAATTGCTGGGATGAAGCACGGCCCTTGTGCTTTGGCCTGGCACGGAGAATGGAAGGGCCAACAGCCAAAAGAAACGAGAAGAAACAACAGGCCAAAAGAAAAGAAACGCCGGCGCCAGCTCAGCCCCATGTGCTCGAGCTAGGATTTGCCAGACCAGATATACCAGACTAGGCAAATCCCCAGAACGACCCGAAATAATCAACAAATAATCAACAAATAATCAAATAACCGGCAAACAGAAACAGACAACAGACAAACCACAAACCACAAATCTGACCACCCACCATCCGCCCACCCGCCACGACATTTCCCAAACGTCAAAAGACCCTGGCCGCCACGCTTCTTCTTTCTCTTTTGTTTTTCTCTTTGTTTTCTCTTTGTTTTTCTATTTTCTTTTTCTCTTTTGTCTGTCCCTTTGTCCTGCTTTCTGCTTCTCTGTTTCTCTGGTCCTTGTTCTTCGCTTCTGGCCAGCCTTTTTCAGCTTCAGTCTCTCACCTCCCCCACCGGCTGACACCCGGTGCACATCAGCATCACGCAGATCAACACACACCTGACGTCTGTACACCACGGATCTCGACGCACTTTGCACTTCGCCTCGCTCACGCACCTGCATCCGCACAACATGCCCGCCGCCACGGCCGCCTCGACGGCCATGACCACAGCCGCCGACCAGCGTCTCCAGCACTGGCACCGGGAACAGCAGCAGCTCTGGCTCCCGGCGCCACCACCGCAGCAGCCACAGCAGCCACCGCGGCCGACGCAGCCGACGCAGCCCGCATCGTCGTCCTCGGGCCGCCCGCACGTCTACTTCCACGTCGAGTTTGGCGTCGCCTGGCCTGGCCAGCAGCCCCAGCCGTCGGCCCGCTCGGCCACCTACATCTCGCGCGGCCTGCGCGACCGCGTCGTCGCTGCCAACTCGGCCCGCCAGCTGCCCGCCTTGCCAGCGCCCGAGCCCGGCTACGACCAGGCCTATGACCCTGCCTACGACCACGCCTATGACTTTGACCACCCGTACGACGCGTCCGCCGGCCGTCGCCGCGACCGCCAGACGACGACCATGCGGGCGTACGCCGAGCAGCCTCGCCGTCGCGACCGTCTAGGCGGCCCGGACCACCCAGGCCGTCTGCAGACGCACCGTCCGTACCACCCGTACCACTACGACGCCGACTACGACGCCGACGACGGCCGTGCCGCCCGCTCGCCGCACGCCTCGCCGTCGCACGACCGTGGGCACTCGGCACCGCCGCCTCAGCACGCATTGCACGACGACGTCCATGCTCTTTCACGCAGGCAACTACCCGCGCCGCCGTCCGCGTTCCGTCTCGGCGAGGGCCTGCCGTGGGGCGACCACCTGGACGACTTTGCGGCCGCCGAGCGCGACCGCGTCGACCCGCGCTTCGCCAACAAGCCGACGCTCGTCGCCATTGACGCCACCGACGCCGAGGACGCCGACCGCCGTGCGCGCGCCAGCGACCTTGCCCAGCAGCGCCAGGCGCGCCTCGAGGACCTGTCGGCCGCCATGATGACTGTCGACAACGGCTTCGAGAGCCAGTGGTGGCACCAGAACACCGCGACGCGCGAGACCGTCGTGCCGCACGTCGCCGGCGGCGTCGTGCGCATCCGCAGCGACGCCGAGGAGGAAGAGGCACTCGAGGAAGCACGTGAGCTCGCACGTGAGCAGGCACGTGCACAGGCACGTGAGCAGGCACGTGAGCAGGCACGCGAACGCAACTCGCTCGGCTGGGCCATTGCCGAGCCCGCGCCGACGTCCATGCCGACGTCCATGCCGACATCCATGCCGACGCCCGTGCCCATGTCCGCCCAGACACCGATGCCCGCCGGCCTCTACGACAGCACCAGCCCGCGCTCGCACCTCGTCTCGCCCATGACCGACCACGCCAGTGTCGCCGACGCCCCTTGGTCCTCCGCCACGCCCCTCCAGCTCGACCCAAACGCCCCGTACCCCGCGTACGCCGGCCTGCGTCGTACCATGTCCACGCGCTCCGAGGAGCTCTTTCTGAACGAGCGGTAGTTTTGATTTTTTGATGTTTTTTGATGTTTTTTGTTTGCCCTTGTCAAGCATCCCATAGCATAGCGTTGTCTTTATCCACTGTATCACGACACCGCGTACTATATTTACGTAGAGACACGAGAACAAATGCCATTACGTACAAGACACTAGAAATTGTCACAGATACCCAAGAACAGCACGACTCCGAAAGAAAGCACCGCGCGCCGCCACCCTCTAGTTTGTCCTGTCTTGTCCTTTTAGAGGACACGACACGATCAAATCTCAATCGTCTTCATCCCGTCGCCCGCCTCGTCGTCCGCCTTGGCCGGCTTCGGCTTCGTCGATGGCGGCGACACCGGCGTCGCCGTCTCCGTTGCTGCTGCCGCCTCCTCCAACGTGTCCACCACCGTCGACATCTTGGACTTGCCCTTGGGCGGCGGCGGCACAGCGGCCGGCGCCCGTGGCGTCCGCAGCGGCGGCATGTCCGCCGGCACCACCGTCTCCGACTCCTCCGCCGTCGGCAGAATCAGGTTCAGCTCCGGCAGCGACGTCTCCTCCGTCACCCGCGCCAGCGGGCTCATCTTCTGGCCCGTCGCGCCCGCCAGCTGGCTCACCCGGTTCGGGCTGCCCAGCGGCGACCCCATGTTCAGCCGCTGCAGCGGCCGACCGCGCGCGTCTGCGCCTGCGCCCGCGCCCGAACCCGGACCGTCTGCCGGGCTCGCGTACGGTGACCCGCCCGGCACCGGCGACCCGTTCGTCCCGGGCACGACCGATTTCCGCTTCGCATTCTGCGCCCGCCGGTTGTACTTTTGGTCCATCCGCCACCGCAGAATGTCCAGGTACGCCGGCTCGACGCGCGTCGACTTGAATTCCCGCAGCTTCAGCTCGTTGTTGTCCTCGTCAATGAACCACTTGCCGCTGTTCAGGTCGTCCGCCAGCAGCGCCAGGAACGCGCCCCACGACCGCGCCACCACGTACTTGGTGTCGTAGTCGCGCCCAAACAGAATGACCTGGCCCCACGTACCGCGCGGGCCCGGCGCCAGGTCGATGGCCAGGTTGTTGCCGCCCCAGTCGCGCACCAGCGGGATCCACGCCGGGTGCGCGTACGCCTTCTGGATCGTTCCCGCCGGCACGCAGTCCTGCCGCGCCAGCAGCTCCTGCCGCCACATGCTGTTCGGGTTCGACCCCACCGATCGTACCGACGACGCCTCCGCCTGGCTGTCCAGGCTGTTGCGCGCGCTACCCGCCACACTGCTGGGGCCCGCCGAGCCGGGCACGTTGCCGGCCGCAATCGCTGCGGCGGCGGCCGCCTGCGCGGCCGCCACCTTGGCCGCGTTGGCACGCGCCGCCGCGGCCGCCGCGGCCGCCGACGCCGACAGGTACTCGCTGTTGACACGCCGCCAGTTGTCCCACTCCTGCACAATCTCCTCGCAGTCGAGCAGCATGCACCCAAACACGATGCCGGTGGGCATGCCGCCGCGCTCCTGCCCGTCGTGCACCTGCAGCGACTCGCGCACGTCGCTCGGCAGCGAGCAGTCCAGGATGTGCTCGAGCTCGTTGATGTCGTTGGTCGTGCAGCCCTCGCACAGCTGGTCCCACAGCTCCGGGTAGTTTTCCTCGCACCACGCGTCGATCCGCCGCCACGTGCTCTCGACCGGCGGCGCCGGCGGCAGCCCGTCCTGGAACGACTGCATCGGGATCTCGCCCGTCGGGCTCTGCATCTCGAACCCGCTGCCGCCGCCACCGGGCTGGCGCCGCGCGCTCTCCGACCGGCTGCCGGGCGAGTACGGCGCGCCGCCCTGCGGGATACGCGGGCTGCCGATGCCACCGCCGGGGCTCGACATGCGGTCGAGCGGGTTGTTGGAGTATTCGTGAAAGGGCGACGACACGTCGTGGCGCGACTCGGACGCCGTCGCCACCGACGTCAGCGTCGACTGGCCGTTGAGCGGCACGTGCTGCCCGGTGCGGTAGGGCGAGTCATAGTTGGAGTCTGTCGGTTAGCACGGGCATTAGCACGGGCACAGGACCCGACACGACAGCGGATTGCGGTACGTACGTCTGTCGTTGCTGGTCATGGCGTGCCAGAAGGATTTGAAGGCGGAGCTGTGACACCGTTAGCATGAGACTGAACGCGCCGGCGAAGTGTATGAGCTGGTGGGAGAGCTGAGGCAGGATGGGATTGGTCCACGGTGACCGAGTGTGCATGTGCGGCTACCAACGGGCTGAGGCTGGCACCTGCCACACCTGCCACACCAACGCACACGCACAAGTCGCTTGTCGGGTTGGACGGCGCGAAACGCGCATGAGACGCACCTAATCATGATGGCGATGGTGTTGGCGCGGCCAACGTCGGTCGATGGGCGATGCAAAGTCCAGGCGGAAGACGCTGGGACCTGAGATTGTAGAGTGTAAATGTAGAGGTAGGCACAATGCAGCCGTCAGGGGTCGTTTGGTGCAGTCCCGTCGGCGTAAGGAGTGGACGCAGCGAGACGAGACGAGTGCTACCGCGAGGTCGTGAGCCGCGGCGCGTGGCAATCGTGAGCGGCGGAGCGTCGAGCCGTGAGCGTCGAGCGGTCTGGCGCACGTCGTAGTGCGTAGTGCGTAGTGCGGGCGAGGATACGAGATGACGAGATGACGAGGCCGCGCGATTGGGGTCGAGGGGCGCCAAGTGACGAGTTGGCTGGGGCGTCCAAGTCGTGGTAGCGAGCACGAGGCTTGGTCAAAAGCAAAATGAAAAAGAGAGTAAAAAGTGAGAGACGATGAGGTCTCGTGGTCGGTCGACTGTAAACGAGAGGCGCGTCGGCTCGGCGGGTGAGCGAGTGTCGATGAGTGAAGAAGGAAAAAGACGGGCCCAGAGGCACAGCGTTGGAAGGTGCTGGAGACGCCGACAGATGCAGCGCAGTGACTGGCAGCGAGAATGGCAGAGTCGAGGTGAGAGCCAGGGAGGGATCAGAGGGAAAGCGCCCACGAAGAGGACAAAGGTAGGACACGGCAAGTCGAAAAAGGAAGCAGCCAGGCGGGAGGCGAATGGAGGAGCGACCGACCGATACCAGCCAGGGTCAAGTTAGAGCAGAATTCGAGAGGATCTAGAGCACAGAGTGTATTTATTTAAAAGAGAATTTGAGCCCCTGAGTTTGGAACGATCGTGCGCAGTGAGTGCATCGCCCAGCAAGCGGTGGACGAAAAAGGAAAAGGAGACTATATTTACGGAGTAGACTCTGATGCGTCCTGGCAGGCGCACCCGGTTTATTTTGTTTTCATCAGGGCAAAATAAAAGCGTAAATTCGACGCTGTGCGTGCAGACGTTTTGCAGCGTTTTGCGTGGTGCCCTGCGCGGAAAGAGCAGGGGCAGGGCGGCAAGTGGAAAATGGGAGTCCAAATTGCGATTTGGCCATTCGACACCCGGCCAGGGGCAATAGGAGGCCAGACCGCTGTACGCTGTACGGAGTACGGAGACCAGTATGCAGACACAGCGCCGAAAGCAGCTGCATGGACCATCATGGGCCATTTGCACAACGCCAGCAGGGTTGATTTCCAAATTGACACGTCGAGTCAGGGGCATCCTGGACGACAGGCGGCTCAGACAGACACGAACGGGCACGGCAGGCGCAACAGAGCAGAGGCAAAGAGGCAGGCAGGCGGATGGACAGCAGAGGCAGGCGGACAGAGCAGAGGCAGAGGCAGGCAGAGGCAGGACCGCGGTGCTAAAAAATACAATACTGAAGAGGCAGGAGCAAGAGCCCCTTTCGTGGGCGGGGCAGGCCCGGCTGGTCGCAGCACTGGGGAAGCGTTCCTGAATCTCGTCCTCGATGCAACCTGCCAATGAGCGGCCGTTTCGCCGTGCAGGCCTTTTGTCGGCCACTGTCAGATCAGATCACGGCGCCGTTGGCCGTCTTTGCGCGTTACTTCCCAAAGCGATCGAGGGAACAAAGCAGCGGCCGTGAATCACGGGCGGCAGAACGCTTCTCGCGTGTTTTTGCCACAGCACAGCCGATTTTGGACGAATTTTGACGACTGGCGACATTTTGCCCGTTTGCCTTTTGCCCAGGCAGCGGGTTCAGTGGGTACTACAGAACTGGCAGCGCCTATGCTCTATATTTATTCTCTATTACAGGCCTTGTGCTGGCGTCCCCATTAGCCACAAATTTGCACAAAACATTGATACGAGCAGTGGCCGCGCGTTCGATCGGGTGTGCACTTGCAGGCACTGCAGACCGGCCCCGACGAGCATGTTTGCGCAATGCTGCAAGCCTCCGCTGCTTGAAACCATGCCGTGCGACGTGGCTACTAGAAGCGTGATGCCTGTTATCTCCAGCGTCCGACGCGACGCGTTGTATTTAGTGCTAGAATAACACTGCTAAATAGGGATCACTAGTCGCATACCAGTGCTGGAATCAACTATAAATAGTAAATAGAACGAAGCGAGAAGCACAACGTCATCCAAGAGTTACAAGAGTACGTCCAGCAGCGCGTCATAGACTTTCTTGCTTGTCTTGCATGCGCATAGCCCTGGACGCCAATTTATGTATTTAAAAATATACGAGCACTGTGTACCCGTCCAGCCTCGTACGTTTCGTTTGCTATAAATATACAAAGCCATTGACAGCAGCGTCATTCTGTGCGCTGGAAGCGCTTTTCGGACTCGCACATATTCTCGAAACAGGCCGTTTGTCCAAAACCGTCGTCAAATGCAAGCAAAATGACCAAATCAGCCAAAAGAAAAGAGGCTACTCGTCCTCGTCCTCGTCTGACAGACGTTCTGGTCGCTCTTCCGCCTCGAGCTCGGCACGGGCCTCGGCACGTGCATCGCGCACGGCACGCCCTGGTCGCGGACGCGCCGTCTTCTGCTCGACGGCCGTGTACATTTTCCCGACGAGCAGCCACCACCACTCGGCGACGGTGGCGCTACCTGGCGCGGCGGTACTGTCGAGCACCAGGATCCCGGCGTGCGCGGCCCAGCCGATAATCATGTCGACCTCAAACGGCTCGACGGTCGGGCGCAAGTGCGCGGCGGTCTGTGCAGCACCAGTCGCGCCGCGCGTCGCGAGCGAAAAGACGACGGCGCTCGTGAGGCGCGTGAACCACTGCTGGTTGAGGACGCCGAAAAAGTCGCGCCAGATGGGCTTCTCGGCGTGCACGCCCTCACCCGGCATCTCGGCGTGGCGACGCTGCAGCGGTGCAATGTCGTCGTTGTACACGTACGCGGCGGTCGGCACGACGTTCTGCCGAAACTGCTGGTAGTGCTTGGGAAACTTGCGCGTCTCGTAGTTGCCCGGCTCAAAGCCAAACGGCACGTGCGGCGCGTCGACGGCCTCGAGGCGGACGCGCCCGTGCGCCTGCAGGTTGACGACGGCGAGCATGAGCCCGTCGTCGTTGGCGTTGGCCGGCAGCGCAAACGGTTCGCCGCGGCGGAACAGTGTGTCGAGACGCAGCTTGCACGCCCACGCCTGCCGAAACTTGGTCTCCATTGCCACCTTTTCGAGCGTCGACGCGTAGACCTCGGCCATCTGGTACATGCGCCCGCTGACCGCCACCATGGACTTTGACCGGCGCAAAATGCGCGCCGCCGTCAGGTTGCCAATGACGAGCTGCAGCAGCGCATTCGTCTCTGCGTCGGCAGCGTCGCCCGTGTCTGACTGTGACCCCACATACTTTAGACTCAACAGCTTCTCCTTGATGACGGCCGGCTTGTACCGGTCGTGGGGCGTGCCACAGAGAGCACGGATCCACGAACGTGCGACCATGAAACGCAGGGCGTCGCGTGCACCCGGCA
Organism: Ophiostoma populinum; assembly: GCA_029298855.1. Classification (NCBI taxonomy): domain Eukaryota; kingdom Fungi; phylum Ascomycota; class Sordariomycetes; order Ophiostomatales; family Ophiostomataceae; genus Ophiostoma; species Ophiostoma populinum. The sequence continues at coordinate 1,103,593 of JANSLU010000020.1, read as the reverse complement.
CGCCACGTGCCATGGCAGCAGCAGCAGCGGCGGGCGTCGTCGGTCTCGGTGCATCGACGGGTCGCGCGGCCGCCTCGCCGGCCGAGTCCTGCAGCCGGTTCCAGACGGAGCGTGCGACGTGGTAGTAGTCCTCGCGCCACGACGGAAGCGGCTGCAGCTGGGCCGGAATACCGGCCGTCGCGCTGGCCATGTCGACGAGGGCGTACTTGCTTTCGAGAGCCGCACGCGTCGCCGGCAGAACGGCGCCCGACGTGTCACGCAGCAATTGCACGGTCCAGGCGACGAGACGCGGCCAGTCGTAGTCGACGACGCGGTCGTAGTCGAGCGGCGGCAGGCGGCCGTCGTCGTAGGCCTCGAGGAAGGCGTGCTGGAAGCGCTCGGTGGCCTTGTCGAGGTACGCAGCCCGTGTCTTGCGCGCGGCCGCCCAGAACGACTTGAGCTGGGCCACCGACACGGACGGGTACAACCGCGCCAGCAGGCCCCAGTCGACCGTCTGTGCCAGGCCCCCAAGCAGCGTCCGCACCGCCACAAACGCCGCCAGCAGCGTCTCGTCGTCGGTCGAGTCGGCCATGGTCGAGTCGGTCGAGTCGTTCGTTCGGGGAAGCACCGTCAGCGACCGCCTCGAATCCATGACGTACTTGGCCTGACGGGCCTGGCGTGCTTGGCGGTCGCGCTGGGCGAGCGTCTGTTTCTGGCTGGCGGTCGTGGCGCCGGCGCGCAGGTACGTCGCGGCGTCCACGCTGTCGAGGCTGGTGCCCGGCCGGCCGGCGTCGTCGTCGGCCTCGAGCACGAGCGCGGCGTACGGCAGCGTGTCGACGGCGTACTGGTACTCGGGAAGCCACAGGCTAAAGGCACCGTTGGCGGCTGCGTCGTGCGCCGTCGTGTGGACGCCGGCAAAGGGCACGTTGAGAAAGACGTGCTCGGGCGCGACGCTCGGGTTGCGTAGCACGTCGGCGCCCTGCTGCGAGTGTTCCCAGGCGCGCACATAGTCGACCGCCACAAAAAAGGTCTCGGCCGGCGTGCGCTCGGCCGCATAGTCGTCCACGTCAAACGACGCCAGCACGTGATTCCCTCGCAACAGGGCCGCACACTCGGCCGGCGACCGTGGCAGGTTGGCACGCACGAGCGACTTGGCCGACGGCATCCACCCGACCATGGTCACGCTGCTGTCGCTGTGGCGTGCAAAGACTGTCTCTGTCAGCGCCGGCCACGCCCGGCCAGGGCCACCGTCGAGCGTCAGCGTCTTGGTCACCATCTTGTACGCCCGTGGCGCGAATGCGTGGGCGTGCAGTGACATGTCCATACTGTCAGTGTCGTCGTCGTCGGACAAGGCCGTGTTTGGCGGTAAAAAGTGCACGTACGTGGCGCCACCGTCGGGCCCGAGCGTGCGCAGGTGCATCGGCCGCGCCCGGTCGTTGCGGTACAGCGCCACATTGTCCGTGCTCGTGCTATCGACGAACCGCGAGCCCGGAAGCGTGTCGGACGCGCTGCGGTGAAAGAAAAAGTAGGCCGGAAGGCTATCGAGGCCAGGGTTGGCCGTCTCGCGCGACGCTTTTCGCGCCTTGGGTTTCGGGCCCGGCTTGGCCCGTGGCTTGGCCGGCCGTGTGTCGCGCAGAAGCGGGTCAATGTTGGCGTCGGGGTCGTCCTCCTCGGCCAGCAGCGACGCACTGCCATACGCCTCCTCGAGCACCAGCGTATCGCGTCGCGCCCACCTGGGCTCCACCTTGCCGGCAATAAAGTCGGCAAAACGTGCACGCCTCTTGCGGGCCGGTGACGCGTGCGTGCTGCTGTTGCGTCCGTTGCGTCCGTCGCGTCCGTGGCTGCCATGGCGTCCATCGCGTCCATTGCGAGCCAGTGCACCCACCACGTCGTCGTCTGGTATCTTGCGTTTTTTTTCGTTCTGGTCGAGCTCGTCCTGCTCGAGCTCCATCTGCTCGGCCTGTCGCTCGCCCTCCCAGTCGACGACGAGCACCGTCTTGACGGGCGGCCGGCTCGGTGGTGCCGGCTGCTCGTACACGGGCGCCTTGAGCACCTCGATTTCCGGCGCCAGGGCCCTTCGTCCGCGTACACTGCGTGGCGTCGCACGGTCGTACTCGCGGTCGAGCAGCCGCAAGACCTCGACGTCCTTGAGCGTCGGTGCAAAGGCTTCGGGCACGTGCGGCCGCGGGTACGCCGCCTGGATACGCTGCTTCAGCTCCGTCGCCACCGCGCTCTGGAACAGGTCCGTGCCCGGCCGGGCCACCAGGCGACAGTAGATGAACTGGCCGCGCGCGTCGCGGAACCCAAACGTGTGCTCCTCGACCGCCTTGCTCGCCTCGAGCTTCTTGAGCGCCGCCTTGGTCACGTTCATCGTCGGCGGGTCGTCGCCGGGGAACGTCTTGGTGTACACGGCAAACACGGCGTACCACAGCGCCCGGTCGCTCGGAAACACGCCGTCGGGGTGCGTCGCCACCAGGTACCGGATGATTTCGACCGTGCGCAGCGACCGTAAAAGGAAAATGGACGTCCGCGACGACCGCAGCACCGCACGCGACAGCGGCGGCATCCGGAATGGTGGGAGGGTGGGGTCCGAAGAGTCCGTGTGCGTCTGTGTCTGTGTCGTCTGGGTCGGCGTGTACGACGTCTGGGTCGGGGTGTGCACCGGCGTGTGCACGGGCGGCCGTGGCGTCGATTCGGGAAACACGACCCGCGCCCGCTTGGCCGGTGTCTCGACTGCTTGTTTCGTGTCTGGCGAGGGCACGCGCAGAGGTTGCAGCGCTCTCGGCGACGACGATACCCTGGCCGCCGCCGCGATGCCACGAAAGCCCAGAAGCGGCTCCTCCGTGGCGACCGCTCGGCCCACCGGTTCCTTCTTGGTCTCCTTGGTCTCACTCTCCCTCTCGTTGGCGTCGCCGTCGGACGTTTCGGCCTCCTTCTGGCGCTTCACGTTGTCGGGGTTGCACGCCGACCGCGACTTGGTCTGGTGGTACTGCAGCCCGCCCAAGTTCTTCCACACATTCTGGCACGTCTCGCAGACAAACGGGCCCGTCGGGATACGTTTCGCCGACTCGTTGTCGTCGTCGGCGTCGGCGTCGACAGCGTACGATACGCGTGGTGTGCGGCGACGCGTGGGGTCGTCGGGTTCGGCTTCCACGTCCGACTCGGACTCGTCGCGGCCCTGACGCAGAGCCAGCACCGACCGCAGTAGCCGGCGTGACGCACTGACATCGGCCACGACAAACGCATACGCCGTGCCGCCAACATCGACTCTGAGCTCTTCGTCTGCCAGAACAGGATCCGTCATCTCGTCCAAGGCGAGAGCGAGGGGTTCGCGTGCAACGGCTCGTGGCGCGTTTGCCTTTGGTCGTCCGCGTTTCTTCGTGTACGTAAACACTAGAGTGCTGGTGTCGCGGTCGAGTGTCAGGGTCCCGGGGAGACTGTCGTGCGTCGCTGCCACCGGCATGAGTGACCGGACCCGTTTTGCCGCGGGGTCTGGCACCGCCTCCACCTCGGCCTCGGCCTCGATGGTTTCTTCACGCGCCTCGACGACCTTTGGCGGCCGTCCACGCTTGCCTCGCTTGCCTCCACGTCCTCGCCCGGCCGCCAGCTCATCGGCCTTGCGTGGCCGACCCGGCCGCGTCTTGGGCTTCCGGTCGCCCGCCAGAAGCGCGCCCAGCTGGGCCAGCATATCCTGCGCCGACGACCGCGGCGGCTGCGCAAAGCCAAACAGGCGCCGCACGTCGGACGCCGGCACGCTGTCCAGGCGGTTGTCGCGGTGCAGCACCGCCAATTGCCGCTCATTCTCGGCCCGCCGAGCGTCACGTGACTCTTGTGCGTCACGTGACTCACGTGACTCGCTCTTGTCCTCCTCCTCCTCCCGGGCGCGCCGATAATTGTCCAGCGTGCGAAACAGGTACGCCTTGTTCTTGCCGACACGGTCTGGCTCGCAGTGCAGCTGGAACCGTGCCAGGTGGGCCGGTTGCGACTGGGGCCGTGCGAGCGCATTGATGAGTGAAAACATGTAGCGTGCGTACCGCGTCCCGACCGTCAACCGGCAAATCTCTGGCGACGTGATGCCCGCCGTGCCCGCGCGTCGCACCGTGTCGTACACCAGGTTGGGCAGCGGCATGCCGGGCATTCCGGGCTCCCACTGCTGCGCAGGCACCGTCTCAAACTCGCCGTCGTCGGCCTCCACGTCGACTTCATCGACATCGGCCTCGTCGTCACCGACGGCCGACTCGCTCGCGCCACGAATCAAGCGCTCCTGGTCGCGACGGTGCTTGGCACGTACCTCGGTCATGGGCACGCGTCGTCGCCCGGCTGCCAGGTACACGGCCCACTCGGCGGGTGTCGGGTCGCGCTCGTACTTGACGCAGTCCTTGAACAGCCGGCGGTCGTCGGCGCGCATGGCGGCCACGAAGCGCAGGATGCCCGACTCGACAAACTCGCGACACGCGCGTGCCAGTGTCCGCATCTGCCAGCGCAGCCCGAAAATGCCCAGTTTTGTCTTGAGATCAATGACGCGGATCACGCCCCATGCCTTGACAATGGCCAGGATCGTCTGCCCAAACGAGGCAAACTCAATGGCGTCGCCGAGCCACCGGTTGCGCCACGGAACCGGCTGCAGGTCCTTGCGCAGGTACGCCGGTGTCAGGTCAATGCCCGCTGCTTCCAGCGGTAGCGCCGACACGTCCGTCGCCGCGTTCGCCTCCGTGTCCAGCTCCGCCGGTGCAAACTCGGTCAGCCACAGCATGCTCGTCCGGTACCCGCGTGCAATCGTCGTGCGCTTGACCGCGTAGCCTTTGGCCGCCAGGAAATCCGTCCGCTTCGGCACCGACCGCTTGTCCTGGTCCACCAACGCCCGCAGGTCGCCCTGCAGGATCCCACGGTCGCGCGCTGCCGCAATGCCCATCAGGCACTTCCACTCCAGCGGCGGGATCTTCTTGTGGTCCACGTCGTGGCCCGTCAAAATGTACCAGATGGTCTGCTCCGTCGCGTACAACCGCGGCCGCGTCCCAGGGTCTTCCGCCTGCGACGCCAGTAGACGCTTGCGGGGGGGCTCGGCAAATGCCACTTTTTTGGATCGGCCGTTTCCTCTTGGTTTCGAGCCTGTCGGTGTCGGCGTCTTTGGTCCATCGTCATCCAGTGCTTGGACTGCCGGCTCCGGTTCCGGCAGTGCCAGTGCCTCGTCCAGCGTCATCGGCCCGCGGCACCCGCCGCGTCCAACCAGAATCTCGGGCCGTTCCACCACCCACTCCCACGCCTTGCGTGCCAGCGGCAGGTCCGCGCTCTCGTGTGCATGCTGCTGCCGCTGTCGCGCATCGTCCGCGTCGAGGTCGGGGTCGCGGAACGCGACCGCCGTCTTGCCGCTGTTGAACCGGCCGACTGCTGCCACAAAGTCGGTGATTGGAAAGCCTGTGCGTTAGCAAGTTCAGTTTTCGTTTACACCTGACGGTTTGGCGAGCCTACCTGTCTCGCCGCAGTAGGCCGTCTCGGCGACGAGCCAGTCAATCAGCTCGTCGAGTCCCTTGGCCATCGTTGCAGCATGCCGTGGACGCCCAAGCCAGTGTCGATGTCGGATGTCGTGCAAGTCGAGCGTTGATGACGTTGCGTGCAGACAGTCAATGGCCAGAAAAAGAGCCGCGAGCGGGGCTCGAACGCGCGCGATCAACGCGTCAAGCGAGGTCCACTTGTAGGAATGTGATTGGTCGAACACACAGCACAGCAGGACACGGCAGACACGGCACGAGTTTAAAGAATAAGAATATATTTATATCTCACTAAGCTAGCTACTCCGTATTATAGACTTTCACTGAGACAGAATATCAACGAGAAAACTTGCTGGTCAGAAACGATCTCGTCTTGACCAGATTCGTGGAAGACAGGATCTAGCCAATCAGAACTCGCAGACAAATGACCCACATCGACTGCCTTGCGTTTGTCCAAGCTCTACTTGCTCCAAGCTCTGCTTCAAACCGGCAAGCTAGTTGGATGGCAACACAACAGAAAGCACAATATTCAAAAAAGAAAAAGAGAAAAAGAAAAAAGACCGGTGTCCTGTCGAACAACCTTGACGCTCGACCTCGCCTCTACTCCCACCCGGCCATGTCGAGAAAGGCGTCGGTGATGGCGCTGGGCACGAATTCCAAGGCCCCTGTGCGCAAATCGTACTCGCCCGCGTACGCTTCCGGGTTGCCGTCGAGGGCGTCGGCTGCTACTGCCACCGCGCCCGACCCGATGGCCGACGCGCCCGACCCCGACCCCGCATAGACATGCCGTGCGATTGCGGCGTTGCGCTCGTCCACCAGCTGCTTGAAGAGCACGAGGCCCGTCTCTATGATGCCGATTGCCTGTGCATTGCTATTGCGGCGCCACGAGTGGAACACGGGCAGCCGCCACGACAGGTCGTGCACGCCATTCGTCTTGGTGACGCGGAAATGGGGCGCAAACGCCGACAGAAACGTGTAGCAGCTCAGGCACGGCTTCTTGGCCGACGCAATGTACATGCGGAACGGCGCCGGCGACACCAGCTCCTCGGGCGGAAGGTTCCGCAGAATGTCCAGTACCAGGGTGACCTCGGCATGGACCTTGGGCAGTTGGTAGTGCTGCCGCCCACTGCGGCCCGTGGCACACTTGAACATCCGCCAGTGCCGGTCGGCCGACGCACATTGACCACGGACCGACGTGTGCCCCAGCAAGTTCTCGATGGCGCCGTAGTCGGTCTCGGACACGACCGGTCTATGGCCGCTTTGCGACGCGCCCCTGTTGGTGCCTCGTCTCCGGGGGTCGAGGGGCACCAGGGGCGCCAGGCTCGCCCCGATCGGCTGGACCCCCGACGCGCGGATGCTTCGGAGCACTTCGGTGCTGAGTGGGCCGTGGTGGCCCGGGATGGGGCGCACGGCCAGGTTGCAAAAGAAGACGGCGGCGTCGCGGTAGCGCGTGAGCACGCGCAGCCGGTCGAGCACGGGCTCCCAGGCGTCGGCCATGCCGTAGAACTGGACCATGGCGCTCAGGTGCGCGCCGTGCGCCTTGTAGTACGCGACCACGTACCAGATGGCGTCGATGAGCGCGCTGTTGGCCAGCCACGGGGCCGGTTTCACACCTGGCCGGCTCGTGTAGAAACAGTCGCACAGGTGGTGCTCGAGCTCGAGCAGCCCGTCCATGACCGCGTCCTCGACCTGGGCCACTTGCTGGTCGTCTGGTCCCGCCGGGTAGAGTTGGAGCGCTTCGTCGAGCGACTTGTGCATCTCCATCAGCTGATTGGAAAGGGGGGGGAGGATGTCGCCCTTGTAATGTGGATTGGCCTCGTCTCCGCCCTTTGTCAACGGAGTGCCCATGCGGAGGCCCATCAGAAACAGGACCTTTTGGCGGCAGAAGACGACTGCGTCGGTTGTGATTTGGCCGAGTGTCCCGCGCATCGGTGCGGCTTGTTGGCCTGTCTGGCGCGCCCATGCCAGCGACGCGACGCGACCCAGGATGCGGTTCACAAGACTCACGGCGGACGCCAAGAACCGCGCATTGCCCCCTGGCGCGCTAGCGTTGATGGCCATGCGCACATCCATCTCCGTCGGCCGTATCAGCACCGCGCCCGCCATCTGGTGGTTCGGGTCCTTGTCGGCGTCGCAGACAAAGAGCATGTACTCGAGCAGCCGGTCGCACAGCTCGGTCGGAAACGGGCTCAATCTGTGCTGCACGGGAAGCATCGGAATACCGGGCCTAGTCCGGTTCCGGGCTTCCTCGCCGCCTAGGGCTGCTTTCACATTCTCCTCGAGGCGGTCCACGCTGGCAGCCACGAGCAGCCGTGACCGCTCGCTGATGGATCGCCCGCGCCCGGCCAGCTGCTCTTCCATGCACGCGAACAGTGCCAGGCTCTGGGCTAGGCTGAGGTGGAAGGCGGTCGCCGAGCCGAGGAAGCGGTTCTCGCCAAGAAATGTCAAGGTGGCGGCGGCGAGCGAGCTGTAACCCGGACCGCCAAAGACAACGGGCGGAGGGTAGGCCAAAGGTCGGCTGGCAATTCCGTATTGCGGTTGCGGGACTTGATAGGCTTGCGCAGGATATGACGGAGAGGTTTCGGGCTCCGGTCGGAGGTGATATTCTGCTAATGTCAGCCTCAGACAGCATGAATCCAGGGGCTTGAAGTACCTCGGATCGCAGTGACATAGTCCCAGAATAGGGCTCGGGCGGGTGGCTGTTGGTACAGTACTTGGTTGGGCACCATGGGCGCGATTTGGTATCTGAAATCCATGATTCAGAGCGTGGCTGAACAGAAACGATCAGCGGGCAAGTTTGAGGTTGAGAAGATGATGCACGTCTCGCCACGATTGGGGGCGATTTTATGGGAAATGGGCGCGCACAGCAGTGCATCGAGTCTCCGAGCCCAGGCCGCAGCTTGGACGTCAGCATGCAGGAGGGTAGTATCGGGCTGGGACGCACGCTGCAGCCATTGGGCGACCCGCACATGGCGGCAGACGTGCGGCTGCCAGTGCATATACAACCGGCTGAGTACTATGGCTCGGTGCCCGACAGTCTGCTGACAAAGACGCTACAGAAACGCATTTGGCTGCGAAACTGGACGCCAGACTGGCCCAAGATGCTGTGGCGCGGTCTGAGACGCGTGAGAGCGATACCGGGATACCCAATGCAGCTGAACCGGCACGCGTCGGATCCCGTGAGATGTAAACAAGACACTGGAGACACTGGCAGGATCTGCCAGGGCTGTCCTCCGCTTGGTCGGTTGGCCGGAAGCACCCCATCGCGAGCCACGGTCGTGCAAAACAAACACGGGCCGGCAGAGCAAGGAGAAAACAAGACGGCAACGTGCGCGCCCGATCACGCCCAATCACGCCACTCAGAGCAAAACACCCACTCCTCGCCCGTGTGTCCTCGCCCGTAAGTTGGCCAACAGCGGGAAAGCATGCACATCCGGGCTGGGCGCGTCATGAGCGCGGGAGTCGTTGAAGACTGACAACCGCGCTAGTCATGCAGCTGCGTGGCCCGAGTGCAAATCAGGCAAATCAGGCAGGCAAGAACGCGGGCGGGAGCTGCATCTGACAAATACGCTCAGGCGCTGAAGCGGTTCCCTCGAAAATCTTGTTTTCGCGTCGACCAAGCAATAAATGTAAAGTTATCTGTGTAACTGTTAGGGCGCGTAAACTCAACTTTTTGAGGCTCCAAGTGCTGGGCGGCAGGACCAATCATGCGAGCTGGACTCAACTGGGTGCTGCATCCAACTTGTTTGTGCTTCATAAAAGTTGTGCATGCTGCAGCGTAGTACCCCGCACCGCAGATGGTTGTCAAGATAAGCCGAGCAATTTGAAATGGCAGTTCAGCAGAAAAGGGGACTTCGAGTCGAAATGCGGTTCAACGGAAAGGGAAACCTACGGTTTGGAAACGGAGGCAACGAGGGTCCCAGTTAGGCCACTGGAGCAGCCTGGTTTGCTGTAGTAGTTCTGACTTGCAGCTCCCGAATGGCCTCGCTTTCTGCACGGCAGCCTCGTTCTCGTGGCACACTGCTGGAAGGAGTTCCCAGCGAGTGTCAAACTTTGAACGTACTCATAGGAACGTGTACAGGAGCCAAGTTCTGCTGGATAGTGTGAGACTGGCCTGAGGGTCAACGAAACTGATGGTGTAATGTGCGCTCGGAGCTGCAGAGGAGAAGAAAAAAAGGAAACCGACGCTGCAAGGGCTATAACCTGGCACAACGTCCACTCCATGATGGCTCGACACGAGGGAAACCTCCACAAGACCTCGACGAGTGGCCGCCTCCAAAGAAAGAAAGAGACAAAGACCAGAGCTGGGCGAAACGCTGAATATGAAAGGTGTATGAGATGGCATTGAAGCATGAAGAATGTTGTGAGTTGAATGGTTTGATTCTGTTCCAGCAAGTGTAGAGGACGCCCGAGACCGACAGCGCATCGTACGACGTGGCCTCAGACGCCCGGAAGGCGCAATGTGCCCGTCGTTACAACGGAAAGAGCCACCGAGCAGTTCGCCGTAGACGACTTTTCACCGCGTTAGTCATTGCGTAAGAGGAAGGCCCGACCAGTGCGCGCTCAGGGGCCAGGATCACCTACGCCTTCTCTTTGGGATAACTGTGGCCGAGTGTGGTGACCAAGGATAAGGTAGGGGCTGATTTGGCCCTGGGTGCTTGGACTCGACCAAGAGCTAATATGGCAAAGCCTTTTTCAGAAAGAGTCGCGGCTTTCTACTTTGTTTTCATGATCGGATGTGTGGCTTTTGTCATATGGGCGATGTCGAGGGTAAAAGCAGGATGTCCAAACTAGGAAGAGGCTCGATCGCCCTTTCATTACTGTAATTCAAGAGCCGTGTCACTGTTTCCAAGGTCATTTTAGTGAAATAAAAGCTAAATACGGCATTTCTGGAGTTGCGTTGAGATTGAGAGCCAGTACCACACCTCTCGGGCTGGCTTCTGGGACAGTGTACGGTGGCGGAAACTGGTGATGTCTGATCACAGCACATACCGCCATTTTGACACGTTCACAGAACTCCGTCTGTGGAAATCTCAAAGAGCATCGAAGTCGAAATTTGGTACAAAAGAGTGCGGAGCACATCCAGACTGTCCATGCTTCTCAACCCGCCGGCCCTAAAAACTCGACTATGGCCGTTACCCGGAATATGTTACGCCATACCCGAGCTCCTCGTCCTCGGATCCAGGCTGATGTCGTGGTTCTATTCTTTCTATTCGACTGACGTCTGGCGTCTGCATTTGATGTCACCTATGTGGCCGTCTGAAAGAGACCACGACCCAGCCCTCCGGCACTTTCTGCAGCCCAAATGGCAACGCCAAGCACAGCCCCAGCGACGGGGACTGCAGAGTATTCCTCTATGCATACCAAGACTTGTCGACTGCAAGTCCTCCTGTCTGATGGTGATTGGCGGTGATATCGACTTGCTGCTGTGTCGTTCGTGGCGGGTACCGGAGGTGGCGCTAGTCTACTTTGAGAATTAATTAACTATGCAAACAGTGTCCTGTCAAGTCACGGTAGTTCTGCCAAGTTGTATCACGACCAGAAGTTGATGCGTCATTTCTGATTGAGGTCCTATAAAAACGCAAAAGTGCCCAAATAGTCGTCACTATCCGGCCTAAGAAAAAGAACAAAGCAGAACAGAAATTCGAGGCCGGCACCAGGCCATCCACCAGCAATCCTGCGCGAGCGAGACCAGCCACCGGCTGTCCCTGCGCCAACCTTGACAAATTGCCGTCCTGAAAGTGGAAGAGAAAAAGAGCGGCGCGCGTGAAGGCGACCACCGCGGGCCAAAAGAAATGAAACTGGTTGTTTTGAACGTGTTGTTGTGAAGCTGACTGCCACTCGCGCTCGTCTTGCGTCGCGGTCCCATCTCGTCGGCCAGAAGGCTGAGCTGACTGTCTGTCCGAGGCAGGCAGTCGGCGCTGGCAAGCATAGTGTGGAGGTGGAAGGAAAGAAGAGTCAAGAGGAGCACGAGGTCGCTATTGCTGCGTCTTCAGACGAAGAGGAAGCAATTTACATGATAGAGCAGGAGCCGTAGCCATCAGAGACGCTGGCATAGGCAGTCTGGGTGGCGGTCTTGACATCCATTTGAAGTTTTGGTTGTTTGAAAACGAAATGGTTGTTGTTTGAAATGAAAAAGACGGTGCAAACCGAAAAAGGTTGGAAGATGAGTGAGTGAGGAGTGAATGAGAATGAGAAGATGATGGTGAAGAAAAACGAAGACTAGGAGGGAGGAAGGCCCTTTATAGATTTCTGGGGCAGCAAACATGGTGAGAGCTGGCATGGCGAGGCGGTCGAGGCGGGGCATCGGGCGAGACGGCTGCCAACAGACCAACAGAAGAGCAGCAGTCGGTTGACACAATGACAGGCACTCGAGCCAGCGACTGGCCAAGGGATGAGTCGACAAGGCCGAGGTGTCAATGAGCCAGCTCCGGCCAGACAAATCCGGAAAGAAGGAGCGTCGAGGCCCCATATTCCGAGCCCCATCGGGCCCTGACAGCTTTGTCTGCCACGGACAATGCTAAGCAAGGAGGCCCCCGTAGATTTCTATATACAGACTACGAGTGCGGCTGTGCTGTGCAGTGTCAAGAGCTCCGTTAGTGGCCGAGTTAATCTCGCTGGTAGTGATACAGGTGTCTATGAGAATCGTGGCTTCTCGGCACTTAAGCAGGATGACAAGTCACAACCGGCAAGTATCAACCGGCAAGTCTCAACCAACGGACGGGGCGTGCGTCTGACGCTCGACCTGGACTGACCAGCCTGACCGGGCCAAGGCAGAGGCGCAACAGGCGGTGTCTCTTCATGGACCCAGACCCACGATGGCAAGAGGCTCTGTCATTATGTGCTCATTCGCGCTAGTAGTGACTCGTCGACTGTTCATTTTGCAGTGGGACAACAACAAGGTCAGATACATTGGCCCCAGAGGCTTCACGCCGGACGACAGCCAAGACGGGTTCAGACATGCCAGAGGAAAATCAAATTCTACAGAGCCCATACCCGCCGTCCAACATTGCGCGTGATATGACCGTTTTGGACTGACACTCGAAAGCGGAGATGGCCAAGGACCACTGGGAACATTCTGAACACTGGTGTTCGCGTCAAGTAGGAGGCCGAAAGGAATCTTGACGGGCCTGTGTTGGCAGTCATGAATTTGCATATATTTAGATTAAGAGTGTATCAAGAAGGTGCGAGCCACCAGGTGGCGTCGGGTGCGAGGTGCTTTTGTGGAGAATGGACAACATACCATAAATATAGTTCTGCCCTTTTGTGCTACGTTCCTGACAAGACATGAGACGCGATCAGCTAAAAACTAAACTAAACCAGCGGGCCGACCAGACTCCACAAGAAGCATGCAGGGGCGTGGCTGTCAAGCGAGCTGGGCGGACGGCGTGGGGCGCGCTGCCGTTGGGGGCGCACTTGACCTTGGTTGGCCCCTGCTGCTGCTTGCTATTGTTCCCAGCTGTCCAGCTGTGCTTAGCATTGTCCTCCGGATTGAGCATCGCCGCCACACCGCAGCTCACCGCCCGTACCCGACATCAAAGACTCCTGTTCATTTTTAGAATACACAGTACACATCAGGTGGTTTTGTCTTTTCGTTTTTCTTTATGTTGAATTCCTTTGGCTCGTAATGTCTCGCTCGGGCAATGCCTCAACACGAGTACTGTATCCAAGCCAGCCAAAAATACAAATTTTCCAGGATCGAAGCTGGTTCAGCCTCTTGTGCTTTCTGACGTGCCATTTTCTGATAATGTAATAAATTGCTGTGCGAGTACTCCGTATTGACTGTCTGTACGAGCGACACGACGTTCACGAGGCTGACCCGCCTTTTGTGGGGAGTGGGGAGAGACGCAAGGCTGCCAACGCCTCCTACCTCAGCCGACCCACTTCTCTTAGCATTGTTCTTCGTTCTTCGGAGGAATTGCCCTGTGCTTAAGCCGTTGGTGTAACGTTAAATTTCGTAGCATTTCCAAACATATGAGATGCAACAGTAATGCAAGAATGCTGGAAAGTGCAAAACCAAGACATTCTTGAGATAGTAGCTTTAATCTCACCTTTTTCAATCTTTTCCAATCTTTTTCCTTTTTCAATCTATATCAACCTTTTTCAGTCTCTTTAGGGAAGGGGAATGAACGGTAGGACGGAGCTTTTAAGACGGCTTTGGCATCTGCAAGATACGAGGGCAGACATCGCATCACGACTGCACCCAAACCTTTTTCCACTGGAAAAAGACACCCGGCAACATTCCTAAAATAGATGCACTAAAATAGTAGATACAATCTGCCGAGATGATCTTTCGGCTAATGCTCAACGCCGATGAAACAAGTAGAGCCAAGGTGTCAGCGAGGGCGACAGCTTCGTCTCCGTCATGGTTGACATACGCCTTCATTTTCATATTTTATATTCCGTATTTACCACTTAAACTTGCAATAACTCTTGCCTTGCTCTTTGTGATTTTCGTATTTATTCTTCAGCCGCACTGCTGCCGTGTGATGCCCTCAACGCGGATACTGCTACCCAAAGCGTCGGCGGCTTTGCCACCAGAGGAGCTGTCTTTCTATTTTTGAAACTGGACTCCTACCATTGTGATATGTTCTCCAGTGCCTCAGCTGTCTGGTTTGAGTTCGGGCCCATTCTCCCCAGCTTTCTTCGTCAACATCCCCCAAAACAGGCCATGGGAAATTGCTATTTGGGCGTAAATAATGACATCTCGATCCCGACGGGTTGTGGATGCTTTTGGGCATCTCTCATTGCCCCCTCAGTTTCAGCAGACTGGCACGGCTGAGTTGGCTGTCAAGACCTGTCGATGATCAGTCACTATACATGTTCCCGGACATGCTAATTCAGTATTATCACTTGCATTTACTCATTATCATATTCTCTCTTTCATTGTTTGTATACTCCAGCCCTCCCGTCGCCACCAGACTCCGCGTCCATTTTCATAAAATATCGACGTCTCTTGGAAGCCGAATCAGGGCCTCCGCAACAAGATCAGGTCGTGCTGGGTCGTCTTGGAATTCAAGCTCTCCATTATCATCACAGGTACGCTCATGTTGCCAACGCTTGCCTCCCATCCGAGCTAACTGAGTACTAGACCACCAGACCACACCAGCCTCCTGCCCGACAGCATGTTTGTCTCTGCCGTCATCATCTCCTGCTCGGCGCTGCTCCTGCTATCGTGTGCTGAGAGCGTGCTGACACCGCCCAAGGTGCGTAAGTCGCTGCCGTCGGCCACGGTCCTGAAGAAGCACAAGCACAGCCCGACGCCCTACGAAGATGAGCGTCGCTGGCGCCGTCTCGAGAGGCCCCCCTTGATCTGAGCCTGGCTCTCTTGAGCTTTCTCCTTTTGTACATCATCCGCCTCGACTCATGCTTGCCTCTTTTTCTCTTCTCTTCTTCTCTTTTTCTCTTCTCTTCTTCTCTTTTTCTCTTCTCTTCGTCTCTTCTTCTCTTCTTAGCTTCTTCGACATTATTTGCATTGCACTTTCCGAGTTTACCCTTACACCTCATCATGCACATCAAGAGCGCCGGAATAACGCCCCTGCCGAGACCGGCGATACGCGGCTGCCCGCGGCCCTCAGACCTCACGCACCCGGGCTCGGCTCTCAACTCAAGCATGCCGTCCTTCCGCCTGGCCGACCCGGCCTTCTCGACTCTGGGCCGTCTCTGGTGATGTGTTTGCAGGTCTCTGCCAAGCACGTTGCCGCTCTTGGCTTTCACCGCTTCTTACCATTGTCTTCTTTGTTGCGCTCATCCAGTCGCCACATGTACGACTTACTTTTGTTCCTTCTGCATCATCCGAAACTAGTCATCGAGAGAGCCGACCACAAAAGGCCTGCCGCTGCTGGCACAATTGCTCTACAGACTGAACGTGTCGACGCGGTGCCCATCTGAAGGCCAGGCTGCTGTTGCGTTGGGCTGAACCAGATGCAGCTGCCAGCTGGCCAGAGACTGGCTGGCTGGGCCTGCTGCCGTGGTGGGCACCTGCTATCCAGCTGCTGATTTTGCGGTATAGTGTTGTTCTGCCGTGTACTGTTTCACAGAATGCAACTTGTCAGTATCATTCGTGGTTTATCTGATTTTCAAGTTTTGGTAATCATATGCTATTTCAACGCGTAAAAATAAAAAATAAAAACTAAATGGTATCATGGTCATGTGAAAAACAAAGAGTAGGAGAACCGCAGACAAGACAGGAAAAGGATCGCGGCGGATGGGGTTGCTTCGGCAATGAGGAAAAACGATGGAAGCGAAGACGAGCAGCTCGTTTTCGGACCAGCACATCCGCCCCATACGTATAAATACAAACCCCGGACCCCGGCCGCCGTGTTCGTTCGTCGTCCGCCACCGACTCGCGACAAAACGCCAAACGCCAATCAAAACAAATCACCATGGCCGCTCACGGCGCAGAAGCGACAGCACCTAGCGCGTCCAGTCCTTGCGCGTTGCGGCCTTGATGTCGTCGACGTTGAGCAGGTCGACGCCGGCCTCGACGAGCGTCGCCCACACGGAGTTGCGCAGGCCGACGGGCCACGACGGCAGGCTCCAGTAACGCGCCTTGAGCCCGCGTGCGTGGGCCTGGTGCAGCTGGTACTGCAGGCGCTGGCGCTGCGCGTCGCGGAACGCGCCGAACCAGACGGTGCCGAGGCCGCGGTCGATGGCGACGCTCGCATAGTACGAGTTGGTCAGGTCGTAGACGCTGTTCTCGAGGCCGGCGAGCGGTGCGTCAAAAAAGGCAAAGCGGTACGTGCCGTTCTCGACGACGAGGTCAAAGGGCGTGTTGCCGGACGCGACAAGCGTCACGGGACCGTACTTGACCTGCCCGTCCTCGTACGTCGACAGCCAGCCGCGCGCGCGCAGCGGCTCGACCTGCTCGAGCACCTTGCGGAACGTGGCGTCGCCCGCCGTCTTGACGTCGACGAGCAGCGCCAGCGTCTGGTTCGGTGCCATGTCGAACACGCCGCGTGGCGCGGCGGCAGACGACGCGTTGTAAAACTCGTTGGTCGGGTTCTGGTGCGTGAGGATCCGGACGAGCGGGTCGACGTACAGCGATCGGAACGTGCGGTTGGACGACAGCTCGGAGCGGCCGTGGCCGACGTACAGCTCGTCGTCGACCAGCCACACGTCGGCCTCGGTGCCGACGCAGCCGGCGTGCAGCGCCGAGAAGAGTGGCACTTTGCGCCAGTAGTCGTTGTGCGAGTGGCACGCGACAGGCACGACGTCGCGCAGAAAGTCGCCCGGGTACCAGTCCAGGCCCTCGGTGCCGGTGCCCGGGTGACCCCAGCCGCTAAAGATGCCGTCGGGGTCCGCCTCGGCGGCTTGCATCGACTGCGAGACAAAGACCAGGATGTTGAGCACGAGCAGCACGCCAAGGACAAGCACGCTGCACACGACGCCGCAGACGATCCAGCGCCGGCGTATGTGCACACACGTTCCGCGTGCATGGCCGTGGCCGTGGCCGAGGTCGTGGTCGTGCGGCGGCACGTGGCCCTGCGACACGAGCGTGTCCTCGTCAATCAGGTACGTGTCCTCGCCGGCGTCGTCGAGCATGGTCTGCTCGTCGCTGCTGCGGCCGGCGGCGGCCTCGACGTCGTCGGCGTCGGCGTACTCGTACTTTCTGGGGCGCTGTGCGCGGACGCGGTAGGTGCTGGCGATGTGGCGGATGGGCGAGAAACCGAGCGAGTTGGCGCGGTCACGCAGCAGCACAGAGCCGACGGAGCTCGTCGACGTCTTGCGCGAGTGCGTGGCGGCGAGCGTGGGCGAGCCGGCCGTCGACGACGACGCCGTGCTGCTGACCTCGTCGACCGACACGGTCACGACCTTGCCGTCCTTGCCGTCCTTTTCCCGGACGTCCTTGTCGATGCTGGCCCGGGCGTCGGCTGACGGCCGTGTGGGTGACGCTGGGTCCATGGGGGGCGCGTCTGTGTATGCATCGTCGGCCGTGTCCCGCTCTTGCTGGCTGCGGAACGGCACGCGGCCGAGCACGGCGGCGCCGACCGACTTGACGGGCGGAAAGCGAAAGAAGGACATGGTGCGGCGGATCCAGTGTCCAGTGTCCAGTGTTCACCAGTGTTCACCAATGGTCAGGACAGGTCGTGTGGTCGAGTCGGGCGAGGGTGGAAGATATACGAGATGCCAGCACGCCGGGCGAGAGGCGGGAGCCAATAAATAGTAGGTCCGGGGTATGAGGTACGGTGGGCGTGCAAGGGCTGAGAGGATGAGGTCGACGACAGCAGGAGGGAGGCGTGTGGTGGGAAGAGGGGGTGACGAAACCGCCAGGTCAAATGGAGAAAGACGACAAGAGGAAAAAGAAAGAAGAAAGAAAGACAAGGGAAGAGGACGGTCGAGGACGGTCGAGGACGAGGCCGAGATGGGTTAGCAGATCATGGCGCGCAGGTAGGGATGGCGGTGGTGCGCGTCGAGGGGATGGTGTGTCGAGATCGAAGATGGAAGAGCACAAACGAGGGCAGAAGGAAACGGTGCACAGGGGCGCGTTGGGGGCAATCACGGCAATAGGTGCCCGCGTCGCCGGTACGTGCTGTGCCTTCCCTTCTTGGCAGGCACGGCGGTCTTCCGACGGTCGGGCCCTTGGCACGGTGGTGCCTATTTCTGCTTCTGTGCCAAGCGTTGGGGAAGGCGCGCTGGTGCGGCACAGTGCGGCGCAGTTTGATTTTCGCAAGGCAAGAGCAAGAGCCCAGGCCTACGGAGTAGGGCTGTGTCTCGCTCGCAGTGAGACAGCGGGACCGCCAGGCAGCACAATGCGGCCGGCGCAGGCAGTGAACAACAGCCAAACAGCAGCCAAAGTGGCAGAGCGCGGAAGTGCGTGATCAGGAAGGGTGAGTGACGGGGAGACGGGGACGAGACGGTGTTGGCGCGACCGAGACACAGACACAGACTGCGCAGCACGCACAGGCAAGAGCACAAGAAAACAAGGCTTGACGCCGGGCGGACGACAGCAACCGACAGGACGAAAAACAAAAAGAGGTGTAGGCCGAGGAGCGTGCGAATGCAACTGGCTGGTCTGCAATGGACCCGTCTGGAACGTCGGCTTCGGGCAGGTGCGATGGAGGATCGTGCCCGGTGTTTGAGGAGCGAGGATGCGTCGGCCACAGCAGGACGGAACAAGAACAGGGCACACGAGATTGGATGGCATTCAAATCTACGATATAGGAGGTTGCGAGACGATCCCGCATCAACGCGGAGAATAAGAAAAAAGAGAAAAAGAAAAAGAAAAAAGAAAAAGAGGCTCGGCGTGTAGTGCGAGTGGTGTCGTGGGAATAAATCAAATGGCAAGTTTAATAGGTTAAATATAGGCGACTCGACAATGGCCAATGCCAACGGCCAAAGGCAAACGTGCTCTTTCTTCTACTTTTCTACTTGTGCCTGGATTGACTTTTGTTCCCGCTGTTGGGCGGCCATCCGTGTCCTTTCTGTGTGTCCTTTCGTCTGCCATGGTTTGCCATGGCTGGCAAGGCCGGTGTGCAATGCATGCTTTGCGTTGCATTTGCATCCGCCTGTGCCATGGATGGCATCGTGCTTGCCCGGCCGCCACGACGGCGCCAGGGCGAGGCGCGTTGCCAAACACAAACACCCCGTCGAGTCGAGACGCAGACGCCATGTGTACCGATGCAGTCGGCTCATAAGGCAGCCGTCAATGGGAAATTGATTTAGTCGGCGTGCAAGACGTCTGCAGCCGACCGAAGAGGAAAAAGGAAAAAGAAAGGAAAAGGAAAAAAGAAAAGGAAAAACAACAGGGTCCGGGGACACTGGCTGGCAAATCAGCGCAGCGTGAGAGACGAGACGAACAGACGAAGGGAGACGAATAAACGGGCACCGAAGAAAGCCAAGCTTTATTAATGGATTTCTATTTCCTATTAATTTAATTCGGCGTTATTGCATCCCTGCCGTTTGGACCATGTAAATTTACTGGTCCAGACGCCGTGCCACTGCGTTATGAACCAGAGCCAGGACGAATCCTGTGCGAACCTGTGTTATTGCATCGTCATTTTCGTGGATTGGAAACGAACGGTCGAATCCAGGAAAAATGAAACAAACCGTTGACGTCAAGACGCGTCGAGCTTGAATGTATATTTATGTGACGGTCAAGCAAGCTCGGATGGCAAGCGCGAGTGCTCGTCGAGACCGGTTACCACTGCACCTACTGTCCTGGCCGAACTACAAACCTGGTCCTTGGGCAGACCATAGCACGGCGCGCAGCTGGACACGATGACACCACATGCGCCGGCTGCTGGCTGTCCGGCCTCCAGCCAGGATCCCATACACCAGCCTGCCACCTGCACACTGCAGCGCCCATCGCCTACAGAGTACGCGCGTGACAGATGGGGACGCCCAAACCTGGGCAGGCGGTCTCGACGCCGGTCTCGACGCGAGGCACGCAGGCATGCCACAACGACTGGCCAGAACGCGTGGGCAGGTCGTAGGCGTCTACGGTACCGAACATTAGTGTCTGTGTCAGTACCACCGGGGCTAGATCGTAGCCAGATGCGACCTCCACCGGGCTAGCCCACGCGCACCAACAACGGCGTGTGAGTGGTGCTGTGGGCCACGGACCCACTTGTCTCTGTTCCTGCGCCTTTCTTCTTTTATGCTCGACACATTTGTCTTTTCGGGTCCAGATCGGGAAGCCAATGTAAATTTATATATACGGTTTATTGAAATATATATTGAAATAACATTTAGGCCATCGGATTATTGGTTGAAATAGAGTTATTCGGGCAGCAAGCTTGGTCACGGGAATTCAAAGCGTAAAATCACCCGACGGAATAGGCAACGCTGCGGCCTATAGATATAAATATAGAGCCATGCCTAGTAAATATTTACACATTCATTCAGCTGAGCCGCAGACTGGCCGTACGGGCCTTTGGTTTGCCGACCCGGTTTTGGCGGCTGTGCAGGCCTTTTGAGGCTGGCCCGCTTGGGCTTGGATTGTCAACTT
Organism: Ophiostoma populinum; assembly: GCA_029298855.1. Lineage (NCBI taxonomy): Eukaryota > Fungi > Ascomycota > Sordariomycetes > Ophiostomatales > Ophiostomataceae > Ophiostoma > Ophiostoma populinum. Next base: position 1,083,175 of record JANSLU010000020.1, on the reverse strand, counting down.
GCCCGTCCGGCTTCCTTTGTGTCTGTTGTCTGTATCGCTAGCTGCCTGCTGGGCACGACGTGTGCTGTAAATAATTTAAACAATTTATACCACTAGCTGCCTGCTGGGCACGACACGCGGCAAAGAACAGACGCTACGGTGAAGCGCGTTCTCGCATATACGAGGTATCTTGCATCATGACGAGACGGCACGAGTGACGACGGAAACCCGCGCGTCGGGGTCTCAAGACGCGTTGTACGGCAACAGTCGAGTCAGACAAAGACACCTCGTGGCGGGTGCGCATCGCAGTTTCAGTTGAGAGACCTCGACATGACAGCTTGGCGACTTACTTGCTCTTGGCGCTGCTCCCCAGGATCCCATCAAACAAAGGGACCGGAGCGATACCGACTGGTGTCAGCCTGGTCCTTTCGTGACCGTGGCGCGTCGTGAGATTTCAAGCCTCCCGAGCAGTCCTAGTAGAATCTGCGATTGGCCTGTGGCGAGCTCGCGACATAAATATTTATATGGTTCTGGCGAAAAGCCACAGAACACCCAATCACAGGTCTGTAAATATACTTGCAGACTGCGCAGTGGCACGTGCGGGATGGTGAGAAGCTGAGAGACATAAAAGGTGAGACATGGAAGCTGAGAGTTGACCAAACTCGGCTCCTGGCAATGTCGTAGCACCGTCGCACTGCTCGACACAAGAGACAAAGAGACAAAGACGCTGTCGGCCGCCGACGAGGACCGATGTCTCCTCGTCAGTGCACTGTCTTGTCGTTTTGGCAGTGCGGATGCTGCTGTGTCTGTGACGAGCTAGACACGATACGATGCCGCTTCCTCGTCGGCCCTCCACTCTGGCCTACTCCGTAGACCGAGAGCGACGCATCGACTCCAGGCCACGATGGTTGCCTGGCTTGCTCAACCAAAGGAGGGGAGGGATCGCCGCTAGGAGCACGATTGCGGCACAGCCAGGCACCCTCGAATCGTGCGTTCGCTCTCGTCTACCCGTAAATTTATTTACTTATTTATTTAGTTATTTACAAAGTGAGCAAAATCGGCCTGCTCGCGTGTGGCCGGACCGCCCGCGGCATGTTTCATCTGTCTGCTTCTGCGCGGCATCTCGTGTGACCAGCACAAGACTGTGCAACACGCAAAGGGTACGCACGGTGAAGGACGAGAGACGAGACCGGCACCAAGACACCAAGACCGGCGTGCGCCGGCCAGGCCATCTCTCCAGCAATGCCGGTATCCGTTCGGCCCTCATCCCTTTAACCCTCCTCACGCGTCGACTTCCACTGGCATCACGCGCGCCTTTCAGTGCCTCAGTAGACTGAGAGGCGTCTCGAAACAAAGAGGACATCTAGTTTAGTGCAGTTCATGCCAAGACGCCACATTCGCACGTTGTCTCTTTCGGGTGTTTCCCTCTAGCGTATAAGAATGCCACTGTAAGCCAGTTACAGGGGACGTCCGCTGTTATGCACTGAATGCAGCGGTCTACAGGCATGCACAGGGGGTTTAGTGCATAAATATTTATGCGCTATCAGCGACGCCGATAAGATAACGAATTATATTTAGATAACGAAAAAAGTCGCGATAATTCTGCCGCGTCGGTCAAGCATCTACGCCCGCACCGCGATCCGCATCGACACGCACCTACGCCTTGACGAACTGGCATCGAAGAGAAAGGGATACTGCCTACGAGTATAGCACGCGGCGCGCACAACCAGCGTCCAACGCCACCCACCATGCCTCACAAACACACCCGCCGCGATCAGGATGACTCGCAGTATGTACACCTTGTTCTGCGAGCTGGTCACAGACTGACAGACAGATTCGACTTACCGCCAACACGCATCGCGCGGCCTCTGACGACCGGGCCGGCGCCGAAGAAAACGAAGCACAAGCGCACAACCAAGATGACGAGCACGACGAAGCCGAGGAAGATGGCCGAGCCGGAGGACACGGCTGATGTGGCGAAACCCGACGCGGCCGACAAGACCACGAGCAAGAGCAAGCTGGCCGAGACGGCAGACGCAAAAAACGCAAAAAAGCCCGCAGCAGACGCGACGACCGACGCACCAGCGGCCGACAAGCCGGCGTCGGCGCCGGCGGCCAAGAAGACCAAGGACGACGACCCGCGTGGCATCAAGCGCAAGCGCGAGGCGACCAAGGCGGCGGCCAAGGCGGCCAACAAGGGCTCGGTCAGCGCGGCGACGCCCAAAGGCCTGCAGGACACGCCACGTGCGTTCCGGCGGCTGATGGCGATTGCAGGCGGCAAGCGCGTGCGGCCCGGGCTCGACAACGGCCCGGTGGGCGAGACGAAGCGCCAGAAGAAGGAGCGGCTGGCCAAGGAGCGTGCGGCGGCGGCGGCTGCATCGGCGGCCGAGGCAGGCGTCGCCGAGGCGGACATACAGGCCATGGCCATGACAGAGACGCCGCAGTCCGGCCAGGACGAAGCAGACGGCGAGCCAGAAAAGCTCAAGATCCGGCCCGGCGAGAAGATGGCCGACTTTGTACGCCGCGTCGACGCCGCGCTGCCGCTTGCAGGCGTGGCCAAGGCGGCACTACCCGGCGGTGGCGGCAACAAGGACCCTCTGGGCCTCGTCAAGCAGTACCGGACGAAGCAGGAGCGCAAGCTGCACAAGCTGTACGACCAGTGGCGCGTCGACGACGAGAAGATCAAGGCGCGCAAGGAGGAGGCGCTGGCGGAGCGCGAGGAGGAGGACCTTGAGCTCGACGAGACGTTTGGCAGCAAGTGGCGCGTCGAGACGGGCCTGGCAGCGGCGCCGAAAAAGGCACGCAAGAACATGGGCGGCAGTGGCAACCGGCACGCCGACGACGATATCTGGGGCGACTTTAACCGTAAGCGTGCCAAGGCCATGAAGGCCACCGTCGTGCGCGCCGGTATCCACAACGTCGTCGGTGCGCCGCCCGAGCGCCTGACGCGCATCGATACCAGCAAATTCAAGTTTGCCACCAAGAAGAAGGGCGTGGCATGACCGGTCTTGGACACACTGGGAAACGTCCTTGCACATCCGGAGCACACGATACCCTGCCACTCGGCACCTGCATAACTTGAAACGGCATCAATGAATTGGTATTCAATCTACGCAAACACGACAGCTGTGAAGAAACCTCGTCGTCGTCGTCGTGAAGCCCCGTCTCGAGTCACGTGATGTGGTCCAAGATGACGCCGCACCAACGCACCACATTGTCTTCTACTGTCCCACGCCAGTTCAAAGACTACATTCTTAATCCTGTGATTTTTGGTCAAAGTGCAATATTATCGCTTGCATGGCAGTGTGTAATATATTCACGCCGCGGAGCATCTGTATGGTCACGTGCAAGGCGGTGAACCTGCCCAGCGCTTGTTCTCCACTGTAACTTGAAAAGGCGGCAGAAACCCAGAAAAAAGTTTGTATTGGAAAAGCCATCAGAACCCGTAGCAGTAAAACGACGACTGACCGATCTCCACGACGCACCGCGACCATTGGACTTGGGACCGCAGACGCACACGCACGCTTCCCCATCACCCAATCATACACAAACACGCAATGGGTCGCAGCAAGCTGAGAGCGGCGCTCCACGCCGAAAAGGGCACCGACTTTAAGAAGCTGCGCGAGCAGAAGAAGTACAAGGCCGCCCTGAAGGAGAAGAAGGCCAAGGAAGCCGCTGCCAAGGGCAGCGAGGACGAGAGCGAGGACGACAAGGACAACGACGACGACGACGACGAGATGGACGACGGCGAGGAGACGACAAACAGCGCCAAGGACCTCGGTGTACGTTTTTTATCTACTCGATTCGTGTTTACTCGATTCGTGATGATGCTAACACGACAGGCCCAGCTGCTGGCGGCCATGGCGGCCGACTCTGACGACGAGTCTGACGACGACATTGAGATGGAGGAGAAGATTGTGCGCAAGGCCAAGAAGCACCAGCCTGCCGACGACGACGACGACGAGGAAGACGACGACGAGGACGACGACGACGAAGGGGGCGCGACGCTTGCGTACGCCGACATTGAGGCTGCCACCAAGGCCGCGACGGCACAGCGCCAGCGCCGTGTCATCAAGTCGGTGGCCGCGCTGACGGCCGCACTCGACCGGATCCGCGCCGCCGACGACTCGATGCGTTTCGAGTTCCACCAGTCGGTGCTGGGCGTGCAGCCGACGGCCGCTGCCATTGAGGATACCAAGGACGACACCGCGCGCGAGAAGCAAATGTACGCACAGGCACTGGCCGCGTCGCAGGTGGCACGCAAGCGCCTGCGTGCCGACAAGGTACCCTTTTCGCGGCCCAACGACTTTTTCGCCGAGATGGTCAAGGACGACGGCCACATGGACCGTGTCAAGGCCAAGCTCATCGAGGCCGCGACTGCCAAGAAGGCGTCTGCCGAGGCGCGCAAGCAGCGCGAGCTGAAAAAGTTTGGCAAGCAGGTCCAGGTCGAGAAGCAGCAGGAGCGCGCCAAGGAGAAGCGCGACACGCTCGAAAAGATCAAGTCGCTCAAGAGAAGTGTGTTCCATCGTCCCCTTTTACTGCCGACCCCATGCTAACCCTGCAGAACGTGCCGAGGGCGGTACCACCAACACCCACGAGGACAGCATGTTCGACGTCGCCATCGACAAGGAACTCTCGGCCCCGACCAAGGGCAAGGCCGCCAAGGGTGCCAAAGCTGGTGTCCGTGGCGGCCCGCCCGGCTCTGCCAACGCCAAGCGTGTCAGCAAGAACCAAAAGTACGGTTTCGGCGGCAAGAAGAAGAACTCCAAGTCTGGCGATGCCATGTCGTCGGGCGACCTCAGTGGCTTCAACCCCAAGCGTGGTGGTACAGGCGGCAGCCGCCCAGCCGGCGGTTCCTTCAAGAAGCAGCGCCCGGGCAAAGCACGGCGAGCAGCTGGCGCGGGTCGGCGATAGTCTTTTCGTCGGTTCTGCTTCGCTCATGTTGGAAGTGTGGCTCTATTGTAGACGTGTTTTCTTTCTACTTTTCTTTTTGCATTTCTTTCTGCATCTTGGGATCAATGACTTTATACTCGCGCAACTTAAACGGTTCGTAAACGACAACGCAGGCCGTGGTATCAACTATTCAAGAGGTCGCCAAACGTGCCAGACACGTTGCGACGGAGGTATATGAGGGGCGTAAACAGTACAATGCTAGGGCTAACATGCTGGGAATAAATACAAAGGGCTAGGAATGGGAATGGCGAAAACAGGCTGGGATATATAACGACAAACCTCGAGGCTGACGAAATGGACAGGATGGAAACCGGCGCCAACAGGCGCCAACAAACAGATACATGACTCCTCCAATGACGGGTACCCAAAATTAAATCACACGCTTGTCTCGTAGCAATCTCATGCCGCGGCCGCCACGCACCAGTGCCGGTGGAAGGTCCACGCGCTCTTCTGGCACTCCTTGCTGCAGTACTTGGTCCGCCGGCACCGCCGGCACTTTGCAAACTGCCGCGTGTACTCCTCCCACTTGCCGCACTTGTAGTACGCGCACTGCCTAATGCCGTCCCGCGATTCGTCTTTGCGGCAGAGGTTGCGCATCACCACGCCCGCCCAGTACTGCATGTCCGTGCTGTGGTGGCGCACGGTAAACTTCTCGACGAGCGGGAAGATGTTGAGGTCCGAGGGCAGCAGGTACTCATTGTCCATCGCAGCGGCCGCCTCGCGCCGCGCCGCCTCCGCCTGGCGCGCCCGCGCGTCGTACGCGCCGTCCAGCTCGTCGTCCGAGTCGTCGTCGTACTGCTGCAGGTGGTTGTGGTACGCCAGCGACTTGCCGACCGCAATGTCGTACGCCGACACCCCGTGGCTCGTCGTCGGGTGGATGGGTGTCATGCCCGCCAGCCGCGAGGAGCCAAAGGCAGACCGGCTCGACGCGCCCATCCCGGGGTCGTCCAGCAGCTTCAGCTGCTTGCCAATCTTGAGCTTCGGCACCAGGTGGCTCCGCTGGAAATACGACCGCAGGTTGCAGTACTTTGAAACGTACGCCAGCAGCTGCAGCGACATTAGCACGTCCTCCTCGCGCGGCATCATCGCCGTCACCTGCGGGTGCGGCGTGAAGTTGCGGTCAAGGAAGTAGCGCGGCACAGCAGCCGGCATGCCCGCCTGCTGCACGTTGACGCCCGGGCGTTGCGGCGACATGCCCAGGTTCATGGCGAGGCCAATGTTGATGCCCAGGTTCATGTTCATCGCCGCCTGTGCCTGCGCCGGCCCGGCATTTCGCGTCGTGCCGGCAGCCGCCGCAGCCGCAGCCGCAGCCGCAGCCATGTTGAAGGCGCTGGCGTCCTGGTCGTCCGACGCCGCCTGCGTCGCCAGCTCAATGGCCGTGCCGTTGGCCAGCGCCACGGCGCCGGCCTCGTCGTCCATGTTCATGTCCTGGATGTTGACAGTCGTGGTGTCCATCTCTGTATCGTTGGTGCCCGACATGTCGGCATCGCCATCCCCGTCCGCATCGTTCGTCTCGTCCGACTGAGCGCCGCCTTCGTTAAGCAGGGCGTCGCTGCCGTCGGTGCCGGACGCCGACGTCGAGTCCTGGTGGCGGATCGAGGGGCGTCTGCGCGAGCGACCCTGCGGCGGTTGACGCCCAATGGCGATGCGCGTCTGCGTCAGTGGCAAGGGCGTCGTCGGCGAGGCCGGCTGCGAGTTAGCCAGCGGGCCGAGCCGCACGGAGTCTCTTACGCCCGTGCCGTACTGCGCAGCATTCGCGGCCGCAATGGCTGCGGCCTCGGCGGACGACAGTGGGGAACCGTCTGCCGCATGTCCGTCCTGCAGGTCCTGCAGGTTGGACGGGCCGGCGTCACCCGACGACGAGCTGTGATGGTGGTGGTGGTGGCCGTGCCGCCCGTGGTGGTGGTGGTGGCGTGCCGGTGTGTCAATGGGCATGGTGGTCGCGTGCGACGGGGGAGACGACGCCGAGGCCACGGTGGCCGAGGCTCCGTCGCCATGGTGCGGCGCGCCGCCCGTGATGGGCTGCATGCCGGCCGCCAAAAAGGACGACGGAAGAGGCAGCGGCGGTTGGTTGGGCATGTTGGCCAGCATCGACGGGTGCACGGGCACCAGCGGCGGCGACGACACCGACGACCGAGCCGAGTGGCGCGCACTCGGCGGCGGCGACGTGATGTGAAACTGCGACATCGTCGGCGTAGCGTCGGCGTCCACATCGGCGTCGTTGTTGGTGGGCGTGACGGTGCCGTCCGAGTGGCCCGAGACGGACGCCGCGCTGGACGCGCTGGTGTTGCTGGCGTTGCTGCCGTGGCCCGTGTTTCTGGCGTGGCCCGCGTGGCCCACGGGCTGCACAATCGACGTCAGGTCGGCCAGCGTGGCCGCCACGTCAATGGATGGCGGCGGCGCTCGCCGGCCGGCCGAGCGCGACGTGCTCGGCTCGGGCTCGGCGCTGTGCGAGTCGCCGTCGTCGCGCGTGGCACTGCGGGCCTCGGCCACCTGCGTGGTGCCCGAGCTGCCACTGCCCGACGCCGAGGTCGAGGTCGATGCCTTGGATGACCGGAGATGGTAGCGGCTGTTGGGGTCGTTGCGGTAGTGTTGCTTAGCCTCCTCGGTCTTCTCGCGGCACTTTTCAATGACGCGGATGTAGTTGTCGAGGATGGTCGCAATCACGGGCACCATGTCCGCCTCGACGACGCGGGTGCGGACAGTCTCGGTGCCGCGCACGCCAATGTTCACCATGCACTGGAAGGCCAGGTTCCACTTCCACATGTCCATCATGTCCCGGCTGCGGCCCTGCTTCAGGATACCGACGAGGCGCTCGATACCGCCATCGACGGTGAGGATATCGCGGATGCGGGCCGACGACGTGGTCAGATAAGCAAGGTGGTTAAGCGAGTTGATCAGAGGCAGTGTTGACGTGCAGTCCAGGGCCCGGCGGTCGTAGAGGGCGGTCGTGATCCCGACGGACGCCTTGTTCACGTTCGGGATGCTAAAGTTGACTTCTCTCATCGTGGCGGATGGCTGTGCGTGCTTTTACCAGAGGCAAAGCACGCGTAAGGAGTTGTCTGTGGATGACGTGTCTCGTCTAGCCCACGATGCAGACTGATCGTGTAATGGCCGAGATCTTGGTCTGTACGGTCGCGATTTGTCCAATCGGCCGTGATGGGTTGTGAAAGGATAAAAGATGGTCGTAAGGATGAGAACGACCGTGTGTCGATGCGGTGCGGGTCAGTTGGGTGAGTGGCGTGAATGGTTCGCAAAAATGTGCGTAAGAGTGCGTCAAAAACGGTCGACCATCGTCGGGCCTGTTTGGACCGGTGTTGAGCAAGGAGACAATCGCTCAGGCACAACCCAGCAGCAATGCGTCAATCAGTAGCCGCAAAGCTCTGATGGTTTTGCTCTTTGGCTCTTTGGCTCTTTGGCTCTTTTGCGCTGTCGACGTAGGGCAGGGTGGCTGCCGGTGGTGGTGGCCAGCAGGAGAGCGGTCACGCGTGCGTGTCGGCGTCGAGGATCCGGCGTCAGTGAAGAGGCAGCGTCAGAGCGAACCGGGCGACTGGTCATCAACAAACGCGCTCGCAGTCTCCGAGAAAGAAGAGGCAGGTGCCGGTGGTCGTGTGATCGCGTGCTGGAGTGTCCCGTTTTGGTCCCGTTGTGTGTCGGTTCGGATGGGATGCGAGATCGAAAGCCCCTTTCGTGTGGCAAGGCTTGGGCTCGCGGCAAATTTCGCGTCGGCGGTTGGTGGTGTTGAGAGATGGCGAGCGAGGCCAAACGTCGCCTTTGACGTGGTGGGCGATGAGGGGAATAGATGGAAACGAGGACGCCGTGTCGTGAGCGCGATGAAGAGTCTCGCAGAGTCGAGTCGCTTCGCTTGGCTGGGAGGGTAAGGGAGGAAAGAGGGAGAAAAAGGCCGGACACGGGAAAAGTGGTGATATGAGCCACAGGGAGTCGGTCCTGGGTCCAGGCGCTGGGCTGGGGCGAGGCAGGGCGGGTCCAGCGCATAGCATAGCGGCCGTGAATCGACCAAGGTTGGCGGGCGTTAGTGGGTTTTGGATAGGGGACTGCTGTCGCAGGGCGGTTGGCCGGTAGCGCTACTCCGTACACGCTGGGCGGACCTCTCGTTGAGATGAGCGCTAAACGGTTTGCCACCACGAGGCCACCACCGCAACCAGGACAGTACGCTTGGCGCTTCGCACAGTATGCCGGTCGCCGTCCGCCGCGCAGCCTTGGCAGCATGTGTGCCGATAACTAGACTGGCCGCCGCACAATGTCGTGTGAAAGCAAGTACGCCTCACTCGAAACGGGTATATCATTCCGACGGCTGGACATGGGACATGGGACATGGTACTCGCAGGCGCTGTGCAGGCGCTGTGCAGGCGCTGTAGACATGGTCGCCGAGCATGGCCTAAATTCTGACGCAATTGCCTTTTGTCAGCCGGTGGGTCCAAAGTCCAGCCTCTCGCCGCACTGTGTAAATATATAGCTGACGGGTGGTTTGTATCTATCAGCACGGCGTTGTTCACAGGGCGCTACGTCGGTGATTGCCCGAAGCTACGTTCTCCCGGTATCCCGAATGGCTGCCACATGAGTGACAGTTGCTTGCATTGCTTTGCATCTAGTGGCGGTATAGTATATATTTACTCCATAGCTGAACTGAGCCTAGCAATCTCAGTCTGAAGTGCAGGTCTGTGCAGGCCATCCGTAAATTTATATTAATCTCAAAATTGTAAATTTACTGTGACGGTGGCCTGGACGGTCGCGACGCCTGCCGTCCTCGCGTCATGCATGGACATCTCGTCCATGCGCTCGAGCCGTTTTGAGCTCCTCTAGACCCCTGCTCGTGTGTGATCTTGGCACCTGACGCTCACGGCGCCGTGCCAGTTCCAAGTCAAGACGAGGAGGCTTGCAGTGAGCTCCCATGGCAAGTGACAACAGTCGAGGCTGGCAAGCTGTGCGTTGTGGTTAAATTTACTCCGTAAGTAAATATTTAATATAGTGAGACCAGTGCCTCACTGGTCTCCTTTATGAGCAGAATTGGCACTTGGTCCTGTGTTTTGCACTACGCTCGAGTGCATATCGACCTGCCGACCTGCCTCCTGCCACTTCCCCTCTGTTTCATGCCCCAACCCCCACTAATATTGAAGAATCGAACGCAAAGCATTCCCGTTTCCGCCTGCTGCATGCCCGTTGAGGCGGGCAGCAGGGCCGACGCACACTGTATTTACAGGGTACGTACCCTCGACTGTCGGAGTTGTCGTGGGAAGTACCGAGTGATGGTGGCAACGCAACAGTGCGACAGAAACGACAGAAACGACAGAAACGACAGAAACGACAGAAACATGGCCAGTGTGCATCTGTGGTCGAGAATGTTGAAGAATAAATTTAAATAAATATAAAATGTACCGCCGCCGTCACTCCACCCGGCTCGGCGGAGACTCAATATTACAAGTCAAGCAGCGGCCGGAAGACCGAGCTGTGTAATGGTATGCGACGGACGACGTGACAGCTCTTCGCCACCAGGGAGGCGGGACTGGACGTCAGCATCCAATTTATCCGTATATTTGCTCCGTACAATCCATGGCGACGCCGCATCGGAACAGGACGCCGCAGCCTGCTGGGCGAATGCAGCCGCAGTGCACATAATTTTACTTTGCAAATTTACGCCACGTAAATAAATGTGTCCTGGGCGAGGTCTGTGCAGGCGAGGCGCGTGCACCGTCCGTGCGACACGGCGCGGTTTGCTCGCCGTGCTGCTATCTCAAAACGCACGCTGGCCAAGTATGCAGAAACGAATCTGCCCGCCTGCAATTGGCCATGCTTTTGTCGAGTCGTCAAGACTCGTCTCGTCTTCAGAGGCATTGGCACCCAACCCGCCCCGCCGAATTGGGCAGGAACCTGCAGCGTGGCACATCACGAGCCTTTGCCTCTTGTCCTTTCATCTCATTTGCTGTCATTTGCTGCCAGGATCCGATACCAGGATGCCTCCGTGTATATTTTCTGTATATTTTCTGTATATTTTTTGTTCAACGGATTGACTTGTCGGCCAAGGACATAACGTGTTAACGTGTGGCTGGGAGTGTTGGAGATGGCGCAAGATCCATCCTAAGCGCCCGCCAATGGTGCTTTTTTTAGCACGATAGACGTCGCATCATTCAAGGCGTCTATCGATCCCACAATCCCAAAAGTGTGCTGCACCTTGTTCTCGAGTTCCTACGCGTTTGTAGCATGTGCATTGACCATAGTCTCCTGATGCTGTGCCCAACTCGTCTGCTGGTCTGTCTGAACGTCTTGTACGACTCTCCGGACATTGGCCGAACTGGCTGGGTCCAAATATATGCAACAGTGGCCTGCCTCCCTTGTACGTTTACGTTTTCGTGTTTTCACGTCACGACACAAGGTTTTATGGCCTGCTTGCACATTGTCACAAAGCCGCGCTCCGGCCTGGCGTCTAATTTCACGCGCATCCCATCGTTCTTGGCCGGCTCGTTGGCTCGTTTACCTCGTTTACCTAAATATATATTTAAATATACGCCACCCCTGAAGCTTGCATACAGGCGCGTGGCCGGCGCTTCACCTGCCAGTCACGTTTGTCATTCACGTTCGTCCACTCAACAATCTGTATTGGCACAAACCGGCAGTCACGGTGTGCGAGCAACGGAAGAAACAGAAGAAGAAAAGAGGAAAAAAGAAAACAAGAAAAAAAAAGAAAAAAGCCCAAACGCCAGCCAACCCAAAGCCGTAACCTCATGACAAGAACCACAAGAACCACAAGAACCACAAAAAAGTATGCATCTGCCAGCGGTGCACGTGTTGCGTCCACGAATTCGTCCCGTCTTGTACACGTACCGGGCCTAGTACTCGTCGCGCGCATTCGCCGGTGCCTTCTTCTTGGCCTTGCCGCGCTGGCCGGCCTTAAAGTGCTTCTTGCTGGTGGCGCCCGCCGTGGCCGCCCGTTTCGCCTCCTCGGCCGTCATGCCCTGCGCCAGCGCGCCCACCAGCCGCGCCTTGCGCCCCGTCAGCTGCTTCTGGCCCGACGCCGCACGCTCCGCCGCCGCCGCCTGGCCCTGCTGCGTGTACTGGTGCGAAAAGTTCTTCTCGACGTAGCTGACCTTGGCCGGCGCCTGCTTGGCCGCCGTGCTGCTGCCCGCCTTGTTGCGCCAGATACCCGCCGCATGGCTGAAAAACTCCTCGTCCAGCTGACGCGCACGTGCGCTCTCCTCGTCGCCACGCAGGTCCATGGCCGCCACCTCGTCGACTGGCGCGTCCGTCTCCGCATCGGCCGCCTCTGCGGCATCAGAGTCCTCATCGCTCAGCTCCGCCAGCTCGTCGCTGTCGTACTCGCTGTCGAGATCCTCCTCCTTCTCCCAGTCGTTGACCTGCGCCGAGCCGGCCGTGCCAATGACGCCCGACTTGCCCTTGGCCTTGTTCTCGGCCGAGGCCGCCGCTGCACGGTCCGCCGCTGCTGCTGCCTGGATGGCCTGGCGCCGCTTCTCCGGCAGGTGGTCCATGTCGTACAGCTCGGCGTTGAACGCGGCCGGGTCGATGCCCTGGCCGGGCGGCGGCGCGACAAAGAGCAGGCGGCCGTTGACGTAGTCCTTGAGAATGTACCGGGCAGCCCGCGACTCGTCCGGCTGGCCCTGGCCGGCCTTGGTGAAGCCGCGCGCGCGCGCGTACGACGACAGCAGCTCCTCGGCCGTCGGGATACCGTTGCCGCCGGCGACCTTGGGGCGCGTGTGGATGACGATGCCGTACGTCGCCTCGAGAAAGTTCTTGGGGATGCGCGTCGCGACGAGGCCGGCAGGGCCCGAGAACTCGCGCAGCTGGTCAATGGGCAACACGCCGTTGCACACCAGGTCGCCCTTGGTGGTGGCAAAGTTAGGGAAGACGAGACCGGGGCAATCGCACAGCACGACGCGCTCGCTCAGGTGGATCGTCTGGAAGTGCTTCGTCTTGCCGGGCGTCGACGACACCGACACCTTCTTGGCACCAATCAGCGCGTTGATCGTCGACGACTTGCCGACGTTGGGGTAGCCGACCAGGCCGACGTTGAGCTTGCGCTTGGGGTCGTCCGACTGGGGGGCAAACTGCAGGAAAAGACTCTCGAGCTCCTCGGTCGTCAGGATACGCGTGTCCAGCTCGTCGGACGCGTCAGCGGCAGGCGGCTCGGGTGCCTCAGTCGTCTCAGTCTTCTCGGCCGCCTCAGTCGCTTCAGTCGCTTCGTCCTCCTCCAGATCGCGTAGCTCGTTGGCCTCCTTGGCCAGCTGCGCCGAGAAAAACTTGTACGCAATGTTATTGTCCTTGAGGTGGCGTGCCCACGCGCGCCGCTGCGTGTCCGTCATCATGTCGGCCTTGTTGATGAGCATCAAGTTGTTCTTGGCCGGATCGACCTCCTTGACATAGTCCTCCAGGTCGGCCGACCGGAACAGCAGCGGGTTGCGCGCGTCCACAATCTGCACGACCAGGTCCGAGCGCTCAATGACGCGCCACATCTGCCGCCAGACCTCCAGGTTGCGCTCAAACGGCGTCATCAAGAGGTCCTGGTTGTCCTGCAGCTCGGCCAGGCCGCGCCGCCACACCAGAAACGAGTCGCGCTCCAGGTGGTCGAGCTCCTGCGGCGTCGTGTTCGCGTCCCACTTGGGCCGCCGCGGCACCGACAGCCGGTCACGGTTCTCGCGGTGCCGCCGCAGTGCGTTGCGCTCCTCGTCGGCCGTCAGCAGGTACGGGTTCTTGGCCGTCGACGTCTGGATAATCTGGACATTGCTGGCCTTTTCCGCCTTGAAGTCCAGGCCCGCCAGCTGTGCCGACGACAGAAACTCCTCCAGAGCGCCCTGCTGCGTAATGGAACGCATCTTGACCCAGCTGGCGTCCTTGTGCTCGTTGGTAATGTACTGCAGTCGTTAGCGGTCGAGCGCCACACATGGTCAACGGTCCAACTGCTCGGCTTACAGTTTCGCCGGTATTGTGTTGCGTGCGCGTGATGCCCTCCTCGCCGCCACGGCGCCGGTCGCCGCCGTTCTTGCCGAGACGATCGTTCATCAGGGCATTGCCGAGGCCGGCCTTTTTCTTGGACTTTGGGAGACCCATTGTGAGTCGTTGTGACGATGCGGTGTCGTGTGCTTGCTCGGTGGTTTGGTGGTTTCTGCGTTCCGTGCACGTCGGTTTCCTTTACACAACCTGAGCTGTGTCTGTGATGCCTGTTGATGCGTGTCTGCAATGGACGATGCAGAATCAGTGTCGACCTATATTATAAATGCAGAGACTGGACCCTAGCGGGGAGAGGGGCGAACTTTTTCTTTACTATATTTTATATGTTCTGCCGCCTAAAAGCGTCAAATCGTCCTCGACAGGCGCTAGACCGCCTACAACCCCCGCCATAGTGATTCAGAATGAGTGCGATAAGATAGGCACAGCGTCAAAATACAGCGGGGCCGTCCGTCTAACCTTACGCCACTTGTACAACTTTTTTTCTTTCTTTTCTTTTCTTTTTCTTTTCGTTTGGCAGTGCCACCACATGTCATTGCTAGACTGCTTTGCCGTCGCTGCTTCAACATTCTTCTTCCCAGCCAGACCTCACACGGCCGCTGAACCATCGGTCTCGATCGCATTGATTCCAAGCGCTACACTGTGCCAAGTGCACCTCGACACAATCTGTGCCCAGCTGGTACCGCCACCATGCCTCGCAAATTCATGTATGTCGTCGATTCAGCCCATCACATTGCAGTACCGGACCTTGTGCTAACCCGGCAGTGACAAGAAGACGGCGGCGCACTTTACGCTCGTGCACCGGCCGCAAAATGACCCGCGCATCCACGACAACGAGGCCCCGGCCATGGTCCTGAACCCCACGCAGCTCGGCAACGCGGCGGCCCGTGGCCGCAGCGTCTATGGCAGCAGCGTGGCCAGCCGCAGCGAGTACGGCGGCAACCAGACGCGCGAGCTGAGCGAGCTGGCCGAGCAGCTGGGCGACGATGCCAAACGCGTCCGGGCCAACGAGGGCGAGGCGGCTTCGCACGGCGTCTTTTACGACGACACCGAGTACGACTACATGCAGCACCTGCGCGATCTCGGCACGGGCGATGGCGGCGCGGTGTACGTCGAGGCCAACACGGCCAAGGCCAAGCCGATGACGAACCTGTCGGACGCCCTCGCGGCCATGGACCTGCAGCACCGCTCCGAGGACCTGATTGACGAAGAGTTTTTGCCGTCCAAGAACCTGCGCCGCGTCACGTACCAGAACCAGCAGGACGTGCCCGACGCCATTGCGGGCTTCCAGCCGGACATGGACCCGCGGCTGCGCGAGGTGCTCGAGGCGCTCGACGACGACGCGTACGTCGACAATGAGAACGAGGGCGACGACGACATGTTTGCCATGCTGGCGCAGGACGGCGAGGAGCTCGAGGACTATGAGTTTGAGGAGACGTACGACGACGGCAGCTACGACGACGACGGCTGGGAGTCGGACGCGACCGAGAAGCCCACGACGCCCGCACACGCGTCGGTGGCACGCACGGTCGGGGCAGATGCCGAGGACGTTGAGAACGCTGAGACTGAGACCGCCGAGACCGAGACGGACGCGGCGCCGCAGCTTGTCGACGCGTCGGACGACTGGATGGAGGACTTTAAAAAGTTCAAAAAAGACCAGGCGACGGGCGGCCGCAAGAAGATTGTGCCGGCCATGTCGGACATCCAGTCGTCCATCTGGACAACCGACACGGCCGGCGGCCGCAAGAAGAAGCGCAAGGGCGCGCTGACGCAGCAGTCGGGCTTCTCCATGTCGTCGTCGTCGCTCGTGCGCACGGACCAGCTGTCGCTGCTGGACGCACGCTTTGAAAAGATTGACGAGCTGTACAATGTCGAGGACGACGAGGACATGGCCAGCATGTCGCAGTTCTCGTCCGTGTCGAGCGTCACGGGCCCGCTGCGCAACGACTTTGACGGTATCATGGACGAGTTCCTGGGCGGCTACTCGATGCGCGGCAAGCGCAACATTAAAAAGGGGCGCGAGCAGTCGGGCCTCGAGCAGCTCGATGAGATTCGCCGCGGCCTGGGCGCAGCACGCTTCAACAAGAAGAAGTAGGCACCGTGGTGGTTGCGTTGCTTTGTCCGTCTTTGGTTTGGGAATACCTTTGCATTGCTTCGAGGAGCTCGTCACGGCGTTTGGTGGGTTTTGCTTGAGGATGAGTCGGGATTTACGCAATTATATGAACTTTTGAGCTAAAATTTGACTTGAAAGTGAGAATAAACTACTAGCATAACTGGACGTTATATGAATCGCCAAAATTGTGAAATATGTCGCGCGTCGTTTCTTGGTTCCAATCACATTTGTAGAAA
Organism: Ophiostoma populinum; assembly: GCA_029298855.1. Taxonomy (NCBI): domain Eukaryota; kingdom Fungi; phylum Ascomycota; class Sordariomycetes; order Ophiostomatales; family Ophiostomataceae; genus Ophiostoma; species Ophiostoma populinum. The sequence continues at coordinate 1,066,918 of JANSLU010000020.1, read as the reverse complement.
TCCGTCAACTTTACAACTAACCAGCAACTTTACAGCTAATGCCTATACCCGTGTCCCGAGCCAAGCCAAGACACATGTCTTTCTGCCGTGTTTCACCGCCATAACCTTAAAGACCCACCCAAGCAATGGACGCGGCCATCTCAACCCTTCGCGCGCGCGACACCGACGACAGACCAACCGACATCGACGACGGCCGGCAACGCCATCCGCACGACGCTGCCGCTTTCTGTGTGTGACGGCCTGACGATTGCAAGCGGCAATTGCACTCGACCAATTCCATCGCGCCCCTTTGGCGACGCGACGCAGAGCTCGAGCTCTACCCGCCACGCGAACAACACGGCAAAAGAGCGACACAAAATAAGCGACACAAAAGACAGCGAAAAAGACGGCGACACGACAACGCTTCCATACGAGCGCGGCCACGCCGCGTCGACCTCCCCCTCGGCCGGAGATGGGCGAGAGCATCTACGACTCTCTCTCCTACACCCTGCGTTGGTGACGGCCGACGACCTCCATCGGACCATTGTCGCCATCACGAGCCCAAGCATCGATTGACCTTGACGTTTCGCGACACCACAGCGCCGCCATGTTTGGCAAGCCACCAGTACTAGCCGGTAGGTCTCACGACTTGACTTGACACCTCGACCACCCATGACCTTGCACCTTGAAGGCGCTTCAGCGAGTCTTCCAACGGGCATTGCTTGGACCGAGTACGACGTCGCCACGTCGCCCATACGCACTCTGACCGGCATTGACACATCTCAGCCAACCCGTTTGGTGCGCCATCGGGAGCGGCACCCACGACGAACCCGTTTGCAGCCAAGCTCGCTGGCGGACCAGTCTTTGGCCAGGCGCCAGCGGCTCCATCCAACCCGTTTAACCAGTTTGGCCAGCCGAGCCAGCCATCACCGGCACCGGCACCGGCACTGGCACCGGCACCGGCACCACAACCAGCTGCCAACCCCTTTGGCCAACCACCAGCACCACCAGCCGCAGCTCCGTTTGGCGCCCCCTCGACACGAGAGAGTTCACCATTTGGATTCGGAGCTCCGTCGGCACCATCCACCAACGGTTTCGCCAATGGCGGCGCCTTTGCACAGCCCAAGCCGGCCTTTGGCGCTTTGCAACCACCAGCCACCGCGCCCAGCCCGTTTTCAACCTCTGCTCCTACGGCCAATGCGTCGCCGTTTACCACGTCAACACCCACACCGGCCGACCAGCTTGCGGCCAAAAAGGCAGCCGCCAAGCGGTCTGTCCACTTCAACAACAACCCGGTCTCGTCTGTCCAGGCGATCCCCGCTGCCGCCAAGACCAAGTCGCCCTTTGGAGCGGCGGCAACACCAAATTCAAATACGCTGGCACGCCTCACCAAGAACCCCTCCCCGCCCTTGACACCAAACGCGACGACCTCGCAGAGCGAGTACACCAAAAAGATCCTCGCGCAGCTGCAAAAAGACAATGTGGTGCCGCCCACATGGCCGGCCGACGCAGGCAACCCGTCCAAGGCGCCGGCCATGGAGGCGCTGTGGTCGGCGTACGACGGGTACCGCGACAAGGCGCGCGACTCGCTGGTCCGGGCGGGCCTGATTGACGACCCGAACGTGCGCAAGAAGCTCAACGAGGCCATTGACTTCAAGGGCATCTGCGAGGACATGTGTCCCGACTATGAAAAAGTGGAGCGCATTTTCCAGCACAATGTGATGATGGCCGAGAAGACCGAGGGCCGCGACGGGACCATGTGGGCGACGCCGGACATTATGGTCAAGGCGCTGACGCGGTCGTCGGCGGGCCAGGAGGCGCCGCTGCCCATGGACGTGCGGACGATTGCGGCGCTGCGGCGGACGCTGGACTACCTGATTGACGTGGTGCTGGCCGAGGACAGCCGGCTGCCGCAGGTGCACGCGTTCCTGTGGGACCGGACGCGTGCGATCCGGCGCGACTTTATCTTCCACTCGACCATGTCCGAGGACGAGATGCTCGGCCAAATCTACTGCCTCGAGGTCATTACGCGGCTGCACGTCACCGTGCTGCACCTGCTGTCGAAGCAGGGCGTGGCGCCACAGAGCTTCGACCAGCACCAGGAGCGCGTGCAGCTGAGCAAGGCGCTGCTGTCGCTGCTCCAGGCCTACGACGACTGCCGCGACCGGCAGATTGCGTGTGCCAACGAGGCCGAGTTCCGCGCCTACTTTATCCTGCTCAACGCGCAGGACCCCAACTTCCAGCACCGCGTGTCAGAGTGGGGCATGCACTTGTGGTACCAGTCGGACGAGGTACAGACGGCCATGACGCTGGCGCAGACGGTGCAGAGCGTGTGGGACTGGCGCGGGCCGGTGCGCCCGGCAGCACCGACGACGACGGCGCTCGGCGCCTTTGCCACCTTTTTCCGAATCGTCGAGGACCCCGCCGTGTCGTACACAATGGCGTGCTTTGCCGAGTCGCAGTTTATGCACGTGCGCCGCGGCATCCTGCGCAACATGATCAAGGCGTACGCGCGCATGCGCGACACGCCCAAGGACCTGACCGTCGGCGCCATCAACGCGATGCTGCGCTTCGACACGCGCGACGAGGCGTGGGACTTTTGCGAGCTCAACGGCCTCGCCTTTTCGTCGACCGACCGCGCGACGGCGCACCTCGTGCTCAACAACCACCCCAGTATCAGCACGGAGCCGCTCGTGCAGCTCTTTTCGCAGACCCTCGTCGAGCGCAAGCGGTCGGGGCGGCCGCTGCCCGAGACGCTGCACTCGACCGTCTTTGAAAGGGCGGGCACGGGCGCAGGCACGGTCGCCGTGCAAGCCGACACCCCGGCACCAGCCCAGGCCCCGTCGGACCTGTTTGTCAGCCAGTCGCCCGCGCCCGCGCCGACGTCAGCGTCCACATCCACATCCACATCCACACCCACTGCACCGCCGGCCAGTTCGAGCTTTGCCAGCCTGTTTGGACCGACTGCGACCGCCGCTACTCCGACTCCGACCCCGCCCGCTGCCAGCCCGGCCTCCCTCTTTGGCACTGCACCGCCCGCCACTTCGACGCCCGCGTCGAGCATCTTTTCATCCGCCCCCAAGACAGTCACCGCCCCGTCCTTTTCCTTTTCGTCGACCGACAAGAGCAAGTCAACAACACCCGACACGTCGCCTGCCAAGCCCACGACGACCAGCACCTTGTTTGGCAACACGGCGCCCAAGACGGAGACTCTGTTTGGTGCCGCCCCTGCCTCGTCCGCGGGACCGGCCGCATCCATCTTTGCGCCCAGCACCGCCAAAAACTCGTTTTCGAACCTCTTTTCTGCGTCGACGTCCTCTGTACCCGCACCGGCCGACGCCAAGCCGGCCACAGCCCCCGCCCCGGCTGCGTCCAGCTCGCTGTTTACGTCGGCTGCGGCCGCGTTCAAGCCGAGCCCTGGTCCCGAACCGTCTGCACCGTCTGCTCCGTCGCTCTTTTCAACGACGCCGGCTACGACTGCTACGACCGCGTCAGCAGCGCCGGCTACGACGAGCAGTCTGTTTTCCACCACGCCAGCTGCCACCCACCCTGCGGCGCCCCCGTCTGCGCCACAGCTTCCGTCGTTTGTGCCTGCACCGGCGCCGGCAGCCGCGACACCACCACCACCACCACCACCACCACCGACCAAGGCGGACCGGATGGACGGACTCACCAAGTGGGTGGTCCAGGGCGACCACGGCATCCTCGACGAGTTCACCGAAGGCTTCATCGAGTACATTTTGAAGCAGACCTTTGACCAGTTCCAGCACGACGAAGCGGTCCGCATCAAGGACGAGGAGGAGGCGCAGTCATGGGCGGACGCGCGCAAGTTTCAGACGTACAACCTGAGCGTCAAGTTCTTTTACCGATGGCAGCGCATTGCGCGCGACCGCGCACTGGACCGGCGCGCGCGCGAGGCACGCGACGAGTACAAGGCGTACCGGCTGGCGAAGCGTGCCGAGGAGCGACGGGCGGCCGAGCAGGCGGCACAGGAGGAGCGTGAGCGTGCGCTCGCGGAGCGCCGGCGGGGCCGCAAGGAGACCAAGATTCTGGAGGAGATGGGCTACGCCGAGTTTGCCGAGGCAGCGCAGCGGCGCAAGGCACTGGCCGAGACTGAGCGGCTGCGGTCGGCGTCCGTGTCGGCCACGGGCGAGCGGCCAGACTGCGACTTTGTCGTTCCAGAGAAGCCCATGCGCGCGCTCAAGAATGGGATTGCCAACACGGTATCGCGCGCCAAAAACTACGTCACCAACCGGATCGCGAAGCGGCGCCTCGACGACGGCGACACTGCGAGCATCAGCGGCGAGAGCGTGCACAGCATGCAGAGCAACGTTAGCCGGATGAGCCGCAACAGCATGGCCAGCACCGCCAACGCGGACAGCGTGACGTACTACCGGCGGTCGGTGCCGGGCAAGAGTCGCGTGCACAGCATCTTTACGCGTCTGCCATCGGGCACGTCACCGGCGCCGGCGCCAGCGGCACCGCCCAAGAAGCTGACCAACTTTATGAAGTATGGCAAGCTGGGGGGCAGTGGCGGCGCCAGTACCGGCCAAACATTGCGACGCAGTTCGCTGGCGTCGCTCGGCGCGTCCAGTCTGCGGCGGCCGGCGACGTCGACGGCCGTTCCCGGAATATCGATATCAGGCAGCCCGGCAATGTCGGACCGTGCGTCGCTGGCATCGAGCTACGGCGTCGGCAGCCACGCGACCAGCACGTTTGCCAGCAGTGTGCACGGCCCGTCGGTTCATGGAAGTGGCCACGGCGGTCACGGCCGGGCTCGGTCGAGCTACTGGCGGCTGCGTGCCATGGGCATGGTGCAGATGCCCAACAAGCAGTACCTGCACGAATCACTGGCACTGCCGATGCTGCAGGACGGCAAGCGGTTTGCCGGTATTGGCAACTACGGACTGCCGCCAGTGGCCGTGGCAGACGCAGACTCGGCGGCACTGGTGGCCCAGCAGGACGAGCCGGTGCACGTGCACACGGACGACGCCGACATGGACGACGGTAGCGACGACGCACACACCGAGACGTACGCACAGGAGATTTTGCGGCGGACAATGCGGGCATCGGATACGACGACGACGCCCGGCACGTCGCGCAAGCGTCTTTTTGCCAGCAGTGACGAGTCATTGCGTGCGTCGGCGACGACGGCCGGTGCGGCGGACGCGTGTGTGTCGCTGGGCGCCAAGAAACCACGCGTCGAGCCAACACCAGCCAAGCCGGGCGAGCCCGCCGAGGTCTTGAGCGAGACGGACCGCATTATCCAGGAAATGCGCGAGGCGGCAGCGGCCATGGGCGAGGGCGACTGGTTCCGAGAGCAGCGCGAGCTGATGGAAAAGGGCGTGTCCGTGTGGGACACGTAGGGCATGCGTTGTACGGCTTTTTGTGTCGGACATTTGCGTTTCGTACGGCTTTTTATATCATATTCAGGCGTTTTTGTTTATAGCTTCTTTTTCTTTTTCTTTTTTCTTTTTCTTTTTTCTAGCACATTCGTCAGGCCTATCCCGCCAAAGCAATACGAGACGTTGTACGGAACTAGGTACTAGTGATGCGTGTCCCGTGCCCCATCCCCAGCTTGGATGGATGTGAGGAAGCTGAACTGTGGACTGCACGAAAACAAACTTTGTACGACCCGACCGCGACCATTACCGCTTTTGGAGTTGGATTCGAAACCCACATATGCTATGACAACCCGGTACCTGTTTTCGTGGGAATCCAGCGTGCCACCATCTTGTACGACACGACTGACCATACGAGTCTACATCTCGTATGGTTATCGCTCGTATAGCTTACAAGACATGCATTGGTTCTTATACGGCCGACGGAACAGTGGCCAGGATGCAGGTCCTCGGCCGAATGGCCTCGCCGGACACGCACGGCGCACACCGCAGTATGCCCGCGGCACGTCCTCGGTGAGAGCGCAGTGCACAGCGATGGTCTGCTGAGACATTCCTTCCCTTTTCGGTACGTGCCTCTGGCTGAGGCTGCTGTGGCCTGCTTCGAGCCGGCTGGACTGAGACCGGCGTATACCAGCACACCGTTCATTGTGCGTGACAGGTCTGTGGCGTCTGCAGCGTGTTGGCGTGTTGGCGTTGGCTCTTAGTCGGATTTGCTCTCAGTCGGATTTGCTCTCAGTCGGATCAACGTCACGTTGTCGAGCCCTTTGTTTGAGACTGTTGCAGTCTCGGTCTCGGTCGCACAACCAAACGGGCCGACCAGATACGCTTGGCGATCGCGGTGCCCCGACACCGCAATGGCAGATCTGTCATGCACTTGTGCGAAACAATGCGATACACCACGCGGAGCTTTTGCAGAGCGATGAAACGCAGATCCACGGTGTGTTTTGCCGGCCACAGGCCAGACTACAGCCACAGCCACATGCTACAAACCACAGACCACATGCCACATGCTACAAACCACAGAGTCACGCACTGTTTCGCCCTCTACCGGGTCCCACGGGCAGGTTCCGGACAGATCATCCAGCGGCTCTGAAACAGACGGCCTTTCACTGACTTTTGACGCGGGTTGCGAGCTCGGAGCAGTAAATATATACCATTGTGCGCGAGAAGCATTTGCCTTTACGCCGCCATGGCGTGCAGTCGTCACGCAATGTGCTTTGCTGCCGCCCTCTGGCCGACTGTACTCTGTAGACGGCCACTGTGGTCTCAACAGTGGCCTCGTCCATGGAGTGACGTTGGGATGACATAACTGCACAGCTGCCGAAACAGGCAGGTCGTGCGACACCCTTCGCCAAGTGCGATGCGCCAAATCGCACGGAGGAAAGTCCATGCCGTGTCCCACACAACGCGACGGAAGGTGCGACCGATGGTGTCGCGTGAGACGACACGTACGAAACGAAAGATTAGGAAGCCGCAACGGCCGTGCCACGCGGTGCAGTAAATATACGCAGTACGCAGGCGCGATGCATCTGGCATCCGAAACGCATCCGAAATAGGCGAGACCGACGTGCATGCGGTTTCCGTGCTCTCGAGCGTACGCGACGCTGCGCGTCGTTTTATAGCGACGCGGGGTACAATGCCATACGGAGTAGTGCAAAGTGCATGCAAGCATACAAAGTGCATTGTGCGGCAGAACGGACACGGCCAGCAGAAAAGAAAAGACAGGTTTGCCGCGCTTGCGCTAACAAATTTATTATAATATTATAAATATATTATCGGGGCTATACAAAGGCGGTGGGACGCACTTACTGGGCCCCGACAGAAGCTGCGACCGGCGCCAGCTTGACGCTCGACACCTCTTTCCTGCACATTGCTCAATTGGCCTTGTTGACAGCGCTTTGAGTTTTGCCTCTGCCACCTAGAGCACCAACACCAACACCCAACACACCGCACACCGCACACCGCACACCGCACACCGATACCGAAGACGGCCAACCGCACACTGCGACCAGCAGCACGACAGCCCACCAGCACGCAGCCCCGCCCAGACCGAGCGCTCCCACGGGCACTCGCAAGGTGAGACCAACGAAGATGAAGAAAGGCCACGAGGCGTAGACTCGACGCTCTGACCCTCGACGTGGGACGCACCAGCGTGGCGTCTGTCAGCGTGGCGGATGAGGACATGGATCCAGAGCCACACGAAAACCAGAAAACCAGGGCGCGTGACAGCATGGGCTGACCTATATTGCTTACAGACCTTGCCAGCGACAACGCTTCCCGCCCAGTCCCTTGCCCGAGCGCGGCCCGCCCTTTGCGGCAGACCATCCCCGGTCTTTTTGCATTCGCCCTTGAAAGCCGTGTCTACAGGCAGCAGGTAAGGCCACTGTTTTGTTTGCTGTGTCCTTGCTAACCCACAGACGCACCTCATCCTTTAGCGCAACACGCACCCCGTCCTTTAGAGCAACACGCACGCCGACCATGGCACCCAGCCGCTTCCGCAAGATCCAAGACTTTGAGACGGCCTACGCGCCGACCAGCATCTCGCACTATGTCTCGGAGCGCAGCGGCATGACCGTCGTCGTGGCCAACCGCAAAGGCCCCAAGATCAACGGCTACTTTACGCTGGCCACCGAGATCTTTGACGACTCGGGCGCCCCTCACACCCTGGAGCACCTCGTTTTCATGGGCTCGCGCAGCTACCAGTACAAGGGCCTGCTCGACAAGCTGGCGTCGCGCGCCTACTCGAGCACCAATGCGTGGACGGCCGTCGACCACACGGCGTACACGCTCGAGACGGCCGGCTGGGAGGGCTTTGCGCAGATCCTGCCCGTCTACCTCGAGCACGTCATCCTGCCGACCATTACCGACGACGCGTGCCTGACCGAGGTGCACCACATCAACGGCAAGGGCCAGGACGCCGGTGTCGTCTACTCGGAGATGCAGGCGCTCGAGAGCAACAGCGGCGAGCTCATGGACCTGCGTGCGCGGCGCCACCTGTACCCCGAGAACGTCGGCTTCCGCTACGAGACGGGCGGCATGGTGGAGGCGCTGCGCGTGCTGACGGCCGACCGGATCCGCGCGTTCCACAAGGTCATGTACCAGCCGCGCAACCTCGCCGTCGTCATTGTCGGCGAGGTCGACCAGGACAGCCTGATTCGCATCCTGGACGAGTTTGAGGAGAGCATCGAGGGCGACATCCCCGCGATGAGCGAGCCGTTCAAGCGGCCGTGGATCGACTCGGCCCAGCCGCCGGCGCTCGAAGCGACCATTGTCGACACGGTCGAGTTCCCCGAGGACGACGAGTCGATTGGCGAGATCCTGGTGGGCTACTTTGGGCCCAACTGCAACGACGTCGTCGCGACGTCGGCGCTCAACGTGCTGCTGTCGTACCTGTGCGGCTCGTCGGCGTCGGTGCTGGAGAATGTGATTGTCGAGCGCGAGGCGCTCGCGAGCAGCATCAGCTACACGTGGGAGACGCGCCCCAACTCGGTCATTTGGCTGCAGCCGACGGGCGTCGAGACGGACAAGCTGGAGCTGGTCGAGCAGCGGCTGATGGCGCTGCTCAAGGAGGTCGCGTCGAGCCCGCTCGACATGGGCTACCTGCGCGAGTGCGTCAGCCGCGAGCGCCGCCAGATCAAGTTTCTGGCCGAGGGCAACGAGAGCTTCTACTCGCAAAACATTATCAGCGACTACCTGTTTGGCGCGCGCGACGGCTCGACGCTGGCCGACCTCAAGGACCTCGCCGAGTACGACGTGCTCGAGGGCTGGACCGAGGCGCAGTGGCAGGCCTTTCTGCGCACGTGGATCGCCGATGCACACCACGTGTCCATTTACGGGCGGCCGAGCCGCGCGCTGGCCAAGAAGCTCAAGGCGGCGGAGAAGGAGCGCGTGGCCAAGCGCAAGCGGGAGATTGGCCCCGAGGGCCTGAAGCAGCTCGAGGCGCGCCTCGAGGCGGCCAAGAAGGCCAACGACCAGCCGATCCCCGAGGCCGTGCTCGACAAGTGGCCAATCCCCAGCACGGACTCGATCCACTTTATCGAGTCCAAGACGGCGCGGTCCGGGCGCGCCAGGAGCCTCGGCGTCGCCGACAACAGCGCCCAGGCGATTGTCGACGCGGCGGCGCCCGGGCAGCTGCCGCTGTTTCTGCAGTTTGAGGACGTGCCGAGCCAGTTTGTGCGCATCACGGTGCACGTGAGCACGGCGGCGGTGCCGATGCACCTCAAGCCGCTGCTGTGGATCTTTAGCGACAACTTCTTCAACAGCCCGATTGTGCGCGACGGCACGACGGTCGACTTTGAGGACGTGGTCAAGGAGCTCGAGAGCGACACCATCAGCTACGCCTTCAAGTCGGGCAGCAGCGTCGGCGACGCCGAGAGCATTGCCATCCAGTTCCAGCTGGAACCGAGCAAGTACCAGACCATCATCCACTGGCTGCGCACGCTCATGTTCGACTCGGTCTTTGACCCGGTGCGCCTGACGGCCGGCGTCTGCAAGTCGCTGGCCGACATCCCCGAGAACAAGCGCGACGGGCGCGTGATGGCGGCCGAGGTCGACATGGCCATCCACACGGTGCGCGACTCGTTCCCGGCGGCCAAGCGGACGCTCGTGCGCGCGCTGTACCTGCGTCGCCTCAAGGAGGTGCTGGCCACGGACCCGGCCAAGGTCGTCGGCTGGTTCGAGGCGCTGCGCACGTCGCTCTTCGCCTTTGAGAACATGCGCGTGCTCGTCACGACGGACGTCGGGCAGCTCGAGGCGCGCGCCGGCGTGCCGATTGTGTCGACGTGGGACATCTTGACGGCGGGCCTCGACGCCAGCCGCGAGACGGTGGCCATTGTACCGCCGTCGTCGCGCGCCAGCGACGAGGGCCGCCGGCCGGGCTCGGTCGGCGCAGTGATTTTGCCCATGACGACGCTCGACACGTCGTACAGCGTGTCGACGACGGCGGGCCTGACGTCGTACGAGGACCCGCGGCTGCCGGCGATCCTGGTGGCCATTGGGTACCTGGAGGCGGTCGAGGGGCCGCTGTGGAACGCGGTGCGCGGCAACGGCCTGGCCTACGGCACGAGCTTTGGGCGCGAGAACGACACGGGCATGCTGCAGTACCGCGTGTACCGCTCGCCCGACGCGAGCAAGGCGGTGGCGGCGTCGCGTACGGCCGTCGACGACCTGGCATCGGGGCGCGTCCCGCTCGACAAGCACCTCGTCGAGGGCGCCATTAGCGGCATCGTCATGGGCATCGCCGACGAGCAGGCGACGATGGGCATGGCGGCACAGCAAAACTATATCCTGGGCGTCGTGCGCGGGCTGGCGCCGGGTTGGAGCCACGCGGTGATGCGTGCGGCGCGCGACGTGACGCACGACGAGATTCGCCGCGTGATGAGCGACTTTATCATGCCCGTCTTCAACCCGGGCACGAGCAACGTCGTGGTGACGTGCGCGCCGCTGCTGCTGAGCGCGACCGAGAAGGCGTTTCAGGGGATGGGCTACAAGACGCAGGTCAAGAAGCTGGCCGACTTTTACGACGCATACGGTTTGGAGATTGACGGCGAGGAGGAGGAGGAGGAGGAGGAGGAGGAGGACGAGAGTGGCGACGACGACGAGGACGACGAGAGTGGCGACGACGACGACGACGACGACGACGAGGACGAGAGTGAGGAGGACGAGGAGTCCAAGGACAAGAAGGACTCCAAGGACAAGGACAAGGTCGACGACGACGACGGCTTCGAGGACGACGACGACGAGCAGTACATTCGGGGCAGCTGCAGCTGCTGCCGCTAGGACAGGACACGGTATTTTGACAAGTAAAGCCAGTGGATTATAAATATTCCCTATGTAGACAACGCAGAAACGCAAAACGCAAAACGCAGTGATTCCAGTGATTCCAGCGACTTTTCCGACAACGCCAAACACCAAAAAAAGCAAGACGGGCGACGACGGCTACTTGGCGGCGTGCTCCTGGTTCTTGCGCATCTTGCGCATGTTGCGCTTGAGGTTCTCCTTGCGCGCACGGCGGCCGTCGCCGGCAAAAGAGGTCCCGTTGAGGGCATGTTCCTGGTCGCGTGCAAAGTCCTTTTGCTTGACCTCGACGACCCAGTCGGTCTCGGCGGCGGCCTTGTTGGCGCCCTTGTAGCCCCACTTGCGCTCCCAGCTGTCGGTCTCCTTGTTGTACTGCAGGTTGCGGCGCTGCTCGCGCGTCTTGGGCTTGATGCCCTTGCGCGCGGCAAACGCCTCCCAGCGTGTCGGCTCCTTGGGCGCAGGCACCGGCTTCTCGCGCGGCAGCTCCGTCGACACGGGTGGCAGGTGCAGCAGCACGCCGTCCGTCGTCGTGCGCTCAATCTTGCACGTCGTCAGCAGCTGGTTGACGAGCGCCTGTGCGCCGTCGCGCGCAATCTCGGCCAGCGCCTTTTCCTGGTCGCGCTCGCCCGTCGACGTCGTCTTCGTGTCGGCCGGGTTCGCGTCGTTGGCCAGCAAGAGGCCGAGGTCGAACGTGTACGGCGTCGCCTTCTCGACGGCAACGGGCAGCTTCTCGCGCGCGGCAGCGGTGGTCATCGTGGCGGCGGGCGGGTGGCGGCGGGCGGGGAGTAAGGTGGTGGTGTGGTGCAGAGCAGCAAGGGTCGTTGGTCGTCGTCTCGAGTCGGCCGTCGTGAAAAGGCTGGCTAAAAAATTAAAGTGGACTCATATCCGCGATAAGCGTATCGCGCTGACCGCTTTCACAGAATGTGGGGTACGTGTCACGTGCTCTGGTCTCGAGCTGCAAGACGGCTCGGGCGGTCTCCAAAAAAAAGTTTAGCGGGCAGAATTGTCCTCAGTCACGACAACCGATACACGAGTCGATTGAGCATTGGATCCAACCACCTACCATGGCTCCCACCGAGGCTGGCCGACCGGCCAAGAAGGCAAAGACCGACAAGGTGAAGAAGGGCGACTCGAAGACGGCGAAGACGGAAAAGACGGAAAAGACGGCAAGCAAGAAGACGACCAAGGCCGAGGAGAAGGAAAAGATCGTGAAGGTCGAGGCCAAGATCGAGGAGGAGGTCGAGGACGCCAAGGCCGAGGGGGCGGAGGAGGGCCAGACGGACGACGCGCCGGCCAAGACGTTCAAGGAGCTGGGCGTGGTGGACGTGCTGTGCGAGATCTGCGAGACGCTCAAGTTTACGACGCCGACGCCGATCCAGGCACAGGCGATCCCGGTGGCGCTGCAGCACCGCGACATTATCGGGACGGCGGAGACGGGCAGCGGCAAGACGCTGGCGTTTGCGCTGCCGATTCTGCAGGCGCTGCTGGAGAAGCCGCGCCCCTTCTTTGGGCTGGTGATGGCACCGACGCGCGAGCTGGCGGTGCAGATTGCACAGACGTTTGACGCGTTTGCGAGCATTGCGCTGCGGTGCACGGTGCTCGTCGGCGGCATGGACATGGTGCCGCAGACGATTGCGCTGGGCAAGCGGCCGCACGTGATTGTGGCGACGCCAGGCCGGCTGCTGGAGCACCTGCAAAAGACAAAGGGCTTCTCGCTGCGCAACTTGCAGTACCTCGTCATTGACGAGGCGGACCGCATGCTCGACCTGGACTTTGGGCCGGTGTTTGAAAAGATTCTGCCCTTTTTGCCGCGCGAGTCGCGTCGCACCATGCTCTTCTCGGCCACGATGAGCAGCAAGGTCGAGAGCCTGCAGCGCGCCTCGTTGCGTGACCCGGTCCGTGTCGCGGTCCGATCGCACCTGATGCCGGGCGCCGGTGACGGTGACGAGGGCCAGACGGTGCGTACGCTCAAGCAGAGCATGTGGCTGGTGCCGCTCAAGGTCAAGGACACGGCGCTCGTGTACCTGATGAACGAGTACAATGGCCGCTCCATCATTGTCTTTACGCGCACCATTTACGAGACGCACCGGCTGACGTTTTTGCTGCGCACGCTCGGCTTCGGCGCGATCCCGCTCAACGGAAAGCTGAGCCAGTCGGCACGCCTCGCGGCGCTCAACAAGATCAAGTCGGGCGGCCGCGACATTCTGATTGCGACCGACGTCGCGGCGCGCGGCCTCGATATCCCGCGCATCAACATTGTCATCAACTACGACGTCCCGCAGGACAGCAAGACGTACGTGCACCGCGTCGGCCGCACGGCGCGCGCCGGCAAGTCGGGACACGCCATCAACCTCGTCACGCAGTACGACAGCTTCCACTTTTTGGCCATTGAAAAGGCCATTGGCATGGAGCGCAAGATTACGCCGCTCACCGTCGACAAGGAGGAGATGATGGTGTTCCACGAGCGCGTCGACGAGGCGCAGCGCTACGCCAAGGCCGAGATGCGCGAGTGGCAGGAAAAGCAGGCCGCGTCTGGCAAGGGCGGCAAGCGCAAGCGCCAGGGCGCCGGCGTCCTCGGCGGCCGCGACGACATGGACCGCGAGGAGCAGTAGGCGCCTGCTCTGCGCTTTTTGGGTTTGTCCTGCATGCAATGGCGTTTGGCTCTGCTATATCCTGGCGTTTGAAAGTGGGTTTGTATATAGCATCGAATTTTGAAAAGGGGGTTGACAGTGATCCTTTTGCATCTCAGTCTGCATACCACAAACATCATCCTACAAACTTCTCTCTCCGCTCGTGCGCGTGCTTTGAGTGCGGACTTTCGTGCCCGCATCCGAAAGGCCGAGCAGCCGGGCGTCAAGCCCCTGGACAACACTTCTGCACCTATTTTTACCATGGCCAACATACATCGATGGCCACGTCGCTATAGGAGTCGCCTGGTGTCTACGTAATGGAGGGTGGCTGTGGCCAGCGCGGGTGCATCCATTAAGCGCCCTCGCGAGTCATTCGCCTTGAGACAAGAGGATTCTTGTCTTTTTTGGCACCCCCCTTATGCACGTCTAGTCTCAAGAGGCGCCGGGGGCGAACAAAAAGCCAGTCATATCGTGGACTCGTCATGGAGGGTCATGTATGATCATGAACTTGTATCTTTGACGAGTACGGAGTAGGGTATCATTCTTTCTTGGCGCAGGTCACAGATGGTCACCATAGACACGGTTCAGAGACAATAGTCGAATAGAATATATGTCCATAGCGCGCCAACGCACCAACAGACACTGGCTATCGCCTATAGGGTGAAGCGTTGCCGCCTAGCCGCTCGGATATTTTTGGCCAGGCCGGGCCTTGCCAAGGGGCCTCCTCTTCTTGGACCTAGAGCTTGCTCCGTACACGCGTCTCCTGCTCAATTCGAGCATACCCAAGATAAAACTAAATAAACGGGCTGTGCTGGGAACCGGTTTTGAATCTTTTACGCAGGTGCCCAGCGTGCTTCTAAAGGCTCGAGAACTTGCCAAAATCGCCGCTCACGCGTCGCTCGTTCAACAACTCCCAACTAGTTTCAATCAAAGCAAACTCGTACGGTCTCTCGTCACTTTCTGCAGTCATTTCTATTTTCGGACATCACGCGCCGACTGGCCTATGACTGCACCCACTATTTGTGTAAGTCGGGAAACGGGACCCACATTCGAACACTGGTTGTAAATATAAAAATAGTTTAAGCGCCCATTCGAGGTGCTGGCGCAACTTGAGCCGCCCGGCATGCATAGGTTGTATTAGCGACGTACCGCGGATGCGGGAAAGTGTCTGTAAATGAATACTCCGCATTTACTCTGACGCCCAGTTCTATCAAATGGATCATCCATGTGCTAAACTGGAGCACTTGCTTCCATCCGCCTCATCATGAGCTGTCAACAACTGAATTGAGAGCACGTTACACCGCCTATGCGACCTCATGTTTGCTACTACAAGTGTTGATTATCATGCTCGAACACGACATATAAGATCTGGCCCGAGTCCCGGAAGTAGGGCATTAACTATACATGAATTGCTCCTGCAAAAAGCGCTCTGCCAATAAATGGCGGGCAAGAAATTACAAGGCTTGGGTTGTAGCCACCACACTGGAGCTGCAGCGCTAGTCCTTCCGCGGATGCAGTGCTGACTGCATGAAGTTCACGGCGGCTCGAGGGCGTCGTTGATTGCCTCTTTTACCCACCATTGTCTATCACGCCCGAGTCCCGTTTCTTAATCGAATTAGAGCCCAGTGGTGCTCGGCCATTGCCTTGCAACGGGTATCAACGGAGCTGTGCTGGTCGAGTGGTTTGCCGCTACAAAGTATAATACCCCGTTGTATTCTACTCACTCTCGTTTCGTATATCTCTTTCCGCCGTTTGCATCAGGGTTTCGCACCGTCAAGTTCTTACTATCAGTCTTTTTCCACGCCTTTACTTTCTTCAACTAGGCATCAGAGTCCACAGTCTTACACCTTCTACTTTGTCCCATCGCAGCCGTCGTTGACCAAGCCGCCAGACATTGCTACCCTATTTGCAACAAACTCATGTAAATGGACACCGCCTGGTGATCATCTCCATCTGCAAGAGGAGCCCGAAACCCTCACGTTTCACAGCTTCCAGCACTTTATCATGTCTCGAACCTTTGGTTCTTTCTGCCTGCTTTTCTTCCTGCTGTGTCTGGGCTGCCCGGTAGTGGCCATCCAGGCATCGGCCAACTCGCCCTGTGCTCGTGTCTGCTCGGACAGTTCCCCCACCGACGGAAGCGCCATTGTATGCTCCGATACTGAGCTTGCAAGCACAAAGGCCGGCAAGGCCTGGTCGTCATGCATGTCGTGTCTCCAGACCAGCACGTACGTCAAGGGCAACGAGAGTGACCAGGCCTGGTTCTTCTACAACCTGCGGTACAGCATCGACTACTGCATCTTTGGCTACCCCAACGCTACCGACTCCGGGTCAAACCCTTGCCAGACGACCTTTGCCTGTGGCGGACTGCAGAATGCCCTGTACGACGGCGTTCCAGCTACGGGTGACGTGGCTGAGTTTGACTACTGCAGCGTCGACGGCGGTGTCATGACGGGCAGCGGCATCAGGTCTTGCGTTGGCTGCATAGCAAGCAGTCAGGACCTGACTGTCTTGGCCAACTGTACGTTGATTCTTGCTGTTTTCTCTCTGATACAAGACCTACGCTAACCATCACAGCACTCATTGCACTCGAGGCGGGCTGCCAGCAGAAATTTTCGCCGAGCGAGACTGTTGGACTGAGTGGCCCAATATTCTCGACAGGTACGACAATCAGCATTGTCAGCTCTACTGCGGAATCGTCAAACACTGGGGACGTTTCGTCTGAGTCCAGCACCAAGAAGGTGACAATTGCAATTGCCACCATCGTCGCTGTTCTCTTCGTGGTCGCTGTTTCCTTCTTTATTTTCGTCTACCGGCGGCGGCGTGCCGGCCCACGCAGAGAGCATAACCTTGACCCGGAGACACTGGACACTAGCATCACCTTTGTGAGGTTCAAGAAACGGGACAGCAACGCTTCAGGCACTATCCTTTCCAACGACTGGTCCACCCGGTACCCAACGAGTGAGGACATCAGCATCCCCGTTGCCTTTCACAAGACATCAAGCGCGATAAGCCTCGTCAGTGGCTCAGCAAGAGCCAACACACTCAAGAATGGCAACTCAATGACCGCTCCCCATATGGCACCAAGAAGCGCCATACAGCTTCGGGCGGTGGCGCCAAGTAATACGAGCATTCGCAGTATGAAAAGCAACCAAAGCCTGAATAGCAACGGAAGCAGCGGCATTTCATCTTCCATTCGCAACAACAGAAAAACACAGGAGGCAAATGTCGCTCTGGCTTTTCGCCGGACGCAAGACGACCGCTCGGCGTCGTCTCCTCCTGTTCAGTCTCGTCACCCTCAGCCCGGAAAGCCGAGCGCGAGACTTGAGCCGTGTAATGGAGATACCGGCTCCCTTCAACTATCGGCCATTGCCGAGTCTCCTTTCCCATCCCCAGCCTTGACTGCCCCTCCCTCCAACTCGGGCCCGGTCAGTTCAGAATCAGCCACTGCCAATCCCAGCGAGTCTCCGACTGGTCCTCGGCCCCGGTGCCAGCCTGTACCAACAACTCTGCCGTGCTCAACTACCACGTCTGATGCCTCTCTTGTCACAAAAAGTACACAGATCAAGCCCCCAAACGATGCTCACACAAGCAAGCGGCCTCTTCGTCTGCAGTTGCGGCAGATCAATACCAGCATCGGCCTTCGTGCCTTCCGCAATACCTTTGCCGGCGGAGACAGCCCTCTTTCTGCGACTTCGGCTCGGCGTCAACGCCAGTCGCCGATGGCCCGAAACGCGGACTATAGTGGCTTCACTCACGTAACTGACGGAGGCATGGACTGCTACAAGTCGCCCGTTTCTGGCTCGTCGCCGTCGTCAGCTACACCATTGATGTCAAATACAAGATCCAGGGTGAGCTCCGGCGCTTTCTCGGCGAAAAAGTCCTCGTCGTTTGCCCCTTCCGCACCTGTCCAGACAGGGCAGTCGCGTATTGCATCAACCCTGTTTGCTCCTTCTCTCCTATCTCCGCCCTTGGTTCATACCCCGCTGCGTCAGACTTCGTTCACATCTACCCTGCCTTCGCCACCGCCCAGTCACCACACGGCAAGCATGCAGAAAGCGACGCCATTTGCATCCCCTTTGCCGTCTCCGGCACTGTGCCTAAGCTCGAGGGGGGCTCATGCCTATAACCCTGCCGACTACCCCACGAGCAGCATCGTCACCATCACGGCCCCTCAGCCGTCACCGGGTATGGCTTCCATACCAGAGTCGCCCCCGGCGTCTCAAGTCTACCAGGGGTGGACTGCCATGCTTGCAAACGCAGAGCTTTTGAAGCTGAGGTACCAGAACGGTCAAGGACAGCAGAACCGCGGACAGGTGCATGATCGCTGGGCCCAGTCGCAGCGCCCCACGGCTGGGCAACTGACAGCCTCCGCGATGGGCAGCACAAACCTGAGCATGCCTCTGAAAGCAACCCGCCAAGGTCCGGCTAGGGGTTTGCCACCACTTGGTATACAACCAGCGCTTGCGAGGCCGCCTGCCCAAAACGATGGCTCCAACGAAGCCCGAGACATGTACAGTGTCGGACGGCCGACGAGTGCATATGAGCTTCCTGCAACGCCTGTTGTGCGCGTACCTCCTCCCAGCATTATTTCTCCTGACCGCAGTTCTGCTTCGTCCATGTACGGCGCCTCGAGTACAGGGCGGCGGTCAAGTTAACATCCACGCCAACAAGGGCCACGGGAAGATCACAAACGGCCTTCCCGGGAAGATGTTCTTACATGCTTTCCCGCCCCTGTGTCGCCCTGCAACTAGAGGCCATAACTTTCGACATATTTTTACGCTTCTATCGGATTTTGTTTGTTTTGCCGGGCACAAAGAATGAATCGGTCACGCCCGAGCTGCCTAATATTTGATTTGTAAGACCCTAGCAATACGCTAGCGGCTACGACCTCGATGATTAATGATCTTTTCCATACGATATATTTACTTCTGTTTCTTCAATGCATACACATGAAACTTGTCACGAAACTGTGATATGCATTGGTGTAGACTGTCTCGGTTCGTAGGCGCACAGGCCCTCTGCTGCAAGCGGCAATGGTGTGTATAGGTGAGCAATGGCAAAATATTGTCTCTATACACTTATATGATTCACGTTCTTGTCGTCGATGGCTAAAATTAAAAGTAGGCACCATGCTTAAGCAGTTGAGATGGAATAAAAAATATTAAAAAAGGGGTCTGTCCGTGGATCGAACACGGGACCTCTCGCAAGATAACTCAGGGTGAACCCTAAGCGAGAATCATACCACTAGACCAACAGACCGTTTTTGATGATTTATTTGGACGATAAAGATATATATCTGCAAGCTTTTCTATGCCCAGAAATATGCTTATTTGTAACTAGACACTCATCGGCTCCCTCAACTATAATAACTGTTCTTATACCAGCTCAATTTATTTACCTTTTTTATCCAAGTATTTACACGAATCCAATCTCACATCAGGCTCGTACGCCCACCAATCTCCATGCTTCCCTGACCATCCTTCATCTCGCCGCTGCGGCCGACCACAAACTCATCATAAATGCGCTCGAGGCGGCGCTTCTCTTGGGCGCTGATGCTCGAGCGCGTGCTCTCCAGTGCCTTGAACACATGGTTCCACCGAATGACAACGTCGTTGTTCGACACTGTGCCCTTGTCGGCACCGGACGCACCAGAGTCGGCAGCTTGACCGGGTCGGTTGGCCGTCTTTTCGCGGCGTCGTGCTTGGCGAATGTTCTCGAGCTTGGCAATGACAGAGGCCCGCTCAGCAAGTTGGGCCGACCTGGACTGGGTCTGGCCCTCAGCACCAGCTGCGGGATCGTCTGCGCCATAGCGAAACGACACAAAATCATGTGCCGACGACGACGACACACGAGCTCCTCCCAAAGCCTTCTTCCCGCTGCGGCTCTTTCCGCTGGCAGCCGAGGTGCCGTTTGTGGTGCCCTCATGGCCCTCGCGGTCCTTGAGGACGTCGTGGATGGCCTCAAGCTGAGAGTTGGAGACCAGAGCCTGTAAATCGGCACCGGAGAAGCCTTCCGTTCGCTTGGCCAGCTCTTGCATTTCCTCGCTTTCCTCACTGAGCTGTTTCCCATCCTCGCCAACGACATCCGAGCTCATCTTGGCCTTCTTGGCCAAGGCCCGGAAAATGTCCACGCGGTCAGAAGCATCGGGGAAGTTGCACAGCAACGACTTGTCCAGGCGGCCTGGGCGAAGCAGAGCAGGGTCAATCAGATCAGGCCGCGAAGTCGCCGCAAGAACGTAAACACCCGAGAGACCCTCAGCACCGTCCATTTGGGTCAGAAGCTGGTTAACGACGCGATCAGTAACACCCGTCGAATCGTGACCACGCTTGGGAGCAATCGAGTCGAACTCGTCAAAGAAGAGAACACAGGGCTTAGCCGCCTGTGCTCGCTCGAACAGGTCGCGAACCGACTTTTCAGATGCACCAATGTACTTGTTGAGAATCTCAGGGCCCTTGACGGAAATAAAGTTTAGGCCGCACTCGCCAGCCACAGCACTGGCCAGAAGCGTCTTTCCGCAACCGGGAAAGCCGTACAGCAAAAGACCAGACCGCAGACGCAGCGGGCACTTGGCAAAGATGGGCGCGTACTTGGTCGGATACTCAAGGGTCTCCAAAAGTACCCGCCGAGTCTCGTGGAGACCGCCGATGCTATCAAACTTGACCGTAGAGTGCTGCAGGGTCACGTTGCGCAGCGAGGTTGGCGTAAACCCCTTCAGGGCCCGGTCAAAATCAACACGGTCTAGGGGCACAATGCTCGACACATCGTCACCGCCAGACCCGCTGCTCGACTCGGTAATAGACCGCATCAGAGCCTCGTTCTTTGCTCTCGCCACGAGCTGGCTCAGATCGCCGGGCATGAAGCCGTCCGTCTCGCCAGCAACATCGAGAAAATCGAGGCCCTCCTGGATGACAAAAGCACCCTCACCACCTCGTCCAGCGTCCATTGAGTCTCGGCGGCTGGTCTGGCTGGCACCGTCCATCATCCAGTTGTTGCCATCCTCGCTGGCTGGCGGACCGTCGGCCGTTGTTGGTCGGCTGTTGCTGTCGCCGGCACTGCTTGCCACAGCCGGAGCAAAGTGCTTCTCGGCTTGGGCGGCATCAATGGCGTTCTGACGCGAGAAGTTCTCCATGATTCTGCGACGGGTATCCTTGTTAGGGGCCTTCAAGTCGACAATCTCACGCACCACATGGCCGCCAACGACGACATTGTGCAGAGAGTCCTTGCCCTGGGCCGTGGCCAAGAGAACAACATTGCTGTCGCGCGTGCAGTATTGACGAACAATCGCGCAAAGACCCTCGCTGAGCTGTCTACTGCGGCCCTCCTCGCTTTGCACAACAAGCTCGGTCTCTGCCGGGCATAGGCGGTCTAGGTCGTCGAGGATGACTAGTGCCTTACCACCCAAACGAGCACCCCAGCTGGCGCTCATGAACAACCGGTTGAGAGTGTCCTTGATGGTCGCAATCTTGCCCTCCTCGTTGACAAGCTTCCGGCAGGCAAGGTAAGACACGTTGAAGAACTCTGACGTCTTGAGAATGTTGCCGATGTGATGTGCCACCGATGTTTTTCCGGACCCAAGAGCACCTGTGAGGAGAACAGAAGACGAATGGGACAGATGTGTCTGGAGATCGGACAAAATTCCATCAATGCCGGACAGTGGTACTTGCGGGGCTAGTGCGGCAAGATCAGAGTCGGATTCTGCTTCCGAAACCCAGGATGGCTTCGGAATGGCTGGCTGTAGCTCGAAGATGGTGCTGTTGAGGCTCGAGCCAAGAACCCATTTTGTAGAATCAGACGAGCCTTCCGACGGGACGGAAGACAGCTTCAAAAAGCCGCCGGACCAACCGGATATCGTCTGCTCCGGCCCGGGGCGAGACCCGAGAACAAGACCATCCGTCAATGGGCCCTGGAACAATCCCTGGGGCGATTTTCCGCCATAGTAGGACTTGATCCGCTTGAGAGCATCCTCTTTGGCGTGCTGCGTATCGCCGCCAAACTTTAGTGCCGTGGCTTGCTTGGGGCCAGCAGTGTCTTCGAAAGGGTAGAGTTTGATTTTCTGGACCAGTTTCGGTGCCAGCGGCTGCGATGCAGGTTCGATCTTCACAACTCCTCCAACAACACCCTGGCAGCCCAAGGCTGAGCATAGAGCAGACGACAGAGCTGCAGTTTGGCCGTTTGGCGGGTCGTCCCATGGCTGGATATGCACAACAATCCTCGCTGCCGACTCAGTCGTGGCAGTCTGCGTCGTAGGGTTTGTCCCATTTGGGTCGGTCGTACTATCGCCAAGGACAACTTCTCCCCCGGCAGATTGCTTCTTTGGTGCTTGATGGCCGCTCGCTCGCAGCAACGTGACAGTTGCCCATTTCAAGCCCCGGAACTCGTTTGGTACCAAAAGGTCGCGGTCCACCCACACCGAAAGCTGGCTATTTTCGGTAGACGAGTCGTCTTCATCGAACCACTCATCGCAGAACGCCCGGTCGACTGCACGCAGAAAGATCGCTGGCTTCCGCTCCTCCCTCGAACGCCGGGACGAGCTTGCACCACTCTTTTTCGAAGTGCTTGCAATGCTCCGGTTTTCCCTGTTGCTGCGCGAAGGCTTGGCACGTGTCTTGGGGGCCACGATGACCTCGGCGTCGGGGGCGACTTTGGCAAAAGGTCCGTCAAAGGGCACCGCTGGCTCGAGAGACAGAACCTTGATGTTGGCAGTTGCCGTGGGTGAGAGATGGAGTGTAAGGGGATGCGGGGTTATGGGAGTCCCGCTCGGCGATGATCCGGTGTAGGCAGGGTTCGGCAAAGCGCGGATCTGGTTCATGAGGTTGAGCTCAAGAAAGGTGGCGTGGAGCTCAACCATTTCCCAGTCCTCAGGGGTCAATGGCTCGATATTGATGGTGTGTGCCAGTGGCGGATCGAGGTGGATGCTGGCAGTAACTTTCTGGCCGTCGCGCAGGCCGAGGGTGTTTGCGAATGTCGCGTCGATCTCAACCACGTTGATCTCCTGGTCGATGTTTCCAGCACGGTTACCAGGCCCAGCACGGGCGCTGCTCGTGATGCTGTCGCGGCCCACAAGGGAGGCCATCTTCCGGCGACTGGGCATGCCCGTCCAGCCGACAAAGACAGACCGCTGGCTAGGGGTCGAGGGTGTCGAAGAATCGCTTCGTGGCGGGGCTGGAGTGCGGTAGGTGAGCTCGATGACGACATTCTGAATAGGCTACACAAAAAGGAGGTCAGTATCGAGTGGTTCAAGCAATGCGACATCGTGATGCATACCGTATCAACATTGAGCAATGCATTGACCAGTGTCGGCGGCAGATTGACAAAGCACTTCTGGAGCTGTACCAGTGACAGCTCGGCTGGGGTCGACTGCGCGTTCTTACGGGACGCCATGGCTGCGTTTTTGTCGTAGGGTTGGCCGAAAACAAGAGGAGCTGGTGTTCAGCCGCTCGATTGGCCTTGTGATCGTGAACCGTCGTGCATGCGCATGGGAGCTTTACCCCGTACTCTCACCTTGAGCTAATTGGCCCAATGGGGAACTACCCACCAACTGTTGCCGAGGCTTGTAAATGCGGTACTCCCCTGTGGCTAGTGCTTTAATGCGCCACAAAAGAACAGTATCAATTAAACACGTCCTTGACGCGTTGCGCAAAACGACGCGTCAACTCGCGTTCTGTTCCTGACCTGGCCCACTGTCGCAGCGGGAGCACCAATCGCCCTTGCCCAACCTCCCTAGTAACGGCAGGCATGTGGACGGCAACCACGACCAGGTCGAGAGGAAAGGGAAAAAAGAAGGAAAGAGACAGCCGCAACGGGTTTGCGCCCATTTTGACCCCCCTCTTTGTTTCTACCTTGCAACATCGCGACTTTGCATCATCCTTGGAGCTTCTCCATTGCGCTTCGCTCACCGCCATCTTGTTTCCGACTGGCTTGTTTTGACATCTTGCACATCAGATCTCAAACATCACCTCAGCACAATTCCTCTCCGTCTATCGGTCCATCCGCAGCAATGGCCGAAAAACTTCCCACCTACAAGAGGATCGTGGACTACAGCAAGCAACTTGGTCAGTTTGCGCAAAGCTTTGCATGCACCCCCGCACCAACATACTAACAGTCTCAGATGCATTCAAGGACTTTCTGACGACCTTCAAGGCCACTCCGGAGCAGGCTCTCACCCACGCCCTCGACAGCATCAATATTGGCGATGACATCAGCGACGTGTTTGACGATGACGAAGATGAGGAGACGATCCAGCGCCGCGCGCGCGAGAAGCTAGCCCGGCAGCAGCCGCAGCAAAAGTACAAGATCTTACTGCAAGAGCTTGCTGACCGCAAGATCAACGAAATCTGCATCGATCTCGACGACTTGGCAACGTTTGAACATGAACAGGACAACGAAAGCGACCAGAAGCTGGTCCACTCCGTCGAGTACAATACGAAGCACTACGTCGAGATCCTCAGCCAGGCCGTGGACGCTCTGCTCCCCGAACCGAGCTCCGAAGTTTCGTGAGTAGTACAATACTGCCTAGAACCATTGAAAATGCTGACCTTTGAATAGCTTCAAGGACGATACCCTTGACGTTCTGATGGCGCGCCGCAAGCTGCGCAACAAGGAGCTGCAGGACAGCGCCGAGGCCACTGCTGATCCTGGCGTTCTCGACGACGTCTTCCCCGCCGAGCTCACTCGCCGCTACACCCTGGTCTTCAAGCCTCGTACTACTACCCTCGAGCACCCCATCAAGCCCCAGGCTGTTCGTCAGGTCCGTGGTGAGGACATTGGCCACCTTATTACCGTACGTGCCATTGCGACTCGTGTCACCGACGTCAAGCCGATCGCCCAGGTCAGCGCGTACACTTGTGACCGCTGTGGTTGCGAAATCTTTCAGCCTGTCAACGACAAGCAGTTTTCCCCTCTGACTGTCTGCCCGTCGGAAGCCTGCAAGAAGAACCAGTCCGGTGGCCAGCTTCAGCCTTCGTCGCGCGCCTCCAAGTTTCTGCCTTTCCAGGAGGTCAAGGTGCAGGAGCTTGCCGAGCAGGTTCCGGTCGGACAGATTCCCCGTACACTGACTGTTTTCTGCTACGGCAGTCTTGTGCGCCGCGTCAACCCTGGCGATGTCGTCGACATCTCGGGCATCTTTATGCCCACCCCCTACACTGGCTTCAAGGCCATGCGTGCCGGTCTTCTTACCGACACCTACCTTGAGGCTCATCACATTGTTCAGCACAAGAAGGCGTATGAGGACATGAAGATTGACCCTCAGCTGGTTCGCCGTATCGAGCAGTTCCAGCAGTCGGGCCAAGTCTACGAGTACCTTGCAAAGTCTATCGCGCCCGAGATTTTCGGCCACCTGGACGTGAAGAAGGCTCTCCTCCTTCTCCTGGTCGGCGGTGTCACCAAGGAGATGGGTGACGGCATGAAGATTCGTGGCGATATCAACATCTGCTTGATGGGTGACCCCGGTGTTGCCAAATCGCAGCTTTTGAAGTACATCTCCAAGGTCGCGCCCCGTGGCGTTTACACGTCTGGTCGTGGTAGCAGTGGTGTCGGTCTGACTGCGGCCGTGATGCGCGACCCTGTCACGGATGAGATGGTCCTGGAAGGCGGTGCTCTGGTTCTGGCCGACAACGGTATCTGCTGCATCGATGAGTTTGACAAGATGGACGACAACGACCGCACGGCTATCCACGAAGTCATGGAGCAGCAGACAATCAGCATCAGCAAGGCCGGTATCTCGACGACGCTGAACGCCCGGACTTCCATCCTGGCAGCAGCTAACCCGATCTACGGCCGCTACAACCCCCGCATCTCTCCCGTCGAGAACATCAACCTCCCGGCGGCACTGCTGTCGCGTTTCGATGTTATGTTCCTTCTGCTGGATACCCCGTCGCGCGACAACGATGCCCAGCTTGCTAAGCACGTCACCTACGTCCACATGCACAACAAGCACCCTCCAATTGGCGGCGAGGATGACATCATCTTCTCCCCTCACGAGGTTCGCGCTTACATTGCCCGCGCCCGCACATACCGGCCCGTCGTCCCCGAGGACGTTGCGGAGTACATGAACAAGACTTACGTTCGCATGCGTGAGCAGCAGAAACGCGCCGAGAAGCGTGGCAAGCAGTTCACGCACACGACGCCCCGTACTCTGCTGGGTATCGTTCGTCTGGCCCAGGCCCTGGCACGTCTTCGCTTCAGCTCTGCCGTTGATCGCTTCGATGTCGACGAGGCTCTTCGTCTGATTGAGGCTAGCAAGGAGAGTCTGGATGCTGACAACATTGGCGGTGCCGGCCCGGGTGGCGGACGCCGCGGCGCCAATGCCAGTAGTCGCATTTACAACTTTGTCAAGTCACTGGCCGACACTGGTGCATGCCGGGCCGACGACAATGACGACGATGAGGATGCTGGTGGCAGTGGCGGTATCGAACTGAGCCTTCGTCGTGTCAAGGAGCGTGTTATTGCAAAGGGGTTCACCGAGGATCAGTGGTTGACTGCTCTGGACGAGTACTCTGCCATTGATGTCTGGCAGACGGCAGGCAACATGAGCCGACTCGTGTTCATCACGTCCAATGACGCCGAGGACGACGAGGAGATGGACGAGTAGGAGCCTAGAGACCAGGGACCATGACGTGCTTTGATTTTACGTGCCACTTGACTGATTTTGTGAGTGGCTTTTGTTGCTTATACTAGGGGCCGGCGTTAATTGGCGATTTGAACCTTTATTTCTTTGATACTTGAATGCGAAATTACTTTTCCTAGATTTCTCGTTACTATTCCAACATGACTTCGGGCTACTTTGAAGGTCCATCTTTTAGACGGCTAACACTTGTAATGTTCTTAAGCGTATTGTCATTAGTAAATATGCCATAGAATTCAAGCACGGTGCAGTGTTTTCTGGTATTTCAAAAGAAAAAACTGCCTGAATATTTATATGCAAACTTCTGCCATCTATAGTACATTTTAAATTTTTGTAATAATTCATAACGACGACGCTTTGTATATATACAAGCCGCATACACGTCGCTCAATTGATTTGTGTTCAGATTGTTTCAACCTGTCATGCATTACTTCATGCCTGGCTTGACGCTGAGCAGGGCACTCCGCTCCATCTCGCCAACTAGACCATTGCCGTTCAGGGACCAGAGCGACGTGACTTCTTGCTCCGTCACCATTTGGCGGACAACACCGCTCGCAGCCCAGTACTCCATAAGGGACCGAGCCTCGGGCTTGCTAACGCCACCCAATGTCATCAGGTCAACGTTCTTCAGCACCGCCTCGACGCGGTCGTCGTAGCCCTTCTTGTAAGGCTCGCGGACAGGCATGGGCTGCTTGTCCTCAACGGCCCCCACGCCGACGTTGGCCTGCTCAGCGCGACGTTGGCCAAGAGCCAGATCGAGCGAGTGAACGATGGTGTAGTTACCACGCGATATGGCACCAATAATGGCGGCACCGTGGGGGTACTCGATGGCACCGGAAAGCGAGTCAACGAAGAAACGCACAAGCGTGAGATCGTGGGCGTGGATCGGCTCCAGAGAGGGCTTCTTGTAGGCAGTCGGCTTCATAATGTGGGAGATGCCATCGGCGGTGAACAGGACGGGCGGGCGGGCCAGGGGCTTGCCATCGGCGTCGACTGGCTTGGGATCAGAAAGCTCCTTAAGAAGGGCCTGAAGAACATCCCAAGCGTGGTCGGGTTCCTTGGCGGCCTCGGTAAGCTGAAGCAACGTGCTACCAGCCGAGATAGCGTTGGACAGGTTGCTGTGGTTGTGGGCCGTCGTAAGCTTCGACAGCACAGGCGCGTTGGCCTCCATGAACCGGCGAAGAAAGGCGAGTGTCGCAGTCGGCTGCAGGTACTGGGTAGGGTCCGAGTTGGGCAGCGGTGCATAGTCTACCGAACCGTTGGCAAGCTCCTGGGCTGCGGCGAGTTAGCATATGAAAAAAGAGGCAGATGGTCAAGCATCTCACCCTCAGGAATGTGGAAGACGAGCCAGCCGTCCAAAAAAGCATACGACATTGCCTGCATGAGCATAGTCGACTTGCCAGCAATGCGCTTGCCGTCGATAACCATGCGCAATGCCTGCTTCTTGTCACTGACAGCCGCCTTCATCTTGTTAACAAGCTCGGCCGTCTCGGACCGCAGCAGGAGAGACGGGTGGCGGAAGAGCTTGAAGTTCTGGGTCGGCTTGAACGCCTGGACCGCGCGAAGCTGGTCGATCAGAGCGTCGGGGAGCTTGGCAATGCGACCATCGCATGGAACTGGTGCCGCTGGCGGTCCGGATTCCCAGCCGCCAGGCAGGGATTCTGGTTGTGTTGTCGGAGCTTCGGTCGTTGTGGAGGGAAGCTGGCCGCACAGGTGGGCCGAAGTGAGCTGCTCCAAGCCGGCGACTTCGAGAGCGTTGACATTGCTCAGCACAATGCGCTTGCGGTACGCTTTGCGCTCGCCTGGGAGCACAGCCTTGCCGCGACTGAATAATGGCTTCTTCTTCTTTGTGGGCGATTGGGCGTTGCGACCAGGGCGGTAGTGCGAGGCTCCTCCCTTGGCGGGGTTCGATGAAGAGGTTGAGAAAAGCGCGGCGCGCGAAGCGATATATGAGATGGAGGGTGTGTAGGAAGCGAGTGGTATCGAGCCGGCTGCTAGTGATGCCGCAACAGATGTGGTTGCGGGGAGCTGTGCCCGGGCCGGGATGAGCGCAAGAACTGCCGAGGGCGACCGCGTGAGCAGCCGCCTCGAGCAGTTGGCAGCAGCCGACATGGCGAATGGCTGGGTTTCGAGAAGACCGGGGTCGGAGAGGGCCTATACTGCCTTGTCGGGTCGCAATACCGTCACTTTCGCTCGCCGAGACCTCACGATCGTGAAAATCGTCCTGGCGCAATTTTTCGCAGAGCTACCGTCGATGCCCCCAATTTTCTGGCGGTCGTCAAATTGACCAATAGAAAGTGTCACTTTTTCAGCCACATTTGCATGGCTAGTGTGGCGCCAGGCGCGTTGAAGTTTTCAGGCAGTGGGGCAGCTGCAAATCGAATCAGCATTATTCTGGGTCAAAAAGTTCAGGTATTTAAACGGCGCCTTCCTCACTTCTTCAGTCTTCTCGTCGTTCTTTTCTTGTGTTTCAAGGCGCAAGAAGCAGCTTTGTCGGGTACTTCCTTCTCTTTGAAAATGTGAAGGTTTTACAGCGGTTACATGTCTGATTCGGTCACTGTTCCTGGTGCCCGCAGTCCGCCATAGCCCGCCCCTGTTTTCCGCCAAACAGACACGGTTTTCAGTACTGTCTCCAGGCTACAAAGGCTCAAGTGAGCATTCGTCCGCTTCTCTCTCCAACCCAACCACGACAACGCGACACCACGCATCACGCGCACCTGTCCCGTCCCTCTTGCGTCTGTTAGAAGGTCCATCACAATGTCGGCAGACATCATGGAAATGTTCTGGCAGGCGCCGCCTGTGGCGAGGTATGTCTTGCAACCACCAACCAGCCAGTCGCATTTGAGCGCCTTGCTAACCTCACAGAACCATTGCTGCAGCTACATTCGCTTGCTCGGTCGTCGTCCACTTTGGCATCTTGAGCTACTATTACTTTATCTTCGACCTTGGTTTCCTCACGCAACTGCCACCTCAAGTCTGGCGCTTTGCCACCTGCTTCCTCGTCTCGCACCCGAAGCTGTCCATAGTCTTGGATCCTTACTTTCTGTTCCAGGCTCTTCGGGAGCTCGAGGTGGGCAACTCGCGCTTCTCTCGGCGCGAGGACTTGATCTGGTACCTGGTCTTCATTGCAGCATCCATCATCGTAAGTCGCTGCTGCTTTGATCCGTCGTATTGTTTTGTGACGTCTCGCGTTTTTGCGTTTTTGCTTCTGCATCAACACCTCATATACTGCCCGGCTAGCTCGTTATATGACCCTACTGCTTTCCGGTTCCTGAAAATGAGGAAGATTACCCCCAGGACTTCAGCCGGCCCGTCATTCGCAATCATTCAAAGGGTTGGTTTGGGGTCCTGGACACGGGTGGGACTGCTTTTGGATGACTCGCGCAACGTTCTATGTTGCCGGGTGGTACTAGCGCCCTACATTACAACTAGAAACCATTGTACTTCTGTATCCTTGCTGTTCACAGCTAACAGAACCCAAGACGTTGAACAAGGTGCTCTTTGACACCGGCGGATTCTACCTGTCGGGCCTTATCCTCGCATTGACCTATACAGGCCGCCAGGACCAGCGTGGCCTCAAGGCCAACTTCTTCTTCGTGACCATCCCCGCCCAGCTGGTCCCGTATTCCATGATCCTGGTGGACGTCTTGATGAACGGACCGTTTGTCCTCCCTGGCCTCATCTGCGGCCTTCTGTCGGCCCACCTGTACGACTTCTTGGCCCGGACGTGGCCCGAGTTTGGTGGTGGCCCGAACCTGTTGGCGACTCCGTCGTTTGTGTCTCGTCTTGTCGGCACGGCTTCGGGGCCTGCCGGTGCCACCTTTGGCCGGTCGTTCCGTGGTACAGGCCAGACCGCTGGTTCGAGCTCGGGATCGGCTGCCGGCAGTGGCCCGTTACCTGATTCTTGGAAGACGCGTGGTAGAGGCCAGCGTCTGGGCAGCGACTGAAAGAGATCATGTGTTAGCCAGAACCTCTCAATAGCGTACTGGCCACATAGGTAAGACAAGGAGGCGCTTCTACTGAGAAGGAACTATTTTCGTATCACTGTGCCAGACGAAAATATAAATCAATATAAAGGAGTACACGGTATATGAAGCATGCAATTTCGTTGTGGTGACCGGTTCCAACAAGAGTATCTACTGGTGAGAGGCTAAATTTGACTGGCGTAAATATCGGGATGCCCGTGGGTTGCCCACACCTAAGAAGAGCCGGGCTGCGTTGGCAGCGACCCCGGATTGTCTTCCTGGTCGGGCCCGCTCAGCCGCCGGGCCTTGGATCGACTTGTATCCGTTTTAATCGGAGGAGGAATATCTCCCTTTGGGCTGCGCACATCCGAGAACGACTTCAGCTGCAAATTCGGCGGGATTGCAGGGCCGTTGATTGGCAAATGTGCCCCTGGTAGCGAATTAAGCTCGTATGTTGTCGATGAAGTTGCCCCGAGAGGAATGAGGAAAGGGTTGATAGCGGAGGTGTTGGACTTGGCAGAGATCATGCTGGTAGCACTCTTGGGTGTCTTGGGACTCGTCATTCCCCTGCTTATCATCTCTCTCGGTGACCGGTTGTGCTTGGAACTAGTCAACGACTTGAGGCTCTTTGGGGAAGCAATGCTGCGCAGACTGAGGGGGCTTTTGAGAAAGCCGAAGCTACCAGCTGGTGACCGAGTTTCGGGAGAGGCCTCTGCGCTAAGTACTTCGGCTTCTTCGCGCTCGGCAGCATGGATATGAACGGCATCGATGTATTGTTGTTGTGCGAAGTCATCTGGGGGGACGTATTTGGGATTCTTGGTCGACGTTTCCTCGGGGGCAAGTGCCGCAGGGTTGCGGCTTCCGGAGCGAAACGCTCGCGGAATGAAGGCCGGGTGCGTGGGCATGACGTCTAGGCCTCTGGTGGCACGTATGTCTGAATAAGGATCGTGGGCCGGAGCAGCCAGTTGCGCCAAAGGGGCAGTCACGTTTTTGACAGGCGGTACAGGTGGCTGCCGTGGCCACTCGTGTGGCCGAGTGATGCCGCCAGTATCTAAGCCCCAGAGAGCCCCGGTAGCAGTTTGCGTCTCCTCATGTGTGCGCTCGGGAACTGCAAAGGCCTGGGTCCTGATGTGGTCGTAGATGTGCATCTCGTTGGGGTTGGGGACTTGATAATTGCGACGATGCTCTGCTCCTGGCTCTACCTTGTAGTCTCGAGTATAGTAGTAGCCTGGAGACATGCTTGGTTGAGCAATGTGTAGGGTGCCAGACTGAACACTTCTGGTCATGCTTTGCCGGTACTCATATTTTCTCTGGCTGCGCCAATAGAGATAGAAGAGAACACAGGCCAACAAAAGCAAAGCGCATGCACCGAAACCAATGCCGATGATTGCGCCGGTGCTCAAAGGAGACGGCTGGGACGAGGAATCGTCTCGCACCTTAAGAGCCAGAGTCGACATGGTGATATGAGAGAACAAGACTGTTCATCGGCGACGATCAAGGCAGGCTGGGCCCTTTCAGAGGCTCACAGTTCTTGTGAAGTTGAGCAATGAAGGGAAACGGCAACAGCATGGGCTGTCAGCCAAGAAGGCTTGTGGTTCGTAATCTTGTCGGTTTGGCCACGAGTCGAAGTCGCGCCTGAGCCCAGATGTATGCGATCGGAATGACTAGACCTCAGTTCTACTGTACGAGGAAGGGGGAATGTCTTTTATATCTGGAGAAGCCTCGGGCAAAAGTGCGGGTGCAGGTATGCTACGGCTCGAGCGCCTGGCAGATACACATCCAACACGCACGCATGGGCACACACAAGTGCAGTAAGATCAGCGGATCCTACGCCAGGCCAGCCAACACCACTCGCAATGTAACCTAGGTTGTCACCCAGGTCTGACCAACGGGCCGCTTGTCGATGTATATGTACTCTTTTGCCGCGAATTATCCACTTTCGTGCGGCAAAAGAGGAAGCTCGACGGCATGCCCAAAATCACTAAAATCGATAAACTACCAAGTAAGTACCAACCCTGCTCTTTTAAGCGGCTGTTTAAAATACATAAATCAAAAAATTGCGGTATAAGTTCGAAGGAAAAACAGAATTAATCGATCCTTAATTTATGTCGGCAGACTCAACAGATCAGCAAGGTGACAGAGTACTCCGTACATAGCAAACACTACGTAGGCTCTTGAGGCCTTTATTTCTTGGTATCTCTTCCCCGAAACTCCGCTGCAAATTCATAAAAAATGAAAGTTATGCAAAGGCAAAAACGTTTAAAAAATAAAAAAACCAGAACGGCGCGAAACCTCCGAACAGGCCCAGCAGGATATATATACTCGTCAAAGTGCGCCTGAGACTGGCTGACCGACCACCCGCCGGGTCTTTGAACGAATCTTGCCAATGTCGATCGGAGGAGGCGCATTTGCTCTCCGAACTGGGTTATGAACCGCTTTCCCCGAGTAAATAAGAAGCTGGTCGCTGCTTGGGCTTATGCTGCGGCTTCTCAGCGAAAGGTCTGAGCTGCCATATGGACTTTCGTGCCCACGATGAGTCGTCTGCCAGCTATTCTCGGATCTTGAAGAAGAGGCAGTTCCAGCTGTAGAGGGCCTGGGTGACCCGCGCGCCCGAAACGCCGGCGATGGGGGAGGCAGTAGACTCGCCACATCGACAGCGGGAGGGTTCTTGGCGACATTGAGATAGTGCTGGGCCGTGTAGGTATCAGCTCTGTAGGATTTGTGCTGTGTGTTTGACGTGGCAACTGGGGCGATAGGGTTGCGGCTTGGGCGCGTAAATGCTCGAGGCATAAAAGCTGGATGTGCAGGCATTTCGTCCAACCTCTTGCCCATTTGATAGACGTTCGCCGCGTCCTGCACCTCTGTTGTTGGCACGTGGGCCAACGATCGCGCCGAGGGCAAGCCCTGCGCAATGTGCTGCTGCTGCAGAAAATGCTGTGCTTCTTCGATTTGTCGACGAAGAGCCCGTGGTGTATCACGCCCCCACAGTTCCGAGCTAAGAGGCACGCCGGCGCTTGACAGGCCAGCTTTCGCGGCCGGAACAACAACGTACTGGGCTTGGATGTGCTGGTGCGACTCCTGGGCGCTTTGGACAGGTGCACCCTGTTTGTAATCTGTGGTGTAGAACGTGTTGTCTTGGCGGCTGGACTTCCCAGAGACAGACAGCGGCTGAGAGACGGACTGCGTCATAGAGTTCTCTTGCAACGCGAGGTATCTGGATGCCCGAGGAGACATCCGTCTTCTCTGTGATTTCCAGAGAAAGTAAAATAAAACCATGGCAATAAGGAAAAAGGCCGTGCAGCCAACAACGATGCCGATGATAACACCCTGGCTCAGAGAGCCTCCGGTGTCATTGTCATCCGTGCCAGTAATACCAACAGCGCTAGAAGAAAAAAGAGTGCTGTTGAGGCCAAGAATGTTACCCGGCGACGGCTGCTGTTCACATCCAGCTTCAAGAGCAACCAAGACTAAAAGCACATGGTCAGTTGACTGGAAAAAACACTCGAGGGCAGCTGATCGCGCCCATGGGTCGACCCAATTTACGTACAGTTTGAAAGGTAGGTGTGGGACGTCTCGGACCGGAGACATGTCTGACAACTCTTTAATGACGATGAAAAAGCGCTGCTGTTGGAGCAATACTTGTAGGTTGTCGAGTTATCAGCCTTGAGAAGGTCAGACTTCAAGTCTTCTTCGAGAAACTTGCAACTGCTAGAAGATGCGCAGCTTGACGCTTCCGATGTGTTGGCTGAGTCTTTGGATGGGTAGGCAAACAGGCAAACATCGACGGCGTAGCGAATGTTGTAGAGATAGTACTCAATATCCGATTTTGTACCACTTGCTGCAGTGCCATTTTGAAGACAGCTGATGCAGTTTCTGTATTTCGTGCCTGTGGCTGTGGACCAGAAATCTTTGTCAGAGCAGGTGATTTGTGATGGTGTGGTAATGTTTCCGAGCTCAGTGCTAGGGCCATCCATGCAGTATGCCTGACACTGCGAGTCGGGGCCGACCCGGAGGGCGTTTGTTGAGGGAAAGAGAATGTTGGCGACGACGGCGAAACTCAGGCGAAAAAGCCCAACATGTTTTTGTGCTAGCATCCTGATTGAAACGGGAACGAGAGTTGTTGCTGGGAATGATGTAGCAAGTAGGCCTGCACACTGGCCATATAATATCAAGGATTGTACTGAAGAAATAAAGACCGTATGGCGGTATCGTTGGGCCAGCCGAACGAAGTAAAGCAGATTCGAAGAAAGGAAAAAGATATTAAAATGCTCCAGACAAAGCAGTAAAGAAAAACGGCTTGACCAGCAACACCGTGTAAAAGAATCAATGAAAGATGAAAGAGTGTTGAGCCAGAGCTTGGTACTCTTGCGATCTGGGCGGGGATGCGATGCTTTTTGAATATCGCATAAGAAACATGTTTCCGAGCTGAATACAAGGCGCGTTAAATCGAACCTATTTGCAGCTCGAAGCAGGCGGCAATATTCTCCACCGAAGCATGTCAAGCGGCTACAGTTCGCAAGTGCATTTTGGTCGGATTGGGATTGTACTCCGTATATTTAAAATACCTTGGCGATAGAGGCTGTACCGTTTGGGGCGTGCGCCCTTTTTAGAACTCGCTGACATTGAACAGGGAAACGAAGCGGCCTAATGGGGCCAGCTCACTCGCCCGAGATGGTACAAAGTATTATAAATTCCGGGCCAGCTGTTTTGATACTGCGAGCGCATCTTCAAGTGGATTTTAATGCATGTTGCCATGCATGTCAAGCCCCTCTTTGGCCTTTTGACACGGTGCTTCCACAACATACTCCGTAGGTATCTGCCACTCGAAGAAGGCGGTTGTTTTTGAAAATATCGAAATTAATTCCAACCAACCCAGCTTCAACCACCCACGGCTTCCGTCGGGAGAATACTGTTTCAGTCGGGGAACAGCGCACCATGAACGACAATGGCAGGCTCACATGAGCAAGCGCCGGCCAAAAAAGCGGCCAGGTTTTCGACCAACCACATGTCCTTCTCCCAACCCGCCAAGAACGTGAAAAACAACACTGCTTAAGCGCCGGCCCCCAAAAGGATTGTGATCCCTGCTAGCTTATGGCGACCTCCCGCGCGCATAAACAAATCAAGAAAAGAAACAAAAAGTGCATGACAGTTTCGGTGAAAAAGAAACAACAGAGCTCTGCAGTAAATTCGATAAATAGTAGGGTTTGATCAAACTGGGAAACAGCTTCGAGTCGGCAGTTATGCTAAAGTTATGCGGGATGTTATGCAACCAGCTTGAAAGTTAGCCGCTGGTGGTCTATTTGCTTGTAGACGCGATGCAAACACGTCAAAAACAGCCGCTGCCAAAGACATCAGCAATAGGGGATACGGAGGTCATCAATTGGATGAAGAAGGGGCCAGCGGTTCAGTTGATCAAGCACGTATGCGCTTGCCTCGCCAACAGTTGAGTGACGAGAGCACCACGACACAGTTGGCAGGCTCAGTGGGCATCGAAAATCAGCAAAAAACCACTGTGAAAACTACATCTGTCCCTAGGCAAGAGCATGGCCCAATGAGTCCCAAATACACATGGTTATCATATTTGGTGCTTTCGTAGCCTGCAACTGTCACGGGTGACACCTGAGGAGCATGGACGCCGGCAAACTTCTATTCGGAAGTCGCGATGTATGGTATTATGGCAGTTCCTTCTGTCCGCTGAGTAGATGCCTCTGGGGCTGGGGAAACTAGAACCAGTACTGTAAACAAACGGAATACGCAAACGTCGTTGAGACTCTCGTGCCTTTTTCTCTTCATCATCACATCACCAATTCTTACCGGCGCACGAACGCCTCTCCCAGTCTCTTGCTTCTGACTACCTGAGCTCGATTTCTTGGAAGCTTCTTTCATTGGGACAAATTTCAGTCACTTTACTCTTTCTTCCTCATCTATCACCATGTGTTGTCTCTCCGGGCTTCTTGCAACAGCACTGGCCCTCGGGCAGCTTTAGGCTGGCGCCCGCGCCCTCCCCGTCCACGACCACCTCCTGGAGCCCGAGTTTTCCATCAGCGACTTCCATTGGAGTTGCTCCGACGATGAGAATACCTGCAGCTATGCCTTTCAAATCTCTGAGCAGCCCAACAGCTTCTCGGCGGCGGAACATCCGGTCTTCTGCCACTTTGATGTTCGCCGTGACGACGAGAACTTTGTTTCCAACTCGGCCTTTGGCAACGTTCCCTGCGATGGCCTCCCAAGTTACCGCTGCAGTGCCGCATGGACTCTGGACGACTACATTATCCTGGCCATTGACAACATCACAAGCTCACGCCGCGCTTTTTTCGGAATCGCAACCGACGAAGATGAAGGCGTGCAATTTGACGACGGCCGTATCTTTTCCTCTGTCGTGATTCCTACATCGGACCCCGAAATTGCCATCCCCCCAGACACTCTTCTGGCCGAATATGTCATCCCCCCTGATACTCTACTTGGCAACGCGAACGACATGAAGGAGGCCGATAGCCTGGTGTACGGTGAGAGACATTTGCTCCCGAACCTAGTCTCCGAAGACGAGGCTGTGCCTGCTTCTGCTGCAGCGACTTCAACTGTTGCCAATGATATACCGGACAATGCCGAAGAATCACTCGATACCAACGTTTTCAGCCTTGCAACCGGACAGCCCGATGAGACGGCGAGCGCTCAAGACGAGCCTCAATCCTATGTTACACGTGGCACTACAAGTCTGGTTACTGATGCTACACTCACAAGCAACGATGGCAGTGGCACAGAGTCGCATGCTACTACCCCTTTCGAAGAGGTTTTCGGAAGCCACATTCTCCAGGCCGACGATGGTACACCCGAGGTTCCGGACAATTCCATTGAAGCCGCACACTACGAGGATGCCAGTAGCCAGCTCGACTCTTATGCCAATCGAGGTGACCACGGCGATGACAGAGATGATAGACATGATTCTGGCAAGCCATCCACCGCCATGGAGCTTCCGGTCAATGAACGTGGCAAACAGTACACCAAGGAAAACCACCGGTCCATTGCAAGTGTATCCAGATGTAGGTACCTCGGCCAGGCGTTTTCGAAATGCATCTCGGCTAACAGATGAGCAATCTCATACGATACGAACACAACCAAGTGGCAGTTTATGTTTGCCAACTACCCTTTTGGGCCTTCTTTCGCTCCTACTATCTTTTGGCTCAACTGCTACATCACCGTCGACTTTGACAGCAGCGCCGAACCGAACTTTGCTAGTTGGTATAACAAGAAGTGCGAGGGTTGGGACTGGTACTCCTCGGTGTATATGTCTTGGGGCCACAACCAGACGGCAGACTCTGCCGTGGCTACGGTAGTCTTGTGAGTGTCTCCCGTACTCTATAAACACAGTTGAGCCATGTACTGACGCCCTTCGCAGCCCCAAGCTCGGTGAAATTTCCTGGTTTGGCTGGGACAGTGTCACTCATTTATTTTCCGAAAAGGGTGCCGGCACTCCGTGGCAGCTCCAATCCAGCGTTGAGTTGTACACGTCTTGATTGTACTTTGGCGGGGTGTGTTTTTATTATCAGATGAGTGAGCTCAAACCACCGTATCATAGCTATCCATGCAAATGCATTCATAATTAATCTGGCGCTTTTCAAAAAGACCATGGAACTAAATGCTGCTATTTTCGGGCAGGGCTTGAGGCGCTAAAAAGCACCACGGTTTTCTGCCTGGTTGTTAAGCGCAGAGTGGCAGGACAGAACCCAGTGCCGCCTCCTGATTGGCCCAATATCAATAATAGATGTGATTTAATTCACAGCTTCTGCACAGGCCCTCCGACATTTATGGTATGATTGAGAATTGGGCCATTATCGCCCTGGAATATATATTCAGCCCAACGATAAATATATGTCCTCAGTTCGTTCCACATAATGCTCCAATGATGTGTGAAGAATCGAAGCGCCGGGTGACGGCTGTCTAAATATATTGCAGCCAAAACACTCGAACTGCACCATGCAATTGGTGCGACTAACGTCACATGCATATTCCATCCAACCTGCCCCTTTGCCGCCAACACATCAATACCGCATGGGTTAAAAAACACTA
The DNA here is from genome assembly GCA_029298855.1 of Ophiostoma populinum. Classification (NCBI taxonomy): domain Eukaryota; kingdom Fungi; phylum Ascomycota; class Sordariomycetes; order Ophiostomatales; family Ophiostomataceae; genus Ophiostoma; species Ophiostoma populinum. Next base: position 1,028,457 of record JANSLU010000020.1, on the reverse strand, counting down.
CTTCCTCTGTCTTTTTGCGATATTCGAGCGACTTCTTTCTCTTTTGCTTTCTGACATTCAATTGCATTTGGCAGCCGACTATCGTCAGACGTTTTGCCAGCCTTTGCTCTGGGTCTTTTTGCATATCGCGCCTCGGTCCTTTCTACTTGCAGCTTCGGTCTGTTGCCTTGCGTTTCGCCTTGTTGTATTCGATACCGGCTCGCACCTTTACCCTTATCTGAGCAACCCCTCTTCATGCATGCCTGGGCGGCGGGCACTTTTGCAGCATCACAATTCCATCGACAGCTTTGCGATTGGGCGTTGAAGCAAAACGCGCATTTCTCTCTTTATTTACGCAGGACGGACGGCCTCGCTACGCATTGAAAGGCAGCCGACTCTACAAGAAAGAGCGGCTGTTTTGTTGTGGCCTTTGCAGTGCTCGGCAAACAAGCAACCGCGTCTTTCGCTGGCTCGGTGGCAGCGCCAGACACCCGGCGTCCTTTTCCGAATCTCCCTATACGCATAGAGCCCGGCGCACACTATGAGGATCGCGTGCCTTCAGTTCGCCCCGCAGGTCGGGGATGTCAACAACAACCTGAACCGCGCCGATGCTGTCCTCAACAAGTGCCAGGACCTTGACGGGCTAGACCTTCTTGTGCTCCCCGAACTCGCTTTCAGCGGTACGTTTTCCTTGCACCATGGACCAGGCGCCGCTCCTTGGTCCTGCCTCTCTCGCCAGCCTCTCTCGCCAGCCTCTCTCGCCAGCCTCTCTCGCCAGCCTCTCTCGCCAGCCTCTCTCGCCAGCCTCTCTCACTTGCCCGTGCTAACACTCGGCGTTTTCCAGGCTACAACTTCCAGTCTCTTACGCACATTGCGCCACACCTCGAGCTTGCTGGCGTCGGGGTCAGCGCGCTCTGGGCCACGACGACGGCGCTCCGGCTGGACTGCAATGTGGTCGTCGGCTACCCGGAAAAGGTCGACATGAGCGGCCAGTGGCCGGCGTCGCCCGAGTACTACAACTCGGCCATTATGGTGTGCCACGACGGCGAGATCATTGCCAACTACCGCAAGTCGTTTCTGTACGCGGTAGACGAGAAGTGGGCGCTCGAAGGCCTCGATGGCTTTTTCGAGGCCAGCCTGCCCGACCTCGGCAATGTCGCCATGGGCATCTGTACGTGCTGCAATGATTTGTCTCTCCACACTCGTTTCTTGGGTCAGAACGGACTGCTAACGTTTTCCTCTGTGGTTGGCATATACAGGCATGGACATCAAGTACGTAGTCTTTACCGAGGCGACCTCGAAACCGCAAAAGCTAACCGTCTAGCCCCTACAGGTTTGAGGCGCCGTGGAACGCCTTTGAGTTTGCCTTCCACGTGCTCGAGGTTGAGGCCAACCTCGTCATCCTCACCATGGCCTGGCTCACCCGCGATTCGCCAGACGCGTTTGCCCGGCTGCCGCACGAGCCCGACCTGGAAACGATGGAGTACTGGATCCAGCGCCTCGAGCCAGTGATTCGCCATGAGTCGGACGAGGAGATCATTGTCGTCTTCTGCAACCGCTGCGGCGCGGAGGGCGATGCGCTCTACGCCGGCACCAGTGCTGTCGTTGGCGTACGAAACGGCGAGATTCATGTGTACGGCATTCTCGGGCGCGGTGCCAACGAGGTGCTGGTGGTCGACACCGGGCGCGAGCCAGTGGCCAAACTTGTACGCGACAGTGCCGAGGTGGGCCCGACAGGACAGCCGGTAGAGCCGGCGACCCGGCACGCCGCCGACACCGCCCAGCCACGCGATGCATCGCCGCCGCTCTCTGTCGGGGCCGCAGTACGTCAGCGTGCTGCGTCGCGTGCCCAGCAGCATGGGCGGTCGTCTTCCAAGCCGCCGCCCGTGTCAAAGGTGTCCGCGCCCATGTCCCGGGGCCACTATGGCGAGTGGGACTTTGTCACGTACCGGGCCTCTGTGTCGTCGCTGCCCAGCCTCAAGTCGTTTTTCGGCTCGGAAGCGCGGTCGCGGTACACGAGATCCAAGGCGCCGCGCGGCATCTCGAACACTCAGCACAAGGCCATGTCGGGGAACCGCAAAGCTCCGCCAGAAGAGATTATCATCTTTTCGCCGCCTCCTGAGACAACCATTGAAGAAGATGATCTCATCTTTTCGCCACCTCCTGAGACAACCATTGACGACTCGAGCCCCCTTGCGACCCCGGCGTTCCAGATGCTCCGGGAAAACCAGATCTACTACGACAACGGCCTTGACGACATGTTGTCTCCTCCCATGGAAAAACCGTTCGGCCCGCTGGGAAAGGTGCGTGGCGGAACGTCGATGTCGAATGAGGACCGGAGGCTCGCCGAGGTCGACGTGGTCTTTCATGCCGGCCGGCGGGAATTGGCCCGCATGGTCAAGGACGACAATGCGGCGCGTGCCAAGCAGAGCGGACGAGAGAAGAAAGACCACTTGATGCTGCTCAACATGATTGACACGTTTTCGCGCGAGGACGAGGCCGATGTCGAAGACGACGAGTACTCGGATGCGTCCGAGAGCCCGTACGACAAGACGAGCATGCACGAAGGCAAGGGCTACAGCCACGGCTACGACTCTGCGGACACCACGTCGGACATTTCGATCACGACCTACGACGAGCCGGCGCTCAGAGGTCTCAACCCGCTGTCGCCGCCGCTTCGGTCGCTTCGCCACAAGGCGAGCCAGTCTCGCATGCCGACGCCTCTGCGCGAAAGCCACAGCCTCCCCCATCACGTGGAAGAGGTCACGAAGCCGAGCCAGGCAAAGGCCTCGGCCGCTGCGCTGCACCACGACCTTGGCAGCATGACTCTGGCCGACCGAGAGGCGGCCAGCGCTCGCCACGGCCGGCCGCTGGAGCGGTATCCCAGCCGCGGCCACCAGCCACCCGAAAAGACGCAGTGGATCGATGTGGCGCTGGGCACGGGCAATTACTCTGAGATGGCGCCGCGCCAGAAAGAGACGGCCGAGTACGTGCGGCAGCCGTACGCCAGCCACAGCGCGCTCCGCGTCTTGTCTCAGGGGCCCGATCCCAACGACGAGATCATTGCCACGTTCAGCCTCCTGCAGGGCAACCGCCACGCGCAAAGCAGCGCGACGCACACGTCGGGCGCCACGAGCCAGCTAAGCAGCCACGGCGGCCTCGGCGGGGCCGTGGCGCATCACCAGCCGCCGCAGGCGAAGCCGCCGACGTACTCGCGGCGGCAGGCTCGGCGGGCCGAGCGGGCGCTGCCCATCAGCTTCGCGCCGCCGCTGGCATCCGTCGTGCCAGACGAGCCGCTGGCCGAGACGGGGTGGCCCTCGGACCTGTACGGCTACGCCAACAACTATGTCCTCCCGGAGCGCCAGGAGCGTCAGGAGCGCCAGGACCGTCAGGCCTGGTTGCCGCGCGGAGCAGACTACGGCAGCAGCCGACAGACACCCAAGTTCAACCCGCCGACGCCGACGGCCATGAACTTCAAGTCAGGCAAGCCCAGGCCCGCGCTCGCCTAAGCTGGGTGGGCTCTTTCTAGCCTTGGTCAGGCTGCCTTCGTGCTGTGCATGTGGTTTGCCGGTTGGCCTTGCCCGGGCCTCCTTTTGGGCCGGTCTTCATATGACCGGCCGGTGATACATCCTTTGGCGTTCCTCGTATTTCTTGTGCTACGACGACGCCTGATACTCTCCATTCTGAATCTTTGGACTTGCTTTGGACTTGCGCACTTTCTTGTATTTCTGAGCCAGCCTACAAAGTACAAGTGTATTTTTTGGCCAGCCATCTTTGAGCGTTTTTTTGTAATGTAATATATATTTGCTATTTACTTGCTACACCGCTGCGGGTTCTCCATGGTGGGTTTGAATGCGAGTATGATACGAGCTCTGATCTCCGGGTTGCATTTAGCCACTGGGACTGTGCCTTTTGCAGTCTGCTGATCATAGCGAGCGATAACGGGCTGTCTTTTCGATTTGCGTCGACACGGCCCGCGATGGGGTCGGTAGCATCTGGAGACTTGGCGCTTATCAGTACCACACATTTTTAATATTACTTTGTAATCTACAAGCTCAAGACGAGCAAGGGCTGTGGCAAGGGGCGGGCTGGCCGGCGCGTCGCCTGATTGTGAAAACAAGAGAAGAATTTCTGACTCTGTGATGCCGACTCCACGCAAACAGGATCCTGCGATTTTGGAGCGATGTTGCAGTGATCACCAACTCGTGCCGAAAGAGGAATAACGTTGATTTTGGCGTGCTGCGGGTGACAACGAGCGGCCAATCAGCGGCCCCATCACCCCAGCTGGCTAAGCGCCGGGCGGCCACCTCCACCACGGACCCTGGTTTGGGCGGAGCTCTGTTCTCATGTCTCTCCTCTTGTCTCTTCTCGTCTTTTCATTTTGGCAGCGGATCTTCACTGGGTAGTCACCGTTCCATCCTATCCCGTGGTCGTCTCGAGACTGCCTCGGCCGCGACGGTGCCCGTGCCCTGTTTAATCTATTTGTAATTATCTTGAACGCAACCTCTTATGAGCGTCGTGAGCTGGAGATTGTCCGTGCATTCCGTACTCAACAGTGTCTGTTGGACGCAACTTCCTGTGTGGCACGGGGCCTGGCATAAATTAGATTACTCAGTAATGTGACGGGTGGCCGAGGCCGTGACCAGCCGGGCGACGCAGACAACGATACGAGCGAGCCAAGACGATCCTGACCGGCTCCTGGCACGGTTTGCCGGCGGCTTGTCAATATATTTACATTTATGACCAGTCCGTGCTGCAGCGTTCGGGCCCGAGGCTCTTAGTGCGTCTGTGCCGGGCAAAAGAGCCCAATCAACTCGCAGGCCTTGAGGGTGTCGAGGAGGCGTGAAGCAAAAAGTGCTTGCCCAGACTCAATAAAGTTGCCAGTCACAGTTGCTGCCGTCGCATGCATCACTCCACCCTGGCACATGTGCTGCTGCCTGTGAGTGGTCTTCCGCTGGCCATTTGCATGACTGCTCCGTATAAATTATATTTCTTGACATGCGTTTTTCCTTTTTCTGTCCTATTCTCCGTGTGAAATGTCTTGATCTCGTCACACCTGGCCCGCCTCGACTCCTGCTCCTAATGCACTCGCACGCGGACCACGCCCTCCTTGTCTTTGGTCAGTCGTAGTACACAGAGTAGTCGCCCGGCTGGGCTTGCTCTGGTCTTCGTTTTGGCTCAAATAATGTGCCCAGTAAATGTACTGCTTGTTTCTAGGCCTGTCGCTGCGCCGCGCACGCTCTTCATCTGCACATTGGCACTGTCGTTCTTCCCAGCCATTGTAAATATTACGCCCACACGTCGTCCGTGACACGCAGCGACGGCCCTTTTGCGCGGCGGCATCGAGTCCCAAACGTCAACACTCCCATCACACTGCAACCGAGCCACGCTCGTCCCATTGACGCACCACACGGCCGGTGCCTCTCGTCCCTGGGAGTTGCCCGCCCTCGGGCGCTTGCCTGTGGAAAATCCACCCTCTGCACATGGACTTGTGTCCCCTTTCCGATCGCCACACACCATTCCCATCACCGCCCCGTCCCCGTCTTCGTCCTCGTCCTTGTCTCCGCCAGGCGCTTTTAGACAGCCACCGGGCCACGCAACAGCCGCCCACTTGCTCCTCGTGGTATCTCGCTTGTGCTTTCTTGTCCATCACCTGCAGCCGCGCCGTCTCTTGTTTTGAACCCGTTTGAACTCGTTTTCGACTCCCTTGGCGTGGTCCAGACGCACTTGCTCTGGCGCTTGCTCTGTGCGCCCATCTCACCTCAGTCCTCCATCTGCTTGTATAATACTTGTGCACTCGCCGCTGCCACCGGTCTGCTCAGGGCTTCGACGCTGTGCAACCAAGCATTCGCATTCGCACCTGCCCGTCCCTGACCCGCCAACCCACGCGACGACATCGCCAGGCACCCGAGTCCGAGACGGAAGACTGCACAACAGCTTCCCTGCCGCCGTCGGCCTCCGTCTTGTCACTAAAGTGTGCCACCCGGTCACCTGCCCCATGCTGCCGGCTTGACACCTCGCTCGCTCTTTACACACTACAAAACCACAACATGCAGCTGCGGCTAGCCCTACTCGCGGCGCTGGCCGGTTCAGCGTCGGCGCTGCTGGTGTCGCCCAACTCGCCGTGCGCGACGCAGTGCGGCAACGTGCTCGGGTCGACGACGGGCGACGACATGGTCTGCGACGATGTAGACTATGCCGGGACGCTGGCCGGGACCGTGTTCGAGTCGTGCATCGAGTGCGAGCTGACGTCGGCGTACGTCTCGGGCAACACGAGCGATCTCGAGTACCTCTTGTGTAAGTCTTTCCCGTCGCAGACATTTCTTTGGCCGCACAAACTGACAGGCAGACAACCTCCGGTACCACGTTTCGTACTGCCTGTTTGGGCTGCTCAACAACACCGAGGCCGAGGACACGCCGTGCATCACGAGCACGGCGTGCGGACACCTCAAGCCGGCCTTTTCCTTCCAAAACATGTCGCTCGCGACCGGCCCGTTCGACTACTGCGGTAGCTGGATCGAGACCGACGTGCCCAAGTGCCAGTCGTGCCTGTCGGCGGGCGACTTTGATTTCCAGCGCAACTACGTGACCATCCTCGATGCCGCATGCAAGCAGCAGCCGGCCGCCGGCAGCACGCTCAGCATCCAGGGCACGCCGTTTACCACCACACCAGTCAACATTACGACGCCCTCGGAAACGCCGCTGTACACGTACACGCCACCCAACGAGGCCATCTCGCTCGGTGGCAAGGTCGGCATCGCGATTGGCAGCCTAGTGTTTCTCCTGTCAGTTGCCGGTTTCCTCATTGTCTGTTTCGGCCGGCGGCGGCGACGTGCGTTCCTCAAGACGCTCGAGGCACGTCGCAACGCCGGCAAGGGCGTGGCACCGGGCTACTTTGCCTCGCACGGCCCCGGCCCCGGCCACAACTGGTCGGGCGCAGCGACGCACGACGGCATGTTTGGCACGCCAATGAGCCAGAAGCCGCTGCGCGGCTGGGACGACAGCACGTCGCCCGTGACGACCGAGGGCGGCCTGACGGTCAACACGGCGACGCCCATTGCGGCACACGGCCACCTCATCAGCCCGTACCTCGGCCCGAGCCCCATCAGCCCAGGTCACGTCGGCGCCTTTGACCGTACCAACGTCTTCCCGCGCTACGTGTCGCCCTACAACTCGCAGTACAACAGTCCCATCAGTGCAAGCGAGACCACCGTTCACTGGCCCACCATGGAGGCCATGCAGGCCATGACCGCCGCCCACACCGCGTCGCCACCGATCCCGAGCGTCTATGCCAGTGCCAGTGCCAGTGCCAGTGCCAGTGGCAGTGCCAGTGCCAGTGCCAACGCCGGCGAGGGCAGCAGCCAGCAGTGGGCAGCACCGGCGGCACGTTCGTACAACGGCATGACACTCGAAGAGTACGAGCGTGCGGCGCACGAGCGCGAGCTGGCCGCCATTGGCATCGCCGTCGGCGGCTCGACACCGAGCCTGCGCAGCCGGCCGTCCAACGTGTCGCACGTGTCGCACGTCTCGGGCGTGTCCAACGTGCTGGGCATCAACACGCAGAGCTTTGCCGGCCAGCCGACGCGGCCGCCGCCCGTGCAGATCCACGGCGAACCGTCGTCGCCGTCGTCGCCGTCGTCGCTGTCGTCCATGTCCGTCACGGCCGGCGCGCTCTGGGACCAGCCCGTCAAGGCCAAGGTCGTCACCATGCGTCGTGCATCGAAGAACGGGTCCAGTAGATCGGCAGTCGAGACGTACGAGCTGCGTGAGATTCACACGCAGAGCCAAACACCCGAGGCGTCCACGACCGTCCAGCCGCCCCACCAGCCACAGCACCAGCCACACCATCCACAGAACCAGCCACAGAACCAGCCACTCAGCTCGCCGCTGCGCTTCTACCCGCCACCACCGTCGCCCAAGTGGCAGTCGCCGTACCTGTAACTATAGGCGGTCTGTATATTACCGCTCTGGGGATTTGTATATTATTTGTTTTCCTTACATATTGCTTGTTGTTGCGCTGATTTGTCTTGTCTTGGCTTGGCTTTTTTTTTCTTCGTGCCCAGCACGCTCTCCCTACCCGATACCACTCCAAATGGAAAGACGAATTAATCAACTCTAAACCGTCTCAGTAATAGTGAAATAACTCGACACAGCGGTGATCTGTCTGTGATTGGCCAACATGACGTAGTGAAGAGCATGTGACCCACTTTAGAGCTCAAGCTCGCCCTGCCCCACTATCCAAGTGTCCTTTCCACGACATCGTCACCATCGACACCACCACCGTCACCGCTGGCACTGCGGCACAACCACACACCTGTCGACCGGCCCACATCGACAGCCCCTCTATCCATTTGAGCACCGATGGCCGACACGGCGCCGCCGCCGCTGCCGCCGCCGCCCGAGGCCGTCGGCCAGGCGCTCGTCGACTTTGCCGTGCGTGGCCTGTTCCCCGGCACCGACGCCCTGGCCAGTGCCGCGCTGACACCCGATGTGCTGCCCGTGGCCGTGCGCGCGCTGGCCGCCGAGAAGGCGCGCCTCGAGTCCGAGATTGAGGCCATTGTCGCCGCGTCCACCGACGGCGTGCGTGCCTGGATCGACAACGCACAGGCGCTGCAGGTCGACATGGCGCGCCGCAAGACACTCGCCACCGACCTTCTCGTCGGGCGCGCGGCAGCCGGCTCGGCAGGCCAGTCGATTACGCCCGACGAGCGCGACGCCGAGGCGCACGCTGCGTTCCTCACTGGCGAGCTCAACTACAGCCTGCAGGTACGCTGCCTGCTCGAGGCCATCCAGCGCATCGCACGCGTCCTCGACGACGCCGAGGCCGCCGCACGCAACCGGCGCGTGCTCGACGCCCTCTTCCTGCTCGAGCGTGCCTGGGGCGGCCTCGACCAGATGCCCGTCAGCAAATCGTGCCGCGCCATGCGCCTGCTCGACGTGCGTGCCTTTGAGCTCAAGGAAGACGTGCGTTCTGTCCTGGCCAGCGTCTGGCACGCCCTGCTGGCCGTCGACGAGGCCAGGCACACCCTTGTCGTCTCGCCCACCAAGGACGGCGAGCCCATGAACCTCGCCGACGCCGCCGTTGCCATGCAGGCCTACAAGGAGACTGACAGCCGCATGGCCGAACTGTGGCACGCCCTCGACGCAGCCATTGTCGCGCCACGAATGCAGACGGACTCGACGACGACAAAGACAAAGACAAAGACGACGCGACCGGCCATTGTAGTCGATGGCACGACTGTGGCGCTGCGCGGCTCGACTGACGGCTCGGTCGGCGCCCTGTTCGACGACCTCGAGCGCTTCTTTGCGTTCCTCGCCGCCCACCTCCCGCCCGCGCTCCTCCAGTCACTCGTCGCTCCTGCCAGCCCCGACGCAGGCTCCTCCATGATGCGCGATGTCGTCGGACGCCTCGTCGACGGCTGGCTCGCTGCCGCCGTGCCCACGTCGCTCGATCAGATGCCCGCTTTTGAGGCCACCCTCGCCTCCGCCCAGGCATTCTGTCGGCGACTGGCCGAGCTGGCGTACACCGGCTTCGGCCGACTACAAGAGTGGGTCGAGAACGCACCGCGTGTCTGGCTCGCCAAGCGCCGCGAGGCTGCACTCGCGCACGTTCGTGCCAGCATGGCCCTGGGCCTGGGCGCCCCCGTCGCCGTCGAAAAGATTGAGAAGCAGACCGTCACGCGCTCCGAGGGCAACGAGCTGGCTGCCGCGACGACCGCCGACGCCACCGACGACAAGGGCGACGACTGGGACACGGCCTGGTCCGACGAGGAGCCTGCACAAGACAAGGACGACGGCGCCGACGCATGGGGTGCCTGGGGCGACGACGGCGACGAGCCAGAACCCGAGCCAGGAGCCGAGCCAGAACCCGAGCCAGAGTCGAAACGAGAAAAAACAGAGCCCAGTGTCGACGACGATGCAGCCGACGCCTGGGGCTGGGGTGACGACGACGCCGTCGAGCCAGACCTGGCACCAACAAAAACCTCGTCAAAACCCAACGACAAGCCAAGGACGAAGACGACACTGCCACAGACCATGGAGCTCACCCTACGCGAGACGTACTCCATCTCGTCGCTACCGGCGCCCGTGCTTGCCCTGATTGCACAGGTCCTCGACGACGCCTTGGCCCTGACGGCCGGCGACCACGCGGCCAGCACGGTGGCAACGGCCGCCGCCGGCCTCTTTGGCATCCCAGCGCTCGTCCTCGGCCTCTTCCGTGCCGTCTCGCCACACTACTACGCGCTCGACGCCGGCGGCAGCATGTACCTCTACAACGACGCCATGTACCTGGCCGAGCAGCTGGCCGCGCTCGTGCCAGAGTGGACCGACCGCCTGACGGCCGCCGGCGGCTCGGCTGCACCGGTCGCACGCCTCACGTCCGAGGTCGCCAAGCTGCAGGGCTTTGCCAGCCGCGCGTACGCCCGGGAGATGCTCGTGCAGAAGACGGTACTGCGCGACCTGCTCGGCGGCGACGACAGCGTGCTGCCGGCCTCGTCGCAGGCGCAGGGCGACAGCGAGGCCAGCGACTTTGTCGACGCCGCCGTCGCACGCGTGCGTTCCATGGCCGCCGCCTGGCACGGCGTGCTCGCGCCCTCGGCATGGGCCCAGGCCGTCGGGGCGCTCGCCGACGCCGTCGCCCACAAGCTCATCCTCGACGTCCTCGACATGCCCGCCATCGGCCAGGACGACGCCTTTGCGCTCGCCAGCCTCATCCAGAAAGTGACCGAGCTCGACGATCTCTTTGTCCAAGGTGCCGACAAGGTGCCCATGACGTCCCAGTACGCCCCCAACTGGCTGCGCCTGCAGTACCTGTCCGAGGTCCTGCAGTCCAACCTGCGCGAGGTCCGCTACCTGTGGATGGAGAGCGAGCTCAGCCTCTACTTTACCGTCGCCGAGGTCCTCGACCTCATCAAGATGAGCTTCGAGGACAATGCGCGCGCGCGCGAGGTCGCCCGCGAAATTGCTGCCAATCCCCAGCCGTGCAGTAGTGTATGATCACTGCACTCAAACTATTGACACCAATATACTGCACTCAAACTATTGACACTGACTCTGTGACCAATATACTGCACTCAAACTATTGACTCTTATTAAATGACTATATATCAAAAACCTACTCCTTTTGTGCGCTGCGCAGAAACGCATCCTCGACGGCCGCGCGACGCTGCACCACGCGCAGCCACCGCACTGCCCACGCCTTGGTCTCCTTGGCCTCCTCCTCGCCGTCGGCCTCGTCGTCGTCCGACGCCGGCGCCGCGCTCGTCGCGTTCAGCCACGGCTGCAGCCCGTCCGTCAGCAGCTTAAACAGGTCGCGCATCGCCTTGATCCCGGCCTGCTCGGCCACACGCGCCGCCTCAACGTCTGCCTGCGCCTGCTCGACCGCCAGCTCCGCCGCCTCAACGGCCGCCGTCGCCTCGACGGCCGCTGCCGCCACGGCCTCGGCCATGGCGTTCGCCGCCGACGTAGTGCTGTCCTCGTCCATGGCGACGTCCAGGTTATCGGCACCGTTGGCCGCCGCCGGCACCTGCGGTGGCGCCGGGTTCTGCTGCCGCTCGCGCGCCTCGTCCAGCGCCTTGGTCGCCGTCGGCACCGCCGCCCGCGCCGCCTGCGTCGAGTCCAGCACCTGGTGCACGCGCCGCGTCACCTTGTCCACCGTGTTGAACACCAGCTCCGCCACGTGGTTGACCGCCAGGTGCGGCGACCCCAGCACCGACGCCACCACCGCCTGCGCCTCGCCCTCGCCCGTCTTGAGCGCCCACTGTACAATGATGCTCGGCGTCAGGATCGCATAGTTGAGCAGCTTCTCCGCAATCGACACCGCCACGCCGGGGTGCGCCGCCCAAAAGTCCATCACGGCCTCCAGGATCTGCGCCCGCGCCGCCTCCGACGCCGCCCCGGCGTCCAGCAGCCGGTTCTTGGTCCGTTCAATCGCCGCCAGCACGTGCGACAGCGACTTGGACCCAACCCACAGCACCGCCGTCGTGAAAATGTCCGTCGACGTCACCAGCGCGTCCATGCCCGCGTCGAGCGCCTGCGCGTGGATCCGGTCAATCACCGCCTGGATCTCGTTCTCCGGTGCCTTGCTCTTGAGAAGCGCCGCCAGCTCGCGCCCTTCGGCCGCAAACGCCGGCTCGTCCGCCGCCCCGTCGCGCTTCTCCGCGTACTTGAAGGGCGGCACGTCCAGCTCCGTGTCGGGGTTGATCAGCGGCTGGTACGGCTCCGGCAGCGTCTTCTTGATCCGCTGCGCAAAGCTCAGCCGGATCTCCTTGTCAATCGCACCCAGGATAAACGCCTTGTGCGGGTGCAGGTTCGGCAGCTGCACGTCGTCCACCCACTCCGTCCACTTCCACGTGAAGCCAAAGTTGCTCAGGTGGTGCGCAAACCAGTCCACAAACCGGCCCACCAGCTCCAGGTCCATCCGCGGGCTGTTGCGGTACAGGAACCGGATCGCACGGCCCAGCGACGGCGCAATCGCCGCCGGCGCAATCTTGCACGTCTCCGCCAGCACCGAGTGGTAGTACACCAGCTTGTGCTCCGGCTGCGGCAGCTGGAACAGCTGCCCAAACAGCGCGTCCACCGCCACGTCCTCGGGCTTCCACGTCGACCGGCCCCCCTCAATGTCGCGCAGCCGGTCAAACGGCGTCGCGCGCTTCACAAACGTCCCGTCCGCAAAGTAGCAGTCAATGTCAATCAAGAACTTGGCCGTCGCGTTGCGGTTAAAGTCCAGCCCATTGATCGTATCATTGAGCGTGTCCCGCACCAGCACCGACGCAATGTCGCTCAGCGGCGGCACCGAGTGCGGCAGGAATGTCGCCGCCGTCGCGCTGTTGAGCGTGCTGTCCGTCTCGTCCACCCACGCGCCGTACACCGAAAAGTACACCTCGGGGAACAGCGTGCGCGGGCCGGGGATGACCGTGTCCGGCACGACAATCGCCGGCAGCGCGTGCTTCTGCAGCGACGGGTCGTCCAGCTTCTGCTGCAGATCCGTATCCTCCAGCGCGAGCTTCGTGATCCGCGGAAGGCACACCACCGGCCAGCCGTTGGCCGCCTCGGCCTGCAGCTGCCGCTGCAGAATCGCAACCACGCTCTCGGCCGCCGCGGGGCCGTTGTTCTGCAACGCCTCGTCCTCGGCCTCGTCCATGTCCTCGTCAAAGTCGGGCGCGTAGTCCTCGTCGTCGTCGTCGCCCAGCTCGCCCGCCTTCGCCTTGGCCGCCTTGTAGTGCTTCTTGAGCGCCTTCTTGCTGCTCACCTGCAGCCCGTGCAGGTACGGGTCAACCAGCGGCTGCAGCGCGTGCGGCTCCGACGCAATCACCTCCGTCTTCTCCATCAGCTCTGCCGCACGCTGCCGCCACTTGTCAAAGTCCACCGACCCCGACGTCGTCGCCATCGTGTAGGGGATTGTCAGCAGAATGATCTTGACAATCTCCGTGCCCACCACGTCGTCCGAGCTCGCCGTCTGCAGGTCCACCGCGCGCGCAAACAGCGTGTCCAGCAGCGAAAAGATGCCGTCGTCCGTCAGGCAGCTCTGCAGGCACGCCACCAGCCGCAGGAGCAGCTTGACGCTGCGCCACTGGCCCGCCGCCAGGTTGCGCTCCACGTCGCCCGCAATCGCATGCAGCACCTGAAGCACCACCTCCGGCTTGATCGCGTTCAGCACCAGCAGCGTCGCCGCCACAAACGGCGTCTTGAGCGGCTGCTCGCACACCAGCTGCGCCACCAGGCTCACAAACGAGTCGCGGATCGGCGTCGTCTTTGGGGCCGCACGCGTGTCGGTCGTCTTGTTGGCGTCGGCGTCGGCATCGGCGTCGCCGTCGCCGTCGCCGTCGCCGTCGACCTCGCCATCGTCCTTCCCCTTATCGTCGGCGGTCGGCGCGCCATCGTCAAACTCGGCGACCAGGCGCGCGAGCTCCACGACCTCTTCCTGCCAGTGGCGCAGCGGTGACTCGGCGAGCGACAGCAGGCGCCGGCGGATCTGGACTGCCGGGGGGACGTCGTGCCGCCGCCGCTGCGAGCGGTAGTCGCTCTCGTCGTCATCTAGCACGTTAGCGACCATGAAAGGCCATTGCAGGTCCACCGTCAACGGCCGTACCTCTGTAGCGCCTTTTGCGGTTGCCACCGTTGTAGTTGTTGTAGCCGCCCCGGCGGCCGTAGTCAGACATTGTCGGTGTCGCAAAGGGGTTGCCGTAAAATAGATCCTGTGAAAAGGCTGGATGATGCAAAGTCGAAAGGGTGGGCTTTAAGGCGATGCGTCGGTGGCAATGTCCAAAGGGGTGGTCGCTGTTGCTGGGTGCTACGGCAGGAGCTATAATGCAATGCTGTTCTTTGGTGGCAGTCGCGACGCGCTAAAAAAATGCTGCAGGTGAGCTTGCCTTGTCTTGGGTCTGGGGAGGAACGCGTCGGCAGTGGGCCTGGAAAACGAGGCAGCAACAGGCTCCATAGTGTGTAGCCTCATTTGCATTTACGGCCCTATCAAAAGGTCAACATTCCAGTCTCGTGTGTGGAAGCAATTACTCACAATCAAAGACGAGCTTCGTCTGGTATTTCTCGGCTCTGTGAGAGGAAAGATCCGGTGATCGCATAAACGGCCAAAACAGTCTGAGCAAACAGCAGTAGCATTGAAAGACAGGTCTATAATTGAAACAATCAAAGGAAAATAAAGCAATCGCACTGGTTTTGGCCATGTAATGCGGTCGTGATACATGTTTTTTTCGTAGTGAAGCGCAAACAGAAATGTGATATAACCGGGGTAAACGAAATCAGAAGCTTTGGCAGCAAACAAATCCAAAAACACGAGCCTATTCAATGTCCATTTTGTCCCCAGCTATTCAGTCCCAACCCATCGCATGCCAGGATATAGCCGTTCATTCGTACCCAGCTTTTGACACCCATCATCCTCGTTTCTCGTCTGCTCGTCTGCTCGTCAAACCGTCATTAAACAATTCGTTCCGTATCGCACGCCATGTCGGGTTAGCAACAAGGCATGCTGCCAGTAAGAAAAACACGGACCAAAGAGTCCAAATAAGCAAAGCGGCAGTAAAAAAGAAAAAAGAAAAGACAGGCTGAGAGAAGTGCACCAGTGCTGTCGAGATTCTCGGTACCGTGACCCATCAGCGCTGCTTCATCGTCGGGCCAGGCTATGTACCGACTGGTCAGTCGTCCAGGCCGAATAATTACTTGCAAGGCTTTTCAGCCGCCGAGGACAAAGGCGAAGACGAGACAGGCCGTTGCTACCGCAGTCCGCATCGCCCGCCGCTCCATTCTTCCAAGTTCCCCGTTTTCGTTCATAGAATCGAGTCGGAGAAAGAATCTTGTCCACGGTCTGCAAGTTGAAAGGCAGGAAAACGGGCAGGAGATGTAGGTGCGCTGGTGGTGGGTGTTCGGCCGGTAGGAAACTTGTCGAGATCGAGAAGATGGCAATGTGGCAAAGTCGGGCCCGGTTGAAGCCAGCATCATCATCTCCAACGAATCTCCCGGGCGAAAGTAGAAAAGGTCGATTGGCATGTCCCAAGTGCGATAATCCAGGCGCGCTCGTTCGAGAGCAAGGGCCGAGCCCATGATTGTATGTTCGACTTGGGACGTTGGCAATCTTTCGAAAAGACATGTAAACAGTTGCGGTATCATTCGTGTCTAGAGATGACAGTCTGGAGATGCTCAATCGAGCTTCGCCATCATCTCCTCTTTCGACAGAGGCTTAAAGTTGTCAATGTCGAGGCCTTCCGCCTTGAGAACGGGGACCATGTGCGGGGGGACCAGCTTGTGGTTCAGGTGAGGCGCAATGGACAGCTCTAGAGAGTGCATTAGTAAAGGTTCAAAGGACATGCTGCCGTAAAGCTACTAACCGTGGCGCGTAAAGTTGAACAAAGCGGGGAGCTCGCGGGTCGTGCCCGTCGAGTGTCTGGAGTCTGCCAGGCGCGTCGCGGGATCACGAAGCTCATCGAAGAAGGGGTGAACCATGGCGTCAATGGCGGACAGACGCTCAGTAGGCGTGTACTCGAGAAGACGCTCGATGAGGCTCAAGGCAGTCGCGTCCGCCTTACGGAAGACCTTGTTGAACGGGTGCGGCTTGATCTGCGGGAACTTGTGCTCCATATAGTTCGGGTTCATGGTGCGGATCTGCTCACGGGTGGGCGTGCCAAGGATCTTGATGATTTCCACGAGCTGGTCGATACCAGACTCGCCGGGGAAAAGAGGCTGGCCGAGCATGAGTTCTGCCATCACGCAGCCGGTCGACCACACATCTGCAGCATGTTGTTAGTCTGGGTTGCGACAGTGCGCGTGCAATGGTGTCAAGCACTCACCAATCTTGGGCGTGTAGTTGGTGGCACCGAAGATAAGCTCCGGGGCACGGTAGTAGCGCGAGCAAATGTACGAAACATTGGGCTCGTTCGCCACCAGAATCTTGGCGCTGCCAAAATCGCAAAGCTTCAGGACGCCCGTTGTCGGGTCGAGCAGCAGGTTCTGGGGCTTAATGTCGCGGTGGCAGATGCCTTGGCTGTGGATGTAGGCGAGGGCGCGGAAAAGCTGGTAAATAAACAGCTTGACCTCCAGAATGGGCATGGTCGTCTTCATCTTGCTGAAGAAGCGCGACGCACGGTAGACCGTTTCTGGGACAAACTCCTGCACAAGATTGAGGTACACCTCATCCTTCTAGTTCGGGTTAGCAATCACCTCCCAAGGGCTACCAGGTGGTGCAAGGACGTACGCGCTCGCCGTTGGAGTAGAAGAAGGCCTTGAGCTGAACAATGTTCGGGTGGCGAACGATTCTCATGATCTGAAGTTCACGGTTCTGAGCACCGCGTTAGCATTCTGAGATTGCGCTCGGGGCAGCGTAGCGAACAAACCTTGAACCGCTTGTCCTGCAGAACGCGCTTGATGGCCGCATCTTCGTTTGATGGGGACAGCTTCGTTTGGAAGACGACGCCAAAAGAACCGTTGCCGACGATCTTGCACTGGGTGTACTGCAATTCTCTGGTCTCGCCAGTGATACCGTCCTGAACCTTCTCGCGAACAATCTCTGTTGTAACAAACCCTTGGTCAGTAATTGACTTTTAATTGAAGTGTGTTGAGTTTCCGATCAAGCTGGTAGAAGGTGCGCATGCGATCAAACACGACGCGCCAGTATATGGACGGCAAAGAAAAACGGCGCCAGCGGTGCGACGACGAGACGCGGGGTTGGCCCCGCGACTGTGTCTGCCTCCAATTGACTCTATTCCTTGCGCAGCTGTCCCTGGCGGTCGGATCGAATGCTTATCGCGATCCCCGACTCAATCAAAGGCCAATTGGCGCGATAGTCACTTACCCCCCATCCGAAGTTGGTTGAACGCTGATGGCCGAGGTTGGGTCATTTTGCCGAGTGTCGATGCTTGCGGCTACCGTGTTGAGAGGTGCGCTTTCGCGGTGCTTGTAACGTCTGGAAGCCGGGGCTTGGAAACGTAATCGTCGGTTGCTTGGAGGGGCGTTGAGGCGGCCGTGGTGGGCAAACGGGCGAGTCTGGTCGAAGGGAAAAGCGAATGCGCACGAGTAACAGTGGCGAGAGGGCTGGTGCTAACGGCCCTGCTTCGAAGTATTTTGAACAGTGACACAAGTTTTCGCAAGCGTAGGTCCTTCAAAAGGTCTAGGGCAGGTGGGTAGCTGTCCTGCTTCAAGGTCCAGACACTTTTGCTAGAGGGCACGTTTGGTGGCAAGTCCTAAGCTGCTCTAGAGCTGGTTTCTCAATACGTCGCTATCGTGGTGGATGACGCTCGGTGATGGATGAAGAGTGATGGCGACGACGGTGCGGGGAGATGAGAAACAGGGGAAAGTCGACGAGGAGGAGGTATTGGCTTTGGGAAGAGAAGAGAAGCGAGTTGGGGGGGCAAGAGAAAGAGGGCTTAGCAGAGGTTTTTAGGAATGCTAGAAGCAGGTCAGCTGGGCACAGGTCAGAAAGAGGTTGGCGCCCGCTTGTAAATGCGTATGGAGTGGACAGGGGGATAGGTGGGAGGAGAAAGAGGAAAAAAGATGTAAAAGAAAAAGAACCAAGGAAAGAATGAGAGGGGAGTGAGAGATCAGAGACGATATTAAATTAAGCTCAAAATAATCATGTAAATACATAAAAAGAGGAGAACCCGTTCAGCGGGCTGTTTTAGCTCCCAGCGCTTGCCAATGGGTGCAGGTGACGAGGGAAGGAGGGGAGGGGGAAGAAGCTCTAACGGGACAATGCGACGTGGACATCAACTGACAACGGTCTGAAAACACTTCGACTGAACGTTGTGAACATTGAAAAAGCAAGAAAACATAGGCGAGCTCAATGGGATGCCAAAGAGTGCACTACTTCAAGCGAACGCTGCGCATGGTATGTAAAGTGCTGACCCAAGGGCCTGGGTTTAAGCTCACGGCCTGTAAGGAGTAGGGTCCTACTGGGAACTTTTGCGCTGTTGATTGCCAGGCTGGGAAACGGCCGCCTGCAACCAGCAATCCACGATAACGGATAGCGCGAGAGAACGAACAAGGTTTGCGAGACGCGAAATTCGACGCCTGCATCGACCAGCACCGACGTTCGCTTGAAATGCAGACGACGAAATCTCAGGTTCTGGCGCACAGGCGTTGGATGACGAGGGGGCGGGGAAAGAGTCTCGGGGCACGGAAGACCAGGGCGAACGGCCCCTCCTTGGGCCCAAAGCGGAGCAGGCCCTGAGGTCACAGAGGCAAATCAATGCTGATTGAGTGGCGAAGCGCCTAATCGTCAACAACCTGACGACAGCGGCCGACATTCGGGCCACGATATCTCGCAGATTTTTGACCAATCTCCAACTCTGATGTGCACGGTCTGTCGAGGGACCTTGGGCAGGCCTGCACTAACCTCGCTGAAATACGGTGGGCTCTCCCCATCCAGCCACAGGGCAACGTCGCGCAATAAACGGCAGGCCCTGAGAGGATGCCCCATGGTCGAGAATCTGGCGATGTTACCAGCAAAAGCACTGAAAAGGAAAAGCGGGCAGCTAATTGGCGCCCGGCGACGGGGCAGGCGCGCTTGAGGAAAGAGCCACCTACAGAGGGCGCCTGCATACGCTGGTTTTGGAAAGCGGGAAGAGCAAACGAACTGAACCGGAAAGACTAACCCGGCGACTACCGTTTCACGAAGAAACACGGCCTGAACTGGAAGGCGGTGCTGGCATCATCAGCTCACGTGTCGTTCGAGCAGGCGATTTCAGATGCTTGCATCTGTATTTACGTCAGGGCCAAGATGGAGAGCACAAAGCAACGGGCAGGATTGTAACCGCGTGCAAAGGCACGAGGTGAAAGAAAAGAGTGGGTATGAAGTATTGAGCAATGTGATCTGTGATCAGAGGTTTTTACTGTGGCGGGGTGTTGCGTCTGCAGTCTGGACTGGGCTTTTTGGGCTCTGTCCCGTTTCTAGGGGTTGTTTGGGTGTTTGCCAGAGAAGGGCTCGCAAAACGGGCGAAGAATATCGTCAGTGGCTCGCCTAGCCCAGGGGAAAGTTCTGATGGCCGGATGACCGCGTAGAGGCTGCAGTAAATATACTGTCACGCTGGACCCTCTAGTGGAGCAGGCAACAAAGGCAACAGCCAACGGCTGAGCTGTGAGCCTGGGTGG
The DNA here is from genome assembly GCA_029298855.1 of Ophiostoma populinum. NCBI lineage: Eukaryota > Fungi > Ascomycota > Sordariomycetes > Ophiostomatales > Ophiostomataceae > Ophiostoma > Ophiostoma populinum. Next base: position 1,008,885 of record JANSLU010000020.1, on the reverse strand, counting down.
CGGCAAACGGGCGCCTGTTGCACTTGCCGTGGCACGCACCGGTCACGGAAGGAGCGCTGGCCATGGCTTCCGTCTCGCCGGGCAATGTTGGCACGGAAGGCGCCAGGGAGTCAATTCCATCACAGGGGCCACATCGACACGCCTTTGCATCTTCTCTTCTTTTGACAAGAGTTGGAACGAAACTTTGGTCACTAGCGCGCAATCATTTCTCGTGCGACAGTGCTGGTTGCAACACGAAATCCAGCGCCAGCTCGGCGGATCAGTGGCTGTCCTCGTGCCATAGTCTCCACTAATGAGAGACTCACAATAAATTTACGGTACGGCGTAGCATGTAACACCCCCCAAAAGGCAATGCCACAGAAAGCATGGGCTGGTGAGCATGAGGGAAAACACGAGACAGAGACAGGTGGTACAGCTGCCGCATGCGGTAGGGACACGGCAGGCAGCATGTCGTCTGCATTACGACAGTTTGAAACGAGGTCAAGATCAAGGACAATCGAGATTGATGAAAAGTGTGGAAAGATTTACCATGGGCCGTTTGTCAAGCTGAACTGTATTGTCTATAAATATAAATATATCTACAGCGTTCTACAAACTTAAGCGACGGTATTAAAAATATCGAGTAAATATCAGTTGATTTCGCCAGAATGTAAAAATACCAACCGTTTCACAAATTTGAAAAAAAAACGTTGGTCAGCCGTCGAGACAGGCAGGTTATAAAATATATTGAAAGATGTCATGCGAGTTGATCCACGGCCAATAAGGAGGGAATATGCTGGGCGACGAGCATGAATAGTTGCATGGACACTAGCAGCTGGCCACGTCATGACGAAAGACAGTCATAGCTAATTGTCCGAGCCTCTTTTAAAACGGTCTCGTTAGTAGGGCATTGTCGACGATAGTGGCAAGGCTGGAGGATTAATTGCTTGAAGCGCATCTGATACACCTGCTCCCATGGCTAAGATACGACGACCGCACGACGCATGACGTCCCTGTCGCCAGGCTTCCCACGACGTGATATGACAGCCCAACCAGGTGGTGTGCTTGTGCCGACGTCGTATGCTTGCAGTGTAAATATATACATTTAGATGTGAATATTTCCCGCACGGAGCCAGTCATGCGCTGGAGCTTTTTTGCAATATATTTACTTGTCCAATGAGAGCTTCAACACAATATGTTGCGAACCATAGCGGCGCTCAGGGCGGCTGTATGAATATCACTTCTATTGGCTAGCAAGCCCTCGTCGCGAATCATGGTCAGGCGTTGCCTTGCTGAGAGTGGTTGGTGAATCAGCCACAGACAAATGGCCGCGAGTCAGCAGTAAGACTTGATGCAAGGGACGTCCGTGGCCGCTTGTCGAGATCCAAGCACTCCAACAGTAAGTTTTCGGTACATTTACTCGCAAATATATTTACAAACTGGCGAGGCTGGGACGAACGAAGAACCCTTGAAGCGCTGGGCTTTCCTGATCGGTGCTGGGGTCTGAAAATAAGTGGTCCTCGAGCTCACCTGACCTCGACCCACCCCGACGCAATGCGCCCCATTCGATAGTGGTTCAGCCGTAGTTATATTTATTTTAGAGTCTCTTTTGCGACTTCAGAATGTGCTGATGCCAACTCGAGTCCACTCACACCAAGGGCCAGGCAGGCCAGGCTGCTCGATGGTCGCGAGACGTGTCATGCCACGGCCCAGCGGTCACCCGTCGCAGCACCAGCGAGAACCAGCGGCCCTACGTGAAAAAAAACGCAGGCAGACGTCGGGTAGGGACTGAGTCAGGAGAATTCACGATGTATATCTACGGAGTACGGTGAGATCCGAGAGGCGTCGGAACGCACGCAGTGACATGCATGGCAAAACGAGAGTCTCGACTCCTGCACCAACATGCGCACGCTCCTTCAGAACCAAAAAAGGGATTTAATATGCGTACCTTGTCGTGCGTCTCACATATGCACTTGGCGGCGTCTGCCAATAGAATCGTTTTGTAATATTTGAACGTCGACCTGGATTAAGTAAAGTGAAAAATAAATAGGAAATGCCCCATTTTCTCATTATTTTAATAATTTTATTTTTCTGCACAAGGTCTCATGACCAGACTCCATACAACGCTAACCCGATCTGTCAACCCGAACACTAGTTTTTGTGGGGAGAGGTACCGCGACACCTGGTCTGAATTGAGTGCGTCGACGAGCATCGCAGGTTCACGAGCTTGACGCGGCAATAAAAAACGAAAAGGACGCCCCAGCCGTACGACCTGCAGCACCGGCTGGCTAGGGAGAAGAACTTGCGGCCACGCGCACGGCCGAGCGACGGGACTTGCATGCACTGGCCAATGCACCGACCGTCGCCTGCGTCGTGCGCCGGAGTTGACTTGGTCCATGATGCGAGGGCTAGTGACGACAAGTGTAAAAACGTCGGAAGAGGGCGCCCGTCCGACACGAGCTCGAGACTCCTACCTGCATAAATGGCGATGCAGGGAGGTGGGTTGAGAAAATGTCGCTTGCGGAGTCCAGTTTCCTGATTTTTTCAGATTTATTTCTGAAAAAGATATTTATAAATCTATTGGCAACACACGGGGATCGGCATCAAGGGCACCTCGTTTTCCGAGACCATCGTGATTGTGCTTGCCCAGGCAGACCGAAGATCCATAGAGCGAGAAGTGAATATACGAGCTGGTCCATTTGTTAATATAAACATACAGAGTACGTGCTGCTCAGAATTCATGGCAGGTGCAGACCAGACGCTCATTATTTACATGTGCATCAGTATACGCAGTCACAGCACAGCCAGAAACTGGACACGAGTCGCACAGCCGCAACGCGACAGGACTTGACCTTGATCCGCACCCGCGTGGTTCATGGAAACGCACCACGAGGTTGTCGTCTTTGTCCTGTTCTAAGCTGTTCTAAGTGGCACCGTTGCAGCGACTGTTGGGCGGCCGAGCCCCAACTTGGAGAACACAAGACAGCTCGAGCCGGTCGCAGCTGTCACAGATAGATCTGGGATCAAAGCCGGACAGCCAGGCGGCCTTGTGAGCGCCGGGCCTTTGAAAACAAGGAAACAAACTGACACATTCATTGTGTTCCACTGCGTTGAGACGGTGCCAACGAGGTCTACGATAGACTGGACGTCGACGTCTGTTGGTTTGCTGAACCACTAGTGCCCACCGTGTGGCATTAAGAATCTCACTTGAAATCCACAAACCGTCCAGATCAAGCTTCGTCAGCTCGCACACGCACCGTTTCGTGCTGTTCTCTGCTTGTTCTGTAGGGCCTGCCGGGAATAGGTCTGTCTCGTGTGCCGTGATGATTGGACTGTTGAGACGGGAGTTTTTAGGATCTAGGGGCACATGTCTTGAGCATGCCTCACATTGCCGCGATAGGCGTCTTTCCAACGTATCTGGTGTGACGGAAGCAGGGCACAACTGCGTTACCAAGCCCTCTCCCGGATCCTTGGGCGGCCTCGCTTCTGTCTATCCCGAGCGACGACCTGCGAGCTAGCCGTTTGGACCAGGAGCTAGGCGTCCTGTGCACCTGTCACCCAATGCTCCTATTATTGGCGAGCACATCCCCGCACTGCAGTGTCGTAATTATCTGGAAGATGGCCTCGCAGCAAGCTGATCGATGCTCGAGTGTGGTTGCCATCCTGTTGATTCGTTGCTCATGGAGGGCAGGCCACGGACCGGCCCAACCCGGGACGACAAATATCTCACTCTGGCCCTCGCATATTGCGGTGATCGGAAAGACTGCAGCTCGATGCAGCTCGATGCAGCTCGATGCAGCTTCTTTGGTAGCCCTGATTTGAAATGCAGCCCGCACGGCCTCCCAGTATTTGTTGGGAGAGACATGCATGCATTTTTTTTTCTTTTCTTCTTTTTTTCGTTTTTTCGTTTTTTCGTTCCTTTTGGTCACCGCCGGTCCTCAGCTACCCAGAGTTCCCGGCACGACACGAGCCTTGTTTCACTGGCTGTTTCGTTCGTTTGCCTGCCCAGACGTCAGCTTCGTTCTCTTGCAGATGTCTCGCTCTGCTTTCTTTTGGCCAGCTACAGGGCCAGGCCCGGGGAAGTATAATATCTCTGACGCCAGACTGCGGGTTTTGCTACCAGCGCACGCCGAGATGAATTCTTCCTTGCATGATATATGACAAGGAGATGCATATTCGTACTGGCTGTCTCCCATGCTGCCTGATATGCATTGGAAAGGGGAGACTGTGAACAAACACGCACAAAAAAATCTCGGACAGGCACTACGTATCACACTGCATGACACCCGCGCATCACACGGAATAGGTATGAGCGTTTTTGTCGATCGTTCGTTGGGTAGGTCCAGAACAAGAGAGGCAGGGAACTGCGTGCACATGCAGGCGCAGCAGGTGCAGCAGGTGCAGCAGGTGCAGACGCAGGCGCGGACTTGGGAGCTTGGGCCAGTCTTGCCAGCGCACTGTGCATATTGGTATCGCCAAAAAGTCTCAAAACAAAAAAGACTACGGAGACTGTGAGCACCCTGCATGGCCGTCCATGTAATGTCACCTGCATGGATCTAGATATATTTATATATCCATGATCACGGAGCGCAGTAGAAGAAGGCACAGGCCACCGACGACTCACGAAAACAGACCGGCGAAGAGGCAACAAGACACGAATGATGGCGTGCCCAAAGGTCCCTTGCAGCCCAAGCATGCACTGGCAGAAAATTTTGCATGCACATCCTGTTTTCGGGATACGGCTCTTGGCCTTCGGGCACCGCGAACCGTTGTTTGTCTCGCCTGTCGGCCAGTGCAGCCTGCTGGGTCGTGGCCAGTCGTAAATGTAAATTTATAAATATATACCGTAACAGCATCTACCCGATCCGCCTGCAAGGTCAACCGCCGTACCCAGATCGTCTACTTGCTACATGCCTACATGCCTGTGTGAGACCGAGAATCCAGAAAGACGTGCCGGTGTCGCACGTGGTCTTGCGCCGACAGTCGCTGCGATAGCCATGTCGCGATGCAGCGTTTCGACGGCATCGAGACGGAGGCAAGTAGAGGAGAGAATGGCCACCGAATGGTGCTTCCAGGCCAGCAAAAGTGACGGGTCGCAACCAGAACCTCCTCGTCTCGTTTTCTCATCGCTGATGCAGCGTGCATTTATTACACACGGGCGGCTGGGACTGCAACTGCAACTGCAACTTTCGAGATTCCGTCCGTGAGCGCTTCGGCGCGATGTTTTCCTTGGTGAAAGCACGAGAGAAAACAGGGCGGGCCTTCGGTCCATTTTCCATGCGAGTTGCCCCGTGGTCGTGCCCGAAAAAGACGGCACCAAAAATAAAACTCAGGGCTCGGATGCACGAAACACCTGATGCAGAGCAAGCCAATCGACGCAGGCGGCCTAGGCAGGCGGCCTAGAACGCCACCAAATCTTGCGTCTGCGTGCACACCGTCTCACCAGCCGTGTGCATGCAGTCCCGAGACCACGACTCATGGCTAGTCCAGCCGATGAAGACGGCACGAGGCCGCTATCGTGGCAAGAAACTGTCGACGCCGGAGCGGAACGAAAGCCCCAAGATCTCGAGAACGAAAGGACGAAAATGGCGGTCATCCCAACAAACAGGGTGGCGATGTCTGAGGCGACTGCTGGAGAATCAGCGCACCTACATCATAAGAGACCTGTCATATTTTGAGCTCGTGCATCGTCCGGTGGCTGAGGCCGGTCGGCGCCACGGATTATATTTATGTCGTTGGAGCGCCATCACGAAGATGACCGAAGCGGCAGAATGCACTCCTGGCCATTAGGATCTTGACGTAGCACTGGAAGCTCTCCGAGGTGTATACAGGGTGCATGCCGAATGTGTATTCAGGTGTAGTCTAAGTAAGCTCCTAGCAAGGGGAGAACGAATGTAAAATCTGCGCGGATCCTGAAACAGTCTCACCGCGAGGGTGTCTACCCTATTTAAAGTGCAAAACAAAATCTCGTCGGATGCTCTCCATATTATTAAGCCCTTTGGTGGCCTGCCGTCTTCCACCACTGGCAATCCGAGAATCGATCACAAAGGAAAGAGGAAAAGAGTTGGAGTGCTCTTGGAGTGCAGCGCAGCCGGGCTGCTTACATGCCGAGAAGAGCGCGGGCGTTGGGCTCGCTGCAGACGTAGATGACGTCGTGGTTGTCCGTGAAGCCGTTGAAGCGCGTCGCCGAGCAGCTCGTGTACGCGCCCATCTCCTCAAAGTACAGCCAGTCGCCCACGTCGAGCGTCTGCTGGAACCGGATGCGCTCCGTGATGCGGTCGATGCCGTCGCACGTCGGTCCCCAGATGGAGTACTCGGTACCGCGGGTCTCGGGTACGCCCTTGGCGGCCTCGGCGTCGAAGAGGAAGCGCTGGCCCGTGTAGAGCACGCGCGCCTCGGGGTTCTGGTGGTCGAACATGATGCTCGAGAAGTTGCCGTACAGGCCGTCGTTGACGTAGAGCATGTAGCTGGGCGCACCCCCCACGCCCGGCGTGTCCTCGAGCGTGCGGCGTGCAATGATGTTGCAGGCCAGCGTGAACGCGTTCGACACAAAGTACCGTCCGGGCTCAGCAATGATGTTGATACCCAGGCTGGCCGGGAAGTAGCGGTCAAGGGCGTTGCGCAGCACGTGGGCCATGCCCTCGAACGTGGCGTCGCTGCAGAAGCCGCCGCCGACATCGAGCGTGCGCAGGACGTAGCCGTACGCGGCAGCCTCGTTGAAGACCGTGTAGGCATCCTGGACGGCCTTGAGGAAGGCGTTGGGGTCCGACGCGCCCGAGCCGACGTGGAAGGAGACGCCGACGACGTTGAGGTTCAGCTCGCGCGCGAGGGCCAGCAGGCTGTCGGTGGTGTCCATGGCGGCGCCAAACTTGAGGCTGAGGCGGCACAGCGAGGAGCTGTCGTCGGTCGAGATGCGCAGGAACAGCTCGGCCTCGGGGTACAGCTTGGCAATCTTGCGCAGCTCGTCGCCGTTGTCAAACGTCATCTGGCGCACGCCCTTGGACGCCACGTAGCGGACGTACGAGTTGGTCTTGCAGGGCTGCGCGTAGATGATGCGCGACGGGTCGATGCCCATGTTGAGGACCTGCTCGATTTCGGCCTTGGAGGCGCAGTCGAAGCCGTTGCCCATGGCCGCCAGCAGGCGCAGCACCGACGGGTCGGGGTTGCACTTGACGGCGTAAAAGGGCTTGACGCGCGGCAGGTTGTTCATCCAGCGGACCTGCTGGCGGTAGACCTCGCCGAGGTCAGCGACGAAGAAGGTGTCCTCGTCGCCAGGGTTGCAGTACTCATGGTCAATGTTCTCCACGCGCTCGCGGAGAGCACTGCCAATCAGGTGCTTGGCGTTGTTCAGGGGACTAACGCCATTGTTCAGATTCTTCTTGAGAAAGCCAATGTTACTGTTGTCAAAGGTAACGGGGGCTTGGGTGTTGACAAGGGTGCTCGTTGCCATCACCATCTCCTTGGATTTGCGAGTCGGAGGACGAGGAAGACGAGTGCGGTGAAAGAACACGGGTGTTCCTAGACGTAGTGGGCGAAACTGGGTGCCGTAGACGGTCTTATGGGGGCTTGAAAATGTAGCAGACAGAACCGGACGCGGTCTGGCGAGGTCTCCTCGACTCTTCCTCGGCAAGAGGAAGAACCTCGTAACCTTTCCTATGCGGCAGCTCGGAGTGCGAGAACGCTGGGGTCGGGATCGGTGGCAGGGTATCCTTCAATGGAGACCCAGGGACGACAAGGCGAGCGTTGAAGAGAGAGTTACTGAGCAGGCCCAGAAACAGGAGGAGGGATGGCGTTGAGGATGTGGAAAGATTGGCGCGTGCCGGAATGTTGAAGTGCGAGCAGAAAGACGGCCAAGGAAGCCGTGGTGGGCAGTGTGCGCCTTTAAAGCAAAGGCGGCTGGTGCAGTTGGTTGGGGCAAGTGACTAGGCGCGTCGTTAGTGAGCTGTTGCAGCAATACCGTCGGTGGCGGCGTGGATCGTGGGCGCGTTGCGATGGATGCAGCGTGAGGTTGAGGTGATGTCGAGGCGACTCGCGAGTGGCGATCGGTCGCGGCTTTATAGCGCGCAAAATTCGTCCGGTCGGGTGGCAAAGGAGGACTCACGTGAAAGTACCGTCGGGGACAAGTACTTGGATGCGGGCTGGTGGTGATTGGATTGGTGTTTGTGTAATATTTAGAAGGCCAGAGACTTGGAAGGGGAAAAGAGGAAAGACCACCTGTTGGAAATAGGGAGGCCAGGAACGAATCGCGGAAGCAGGTACGACCGCCGTGTCATCGATCGCGGATTGTGGCAGCGATGAAAAATATTAAGTGGGTCCAACTATAGGCAAAATAGCAAAATGCAGCATTGAGGGCAGGTCTTGCCCGTATTTGGTAGTGGGGTTGGAACGTCCATCCAGAGAGTATGTCACTTTTCTATGGGCCTCACATACAAACAGTACCTACCCTGGCCATGAAACAGAGGGGCGCAGAGCTTCCTGGAATGGCCGCAATGGCGAATTGTGTTATCCACGAGACGGCCAGAAGGATCAGGGCATCGTTCGCCGTGTTCTCGCCTGGGGCACATGTGCGCATTGTGCATGTGACTGCCAGGGGCAGTGCAGACCATTTGGCCCGGTCTTGATGCTCCAAATGTACGGATATGTACGGGAGTATTGCATAATATAGCTTCTACGACGGACTTGGGGGCAGCGACAAATGAGAAACGAGGCAAAGCCGGTAGGAAAGACGGAACGCCCTCCATAAAATAACAAGAATCGGACATGACTGGCAAATGACTAGGATTGAAAATTCTGAAGGTGGGTCCAATTTTACGGGGTCGGGCTGGTACTAAAGCAGTGCCCAGTGTTCCCCGAAGAGAGGCCGACCAGTGGCAGTGGCAGTGGCAGTGGCCCGTGGCCAGTTTGAGATGTATCGCGTGCGTAAATTATGGACGCTCGTCTAGCCGCCTTTGCTGACCGCAACTTGCTCCGTAGCTTTCGGGGCTGCTGGATGCAAGTACGGAGTATCTGCCAGGGTGCGATGTCGTGTCTGGGCCGAGTCAATTTACAGTACTCGATGCAGCTCCGACTCGCTGCTGCCTGGGCAGTGTAAATTACATTTCCCGTGAGATCCAGTACTCGACGTGCATATGCAGCTCTCTTGTCAGGTATTACAACGTTGAGGCGTGCATTGGCACCATCGAGATGGGCCCGGCCGCAGAAGGCGTTTACACATTCTACATTTTAGTGCTACGCATGTGTCCTGTTATTTAGTCCGACATTTCAAGGCTGTTAGAGAAACAAGTCGGGTCTGATGCAACGGACAAGGGGCTCATCACAGGCAGGAGACAAGTCTCCGGCTGCGTGTGCCTCCTTTGTGATGTACACTTTGTTCTTGCGCCGTTTCGTGGTCTCGATGGCTATGGGTCCGAAGACAGCCACAAGATGTATCGTATCTGAGCGCGAAGGTGAAGGAGTATCGTATCTGAGCGCGAAGGAAAAGGGAGAGGAAAAAGGAGAGGGTACTGCGGGCGGGAAGACGGGAAGAGCAGCAATGCAACTCGGAGAGTGTATAGCTATGTACAGAGGTGAGTATAGTCGTGGTATGGTCGTGGTCGTTGAGCCGCCATCTATCCAGAACGCCAAGCGGTATGCAAAATGTCAAATCACAAGACAAAGTCGTCGGTGTCGTTACCACTCGTCGTTACTCCATCTTCACGTTCATCTCCTCAATGGCCCACGATGCCGGGTCCGCCCAGGCCGCCTTCTCGCCGAGGAAGACGGTCCGCTCGGCCTGCTTGGCCAGCCCGTCGACCAGGTACCGCTGCGCCACGCTGCGCACCTGCTCGCGCGTCACGTCCAGCAACTGCACGCGCCGCGTCTGGCGCATCTCCTCGGTCAGACCGTACAGGAACTGGCCCATGCCCTCCTCGTTGACGGACCGCGGCGCGTCGACGCCCTGGAACACGGAGATCTTGGCCTCTTCGAGGTCGCGCTCCGTCCACACGCGGTCCTCGACGGCCCAGCGGCCCGCGTCGCGCATGATGGCCAGCGTGTTGGTCGGGTTCGGGTCGCGGTACGAGTAGAAGCCAAACACGCCCTCGAGCGCCGAGCTGTACGCGCCGCCGCCGTACGCGCCGCCCTTTTCGCGAATCTCGTGGTGCAGGTGCTTGTGCGTCAGCAGCTGCGCCAGGATCTGCAGCGGCGCGCCGTCCGCCGACGTGTACGACACAGTCGGCAGCACCAGCGCGCCGTAGTAGACCTGGTACGGCAGCGGGAAGAAGGTCTGGCGCTTGCTGCCGTCGACCAGCGACGACGCAAACGTCTGCTGGACGCGCTTGGCCGCCTCGGCCGCGGCCGTCGACGCCGTGCCGGGCGTGGCGGGGCCGGGCAGCGACGACAAGAAGTTGGACAGCGCGGCCGTGTTGGCCTGGGCGCTCTCGGCGCCGCACGTGATGGCAGCACGGAAACCGCCACCACCACCGTTGGTGCTGGCATCGGCCTGCATGGCAATCTGCTGGATGGCCTTGAGCTTGGACAGGACGTCGTCGAGCTGATCGGCCTCGGGGCGGCTAGCCAGGCCCGTAATGAGCTTGACCTGCGACAGGCCGGTGACCTGCTCGCGCAGCGACGCACCGCGTGTGATCCCGGCCTCGGCCCGGCGGCGCGCAAACGAGTGACCCGACGACGCAATGTCGTTGACGACGCCGTCCGACGACGCCTGCAGCAGCTGCCGGATCTGCGACACGGCCTCGGGGCTGTCAAAGTTGGTCTCCAGCACCAGCGTGCGCAGCAGTCCCAGCATCGCCGGCACGTTGCGGTCGAGCGCCATGCCCGTGAAGAGGATGCCCTCCGAGGCGTCCGTGTAGTCCGTGGGCCGCGCGGCCGAGTGGTAGCCCACCGACACGCCGCCCGTCTGCAGCTTGATGCGGTCCTCGAGCTGCTCCATGGTCTCGGCCTTGGTGCCCAGGCGCATGATGGCGTCGGTGAACAGAGGCACCAGCGCCCGCAGCTCGTCGGGGAGGTTGCCCAGGGCGTTGATGGCGCGAAAGTACGTCAGGCCGTTGGTGGGCGCCTCGCGCCACTGGACCTTGGCCTGGCTGAGCGTCTCCTCGCGCACCTGGACGGGCTCCTTGGTGCGGGGAATGTCCTTGACGTGGACCGTCGGGAGGCAGCCCAGGTCCTCGGTGTTGGACTTGCCCTGCTCGACGAGCAGAGCGGCCTCCTGTGTCTCGAGGTGCTTGCGGGCCTCGGCCTCGCCACCCGCCTTCTGCGTCACCTCGGCAATCTTGCCGGCCAAGCGCGTCTCCTCCTCCTTGGCCAGCTCCTGGCTGTACGTTGCCGACGGCGCCATGGTAAAGGTAAGCGTGTTGCGGTCCAGCAGGTACTTGTCGACCAGGCCCTCGAGGTAGCCGCCCTCGGCGAGCTTGGCCTCAAACTCGGAAATCGTCTGGGTCCACGACAGCGACGCAACGGGATCGACGCCGTTGAACCACTTGGGCTTGAGGCGGTGCAGCAGCGACATGCCAAAGTTGGACGTCTTGTGCTTGAGGCTGAGCTCCAGCTGGTGCAGGTACCCGTCAATCTTGGACCGCTCGAAGCCCTTGTCGCGGACGCTGCGCAGAATGGCGTCGATCTCGCCCTTGACGCGCGGCACATCAGCCTCCTGGACGCCCGACAGACCAATCGACAGGATGCCGTCGGCGGCCGAGCTGTCGTAGCCAGTGTTGGGGCTCCAGTCGATGCCCAGGCCAGTGTCGATCAGGCCCTTGTACAGGGGCGAGCCGTAGCCGTCCATGAGCAGGCCCGCGACCAGAGCAAGCGAGAACGACTCGAGAATGTCCGTCGTGTCACCCAGGATCCACGAGACCGACGTCTTGTACTGGCGGCCGGGGTCGACGAGGGGGTCCGTCGGGCCCGTCAGGACGACCTCCTTGGAGCCTTCTGCCAGGCTGATGGGCCGGCGAATGTCGGCATCGCGGCTGCTCTTCTCAAAGGCGCTGAGGCGGGCGTCGACCTCGCGCAGGTGGTCGGCCAGCGGCATGTCGCCGTACGTAAAGACCTTGGCGTTGCTGGGGTGGTAGTGGTCGGCGTGGAACTGGCGCAGCTGGTCGTACGTCAGGTCGGTAATCTTTTGCGGGTCGCCGCCCGAGTTGTGGATGGCGGGGAAGATGTGGTCCTGGAAGCGAATGTAAAACAGGTAGCCGGCGTCGGACATTTGGCCCTTCATCTCGTTGTAGACGACGCCCTTGAACACGAGCTTGTCGTCGGCCACCTGCGGGTTCTCGGGGCCCACGCGCCAGCCCTCCTGCGTGAAATCGGTCTCCTTGAGCAGCGGGTGCAGCGTCGCGTCCATGTAGACGGACAGCAGGTTCTTGTAGTCCTGGGCGTTGGTCGTCGCAAACGGGTAAAAGGTGTGGTCCGAGGCCGTGAAGGCGTTCATAAAGTTGGACAGCGTGCGCGGCAGCATCTTGAAGAAGGGGTCACGGATCGGGTACTTTTCGCTGCCGCAGAGCGTCGTGTGCTCGAGAATGTGCGGCACGCCCGTGTCGTCGGGCGGGTTGGTCTTGAAACCAATGGAGAAGACATTGTTGGCATCTTCGCGCGCAATGTGCAGGTGCTCGGCGCCGGTCTTGTCGTGCTGGAGGTGCAGCGCCGTCAGCTCGAGCTCGGGGACGTGCTTCGTGCGCAGGACCGTGAAGCCGTGCAGCTTCTCGCCCGGCGCGGTCGGGACGTTGGCGAGCGACGCAAATGCACGCCGCGAAAGGCGCGGCACGGCCGTGGCCTTGTTTGCCTGACGAAGCATCGTGAGGCCGGCGGTTCGATGCTGTTCGACGTCGATGGCTCGGAAACGCGTGTCGTCTGTCGTCTAAAAAGTCCAGGCAATCGTCGGCATGCCTGTCCTAGATAGTGTCGCCGGGGAGGGGGGCGTGGTTGAGCAAGGTCAGGTGAGGTGGACGCTGTGACACTAGCAAGGCATCAGCATCAGCAGTTCAGCAGTAGCCGATGCGCCTCCCACTGGCCCGTTAAAATTCCTGCGTGAAACCCCGATTTTGAGCGGCCCCATTGGTCAGCTCACAGCCTTCCGTTGGAAGCCGTTTGCACGCTTTGTCCCAATCGGCTGGCATCGTAGATTGCATCGTCACAACCTGTGACGCACAACGAGTTTGTGTATCGTGTTTCGTATTTCTATGAATTATATTTATACCAAATAGTTTGGCATGCAACCACTCGAGGCCGCATGACCGTAGCCCCGGCTTCCTTTGCCCTGTATACACGGCAGACTGCCGAACAACCGCGGCCACGAGTGCATTTTCAGGTTGTGCCTTTTGCAGTGTGTCATTGCTTCATCATCTTCCATGTTCATCACCTTGAAGAGGAGTGCAAGAATCTTGGTCTCCTGTGCTCGTCGTCCAACTCTCGGACTGAATCGTGCCCCATATTTACAGGCGGGTTTTTAGTCAGGCCGGATTTCCGATTATTTTTGACTGTTAATTTAATACTAGCCTTTGCGTGGTGAACATTGCAAAAAGGCTTTCATCGCTCACTGCCAGGCCCTGTATAGCATTCCGCGACAACATCACGACGCCCGGCTCTTGATACCATCGCCATTCGCTCCGTCCAATTGAACTCTGCGCCGCCTTCGTGCAACCCCTGCGATCTCTGGCACTCGGCGCCCGGCACGCCTCCCGACAGACTGTACGCTGCATGTGGCAACACCTCCGCCCGTGCCTTCCCCTCCACGACCACGATTGACACCGACTGCGCTCCTGACCGACCTGAACGTGCCTGCCCGAACAGCCGAGACCGTCGTCTCGCCAACCAGGCCTTTTACCGCGCCGTGGCCGCACCGCTTCGCACCTGCCGCCGTGTCTGCTTAGCACCTGTCACCTGCCGCCTCAGCCGCAGCCGCCCTCGTTTGCTCGATCTGCACTGGCGCCAGCACATGGTTGGCCATCCGTCGCTCGCTAATTACAACGTTGCCACATCTGCGACACTATATATTTTTCGCCGTCCGAACGTTGGACGCGTCGTTGGATTCGAACCAACACGCACCAGACCCCAGGGCAGACGCTGACGACCTGGGACGCGCAACCAGCCATTCGCTTTTGGCTTTTGGAACTGGACCTTGGCTCGCCTCGAAACACTAGCCACAACTTTTACCGTTGGCACGACTCGCGACCCTGATACAAACACTTCCTATACTCGACAGTTTTGCCCCTACGACGGCAAAGCATACCATTTACCCAGCACACCCAGTCCACCCACCTTCTACCTACCCATCATCGACCGGATCGCGCACGCGGCCGACCGACCATCACAATGGTAGCCCCAAACGACTCAAATCATGCCAACGGTCATGTCAACGACACAAGGCCGGCACCGCCGCCGCCACCAGCAGCAGGGACGGCCAACCCGCCGCAGGCAGCCCCGGCGTCGAGCAAGGCGAAGCCGCCTAAGAAGCAACCGGCAGCGACGTCCTCGTCGGAGCACTCTAAGCTAGTGCAGCAACGAATTTCGCAGCTGGAGCTCGATGCGGCGGGCGAAAAGGACATGGAGCTGGAAATTGGTATGTGCCAGACACCAGGCGCGGTACGCACGGGCAGAGGACTGTCGCTAACGGGCTACAGAAAAGGAAGTTCGAAAGGCCAACCGGGAGCTGCACTCGACGACGCAAAAGATGGACGCTGCACAAAAGATTGAGCTTTTGACACAGCGGCATAACACCCTAACGTACGAAGCGAAAAAGCAGGAGCGAGAATCCTACAAGCAAAAGAAGCGGGCGGACCTGCTGCAGAAGGAGCGGGATCAGAGCCGGAGCGAGCTGACCAAGACCGTGGGCCTCAAAGATAAGCTCGAGAAGCTCTGCAGGGAATTGCAAAAGGAGAACAACAAGCTCAAGGTCAGTGTCGACGCGCTTGGAGCACCTCCTCGCCTCCTCGCCCCTGCCCCTTTGCCCCTTGCCCCTGGTCCCCGACGAGAGACTGGTCCCCCCCCCCGACGAGAGACGTGCTAACACGTGCAGAGCGAAAATCGACAACTCAAGGCCAACGAGTTGTCCAATCTGAATTCATGGGACGAAAAGTACGCAAAACTGCTGCAGAAGCTTGACGACTTGCAGGAGCAAAAGGACCACCCGAAGCGGCCGTTGTTTGAAGGCGAACTGGACGACATTATGCGAGCACACTTCAAGTCGATGATGGACCAGTACGAGCTGCGCGAGCTGCACTTCAACTCGATGATGCGCACCAAGGAGCTCGAGGTGCAGTTCAATATGGCGCGGTACGAGCGCGAAAAGAAGCGCGCCGACCGGGAGGCGGCGATTGCGCAGCGGTTGGACGAGCGGTCGCAGTACCTGCTGAAAAAGAAAGGCGAAGCCGCCAAGGAGTTTTCCAAAGCCAAGCAAGCGAACAATGCGCCGCCATGAGGCGTGTCTGCATGGACGATCTGCCCAGGCGCCGCCCCTGGGCTGTCGAACATGGCCTTGACGGCCACCGACTGTACCAACAATGCATTCTTACGTTTTGGAGTCTTTTCGCTGGCTGCCCATGGTCAGCCATGTTCCGCCGGCATGGACTCAGTCGGACAGCGGGTGACGGGCGTTTCGGAGCACGTTTTGTTGCATAGGGCCATCTTGGAAGCAGGCGAGCAGGCGCTGGCTGGAGCCGTCTTTGGTCTGCATCATTCTGCAATAGCGAGTCTTGGATAGCACGGGCAGAGGAGCACCTGGGTACTTGCGAGCGTGTTTACATGGAACGGAGTACTCGGGCCCTTTGGCGACCGGCGACGTGCCAGCCCGTGGTGGATGGCAGCCTTGCCAGTCGGCAAGTGTGCCGAAAGACCTGGTTTGCATCTCGCTGCGATCCTTTCCTAGATAACATTAGACCAGTATCTGTGCTTCGTGCAAACTGATGGCGTTTCCATATCTTGATTTGTGACGATGGGCTGTGAACCTGCTGCTGGTCGGCGGATGGCAGCCTGCGGGCACCGGGCGCCCGGGCGCCCGGGCGCACACGGACACGGGAGCCTCGACTGGTGCGTCCGTCAAAGGAACGCCAAAGGAACGCCGGGAAGGAACTGTCACGATCAATAAGACTCGATGCTGGTTCGTCCGACGCAACTCGGCAGAGTGCGTGCATCTATGTCTCCACCGCGGTTCAGTGCGGTTCAGTGCGTTTCAGCGCTTCCCCAGACTTCGATGCCCCGGTGTTTCTATTTAGTGCAAACTTTAGCGCCCGTTCCAGCGCCATTCTCCACTGAAGCTCGCTGGACGCACGGCCTACTCGTCAAATACACGGCGACAGCTCTCGCTGTCGTCGAACTTGGCATTTGTTTTGCGGTTTCCATTGCGGTAATAGAAGCCAGCCACGATTGACGACAGCCGACGTCCGGTTCCTGCGCGCACGTTTTTCTTGGACGCCGAATGCGAGCGACTGCCTGTCTCTGCATCCCACCGACGAACCCACCGACGAACCCATCCGACGAACGGCGTTTATCGCGGCGATCCCTTGCATCGACAGCAGCCGAGGGTTGAACATGACGACGCGACACGCGACGGGGCCATCGGAATCGACGACAGCACCAGCAGCCGCGTCGTTGCGACAGCTCGACAACGGCGACACGTAGTGCAATCGATCAATCGACACCAGACGAACGCAGTCTCCGACCGTGACACGCGTCACCCATTGAGGGAGCGTTGCACAAGCAACAAAGCGACAAAGCGACATTGAGATTGCCGCCAAGCATCCTCCAACACACAATGGCGGCCTTTCTGGAAGACCCGCGGCTGCGGCAGCGCTGGAACCAGATCTCGCACAATGCCGAGGCGGCGACGGAGAACGCGGCGGCCAACATCTGGACGTTCCAGCACACGTACATTACGCCGTGCCTGGCGTCGGTGGGCGAGGCGCTGGACTCGTGCACGTCAGTGTGCCTGGGCGACCGCGAGGAGCGTGCACGGCGACAGCGCGAGCGCGAGCGCAGCATGCAGCGGCCGCTGGCCGAGTACAGCTTTGACTTTTACGACGACTGGTACGACGACTTTAACGACGACGCGCTCGACGAGGGCAGCGACATGGGCGGCCACGGCGGCCACGGCGGCCATGGTGGTCACGCGGGGACGATTAGCAGCATCTTCTCGCGTGGTTTCTTTGGCAGCTGGCGGGGCAGCCGAGCCGAGGATTGGGACCGGCTGCTGGCGGGGTCGGGGTCGGCGCGGCCCTACGACGGCGACGAGGAGGGCGGACCGAGCGACGGCGAGGGCCTGAGTCATGGCCAGCACTACACGGGCGAGGTCTCGGCCCAGCCACGACGCAAGCGCGGCATGAGCTACAACACACACCCGACGACGCGCACCGGGCGCCGGAAGCAGCCCGAGGGCGAGGACCCGACAGTGATCCCGAGCACGGCGCCACTGGGTTTCCTGGGGCGGCTTCCGTGGAAGATTGGGGGCACGTTGCGGTACAAGCCTAGTGCGGCGAACCTGCGCGAGCACCCCAACGCAGGCAGCGGCGATCTCGAGGGTCGGCCTGGGCCGCGGTACGGGGCCGATGTGCTGCCGACGCACGGCGAGAACGAGCCGCTGCTCGGCGGCGAGACCGGGACGGCGTGGCCGGGCAGCCAGTACGGGACGGGCATAGTGACCCTGGCCCCAGTGGCCCCGGCGCACCCGGCGCAGACACCAGCACGGCCGGCGACGTCGGGCGGGGACGAGGCCATGTACACGCCCGAGTTTGGCGGGCGGACGGGCGGCACGCGACAGCGAAGCGGCACGACGGGTTCGGGCGACACGTCGGACTCGTTCCGGTCGCGTGGCGACCTGTTTCCGAGCGACGAGGAGGACGACGAGGACGCGGTGCCGCTGGACGACGAGTTTGCCATGGCGCTCGGGCACGTGGACGACCGCAGCAGCGGGCGCACGCGGTTCAGCAGCAGCAGCAGCCTGGCGGCCGGGGTGCTGGCGGGCGGCAGTTTGGGGCGGAAGGGCAAGACGCGTGCAGACACGGCGGCGTCGTACGGGTCGCTCAACTCGCTGGCGTCGGGCGCGTCACGGGGATCGGGCGGTGCCGGGCCGGTGACCATGCAGGCCAAAGCCAGGAAGCGCGGCATGCTATCACGCAGCGTGTCGCGCACGACCGTGGACAGCATCGCGGTGTCGGCGGTATCGTCGCCGCAGTCGACCGCGTCGTCGCTGCGGAACCGGCTGAGCACGGTATCGCTGCCGGCCGAGGCGGTTGTGTCGACCGAGCGCGAACACGAACACGAACACGACGCCGACACGAGCCTAGTGTCGAGCGTGTCGGTACTGTCGGTACTGTCGGCAGATCAGCTGCGTGAGGAGGAGGAGCGCTTGGCACGCGAGGAGGACGCAGAGATTGAGCGGCGTCGCCAGGCAGCGGCCGTCCTGGCGCAAGAACGTGGACTGGCCCCAGACTCGCCAGCGGTGCAAGAAACTACAACAGAGCCGACACCAACACCAGAAGCCAAGGAATTTCTGGGTGCCTCTACTCCCACACCGACAGCGGTACCAGGAGCCGTGAAAGCGACGGAAAAGTCATTCAATCCGGCACGTCTGCCATTCTTTGACTAGTGTTTCGACACGCGGCACTCTGCCTTTCTTTGTCTCGTCTCTGCTTATAGATATCCCGGGAGATGCCTCTCAACGTCAACGTTATAATGATAGAATGCAGCGTTTCTATTGGTGCACGACCCACACTGTCAATTGACAGGTTGACGGTACGGTTGACAGAGCTGGACTACACCAGCGACAGACGACTGAAGGCTGCCAAGGGCCACAGCTCGAAATGTACCGGTTGCAAATTATCGCTGCTGCGGATTCCAACTGCCAGGCCTCGGCTCGTTGGGCCACAAACCCCATCCCATGATGCGCCTCCCCTTGTCTTCCCCAACTCGTTCCTGACCCATACACGCTACTTTGCGGGGAAGCTTGCTCGATCGATGAGCCGTCTTGGCACTGTGTATTTATACCGGCTCGCTTCCCAGCCGTGCGCCCGGCATATCGGCAACTCGACAGACCAGAACACAGATCAAAATGTCGCTGTCAACACCACTCACCGACCTGCTTGGGATCCGCCACCCCATCGTGCTGGCCGGCATGGCACGCGTCTCGGGCGGCGCACTGGCGGCCGCTGTCAGCAACGCCGGCGGCCTGGGCGTGGTTGGCGGCCTGATGCTGACGCCGGCACAGCTGCGCGAGGTCCTGGCCGAGCTCAAGGCCGGTCTGGACCGCCCCGATCTACCATTTGGCGTCGACCTCGCGCTGCCCAAGGTCGGCGACGGCGCACGCGCTACCAACTACGACTACACGGGCGGACACCTCGACGAGCTGATTGACATTGTCATTGCCGAGGGCGCCACGCTGTTTGTGAGCGCCGTCGGCGTGCCGCCACCGCACATTATCGCCAAGCTGCACGGCGCGGGCGTGCTCGTCATGAACATGGTCGGCCACCCAAAGCACGCGGCCAAGGCGCTCGCGGCGGGCGTCGATCTTGTGTGCGCACAGGGCACCGAGGGCGGCGGGCACACGGGCCCGATTGCCGGCACCGTGCTGGTTCCGGCCGTGGTGGACGTCGCCCGCAAGGTGGCCGAGCACCGCCAAAAGACGCTGCCCAAGGACGCCCGGTTCCCGCTCAAGGAGCCGCTCGTCGTCGCGGCCGGTGGCATCGCCGACGGCCGCGGGCTCGCTGCGGCGCTCATGCAGGGCGCGGCGGGCGTCTGGGTCGGCACGCGCTTCGTCGCGTCGCAGGAGGCCAACTGCAGCGAGGCCCACAAGCAGGCCGTCGTCACGTGCGGGCCCGACGACACCGACACGACGCTCGTCGTCTCGGGGCGTCCCTTGCGCATGCGTCTCAACGACTACATCCGCAAGTGGCACGCACAGCCGGAAAAGATTCGCGAGCTGTGCAGCCAGGGCATCGTGCCGATGGCACATGATCTCGGGAGCGACGCCACCGACGGCGACGACGTCGACGTGCCCTTTCTCATGGGCCAGGTCGCCAGCAACGTCGGCCAGGTGCAGCCCGCGCGCGAAATCGTCGACGACATGGTCGCCGGTGCCGTCGCCGCCCTCAGTCGCGGCCAGTCGTACATGGGCAAGCTGTGAGTCACGACGCGTCGACGCGTCGACGCGTCGCGTGGTCGCGTTCGCGGTCGCGCGGCACGCGGCAGGCACGAAGCAGAAGAGGAAGGAGCGCGCGTCACGTGAACACTTTATTTCGACGTCGAGCATGGTAGAGTTGAAATATAAACGTAAAGGCAACGATAAACGCTATGCCGTGCCCATGTCCTCGCCGATCCGCTTTAGCATGTTGTCGTGGATCGCCTGCCGTCCCGTCTCGCACAGCCCACGCACCGTCCCAATGAGCAGCCGCGAGCAGTAGATGACGTTTTCCTCGACCAGCGCCAGCGCCCCATCCTCGTCCTCGGCGACCGCCCACGCCGTGTCCATGACAATCGACAGCGGGCTGCGGATCCGCACGTGCACGCCGCTCGCCGTGTCCGTCATCTCGTACGTGCTCACGACATTCGAGTCCCATAGTCCGGCCGGCAGCGTGTGCACGACGTCGGTGACGCGAAACACCTCGAACCCGCTGCCGGTGTCGAGCGACGCCGCAATCACGGCCTCCACCGCCGCCGGCAGCGGGTGCTCGCCCGACTCGTGCTCGTCCAGCGCCGCCTCCGCCAGCGCACGCTGCTCCTCCGCGTCCACGCGCGTCCAGTCCACGCTGTGCGGGCCGCAGCGCACAAAGAACGGGTGGTCGTGCAGCAGCCGCGCGACCGCCTGCGACTTGCTGACGCCCGCCGGCAGGGGCGTCGTGTGCTGTAGCGTGGCCGTCGTGTTAAAGACTGGCGGTCAGCATGGGCTCTAAAGCGGGGCAGCAAGACGACTTACATGACATGGTATGGTGTGAGAAAAGAAAAACAACTTTTACGATGAGAATGAAGCTTGGTGAGGTGAGCTGCAGACGAGGCTGGTGCTACCTGAGGCGCCGGACGTTTCGTGGGCGGCTTCCGACAAAGAGGGGCACCGTCGTAGATCGCTTTAGCGTGCAACGTCCAATGTTGTCGGGACCACCGAGCTCGGCGAAATCCTACAGAATTGGGGTAGAAGCTTTTGGCTCGATTGAAAGTGGGCAGTCATTTGATTGTTTGCCGTCTTCCGCTTGATTCAGCGGTGAGCGTGGTTCGAGCTTGGACGTGCTGAGGCTCTTGCGGGACGTGCGATTGGCCATCCCGATCACTGTCGCTTTTGGATGAACATGCGGTCTGCTGGTCACAAAACTCCCGTTTCTTATGGTTTGTTCTGGGTGTACCGTTTTAACCAGCTGCTATTGCTTTGTTTGTCGTCTGAAAAGTGACGGCTGGCATGGCTGATGCTTCGCTCAGACTGTCCTGGCGAGCCTTTTCGTTTGCAGTGTTCACGTCGTTGCAACTGGCGGACCAAGCCAATTTATCTACGTAGTTTTCTTTGTTTAGTGGCTTTTTTGTTTTTGTTTTGTTTTATTTTTCCATTTTTCTCATTTTAGCTCTTCTCATTATTTTAATTTTTTCTTTTTCTTTTTTCTTTACTTATCTTTGTTTTCGTTTTGTATATCAAATGATCGTCGTCAAACTACACAACTTATGCAGATATAACCTCGCCTCCTCTGCTTCATGTAGGGAGCAGGAAACCAACTGTAAACCACGATGGGCCCTTCCAAGTACCCCAAGGGCAACGTCTACTGCAACAGAGACACCATTCTCATCCCGAACCAGCCCGCTGCCCGACGTGCTGCCAGCCGACGATTTCGTCTTCCACCCAAACAGGCTTATACGGCACGCCCTAAAAGGACCAATACAGAAGCAGCAACGACCAACAAGGCAAAGGGCCCTTTTCCGCCGCTGGAGCTGGCACTTCTTAGCGCAAAAATTGCGTCTTTGGATGACACGCGAGACGGAAAGCATCCCCGGGTCAGAAAGCAAAGACGGGCGCGCGGCCCACCCAAGCCAGACGAGGACCTGGCCGGCAAGGAGAGGGACGCGCTCTTGGAGGTGGCCATGTTCCTGGTCGACACGGACACGGACCCGAGTCACGGTCTGGCCGGAGCACTTGTGGCCGGCCAAGACGACAAGCTCGCTCTCTTCCTGGCCATACACCAAGGCCACCCGGACGAAAACACTGAGGCGCTCGACAAATGTGTGGGCTTGTTGAGAAGAAGCTTTGGTACTGCCAACGACATCCCCTCGAAGCTGGCAAAGATTGCAAAAGAGCGGCAGGATGCAGGTTCGTCGGGCACGTCGGGCACGTCGAGCACGAGCACGTCGAGCACTTCGTCCGAAGAGACCGACTATACAGTCTCAGACTCGCGGGACGAGATTTTGGCCGACATTGTGGACAACTGTTCCGGCAAGATCCGGAGCCTCTTCGGGCCGGTCTCGCAAGCCAAAGACGGCTCTGCATTCTCGGTCGCACTCTCTCGCAATCTCCGCCGACTGGCCGACGACCTGAGGCCGCTCGCCTATGACGAAACCGGCATCTTTGTCCCGCGGGAAGCCATCTGCCCAGACGAGGTACAGCTTCAAATGGATGTGGTCGATGCTCTCGCACAGCTGGCCGACGACATTGACAGGAGCCTGCAGCCCATGGAAAAAGTCAAGAAACCCAACCGGTGTTTTGAGTCGGCCATTGAGCACGTCTTCCAGTTCGACAGCCGCCACGGCCCCAGCCTGTGCGAGTTTTTGGTCCCGAGCAAGACCAACCGGCGGCCGAGACACGAGAGTCCGTCGTCGACTACCGACTCGCTGCTCGGGCGGCTCCAGGGCCTGGCCTGGTACATGCGGTCTGCCAATTTTCTGTGCAATCTTGCGCGCCGGCTGGCCAATGCAGCGCCTTTGAGGCGAAACTGGTTCGGGGACGTGGCCGTGCACAAGGTGGTGCTCCCCGAGAGCGCCTTTGCGCCTCTGCTCCGATCAAAGACGGCCCCGAAGCACCTGGTGTCGGACGAGGAGTACAGCACGGCGGCCAAGTCCTGCGCCAGCAGCTGGTTCAAAGCAGAGTGTCTGGCGAGGGCAACGGGACACGGCGGCCACCGGCTTCCCATGGTGCATGCAGAAGTGCAAGTGGCCTGCCACCTTCTCTCCACCGGGCACTATGGCGGCCAAAACCCGCACTGCCAGTCCCCTCTTTACATTGCATCGTCCCGAAAGACGTGCTACCTCTGCCACGTCCTCCTCTCGCAGCTCGACCGGCAGTTTCGGGTGCCCGAAACGCACCAGCGCCTGTGTCCTGCCTGGCGCGTACCGGTGCTGAGCGCCTTGTGCTTGGGACTGGACAGCTCTGCCATCCTGCGCGTGAGCCTCATCATGTTCCGAGGCGTATTGGCCGGCGAGCTGCAGCGACTACAGGCGCAGCGTGTAGCCCGGGCCGTCGCTGCGCGCAAAGCCATGACCGAAAAGCTCAAGGACCAGTCTGTGGTCAAGGTCAACAGCCCCGACAAACAAAAGGCCGAGGGCGTGCCTCAAGACGAGCAGATGCATCCCTCGCTGGCGACCGGACTCGGCAGCTACTATCTCAACCCTTGACACGTTCTGTTGGTTCACAAAAGTCAGTCTGAGTCCACATACATTGCATATCAACACAAAGTAGCACGGCACAAATGGTATAGCAGCGGTCACAGGACAACGCCAATGGGCCTTGGTGTCCAGTCGCCCTCGTACCGCGTCCACCTTGGCCTTGGCGGCTCGGCGTCTGTGCTGTCCTCGTGGCTGTCCCGGTCGACGTCCATCCGGTCCTCCTCGACGTCGTCGGCATGCAGGGCCTGCCGATTCCGTTCCAGCGATGCCCGCACCGCTGCCAGGTCAAGGTTGCCGGCCGTCCACTTTGGTCCCGGGGCCGAACCTGGCGTGTCTGTCGCGTCCGTCTGCCTTGTCTCATCTGTCCGTTCTGCCTTGTTTCCGCGCGCGGCCTCGGCGTCGAGGTACTGCTGGACGGTACGTGTCAGCTGGCGCACGCGTGCGAGCTGGCGGCCGCCCGTCTCGCGCGCGGCAAGCGCCACGAGCTCGGCCAGGACCGCCGCGGCACCCCAGCGCGCGATAAAAGCAGGCGGAAGCGGCCCGACGGCGCCAATGTGTTTCAAGACGGCATCGCGCAGGTCGGTGCTGGCGGCTGCGTCGGGGATGTTGGCCCAGTAGTAGCCGTAGATCCAGGCGAGCGCTTGCAGCGAGGCAGCACGCAGACGACGCAGCGACGGCAGGGCCTCGTGGGTGACCTGGTGGCGCAGCTCGACGAAGCCGGGGGGGAGGCCAATGTGGTGCGCGAGACCGTGCATGCTCATCTTGCGCGCACGGTCCTGCTGGCCGTCGAGCAGGCCGGTGACGAAGCGTGCAAAGGCGGCGGCGTAGGCGGCGCGTGTCGCGAGGGCAGGCGTGGGCGCGACAGGGGCGGACGCCGAGACGGGCGTCGCAAAGTCGGCCAGCAAGGCGCCGGCGAGCAGCGCGGTGGACTCGACCATGTGGGGGCAGAAACCGCGCTGCATCCAGAGCGTGACGCGCGCGACGGCATCACGGACGGTGTCCTGTGAGGGTGCTGCGCCTGTCGTTGGTGTCTCGGTCGCTTCGGGCCCGGCTGGTGTCTCGGTCTCGTGCGACGAGGCCTCGGCAAAGATGGCGGCCGCCGAGTTGGCGCCGACGGGGTAGAACTGGCGACGAACAGCCAGCAGCTCGCGGCGGTCGCGCCACGGCGTGAAAATGTACTGGACCATGGCGTGTGCGATGCAGGGAGCAGTGGCGGCGGTCGTCGGCGTGCGTCGCGACGAAAACGACGTCAATAATTTAAGTGGAGATCTTAGGTAAGCGGCCGACGACGGCGGGCAGCGTGCCAGGTCGACTGGACGAAACGGGCGACCGAGCAGCTCCGACCGAGTCCTTGGGCTCACATTGAAATATTGAAATATAAAAAAGACCATGGACAACTGCACAATCCATGACCGCGTTATCACTATCGCATCGACGAAATTTGATTTGTGGATATAAATGTAGCTGCAAGTTTAATTGAAAACGATTCCTGTATCGGCAGTCACAGCCCCACTTGACTCACAGATGTCTTTTATATACTCTGACGCGGTGCGTCGTTTGTTTCTCTGGGCTGAGTCGATCCTTTTATATTGTCGTCTTTGAGCACTGCTCGTCTCGGTCTCGTCCTGTCCGACTGCTCACTCTCGACACACGATGGCAGCACCTCGGGCCGCGCCGGTCTTTGGCCTGGCCAAGCGCGCGTCGGCCACGGCGACGGTCACGACACGCACGACGGTGACACGCACGACAACATCTGCCCGCAGCTACTCGGCACCGGCGAGCAACGCGTTCCCGGCGGCCAAGAAAAAGTACATTCCCAGCAGCGGCAGCTACCCGCAGGGCTTCCGCGTCGGCGGCGTTGTCGTTGGCGTCAAGCCGAGCAACACGACGAAACCGGACCTGGCACTGTTTGTGTCGGACGTGCCGTGCGCAGCGGCGGCCGTGTTCACCAAGAACAAGTTCCAGGCGGCGCCGGTGACGTTCTCGCGCGACCTGCTGAAGCAGACGGGCGGCACGGTGCAGGCGGTGGTCATCAACTCGGGTTGTGCCAACGCCGTCACCGGCAAGGGCGGCCTCGAGGACGCGGCGGCGATGGCGGCAGCGGCCGATGCAGCCACGGGCAGCACGGGCACGCTCGTCATGTCGACGGGTGTCATTGGGCAGCGGCTGCCGATCCAGAAGATTTTGGACGGCGTGCCGCGGGTGGCGGCCGCCGTCGGCGCGTCGCACGAGCACTGGATGGCCGCGGCCAAGGCGATTTGCACGACGGACACGTTCCCGAAACTGGTCTCCAAGACGTTTGCGCTGCCGTCGTCGCCATCGGTCACGTACCACATTGCGGGCACGACCAAGGGCGCGGGCATGATCCACCCCAACATGGCGACACTGCTGGGCGTCATTGCCACGGACGCGCCGGTCGTGCCTGCCGCGCTCGCGCCGCTGCTCAAGCACGCCGTCGACCGCTCCTTCAACAGCATCACGATTGACGGCGACACGTCGACCAACGACACGGTCGCGCTGCTGGCCAATGGCGTCGCGGGCGGCGTGCCTGTGGCCAACGACCCGGCGAGCGCCGACTACCGCGCGTTCCAGGACGTGCTGACCGCCTTTGCGGCCGAGCTCGCCCAGCTCGTCGTCCGCGACGGCGAGGGCGCGACCAAGTTTGTCGCGATCCGCGTCGCCGAGGCCGCCAGCGAGGACGACGCTCGCCGCATCGCCAGTGCCATTGCACGCTCGCCGCTCGTCAAGACGGCGCTCTACGGCAAGGACGCCAACTGGGGCCGGATCCTGTGCGCGACCGGCTACGCGCTCGTCTCCGAGCCCGGCCAGCCCATCAACGACGTCGCCATCAACCCCGCCACCACCAACGTCTCGTTTGTGCCCACCGACGGCTCGCCCGAGCTGCGCCTGCTCGTCAATGGCGAGCCCGAGGCCGTCGACGAGGCCCGTGCCGCCGAGATCCTCGCGCTCGAGGACCAGGAAATCGTCGTCCGCCTCGGCACCGGCTCCGCCGAGGCCACCTACTGGACCTGCGACTTTAGCCACGAGTACGTCACCATCAACGGCGACTACCGCACCTAGGTACCATTGACCGAGTTGATTTATTATCGCCGTGTTCTTTGAGTCTCGTGATGTCGTGATGTCGTGATGTTACTGTACCGTGTTGCGCACTGTCTGTGCACTGTCTGTGCACTGTGCCCCGCTCTGCAGTCGACCACTGACAGCCACTGCAATGGCAACCGCTGTAGCGTTGCAACCAGTAAATATTTAAACGGAGTAAACCGCCAGATTCCTGATGCGAAATCAACTGGATGTGAGAGCTGAGGGGTAGAGCCCGGCTGGTCCTGTACTGTCTTGTACGTACACTGTACGTACACTCGTCACCGGTCCATCAGTGACGTCGGCGTGCTGTCCATCGACCTTCCCCACTTGGCGATATCGATTGCAAATAACGTCAGCACTCTTCCACTGCACGTTCCAATCGCCCTCATGTTTGCAGCACGCTTCCGTCCTCTCGCCAGACCGTTCGCCACAGCCCTCCGCTCGCCCATTGCCGTACGTCGCCCCTGACAATGATCGGCCAGCACTGACAGCCAGTTCGCGCCCATCCGCACCATGCAGATCCAGTCCATTCCCATGTGTACGTATTCCGTATTCCATCTCCGAACCTCACTCACTGACATGACACCCAGGGGTCGGCAGCAGCGACAACTATGCCTACCTGGTTGTCGACGACGCCACCAAGGACGCCGTCATCATCGACCCGGCCCATCCTGAAGAGTGCGTCCTCCAGCCTCGCGCTTCGCGCTCCCGCCGGTGCCTGCTAACAGCCAGGGTTGCCCCCGTCTTGAAAAAGGCCATGGCCTCGGGCGCCATCAACCTCACGGCCATTGTCAACACCCACCAGTATGTCGGCCAGTTCGTCTAGGTATTTGATTACTAAGCACAACAGCCACTGGGACCACGCGGGCGGCAACGCGAACCTGGTACGTTCTCGTCTCTGCGTCGTGGACTCTGCTAATGTCAGCGTGAACTGCTCGGCCTCGCCAGCCTGCCCATCATCGGCGGCAAGGACTGCCAGGACGTCACCACGACGCCCGCCAACGGCGCCTCCTTCAAGATCGGCTCCGGCATCTCCGTCACCGGCCACTACACGCCCTGCCACACCCAGGACAGCATCTGCTGGGCCATGCAGGACGGCCCGCAGCGCGTCGTCTTCACCGGCGACACGCTCTTCCACGGCGGCTGCGGCCGCTTCTTTGAGGGCACGGCCGCCGAGATGCACACCGCGCTCAACGAGACGCTCGCCGCGCTGCCCGACGACACCGTCGTCTACCCCGGCCACGAGTACACCAAGGCCAACGCCAAGTTCTGCGCGTCCGTGCTGCCGGACGCCGCCGCCGTGCAGCGCCTCGTCGCGTTTGCCGACGCGCACGCCGAGACGCAGGGCTGCTTCACGCTCGCCGACGAAAAGGCGCACAATGTGTTTATGCGCGTCGCCGACCCGGCCGTCCAGGCGGCCACTGGCGCCTCTGAGCCCGTCGCCGTCATGGCCAAGCTGCGCGAGATGAAGAACAATTTCAAGTAGTGGCAAGAACAAAATGCAAGAAAATGCAAGAATGCTTTTATTCCCAACGCCGAGATGACGAGTGGCGGCCGACAGCAGCAGTCGTTCAGTAGCGGATGGACAGAGACTGACAGAGGCCGCGCGACAGCATGCAAGTGTTCCAAGCAGTGACTGACGTGTGACAAGGATGTGTACAAGACGAGTGACAAGAGTAGCAATGCAGACAAGAGAAACAGACAAGAGAAAACAGACAAGAGAAAAACAGACAAGAAAAACAGACAAAAAGACGAAAACGCCAATCCCAAAAACCAATCCTAAGCGAACAGTATAGAGACAAAGCAAACACGAGCCCAGGCAGCCTAGTCGCTGTCGCTGCCTTCGGCCTTGGCCTTCTTGGCCTTCTTCTCCGCCTTGCGACGCTTGCGCTCCGCCTTCTCCTCGGCCGTCTCGCCCTCGTGCTTGCTCTTGCGCTTCTTGGCATCCTCCGTCGCGGGCGTCTCCGACGCAGCAGGGGCCGGTGTCGCCTCGGCCTTGGCGGGCGTGTCGGGGGCCGTGGCGGCCGTGGCAGCACCAGCAGCGGGCACCGACTCGCCGGCCTCGAGGGGCTTGTTGTAGTCAATGTAGCCCGAGCTCCACTTGGCCGGTGTCGCCTCGTTGGGGCGGCCGTACTTGTCCAGCTTGCCGTCCGCCTTGAGCTTCTTCTTCTCCGCCGCGACCGGGCCGAGACCCCAGCGGCGCGGGTACAGGTCGCGCTCCATGATGCAGCGCTTCACCTTGGCCACCACGCCGTGGTCGCACGTGCTCATCTCCACCGTCGACATTTGCGCAATGCCAATCGCAATGGCCTCGCCCTTGGTCGTCATCAGCACAACCTCCTCGTGCAGCTCAATGCCCGCCTCGTAGCGCAGCAGGCCCGGCAGCATCAGCTTCGCGCCGTAGCACACCGCGTTGACCGCGCTGTCCTTGACGACCAGGCGCTTGTAGCCCGTCAGCAGCGACTCCAGCGGCTGGATAATCTTGCGCAGGTACGACTCGTCCCGCGTGTTGTCGTACAGCCACTGCGCGTCCAGCACGTCGTGCAGCGTCACCAGGTCCTTGGTCTCGTCCATGGCGCCCGAACGCACACGGCGCAGCTCCTGCATGTGCGCGCCCACGCCCAGCAGCAGGCCCAGGTGCACACACAGCGTCCGCATGTACGTGCCCGCCTCGCACGACGCCCAAAAGACAAACAGGCCGCGCTCGTTGTCAAACTCAATCACCTTGGACTCGTAGATGCTGCGGATGCGCAGCTGGCGCTTGACCGCCGAAATCAGAGGGGGGCGCTGGAACAGCGCACCCGTCAGCGTCTCCAGCGCGCGCGCAACCTCCGCCTCGCCGCCCGCCACCTTGCCGTGCAGGCGCGCAATGCACACGTACTCCTTGCCCGCACCCTGCTGCGACTTGACCAGGCGCGTCGCGCGGTCGACACAGACAATCAGGCAGCCCGTGACCTTGGGGTCGAGCGTGCCCGAGTGGCCAGTCTTCTCGGAGCTGGTCAGTTAGCAAGTGTCTGACGATTGGCGAGGACGCAAGAACGGGTGGCCGACTGGATGGCCGATTGCTGTCTGCTGTCGCTCACGTGAACGTGTGTCAAACGACGCGAATCTCGTTTGTGGCTGCCGTCTTTCTGTTCTGTCCTCCTTTTCCGTTCTGTCCTTTCATTTCGGCAACGGCCATCCAGTTCGATTCGGTTTTTCGTTCGGCGCTGTTCTGCTAAAGACCTACCGGAGAATGCGCTTGATCCACGCGACAACCTCGTGGCTGGACGGGTTCGAGGGCTTGTCCAGGTTGATGACACCAGAGCTAATGTACGACTTGAGGTCGCGCTTGAGCGGCGCGCTACCGTGGGGGATCGGGGTGAAGTGGCCGGTGCGGATGTGCACTGTTCGTTAGTTGCGTGATTCTTCTTCTGTCTTCTGGGCTGGCGGGCAACGCGACGCACGGTTCGAAAAGTTCTTGAGCAGCAGAGGCCACTCGCTCGTGTCGACCGCCGGCGCAGTCGCCTGCGGCTTGATGGTGTGCTCGTCCGACATGGTATCGAGTTTCGTATCGATGCTCGTAACGATGAGAGTCAATGTCGACCGTCGGGTATCGCGTGATGTGGTGGTGTCGAATCGATGCGAGTGTCGAGTCGGTCGGTGGTCAAAGGGTGAAAGTCGTCGAGCTCCAAATTTTTCGACTCGAAACTTTTTCTGGCATTGGACCTGGGCAAAGAGGCAGGAAAAAAAGTTTAAGAAAAAAAAGGCGCTAAATCGAAATAAGCGGGGATTTCGTGCCATCCGACGTGCCCATTGGCTTTGGCTGGCAGTACTCGATAAGATAAGAATTTTGGCGGTGAGAGCAGCCACCATCAGCCACACTCCACTATCACTGTTGCTCGTTTCCGACCGTAATACAGCGATTCATACGAATGAAATGTATTTTCATCTAAACTATTCGCTTGTCCAGCAGAATGCAATGCTCGTGCAAGTCGACGTCACACGTGACTCCCACACGTCTATAACGAACTACGTCTTGGCACGTAAGCTAACACCTTGGCAGCCCGTGATGGCACTGGTATCGACATCTGCCGACTTTTCTTTTGCACTGTTCCACTGTCTTTTGCTTGCATTCTTGCAAGTGCCTGCAGCCGCAGTGCTCTCTGCTGCAAAGCCACAAAAACAATGAGAAAGCTCAAACTCATGCTGGATTTGTCTTTGGCCGCTTGGCAGTGCGCTCCGGGGACTGTGACTGGCTTTGGCGTTTCTGGCCCGTCGGTTCCGTTCTCTCGCCTGCGTCTCTCCATCGCTGCTAGTCTTTGAAGAGGTTGTCAAAAGTATCCTGTGCCGCGCTCGAGCGTGTGTCAACGTCCATGCCCACTAGCATGTAGAAAAGGCGCCGCAGAGTGGCAGTTTCCAGGCATTCGTTTTCGCAGAGGAACAACACATCGGGGAACAAGAACAATGATTGCCACATGATCCGCTGTTCATTGAGCAAGTGGTGGTCTGGCCGCGGAAGATGTAGAGGGCCAAGGCCATCGTGATCCTCGGTCAGCTCTTTGGGCAGATAGAGCCAATCAAAGGGCGGACAGCCAACAAACGGAGGTGCCATGACAGCAGCGTCCCAGCCCAGGATGGCGACGACGGGGTCTTGGTTTTCCGGGTCGCAGATAATGTTGCTCGGGTCCAGGGAAAGGTTGGCCAGCGAGGCATGTGCCAAGTTGGGCTTCTCGAGCGACGGGACCTTTTTGAAAAACCCTCTTTCCAGCATCTCCCGCAGCATCGTGTCCACGCGGTCAAACAAGAGGCGAGCATCCTTCTCAAGCCACACATCCTTGACCCGGATGGCCTTTTCGGCCGTGATATCCGAGAATAGCCGGAACAGGTACTAGCTTCTGGGATCCTCGGGGTCGGGCTGGCCTGCAGCGCCAGTGGTGTCCTTGTTGAGAAACGTGTCGAGTTTGACGACAGAGGCATGCGCCGCATCGTAGGCGTCGTGGTCGTGAGGCGACGGCGCATGTATCTCGCCCGGAACTTGGGACTGGATACGGAGCATGTGGCTCAAGGCGCGGCCAATCCCTCTCGCAATGCGTCGTTTGAGGGGTCTCTCGAGGGATTGGTTTTGTTCGAGAATGGTCTTTAGATCTTTGCCGGGGCAGTGACACATGAGAATGTAGCGCCCTCCGAGATCAGGGTCACTGTCTTCCGAGTAGCAGGAAACGGTCGGAGAAGGAACGCCTTGCATTCTGCTGAGAAGGGTGAGAAGGGCGACTTCGTCGAGGATGCTTTCGGCGTTGTCGGTGGAACCGGCGGCCCGCGGGATGCGCAGTACATATTGTTTATCGAGGGCGTGGAATCGATAGAACAAGTTGCGGGCCTCAGATCGGCCACCGTGATACCGTTCGGCAGTAGGTATAGGACCGAGATCGCTGAACAATTTGGCCAACAGTCTGTCCACTCTGGGCCCCTCGGGGTTGGCGGCGGCGGCGGCGTTGGCGTCGGCGGCATCGGCGGCGTTAGCGTCGGCGGCGTCGGCGTCGGCGGCATCTGGCGGCTGGCTCGGGCCAGCTACGCTTGGCAGAAATACTCTGGTGTCGAAAATCCTGGGCACAGTGGTCTCGGGTTGGTTGCTGGGGATGGACTCCGGCTCCGGCTTGACCGTGCCGCTGGTGTCGGGCGCCGGGCCAGGAACGGGGTCGCCGCTGCGGTCGGGTGCCGACTCGACAGTGAGTATGTCGGTGGTCATGGCCAAGAAATCTGCAGTTCAATGGGATCGTGCTGAGATGGCCGGCTTAAGAGCATTTGAGGCACCAGCAAACAAGGCGGACAAGGGGCGAGCTCTGGAGACGGGACGCGGAAGGAACATTCGTTGGCTCTCGGTCGAAGCTGCCGCAAAGTCGGCCAGGCAATCGCCGGCGAGAAAGAGCGACCTCTTCCGTGCGGACCGGGTATACCAGGTTGCAGTCGGGCAACCGCGACCGCGTCCGACATGAAATGTTTCGAAAAAAACACTTGCCACGCATTCCATGATTACGCACGCCAAAGTATGAAAAGTCTGTGCTATTGGAGCCCGGCCCCGTGGATATCATATCCTAATCTATGCAAGCCCAAAAACAAAGTGTATCCCAGATCCTGTCCTGCCGGCTATGCGTGCTGTTCCCGCTATGCAATGACGCTAAAGGCAAATGAAGAGACAAAAAAAAAGAACAAAAAGAACAAAAAGAAGACTGAAAATCATACGCCATGGTCGTGATCGTCGTGGTTGTACAAAGGAAAGGTCTGCGCTCGGCAGAAAAGAGTAAAAGAGTGGCGGTTGGTGGTACAGTGGGGGAGACGAACATTACTCGTCACCCTCGCCCTCGGCGTCGCGCTCGTCGTCGTCGTCGTCGGGTGCGTCCTCGGGCGTGGCCTCGTCGTCCATCTCGTCCATGTCGACGGGCGGCTCCCACGCGGCCTCAAGCTTGAGACCTGCACCCGTTGGCGCGCCCAGCAGCGCCATCGACGACCGGTAGCTCTGCAGCGTCACGTCGACGGCCGTCTTCTCGGGCGGGTCGTAGAGGCCCATGCCGACAAGCACCTCGTCGTCGGCGCCGGCGGCGCCGGCGGTGTTGGCGGTATCGTCGACCACGGGCTCGGCGCTCGCCGGCACCAGCGTCGGCGGCGTGCGCGGTGCCGACACCGAGTAGTCGATGCCCGTGACCAATTGCAACGCCGCCGCCTCGGCGCGTGCCTGTGCCTGGCGCTTGTGCATGTGTGCAATCTCCTGGCGGCACTGCTCCTGCTGCTGGCGGTGCAGCGCCTCGCGCTCGTCGTGCCCCGACGGCGGCAGCGTGATGAGCGGCGCACAGTCGGGCGACGGCAGCTTGTCGAACAGCAGCGCGCCACCGTGTGCTGGCGACACCGGCCCCCACGGGTTCGGCGAGTAGTACTGACCGGCACTGGCTGCTGCGCTGACCGGCATCTGGCCGGCGGGCAGGCCGTATGCCGGTGCGTCAAAGGCGCCCAGGTACGGCGAGAAGGCCGTCGACGGCGACGTCTGGTTCGAGTGCGACATGTACGAGCCCGACGCCGACATGGACGCCACGGCCGGGCTGAACGAGAACGGCTGCACCGACGGGTACGCCATGTCGTCGGCCTGCACCTGCAGCGGCGTCGAGTACATGGACGCGTACGGGTGCGGTGCGGGCGCCGTCGGCATCAGGTTGGCCGTGTCCATGACACTGCAGCTGGCCGGGTTGTTCATGCTGCCGGGGTGCCAGCTGACAGGCCGTGCCGGGCGGCTGGACATGGTCGACACAGGCATGGGGTTGCGGAGCTGGTTGTGCTGGTTCTGGACATGCTGCTGCTGCTGCTGGTAGAAGAAGGACGACTGTGGGCTGGTGTTGGCGCTCGTCGGCTTGGTGACGCGCATGACCGAGCCCGGTGTCCTTGAGCCAAAGTGTGAGGACCGCGAGTGCCGTCTGCGGACCGTCGATGTGTTGGGCCCGGCCGCCACAGCAAGCTGCCTCGAGAAGTCCTCGTAGAAAGCATCGCTAGACTGCTGGTACGATGGCATCGAAGGGAACTGCTCGTACTGCTGGATGTACTGTGGTGATGGCACCGGCATGGCATATGGGTTTCCGTAAACATACGCCATTGCGTGTGTGATGTGGGATGTGTTGATGTGGGATGAGTTGATGAGATTAGAGTTGATGGGCTTGGAGACTTGTTTGCTTTCTTATTAAAAAGAGGTCGAAACGACGTGAAGGCGAGGCCGGCTCTGATATATGTAATGTGCGTTTCGAGACCCGGCGGGTTGACTTGATCAAGGAGTTACTGGTGCATGGAGACATGCAGTCTCACGACAAGACGGGGGAGATACATATTATAAACGAGACATATATTGAAAGTAGAGTACTCCGTCAGACGTCGTAACGACAAGCAACATGAAAAAGAACGTCAAGCAACAAGGGAACAGTCTAGCAGACGCACAAACAAAGCACGCCCCCGTCAGAAGCGAAAATCGCCGAGCGTGAATTTAACCATCAGAATTCGAAAAGAACAAAAGAAGAAGGGATGACCTCTGCCCCGGGCCCAGATGAGGTCTCATCCTTGCGCGGCATCTCCACAATCGTCCTCAAAGTGGCATGAATGACGGTCGGAATCTGGTCAATGTGTGCGTGTGTGTGTGCCTTTCTCTGTGTCGCATGTGGATGGGATTGGAGATGGAGAAATGCATGGCCCATGGGGGTGTGTCCGAGCGCTGCGGTCACGGCGAAGCGAAAACAACACGCAAGACACACCAGGGCGGAAGGGATTGGAAGGGAGGGTGTGGGAACCATTGCAGAAGGAGCTTGGGGTGTCTGAACTGGAAGAAGCACGCATGAGACGGGCTAAAAGGTAAATTTTCACGTCCGTGATACTGGGAAAAAAGGAAGAAGAGGAAATACGGAGTATCACCTGGAATGGACAAGGCTAGCCTGGGGTGGGACCGATCAATGTGTGACGGTGACGCCTGCAGAGTGGGAGCCATTCCATATTGGTATGGATGGGCAAAATCAATACAAAACCAGCCGACTCCGTCTCCGTAAATATCTGAAAACGAGTGAAAGTGAGGAGCGCAAGGAAGAGCAATGTCCAATGAGCACACGCTTATCCCGGCAGGTTGTTGACCGCTTCGAGATTTGTCAAGGCGCCTGAACTAAATACATACCATCTACTCCATACGAGAGCAGCCCATAAACGATACGGTCAATTCGTTGCAAGTACCCGCCGTGTAACTTCTGCCCATGTTGTGTGTTCTGGCGGCAATGTACGACGACGCAAACCCCATGCGAGGGATGCTCTGAGACTGGGCCTGGGCCTGAGACTGAATGCTTGTCTGGTGTCTAGCGTCGGACGATGCGAGGGCGCCAACCATGAGAAACGAGGGATGGTCACAAATCCAAATGTCCAGCGGTTCAGTGGCCAAAGAGCGGTAGGCGCGACCAGAATAGAAACGCGCAACAACGGGTCAATCCGACACCGGGCAGGGTGGTATCAAGCCACCAGGTTCTGGTTCGCGATAACCCATAATGGATGGAAATGCAACCTGAATGCATTTCAGTACGGAGTATGTTGGTCTGGCATGCTGGGGGCCGTCCGGCTAGTCTGGGCGGTGCAGTGGGTGCCAGGGAAAAAGGCGAACCTCGTTGTGTCGATGGCAACACTGAGCAGGGGACGGAACAATCTCAACAGATGCACAGCTCACAGGTCAGACACCGTACTGAAAACAAGTGGAAAATGGGGCAGGCACGACGGCATGATTCCAAACACACGCACAAAGCGTCTGGCGTCTGGCGTCAGGCGTCAGGTTCAAACACGAAGCGAGCGCAAGAAACCCAACCTCAGCCAGAATCCTGCCCGGTCTGACCGCCAGAGACACGGACGCCTGTCTAGAGTCGGGCCTGCAAGTGATGTGCAGGGATCGAGCAATCAATGTGAAGCAAGGCAAAGCTGAAAGCGGTTCTGGAAGAGAAACAAACGTCCGAAGGCATATCGTGTCATGCACGGGTCATATAAATATATCTAATATATATATATATTAAAAAATATATTTATTTAGGCATGGGTACGGAGTATGTGGACATGGGCGTGTGGATAAGCGGCGTATTCCAAGCTTCTGACCGAGCATGTTGCCGCAGAAGGCATGAACAAATTTATACTCCGCAGGCATTGCGGGAGGGATGTCGTCGGTGTGAACATTGGAAACAAAACGATCCATGCGTCATAGGATGTGCAGCAGCAGGGATCGAAAATGAACAAGACAACCAGCTCGCGAATGCGGTATCAATATAATTGGAAAAAAATTACGCTTGCACGGCTTGGTGGCACGCTTGCAACTGGCGCTGAACCTGGGAACCAAAGTCGCCGCACACCAGACGCGCACATCAAAGAAACCGCCCTTGGGCAGCCGGGCAGCCGTCCATGCTACTTTGTAGGAGAGCAAGGGAGCAGCGGTCGTGTGGGATACGACGCACCATGGAGCGAACGCAACATGGAAATGGCGCAGTCATGGCAGACTGCTTTGTCTCGTCGGCGTTGAGCCTGCGGGTTGTGTCTGATCCGGTCTGTGATCGGTGGCCGCCAGCACGATAGCACGATGGCCGCCACCGCGCGAATCAGGCTGTGCCCTGCGCCTTGTCGAGTGTGCTTCGCTTCGTGCCTCCTTTTTCTCTCGTGCGCCTGCGTCTCCGTTTGTCCGTCGCGCTCGCACAGTAGTTGGTCTCGTGGCCACTTGCCCTAGTCCGCTGTTGGTCTTGTGATGTGCAACAATGTGCAGCTGCAGCGTGA
The DNA here is from genome assembly GCA_029298855.1 of Ophiostoma populinum. Taxonomy (NCBI): domain Eukaryota; kingdom Fungi; phylum Ascomycota; class Sordariomycetes; order Ophiostomatales; family Ophiostomataceae; genus Ophiostoma; species Ophiostoma populinum. The sequence continues at coordinate 971,961 of JANSLU010000020.1, read as the reverse complement.
GTCGGGCTTGCATTCCACAGGGTGGGCCAGCGCCGTCGGCGACTCGCAGTGCTTGCCTGGCCAGTCGACCTGGCAGAGTGGCCTTTTTCATTTGTTTTCAGGATGCAGCTCGCCTCTTTTGTCAGGGCGTCTGGGTTCGTCGCCTGACGTGTTTTCGTAATCAAGATAGATTGCCGGCGAAATTGAGGCCGTCGTTTGTCGTTTGCAACGTGCTGTTTCAACGCCGACCAGGACCGGCTGTGAGTGGACAAAACGCCGATATTGGTATTCCCTTCATGCAGGCATGCAGGCATGCAGGCATGGGCGTCAAAGACACAACCCGAGCGCCCACTCTTACTGTCCAAGCCAATACTTTCAGCGCTTGGCCGGAAGTACTCCGTACTCCGTCAGCATGATTATATTGGGCGACGTGGGATTCAATTGGGATGGCGGGACGCCGGCGGTTGGCTTGGTGTGCAGCAAATATAAATAATCGTCTGTTGGGACTTGGGCCTCCTTGTCGTGAACACGGCCGTTCCGTTCCTGGCGCCCCAGACGAGGTCATGTGTGCGACAAATGCGTCGGAGGGTGGTAGTGCCGTCGTTTTGCCACCGGAGCCGGGCTAGGAAACTAGGCGGGCTAGCACAGCGAAAAGGTGCCCAAACAAGGCAAGGCGTTGGTTTCGTTTTCTTCATCTCTGCACGGCAAACGCGTGATCCTATCCGTACTCCGTACGGGACACGGAGAAATTGGAATGGGCAAAGCCTCCTCTCAGATAAAATGGATAAATTGATCAATAAGACAATAAACCTGATCGTGCAAGGCCCTGTCTCGGCCCAGTCGAAAAGCATGAACGCCTGGACCACATGGAGACCGGCAGGGGTATCGATGACGGACTGGAGAGGGCTAGAGCGCAAAGGAGCTGGCGATCAGCACGAGCACCAAAAGCAGGGCAGGCGGGAGTGGGCACAATAGGGAAAACATCCGGTGATGAGGTGTGCCCAGTGTGCCGTGCGTGTGCGTGTGCGTGTGCGTGCGTGTGCTTGTGTGTGAGCGGAAAGCAACGAGACGCAGGGCGGTTCCTGCTGGGCGCCTAGCCATCGCGATGCTGCGATTGGAATTCTCATTTAAAATCTATTGCCATAATAAATTACACAATTGCGTCGTACGATCAGGAAGGGGCCGATGGACTGTCTCTGATCACAGGAGACAAATTGACAAGCAAACGGCAAGGGCGATGCGAGATGGGAAAGACGGACTGGATGAATCAACGGAAAAGCAGGCACAGGGGATGTAGAAATTGAAAAACGAAGCGGCGGCATGCGAATTTGCGAGGGAGGAACGAGCGGCACTGCTGTTTTTCACACAAATGCTTCAAACAGGAAGGAGGGGTCTGGGCTTTTGGAACAAGCCGATGGAAAAAGCAAAAGAACGAACGAGCCACCGCCAGATCGTTCAAGTGTAAAAAGGCTGAAAGACAGTGTCTCAAATGGCGGGCTGCTGAGAAACATGGACTGCAGAGTAAATATAAATATATAAATAAATATCTATTTATGATGAAATCCAAAAAGGGGACAGCCGAAGGAGCAGCGGTAGACGAGTTTGCTGCTAAATTTATTTCGGCGCTAGTTATAGACACCCCTGTTTCTGTGCTGCTAAATGCACGCCTCTATTAATTTAGACAACGGGAAACGACCATATGACATCCGACAAGCACGACGACGATACTTACAGGTTGTTATTTTCACGAGCGGCCACATTCGGGCTTGTATAATTTTTCTCACGGCCGCCCAGCACGTCCATTACTTGGGCGATCCCTTGCATTTTCTGTGGTTTTTAAAAAGTTTAGGTGGGCTCTGCGGATTTCGCAGCTCTCAATTTAAATTACTAACTGGATCTACAAAATAATATTTGCTCAATACGTACCCAATATGACTGCACCACGAAAGCAAGCGAATACGTGTTCCTAAAACAAGAAATCTTACGATGACCTATAGGGCGTGTTCGGGATTTGTACGAGCATGAGATGAAGACTGTTTGCTGTGACACATTACGGGTGTCAATCCGAGTCTTCAAACAACGTACCTCTGCCGTGCCTCTTGCTAGGTGACGCTTGGCCGAGCGAAAATTTATTGCCAGGGTGCTACTGCCAGCGTCACAGAAAGATGTTGGCCTGCATCGGTCGTTCCGTCGAGTCTTTTTGATTTTGTGGCACGCCGAGCAGCGATTTGTCCGCGCACCTTTTCGCCGACTTGCTAGCGGCGCATAATCCAACGCATAGTGAGGCGTTTTATCATGGGCATCTTAATAACGGAGCACAAAGTAGTGCATGGCCGAACCAGGCAGGCATTTTGCCAGTGTTTTATGCTGCGTGCTTTGAGACCGGTTTTTTGCTTACTTCGTATTGGTTCCATATCGAATATTTTCGTTTTTCGCCGGTAGCACAATAACTATTTATTGGTAGGATGGGAATAGCCAAACCAAAACGAAGTGGCTGGTCGAGATTGGTGGTGACACACGGATGGAAAATGAGTGAATCCTGTCGTCCTGACTCTGCCACCGGCCGAGGGGTAATCGGATCCCCGCACGCGGGGGGCTGGTTTTGATAAATAGCGACCAGAAGCGGCACCGTTGCCGGAAATAAACCGAACCGGTAAAAGACGAGACCGATGGGCCGCCAAGCTGAATGCAACAGAATGTAAAGGACGTGCATATGTGGGTAAGGGGGAACGCGAGTCCAGGCGGAAGACGGATATGCGAGTCGAATGCGGTGACAAGAGAACAGGGCGGCCCAGATGCATAACTTACTCCGTAAATATTACTTCGTATAGATAAATATATATTTACTCCGTACGGATACATTTATATATTTATTTGCATAAATAAATCCCGAGTTAAACGGACGCAATCTGTGATTAGGATGCCGCACATGGGGATGAATTGGAGTTAAATTATGCAGAGCGCTTTCTCCCCTTGTTGAAACGAAAGCGAAATCGCGATCTAACCACGCAAACCGAACAAGAACCCCGAAGCTGTTCTTGATGGTACGCTACATGCCATCGAAGCCATTTGCGGACGGTCAAGGGAGGAGGCACGCTAGCAAAACCTAAGACGTGAAGTGAAAATCGGAGGCGGTCAGCCCGTCAAGGGGTGGATGTAACGGGCCTCTCTCCGAGGCTAAAAAGCAAAATACCTCGGACATAACCCGTAGCAAGAGTTACTGCAGCTTCGCGAATGTCACTGCCTTTAATAAGCAACGCCGGCCTTTGTGAATGGGGACCTTGATGCTCGGCTGCTGGTCACGTAAAAAAGATAAAAGCTAATAAGAGCAGTGACTGGCGGGGCGTTCCATCAAAACCAATCCCACCAAGGACAATAACGTGGCAGCGCCACATAGCTGGGGTTATAAATGGAAAAAGAGGCTGCCAGCAAAAAGAAACCTCGTGGGGCGTGACCACTGTCACTCAGTAATATGTATTTATTTATTCGCAAGCAACTTACCGTAAATACTATTTTGTTTACAGGCTCACTTCCAGGCTGTCTGTGCCTGAGACCCGCTAGCACATGTCTCAGAGGTTATGGGCAGGTGCGTTCCTGGCTACGAGAACGCGCGTAAGAGGCATCGAGACAGAGACTGGCATCGGAGTATCGTCTTTGTCTACGGGATAGAAACGTAGGACTAAATATATTTATATTTATAGGCATAAATAAATAGGAGCCAAGAATCGGTTACGGCGTAGCTTGGGGGAACACCAACGCAATATCGAGGACTCGACGGAGCGTTTTTCAACCCAGTGAGCCGGAATATGTGATGTGCATTTGCCAATGAAAACCAGCGTTTTTCTACTCGGCTGGACCAAAACGGAAAGCAACAGCGCCCCTATTAGCGCCCCTAACAGCGCCCCTAACAGTGCAGGCTACAGAGCCCCATATCGCCTGAAAACCAAGACGGCACCTGAGAATTTGAACAAACACTGAAGAGCCGAATCCGAACTACGGAGTAGGCGATATGCGAGCGCTGGTCCGACAATTCTTGACGTGATGTGGGATGGGCGCGTTCTTTCTTTGTCGGTCCATTGCCGACGTTTGAGATTTTCGGTGGCTAACAGGCTGACGAAGGGCGGCAATGCCTGCAAAAGTGTAATTGCAGTGGGCCGGACGCTGAATGCCTGCCTAATTCAGAGGCAGCGCCAGCGCCACCTCTGGCTACCTGTGCCTATCCAGGGCGACTCATTTGCGTGTCTGGACATCGAAACACCAGACATGCCGATCCTGTGATGCTGTCGTGCCGAAGACGGAGAAGTGCGACACAGGCACAGCCATGATGGGCTGAACGGTGTTCAGTGTTGGTCAGCGTATCCCGCCTGCCTGCGACAAAATATTTACGACCGACCAGGTTGATCCGCTGTGATCCGTACTCCGTTATTTGCGTCGCAATGATTCCAAGTCGTGTGTGCCTTGTGCCGTGTGGTCCCGTTTTACTTCGTAGCAGTGGCGGCAATGTGATTGGCCTACGGCGCGCCGATGGCTCCAGCCCGGCACACACAGCCAAGACAAGGCCTGACGACGAAAGTGCGGTGAGCAAAAGCGAAAAAAGGGCCAACCAGCAAGAGGAAAAACGGCGGCACAAAGGCTCTGCAAAACGGAGCGGGCTAGCCGTGTGGCGGTGGCATGTCAAGAAAGTCAAGAAAAGGTGGTTGTGCTTGTTGCGCTGGCCGTGTCTTCGTTGCACAAGCTGCAGGCAGGCACGCAAGAGTCGCATATCTGATCCGTGGTAATCAGCGTAAATATACGTGCAAGAAGACGACAAGTGTTCTCCGTATATTTACTTTGTGTTCTATTGACTGGTGGGGACACAATGTCTTGTGCTCATCTTCCCTCGTCTTTCCTTTCATTGCGGATCAGCTGCAGCTCCGAGCCAGGACAGGTCTTCCTGCTACGCTTCCCTGAAAGGCCCAGACATATCGTGAAAATGTTGATCCAGTCTTTGCTACTCACAAGACTCGCTTGGATTTTCTCGCCCCCGTCTGCGCACCTGTGCCGATACTGCCGTGTCACGCCGCGGCCGCTCGTTTGCAGATTTGAATTTACATTTGCGAGTCCAGGAGCAAATCCAATTCAAGATTCTCGCGAGCCGAGTGTCTCTGGATGCCTTCCAATTACGTTTCAATATCCATCGTCAGCGTTCGGTATCTCGGCGTTGTAGGAGTTGACTCGCGTCTGGAATCAGACTTGGAGTCTGGAATCAAGACGACCCCGTTTTAGGAGAGTGCTGCGTTGGCGTATTGTAATGAAAAGGAGGCAGGAGCCCGTCCATCCTGCAATATCCTGCAATAGTGACGGACACTGCTCCTGTGGCATGCTGCCTGGGCGCACTGTTGCAGGGTGCCGGCAGGCTATTCCTGTGCCATGCAGTACCACGGTAAACGGTCGACCGAGCCCGCCGACAGACAGGGCGAATGATGCGGATGGGTGTGATACAGGCATGGGGGACGGAGCGACGCAGGCGACGTACTCCGTACTCCGTAGGCGACGCAGAGGAAATGGGAGCGTCGGGTCTCCAATATTACGAGAAGGACATTACGACGCTTACAGGGGGAATGCGCTATAATTTAGCGCCCTCCGGCAGTCTGGGCGCCGGTGGAACCGCTGGCCGGCGCCAAAAGACCGCTACAGAGCACTAAATTTACTCCGCAAGCAGAAAACGCTATTGCGAAAGGGCGAGCCCACTTCCAAGGTCGTCGCAATAAGAGGACGAGACATCAACACGATGGATCTGTCAATAAGAGCGCGAAACGAGAACATTCCTGATATAAATATATTGAAAACAACAAATATAATTATAATTATTTAGTACGGAATACGGAGTGACAGAAAAGCAAACCCCACCGCTGCCGAACCGCCCAAGTGTTCAACAGGACAAAACCACAACCCAGAAGACGAAGGCAGTCTCAAGTTGTTCGACTTGTCCAACCCGCATGACCGCCCGAAAACGCCCAGCCTCCTTTTTCGTGGACGGACAGGGCATGCGTGAATGCGCGCGTATCCGTGCGTTCGAGGAAGAGTCCGTCACAGCAACGGCGCCAACGCAGACGGCGTCAGGCAGGCGATGCAACCCTGCAATGCTCGTTTGTAAATAAATTTAGAAATATATCTGCATGAAACGGGTCCTTGGACGGCTGTCGCCCGTGGGCCTGCGACTGGCCGCTGCGGCGAGAACGCGCGAATAAAGTGGATGCTGCACTCGAATATCGCTGTTTCATTTCATGCATGACCATTTGCGACGATCACAGCCGGCGGCGTCGACGATTCTGTCGCAGCCGAGCTGACCGATTTATGGGTTAAATTGGCCTACAAAAATAAAAATAAAATACCAGTGACTTGTCGCCTTGGCGATGACGGCGCCCAATCCTTGACGGAGTCAATATCAGCGAACCGAACGCCAGCAGATCCCGGCCTTCGACGCCCGTTGGGGGCCATAGGAAATGCACAGAAATGCACAGAAATGCACACTCGTGTCGTACTTGTACGGCGGTCGTGATGATCGGCGTCGGAGCTCTGGCAAGGTTGCTAGCACTGACGGCAAAAGTTATGCACGTTGCACGGCGCATAGCACCTTCCGCGACAGTGCATGCCGCCACCACTTTCCGTAGTAAGTAATTAAAAATATGCTGGGGAGGAAGGAGGAAGCCTCGCTTCTCCGTGGAACGATGCGCGGTCGAGCAGATTGAAACGGCCGGAGGTCTCCGCGCACGGAAATAGAGTCGGGCACAGACGAGGACGGGCTCGAGTGGCGAGTGGCCACTGACGGCCGACACCGCGCAGGATCCTAGGGCAGGATCCTAGGCATGAATCCGCACAGCAGGCAATGCACCGTCACGTCTGAAGTCGGCGCCTGGGCGCCGGGCTGTCGTCTGTCGCAGCACGCACCTGCCGCATGGAGCGTGTCTTCCTTTCCCTGGAGGGCCTGGCTCCTTTCTGACGGCATGCGAGTTGCATCGGCGGTGGTTGCTCCTGCCTAAATATATATATTTATTTACACAAATGTATGACTAGTTTGTAAATATAGAATTGAAATACGGATGCCTGGTCCAGGCCGCGAATCCGCGGACCTGAAAAGCACGGCTCGGATGGTTTGTGACCACAGCCTGCATCGACACTCGATGGGCTGGTCTGGCATGTTGGGGGCTTCTTTCGAACGCGGCGCACTACGAACACACCCCTCTGTCTCGTGCATGTCCCACAATTTGAACAGCGCTTGCCATCCTTGACGCCGGCCCACGCCCCTCCTTCCTTTTTTACCGTCCTTGTGCTCCTCGCCAATATCCACCAAGACCAACGGCTGTACGATGGCCCGTGCGCCCAGTCTTGTTCAATCTGAGATGCACCAGAACCCTTTTGTTCGTGACTCGTCGACTCGACGGGTCTCGTATGTTCTTTTTTTACTGTTGGGGATTCCCAAAAGCGGCGAGGCGGGACTCAAGTCGGTGATGCACCGGGCCCAGAAAAGGAGCTCGCAACGATAACGACCCAACAGCGAGCATGTGGCATGTGAAGCCCGGGTATGTGTGGCGGGTAGAAAGCTGCTTCCTGCGCTGAGTTGACACCCGAACGCATGGCACACAAGACAGCAGAGCAGGCTGGCTTTTCTTTTGAGCTTATTGGCCGCATCCACAGGTTGGCAAGAATCGCATCCCTTTGATTCCATTCCCTGTATCGCAATTTGGCGTTTGATACTTGAAAGGTCAAACAAAACATTAAACTAAAAAAGGAACCCATGGCAGTGGTGCGGGCCTGCCACAGAACGACCTGGCCCTGTTTCGTATCCGCACGCCCCCCCGCACAGAGTAATAATACCCATCGTTCGCACCACCAACCAACTTGTCTGCACACCCTTCGACTCAGCCCTGACCAACACTCTCGGCATCCTCTGGACTGGTTTCGGCCGCTGATTCGCTGACGGTCGCTTCTTTGTCGTTGGTCAACCAGTCGCCTCTGACGGCTCCCTGGACGGAATGCAACGTCTATCAAGTCGGCGAACGTGATCGAAGCCAACAGACGCCGCGTCGTACCCCGAGAGAGCCTGATGAGTCGGGTTCTCGCTCCGAGGCATGCAGTCAGCTTTGTCTGCACAGCCCAGCAACACCTCTGTCTTTTCCGAGAGCTGGCCGCGGCCGATGTGACGAGGTGCATGGGCAAATCCATGCAAAACGACCGCCCGCGCTCATCGAGATGTGGCGTTCAAGGACCAACAGGCAACCGGATGCACGCGGCACACGGCCGCGCGCCGTGTCTGGCATCGATTGCATCCAATCCGGAGCGCCTGCCGCCTGCCACCAATCTTTGTCTGAGGACGGGAGCTTTGGCCACTCGACCATGCGCGTTACCTGGAACGCCTGCACGTTTTGATTGAGGGCAGCCGTACGAGACGCAGCAGGTGCATGGGCAAAGCCTGGCAGTTGCCGGACGCCAGAGCCCGCTTCGGAAACGCCTATACGCGCCTTGGCCGATCGAAACGACACAGTCACAGTCACAGCCCAAAGAAAAGGTGCGGTGACGGCTGGCACAGTTTTCGCCCAGGCTGCATTGCACTGCATCTGCAGCCTGCAGCCTGCAGCCTGCACGCCTGCACGCGTGCATGTGCCTGCAGACCGACTCGCTGCTGCTGGCATCGCCGAGCCGGTTGTCAGCGCGCCGCCTTGCTGCATCGTTTTCGTGTCCATGCACGACCGACAAGACTGGACACGGGCGCGGAATGGATGCGGAACGAAAAGCGGCGCTGGCGAGAACGGCGTCTTGCTTGCCCCAGTGTGCCCCAGTGTGCCCCAGTGTGCTCTGGTGTGCAGTGGCGGGACTGGAAGCCCAGGCACGTCTTATGGCTGGCCGCCGTTAGGGCCGTACGGAGTAGGCACTGCTCAGGGTGGCTGCTGAGGGTGGCCAGTCTTGTACGATGGCAGGTACCCTTGGGGTGATGCATTCTGCGTCCAGCCGTGTTGTGCGTGTAGCTGGTGTTTCGAGCATGTGTCCTTGTTGTCCGCGAATAGCCGTCGGAACAGGCGGTGCCGATTGCCTTTCGCCGAGCCAGGGACGTGCCCTGTTTCTGGTGGTCACCCTGTCCGTCGGAGTATGCGATCCAAGACTCCAAGACGTTGTTCCGACGAGGCGCAAAGAACGCTGCCGACCGAGTGGAAGCATGAGCACCTGTGTTCTTGTTGGAGGAGCAAACCTGCTCACAGCTGAAGAACGGGCCCAGTGGCAGCTGTGCGAGGCAGTCCTTTTGGGCCGGCCGCTGGCGTAGGCGTCAAGGTTGTGCAACGCCCACGCAGCTGCCACCGAGCCCGGATCGTGGGCAGCACGCACCCACGACCCCAGCGCTCGAGACACGGGCGCAACGTGAGAAGCAGCAGACGCTACACCGAAATGAGAGGCTGATGCCATTGCAGAGGCCTCCGTGTGCACCGTCTCAGACACTGGCACTGCTGGCTCTGCTGGCTGCTGGACTGCTGGCACTGCTGGCAGCGGCCGACGTAGCTTGTGAAAGCACTGCTTGTGCTCTGCATCGTTTCTCCGTCTCTCCGGCCCATTCCTGTGCGACGCCATCATGTCTCATCGCCTTCCTCTTGCGGCACGTCGCCATTGGACCAGCGCTTGGGTGTTTGGGATGCTCGGGAGCCAGGGCATCCAGTCCGCCACCGCACCTGCGACACCCTGGACAGGCTTCTCTTTGTACCTGTACGTCGCTGCAAAGAGTAATTAAGCTGTCGTACCGGCATGCTGGCATCCGGCACCCTCGCTTACACCTTCTGGCGTCTGGCTGATGTCTGGGGATGGCTCTTGGACCTTGCCACCATGCGTCGTCGTAGGCTGCGCAGGACCGTTCTGGGCCATGATACGTTTCCTCGCGGCCGTCTAGTCGCACACGAAAAGTAAGCCATACGAAAACGCCCACTCGGAAGGAGGGGAGAGACGCCCGTGTCCTGGATGCATCGTGGCAGCGTCTCGTTGGCACCGTCCTCTGGCGACGCAGTGTGGCCGGTGGGCGGCCGACCCTTGACGCACAACCACGACAGGTCCCGTGCCAGGTAGCTTCCGTGTCTCTGGTTTTGTCTCTGATTCTGTCTCTGATCTGTCTTTGATTCTGTCTTTGATTCTGTTTTTGATTCAGTCTCTGGCTGTCTCTGGCCGCTCTGCGCTGAGTGACTGCGTGCGGGTAAATATTCCCTCTTCGGCCAGCACGCCCTGGCGACACAAGCCGCACCCCTTGTCCGGCCCTGCGGTGGAACGCAGATGGCGCGGCACTGCAGGCCACACGTGCGGTGTGTGTTGCACAAGAACATGAGCAAGGACGAGAGAGACGGGGCGTGGGAAGACAGTGGAACAAGGAAGGGAGACACAACACCGCACAGGTTGGTTCGTACGTTTTCGCTTTTGATTCCTGGCACTGGCTTGTGGCATGGCGCACCAGGCCGGTGCGCCAGTGCGTCAAAGAGTGGCCAAGGGGCAGGCAGCGAAGAGCCAAAACAGAGACGGGTGTCAAGCTCACATTGTCGCATGCCGATGGCAAACTCGCTCGCCCGAGACGCAGCGCTTGCCTGTGTGCCGAACGCTCACCGCCTCGCGCCGGCATCTTCGTGCCAACATGAACATGGCGCGCGATCGCCTCATGCTACCGGAATCGAGCCTGCTTGCCATGAGCAAATTCACATAGACGGCAAGTCAACGTGGCAGCCCAGTTGAACTGTGGTACCGGGTATGGCCCGAGGCCGAGTGTCTATTTGGCTCTCACGGTTGGTGCAAGCCCGTCCGTCAGTTCTGCCAAAGGCGACGCAGCAGAACTGGTTCTGATATCGCGGTCCCAGAAAGCAGCCGCCAGCAAGGTCACGTGACCCCGAGAACGGACATACGGCCCCACCAGCCCCGAGTTGTTTCCCGGAACGGAAAGTCGGCGTCCTACCCGACGCCCCACTCTTCACGGCTCGACAATGCCTCAGAGCGGCAGCGTACACGCTGCTGTCTTCAATACCGAGCTGGCCATGTCAAAGACGCCACGGGTGCCGGATTCTGGCGGCGATATGGACGGAACGTGTCTCCGTCTCGCGTGCAGCGGCTAGCGCCAAGCGGCACTCCTGTCTGCCCAGTCTCGTTGGACCCGAGCAAGACGAATGGGCTTTTAAAAGAAGCGATGGGCGGCACGTTGCCTGTGCTGTCGGGAGCAGCGCGAGGCGGTGCTGCTGCGCCGGCTGGCCAATGGTGGCGCGCAATGTGCCGCACACGTGCCGACGGTGTGATCGGCGCCCATAGACTCTGCCGCCAGTTTGAAATTGATGAATGAAAAGACTGTCCACTGTTCCATGGGCCGCCTCGCCATGCAATCTCTTGCCGTCATCCGCTGCCAGTGTCTGCTGCGACTGACAGGGGCTTGCCGCTGTTGTGGCCGAGGTTTTCCGGACAGGCACAAGACACGGCCGTCACCATAAGGGGTATTTACACTCGCCGTTCCCCGCAACTGTACTCGTAATTGACTTTGCCAGCTCTTTGGAGCAGCAAGGAGACTAGAGGGTAGCAGGACAGCGACTGGCGGCTTGTGACCGGGTCGACCCTGCTTTGGCGTGGCGGCCACCGTGGCTGTAGGTTCGTCTTCTGACTGGTCGATACGAGCTTTGCGTGTCGAGCAGACAGGCACAAAAAGGAAACCGTGCTGGCCTAGTCTATTTCCATTTGCATGTGATAGTCGTCGTGCAAGGGACCACGCTAGCCCTTTCTTGCACGAAAAAGGCAAGCTGGAGGCGTCACATCGCGGTCGGGTTACTGTCTGGTCTTGGGACGGTGCCGTCGACGATACATGACGATACATGATTGCGTCTCGTGCCCTCGCCTGGATGCAACGCAATGCCCGGCAGCCTCCAAAAAGCCACAAAGGCCAAAGGGTAGCGCCGGCGACGACGTGCGCAATGGCCGTCGACGATAGAAGAACAAGAGGAAAAACGATGATCAGCTCGCATTTGCCAATGAACGTTTCAATGGTCGTGCGCGTGGTGAATTGCCTCGCCGGCCCCAAAGACTACTTCGTACCCAAAGACCCAAAGACCCAAAGATAAAACCTCTGCCCTCCCCGTCCCCCGCCCAACCTTGTGCTCATCACCGATCACCGACCACCGCCGATCTCATTTTCCGTGCCAGCATCACCATGGTCTTCTCCCGCCTCCTGTCTGGCGCAGCTACCGTCCTTGCCCTCGGCTCCGTCGCGTCGGCGACGCCCGTGGTCCTCGAGGCGCGTGGCACGGTCGGCAACGACGCCATTGTCGGCTTCGCACAGACCGTGCCGTCGGGCACCACGGGCACCGTGTACCTCACCTACCAGCCGCGACTCAAGGTGGTCAATGGCTGCGTACCTTTCCCGGCCGTCGACGCCAGCGGCAACACCAAGTGCGTCCATCGTTTAAAATAGAGATGAACGAACACGAACACGGCTGACAACCAGTGCGGGCCTCCAGACCTCGGGCGCGAGCAACGGCGGCTGCTCGTCGTCCAGGGGCCAGACGTACGTGCGTAGCGCGACGTACAACGGCCACTACGCGCTCATGTACTCGTGGTACTTTCCCAAGGACCAGCCGTCGGACGGTCTCGGCCACCGCCACGACTGGGAGGGCGTTGTCGTGTGGCTGAGCAGTGGCACGGGCACGACGGGCAGCAACATTGTGGCCGTGTGCCCTTCGGCACACGGCGGCTGGGACTGTAGCACGGACGGCTTCACGCTGTCGGGCACGTCGCCGCTCATCAAGTACGAGAGCACGTGGCCGGTCAACCACGCGTGCGGCCTGACGACGACCGTCGGCGGCTCGCAGCCGCTCATTGCGTGGGAGTCGCTGCCGGCCGTCGCGAAGACGGCGCTCGACACGACCGACTTTGGCAGCGCCAACGTGCCGTTCAACGACAACAACTTTCAGAACAACCTGGCCGCGTGCTCGTTCTAGGCGCGTCGGCACATTTGTACATAGTGTTCCGTATATAATCCGTATATAATGCAACCGTGAGTGTTGAGCCGGCGTGGATTCCCCATAGCAGCCAAGTAAATATCGAAGACAAGCACCATCTGTCCGATGCCCGCTAGCGCACGGACAGTGCCTGCGATGCGCTCCAGCGCTATTTCCACTAAACTGCCGCTATAACTCCACCCCATCCACTATAATTCACAAGCACCGGTCACGTCAAGGATATATTTCGTCCTACGATTAAAAGTCGGCAATGGCGGCGAGGTCGTCAATGTTAATCAGGTCGACGCCGGCGTCGTCGAGGATGGCCCAGACGGCGTTGCGTGCGCGCACGGGCCAGCCGGGGGTGTTCCAGTAGCGCACCTTGATGCCCTTGTTGTGCGCGACGGCGACCTGTTCCTTGAGGGTCTGGGCCTGCGTGGCGTTGAGCGCGCCGCCGACGACGTCGCCAATGACGCGCGCAAAGGCGGCGCTGGCAACGGGCGAGACGCTGGCGGTGATGTTGCTAAACGTCGAGTTGAGCGTCGCGAGGGGCCCGTCCCAGAAGTAGTCGCGCACGGCGACGCCCTGGACCAGGCCCAGCGGCGTGTTGCCGGTGCCGACGACCGTGACCGGACCGCTCGTGACGGCGGACCCGTTGGCGGTCGTCAGGAAGCCGGCGTCGCGCAGGGGCTGCAGGGCATCGACGACGGCGGGCCAGGCGGCCGCGCCGTCGGTCTTGAGGTCGACAAACAGGTACAGCGTCTGGCTGCTGGACGTGTCGTAAACGCCGTTTGTCGTGGGCGCCGACACGAACGCGCTCTTGGGGTTCTGCTTGGTGAGAATGTCGAGCAGCGGCTCGACGTAGAGCGACGCAAAGGTGCGGTCGTGCGTCAGCGACGACCGATCGTGGCCGACGTGCAGCGTGCCGTTGACGAGCCAGACGTCGGCCTCGACGCTAATGGCGCCGGCCGCCAGCGCGCTGTACAGCGGCACCGGGCGCCAGTAGTCGTTGTGGCTGGTGGTTAGCAGTGTATTCAGAACAATGACACGCCGAAGCGGTACCTGTGGAAGCCCTTGGGCACGATGCCCTGCGTCAGCGACGTCGGGTACGTGTTCTGGCCCTTGCCGGCGCCGTCGAGGATGTGCTGCAGCTGCGCGGAGATGGGGATATCGGTCTGGGCCGCGGCGGCGGCCACGAGGGCGAGAACGGCGACTGACTTCATGCTGGCAGACTGGACGACACTGACGACACTGGCGACGGCTAATGTCAAGGAACGACTCGCCTCTATATATGTCGATTTGAGCAAAGCGACAACCGTGCCGCCGCGGACATGGGCCGACGACCAAGCTAGGCGACCAAGCTCCAAGCAAAGCAAAGCCACCAGAGCTAGCAGTGCTAGCCGGGAAACGACATCCAGATCGACCGAGCCAATTGGACGGCACACGTGCCCGCGACGGCGTCTTTCTTCATGGCACCATTTCGGGTAACTGTCCTTCTTTTGTCTTCTTTCTGACCTGTACAATTTCGCTTTCCTTGAACCGTCTTGGCACCAGGTGCAGCAGCGGGCAAAGGATTCGGATGTTGACGTAAAGTAAAGCCCAGGGTCGGTAGTGGCTTACACCAGCCAATAGCGCCGGCACGTTGTGCACAGGTCTTGGCGAGGAAGATTGTACCTTTTCACTGCGCGGCATTGTCAGTTCCCGGTCCCAACAACAGCCAACTCCGTAGACCTGTCCATGCGAGTAGACAAACGAGCACGAGCAAGTAAACGCCTTGGCGCCCGTTCAGTCGATTCCAGTCGGAGCTCATTAAACGCTACTGGGGCCTCGAGACAGAAGCCCCTGGAAACCGTCCTGTTGAATCTTGCGCGACGCCAGCGCGACGGCAAACGCGAGGGCTGCGTGCACGTCAGTCTCGCCGCGCACAAACAGGCGGTATAGCATTGCGGCGATGAACGTGTCGCCGGCGCCGACGGCGTCGATGATACGGTCGGGCGCGACGACCGGCGCGGGCGCCGCCAGCAGCTGTGGCTGTCGTGTTGCTGTCGGCCAGGCAAAGGCGCCCTCGGCGCCACGCGTGCAGACGAGCAGGGGTTTCTGGCTGAGGTCTTGGTCGGCGAGAAACGCGGCCTCGGCAGCCAGGAACGGTGCGGCCTCCTCAAACCCGGCACGCTCGGCCCATGCGCGCGAGTAAAAGACGACATTGGCGTCGGCGGCGAGCGTGCGCAGCTGCGGCCGGTTGGCGTTTTCAATCTCGACGCTGACCCTGGCTGCAGGGCTGCGCACCATCTGCATGCACGCGCGCTCGACGTCGGGCGCGCGTCCTTCAAAGTGCCACCACTCGGCGTGGGCGGGGTCGTGGTCGGTGTTGTGCTGGCGGCGAAAGTGTTGCACGGCCGCGCAGAACTCGTCCGTCGTCATATCGGGCAGGTCGTTGTGGCTCAGGATCGTGCGCGAGCCCGTCGCCATCGAGTGCAGCACCGTGCAGCTCGCCGGCTCGTCGTGGCCCGCGCGGAACAGGCACAGCTCGAGCACGCCGTCGGGCAGCGACGCCGCGATCTGCTTTGCAGCTGACGAGCGTGCATCGGGTAGCACGCACACCAGGTGCAGCCGCACGTCGTCAGTGTTGTCGGTGTCATTGTCGTCGTCGTCGTCGTCGTCATCGCGGTCGGCTTGAACGAGCTGCGCCAGCACCTCGACGGCATTCGGCCCGTTGCCGCCACGCCGCGTCGTGTGTCGCGTCGCCCGCAGTTTGTCGTCCTCGCCAGGGAAACGCGGCAGTGCCAGCACCGTGTCGACAAAGCACGCACCGACGAGCACGAGGTGTTTCATGGTGGTGCAGTGGGCTGTGATACGGCCAGTGCGGGGTAGTTCATGCCGGTCGCAGTTGCCTCACTCTATTCTACATTTAAATATAAATATCTACAGCACCTTTATCACACAGTTGCAGAATAGACTTCTAGATATTCCACCGTTGACGTAATTCAGACTTCTAGATATTCCACCGACGCAAATTACTTGCCCTGCTCCATCAGCTCGTCAATCTTGTCGAGACCCTTGCGAATGTCGGCCGGGTCCCACGGCTTCAGCCCGTGCTTGGCCAGGAACGACTCCCAGCCGCCGAAGCCGTCCACAATCTTTTTCTGTTCGTCGTTGAGAAAGTCTGCCGTTAGCGGGGTAAAGTAACATTGTGGCACATACCAATATCGTCCATTTTGGTTATTTTTGAAGATGAAAGTTTTGAAGAAGTTTGAAGAAGAAGAAGAGAAGAAGATGAAGAAGAGAAGACGAAAGCAGAGCAGTCTCCTTTTATGTTTAGTTTACTCTTTGAAATCAAACTAAAAACAGCGAATCACTGGTGATTTATTGCAAAAAGACGCCGTTAACATCTCCGAGCCGTTAAATATAAAATATTAGCTAAATATAGTGTCCCCACAGAACCTCCACAGTCATAGCCTGGTACATGCTCGGGTATTTCAACAGGACAGGGACCCGTGGCGTAATGGTAACGCGTCTGATTCCAGTCCAGAAGATTATCCGTTCGATTCGGGTCGGGTTCAATTCCTTGATTCTCTTTTTGCTTGGCTTCTGCATCAAGAAGCTTTTTGCGACAGGTGAACGAAGTGCTGGTGACAGGCCCAATGCGGTAATGTTTGGCGGTGCTTAGTCATCACTTATCGGCAACGGTATAGCTGCCTGCGAATCGTCTTCCGGTGGCTCGGGCATGAGTCATTCTGCATATGCTTTCACCTTAGAGGAATTATTGCGTGCAACATCCTTAGCCGGCACCAGTCGACGTCAGCCGGTGCAACGACGTGCGCGCATGGCGTTATCAGGGTGCGATGCCGCTATCTCCTGCCTAATGGAGCCCCGCTTTTCTTACCCACCGCGATGTCGTCCGGCCTCGCACAGACACGACCACGATAACGCTGACCGCCGGTGTGAGAGCTGCCCTCGCCGGCAGACAAAACGAGTCTCGCGGCCTGCTGCTGTTCCTCTTGCCACCACGCCCGCGACACCCCTCATGGCCCAGCGATACCGACCGAATTGTGCCCGGCCTTCCTCTTCGTCTTCCTCGCCGTGATCCTCCTCACCGTGAGGCTGTGAGCGTCCAGCCGAGCCCCGCCGCCCGTCCTGTCAAGAGCGACTGCGTGCTCCTCGCTCGCGTTGCCACCTTTCGCCCATGACCTCCGACCAGCCGGGCACCGGCCTGCAGAGTAGCTCGCCGCTGCTCGGGCACTCGTCAGCAGACCTCACGCGTGCCCGCACCCGCACCCACGCCCACGCCCGCACCCGTGCCCACGATGCACAGCCCGGCAGCTTCCGCGCGCGCCTCGGCGTCGCACGCCTCGGCCGCCGCACCGTCGGCATCGCGTTGCTCATGGTCACCGTGTTTCTGTGGACCGCCTCCAACTTTTTGGCCAGCTTCATCCTGAGCGACGCCACGTTCAACAAGCCGTTCTTTGTCGTCTACCTCAACACGAGCATGTTTGCGCTGTCGCTCGTGCCGATGAGCGCCCAGTACGTGCGCCAGCACGGGTCACGCGCCGCACGCCTCGGCCTGGCCAAGCTGCTGGCCGAGCTGAGGCAGGACGTCGTCAACCGCGTTCGCCTGGTCATTGCGATGCACGCCCACGAGAACGACAACGAGCACGCCCACGCCCACGAGCACACGCGGCTGCCCGACGACGACAAGGTCTCGCTGCGCGACACCACGTGGCTCAGTCTCGAGTTCTGCATGCTCTGGTTCGCCGCCAACTACCTGGCCGTCGCGTGCCTCGAGTACACGAGCGTCGCCAGCGCCACCATCTTCACGTCGCTCAGCGGCATCTTTACGCTGCTCTTCTGTGCGCTCGCGCGTGTCGAGGCGTTTACGCTGCGCAAGCTCGCCGGTGTCGTGGCGTCCGTCGCCGGTATCGCGCTCGTCTCGTCCGTCGACCTCTCGGGCTCCAGCGCCGACGACGACAGCCGCGGCTCGTTCCCCAGCAAGTCCGCCGCCGAAATGGCCCTCGGTGACGCCATGGCGCTGCTCAGCAGCGTCGTCTACGGCGCGTACGTCACCGTCATGAAGCAGCGCGTCGGCAACGAGGACCGCGTCAGCATGCCCCTCTTTTTCGGCCTCGTCGGCCTCTTCAACGTCGTCCTGCTCTGGCCCGGCTTCGTGCTGCTGCACGTGACCGGCATCGAGCCTTTTGTGCTGCCCCCGACGGGCCAGGTCTGGACCATTGTCCTCGTCAATGCCGCCTCGTCCTTTCTCAGCGACATGACCTGGGCCTACGCCATGCTGCTGACCACGCCGCTCGTCGTCACCGTCGGCCTGTCCCTCACCATCCCGCTGTCCCTCGTCGGCGAGATGGTCCAGTACCAAAAGTACGCCACCGGCCTCTACTGGGCCGGCGCCCTCGTCGTCGTCGCCTCCTTTTTGTTTGTCAACCACGAGAGCCACGAGCCCGACGAGGCCGAGTGCTAGTCGGTTGATGTCAGCACTTTTTATGTCCACGCTTTTATGTCAGCACTTTTGCTTTGCCTGCCTTTTACTTGAGCCTTGATTCATCTACATTTATCCATCTCGTCCATCTCGTCCATTGTCCACTGTCCACTGTCCACTGTCCACGTCGTATGTCCACTATGAATGTCATGAATCTACAAATCATCGCACCATCGCTATGCAACGCAAGGGGTATGCTAAACACGCTCCAACGCTCTAGATACGCAACGCACTCGCTCGCTCAATCGATAATCCACTCTTCGTCGTCGCCCGACCAGTCCTCGCCCACGTCCGCCCACGCCGCCATCCACCGCCGGCCCTCGCCCTCGCCGCCACGCCGCAGGTCGCGCGCCGCCTCGCCCTTCTCCGTCCCGCTGCCATCGCGCCAGCACCGCACAGTCTGGTCGTCGCCCACCGTCACCAAGCTGCCCTCGTACCCCCAGCATACCGCCCCCACCTCGCGCTCCTCGTGCCCTCGCACCAGCGCCGTGCCGTTGCGCACAATCGGCACCGAGTCCACCAGCCGGCTGCCCGACATGCTCGACACGCTCGCGCTGCGGAACAGGCTGCCCGGCCGTGCCGGCGTGCGTCCGCGGCCCAGCGACTGGCCCAGCGACGGGCCAAACGACTGGCTAAACGACTGCCCAAACGACTGCCCAAACGACTGCCCAAACGACTGGCTAAACGGCTGGCTGGCTGGCTGGCTGGCCGGCGGCGTCACAGCGGGCTGGCTCTCCTCGTGCCGCCCCAAAAAGTACCGCTCGTCCGTCGGAAAGAGCACCGGGCTGCCGTCGCTGCTGCCCACCACCAGCATCTCGGGCTGCCCGTCCCGTGCCGCCCGCACCGCCGCCTTGACGTAGAACGAGGTTGCGTGAAACTTTTCGTGCCGGAACCCGTACAGCGGCCCGAGACCCTCCTCGACAACCCCGTTGCGCCGCCGCGGGTGGTCGGGCGCGTTCGCCGCCAGCTCCGGCGCCGGGCCCAGCAGCAGATGCGACGTCGCGTACGCGTACACCGTGTTGTCCTTGCACAGCCCGTACAGCCGCGCGCCGTCGCCGCTCAGGCTCAGCGACGACATGCCAAACGGACGCCACTGCGAGTGGCTCTCGGGCACCGCCGTGCACGACACGGGCGTGCTCGTCGCCTTTTGCCGCGACGTGTGGATGTTGCGAATGTCCCACAGCTTAATGGACGCGTCGGCCTCGCACGCCGAAAGCAGAAGGTGCTCCTTGCCCACGCCCAGAAACTGAATCGCCGTCACCGACACCTCGTTGACGCGCCCCGGCTCCTCGAAGCGCTGCACGACGCCGACGCCCGCGCTCGCGCTCGCGTCCGACGTCGCCGCGGCCTGCAGCGCGCGCCGTGTCTGCCGCGTCATGCGCGACAG
Organism: Ophiostoma populinum; assembly: GCA_029298855.1. Classification (NCBI taxonomy): domain Eukaryota; kingdom Fungi; phylum Ascomycota; class Sordariomycetes; order Ophiostomatales; family Ophiostomataceae; genus Ophiostoma; species Ophiostoma populinum. The sequence continues at coordinate 952,133 of JANSLU010000020.1, read as the reverse complement.
CCGTGTGTGTGCGTCGTACATGCTGTTGACCGCACACCCCTGGGCCAGAGAGCGCCGTACGCTGTAGTGCTGTCCGTGCATGTAGCCCTCGGCCACAAAACTCTGCGCCGGCCCGCCGTGGCACCGCAGGTCCCAGATCTTGATGCTGCCGTCGCGGCTCGACGTCGCCAGCACGCTGCCCTCGCCGCGGCCCGGCTGGAAGCGCACCTGCTTGAGCGACGCCGAGTGCCCCTCGAGCACCGACAGTGGCGTCAGCGTGCCCACGTCGTAGATGCGGCCCGTCATGTCGCCTGACGCCGTCGCCAGCAGCCGCTCGTCGTCCGACAAGGCAAGGTCGATAATGGTGTTGCTGTGCGCCACAAACGCGGCGACGATGCCGTCGAACCCGCCGGCGGCGTCGTCGCTTGCGTCGAGCAGCCGCACGCGGCCCTCGTCGTCGCCGACGGCCACCATGCCGCTCTTGAGCCCACCGGCCGCACAGAACGGAACGCACCGCGTACCCGGGACCGTGCTCTCGTGGCTGATGCACGCGTGCGTGTCGCTGACCTTGCTGTAAAAGTCGGCCGTCTCGCAGCGCCAGTCGGCCACCGGCTGGACCGGCGTGCGTCCCAGCCGCATACCCGTCTCGCGCTGCAGCAGCTGGCCGCCGAATCCGCGCTCCGCCAAACGCACGACGCGCTTGGCCGGCGGGTCGGGGAACGTGACCTCTAGCGACGGTCCACGACGCGACGCGACCGACACGCAGTCGTCGTCGTCGTCCAAAGCAGCGTCGTCGTCGTCGTGGCTCGGAGCCGCCCGCAGCGGCGACGTGGCCAGGGGGCTGAGCAGCACGCGGGCCGAGGCCTGTTTCTGCACGGCCGGCTCGGGCGTGACGACATGAAGGTATTTCACGGCGCGCACGGGCGACGTCTCGGGCGTCTGGTGTGCCGTCTTGCGGCGCTTGCTGGCACGCATCAGCGCCTGCAGGCGGTTGTCGTCGTTTTCATTTGTGGCGTCGTTTTCGTCAAACGAGCCGGCGTCGAGCCGGGCAGGGGCAACGGCGAGCGGGCTCGAGTAGGAGGAGCCGGCGGGCGGCGACGACGCGTCGGCACTGTTGAGGGCGTTCGAGGTGAGGTCGCGGAGGGCGCGGCGGGCAGGTGTGGGCCGTGAGGCGGACACGCGTGGCGTAAAGAAGCGGCGGAACTTGCGTGGTGTGATTGAGGGCTGGCGGCGTTCCTTGAGAGAGCCGGGGGCCGGGGGTGAGGACAGGAGGTGCGGCGGCGGCAGAAAGGCGTCGTGGGAGGGCGGCGAGGACGGGACGGCATCGGTTGGCGAGAGACTTGCCATTGTGTCCGGTCGATTATCAAAGCCGTGCCGTCTGTGTCTGTCGTCTGTCGTCTGTCGTGTGTCGTGTGCCGTAGATACAATGGAACAAAGAGTGCAATAACGCGTTGAAAGAGGTCTGGCAAGGAGGCTCGACTCGGTCAATACCGAGGACAAGGACAAAGGGCGGTGGATGGTGGATGGTCGATGGTCGATGGAAGTATCAGGACAAGCGACGAAGCCAAAGACCCTCGTGCAGACGATGGATGATTGACCGATGGACAATGGTTGTCAGGGCACAGCATCCGAAAGCAGGGCACGACAATGCAAAAGGCTCAGCATGGACGAAACGCAAAAAGGTCCATGCACGGTGCTGAAATGAAAATTGGCACACGACAGCGTGTGGCGGGGACGACGTCGCCCGGAGTGACGGTTCGTGATTGATTCCAGCGGAGTTTGGGGCGTGCAGCGATGCATGGGCCCTGAACTGCTGAAATGGCTGCCGGAATGACTGCTGAGAATGGAGAGGGCAGGCGCGACGCCACTGGCCAGCCAGGCAGGGAGCGTGATGGAGCGCGATGGCGCGGGTATGGGTCTCGACGCGATGCACACGCGCTTCTCAATTAAGAAGTCGCGACTTGTAAGTGGCGCTGGCCAATGGCTGTGCACGGACCCGCTTTTCGGCCGAGCCGTTGCTGCATCGCAATGCCGTCTACCTAAACGCACGATTCTGTCTAGCTAGACCACTGTCGGACGGCATCTCGTCCTCCATTGTAAGCGCTCGACGACGCCGTGGGCGCCGTGGGCGCCATGGACAATGGCGCTGCCGTGCGTCGCGGCGTGTGAGACCAGCAGCAGGGCGCCGTGGTCAGTGGATTCGCGTCGAGACACGACGCAAATGTACATTAACCAGATGATGTACTAAGGGACGTGTGGAATTGTACTCGTGGCACCGGTGGCCATGGTATATATTTATATTTAAATATTTTGTGCGTAAAATGTTTATTGGCAGGTACGAGCAACCGTGGCCGCACCGCCACACATGCACCGCCACAGCGCTCGGGCCAAGCGCGCGCTAGAGCTACGGCGGTGGCAGCTGCCACTTGGCACGGCGAGGCGGACCTGCATCGCGCCTGCCACGCCTGGACGTCACGCATTGTTTGCATGTCTTGTTTTCGCTCGCCCCTTTCTCCCTGCCCCTGACGCCCTGACGTGCAACAGCCACAAAGCATCGCTCATCACCCATCGCTCATCGCCCATTGCTTCTCGCCGCATCGCTCGACACGCATCTCGCCATGGCCGACGACACGATCCAGATGACGTCGCTGTCGCTGACGCACGTCTACTATGTGCGTGCTGTGCCCTCTCGACTGGACCGTGACTGGAACGTGCTAACTGCTAACCGCCAGGACCCGACCGACCCGCTGTCGTACCTGTCGGCGTGGCTCGCGCTGGTGCCGCAGGGCCTGATTGTGGTGTACGTGACGCTCGCGTGGAGCACGCGCGAGGCGGAGGTGCTGCTGGCGTTTGCGGGCCAGCTCGGGTGCGAGGCGGTCAATTTTCTGCTCAAGCGGCTGATCAAGGAGGAGCGGCCGCAGCACCACTATCGGGGCACACTGGGGACGTTTTTCGGGATTCTGGACGAGAGCCGGCGCGCACCGGCGACGATTGACGGGCACCCGCTGCCGCAGCGGCGCGGGTACGGCATGCCGTCGTCGCACGCCCAGTTTGCAGGCTTCTGGGCGCTGACGGTGGCGCTGTTCCTGGTGGTGCGGCACCGCGGCAGCATGGGCCGGGCAGCGCGCGCCGGGTGGTCGGCCGTTGTGTTTGTCGTCGCCTTTCTGATTGCGGGCAGCCGCGTGTACCTGCACTACCACACGCCGAAGCAGGTGGCCATTGGGTTCGCGGCCGGCCTTGTTGTCGGCGCCGGCTGGTTCGCGGCGACGGCGGCGGCGCGGCAGCTGGGCGTCGTGCGGTGGGCGCTACAGACGCAGGCGGCGCAGTACCTGCGGTTCCGCGACCTGCTGGTGGACGAGGACGTGCTGGAGGCCGGCTGGGACCGGTGGCAGGAACGCGAGAAGCGGCGGGCGGTGCGGGCGGGCAAGCAGCCTGTGCAGTCTGTGCAGCCTGTGCACGAGACGGCCAAGACCAAGTGAGGGCGACCGGTCGAGCCGCCGATGCATCGACGGCGTGGGCGAGCTACTGATTCTTTCCTACAACTACACTTTTCCTACAACTACCTCGAAAACGACACACATTGATCAACACTGGCATCGACGTGGCAGACGTTTGCTATCGTAGGCATGAGCCGCAGTACGAGACAATGGAAGGAAAAGGGAAAAAGGAAAAAGAAAAAGGTAACGCTGCCAGGGACGCCAAAGCAGACAAAGAAGATACAAGAAGAAGGTACGCTCCACCGAGCCGACTCGATCTAGATCCACTCGCTCGTCTTGACGGCGTCGGTGGGCTGAGGCTGCGACTGCGACTGCGACTGCGACTGAAGCGAGGCGGCCGAGGCGGCGGGACGCAGACCGGTGGCGCTGTTGCTGCGCACGACCGAGGCAAAGCCGACACCGCGCGGGCTCGTCAGCTTGGTCGTGGCAGTCAGCGAGGGCGCCTGCGACAGCGTCGGCGAGGGCAGGTGCGAGGGCGAGGGCGAGGCCGGGCTGTAGACGGACGGGCTGAGCTGCTGGGCATCGGCGGCCACGATGGATGTGGACACCGACGGCACGGGCGGCAGGGTCTTCATACGGGCGTCCTTGGTGGGATCGCGGCGTGGCGAGGCGGGCGTGTAGTCGGCGCCGAGCAGGACGGCGGTGTCGGTGGTCTCGGCGGTGTCGGTGGTCAAGACGGAGACGCGGGCGCTGGCGAGCGGGCTGGGTCGGCGCAGCGCCAAGGACTGTGCCTGGGCCGGAGGCGGCCGGGCCTTGGGCGACAGGTTGAGGGGCGCGGGCGTGGGCGACACGATGCGTGGCGGCACTGCCACGGTGCTCATGGCCATGGCCATGGGCACGACGAGGCCCGACGGCGACGCGCTGCTGGGCGGGCGGTAGACGCCACGGCCGAGGACCTGCGTGTCGACGAGGCGCGGGTCGAGCACCTGCGAGTCGAGCGGCCGGAAATCGTTGGCGTTGGACAGGCGCAGGCCGATCTGGACGGTGGCCGACGACGCGAGCGACGAGTCGCGGCGGTGGCGCAGGGGCATCAGGGGCGGCAGGGGCGGCATCAGGGCGGCGAGGTCAAAGACGGGCTGCGACGTGTACTGTTCCTGTTTCTGGGACTGTGCGTACGTCGTGGCGGGCAGCAGCAGCATGCTGGGCGCGCGTGCCGGCTCGACGTCGGCCGACGCAATCGAGACGGCCGAGACGGCCGAGACGGCCGACGCAAACGAGTAGCGACCCATTTCGCGCTCCAGCTTGTCCGGGACGGTCTGGACGGGTGCGGGCGCCTGTGGGGCATAGGCATTGGCACGCAGCGGGTTGACGGCAAACTGGGCGGCCTCGTCGTCCTTGGGCAGCGGTGCCGGGCTCGGGCTCGGGCTGCCACTGCCACTGCCACGCGACACGAGACTGGCCTCGCTGCCGGTGCGGACGTCGGTGCGGCTGCCGACGGGCCCCATCATGTGCCCGGCAAAGTCGGGCTGGCTGTTGTTGGCGCGACAGGCGCTGGGGTCGCTGGGGTCGGTCGCGTGGTACCGGTCGTACCGGCGGATGCTGCCCTTGATATTGACGCGTCGGCACGCGAGCTCGGCGGCGCTGTCGCGTGGTCCAATGGTGGCGTGTGCCGACGACTTGAGGAAGAGGTACAGGCCGCCGGTGACGAGGCCGGTCACGTTGGCGACGACGGTGGCCACCATGGCCAGCGTGATGGCGCGGTTCCACGCCGTCGTCGTCGCGACGTTGCCAAACGCGAGCACGCCAAAAAAGGGAACGACGAGCGCGGCCGACAGGAGCGCGGCGACGACATAGTAGACGGTACGCGACGCAGCAGCACGCTCGGCCGCGTCGACGCCCGTGCTACGCGTCAGCTGGGCGATGATGCACGCGGCCGACGCGACGAGGACGGCGACAAGGACGAGCATCAGGGCAAAGGCGGCCTGGGCGTACGTCGTGAGGAACCAAAACAGCTCGGCAAAGCACTGCTCCGGCGCACGCTGCACCGACGCCAGCACCAGCAGGCCCACGAGCAGGATTCCGGCGACGCCCAGGCACCCCGGCGTCGCAAAACGTCCGCGTGGCCGAAACGCCAGCCTCTGTCGCACCGGAAACGACCGCACTGCCTGCTCGGCCGCCAGCGCCGCCTGGAGCAGGGGCACCACAAACACCGCCGGCAGCATGTACTGCGCAATCCCCGGGCACGCCTCCGTCAGCGTCAGGCCCGCCAGGCCCTGTGCCTGTGCCACAGCAAACGACACCGCCTGCACAACGACGCCCGCCGACACGGCCAGCGGGAACACCTCGCCGGGGGGGACCCTGAGCCTCGACTGCGTGTGCTGGGCTGTTCTGTGGGCGCGGTACAGGATACCGCCCGCCGTGCCCGCCGCCGCCGCCGCGTTGAACGACGCCAGGACAATGGTCGACGTGCGGACCGACCTGGCCGCCGCAAACTGCAGCTCCGCGATGATGTCGTACGTCGTCGCGTTCGTTCCGGTCCCGGCCTGCGTGACGCCCGTCCACGACGCCGCCGTCCAGTTGTCGAGTGTCATGTTGGTGGCCGTGCTGGCGATGCCGGCCGCCCGCGCGACCAGCCACGCCACCTGTATTCGCGGCTCCATGTCGAGCCAAAGTGTTGAAAGGTAAAGGAAAAGATTGTCGAAAAGAACGTTGAGAACGTCAAAGAAGGAAAAGTCGAAAAGAGTCGAAGAGAACCGAAAAGGCCGAAAGCGAGTGAACCAGCGACAAAGTCGAGGACGAGGCCAAGCCGTGCGACCCGGCCGCAGCTTGCCTGTCGAAAGAAGCAAAGATCGTTACGGCATCACCAGTGATGCCTGAAAGAGTGTTGCGCGTTCGTGGGCGTGTCTCGTCGCCACGAGTCGTGATCGTAGAGTGTGGAGAGGAGAGAGAGCAGCCTCGACGGAGACGAACGAGGCAGACACTGGACAGAAACAGGAGACCCGGTGGAGGCCGCGCGGTTCCGGGCCAGGGCCCGCCAGTCGAGTCGACGAGTCGCCGCTAGAAACAACGTCTGCCTGCCTCTCTGCGGCAGAGGCTTATCCGGGCACCATCCAGACAATGGACAGGGATCTGCGGACGCATGGGTCGACTCCCGACTTTTTCTTCAGTCTCTGGCCTGCTCCAGACATGTGGGTGGCAGGGGCATCTCTCGCTCCGTACTCCGTGCAACGACGTCGCCTGCGACACAGGGGCGACGGGGCTTCTAGATTATTTACGTCGCCGTGCAAAATGGAGAAAACTCGTATTGCCAGAAACCAGAAACACGAAACTTATATCAAAACGAGCGTGTTCCGGGCAGTAGCGTGCAAGTGTTATTTATACCTTGGATCGATGAGTGGCTTGCTCTTGGAGATGCCAGTCGCTATTGCTGTTGAGCTCTAGCTAGCCAATCACACGCAATGGACAGTGAGATACGCCAGTCAGGACTGTCTCTTCCGGCCTCGTCGTGTCCAGCCTGTGGAGTGTCCAGCCTGTCGACTGTCCAGCCTGTCGAGTGTCCAGCCTGTCGAGTGCCAGCCTGGAGTGTCCAGCCTGTCGAGTGTCCAGCCTGCCCTTCGGACAATACTCGCGACAGGAACGACGATTCAGGAGACGCTGGTGCGGCGCGATCAAGTGCTGCGCCTCCAAGGTCAGTAAAAACGGAGTAGCGGAGCCGCACAGACGCTGTCAAGATAGGCGTCGCGGACCGATGTTGACAGCAGCGCCTTCGAATCGGATCTAGCCTGACGCGATCACGCCCTGTCGCCCTGAAGCAATCTTGCGACACCTGCGGGTTTCGCCTTGTTGCCCGTGCCACGCAGTGTAAGTGGGTGGGGCCAAATTGCACGCAAATTGCACGCACCATTAGGCGCTAAACCGTTTTCGGAATTAATCCTGGCGCGCATCAAACGCCAAAGACGATGGCGCGCGCGCAGTTTATGCGCATTGCCTTGGTGCGGCGTTGGTGCCAGACTGGCAGTGAAAAACAAGTGACTGCAAGTGGGTAGGGCCAGCCAAAGCAGTGAAGCACCTAAACGACGGTTGAGCCAGCACGCAAACAGGCCAAGTGTGGCGATATAAATATATAAATATTATAGCGTGAAACAATCGAGTCCTTGGCCAAGAGGCGGCCAGCGGCCAAACACGGCCAAACGGCGACTATCAAACTGCGAAACGCATAAGATGCATCGGTAAACGGTGAAGAATTCACGTAGTAATTTAGATGGTATTTGACAAGTGTTACTTTTGGAAATATAATATAATAACGTCTGACTTTTAAATGATATAAAAGATTATTTGTTACTTCAAAAAATAAAATAATAATAAAATAACTATCTAGCTTTTTAAATAAAATAAGACATATGTTACTTTTAAAGTAAAGAATTATAAAGAATACTAAATAAAGAATGCTAAATTTTTGTTATGCTCTTATATGCGACACATCTGGGGAACAATCACGGCATCAGCGTCTAGACAGCATCTGACTGAGAGCCTGGTCCTGGGCCATGGCCGTAATGATGAGCATACGTGACGGACGTCATCCCAGATTCACAAGCAGTGCAGTCGGTCCGCTCACGACGCAGATGAGAATCCTGCCTGACCACAACTGTATTGATGCACTACCGTCCCATCTTTCAAGCAGCCTGACACCCCCAGCTCGTGACCACGCCTCCTACTTGGCCTTCTTTGCACTGGCCACGGCCGCACGCACCGCAAACGCGTCCGAAATGTCCGCCACCGCGACGTACAGCGCGTACAACGGGATCCACACCCACAGCGTGTTGAAGAAGACGAGGTACACCCACTTGTACATAAAGTTGGTCGTGTCCAGGTTGGCGTTCTGGGTAAGCCACTCGGGGCAAAACGTCATGAACCCGCCGTAGATCTCGGCCGTCGCAATGACAATCATGGTAATGTTGGCGCGCGTGTTGCCACGCGCGAGGTCGTAGCACACCCAGCACGCGAGCGGCCCGACGACGAGCACCGTGAGCAGCTCGAGCGAGATGACGTCGAGGTCCGCGCCGGCCCAGCGCTTGTCGGCGCGCGCGTACACCATCCACAGCTGCGCAAACACATTGGCGCCGCCCGCCTGCGCGCCGTAGACGCGTCCAGGCTGCCCGAGGAACGCGCCTGCGTAGTGCGGCACGTAGTACGACGCGAGGTCCGCCGGCGCAATGTCCTGCAGGTCCTGCCACGAGAAGAAGCAGTGGTACAGGAAGCTGCCCTCGAGGAAAAAGTGGATGAGCGCGTCAAACGCGTGCCAGATGAAGAGCGTGCGCGTCGACGCCTTGGCCGTCGCCGGCAGCGCGTAGCACGACGCCGCGTACGCCGTGCCCAGGATCGCGAGCGTCGACGCCAGCGAGATGAGTGTCGTCGTGTCGAACAGGTCGGGTGGCAGGCTGCCAGAAAGAGAGTCGGCCATGTTTGCTGCGAGAAGAGAGACGTCGTAGCTAGATGGAGGATCGTGATGTTGCATTGGTTTTGAGGCTCGAAGCTTCAGTGTTAATACACGAGGCGCTTAGCTGCCCCTGACGAGGACGCCCTGTGATTGGTGCATCACCAAGCCACAACCAGGTTCTCCACATATTTGAGTCGAGTGTATCGATTGACCAATAGCAATATCGAGGAAACCCACACAAGCTTCGAGCTAAGTATATTTATAGATGTTGTCAATTCACTTCAACTGCTTCAAGTTTGTTTAGTTGTTTTTATTGGACTATCTAGAGAGTATAATTCTCGGTCGATGTCACGAGGCCAAGCGGGCTACTTAGTGGGTAGCAGCCTGCTTGTTGGCCTCAGCAGAGGCATCGTGGCCCTTCTGCTCAAACTTGTCCTTGACGGCGCTGCCAGCGGCGTTGACGCTGAGATGTTAGCAGTGGTTCGGAGTGAGAGTGAGTGAGTGAGCTTACCGGTTGCCAAGGGTCTGGTTGCTGTCCTGGGCAATGTTCTTGTTGGCCTCAGACGACGCGCCGGCAGTGGCGGAGTTGACCTTGTCCGAGACAAAGTTGGCGGCGTTCTTGATGGTGTCCATGTTGAAGGTTGTTGTTTGTTCTTGTGTGAGAAGATGAGATGAGTGTGTGATGAGGAGAGAAATTGGAACGCAAGAGGTGGGAGGACGACGGCCTTTTATAGACGTTTGAGCTCGCAGACAACGCGCTACCGGATGACGACAGCCCAACAAAACAAAAGGACCAAGGCCTCCGCTTCTTTGTCGCGCCTTCCTCGCAATGTCCGGCATGTGCTATTCGCGGCCGCATACGATCGACGTTCGCGGTGGCCGATGACGAACGTCGTAGTGCCGATAGTGACGTCATGCAGGCACAGCAATAAACACACGGTACAACATCCAAGACATATCCACTTTTGTTTTTCACAGTTTTACTGCTCCGAAAAACAATTATAAAATCGATTAAAAGAAGGAGCTCCTCGCGCCAATGACATCGCCGCTGCCAAAAGGAAACAAGTCTCCGGAGATGGTCTGGGCCAGCCGCCCCATAAGTGGGTGCCCAGTGGCACGTTCTTTCCCAGAGGCAACGCCTCGTATGCCCCTACGCCCCAGTGAATGCTGCACGTGAAGCCACATTGGATCGGGCTGCATCGATGGCGCTGGCAATGACGTACGGCCTGCGTGGGACAGGAAAGAAGGCTGCGGCTGCTCCTTCCATCTAGATTATTTGCCCCGGAGGATCTCGCCTCGCTACGGAGTACACCTGCCGCATCAGCCTTGTGACCCCTGCCAACAAAAACCAGCCGACAATTAGAGATTTTTTTCTCTTTTTTTCTCTTTTTTCTCTCCTTTACAAATCTTGGACAGAATGTGGTTGCCTGGACCGGCAGATCCATTCATTGATGATTCACTTGTCTAGAAGGCACGAGAAACAGGCCAAGTGGGCAACGTTAGTCTACAGTTGGGCTGCAAAAGTACGCCGGGTGCGTCTACACGAACGGGCGAGGAACGGACGCGAAATGACGTGCGTGCTCCTTGATGCAACCATTGGTCCGCTGGGTACAAATGTACCTGACTCAGGCACGTGCCGGAACCGCAGACGTCGTGTTGTCATGGTCAAGCTCGCCCTGTCTCACTGTCGCCCGACAGAGTAAGAGTATCGGCATGCATCAAAGAGGCCAGTCTCAGATGGATCTGAAAGCTCGCTGTGGGCATGCATCAAAGAGGTCAGTCTCAGCTGCATCTGAAAGCTCGCTGTAAATATTTAGACAAACGACATCTTAGACAGGGTCTAAGACACTCATTGTCCGAGCTTGGCCAGAGCTACTCCGCAGATATCTAGGACGCTGGTGCCTTGCCTAGCCGTGCTTGCCATCCTTGATTTTGGCAGTCTCGGCCTCGCGCCGTGCCAATCCGGACGATCACAGATTCCAGACTCGGTGGCTCCAAGACGGCCAGACCTTGCCATCTCGTGATGTCAGGTGGCCCACCTGCCCCCTCAGCTCCGTACGGTCATGGCCGACGCCATCCCAAATCGTAATCCAGTCCCGCATGTCTCAGCCCGAGGATCGTGGTTTGACAGAGCATCGGTCGGCGCTGGGTACTTTACGAAAGCGTGCACGCCACAGCTCGTGATCAGCCGGAACGCGAGCATCCCGATGTGGAGAAGCTGCACTTGCTTCAGCCTCGGATCTGAGAAAGTGTAATAAGACGTAGAGCATCGTGTGAACATGGTGATTTTCACGACGGCTTCGAAAAATGTCCGCAGCTGAGGTGCCTAATAGACCCACTTTTCCTTTGTCCGGAATAGGCGTGGCTCTTTGTCACGACTCCGTACGGTACTTTTGTCACTGCTCGTCGATGGTCGCTTCAGCTAACTATCTACCTATAGCGTCCATATCGGCCTGAGCTATCCGAACTGGCTGGCTTCGGCCGGCTGCGAGCGCCCATCGTATCGGAAAAGTCGGGCGCCAACAGACCCGCCCGTGACCATGCTTGGTCGTGCCTCGGGGCTCGTATCCCAGCTTGACTGCGATTGAATAGTGTACTCTAAGGTTCAACAGTTCGAAGCTGGTCAAGGTGTGGCGTAATGTGGCTGGTGCAAGTGGGTCTGGCTTCCTTCCTAATTCGGCAAGTTGTTGACCATCACGACTTCGCATCGCACCTTCCTCCCACACCGGCACCAGACCACATTTCCAGGCCGTTCCTTCCCAAAATACAGGCTACAGAGCCCCTACGCGTTCAAGACTAGACCATGCTTTTATAGTACCCTTTACTACGTAGTTGTCCAACAAACGTACAGAGACTGCCCCTGCCGTCTTTGCAACGACCGGTATGGTGTAATGGTTAACATTCGAGATTCTCATTCTCGGGCTCAGGGTTCGATTCCCTGTACCGGTGCTACCTTTTGCTCACTCTCTCTTCTGCCCCTTTAAATCTTTTGCTCGCATTTGCTTTTTGTCTCGTCAACTTAACTTTAACCACTCATCATTCACTGAATTACCAACACTGCAATATACCAAGATCAACCTTTTTTCCAGGCGCTTCCATCTCCAATTGACCTGTGAGCTGAGTCCCCCCCACGTAGGCACAGCGTCGTTTGTTTATTTTGGAGCTCTTTCCAATGACCTGATTCGCTCGCTCCGAGGCCAATCTGTTGTCTTTCACATCCAAATCAAAACAATCAAAACACCAAAAGGAGGGGCAGGCATCCAACAAGCGGTACGTCTTCTCAGATCCGAACAAACATTCACCACGGGCTCACAACACACACCCGACAACGCATCGGCAGTGTCCAAAACACCAAAACAGTACCCTGAGTCACTGTGCTGACACCGTGTTGACTTTGCAGACAGCCATCAAGGCTGTCCTGTAAACAGACAGTTCTTGCTATCGAGGTCCGTCTATAAAATCAACACATCAACATCTACCCGACATGCCGCCCAAGAAGCCGAATTTGGGGTCGAGTCAAACGCGCGATCTTAGCTTCAAGCCTTTCAATATCATTTGGGGAGGACCTCTCATTGTCGACAAACGGCTCAAGCAGCGACGCCAGGAAGAGAAGCTGCGTAAGCAGCTCGAGCAGGAGCAGGAGAACCATATCCAGCAGATTGTGCAACAGCGCATCGAGCAAGGCGCTGTCACCGCACCGCCAGTCGAGACGCCAGCACCGCCGCCGGCCGAGGCAGTCGTCGCGCCACCAACCGAGGCAGCCGTCGCGCCACCAACCGAGCCGCAGCCAGTGGTCTCCGTCGAAGTCAAGGCGGCTGAGGCTCCCACGACCGAAACCCCAGCAACGACTACACCCGCGGCCACCGAAGCACCCGCTGTAGTTGCACCTGACCCAGCACCCGCCCCTGAGCCAGCACCCGCCCCTGAGCCAGCCTCGACGGACCCGGCACCGCCCGTCATGCCGTACACCATTGTCACTCTCAACGGGTCAACGGCCCGGATCGAGGGCGCCAACGTGCAGGTCCAGTTTGGCAACGAGGCCGACAAGCTGGCCGTCGTGTCCGTATCCGAGGTCAAGAAACAAGACCCAGCCGCGTCGGCGGCCATTGTGCCCGCGACGCAGCAGGTGGCCGTGGCCGAGGTGGCCAAGGCGTCCAGGAAGCACCACCGCAGCAAGGGCCACAAGAGCTACCGCAGCCGCAGCCGGAGCCGGGACCGCAAGCACAAACGGCACGGACGCGGCAGGGAGCGCAGCCGCAGCCGCAGCCGCAGCCACAGCCACGGGCGCCACCCAGCGCGCGACCGCAGCAGCAGCGTGTGCAGCCACGGCAGCGAGCTCGACAAGGACATTGACCGGCTGACGCGGCGCGTGTTCCGGCTACGCACGCGCAACCGGCACCGCACACGCGGGCGCAAGTCGAGCACGCACGTGCTCGTGGACGGCGACGCCGGCAGCGGCGACGACCATGACCACAGCGACGACGGGTGCAGCCACTCGTCGTGCAGCGAGTGCGAGAGTCAAAGCGACAGCGACGACACCATCACGCACCGGCGTCGCGGCCGGCGCAAGGAGCGGCGCGGGCGCCTGATGCGGCGCGAGCGGCACCAGTCGTCGGTGCGCTGCTCGTCGTGCGGCCAGGGCGCCGACGTGTACTCGGACATGGACGACGACGGCAAGGGCAACCGTTCGTTCAACATCCACGGGCGGCGCGGCAAGACCAAGCCCGACGCCGACACGACCATTGGAGCAGTCGGGACCGTCGGGGCCGTCGGGGCCAGCTCGACGGCCGTCCAGGCGCCGCCCGCTAGTGACAAGGCGAGCCCCAAGCCCAGCCCGCACATGGGCCTCGCGGCGTTGCCGTGCAGTGGCACCAGCGACCCTGGCAACTATGTACCGCACGACTACCACGCGTACCCATACTACGACTACGATACGCGTCGGTACGCACGCCACGCACCGCTGCCGAGCCCCGAGACGGTGCACAGCGCCAGCAGCCTCTACGACCCTGCGTACGACGACGCCGCCTATGCACGCTACATGCGGGGCGTGCCACGCGCGTACGGCTACTACCCCGAGTCACCGTCGGGCCGCCGGCGGTATGCGTACGATCCGCAGTACAGCCCGCCATCAGCCTACGAGGCGTACCACCCGCGCGCGCGGCGCACGTCGTCGTACGACTACGGTGGCTACCGACCTTACTACCCGCATCCGGACGCGCCACGGTCACATGTGCGGCCTAGCTCGCCACCCATGCCGGCCGGCGCCGACCCCTATGTCCCGTACCCGCCGCACGCACCGCCGCCACACTGGGGCGTCGACGCGTCGCCACCGCGCTACGGCAACTACGGCAAACCCGCCAGCCCGACGGCGCGTAGAAAGAGAGACGGCCGCGTGCCGAGCGACGAGCAGAGTGGTAACCGTCCGACTGGGCAGGCGTACCGGAGCGGCTCACCGCGCCCGCGCGACAGATGGGCGCGTCCTCTGCACCACCAAGGCTCGAGCCAGAAGCCCCCCACCGCGACCGGCAGCGACAAGCCGGCCAAGAGCGGCGATGCATGGGGCGACGGCGCCCACAGCGGCACCAGCAACGGCAAAGACAAGGAGAGCGGCAACGGCTGGGGCGAGCCGGCGACCAACGACGCAGACGGCGGCAGCTGGGGCGACAACAACATCACAGACGCATGGGGCAACCACGACGTGGGCGGCGAGGCCAAAGAGGGCGGCGCCCATGCCAGCACGGGGGAGAACACGACCACGACCACCTCGTCGGGCGACAACTGGGGCAACGCGGGCGGCGACACGTGGGGCGAGGCGACGGGCAGTAGCCCGAAGAAGGCGGTGCGCTGGGGCACCGTGGACTTCAAGTCGGATAGCGGCGCGAGCTACTCGTCCAAGAGCGGCAGCAAGAGCCACAGCACGAGCAACGACAGCGCCGACAGCTGGGGCACGGGTGGCGGAGGCGATGGCTGGGGTGACGCGTCCAGCGGCAAGAAGGGCAGCAAGGACAAGACGAGCACTGGTGCCGCGAAGGACGGCTGGGGCGGCCATGACGGTGCCCACGACGCGCGGGGTAACAACGACGGCTGGGGCGACACGACCAACGATACGGACAACAACGGCGCCAACACCAGCAGCGGCGGCGACGGCTGGGGCAACGACAATAGCGCCAGCAGCGACTCGTGGGGCAACGACCACACGGGGACGACGGGAAGGACGGTGACGGCGAGCGAGGCGCTGCACGAGCCCGGCAACCTGGGCGGGTACAAGGACCCGTGGGCCAAGATTGAGAGCGACGACCACACCAACACCAGCGGCTCGGGCGGCTCGGGCAGCACGGGCAGCACGGGCGACTACGGCAGCACGACGAGCACGGACAGCGCGGACAAGAACAAGGGGCCGGACCTGCACCAGGCGTGGCGCAAGGCGGACGGCACGGCTTGGACGCGCGACATGATTGCGCTGCTGCGCAAGCTCAACGCGACCCTGACGCCGGCGCTGCTCGGGCGCGACGATCGCTGGACGAAGCTGCAGAAGAAGCTGCACGAGATTACGGGCCGCGTCGTGAGCCGCGAAGGCGTGGCGTACTTTGCAGTGGGCGTCGACATTGCAGCGCCGGCGGGCCCGCCCGTCAAAAAGAAGCCCACAAAGGAGCCGGAGCCAGCCGGCAGTGGCGACGTGGTCTGGTGACTGCTGCTGTGCACCGCCGGCATGGCCGTCTTCCTCCAAGTCTTTCTGCCCGACCTGGTGGATCCTCAGTTGGCCTTTGGCTCCGGCTCCTGGCTCGACTTTTGGCTTTAAGCGTTGTCTGTTGATGTTTGATCTGTTATAATCTCTAATGATACCTTGTGGGTTTACAAAAGTAGTATGAATGTCACATCTCGCAAAGATAATGCAAGGGATATATGCATGTAAAAGGCACCGTCGGTCTCCTGTTTTCCAAACGACCAGACAACTCCGTGGAATGCGACCCCTAGAATGCAGAGAACAAGGAGAACAAGAACAAGAACAAAAACAAAAGGAGAACAAAAGAAACGAAAGTGTACAGGCGCAACAGATGCAATGCAGCTAGTAAAACAAGGTATTAGAATGGCTAGGCGAGAAGCACAAGGAAGCGAAACAAATAAACAGATTCAAATCAAATAAAGTCGACCAAGTCGTCTGGGTGGATGGGGCGCATGGGCGCGCTCTTCATCGGCGGCATGGGCGGCGGCACCATGTGCGGCGGGCGTGACGACGCCGTGGCTGCGCGTGGTCTAGTGTGCGTGTACTGTTGTGGTGGTGGTGGCCGTGGGTATTGGGGTGTTTGTCGGGGCTGGGTCTGAGGCTGGGGCTGGTATGTCGTCTGAGGCTGGGGCTGTGGCTGGGGTTGAGGCTGGGGCTTCTGTGGCTGCTGTGGCTGGTGCGACTGATGCTGGTGTGGCTGCTGTGGCTGGTGCGACTGATACAGCTTCTGGGGCTGCTGTGGCTGCGACTGTGCGCGCCGGTGTCGCGAGCTGCCCTTGCGTGTGGCGAGGCCGCGTTTCATCATCTTGCCGAGCACGGCGACGAGCTCGCAGGCGTCGGTAAACATGTCGTCGTCAATGCCCTCGGAGGCGTTGTAGACCTCGTCGATGGTGTCCTTGGCGAGGCGGCGGCTGCCGTCGGCGTCGTGGACGCAGTCGTACAAAAAAGCGGCGTACTCGGTCTTGACGGACAGGCGCAGCGAGTGCGAGCCGCCGAGCAGGGTGTCGGCGAGCGTGGCGGCCTCGCGGAAGTAGGCGTGCGCGGCGGGCAGGTAGTCGGCGCTCTGGAGCAGGAACGCGGCGGGCGGTTGCGTCTGCGTCTGCGTCTGCGACTGCGACTGCGACTGCGTCTGCGTCTTGTAGTCGGACGCAAAGCCGGCCTCGAACCCAAAGCCGGGCGGCGGGTGCACGGGGCCGCCCTCCATGGGGTGCGTCGGCTGCAGCGACGAGCGCGTGCTGGCGTCGTCGTCGGTGTTGTCGTCGAGGAAATCGAGCTCGTCGCGCGCGATGCCCTTGCCCTTGTCGCGGCGTGGCGTGACGTCCACGGCGTTCTCGGTGTTCTCGGCGTCCTCGGCAGCCTCGGCGGTGATGGCGGCGAGGCCGAGGCGCGCGACGGGCGGCTGGTTGTAGAAGAGGACAAAGATGTGGTAAAAGGAGGCACGCAGCTTGTAGGCGAGCACCTTGAGCTCGACGTAGCGGCCGACGACGGGCAGGACGTACTGCTCGAGCATGACGAGGCCCTCGCGCGACAGCCAGATGATGTGGAAGTAGAGGTCGAGGTGCTGACGGGCGTGCTGGTGCGACGCGGGCGGCGGGCGGCGTGTCTGCTTGCGGGCCTGGACGAGCTGCTGCGACAGGTTGATGGACAGGCCGAGGATCTTGAAGAGCATGGAGGCGAGCAGGGGGTTCTCGTGCTCGACGAGCTTGGCCTGGCGGCCGAGGAACTTTTGGTCGACCTCGGAGGAGGCCATGGCGATGAGAGAAATTAGAATTTAGATATTAGGCGGTCTGCAGATCAGGTTGACTTAGTGAAAAGGACCGTGAGCATAACCGGGAGTCGAGCAGAAAAAGACAGGCCGCAGTGCCAGAGGCCGTCGGCGAGTCAGTCGGTCCGTGAGGCGGTCCGTGAGGCGTCCGTAGGTGGCCGTAACGAGGTGGCTGGGAGGCAGAGGCGGCCGGGCATGGACAGCCAATGGGAGCTCCGAGTCGGTTTCGTGGGGTATAAATATAGGGTATAAATAGACGCCTAGGGCTGCATGCACGCAGCAGAACGCCCGGCAGAGGCGAGACAGAGCTGCAGGTGAGGCGGTGGAGCCGGCCAGGCCAATGGACGCGGGCGGGTGTCGATGTCGAGTGCGAGGCGCCTTCACCTGGTTGTGTAGCGGGCCGGTGCACAGAGTACTCCGTATATGCGCAGCAGCAAGTTTCGTGCAGGGCGCAGATGCAATGCAGCCGTATGCACGCGGCGGGCGGCGGTGACAGTGGAGACGTAAACGAGCGTCGGGTCGGTAAGACAAGAGGGGCGACGAGAGCTGGCGCGATGGAAGCAG
The DNA here is from genome assembly GCA_029298855.1 of Ophiostoma populinum. NCBI lineage: Eukaryota > Fungi > Ascomycota > Sordariomycetes > Ophiostomatales > Ophiostomataceae > Ophiostoma > Ophiostoma populinum. The sequence goes on along the minus strand of JANSLU010000020.1, from coordinate 934,227 downwards.
GCAGAGGGCAGATAAATATATGGCTCGACTGGGTCGAGGGGCGGGTAGCGAGCGTCTGTCTGTTGAGCTGGACGAGCGTGACGGAACGAGTGACGGGCGAGACAGCAGATTCGAGTGCGTAGGCCAAGTCAAGCCAAGAAAGAGAATGAAAAAAGAAAAAGAGAAAAGAGAAAAGAGAAAAAAGAGTGGAAGCGGACGAACGAGGCGGACCCGCGGTGCCGTGGTGCTGGGATGGCTCCTGCACGATGCGTTGTCAGTTCCGTTCTGGCAAAGCGCGCCGACAGACGGACGAATCGGCGAGGCCAGTCAGACGCGAGCCGGAATGGCGCCAGGGCCCAATGCGTGTGGACGGTGGGTGAGAAGGCGAACGCGACGAGAGACAACAGGCTGAGCAGGCTGCGGTGTTGTCAGGACATGACGAGGACGGTGTGCTGGACAGTTTGCGGCCGCCGTGTGGCGTTTCAGAGCGCAAGTGGACCGGCCTGGCGGGCGGTCGTGGCAGAGGAAAAATGAAAAAGAAAGAAAACAGAGCGCAGAGCGGGTGCGGAAAGAGGGTGGAGGAGCGCGTGGCGGTGAGACACGCACGTGTGGCCAGCACAAGTTCGATCAAGCAGGTCTCGACGACGGCCTCGACAGCAGGCCGGGCTGCGATGTGGCCTTGGGTGTGGCCGCGGCCGGGTCGCGGCCAAGCGTGTCGTCGGGTCACTTGGTCGAGTGGTCGAGTGGTCGAGAGGTCGAGAGGTCGAGTGGTGGGAGGTCGGTCGGTCGGTCGAGTCGGTCAGTCTGACGCTCGACTTGGCCCCGTGTTTTGCGCTGTGCGTAGTTGGTCAGACGCAGGCAAAGCCCGGAATGCCAGCGAGACCGACGTGCAGTAGCGCAGCACAAGAAGCTCTTGTTTTGCTGCAGTACGGAGCACTATTGTGCGTTTCGGCTGCAGCGCAGTGGGCCTCGGCCGTGCGTGCAGGACAGGCCCAACCCTGTAGCAAAACGCAACTGTCGCGTGCAGGCTGAACTGCAGGAACTGCAGGAACAGGAGCACGATGCGTGATGCGTGATGCGTGATGCGTGATGCGCCAATGCGGATCGGTGGCGGCGAAGCGTCGCGTTGGTCTCGACAATGTCGCTGGCTGCACACAAGTGCACCCGATGCTGCTGCGACAGTCCAGCTGTTGTCGCGCAACGTCGGCCGAGGTCGTGTCTGTGGCTGTGTCTCGTCGACTCGAGCGTGCCTGGTGCTTGGGCGAGCTGAGCTGAGCTGAGCTGAGCTGGAGCTGGAGCAGCTGGAGCTTGAGCTTGAGCAGCTTGAGCTTGAGCAGCTTGAGCTTGAGCTTACACGGCAGCGAGTTGCTCGTTCGTTGGACAGGCGAGGCCGGGCGCGTGGTGCCAACGGTATGCACGTCGATTGGCTGGGCTGCGCGGTGCGAGGGAGCTTGGAAGCGAGACGCTGGAGTTGGGATGCAGGCGCCAAAGCAAGCTGCCGATTCGATATGCAGGTCCCAGGTAGGCGTACTCCGTAGGCGTGGGCGATGGGTCCTGTGGCTGGTGTGAGTCGAGAGCGCAAGCGACGAGACAAAGTGACCAATGCGACAAGGTGAGGCGCAGCAGACAATGGACTGGCACTTTCCCTGCTTACCTTGAGGTGTCACGCAGGACGATGCAATGCGACTGGTCAAAGGCAGACGACGGGACGCTGCAGCTCATGCAGGTGCCAATACGGAGTACGCAAAAAGTGAGCGCAATGGCGACGCGACGAGATGGGAGAAAAGAGGAGCGCGCGCTGCGTCGTTTAACCAAGTCGAAATAGCCAAGACTGCGTCTCCGTAATATATAAAAAGAAAAGTTGCAGGAACTAATCTCCAGACGCGGAACAGCGCAAACGAGCGTGGCTTCGGGGGCTAGGCTTGCTTGGACAGGCCGAGCAATCGAGCAGGGGTCAGCAGGGTTGTTTGAGGGCTGAGTATAATTTAGATTTTATAATTTACGGAGTATACATTTATAGACAACGCAATGTCCACGGTAATATTATACGAACAATAATAGCGCTGAATACGACAAGCAGCGTAGACGCAAGAAACACGTAGGGCCTGGCTGCTCTGTAAATTATTTAGCAGGGCAGGAGCAGGGGCAGGGGCCAGGACGATGGGTGCTGCTGCACACAATAAAAGACGCGACGTGCGACGTGCGACGTGGCGCGCCAGTCATGAGGACGACAAAAGACCAAACGAAGGACCAGAGAAGAACGAAAAGAAAATTCACTCGAAAGACGACGCACTCGAGGCCATGTTTCATCACTCTATCGAAGCGAGTGATGAAACAGGGTCTGTTTGTCGACAGGACGGCGTACGGTCCGTCGGGTCGGACAACGGCCCGCGACGAGGCATTGCTGTCGCGTCGGACAATGAGAGACTATACAATCAATTCATTCGAAAAAGGAACGCGTTCGGCGAGAAGGACGGACCAGTGCCGAGCTGGGCTGGAATGCGGCTGGCTCGGCCCGTCTGGTGCTGAGACAAGTGCAAAACAGGCTTACGTGAGCTCCTTTATATACCCCCGTAGACACATCCCACCATCGAACGTCCTGCTCCTGAGTGTACGTCTGTATTCCAGGTTCCGTGGTGCAGTTGGTTAGCGCATCGTACTAATATTTCAATCGAATATATGCGAAAGTCGAGGGTTCGAGCCCCTCCGGGACCATCTTTTACTTTTTTTACTTTTTTTACTCTTCTTTTTACTTTTTACTCTTACTTTTCTTGCTGGTTTTTCTCAATCGTCGTCACGTGTAAATAAATGAATAGAACCATTTTTGCCCCAGACCGCCTCGAGACACGCCACGACTGGATGTGCGCTGCTCTCTCAACGCCCTAGGCCGCCAAAGCGGCCCCCTCTACGTGTTGGGCAACAGCGGCATGGCGGCCAGCTGGCGTCTTTATATTTACAGATACGTGGACGTCTCGTAGCCAGCCGCGCCCGGTCAAGGATCCCTCGCAACAACAAGACAACAAGACAACAAAACAAGACGCGCCCTCAGAAACCCGGTGCCTACCCATTCTTCTCACAACTCCCTCATCGTGCAGCCGTAAATCGTTCATTCGCACATCTGGTATAGTCGTAAAAATGAAAAAAAGAGGAAAAATGAAAAGAGAAAAGAGAGAAAAAAACGCCGCCCATGCTGTCCTATCCAACGTATATCCAACGTAGAAGCCAAGAGCGCTACACCCGCTTCTTGCGCCGCCGGTGCCCCACGGCCGCCGCACTCGTCGGCAGCGCGTGCCCCGCGGCTGCCTCGAGCATCTCTGCCGGGCTGCCGAACCGCTCGCGCCCCATGGCCACCACCTTGACCGCCGCACCGAGCCCGAGGGCAACCGTCGCCGCTCCGACGCACACCATGGGCCCTGCCTCTGTCACCAGCAGCTCGCCGTCGCCCATTGGCAGTGGGCACGTCGCGTACTCGTAGTCGACGCGTGCGTCGTCGGCCGTGCTGTGGTCCGTGCCGCCGCCGCCGTCGTCGTCGCTGTCGTCGTCGTCGTCGCCGCCCAGCACGCTCGAAATGGACCACGCCTCCCACTCGCACACCGCACTGGCACGAGCTGCGCCGCGCCGCCGGACCGACCCTGTCGACCCTGTCGAGCCTGTCGATCCCTTCTCGCGGCCCGACGCGCCCTTTTCAGGTTCGTCGAGGCTGTCGCCAACACCCCGCGTCTGTCGCACGCCAATCACACACCCGCTCGGCAGCGCCTCCCACACGCCCGGGTTCGGCACCTCCTTGACGACCTCGCGCACGTCGTCCCACGCGCCCACCCCGAGCGCTCCGCCGTCGTCGGCCGGCAGGTACGTCTGCAGAATACACGCGTTGGCCGCCGCGCTCGTGTACACGAGCGTCAGGTGCTTGAGCGCGCCCGGCACGTGTGCATGGGCCGCGCTCAGCACGCGCAGCGACCGTCCACGCACGGGCGCCGCCGTGACAAACGTGTGCCGCGTCGCCGCCGACGCCAGGTCCACCAGGTCCACCGTCGACGCACGCACCACGAGCACCGCCGCCAGCGACGGCACCGGCACGAGCGCGTGCACGTGCTCCTCGCGCCGCCGTGCCTCGTGGATCACGCGTGCGTTCCAGCCGTTGGCCGTGTTGGCCGTGTTGGCCGTGTTGGCCGTGTTGGCCGTGAGTGCAGCGTGGTACACGCACCCGCTGCGCGTCGCCGCCAGCACCGACACGACACCGTCGCGCGCCGCCCTCATTGGCGTCGCGCACACGAGCGGGCTTTTCGTTTGCGGGGTCGAATTCGAGATTTGCGAGATTGTATTCGCAAAGTCCACCACCTCGCCCGTCTCGGCCCATACTTCGCTCAGCAGGCCGCTGCGGCGCACAATGGCGAGCGACGGCACGTGCGGGTTGTCCGGCTTGTGGTGCGCTGTAAAGAAGAAGGCCTCTGGCTTGTGCGGCCCAGCGTCGACGGGCACGGCCGGCCCCCAGTGCTGCGCCTCGAGGCTCCAGTAGGCCACCTGCCGCGGCGACAGCACCGCCAGCCACGCCGCGTCGTCGTCGACGGCCAGCCCGAGCACCGGGAACGGCACCTCGTACGGCGCGTCCTGCGTCGGCAGCAGGTAGCTCATTCCGCCAAACGGCACGTTCCACACCCGGATCCACCGGTCCAGGCCGACGCTCACCACCACACCGTCGGGCGCCGCCGCCAGCAGCGCCACGTCGAGCGCGTGCCCCTGGTCGAGCGTGCGCACGCGCAGCGCCGACGCCCCGTCGCCGTCGTCGTCGTCGTCGCCCTCGGCGTCGTCCCACAGCAAAAGGTTGAGAAAGACCCGCATGCCCGCCGCCAGGACGACGAGCACGACGGCAAAGTGAAGCGATTCGTGCCGCAAAAAGTCGTGCACCGCCGGCAGCAGCGGGCTCTCGCTGACCGACGGCATGCGGTCGCTGCCGCGCAGCACAAACACCAGCGGCTCGTACACGCGCGCCACGTAGCTGTGCGCCTGCGGCTTGACCACCTGGATCACCTCGCGCGCCGTCTCGTGGTCCTGCATCCGCAGCCACGACGTCGGGCTGCGCGCCTGGTGCAGCCCCGGCGTGCTGTGCCACGCCGTCAGGTTGTTGTCCCCGCCAAACAGCCCGCTGCCGGCCACGCCCCCGTCAAAGTAGTGCCACTGCGCAATCGTGACGAACCCGACCAGGATGATGGTGCCCGCGATGCGCGTGCTTGCATTGGCGCGGCCCTGTGCCATGGCCACGAGCCACGACGGCCGGGCCGGACGCGCTGGTCGTGTCGGCCGCGCGCCTGGCTCGCCCAGCGCGTACCCGTACGCGCCCGGCGCGTGACCGTGGGCGTGGGCGTAGGCCGTCGCAAAGAGGTCGTGGCCCTGCCGGTGGCGCCGCGCCGACGTGTTCTCAAGCACGTCCGACAGCTCGGACCGCTGCACCTCGCACGTGAGGACGGCCAGGAAAAAGGTCGACAGGTAGAAAAAGTCAAAGACGAGCGCAATCGCCAAAAAGGCCAGGAACCCGGCGATGCCCGGCGTCAGCAGCTTGGCCAGGCCCCAGATCACGCACAGGTTGACGCCGACATTGGCCAGCGCCACGTGCGTCGTGCGCCCGTACGCCGTGCCGACGCGTGCGACGCGGCTGTCCTCGAGGTTCGTCGCAATCACGCCGCGGATCAGCCGAAACATGTTCTCGAGGCTCATCGCCATGGCCACCACGGGGTACGCCGCGCGCGGCATGCCCGACAGGTCAATGTTCAGGACAGCACACACGGTGAAGCTCGACGCAATCGACGCCAGGATCTGCACGACGACCGTCACCATGAGCCCGCGCCGCGACTTGATGGCCGGCAGCTTCGACAGGCTCCAGGCGACATAGACCAGCGTCAGCGCGTACGCGACGAGCAGCATGAGCACGTCCTGCGCCGAGATGGGCCGGAACTGGAACTCGTACAGCTGGCTCGACAGCGTGCGTGCGTCCTGCGGGTACACGTCCCAGTCCCAGTCGCCGGCGGCTGTCTGCGACGTGTGCGCCGCGAGCGCCAGCGCCGCCGCCTTGCGCTCCCACTGGCGGCCGACAGGCGAGTCGCGGCGGTGGATGAGCGTAATGACAATCGCGTCGGCGGCCACCAGCGCGCGGTCCTGGAACCGCTTGCCGCTAAAGACGACCGAGTGCCGCAGCGTCACATTGACCGACGTCGGCTGCCGCTTGTGCTCGTTGACCGTGCCGAGGATGTCGGTGTCGCCCGCAATCGCGTCGCGCCGGCCCGCCCAGTAGAGCAGCGGCGAGTGGAAGAACCACGACTGGTTCGTCAGGCCATTGGCAATGTGCAGCGCGTCGCGGTGCGCCGGGACGAGGTCGGTCTCCGCCTCTGAACCTGAAGGCGCCTCGGACGGGCCTGACGGTCTGGCCCGCGGGTCAAAGTTGGCCGTCGGCCCGAGCAGCGTGTCCTGCAGGTCCAGCGCGCCGAGCAGCACACGCCGGTCCAGCGCCTGCATGTAGCTGCCGTGCACCCAGATGCTGCGCATAATCACGTCCGGCTCGGCCGCCGCCGCGCCCTTGATGGGCTGCGCATTCGTCCACACGTGCCGCGGCAGGCTCGACGCGCCGCTGGCAAAGTCGCTCGTGTACAGAAAGTAGACGGGGTAGATGGAGGCCGTGGCGATGACGGTAAAGATGAGCAGCGTCGTGGCGACATTGCGTGCCACGAGCTTGCCGTAGCGCGTCAGCAGGCGCCGCAGCGGGTGGTCCGGGCCGAGATGGGGGGCATTGGTCGTGCTGCCAGTCAGTCAGGAGGCCAAGGACAGACGGAGAGAAACGTACCCCCGGATTGGGTACAAAAAGTACCAGAGCATCACTGTGGTGGCAATGTGCCGTGACAAGGTGCGGACGGCGCCGCAATCGACATGTGGAGGCGGTAGTCGGCCGTGGTGAGTCGACGCTCGCTCCGTGGTGCAAGAGAGAGAGCAGGCACGTCAACGCCGGGCACGAGCTGACGAGCTGGCAATGTTGTGGTTGTGGTGTGGCGATCGCGGGGGCAGCTTCTTTTTGAGGCCAAGGTCAGTGAAAAGTGCAGGAGCAGGGGAGCAGGGGAGCTCTGTCCGTGCGTCGATCTGGGGGACGTTGCAGTGGAAGGTGCAGGCAGCAACCGCGACAGGCAAGGGCAAGGGCAAGGGCAAGAATGGCAAGACGAAACGGGTTGGGCTATGAGCGCCGCAGGCTCGGCGCGGCTGGGCCTGTTTCTTGGAGTTTCTTGTGCGGAATCAGTCCACCGTCGGTCCGCAGTCCACAATGGTGCGTGGCGCAAGGTGAGCGCGTGTCAAGGGTGGTCGTATGAGTCTGGGCCGGCGCCTTGTTTGATCATGTCTTTCGCTGTAGACACGAGACAAAAGAACAAAAGAACAAAAGAAACAAGATCAAAATAAAGGAGGAACAGGCCAGGCCAGCGGTGGACGTTGACGGTGACGTTGATCTTTGCGGCACCGCCAATGCGGAGGGGAACCAAAACACGGTGGTGCAAAGATGGGCATTCCAGAGCAGGGATGGGAAAAGTGCGCAAATAGCGTCTGGCCGCTATGGCGTTCAGCGCTCAGCGCTGTAAGCCAATACGGGGCTGTAAATATATATTTATTTATTAGAAAAATAAATTGTGTGGGGTTGGCGCTTGGTCAATCGAGCGAGAGACGAAAGGGCAAAAACGGAAAAGACGGTGTGGAAATTCGATGTGCGCGGATGCCATTTGCAGATGGTCAATATCCAGAGTACGGAGTACAGGAGCTGGGCGAGGCTCATGCCGAGCTGCGTAGTACAAGCGCACGCTGCGTCCAAAACCAGCAAGTATGTCGATCAGAGGGCTTCTGAGTTTGTCGCTGCTTCAAAGCTCGCAGGATGGCCAGGAGACCGACTCGACACACACACAACACTCGTGAGACGAGTGCCGACAAACAGGCGTCGAGTAGGCTCAAGCAGGCTCGGCAGGTTCGAGCTCGGGCCGTGCGCATCATGCGACGACGAATTTGACTCGCATGACTCGTGCGTCAAACCCGACTGCTCACGCCACGCGACGCCGTGCATAACAGTGTACAAGTACAAGTAGATATAAAGATCCCGAGCATATCGAATGACAGTTTAGTAAAATATTGCCTTATGCCGGCGAGCATGCGTCAAGTTCCATGAAACAGAAGATGCTCTGCAAAGGGGAAAGAGGCGACTTCTTGTAGTTTCCAATTGATACTGCTTACATAAGCAACCACGATAATTGAGCCTCAAAGTGCACGATGATACTGCTCCCATAGACGTCCCCGATAGACGTGCATTTCGGCTTTTACCTTTGGCGCCACACAAGCGGCCACCGCGACACAAGCGGCACCGCCACACAAGCGGCCACGCTACGGGACTGCCACCATGGACGCCATCGAGACGCTCATCAACGACTACTACGAGCTCAACGGCGCGTACGTCGAGGAGCTGCCCGGACGCCTGCCGCTGCCGCACGAGTTTATGCGCTTCGTGGCACGCAACACGCCGTTTGTCGTGCGCCGCGGGGCCCGCGACTGGCCGGCCGTGCAGACCTGGAGCGTCCCTGTGCTGCGGCGCCTGCTGGGCGGGCTCTCGGTCAACGTCGCTGTCACGCCCAACGGCCTGGCCGACGCGCCAACGCCGCTCGACCAGCAGGGCGGTGCGGACGCGGAGACGGTCTTTGCCAAGCCGCACGAAGAGGACCAGCCGTTTGGCGTGTTCCTCGACCACGTCGTTCGCCAGGAACAGACCGACGACGACGACATGGAGACGCGCTACGCACAGACGCAAAACGACAACCTGCGCGGCGAGTACGCCACAGTCTTTCCGCACGTGCCCACCGACATTGCGTTTGCCACCGCCGCGCTCGACCGCGCGCCCGAGGCCATCAACCTGTGGATCGGCAACGCGCACTCGACGACCGCGCTGCACCGCGACAACTACGAGAACGTCTACGTCCAGGTCCTCGGCCGCAAGACGTTTGCACTGCTGCCGCCGCTGTGCCAGCCGTGCGTCCACGAGAAGCCGCTGGCGCCGTACACGTACGAGCGAGACGCGGACGGAGACGGGTTCCGGCTGGTCAAGGACACGCCGACCGGCGACGGCGACGGCGACGTTCCGTTTGCACTATGGGACCCGGACCGGCCACACGACAACGCCACCCGGTACTCGCACCTCGCGCAGGTGCTGCGTGTGACGCTCGAGCCGGGCGACATGCTGTACCTGCCGGCCATGTGGTACCACAAAGTGACGCAGACCGCCTCCGACGAGGGCGTGTGCGTCGCCGTCAACTACTGGTACGACATGGACTTTACCGGGCCGCTGGTGCCCATGGCCGCGTTTGTCAAGGCCGTGTACCAGGCAGAGTGCCAGCGAGGTAGCGATACCATAGAATAGATTCATGTATCAAGACCACTACCTGGTTTGGCCACGAGACCGAGACGAGAAGATGAAAAGGAGAAACGAAAAAAAATACCACGATGCAAAGCAACATCACAGCAGACTCTGGCCAAAACCAATCGTTCTATAACGACATTACCAAAGGCAAAACGCAATGGATGGATGCAAGAGAAAGGCAAAAGACAAAAGACAAAAAACGCCAGCAACTTTTCCCACGCAGTCGGCGCACCGCCTACCTCCGCTTCTTCGTCTTGGCCGCGGCACGCTTGAGGCCGCGCATGTCCTTCTTCATGCGCGGGTCCACAATCTTGTAGCGACCCTTGACGCCCTTGGGACGGCCTTTGATGGCACGGTTCGAGCCGCGCGCGACGACGACCTTGGTCGGAATGTGCGGCTTCTTCTTGGCCGCCTTGTTGAGCAGCTTGCTAATCGTCTCCGACTTTTCCTTCATCGTCATGCCCTCGTCCGCAATGAGCGACTCGCTCTTCTTCTTGAGCTTCTCCAGCCGCTGCGCCGCCTTGAACTTCTTGCGCGCCTGTGCCTCGCGCACCTTTTTGATCGGGCGTGCATTGTACGCCCGCATCTTCTCCTTGATCGCCTCGGCCGCCGCCTTGCTAATCGGTTTGTGCGGCCGGTCGTGCTTGCTCTCGTCGTCCAGGAACCACTCGGGCAGACCGTCCTTGTCGCGGAACGCACGCTTGTCAAACACCTCGTCCACCAGGTCGTGCTTCGTCTTGCGGCCCAGCGCCAGGTCGTGCGCCATCGTCATCGCCTCCGCCGTCACGATGTCGACGCCCACACGCCCGTCCGCGCCCTTGGCCCGCTCCTCGTCCTCCCAGTCCGCCTGCGACCGCTCCGCCTTGACCACCTTGAACGTGCCCTCGTCGTCCTCGCTGTCAGAACCCACCTCGTCGTGCTCAACCTCCATTGCGTGGATCGCCGCCTCGTCGTCGTCGTCCTCCTCCTCCTCCTCGTCATAGTCTTCGTCGACTGCGTGCTCCTCGGGGGGCGTGGCCTCCTCCGCCTCTGCCTCCTCCTCCTCCGCGTCCATGTCGAGATTGCCAATGTCGCCCACAATCTCCGAGAAAATGTCCTGGCTGAAAAAGTCGCGCTCGCGCTTCGACAGCCCGTCCGCGCCGGGACCCGAGCCGTCCAGGTCCGTCAGCAGCCGCTTCGGCCGGCCGCCGTCCGCCTCGTCGTCGCTCGCAAACACGTCGTCGTCGCTGTCCTCCTCGAGCGCGTCGTCGCTGCCCTCCGCGTCCGACCCGGCCGCCGACAGGCCCTCCCACTCGTCGTCGTTGTGCTGCGCCCGCGCCTTCTTGGCCAGGTGCTTCGAGTCCAGCGCCTGCCGCCGCTGCTGGTAGTCGTCGTACTGCCCGTCGAGCTCGCGGTCCAGCCGGTCCTCCTCGTCGTCGCTGCTCTCCTCGTCGTCGCTCGCCGCCGCCAGCAGCTCCGCCTCCTTGGCCGCCGCCTCCTTCTCGGCCAGCAACGCCATGCGCCCACGCGCTATCCGCTGCATCGCCGCCGTGTCGTCAATCTTCTTGAGACCAAAGAGCGAGCCCTCGCCCTGCGCGTCCGCCACCTCCACGCCAATGTCCATGGGCGCCGTCATGTTGAGCTGCATCCGCACAATGTCCTTTTGCTTCTGCTCGTTCTCGCGCCGCTTCTTGCGCTTCATCTTGGACGACGCACGGTCGCGCATCTCCGCCAGGTCCTTGGCGATCCGCGTCTCCTCGTCCATCGTGTCGACCGCCGCCGCCTCCTTGGCCTTGGCCTCCTCCTCCAACGCCGCCTTGGCCGTCGTCTTCTTCGTCGGGAAGCCGAACCGCTCGCGCACCGCAATGCGCCAGCTCAGCAGCAGCTTGAAGTCCTTGCGGCTCAGCACGCGCAGGTCCGAGCACAGCCGCTTGATCTCGTCCGTCGTCTCCGGCATCTTGGCCAGCGCCGCCAGCGCCACGTCGCCGTTGGGCGCCTGATCAAACGTCAGGGTGTTGTACTGGCCCAGCACGGCAATCGGGTCCGTCGTCTGGATGAAGTCACTCGCCGGCATCGTCTTGAACAGCGTGTAGTTGCCCTCCTCGTAACCGTCACGCTTGCGCTTCTTGATCTCGGGGTTGTACACGCGCGCCTCGTTGTTCGGCGTCGGGTCCGCCAGGTCCGCAAACACCGCCTTGGGGTCCAGGAAGCGCGGGTCGATGCGCTTCGGCGCCTTGAAGCCGCGGCACACGACAAAGATCTCGGCCGACACATTACGCGACGACGGCGGCTTGGTCGCCTCCACCTTGTCAAACAGCTGGTTGAACACCCACATCAGCGAGTTGTAGTCCTTGGAGCGGAACACCTTGGTGACAAAGGTGCCGCCCTCGACCAGAAACTCCGTCGCCAGCTTCATCGACTGCAGCACCAGCTCCGCCTGGTTGAACGAATCCTGCACCCACGCCGTACCGACGTTGGGCGCACCGTCGTGCAGCACCGTGTCGGCCTTCCACGTCTTGAGGTGTGTCCGGATGGTCGACCGGCACTTTTCCGTCGTAATGTCGCTCTGGAAGGTAATGACCTTGGGGATCGGCTTGATGGGCGACAGGTCGACGCCGATGATGATGCTGCTGGCCGGCATGGTCTCGACGGCTACTTGACACCAGGACTGGCCGTTAGCATGCGTCAGACACCCAAGGACAGGGACGGGAACGGAAACGGAAACTTACACCTGGCGCAGCACACAGATCCAGCAGGACCTTGCTCTGCTCGAGGAAGCCATACTTTTTGTTCAGCTGGATCAGCTTGAACGCGGCACGCGCACGGTAGCCCTTCTCCTTGGCAAGCTTGTACCACTTGTCCAAACGGCCTTTGCCGTGCTTCTTCTGGATCGCCATCGTGCCCGGGCGTGGTCGTGTGTGGGCGTGGTGTGTAGGAGGTCAAGCGTCGCGATGGTCCAGCCTCGATTCTGCCAATACAAATTTCTTTCCGCCTTTGGTTTTTTTCTGGAGACCGGCAGAATCCTTATCTTATCGCTCGCGCCCAAGTGGGTCTGTCTGTTGACAGGCTTAGTCATTATTGGACCCTATTAGGACTAATTAGGAAGTTGGCAAGCTCACGACTATTTGTCGCCCTGATAACGTCTTGGTAGACCGCAGAGTTTCAATCGCCGAGGTCGCCTATATATGTGAAGGGTCCCCTTGGACGCCGATTGACTCACAGATTCCACGGTCCACCCACCCCACGATGCCCAACCCGAACTCACTTCGTCAGTATTGCCCTGTTTTCAGGCAATGATCAATTGTTCACAAACAAAGAACCGGCTTTGGAGCCTGACGAGCGGGATGCTCGCGACGACCATGGCGACTGGTCAAACTTTATGGACAGCCACGGGCTGAAGGCGTGGGACGAAGACGACGCAGACGAAGGAGAAGCCATTTTGAGGGAAATGGCCCGCGAGCGCAGTGTTGAGAGAGACAGTGACGAGAGCGACCGCGATGACGACGATCGCGATGACGACGACCGCAGCGACTCCGGCGACCCCAGCGACAGTGAAGGACAGAGCGACTCCGGCGACTCCAGCGACAGTGAAGGACAGAGCGACCCGGGCGACTCCGGCGACTCCAGCGACAGCGAAGGCCAGAGCGACCCGGGCGACCCCAGTAGCCCCAGCGACAGCGAAGGCCAGACGACCCAAGCGATTTAAGCGATCAAGGCGACTCAAGTGACGAGTCAGACAGTGACAGCAGCGACGGTCGCCGTGGCGTTAGCAGCGACGACAGCGACGATTCCGATTCAGACTGATCAACGACATATTTGGGCCTGAGATCAGCTGGCCGGAACGCCTCACTTTCGGCGTTCTTATCTTATCATACGCGTTCCAGATAGGGTCTAAATATAGTCATCTGAGCCGACAGTTAAATTAAAAATGTGGGTTTGGGACTCTCGTTTGCTCAACGTTCCTTACTCCGTACTCTTCAATCGCCTTTCGGTACATTCTGTTGCCAAATCACCAAACCTCGACCCGTGTCATCCAAGATCCAATCCAGCAATGTCAGGTGCCTGGAACGGGCTTCGTAAGTATCACGGGCTTGGCACAACCTCAGAGCTCGACTAATCGCTACAGACGACCCTCTCACCGAGCGAGAGCGCGCAATCGTGAGAAGCTATGGAAGCTGGAACGAGTTTACTCTAGCTTATGGAGTGAGACCATACGAGGTGGAAGGAAAACACGAAGGCCATGCCATCATCAGGGACTTGGCTAAGATGGACGAATTCACGGAGAGAGAGGAAAGCGCCCAAAGGGGCAGCTCTGGCCAAAGGGGCCACGGGGGTCAAGGGGGGCATGGGGGTCAAGGGGGCTACGGAGGTCAAGGGTATAGAGGTCAAGGAAGCTACGGGGGTCAAAGAAGCTACGAGGTCGGAGGTTATGGAGGTCAAGGAAAATACGAGGGTCAACGAACCTATGAGGGCCGAGGAGTCTATGGAGGTCCAGGAGTCTATGGAGGTCCAGGAGTTTATGGAGGTCAAGGAAGCTCCGGGGGTCAAAGAAGCTATGGAGGTCAAGGAAGCTCCGGGGGTCAAGGAAGCTACGGGGGTCAAAGAAGCTACGAGGTCGGAGGTTATGGAGGTCAAGGAAAATACGAGGGTCAACGAACCTATGAGGGCCGAGGAGTCTATGGAGGTCCAGGAGTCTATGGAGGTCCAGGAGTTTATGGAGGTCAAGGAAGCTCCGGGGGTCAAAGAAGCTATGGAGGTCAAGGAAGCTCCGGGGGTCAAGGAAGCTATGAGGGCCGAGGAGTCTATGGAGGTCCAGGAGTCTATGGAGGTCGAGAAAGCTCCGGGGGTCAAGGAAGCTATGAGGGCCAGAAAAGCTACGGAGGCCAAGGAAGCTATGATGGTCAAAGAAGCTATGAGGCCCGAGGGGGCCATGGAGGTCAAGGAAGCTCCGGGGGTCAAGGAGGTTATAGTGGTCAAGGAAGCTATGGGGGTCAAAGAAGCAATGAGGGCCGAGGAGTCTATGGAGGTCCAGGAGTCTACGGGGATCAAGGAAAATACGAGGGTCAAAGAAGCTATGAGGGCCGAGGAGTCTATGGAGGTCCAAGAGTCTATGGAGGTCCAGGAGTCTACGGAGGTCCAGGAAGCTATGAAGTTTCAAGAAGTAATGGAGGTCCAGGAAGCTATGGAGGTCAAAGAGTCTATGGAGGTCCAGGAGTCTATGGAGGCCAAGGAAGCTATGGAGGTCGTGGAAGCTATGAAGGCGGAGGAAGCTATGGAGGTCATGGAAGCCATGAAGGCGGGGATGTCGGAGATGCCGGCGGTGACGGCAACAACGATGACGACCGGGGTGGCTACGATGGGGGTGATGACGATGGGGCTGACGATGGCGGCGGGTTCGATCACGACAGTGACGGCTACGATGACTATGGCGGTGATGACGACTACGACGACTACGACGACTACGACGACGATTGCTATGACTATGACTCTGACTAGTCGCAGATCGTCACGTGAGGTTTGCTTTGGCTTCAATGGCAGTAGACCTCGGATCGTAAAATACTGGCGAGGCAACTTCATGGCGGCAGCTACAGTCACAGTCCTGGGCATGCCGCTTCGTCCACCTGCATTGTTTGGGTCGCCTGTTCCATCGTTTCGTCCTGCTCTTGTATCGATCGTCAACAATCCGTCTTAGACAGAAATAGTTTGCACAGAGAAGATAAATAGTTCTTGACAGCAGTTTTGTACTCCTGATCATAACGACACCATGCGTCCGTGAGAGAAATCCACAGCACGTCTAGGAAAGGTCTGAATATCGCAAGGTTCAAAGCACGCAGGGCATACGTGGTACCACCCAACCACACGCCTGATGCAATGTGCGGAGTACCTGAAGATAAACTGTGACCACAAGATGAAATCCGCTACATAGCAGACGGCATAACCCAGCTATGGAAACTATAACAAAAGCCTAATTCTAGCTTCATAGAAACCAGGCGCCCGACTTTGAAAGCAGGCCGCCTCTGGAGCCGAGTGCAGAACACAAGGCACTTGGCATTTTGCCGACGGTTGCAAGGTCCATGGGTTGAAACCGGGGGAAAGGGACAGAGACGTGGAACGTGATCCTAGAGACAATCAAGAAGATGAAGGATTCAGTGACGAAATCGATGGCCATGACGTAGAGCAAGAGAGGCGACGTGACGGCCCGGCGGCGAGAAGTTTGCAAGCACACTTCATTTCGATGACGAACTGTTTATAGGAGGGTCGGAGAGATATCAGAGCACATAAAATAGAATATGGGCGTAGAGCATTGAATGCAGCACAGTTTGCCCGCATTTCAGTTTGACATATGTCAGCGTACTTCCTCCGCACTTGCACAGGTAAATATGTACGATGCTGCCAAGACATGCAATGCCAGGTCCTTTTGGCACTTCTCCAACAGGCACCGTTTTGGGAATGGAAGCACGCGATTCAACGGCCAAACAAAGAACGGGGTGCAAACGTCAGGGCATAAATATTTAGTGTCTCGGGCGATCAGATCGAGATGTTGACGTTGTCTGTTTCTGGGCGTCCAAGGCGGGGAAGTGCCTGGGCCATGCACAACCCCGTGGGGAAGGATTCGAACAAGTTCATGACCCAACAGCACACCATACCACTGACCTATTGCTGTCCTGATGGCGATGGACGTTTGGCCCCAGACACGGACGCAATTCTAGTTCTTTTTGCGAGACCCGAACCTCGGCGTGAAGGCGCCCGAGCAGTTCGGTACCTCCGGTTCTCGCCGACCGTATATTTATATTTACTGGTGCATCACTTCAACCTGACCTCGAAGACGACTAGCTGGTGCACGCAGATGGGACTCTCCGCGACCACGCCGCCGTTTCGCCCATGTCCCCGTGTCCCCGTGTTTTGCTTATGCATGCCCCACTGCTGATGAACCCATGCAGGTGCCCGCCCCAGAAGCCTAGAAACGACGGGAGGGCTGGGCTGGCGGTGCGCCGGGCGGCGCGGACGGCGAGGACGGATCGGTACCGTCACTGCCTGCTGCACAGAGCGGTCGAGCAGCCCTTCCCCAGCCCGCTAGTCACGCCAGCCCGGCCTGGCCCAACCCTGCTTGGCCAACATTGCGCTTGACGCACTATCTTCAATACTACGCAAGTGTGAGGCTTCGGGGGCAACGGAACTGCCCAATCGAGACAGCCCAAGCGGTCGTGGCCTTGGATGGACTTGGCCCTGCGCTTGCGACGCACGGCGTAAATCTCGCACGCACCCCTTTGTCTTTTGTTCTTCCGCCAGAGAGCCACGGCGTGCCCAACTGCCAGAGAACGGAAATGCGAAACGGAGCCATTCCGTAATGCGTACGTAAATATACAACCGCGCGACGCCATTGGGCCTCGGTCCTGTGGTCGCGCTGCCAAATGAAGTGAAAACTGCTGGTCATATGGCTGTGTTCTATGGGGTAGCCTTGGCCGGCCGCTCTTCTTCCACTTGGCGGATGCATTTTCACTCTCCCCATAGTCACGCCGCGGCTTGGCTCCTTGGGGAATGCAGGACGGGCGGACGTGAACGTTGAACGGCTCCCATTCTGAGATAAACACATGCACGCGATCGTAGGAAAGCCCAAAACGGCAAAAGCTACTTGGAGGGGGCGAAACGGACAAGACGGGCGTCGTACTCTGTAAAACCAAAGGTTTCTGGGGAACGGTCGCTCGGATTTATTTACCTACATTTCCCACGTTAATCCCGCGATCGAGATGCGCTGCAGGTAGTGACTGGGGAGGCATCACGTAAATAATAAATATTTACAATTAATTAACTATGCTCTGTGCATCTGTGCAACCTTCTGTGGACGACGACTCTACCCGCCTCCAGTTTGTTCACAATCTCGACCGCCTGACATTGTAAGTATAGTTACGAAATAGCTGGCATATCGTACTCTGGCTTGGACTTGGGTTTGCTTGCGAGACTGCGTTAACCGCGAATCCCGAGCCTGTCTCTTCGTAAATACGTCTGGGTCTTTGTGCCCCTGTCCTCACAGCTCTCCAGGCCGACTCCACTCTTTCCCCTCATCCGTTAAAATGGGGTCACCGTCTTGTTTTCTTCCTCGCTTTCGCCTTTTGCGCAACGCGAGACTGGAACGACAGCATGCAGGCTGGGCGACCTGCATATTGGCCACCAGGCCAGCATATATTCACTCCGTACAATATCTGAAGCCGATACATTTCCCATGAAGTCTGCAAATGGAATCCGATGATGGGATGGCCAGTTGCAGCTTCCCACTCCCTATATTTACTGGCATCACATGCTTGGTGCAAGCCTTCCGAGGCCACTTCGGACTATCTCCCAGCGGTGTCGAAATAGAAGGAAAAGGTGGGCTATTCAGAACAAAGTAAACGCATCCCATCGTCGCGATCGCTTTCAGACCGTGCTTCGCCCACTTCCCTCGGTCGCTCGTATACATTTATCTATGTAAAAATAAATAAAAATCTAATAAATCTTTAAATATATATGGAGCACAAGTAGTGCAACACTGGCTGCGTCCTGTTCAGAGTCGCGTGCCAAACCGGCGCGGAAGTCGGACCCTGGCAGAGCATCCGCACTTCGTTTTCCGTGACATCAACGGCAACAGACCGTTGAGCCACCGACTCCGTGTGCATTGCGTCGTCCGAGTTCCGATAAATCCCTGGCCCGGCCCTGGGTCCTCTGGCACCGCTTGACTATTTATATTTACGCTTACTCTGTAGCCCTGCTGCGCTACAGGCACTTGGCAGCAAAGTCTTCGTCTTGATGAAAGATTAGCATTGTCGGTGCCGGTCCGGCAACTACCCCAAATCCGCGGCGACGAGAGCGTGGCGCGGGGTAGTATTATCGACCTGAATGCGGGCGATCTTTTCGGAATTTTGATCCTGAGCGTTCAATGTGTCGTGCGTGTGAACATGTAAATATAGAAAAAGATGTTTGGTCATGTCGACGGCAGCCAAGACCACCAAGGCTGCAGGTATACGGTTGTCTTTACACAACGTGCAATGGCCCCCGTACCAAGACCTGTCGGATTCGTGTGCAAGGCTGCCACACTCTGCCCTCGAATACTCAGTACTCTGCCGGCTGCCTTGAGATCTCTGCGAATCCAAGCCACCCGCAGCTTCCGGCCTGCTACACGCCCGACACAGCTGGCAGCTTTGACAGCACGCGGGTTACTCACAGACCCCGTACTTCGGAACCTGCTGGCGATAGCGGCGCTAGCTCAGGTGTCTGCCGTTTTGTCCAGTTTTGGTTACGTCCAGAACACCCGTTGCGTTCTTCGCCGGCCAGATACTCAGTGCTTCACATGTATATTTAGTAAAGCTTCGATCCAAGACTACGAGCATTATGCACATCAATGTCAAGTATCAAAATTCAAAATGTTCTCTCGCCGGTGAAAAAAGTACGAAAACGACTGGACAAATCTCCAAATAATATAACACGACTAGAAAAATACAACGTCCACCGTCCGTCCACCGCGCCGTGCACTTGACCAATTTCCTCCAGCCCGCTCCGTGTCCGTTTTTCTACTAGAATCCAGCCCGACTGGAACCCAGCCCGACCACTTCGGGCTCCTTGCGGAGTCTCCATTTCTCATGAGCGTCTTCTCTCCGTAAAAGGCTGCACATGATTTGTCTGCGGTTCAGTGCTAGCCCGCCCCATTGTTTCTCCTCCGCCCCCTCTTTTCAATGCTTGTCGGGTTTTTGTCTCGTCTTTTATTTGTCGTCGCTCGATCGAAACGGTTTGGCGACTCGCAAATGGTACGTACCGTTCTGGAGCTCCCCACAACGTCGCGACTCGGTCTTTGACTTAGCATCGCCAGCCGTGCTCGTTTTCCTGCACGAGTATGAGTACACTGGCTCCTGCACGGAAAAAAACAATCGAGCAGTGGCAGCAAGCCCAGTTGAGCCTCGGTGTCAAAGAAACGCCAACGCCGACATAGCCATCCATGACTGTCTTCATCCCTCTCAAGGGTGCTCTCGACGATACCTTCCCCACACTTACTTTTCCTCATTCTGCCATTTTTCCAGAAGAAACGGAGTGCTGCTCGCTCTGACGGAGAACCGCTTGTGCGTCGTGCTTCGTACCTGCCCGCCCGCTTTGCATTGCCGCTTGTGACTGCCTCGCGACTCTTTGCTCCGCGACTCGTACCTGACGTTTGTGTCCCTGGCTAGGCCCTTTGCCCTTTCCGTTTCCCATTTTTCGCTTTTTATTTTGCATAATCTTTTATTCCCGCCTTCTTCACGCGCTCCAACCAACTTTGCCGGAAGCTGCTCGCCTGCCCGAATCTCTTTCCTAGATTATTCTTTTTGTTTGTGCATTGGCCTCGTGATCCTCTTCACAACCTCCCGCTTCCCTCGAATCCCGAGTCTCAACTCCCCCATCCTCGTCTTGGTGCCCTCTGGCAGCCAGTGGCACGTCCGTCGTCTTGCTACTGTCTCGCTTCTTTACCAGTTTCCTGTTTATCAGACCAATCTCCACTCACCCGGTCATTTCTTTACAACTTTCGCGCCCAAACCCATCTTGACTTTTCAGATTCTTGCCACGCTTTTTGCATGATCGACAGGAATTATAACAATCTGGACCTCTAGCAAACCCCCAACAGTCCCAACTCCCCGATTCTCGCCCACGCGACACGGAACCAACCCTCGCACTGAACTACGCCGAGCAATCCATATCAGTCTGAAAGCACCCCAACGCACCCTCTGCCAATCGTCTCACAGCATTGGTTATTCGTCCTCAGACGACAAACATACAACGCATCGACATTCGCCCAACTACCACATCACCGTCGGCCTCGTCTGTTTCGGAGGTCACATCTATGTCTTTTACTTGCCTTTGCATCCCTACTCTGGAGTCTGGCGACGAAGATTCTGAAAAATAACCTGGGGGCATCGGCTGCTTGTATAAAAGAACACCGACAGCCTGTGACATCACCGCACTTGCCGCATGCCGGAGCAACACATTCTCACCACCCCTACGCCTTTGAAAATCACAGCCATGGATGAGGTCACCAGCCCCAACTCGTCCACGCTCAGCGTGTTGGGCAGCACTGGCGGCCCGGACGTCAACATGGACGACCACGGCCACGACCACGACCAAGACCAGGTCGACGATTTGAGCCTCGAAAGCGACAACTCGCCTTTTAGCAACGGCGCCGGATCTACGTCGACAAACACCAACAGCATCGCTGTCGGATCGGCTGTTTCTGGCGGCTCTGGCCGCTCCGACCGCTCGCTGTCGCCCGCCAGCGGCATCGCTTACTCGCACCGCGGCAGCATGAGCGTGCGCGACAGCATTGACAGCATCGCCGACCCGCTCTTCCTCATGACCTCGGACCGCACGCTCTCCATGTCGTCGACTGCGTCCGTGACTTCTCACGACGGGGCGGGTTCGGTTTCGTCGGCTGCGTCAGGGGCCGTTGGGGCTTCTGGAGGCGCCGCTGCGGCTCCGCTTGTGCCACTGCAGCAGCGCAAGCGTCGAGCAAAGAAGAGCGCTGCCGAGAAGGCCGCCATGCAGCGCAGCCTCAGAGAGCGTGACGGCACTGACGGCGCAGGCAGTGCTGCATCGGACGCCGGCAGCACGTCCGCCAACAACAGCAACACGACGACCAATGCGGCCGGCAAGGTCATCAAGCGCCGCGCAGCGCGCGCCTGCGTCAGCTGTCGCAACCGCAAGGTCCGCTGCGACGTCGTCGAGACTTTCCCCTGCGGCAACTGCCGCTGGGACAAAATCGAGTGTGTGGTCCAGGAAGGCCGGCGCAGACGGTGAGTCTATTTCCTCGCCCCGATGATTTTGATTTCGTCCTTTACCATTCTCCTCTGCATCCATCGATTCTGGGCGTCCGTTTTTCGACTTGCGGAAGCCCCACTCTCCCGCATTCTCTCGTGTTTGGCGAATCACTGACATCGTATTTCGCGCTTTTCTTTGGAGCGATATAGGCGAGATATATTTAATACAAGTGACGCGACCGCGGCTCCGCTCGCTGGGGCCGACGGCTTCCAACACCCGCATATTGCCAGCGGCTCCGATGCCGGCGCGGGCAACGACACGGCTGGCTTTGACGGCCTGTCCGAGGCCAACAGCCTCCCGAACGGCTTTGCCAACACCGCTAATGTGACTCTGGCCCAAATCAAGAGCGCCGGTGCCAAGGGGCCCGCATTCACTTTCCCTGCCCAGACGATTCAGCCGGCCCAGTCTCGCACGAACCCGATCATCCTGCCCAAGACGACGCCCAGTGCGGGCACGGGGCACACGCACAACCATGTTCATGGCCACAGCCATAGCCACAGCCATGACCACGGCCGCGGGCACCAACATGGCCACGCCAACGGCCGAGACCGCGCCGACCACCAGGCTCGCTCGACTGCATCGCCCGACCCATTGTCGATGAGCTCGACGACGATGCCGCTTAATCTGCCGGGCTTTCCCCTTCTCCCCATAAACGGGCTGCTGGGTGATCCCCAGCAGCAGGTTGCCGCACTTCTCCCGGGCTTCATTACGTCCATACCCGGGAAAATGGCGCCCGAGGACATTGTCTACCTGCACAGCAAGGGCGCCTTTACGCTCCCCGACACGACACTGCAGCGCGCCCTGCTCCACGCCTACGTCGAGTTTGTGCACCCGTACATGCCGCTGCTCGAGCTGCACTCGCTGCTCGAGACCATCCACGACCGCAGCGGCAACAGCGGCACGATGAGCCTGCTTCTTTACCACGCTGTCATGTTCGCTGCAGCGTCGTTTGTGCCCGCCCGGTTCTTGAAGGCAGCCGGCTTCAGCCGCCGGCGTGAGGCGCGCAAGTCGTTCTTTATGAAGGCGCGCGCGCTCTACGACTTTGACTACGAGACGGATCGCCTCACACTGGTGCAGGCGCTGCTGCTCATGACGTACTGGTACGAAACGCCCGACGACCAAAAGGACACCTGGCACTGGATGGGCGTGGCCGTGTCGCTGGCGCACACGATTGGGCTGCACCGCGATCCGCGCACGACGGGCGAGCCCCTGCGCCGACAGCGCCTCCGCAAGCTGTTGTGGTGGTGCTGTTTTATGCGTGACCGCATGATTGCGCTCGGGATGCGGCGGCCGAAGCGGATCCGCAGCGAAGACGCCGACGTGCCGATGCTGACGCCGTCCGACTTTGACAAGAGCGTGCTACCCGACGAGATTGACGTTTTGCCGGCCGAGTGCCGCTACGTGCGCGACATTGAGATGCAGGAGCAGCTGGCGGAGCTGTGCGTGGAGAAGGCCAAGCTGTGTGTCTTGGTGGGCAACATGCTGCAGCAGCAGTACACGATTCTGCCGCGCGGACGTGCGCGCGACGGCGACACGGCCGAGAACGGCTCGGCCAACGGTCCGTCCGCTGCGACCGGCAGTGGGCGCGCGACGAGCACCAGCACGATGATGCTGTTCCCGAACCGCCCCGTCAGTGACGACGGCACGGGCAACGGCCCCAGCGTGGTCGACAAGATTGACGCCAAGCTGCGGTCGTGGCTGCTGGCGCTGCCGCAGTCGTGTCGGTACGCGGCCCTGACGCCCATGGATGTGCATGGCGGGCGCGCGACGATTGCGGTGCACCGCACGCTGTTGCACCTGGTGTACCACACGACGATGTCGGCGCTGCACCGGCCGCGGATCCAGCCGGCGACGGCGGGGTCCCCGTCGCTGCCCATTGACCAGCAGGACTTTTCGCGGGCGCGCGTGCGCGACGCAGCCGACTGCGTGACGCGTATGGGCGGCGAGCTGCTGCGGCTGCGGCTGGAGGGGTACCTGCCGACGGCGGGCGTGACCGTCTTTTTGCCGGCCATGTTTGCGCACCTGCTGGACATCAAGGGCGGCGTGCCACGCGAGCGGCGGCAGCAGGCGGTGCTCGGGTTTCTGACGTGCATGCGCGTGATGGAGAGCCTGCGCGAGACGTATGCGGCGGCCGAGATCGCCAAGGGCTTTGTCGAGTCGCTGCTCAAGAAGGCGGGCATCGATTTGGCGGCGGTGGCCAGCTTTGTGGAGGAGAACCACATCTCGAGCACCAACATCAACGGCACGCTGGGCAACCCGTACAAGACGGGCGGCGGCGGGTCTACGCTGGGTGACGCGCTCGGGACGGGCGACAGCACGCCCGTCAACGGAACGTCGGCGTCGCTGCTGCAGGCGACGGCGAACGTGGGCGTGCCGTACACGGAGGACGGCATTGCGCACGCGGTGGCCATGTACGCGGCCAACACGCCGCGCGCGACGACACCGCCGGCGGAGAAGGCGGGCGCGAGCTCGGCCGACAAGGACGGCATCGGCAGCAGCGGCAGCGGCATGGCGGTGGACTCTGACAACAGCGGCAGCGTGCCGTACGTGCCGGTGTCGATGGCGGCGGCGGTCAAGCTGCTGGAGCAGCGCGCGTTGTCGCTGGCGCCGGGCGCGTCGAGGGTGACGGCGGCAGAACAGATGTGGGGCTTGACGCCGCAGGGCAGCGCCATCCCGGAGGACCAGCTGCAGTGGGACGCGGGCAGCGGGCTTCCGGGCGTGTCGGGCGTGTCGGGCATGGGCGGCCTCGGCGACCTGTCAGGTCTGTCAGGTCTGTCCGGGCTCAACGGGCTCAACGGCTTTGGTGGCGCGGCCGGCACGCTGGCGGACCCCAAGTTGGACTTTGACCAGTGGCTCGACTTTCCGCCCGAGGGCATGGGCAGCAGCACGGACCACGCCTTTGCCGGGCTGTTCAGCTCCAACTTTGGCAACGACATGATGAATACTGATCTCTGAGTTTTTTGTTCATATATTTTTTTTTTTTGTTTTTTTTTCTTCATTTTCTTCATTTCTTTCATTTCTTTCATCACATTTTTTGTTTATCTCGCATATAGACTTACGACTGACGTTCGACGTTGTACATTCTCGGGTTTCAATCCACGTTTCTCTTGCCCTGCTCCTCTGCCATGCTTCTCTGAACAGTAACCAAAGGCACGAGACGCTCGACGGGTTGCACGCATTGTCGCGATACACACTGCGGGCGTGCATGTCGCTTGCTGGGCAGCTGTGTGACGCGCCGGGCGACAGGCGGGCAGGGCGCGAAACGCGAAGCGAGTCGTAAAGCCGTGCCGTGGGCGGCTGTCACATGC
This sequence comes from Ophiostoma populinum, assembly GCA_029298855.1. Lineage (NCBI taxonomy): Eukaryota > Fungi > Ascomycota > Sordariomycetes > Ophiostomatales > Ophiostomataceae > Ophiostoma > Ophiostoma populinum. The sequence continues at coordinate 909,729 of JANSLU010000020.1, read as the reverse complement.
TTGCTGCACGCAAAAGGACCGTTTGATGTGTCAATCAATCAGGGCGAGAAACACCGTTGCCTGACAAGTCTTTGTTGGGCATCGGCACACCGCGTCGTTTCCCACCATCAGAGCTGGGGTGGTGCCCACTCGGCGTCCAACGCAGCTGAAGTCGCTGCCGAGTGACGTCATCCCACTTGTGCGCTCAGGCGTGGAGCGCGAGAAAGTCGGGCCAAGGCGGCTTTATGTTCAATTTTCAATTTCCAATTTTCAATTTTCAACTTTCAATTTTTCATTGTTTTCATGTATTTCTATTTTCTCGGGTTATGTAAAAAATACCAACGTGAGCAAAAAACATGTGTGCTTGCATCAAGGGCGACGTCGTGCCAGTGGGACAAAGGACGCCATTCGCGTGTGATTGCAGGCGCCAGGGGCAGGTCAGGGCAGGTCAGGGCGGGCGAGACACTCGAAACAACTGATGGGCAACAGCTGGGTCTCAGCAGTCTCAGTGGTGCGCACACCGTGGCGGGAGACACGAAAAGCAAGATGGGCGAGACACGACGTGGCACGGCCTAGACCAGAGGCCAATAAATATTTACGTGCACAAGCCAGACCGGCCTGCCGGCGGCGTGGAAGGACGGCCCAAAGAGGCAAGAGTAGCAGTCACATGGCACAATGACAGGCCACCTGCAGTGCTTTGCTTGCCTCTGAAGCGCCTAGGCAAACGCAAGTCGAAAAAGAGGAGCAGCGCAGACGTTTCGTTCCATGCGCTGTTCTGAGTCGAGACCAAACACGCAGACTGCATGCCGGGCAACTCGCAGCAAAGACAGGGGCATGGTACGACTGGCATGCCAGTGAAATGAAGTCAGAAGGCTGTCTCACACGGCGTGTTGACTTTTTGTCGTAAATTCATATTCATTTATGTCTGCTCTCACGCTAGCAGGAAATAACTTTCAGTGAGCTCCCTCCGTGGAAGCGGAATTTGAAATGTTCCACATGATGGACGGGACGTGCAAGAGCCGCGCGAGGTTGCGTCGCCGCTCCAAAACAGATCAAAACAGGCCTTTTTCCTCTTGTCCCGGCGTTCTTCAACCTTGTTCAGATCGTGGATCCGCCCTGGAATCGGATATTAAAATGCCTGAAAACATTGGGCGTGCGGGGCTGCCCATGAAGTGGGGATTGTGATTTTCATGGCCAGTGATGTGGATGGGCAGCGCTCATCAGTCCGAAAGGGTCTTTTTAATTTAATAGATTGCTGGAACATATGGCTCAGTACAGGGGAATCTTGAAATTTAAAACGTGACCGATCAAGGTTCTCAAAGAGTACAGAGTAGAGTCGAGAAGCAATAGTGACAAGGACAAGGTCGGTTTCGGCCTGTTATGATGCGCGCTGTACGGTGTGCGGTGTGCGTAAATATAGTGCGCTGTGGGAGGCTGTGGTGCGTCGGCAGCGCTGTACGGTAGCGATCAGGAGGCACAGTCGAATCGAGACGCAGGCGACGTCACGGCAGCTGGCAAGTCAACTACCGGGACGAGAGCAGATTTCAGGCAAGACGAGAGCAGATTTCGTCTTGGTCCCGACCCTGACCCTGGTCCCGGTCCCGGTCTGGCCTCCGCATCAGCAGGGCGAGCTGAACCTCTGTCGTGCAAAGTTTGTGCTGCGCACCTTGTTCCTCGCCGAACAGTGGACCGCGCAAATGAGTGATTCAGGAAAGCACGATGCTTGTCCCAGTTTGCGCGGGAAAGTGGAGCATGGCGGCCATCAGTGTTTACTTTACTCTATGCAGCAATATTTAAATATTTACAGTCTTTTCGTTCATTCTTTTTCTTTTTCAATCTCGGCGTGCTAGCTTACTTTACCTCGACACCATTTTGCGCCCTCGCCAGGCCCAGCTGCCAAACTTTGATTTAATTTATATTCATCCCTATTCTTTTTGCTGTCGGCCGCCCAGACACTTGTACTTACGCACTGGCCACTCGGACCTCAGAGGCTCATATATATATACCGTGATCCTCCCGCCGCGCCTCGCCCCGTCTTGCTCCCAACACCGAACACCGACCACTGCGTCCTGCGTCCTGCGTCCTGCGTCACCACTCGCTCTACCACCGTCACCATGGTCTCCATCAACGGCACCGCCCTCAAGGCGGTCCAGTCCTTCCTCCGCGCCATCGTTTTCCTGTGCGCCGTCGTCGTCCTCGCCATCTACGCCTACTTCCTCTGGAAACTTGCCCACCACGACATTGCCATCCAGACCTGGGTCCGCGCCGTCGAGGGCCTCGCCGGCTCCGCCGCCCTCTACGGCCTCGTCGGCGTCTCGCTTCTGTGGTGCCTCGCCGGCCATACTGTCGCGTCCGCCATTGCGCTCTTCCTCGACATCTGCTTCGTCGGCTGCTTCATCTACATTGCCGCCGCCAACCGCGCCGGCGCCTCGTCGTGCAACGGCGACAAGATCAAGACGCCCTTTGGCACCGCCGCCGCCGCCACCCGGACCGTCACCAACAGCAAGGGCAAGCTCGTCGACGACATTCCCAGCTTCCGCACCTCGTGCAAGCTCGAGACTGCGTGCCTCGCCGTGTCCGCCATCGCCGCCGTGTTCCTGATCATGGCCTTCTTCGTCGAGATCCTGCTCGCCAAGCACCACCGCAAGGAAAAGAAGTTTGGCCCCGGGCCCAACAACAACTACACCAGCGGCTCCGGCAAGCGCCGCCTCGGCCTATTTGGCTTCAAGCGCAAGGGCGCTGCCGCCCACGCCGTCGACCCCAACGTCCTGCCCGTCCACGCCGAGCCCGGCCAGGTCCGCGAGAGCTACAACACCGAGACCACTGCCACCGACAAGGTCGAGGGCCGCCAGTACGGCAACCTCGAGCCCGTCCGCTACGACCTGCCCCAGCAGCTCAACCAGGCTCACGCCAAGTACTAGTTTCACTTTTGACGCTGTCATGGGACGGTGCCATGAAGCGATAAAGACCCACACCGCACTAATAGTAATACGATGACTGATGTTTTGTATTGAAGCTGGTGACGTGGCTATCCAATGCCTGTGTCGTGAAAAGGAAAAAAAATGCAAAAATGCAAATGCGTGTCGGCGCGTCATAACCATGATGCCTGTTTGTCGTGTCGTTTTAATCAAAAGTTGGTGCTGGGCAGCAGCGGGCCGCCGAGGTAGACGTCCGCCTCGCCGTCCGAGTCGTCGTCCTCGCCAGGGTCGTCCGAAAGGTCGCCAATGGAGACGCCCGACTCCAGCGCGATGAGCTCGGGGTCGTTGCCAAAGTCGTAGTCGTCGCCCACATAGTCAAAGTCGACCTCGTCGTCCGAGTCGGGGTCGGAGTCGGAGTCGGAGTCGGAGTCCGAGTCGGAGTCGGGGCTGTCGTTGTCGGAGATCGAGTCGGGGCTGTCGTCGCGGCCCGACAGGACCGGCTCCGCGTGCTACGCGAGGTTCGCGCCCAGGCTGGCCCGTGCCATCAGCAGGCGCTGGCGCTCTTCAATCCCGGCAATCCTCCAGTGCAGGTTCTCTTCCGCCCGCTCAAGCGACGCAAGCGTCCGCCTGACCGTCTCCCTGTTCCCGTCCGCCTCGTCCGCCTCGTCCGCCTCGTCCGCCTCGTCCGCCTCGTCCTCCTCGTCCACGTCCTCGCCCCGGTCCGCTCGCATGCTCTCGAGCTCGGCCCGCACGTCCACCAGCTCCGCCTCGAGCGCGTCCATGTTGTCGCGCTCGCGCGCCAGCGCCTCGTGCGCCTGGTGCGCCAGCTGTGCCTCCATCGACGCGCGCGTTTCGCGGTGAAAACGCGCTGCGTGCGTCCGTGCTTCGGCTGCACGCGTCCCGTCGACCGGCGGCAGCACACCCGGACCGCCCTACGCGTCCCACTCGCTCGCCGCGTCGTCGTCCGCCGCCAGGCTCAGGTTGTTTTCGAGCTCGCGCACAAAGAAGCTGTGCTCCATCCGCAGCGCCTGCCGCACCTGTGGCGCCATCGTGTCCGGGTACCGCCGAACATTGAACCACTGCGTCAGGCTGCGCAGTGCCTGCTCCAGCGGCAGCGCGCTCTCGACATCGCCGTCGACGTCGCTGCCCGACAGCCACTCGTCGCGCAGCTCCGGCCGGCAGTGCAGGTACACCGCCGTAATCACCCGCATGTTGGACTGCCGCCACTTGCGCCCGCAGTACGGCACCTGGTTCTTGAAGAGCTTGAGCGTGTACAGCCGCAGCTCGTGCTGCGGCACCTTGAGCATCTTGCGCAGAATGTTGCTCGACTTGTAGTGCACCAACAGCAGGTTGCGGTGCGCCTTGTTCTTGCAAATCTTTTGCATCACGCGCAGCAGGTTGATGAGCGAGAAAAAGTTGCGCCGGTTAAAGTTGACAATCAGCGGCGACTCGGCGGAGTCGTTCGTCGCTGGCGGGCCTCCGTCGGCCGCGTCAATCGCATCCGACTGCGACGCGGGGCGGCGGCGAATGGCAGGCGGTGCGCAGTCGTCCTCGCTCTCCTCGGCCTCGTGGTCGTCTGCTTCGTCCAAATCCGGCGCCTCGCCGTCGCCAAGGTTGCACATGAAGAAGAAGCTGGACTCGAGGTTGTCGGTGCGGCTCTCCAGCAGCTGCTGCACGTCCTGGTGCGCCCACAGCTTGAGCAGCAGCGGCACGTAGTTGCAGTCGAGCAAGAGCTGCGTCATGTACTCAAACTTGAGCACGTGCGACACCTTGAGCCACTTGAGCAGCAGCAGGAGGATGCCCGACACCGCCTTGGCGCTAATCTCGCGCTGGCGCGCCGCGTCGAGCTCGTCCAGCGACAGGCCCGTCGGCTCTGCATTCAGTCCGCACGGGTTGCCCGCGCACACACCGCCCTGGGGCGCCGGCCGGTTGGCCGGGTCGCACGCGGGGTTGCCCGAGGCGGGCGGTGCCTGGGCAATGAGGATGGCCACGTTGGCCAGGATGGCCTTGAGCAGGACAATGACGAGCGACTGCAGGTGCGGCAGCGACGACTTGTAGAACCGCTCGAGACCCTCGAGGCGCATCCGCACGCGCTCATTGACCTGGTCGGGACGCGGGCCCAGGTCGGCCAGGTCGTCTGCCTTGGCCGTGCTCGCCACCGTCTCGCCCTTTTTGACGAGGCCGAGCTCCTCCCTCTCCTCCAGGCTCAGCTCGCCCAGGTCCAGCTCGTCAATCAGGCTGTCGTCGGCCACGGGGTCCCAGCCGCGCTCAAACTTGAGAAACTGCTCGCGCTCCTCCCACAGCTGGCGCGTCGGGCGCGTCATACGCACGCGCTTCGAAAACAGCTCGCCCGCCTCCAGGATCGACGACGGCACGTCGCCGCCCTCCCACTTGCGGCCCACCGTGGCCTCCTGCAGCGCCGCCGGGCCCTTGCCGCCGGCGCCGTTGCTCGTCTCGTCGAGCGGCGGGTACATAAAGGGAAAGTTTTGGTTCGTCTGGTAGTTTTGCTTCTTACCGCCTTTACCACCAGCGGCCGGTGACGGCGGCGGCGACGGTGCCGGCGTCGCAATGTGCACCGGCTGGTCGAGGATGGACGTGCCGCTGGCCACGCTGGCCGGCGCGGGTAGGATGCCGTTGGCGCCGTTGTTGCGCGTGTGCGTCGCCGGCGCCGGCAGCAGCGTGTGGTCCGTGTCGTCGAGCGGCAGCTGCTGGCTCGGCGGGATGTACGCCGGGTACTTGGACGTGATTTCCTGCCGGAAGGCGTGGTAGTCGAGCGGCGACGCCATAATCAGATTCTTCTCCTTGTCGTCGTCGGCCGTCGACTCGGCCGTCGCCCTCTTCGTCTCGAGCAGCTCGCGCGAGCCGCCAAAGACGAGCAGCAGCGACTTCCACAGCAGCAGAAAGACCTGGCACTGCGGGATGACGCTGTTGTCGTCCCAGCGCAGGCGCGACACAACGTCCATCATGAAATCGGGCACCGGCGGGTCCAGCTCGACGAGCTTGACGTACGACACGGCCAGGTCCAGCGGGTTGCTGAGCGTCACCTGGACGAGAAAGTAAAAGACAGTCATCAGGTTGGACAGCTCGTCCTGGGCCGCCTCAAACTGGCCCGTCGGCAGCTGCTGCACGTCGTCGGGGCCCCAAAACGGCTCAAACGCCTTGCGCAGCGCCTTCCACACGACGGCAATGCCGCCCGTCTTGGCAAGAAGCTCGGCGCTGTGCTTGATGGCGTCGAGCTGGCGCTGGCGCGCAACGGTACGCGCTTCGGGCGACCGCCGCGTCGTGTTTCCGTTGCTGCCGCCGCCGCTGCCGCCGCCGGCCGTCTCGCGCCAGCGGCCGAGCATGACGTAGACAAGACTGCCAATGACCTCGGAACGCTCGCGGTACTTGCCCGTGTCGAGCGTGCGCACGAGGTTGGAGACAAAGTCGGTCTGTGTCTGGAGGTCGACCGTGTCCCAGGGCCGATGGACGAGGTCCTCGTCGACGCTGTCGTCGTCGTCGTCGAGGTCGGCACTGGGGTCGGCACTGGGGTCGGCACTGGGGCCGGCACTGGGGTCGGCCGAGTGGTCCGTGGTCCGTGCAGGCCGCTTGGGGCGCCCGCCCTTGAAGCTGGCGCCGTTGCGCGTGACTACACGCTCCCAGCGCATCTCAAAGTGGTTGTGGCAGTAGTTGAGGCGGACCCAGTGTGCAACTTGGTACGGGAACCACTCCTCGACCTCTTCGTCAAAGTGGCCCATGTCGTCGTAGGTAAAGTCGTAGGTCGGCGCGTCGGACTGGCCCATGTTGGCCGTTATACGGCGCAGTTGGGCCAGCGACAGCGAATCTGTCGGCTGCTCTGTCTGTGGCGGGCGCTCCTCCTTTCTCTGCTGCCGCGACTGCTGCATCTGCTGGAAGACGGTCAAGTACGTCTCGCCGCTGCGGCCATTGGCAGACGCGTTTCTCGCCATGCTCGCCATGTCGTGCTGAGTATGTGGTATCTCTACTATGAACCGTGGTGTGGTTGAGGAGTATCGAGGAGTAAGTAGGATGGAGAGGTATCAAGGAGTAAGTAGCACGGAGAGAAGGTCGGAGAGACTATAAGTATGGGCTGGGCAAACGGAGCGAGTAGCGCTGGCTGATGGCTGGACCCGTTGGTCGGCTGGTCGGCGGTCGGTAGCCGGTGCCCGCAAGTCTTCGTTTAGGTGTGTATGTGATGCGTCTGATATGTGGTGGCAGTCGTTTGTGCAATGTGATACAGCATGCAGTACCCCTCTGTAGACCTGTAGACCCAGGCGATGGTATACAGAGCTTGCGCGCGAGCCAGTTGGAGGACGATGTCGATAGTGGTGTGGGGTGACGGTGAGCGCGGGGCCCAAAAGCTGAAATTGATGCTGAAGCCGGCGGACTCTTGTTTGTTCCCTTTTCGTTGCGATGCAGGAGACTGAGACAGCTTCTCGTTCTGGGTCTGGACACGGACCCACCCGTAGCTCTCTGTAGGATGCCATTGGCCAGAAGCGGACCCTGAAGGCAGCGGGGAAGGACGACCAGACCAGTAACAGCAAGCTAACGGCACCGGTGTTGGCGTAGAGTTGAGCTGCAAAAGTGACGTGTAGATAGGGGTCATTGGTGGCGGCCAGAAGAGTGAGGCATGAAGGCAACAATGGCAGCAACGTCAACTTTGACTACACCATGAATCACTAGCCATTACCAGCGAAGCTAGAGGCGAACTGTCTTTCCCGCCTCGCACACCGGTGCTCTGTGCTCTGATTCGGTATTCCTTCTGTCTTGTCTGGCGTCTAACCTCATCTGACGTCTGACGAGATCCGACCCAACCAGCGCGACAGTCGTCGTCGTCCCCGACACGCACTATGGACGACGACACGGACGACGCGCGGGCGATGGAGCTCTACTCGCTCGAGGCTATCTACCCCGAGCTGGCTCGCGACGAGCACGAGCACGAACACGAAACGTACAGGTTTACCGTCGACGTCGAGGTCAAGCCGGCCCAGACGGTCCGGGTGGCGTTTCCGATGCCCGGCCGGCCCGGCCGGGACGCTGCGCCTCTGGAAGGACACGAGCTGGTGTACCTGCCGTCGGTGCGCATTGCATTTGTGCTGCCCGAGGGCTACCCCGCGACGCAACCGCCGCAGGTCGCGCTGTCGACGACGCCCGCGTGGCTGCCGCCCGACGTGCTGGAGCGGCTCGCAGACGACTGCACGGTGATGTGGGACGGTGCGGGCCGCGACCAGGTGGTGTTTGCGTTTGTCGAGCACGTGCGCTCGCTGGCCGACGACGCGTTTGGGCTGTGCGACGCGCACGGGTCGCTAGCGGGGGCGACGACGGACCTCAAGGTGGCGCTGCTCGACTACGACGGCAAGGCGCGCCAGGCGGCGTTTGAGCGCGACACGTACGACTGCGGCGTGTGCCTGGACCGGAAGAGCGGCGTTGTGTGCCACCGGATGCGCGACTGCGGACACGTCTTTTGCCGCGCGTGCCTGCGCGACTTTTACGGCAACGCCATCACCGAGGGCGACCTGGACACGGTGCGGTGCCTCGCGTTCAATTGCGCCAAGGAGCGTGCGGCGGCGCTGGCCCAGGATGGCCAGCGGCCGCAGCGGCCGCAGCGGCAGCTTGTTGCGCCCGACGAGCTGCTCGAGATTTCGCTCGACGAGGCGCTGGTGCGGCGGTACGTGGACCTGGCGTACAAGCGCGAGCTGGAGCTCGACAAGACGACGGTGTACTGCCCGCGGGCCAAGTGCAACGGTGCAGCGCGATCGGACCGGCACCGCAAGCCCGAGGGCCTGGTGCTGCCCAGCGGAGGTATGCCCGACACGGGAAACGGCGATGGCGAGGAAAACGGAGAGCCCACAAAGACGACGGCCGACGTGTGCGTGTGTGAAGAGTGCGGCTATGCGTTCTGCAGCCGCTGCCTGCACTCGTGGCACGGCTACTTTGTGTCCTGCGGCCCGCCCGAGCCCGGGGCCATGTCGGAGGAGGACGCCGTGGAGCTGGCCAAGACGATGGCGTACATTGCGAGGCACTCGACGCCGTGCCCGACGTGCGACACGCCCGTGCAAAAGACCATGGGCTGCAACAAGATGACGTGCGGCCTGTGCCATACCATCTTTTGCTACCTGTGTGGCGCGTACCTCAACCGGTCGAACCCGTACAGCCACTTTAGCTTTGACGCCGAGGACGAGTCGGCGTGCACCGGCAAGCTCTGGGACAAGGAAGAGGGCGACGGGTCGGACGACGACACACAGCCGCCTCCGCGCCTCGCCAACGGACGTCGCGTCCCTCGGCCCCAGCACCATCACGCGCGGGAGGCAGCGGGTGCAGCCGAGGCCGGGCGTCGGGGGCGTGTCGACCGTGGCTACGACGCAGCGGCCGCGCAGGTGCCGGTCGTGGTCCAAGTTGCCCGCGAGGCACCCCTCGTGCTGCGTCTCAACATTGAGCGCGCGCAGGCTGTGGACGGGGAGGACGGCGCCAACGGAAACGGACACGCCCATGCAAACGCCCAACCCAATAGGATCGACGAGGCGTACTACAATGTGCACACGACGTGGTCACGGCGATCGTGGCGATAGACGTAGATCTGTAGGTCGTAGGCGTGCCTGTGGCAGCCGGAGCGATGCTACGATTGCACCTGCAGCGTGCAGGTGCAGCCCAGCGAGTCAGTGTTTTTGGACCCTAATTGTCCTGCTGTTTATCCGCTCTCGTCTCGACCGTGTCTGCCCAGACAGCCCTCCGTCTGGTTGTGGTTGTCAGCGCAGGGTTGGAATGCTGCTACGGTTTGCCGAGACCAACGCGTTCCCTCGGCTCCTGCATGGCCTACTCCCTAACTCCGTATAAATATACTGTGAGGCCGTCCGTGAACAGGACGAACCACAGACGCTGGTCCGCTGGCAGCCCAGGCACCCCAAATGGCAGCCCATGTCCAGAAAGAGCAGAACGAGCAGAAGAGGAGGGTGCGTAGCAACCGCCACTGGCTGCACGGACAGCAGAGCACGTCCGCGACAGAGACTGTTCCCCTTGTGCGTCTGGCCAGTAGTTGCAAGGGCATGCAGCAGGCGGGCAGGCGGGACCGAAACACCTCGCGGACACTCGATCAGGAAGGAGGCAAGGTCGCAGCAAGGAGCGAGGGATGGCCACGGTGGATGAGATGGGGAATGGGGAAGGGGACGGCTGGTGGTGTGTCGTATTTACATTCGCCTACATTTGGCCGCGGGTAATCAGAGGCGGGTGGCGAGAACGACTTGCGCCCAGGACTGCAGGACTGCAGGACTGCAGGACTGCAGGACTCTGCGTGCCAGAATGCCAGTGCAGAGCGGGCATCCAACGGGACCGAGCATCGAGATACAAAGGCAGCGGTCGAGCAGTGGGCACACTACCAGGCGGGTGGAGGTGAAGAAGTCCGCGTGGTTCCGAATAGGGGTCTCGGAGACAAAATCTTGCAAGATTCTGACTAGAGCCGTCTTCTCCAGCTCGAGGGGTGTCGGCAGGAAGAGGAACCACTCCGTAAGAGATCGAGGCGGAGCGTGGTTGACAGGAGCCGGACATTTACAGAGTACAGAGTAAACAGAGCCATTTTTCTTTGATTCCTGCGGGTGAGCTCGGCCCAGCGTGCACAGGAGGGTGAGGGCGGCCACAATATCACTGGTCGGCGTGCTGCGTTGGGCGGCCGGGCGGCCGGGCGACGCGCGAGGAAACTGGCTCACCACCGCGCGGGTCACTTGACTTTGTTCGCGTTATGGGCAGCAGTGATGCACAAAGCACACCCCTCTGTGCTTTTACGCCAGCGCGTAAATATATAAATATACTTGGTCGAATGTTCAGCGTCCACATACCGGTGAGTGCCCTGTCAAACCGTTGAAAACTCAGGTCCTGCGTCCCGCTGCCAGACGATTTAATATCGCCGCTGCTATGCCTCCGTGCACGGTGCTAGTTCTTCAGCGTGCGCTCGTCTCTGACTGTGGTGATGTTTGTCTATAGTTAGTGTCTAGCCAGCGTGGTTGTGGTGCTGGACGCAGCCATACCCGTATCTGTCCTTGTTTCTGTCACGGTGGAATCGCACGAGACGCGTTTGGTTCTTCATGGTACCCGTTTCTGCTCTCTGTACGGACGCTCATAGCAGACATCTTTGCACGCACGCATGCCTCTCTGATGCCATACGTCGACGAGAACTGATAGTTGTCCTCGTGTCTGAGCTGTAATCTGAAAGGTCGTGATGCTACACCGAGGCCCCTCAGACCTTTTCGCCGGAGATTTGAAGACAGTCACCTTCTGACCTGGCCGTTCTGCCCAAGGCAGCGATCGGCGCGTCTGGAGCCCGTCGTCCTACCATTTTCGAGTCGGCCACGGCCCTCGGTAGAATCGTGGTGTAGGTGGCATTGGCGCCACAGTGTTTGAACGCATCGACAGATGTCCTGTTGTCCTGCCAGTCGTTTTAGAGAGCCACACCGCGTCTCGGTCGTGCTTTTCACATGACGAGATCCCGCCGTACAAGATTTCTCGCGACAGAAGCGTTGCAGCGCTACCAGACCTTGGATGCCCTGCAGCGTGCGTCTTAGCATGCCACCTACATTGTACTTATAGCGTAATTATATAGCGGTAACATAAATTTACGTCAGTGTATACTTGGCTGGCCGCGCTGGAACTATCTCGGCATGGTGCTCAGTACATATAGTCAGTATCACGCCTTCACCGGCCATCACCGGATACATCTGCCGTGCAGTGCATCACACCGTCCCTTCTTTCACTCCCGCCCGACAGACGGATAGTCGTCACACCCAGCGCCGCCGTTCGTATACTGGTTTAAACACTGCGTGGTCAGCACGTACGAAAACCGGTCTTGTCTCTGAAAATTTTGCACGGCTACATCAGAAAGGGACCCAAAACCGGCTTCCCACCCGGTTCTATATTTACGCTGATGGCGTGAGCTCATTTTAGAAACACCAACAGCCCAATTTCCTTCTCGTGTCGCGGAATGTAGTTGACGTTGGCATCCGTATTGAGAATAGCAGGCTCAGCCCTCCGCCACGCACCGCCCATGCCTCGTGCTGTCAAATACAGAAGTGATGGGCACTGCTTAATCCGCCACAGCCAGCGGCTGCCCATAGCGTGCCAGATGCAAGTGTAGATTCAAGCCCAGGTCGTAATATTAAGATTTACTCCGTAGATATACAGACCTGGGGAGGCCTCGCTCCGGATACAACGGCCGGCTTGTCTTGATTACGTGCCATTCAGGCCAGTCACAGCAAGATCCCCTATCCATTGCCGCGCACTCTCGGTCCTGCGGGTCGTGCCAGCCAACGAGCACGAGTGATGGCGTCTGCAAGTCGCCGAATCAGGTATGGAAGTGTCTTTTTCCTGTACTGAGGACACCATATCACACCAGAGCACACCAGATCACACCAGAGCACACCAGAGCACCAGCACGCAGTAAATATATTTACATATATTGACCCGTACCGAATAATATACAGAACAGAACCGCAAGCAGGGCGACACTGTGGAGATTCGTGCAGAGGACAAAGACACCACTCGCCTGGTCACGGCGGATGAGTGGCATTCCGTCCGCCTCCCACTTTCGCTCACACCCTGCCTGGCCTGGCCTCGCTGTGCTCTCCCCCTCCCCTCCAACTTGGGGGCCAGACTCCTGCCGCCTCCCCTCTCGGCCTACCAATTTGCCTTCGTCCAACGGTGCTCTCCTGCCGGGCGGTTCTAGGTCTTCCTCCTTCCCTGTTGGTCTGCATATGCTGCACAAGCCAAGAGTATAGCTCCCCCTTCGCCGTCGAGAGTGTGGCCAACCGTTGATGGGCCCGGCCGTACCGGTACTTTGTGTGGCTGCCGTGGACTCTGTCAGCATCAGTCATCCTTGTCACATTCTCGCCTCTCCTAGCCTCTCCGACCTCTTGCCTTGTGGCAACGGCGGCTCCGCCAGGCAGTCGTGCTTGCCTTGTCGTTTGTTCTTCTCATGAAGATATTATCGGCATTTATCAATTTTTCTCGACCCAGACGTGCTTTGATTTTTCCATTCACGCCACTGGCCACGGATGCACGAGAGCGATTAATCAAAGTTCGGCACACTGCCTTCCTCCTCGCGTCAACCTTTTTCGTATATGGCTCTCATTCCTGCTCGAGGTCGGCCAGTGATCCTATTTCGTCCCCGAGATGCGGTTGGGGTATCTTGGTTTATTTTTCTGACGTGGTATTCTGCCTGTTTTGTTTGCCCCGTGTTGCACTGCAGACGTCCTATGTATTCCTGAAAAGGAGACGACGTGCCTTCGCGCCGTTTGTGCAATGTCCCGACTTGGGAATACCACCGCCGCCAACGTCTTCATTGCGACCTACTCCCAGCTACCTACTACCTTTGGTTGCGCCCAGACACTCTTTTGGGCTCGTTCTCTGCACTGACAAGTCCGAAATGAGACGTGCCCGACACGGGCTTGACAAAAGCAGGTTTGTAGGCGTCCCCATATGCCGCCTTGGGACTGGCTGTCATACAAACTTTCCAGAACCAGTCAGTGCAGCATCTGTCTTGTCTACTTCGTGGTGGATGCGAATTTAGATCTCGAGCAACCAAATTATCCGGAGCACGCCCCGGTGAGCCCGTGCCCCCAAAACCAGTACTCACCCGAAGAATGTCTCGTGTTGCGGTGAATCAATCAAGAATATATCTACAGTCAGGCCAGTGAGTCGTATTTCCCCTTGCAACCGCCGACTGTTCCTGCAGATGAATAGAGAAAATCAAAGCTTCGTGGCAACTCGGATGCTTAAACCAGTCTCCGCGTGAATGTGCCTTGGTTTTTGATTCTTTCATCAAACCCAAAGCTCGTATCACGCACTCAATGACAGAAAAGTGAGTTAAATCAGGGACATGCAGGATCTAAATATAGTCGAGAATGGCTTCTTGCCTCTCTCGATTAAGTTTTGGCCTATCAATCCTCTTTCCTGACAGAAATAGCAACCGCCAATCTCGGGAGGCATGGGGGATGGAATACACACGAAGCCAGAGAACGCAAGAGATCATCTCTCTTCAATGTGACTGACAGCGGTGACACGTGGATTGTGATTGTGTTTTGGGGGGCAAGAACTCAAGTGCCGATACCGTGTAGTATATCAGACTGTGGTATAGGTGGGCAGATATGAATAGCAACACGGGGTTACAACCTGCTTGCTTCTACCGTATCAAGTCATCACACTTCTATGTCGTGTTTTACAGCGGACGAGACTTGTGATTCCTCTGTCAGTCCGCTTCATCAGCTTAGTTGCCGCCAGGTTGGTGATGAACTGTCGTTGTCGACAGATGTGTCCCCTAGTCTGAGGGACACCCTATCACTTAAAATATATAGTACAACACATTGCCACATGTTGAATAGTTATATCGCTACCGGTCCGGACTCACTTATGTTGGGGACATGATTGCACCAGAAGCTTTCCGTAGAGCTCGAAGGCCTGGATGCTTGAGGCGAGCACTCACCTGTGGCGTCTTCACAATTTCCTGGCCTACCATTGCTTGGATATCGTGCGGAAGGCGCCTTCAAGGCCGACTTCTCACTAGCAAGCTTGAGCATATATTTACTACCATATCTGCTTCTGGTGGCTGCTCGCTGAGGCCACAGTCGACTATTGTGGTCCTTTATTAAGAGTTGGACGTAGCTATATTTACATGCCGTTCTTTATTACGTCTAATCTTTTATTCATCTTCAAGCTCATGCAGTAAGCAAATACCGGTTCTTTATATAGCACATGTTGGCATGGCATAATAGGCACCGGCCAGAAAGAGTGACTAGAGCTCTGGGACTTTGGGGAGTGGTTGTCCGCCTGGTCGAATCTCCCAGCTGACTGTCGACTCACAAAAGTGCCTCCTCTGAAATCTAGGCCACTGGTGCCTCTTCCCGGTATGGCAAGGCCAAGTCGCAGTTCTTACCTTCCTGCTCTGGAATGATCTTTGGCAGATCTGGTTGCTTCGCCAAGCAATGTCATGGAAAGAAAGCCCCTAATAACGGGCACTTTTAACGTTGCTCTTGCGTTCACCCTCTTGCGTTCACCCTCATGTCGCACAGACGCCTGCGGACATTAGCATCACGGTCCTCTCCAGCACACGAGAGTCAGTCACGCCAGAAGCTATTTCTCTGGCTGCATGTTTTTCTAGTTGAAGTATTTTAGGACTGAAGAGGGAAGGGTATCCGACAAACGTCTTAAGACGCGGAGGTATTACGAGGCTAAGAGCGGCATGCGAGCCCAGAGTGGCAAGTCGTCCACGGTTTGGAGCTAGGTTTGATTACTATGGCTGGTTTCCGTTATATAAGTTGCATCGCGGGGCTTACCGGATTTTGGTGAAAGGGGCTGTCCTTCCAACGTGTAATAGTAGGCGTGATATAGCGTTGACAAAGCGCCGGGTCAACCTGTTCGGGAGCACCACCTCTTCCCCAAAGAATACGGACAATAATCCTCGAGTGTAACTTTGCAGCTCTTGGTATCACATGCGGTATCTTGCTCGGGTCCGTTGGTAGCTAAGCTCTTGCCACGTTCGAGCAACATTGGTGGTTGAGGCCATCTCGTCCTCAAGCAGCTTTTCAGCCACACTTTTGGTAAAAGTTCTACTCACCGACAGCCGCCGCCCCTCGCCAGTGTGCAGTCCAAAGATAGCCCAGAGGCAACGCTCGAGTCACAGCGCCCATCTTTTCTCGATTCAGACTGGTCACGGTACATATAGAAGTAAACCGGCCATGTGCTCCGTATGGACGCCATCTCAACCAGCCAATAGCATCTACCGTCACTTTTTCTTGTCTCCTCATGCAGTGTTCTTCGACTTGTACCGCAGCGTGCCACAGTGCCACAGCGTGCCATGATCGACTCGTATCTAGTGGCTGCCTGCCCCCCTCGTCGCTTTCTGTTTGCTCGCCAGCACAGCGTCACCATATGTTTATATTTACGTAGCAACACGACGCTGCCAATGCAGCTTGTTTGTCTCCAATAAAGCGTTCCTGTGTGCGGCAAGAGGCGGCGGAAACACGAGCTCGTAACAGCTCTCACGTTGGCGGGCCAGAACCAACAGACGACCTTGCAGCCAGTCTGTTCATCACTATTTTTTCCTTTTTCTAGCATTCTGTTTGACCGCACGCCAGTTTTTCAATGAAAATCGGCACATAGCTACTGTGATGGAGACGCGATGGACCTTGGCTCTCCATTGATGTTGCAACGGTGTGCAGCCTTTTCCGCCCTGTTTCGAGCAACGGGCTTTCCTCAATATCCGGTCTTCGAGAAGAGTGCAAAGCCTCCTCCGACTCCGTACTGGCCACGGGCTGCAAACATAAATGGACTGAACCAAAGTAGTAAAATGAGCCAATATCACGCTGTTATGAAGCAATTATGAAGCAATTATGAAGCAATTATGAACCGACGATCTCCGTCACGGTGTAAATAAATTTATACTTATATATTTACTCTAATTTACACGTACGAGTGCTCGTCTTGGCCACACAGAAATGCATAAATATATTTATCTGTTTTATCAGAATTGACGCCGTCTGTTCTATATTTACTAGGGGTCTGTTTGCTCCTCGTACCGACCGTTGACCAAAGAGGCAAGGACCAACAATGGCAAAACGGTTTTAACTGGGGACGCATTTAACTGGGGACATGCATGCGCCTAGCCGGTTCGGGGGGTTGGCTTGCGAGGTTTTCGTCGTCCAGGTGCCCATGATCAGCAAAGTTACGATAGCGGTGTGGAAATGACGCTGACGTTCGTCATCTTGCAGCAGTCAGTATACTCAAATGTACATGGAAAGAAGATTCGGCATGTTCTCAAAGAAGACACACGTCCGAGTACTCCGTATAGCAGTTTTGAGGAGCCGGCACATGGGGTCAGGAAGGATAGCGAGAAGATTGGCATGGCCCGAGTTCCTTCTCCGTGAGGTCAACGGCGCAAGGAGAAATCGAAGCTTATGCAATGCACAGGCATGCGCCAACATGCACTGATATGCAGCAACCATGCAAGGCGCACGGAGACGGCGAGTCCCTGTCCACAGGAAAAAGGAAACGGCAGCGGAAAATAAAGTGACAGCCGTTGGCGTGGCTGCCCCTTTCCGCAGCCCGTGGCCGTTTCCGAGCTGCATTTGCATCCATATAATACTCCGTGGTCTTACGGAATAAAGGGCACCGACAGCCGTACGCTAAATATACTTACATACGGAGTATAAATACTTTTTATATACAAATAAACATAAATGCAAAATCCAGTGTAACGAGCGCCGTTGTACAACGGCCAAGCGCATCCTTTGCCATGACTCCTCATATGATATCAGTATGACGACCGCTCTCCATTCTTTGGCATATATTTAAAGATACTGTGTTGGTCACTCAACAGACCGCCGCTTGTGCATTTAAATATTTAAAGGTAATAACCTATTTGTTTCCTCCGTAAATACAAAGTGACTCGTTACTTTTTGCTCGTCGTCCTTCTCGCCCCGTTACTAGCCTCGCTCTCACCCCTTGTGGCTTGACACTCCCCGTTCGCTCTGCGGGGTATAACACGTATGATATCGACAGGCATCCTCAAGACGTCCTGTTCTTACTCCGTAAGTGTATAAATAATTGTTTATTTACTTTGTCGTCGCCCAAAAGCTTTTGTGGTCCTGTAATCTCGTTTCGACCAATCCCCACCGCCTTGCTATCGTTTTCTTCTCTTCGCGTTCTTTACCGCTTCTGGGTTGCATAATTTCACTATATTTAGTTTGTAGCCTACTAGGGCATGAACGAGCTCTCGTTATATTTACTCCGTAGATTGCCCAATGTTGTTCCTTGCATTGTGTTTACTAACTCAGGCTATTTCAATTTCGGACTGTGAGCCGCCGCATAAATAAGAATATACCCAAATTTGCTTTTGGCGTTCTAGAATCATGTCCGACTTCTCGAATCTTGCCCAACTCCATATGATCCGTAGACATTCCAGATAAGATCAATAACACCCGGAGTATGATTCCAGCTCTGCCAGCGGGTATAATTCATACAGCGGACATTACTCGTGTTTTGCGGTGCTTAGCAGCATGTATTATTCTCATCTGCCCATAGCCACCATTGATTCACCACGTAGATTTAGAAATATATCACATAAATTTACGCAGCCTCGTATCGAGCCCCTGACTGGCTGTGTATCATATGCCGGCGCGCAGCGACGACAAATTATATGCAGCATACTTGACAGAGTACTGCTTCGGCTTCTTTAGTAATACAAGTGCAGACAGAGACTTTCAAGCCTTCAAGCCTTCAAGCGCCTCAAGGTAGAGGGATCTACTTTCGATGGAGAAAAGTCATCACTTCAAATCTGCGTATCATTCTATACGTAAACTGGCCAAACTTTTTTTCTAATAATTGACTATTCTTTTGCATTTTCAGTTGAAATAACTAATTAACTTGGAACAGGAAGTATTATAACACAAACAGAATTGATTGGGTATGCAATTGTTTTCAATGCTGTGCAAGTATGACAAACACAAATACTAGTCACGCTGCTGAAGCAGACAATGTCTCCAGTAGCCTACTTATCAGATTTTAATGCGACGGGACCAGGTGCAATTCTAAAATGCCAGTATAAGGCTACGGCAACTCATCTTTTGGCACGGTCATGATAGACTGGTATTGAAGCCACACATACTTTACCTAAGGAGTGTAAATATATAGATTACAATAATACCGGTGGCTTGAGGGCCGGAGAGTTGCGGGTCAAAGATCACGAAACAGAAGCGGCACGCTGTTTCACATTAATTATAACGGCGGGTTACCCCAGAGCAGCTTTATTGACGGCTCAGTGACTATTTACACATCGCATGGCTACAGTTTCACTTTGAAACACCCGGTTCGAGGACGAGAAGCAGGGATTACAGAACCCTCAACTTGGAAACATCTCCTCCGTACTTCGTACGAAATAGTTCTGGCAGAACCACCTCAATTACTGGAGCCTTTTCTCACAGGATGATCAACCCAAGTAAATATATAATTACATCGCGTCGCAAGCTAGTGCAAAGGTGTGGAAGTTGCAGCTTCTGAGTAAATACACATGCACAACAGCCACATTGAGCCGTAAAGGTTGCCGAGAAACGTGGCAAGCACGAGTCAATCCAATAGTGTCTGCGGCAAATGTTGGCGAGCCAAGAAAAAGAAAGTAAGCTCGGAAACACAAAGCTCATCACCAATATTGCGGATTGAAATCCCGGGTCAATGCAAGAGTCCTTATCACGTCACGAGCTGCCTGTACGGAGTATATTTACTTTGTTTACAACAGAGTAGACAGCACTTCTCCGTAAGCTACTTTCGGCCGACCTTACGCTATCTCGGTGTTATATTTGATTGCCATGGCCAATCACCAGCCTCGCTATTTTACGCATTCGATCGCCAGAGTCACACTTGAAACACCCCTTGCAATGAGTGGTTATAAACTCGATTTATCGCCGCTGTGATGAAAAATACGTCACGGCAAGATATCCTGCGTGTATATTTACGACGAGAAAAATTATTCGGTCAGTGTTTCGTCTTTCAACTGCGAACGATACTGGGGCCGCACACCCGCAGTGACCAAACCCATCCGCATCTAGTTAAACCATTTCGCTTTATTTTTCCTGATCATCACCGCAATTCCAGGTGAAACATCTTGTAACGGCTGGCCTGCTTAGCGTGTGCCGCTGACAGCAAATTTGGAGGAACGCTTGTGATATCTGACACCGTCTGGAGCCTCCGACTGAGGCAAGAATGGATATGCACGACGATCACGATCGTCAACGACATGCCACGGCCAGCACGAGACACGCAAAGTACTCCGTAAGGAAGTCGGAGCTCTGTTTTTATTCTGCAAATAAAATACATATTGAGTCGCTCAGGATAAAACGGAAACGCCCGAAACATGCTTATCTGGAAGAATAAACTCTTGGTGCTGGGACCGAGCCATCCCAACTCACCCTCTCCGATTGTTTGCCTTTTACGTTTGCCAAAACACAGTTGTGGAATCCGACACCGCGGATAATCAGTTTCTGATACCAGGTCTGTGCCATGCATGCACGGCAGTTTAGCAGCCACATTTGGAAATGCAATAGCTGGCCGCCGTGCTGAGACGTCGAGTTGCAGTCGGTATTAACTCTGAATAGAAAACGATACTCTTGGCTGGCGGTGGCAGATGAGCTTTTTGGGAAAGGCAGGGGCAGGGAAGCTGGGCGTGCAACACAACCAGCCGCATCTGGGCTATCGAGGGCAGACAGGGCAGGACAGATACAACGCTGTGCACCCTCCTCCCGCCCCGTCACATTGTCGCGTCTTGTCTGGGGGGTATGCAGGCATTCTTTGCCCGGCCAGCCATCGTTATTTCTTGTATGCGTTGTCAAGAAGTGTTTTTAAAGAATAAAGTACGAGCTCGGTGGGACTTTTCTCTTCGTCCTGCAAGAGGAGTAAACAGAGGAGTAAACATATATTTCATTCGTTTAGACACTCATCAAAAAGTAGAACCAACCTATAAACACGAGCTACTGATCATCGTTGAAGGTTCAGTTGATGTGACCCTGTGTTCCCTTGACTCCTTCTGGTACCCTTGTTTACTCTTGCAGACCTAGCCAGCCCTCACCCCAGGTCGAGGTCGCAATAGGATCGCTGAGCGTGGGAGGTAACAGCGAGCGTATCTACATCTGTGCGTGCGAATCTTTATTTTACTACATTTTAAATTTGTACAAGTAAAATAGTAAATCCACGTCGGCGTGACCTTGTGGCTCCCGCCACGCAAGAGCTACGATGGTACCAACGCCGTGTGGCTAGCATGATCGGACTCTTCAACTTGCATCCGTGCGTGACCACGAGGCTAAGATTTTCAAAAAGATGTCTCTATTAGGGACTGTTTTGCGCGCATCGCGGGCCAAGTCTAATCGTTTATCATTTTAACAGAGTCTGGACTTGCAGTGGAGGCACTGGCCCAAACTCGTACGTTTGTTGCGTCGGTTAGCAAACAGTCGTCGTTCTCGACCGCTCCACTTTCCAGCAAATCTACCTATCTCAAATCGCATTGTTGTGGTGCTTTATAGCGTCTTTGAATGCCACGAAGAAGCAATGATACAAATGACTACAGCCGCCTTTCTTTGATGTTTGCTTCAGAGCGTGATCCTAAACGCCCGCTCAGTGACCCTGGTCTCTTTCTTTTCTTTCAAGCCATCTGCGAAACAAGTCATTCTTGTGGTTGGACATGAAACAGTCCAAAACACAACTTTCGGATGAATGTTGAAAATACAGGAGGCGGGGATGTGGTGCCGTGTACCGTTGCGTAAATATATATATATATTTACTATTAGAAACTGATATTTATTGTGCCATGAGCTCTAAACACAGCCCAGCCCAAGAGTGAAATCCGAGCCGTGGTGGACATGGTATGCTGTACCGGAGAATAAACATGCGCCGTTCCTACCCTATGATCAAGGGGGGAGCGAATCGGCTGGTAGTAGGTATATACGGTCTTGGACAGTTCTAGACCGTAATCGAGAACTACTTTGTGGGTTTATTCTTTGTCGGTTTTGGCCATGATATCTACAAGAGAGCTATGTATGTCGACCTTGCGGATGGTAAAACCATATGTACTTGTTCAAGATAGTATCATAAGGTTATGCAGTGTACTGTTTTCTTCATGATGGTCAACCGTGCTGTGTCATATATCAGAGAGAAATAGCTTAAAAATCACGTAGTGTTCACCTTCGTAAACGGTTAGTCCCGTTCACCGCCAGCCGACCAGACCAGAATCTTGATTCACAGTCTTAGCATGGTTTGTATTTTTCCAGCTATGACTGACAGCGTGTACGCCGAGGTCGTCTGGCATCGACTGACTTGGGCATAGTTACCTTTTCAGAATCTCTTGTGGTGCCCTTATCCACAAAAGCTCTCTCTACTCCAAGTTGTCATTTCCTTATATTTACTGGCCCAGGTTGGCTGAGGATCTGTGACCGGCTTACGGAGTGTAGATGAGGAATACACGGGGGCAACAATGCTGGTGGGCGTAGGTGATGTGGTGGAGGTATATAGTGGCACATATAGGGTGGCCTTACCAGTCTCGAGAAGAGCAGCGCATCTCCAGTTCGAATACCACATCTCGAGTACGGAGTAGACACAGCAAACGGCAACACAGCCATCACGGGACACTGAGAAAAACAGCTCGAGCCGCGGACCTAGGCTGCGGCTTTTAAAAAGGATACAGCAGACCAAACCACTTCCCATCCCTTGTATAAAGAAGCTCGGCCTGTTGCACTTGCTTTCTGAACCTCCTTTGATTGCGATTTGGATGACTCGCGGTGCGTAAACAAAGAGTAGAAATGAGATGCATGTTTGTGGTGTGGAAGCTGAATATGACAGCAATTGGGCGAGGCGAATTGGGGCCGTTCATTTGATTCACCAAAATACGACTGTGAACAGTGTTTCTTGATCGTTCGATTCTCAAACCTCTGTTCCCGTTACGAGACTAGCGCTTTCCTAAAAAGCACTAGTTTTCTCCTGGCGGTTACAAAAGTCAGGCGCGGATGTTATATTTAGGGAGGAAAAACACAATGCAAGACGTAAATGGCGTAGATAGGAGAGCTCAAAATAATACAACTATGCAGCTAGGACCTCTGTGTTCAGCGCAAGTTTTCAGAAATGTTGGCTAATTGCAGTATTGCAGTTGAGCCCGTAAGCCTTAAGTAATATAAATTTATCCGGAGCTGCTGCATGCCACATCGTGGCTGATCAGTGCATCGAACGGTGTCCAAGTGTGCCGAGAAAAATTCAGAAAAGCGATTGGACGGCGCGTGCAAATCACGGTTGTCGGCTACCGTTGGGGGCCGGCTTCCCTGATGCTACTCAAACTGCGGTGCCTCTTTTGCTACGCTCACCCCTTTTTCCTCTTCCGTGGTGGAAAAGAAACATAATTTCTTTTTCTTTGCACAAGTGTGGGTCCGGACAGGATCGGCTGGCACGCTGTTGAAGAACTAGCACATGGCAGAAGCGGGAACAGCATGGCCAAGGAGTCGGCCAACGGTCGCGGAAATGAGAGAGGAATAGAACGCGACGAGAAGGGTAGCGGCGCTGCGTGGCCAAGGGACGAAGGACTTGTAACGGGCCCGTGAATAATTTAAGCGTCGAGGAAATCTCCAAGACAACAATAAATATATATCTACAGGCCAGATATTTGGTTTTGAGAGCCTATAAACCAACTGCAGTGGGCACTTTGTATTAAGTTTTCACTGCATGTGCGTTTTTTTGGGCCTCGTACGATGGATTTTGAGCACCGGTACAGGAAATATATATTTAATTTACATATATGCGACAGATTTAACTGATGAAATAACCAGAGGTGCTAATCCACGAGCTGTGTTTTTACTTTCAACCGTATATTTACGGAGCATACGGAGTATTTAGGTCTGTCGCAACCGGTAGCTCCACAAACAGCTAGGCTTGGAGCTTCCGCGGTATTTCGAAGCTGTCAGAGCAGAGATCCGAAGCTCCTTCTCCCCTTCATATAAATATATTTATCCGTGGGAGTTGGGCCGAACTGACGTGAAAACGTACGAGGTACTTTGTTGTGTTTTCGCCTGCAGATTTCGTGTGCTACATGTGACTCTCTACTGCAGAACTTTGCTGCAAAGTATATTCAAATCGTTTGATGATATTTATTTTGAAAGGGCAACGAAAAGATGCACGGTCGCGCAAAGCTCAAAGAGCAGGACATCCTTGCAAAAGTTATACGGGGAGGTCCTTCCTTGCCCACGCGTGATGGGATGGACTAGCGTTCGTGTGGAATTAAGGAACGTGCTTTGACAGCATCTTGTTGGAAAAAGGCCCAAGCCATTGACAGCGTAAAATCTAAAGGGACGCGTCGCGTTTCCGTAAAGGGTGAACATGTCTGCGAATTTCCAGTCACACTGGCGCGAGGCTCGTGTTTGCGCGAGGGCCCAGCCCACGCCATGGAAACAGCTATATTGGCCGTGATATACGTCGCATGGGCGCAAATGAATCTCTCGTTGTCGCAACAGAAGTAAATTTAATTTACGCGGGATAGAACTATCAACATGTGTGCCATTTTCTAGCGTCAAAATAGCACTCGTAGGCTTAAAAGGGTTATTAAGGAGCTTCTAAACATAGCGTGTAGTTAAACAGAAAGTCATGTTCATATGATACCTGCACTGCGGTACACCCAAGTCGAAGAACAACCGTCCCATCTTCTTAGTGAGATTTTCCCGAGTTCACTCCAAATCAGAGTCGCAAGTCACGTTTCCGGCTGATCTCAGCTCGGGAGTTAACAGACAGCCAACGTCGTCCGGCATGCGACGTTATTTACAGCTCGATGTCGCTGCCCTTTCCCACCCACCTTATCAATATTCGGAATGACGTCTTTGTCAACAAAAGATATTAAATACTACTACAAAGGGTCGCAACCAGTGCCCTCGAAAATATATTTAGAGTACGGAGTAGGTTTTCTTTTCCAAAATAGGAATTTCTGTCAATGATCTCTGGATGTGACTCTGGTATGGGGGGGTGGGGGATGGCACGATGGTCAGTAAATACTCTTTTCGGTGAAAATACGAAGTCAAGCTTGCGCCATGACTATGGAAATACGACAAACTGAGAGACGCACCGTGGTGTGGTATGGCTAAAAGTACGGAGTGTGCTGCTTCATAATCTAGATATACTGGAGATATCGCGACTTCTCTCGTATATTTGGTATTTCCCACGAATCCAGCAAGAAAAGAGACCAGCGAGAAAACGGCAATTAATGCGCCAGGACATACCCACTAACCACGAGGCGTGGTATTGGTGGAGAAGGAGAAAAAGAAAGTCGCGAGCGGTTCGGGGATTTTCGAGTGCGCGCTGCTTCTCGCTCTCGGTAACCGATTCTGCGTAGTCGCGTCGCGTCTTGCTCTTTGACACTTGCTGACTCGTTTATCTTTTCCACTCGAATGCTGAAGAGGCGAAGACGGGGCATCCTGGCTGACATCACGGCATCTGCAATCTGTACGAATATACGTTTACTGGCTGGTTTTACTCCTCTTGTGCCTTGCTATCGGTTCGTCTAGATTTCAAAAAAGACAGCGTCGAGCTACGGAGCATTAATTATATCTTTGTTGTCTGATTGCCCCGTCCTCGCCTCTTTGCAATCACGGAGCTCGACTCTTTGGGCCTGGCTCGCTTTGAAGCTGTTGTTAAAGTTTCGAGTCCCGTTTTCAAGTGTAGTTAACGACACTGGCAAATGCGTCCTGTTCAGTAAACATAAAGGCGGACAGGCCGCAGATCGCCGGGATCCAGTAAATTTACTGCCGTCTGCGCCGGACCTTGCCTAGCCACTCGGTTGCTTTGTTGTAAAGAATCGGCAGCAGGGCAAAAGATGGAGATGCTTCCGTGAGGAGGGGCCTCGCCTGTCGCGGAGAGGTGATCATTGCTTTCCACGAGTTTTAAATCACCGGCCGGTGCCGATCGATATCAGAAACAGTGAAAACTGTGTGAACGTTGAACAATGGCTGCGGCAACTACACGACAAGATTGAAGACATTGCCTCGATAACTCACCCTTTGCGAAAGACGAAAGCCAGTCTTGAGGTCTGAATGGTACGTAAAGAAAATTGTGGAATGTGACTCGAGCTTTTGGTGGGAGTACTCGGTAGTGCCGGATTTTGCTACGGTGAGATTGAGGCATCGTTGGACACGGCAGAGCCCGGGGCTACTTTCTGGGATGGATTTGCTGGCTGGACCCAGCTGCAGCTGTCGTTTCGATACAACGGTGATAGGTTAGCGATCACGGGATGCGCGAGGAATGCAGTGGCTGGAAAGGAGCGCGAGTGCCGTGGTGAAACGCAAGAGAAACAAAAAACGGGTCGGGCGCTGAGATCGACGAGACGCGCTGCAACAATTACGTTAACGTAGCCCAGCAAAGGAAGATGGAATGAATGCCCGTACGAATTTCCATGAAGTTGCACTTCACCTGGAGGTCAGCGGTAAAATTTAAACCACGCATCCCACCGACATGATGACTCCATGTCTTAGTGTTCGGGGCGCCCATTTGTCTTGCATCGGGTGTCGCGTCGGAGGTTGTTGACTCACTTGATGTCAAGTTGTTCAACGGCAATCCGAGCACATCACATGCGCTTTATTCGAAGTCGCCCTCGCACAGGCCTCGGGGCGTACGGTGTTTAATTAACCTCACTGGCATAGTAGCACAAGTTCTTGACCTGACGACATGTTGGCTAACGGTCGCCGTTGGATTTTGCGTGCGAAGCTCAATCCGGGCTTACTGTATTTTCTGTCTCGGAGCATCTTCCGCCTGTGGACGTCGCGAGTTTCTACCAATCACTTTCAAGCCGAGAATGCGGTATTTCATAAATTTACATGGATTTTGGTTGGAATCCAAGGGCTACGAGCACCGCCAGCCTCATTTCTACCTCAAATCTCGACGTGCTACGGAGTACGCGACCCCTGTCTCTCGTAAATCCTTGATTATAAACACCAAACTAAATCTGCAAGAACTATGAAGCCAACGTCCAAAGAACATGACAAAAGTACCCTGCATATGCACGCTTGACAGGATTTTTCAACCGACATTACTCCGTAGAAAGAAGCAAGTTTCGGAACAATAGGATAATAGGATAGGTGCATGCGGACCGTTTGCTGTTTACTCCGTATGTTTAGGTGCTTTTTTCAAGCTCGGCTTTTCGAAAAAAGAAACTTCCCGGAACGGCAGCCGAGTGGTATCTGGGGGGCCTACAAGGTGGCGTGTTCTCGCATCGTGCATTTAGTACCCCTGCTTGCCTATAAGGCCACTGCACCAACATCATTCCTTTGCTTTCTTTTTTCTCGTTCGCCTTTGTGCTGCCTATTTGAACAGTCAGTCAGTCACTGTACTCCGTATGCGACTCGCGCTGCTACAATATTTTTACTAGAGATCAAATGTCATCTTTGTCTTACTATCTCAGAAACAGTATTGCCCGTCGCCTTTAAAGCCCCAAATATAACGCAATTGTTCATAGCAATTAAATATAATCAATATGTTGGAAATTGTGTCTTTTTGCAAGTCGTCGTTTTTTAAATTTGTAAAAATACTCGCAGCCTGAAGCCGAACCTTCCTTTTTCAACTCGGAGGCAGAGGGTCTCACCGAGGAATGCTGTTGCTCGTTCTCGCCAGCGTTCCCCTTACCGTTTGTGAAACACGACCACACTTTAAACCAACAGCTTTGCTTTGTAGAGCCCGAAAGTAGTTCGAGCCGCTCGTCGCCCTTTGCTTACACACTATTGATGATCGACGCGCTGACTGTGGGATGCGACTCGATATGATGCACCTGCAGATGTAAAATACGACACAACAGCCTCGGGCTGAGTCGGGTTTCGCGCGTACGGGGTATTCCGTACATTCCACACACCCAGGCTGGCCGAAATCAATAACACAGCACATGGTGCGAATCAATGTGGCTGTTTTAAGCATATTCTATATTATGTAGGTGCAGTTTCTCGTTCAGGAAAGTGCATACTTTGGGAAGGTGCAAAGAAGTAAGACTGTCACGATATCCTGTTGAATCAGGTATTTTCTTCTTAGAAACCCAAATATACGTCAGCAGCAATCAAACACCTCGGTACGGTTATCTTTCTTCCGCGCTGAGTAATTGTCCACTCAGTCGATTGGTCGAAATGCCATGGTGTACCTCGTGAACTGGGCGGAGGCTACTGCCGAATACGGCAGGAGAAAAGTATTGAGGCTTCACGAAGCCATTCACGTTCAGTTAATAGCGTCCTCGAATATGGCCCAGGGCCATCTGCACAAATTGGCGACTTTGGCCTTAGCCAAACACTCCGGCCTTCATACTCGTGCTTCGTAGAAATCAGCTGCCCTTTTACGACGACACTTGATCCGAGATATAGACCCACAAAAAGACAGGGGTGAGGAGAGGCCCCTCTTTTCGTAGCCCCCGTGCCAATCATTTCCCTGTTTGCGGCTTGCTTGCCGCCGTTTGTGGTTATCAACGGTGATGCATATGCATTATGCAGTAACGGGACATGGGAAAGAACGCGTGATTCAGGCCTCTACGATTCTGGAGTTACTGTTTTTTGCACCCAGCATGCAGCCGAGCATAATCCAACACGGGCATGGACAATGTATTTTGCCAGTTTGTAGAATTGCGTCTGACATACGGAGACGTACTTGTCCCTTTTACAGTAATATCCCGTATTGCCATTTGTTCGGACATTTCGCAATCGAACAAAAGACCCTGCGCGTGGCTCGCAAGTATAAATTCACCAAATTCTGCCGCAACCAAATCCATAACCATAGAAAAGAAAAGGGACGTCCTGCCGGGTCTGTGCTTCCCACTGCTCCTGTTGAGAGGAATACATCCTGCAGCTCGGCGTACTCGCGTTCAATATTACTTTTGGTCGCTCATCTACGACCACAATCTACTTTTCCCTTCGTGCTAGCCATCATGTGTTTGTTAAAGTATTGTTTTCGATCATGGGCTTCTTATTCCTTTGTCTTCCGTTAGTTTCTGTCTCAATTGTATTGACAGACTCGTCGATAAGTTGTGAATAAATCCGAGCATAAATTTAGCTCACAGACGCGTGCCACACCCCCTTCCCCTCGTCTCCTTTCCATTTTTCCACTACTCCCCATGGCCCGCCGTGCTAGTCCTAATTTGAGACTTGCCGTTGCGTTTCTCAACGGTCTATCGCGATTTTATGGGTCTTTACTACCGGAGGAATCACCCTCTACGGAGTACGAATGGCCGTCATTTACAGACTAGCACGAGCTTTTCTGAAGCTCTCTGCATACTCCGTATTTCAGTAAGGGAGCAGGTATCAAGGTTTCCGCTACGCCATGGAGAAAGCATGCAAAACCTGGCAGGGGCCACAGCCAGCAAGACACCAAGAAGAGAAAATACAACAAAGGCATGGACGAGACGCTCTCATGATCCTAGAATTATGTGACGGCTTTAACCGTCATAATACGGGGCGCAGGGAGGGCAGCAATGGAGACGGTTAGATGAGCAAATGAAAACCGGGCTTTTTGAAATGAAGATGGAAGCCTCAAAGAAGCCGAAGAACGCGCAAAGATGCCAAAAGAACGAGAAAGAACAATGCATTCAGATTGGGCCGACGGGAAATGGAAGATGCCCACCTGTCGCTCTCTTTCTTCGCTTTGCCAGCCCGTCTGCCCTGTTTTGGCGGCCACGTTTTTAATTCTCCTCGCGTTGAATAAATGATGTGATTCGCATCTTCTACTTCTATTTTTGTTCAGAGACTTGGACTTTTCAGATCTGAAGCGTTATCAATGCCGGCATAAGACAACCAAGATGTGCATGTGTTTATACGAGCCGGTGTCTTGCTTTTGGCCAGTTATTCTTGCCGTTGGACAACGCGCCGATTTCAAATCCATTCTGAGCACACAGTGTATATTTACGTAGAGGTCAGAACAGAGCCGGCATACACAGACAGCGCGCCATAATAGTTTTCTGTAAATATATGAAAATGTATCATTTAAGCTTATTTCTCTTCGATATGAATAGCTGTCAGACAAAGCATGCGAGACTCCATGGCCATGGCGAGTAAATTTAGCGCAAGATACCAGGAGGCAAGCTATGACCAGAAGAAGAGGGGCGTGAGGACCAAGTTGCCCGCGAGGGGAAGAAACGAGCAGGGGGCGCGGCATCTCGGGCCACGGTCAGATGTTTTTGTTTTCTCTGCGATGTTGTTCACGTGCTAATGTGTTGCCGGATAGATTTTTCTTTGGGCAAGAAGAAACAAAAGATCATCAGACGATGCAATTATATGGCTCATATTCATCGTGCTGAATATTGTTTTGATCAGCTGTATATTTATTTGCCGATGCTCTCGTCTTTCTCTTGCCGTGTATTTTTCCAGTCGTTGACAGGCCTGGCCGCGAGTCACGGAGAGAGTGGCACCAGAGCCCGAGAGCCATGGCGCGAGGTGTGGATGAATGTGGATAACGACAAGGATCGGTCGGCAGGCTGGTGTTTTTGGTCAAGGCGCGGCAGCCAGGCGCGTCGAGCGACCTCTAGCTCGAGGAGTTGTTGTTTTGAAAGGCACTCGCTGAGACGGAAGACTGCGGCCTTTGGTTTTGTCGGAAAGGTTCCCTGACTTTGCCGCTCACACCTCGCCACGATTTTGCAGCAGTCGCCGACCCCCGACTGCTTCGTAGATGTGCCACCTGGCCAATCTGGCCAGAGAGCCCGCGTATTGCATTGGTGCTAAACAATATCTCCGTACGGAGTAGTCCCGTGGTGACGCGTTTCTGGCTGGTCGCAGGAGGCCGACGGGCATCGTCGCCACGATGTGGCGCTCTAGCGCGCCGAGATTGAACCCCGTAAATAAGAGACGGATCCTGGCTTCGCCCGCCGCCTGGGCGGTTGTTGGTTCCTGCGCGCAAGAAAACAAGCGTGTTTTGCGCCGACGACAATTCACGACATATTGGTCGCACATTGCGCTAACAAGGCTCGATGTGCAACGATGAGGATAATGTGTGCCTGGCGTGCGAGACAAGTGTGGCCTGCGCCGAACCTCGTGCTGCCACCACAAGGTAGGCTCGTTTTCACCTTTTCACCGCGAGTTAACGCTCCCCCGTCGGCGCGTCCCAGGCTCGCTCGGGTGCTTGCCAGAGATGGCCAGAAGGGGAAAAAGAACGAGGACGTAACCCTGCAACGGCGGGCTTGCCACTGTCTTCTTCCCCTGCCGTCTTGTTCGCGACGAGGTGAGTTTATTGGATTTATCGCCTCGTCTTTTATCGCCTTTATTTTTCCAGTTTAATCCCCTTCATCCTTCCATTGTTTTTAATTTTATGCTTTGGATGGTCAGTGCCCATAGTCTCCTTCCTAGCACGGAGCGCTGCTAAAAAACAGCCAGCACCAGAAGCCAGTCGGTACCAGCTAGGGCCCATGCATTCCATTGTCATCAGAAACGGCCTCTTCAACCAGCCGAGCTGTTGACTTTTCGGCGTCTGCAACCTGCTTTTGTTTTTCAGCCTCTTTTGTCTTTCCAAAACATCGCCGACGTTGCGCTTATCCGGGCACGCATTTCCCTGACAATTGCTCGTCGTTCCTCTCATTTTTTCGCCTGCAGTGTCGCCGCATCCATCTTTGCTCGCCACCCGTCGCCCGGTTTCTCTCGGACCACCTGCTGCGACCTTGGGCGAGCGCATCCCAGCCCTAGACAGCGCAATACTCCGTACAGCGGCCTCAGCGTCCGGGCCAAGACGGCCTCCAACTCAAATCGAGCCAAGCACGCAGAGGTCGTTACGCCCCGGTCTCTTTGACCTTGCTCGTTGCTCGCTTGACACCCAACACCAACGGCCACGCCACGTTCTGACCAGCTCACTCGGGCAGTCACGCCCGCCGGTTGCCTCTTTCGACCGCAGGAATAGGATTCCACCCGTAACATTGTGTCATCTGTGTTCCTGCGCACTGGCATTGGCAACGGCAGATTCAAGCAGCCTCCATATCGACCTACTCCGTAAGCGGCAGCTGCTCGGCACAATCGCCTGGTGTGACAACAGCAACCGCAACAGCAACCGCCACAGCGCACGGCCGGCGCCAGGGACCTGACAGCAGCGTTAGATTGATCTTGGTTCCCTCTTTGGGTCTTTGGGTGTCCTCGCAGCCGTAAATATACATCCACAGGTAAGTCATCTCCTCGCTGTGCACCCGCCTTGATCACTGTATACTGCACACTGCACACTGCTCCGTACTCCGTACACATGGCCGGGAGGGGCCACCAGTCACCCGTGATGGCCACTACCCCCGCTTCCCTTGCCTTGACCCTGCAACGTCCTGCAACGTGCCTGGGCTGCTCTGACGAGGCGCCGTGGCGTGGCTGTTGGTCTGCTGGTGGCTGCGGGTCGCAACGCAACGCAACGCCCTGCCAGCACTGAGCAGACGTCGGCAGACGGGACGGACGACGCCGGAACAGAGTAGGAGACAGACGTCGTGAGCACGAGAGCACGACAGATGGAGAGGCAAAGAGACGCGAGAGGCAACGGACGAGAGGCAAACGAGGATCTCGACCGCGACCGCGACCCGGGTCCTGGTCCTGATCCTGATCCTCAAGGTCGTATGCCTTCTTTTTCGACTTCTTTTTTCTTCTTTTTATCCTTCTTTTTGTCTGCCATTTATCCTTTATTCTGTTTCGGCGGGCTATCCACCCGAGCCGTTGAGGCCGTTGCTAGTCGCCCTTGTCGACTGGCAATCGAGACTGCCACACCCTGCATCGGCCCCCCTCCCTCCATAAAAACATCCTTATATTCCTTCCGTTAAGGACTGTCCTGTGCGGTGCTCCACCACCTTCAGTGACCCATGACGGCTACCACTCGGCAGCGACACCCCCTAACGGTCTTGCAGACAGACGTATATTTACACCTGCGCATTGAGGACTAAAAGCACCTCCGCTAGTCGCTCACCAGACAGACACTCCCCTCCACTGTCTTCCTCTCCATTTATACAAGAAGCACGGCTCGCCCTAGACGAAGCCATCGACACATCTTGTCTGGCCGTGTCTCGTCTCTTTCACTGTTCGCCCGTTTCCTTTTTCTTTCTTCTTCTCCCGTCCAGGTTTCTTGCCTCGGCCTCTCGTCTCGAGTCTTGTTCCTTTCTTCATCTTGTCCTTGACACGCATCGGCTTCCAGGCTTGCAGGACACTGGCCCCAACCCCAACCGCCTCGGGACGAAACAGTTGCCAGACCCCCGGCACCCTTCTCCCATCCCTTGATTTCGACGCGAAACAACTGGAAGCAGGCCAAACGCCTTCATTTCCGGGACGCGACTGCCAGACTGCCACACTGCCACACTTGCGGCACCTGCTCAGACTGTCGGCCACTCGACCTCGAACAGCGCAGCGAACACCTTGACAAGTCTTGGTGCTCCTCCGTCCTGATACCAACCGCAGCTTGCCATTTGGAAGCTGCCTCACCAGGATCAGGATCAGCCGACTCGAGTCACCGAGTCTCGACAGCTTTGATCCTACCACGAAAGCGCCTGGCTTCCTGTCGTTTTCGCCTGTCTGACGGTTGTGGCATGCCCCCATGTCAACCACAACCTACACAGTAACAATGGCAGAGCTCAAAGAGCCGACACAGGGCATGTGGTCCAACTATGGCAACCCGGCGGTGCCGATGCACGGCGGCGGTCGGTACCCAGGCACTCTCGATCCCGTTCTCGCCAGCACGGCGGGCGGCGCGCCGGCGCCTTCATCGCACTCGGCCCGGCCTCGGACAGACGCACCGTACCCGTACGCGCGGTACGCGCAAGACGAGCCGGACATGTACGGACGCCACCCGTCGACGTCGAGCGCGGGCGGCGCCGGGCCCGTGCAACACCCCGGGCTGACAACGCACCAGAGCTACCCCAGCCTCAAGCGCACATACTCACAGACGGAGCAGTCCGGGCCGCAGGGCCCGGCACCACCGCACGCGCCACCACACCACCACATGACGCCGTACCAGGAGATGGTGCAGGACATGCGCGGCGACGACGGCGGCAACAAGATGAACGTCAACCAGGGCCACAAGCTGCTGTCGTTCAAGCGCGTGGCGGACAAGCACACGATTGTGGACCGCAACGGGCGGATCCAGCAGCTGGACCTGTCGGCGCAGCTGCATGGCATGTTTTTCCTGTCGGAGATGCCGGCGAACACGGGCGACGGCAGCGCGCTGCAGCCGGAGCTGACGTGCTACCGGCGCAACCTGTTCCAGATCAGCGGCACGCTGATCACGCCGCGCGGCCAGCTGTCGATGATGATGGACGGCGGCGAGACGATGGCGGTCAGCTCGACGGAGCTGACCATCTCGGCGGTTGAGTCGGTCGACGGGCACCCGATCCGGCTGATTGTGATTCCGTGGAAGACGCCGCCGCCCAACTCGCCCGAGATCACCCAGAGCCCCGACCAGGAGCCGGCGGCGCTGCCGCTGATCCCTTTCCAGGAGGAAGGCGGCGAGGGCGATGGCGAGTACGCCGTGTACCCGATCGGGTGGCGGCGGCTGCAGTTCCGCATCGCGACGGCCAACAACGGCCGGCGCAAGGAGCTGCAGCAGCACTTTGTGCTGCACCTCAAGGCGGTGGCCACGCTGGCCAACGGCAACAAGGTGACGATTGCCGAGTCGACGACGGCGCCGATTGTGGTGCGCGGCCGCAGCCCAAGAAACTTCCAGGCGCGCAAGGAGATTCCGCTGCTCGGCTCCAGTGCTGGGTCGCGTGGCCAGGCTCTGGTGGAGACGGGCCTCGGTATTGTGGCCGGGCCCCTGACGGTCAAGACGCATGAAAAGGCAAGAGCGATGGCGCTCGATATGCCCCGCTCGTCCTTTACCTTTTCGGCCGGGCCCAAGATGCCCCCGAGCCCCATGGCGATGCGTTCCAAGTATGTCCAATCTCCGTCCGCTTTGCCGCATATGCTAACCCCGACCAGCTCGTACCCGGCGTGGAGCTCGTCGCCTATGCCGATGCAGCCGCCCAGCGCTGGCGGCTACCCGACCTCGTCTATGCCGGCGGACCCGTACCAGCAAAAGATTCCGGTCTCGGGCTCGCCTCACTACACCGCCGAGCCCCAGGACATGCCCATGCAGCAGACGTCGATGCCGTCCATGCAGCTGTCGCTCGTTGCCAACGACCCGCACCAGCAGCCCAACATCCGCACACAGTACGCGTACGTGCAGGGAACGTCGGCACCGCCGCCCGCCATGTCGCTGCCCACGACCGGCAGCGACGGCACCCTCAACGTGCCACGCTACGTCGACAGCAACCCGCGGCCCAACAAGAGCCCGCGCCACGCCACCAACGACTCGGTCCACGGCGGCACGCCGCTCGCCGCCACCGGCAACGACCCGGCCAACGACTACCGCTACGGCAATGCGCCGTACATGGGCATGAACAGCTCCCTCAGCAGCTCGGCCGACATGAGCCCGCACACCCACACGCCCCACGGCGCCCACCACTCGCCCACGGCCCAGCAGCAGCAGCAGCAGCAGCGCCCGACCGCCCACGTGCAGCACACACAGGCCGTCGGTACGCACACGCACTCGCACACGAACCCGCACTCGAACCCGCACTCGAACCCGCACTCGAACCCGCACTCGAACCCGCACTCGAACCCGCACTCGAACCCGCACTCGAACCCGCACTCGAACCCGCACTCGCAGACACAGTCGCCCGTCCAGCCGCTGCCGCTGCCGCACCCCCAGCAGCACGCCCAGGGCCCGGCCACGACGCAGACGTACGGCGCACCCACGCACGACTGGTCCCACTCGGCGGGCGGCGACAGCAACGGCGCGTACGCCAGCAACGGCGACACGCGTCCGTACTCGTTCCCAGACCAGTACAAGGCTGGCCACAATATCAAGACCGAGTCGCTGCCGCAGCCGCACGGGTACGCGCCGCCGCGCGGCTCGTTTGACGCGTCGACCATGAGCCACTACTCGTGGAGCGCCGCATGAAGATTGGTATCTGCCGGTATCTGCCAACGTCTCAAAGAAATGAATGCCCGGCAAGGAATGGACTTGCCGATGAACTGGGTCTGCTTTCCCTGCTTTTTTCTGCTATTTACCCTCTGACGCTAGCTGCGTCGCGTGCGTTTTTGTTTTCGATTTTCGAGGCCGGTTGTTTGGGTTTTTGTTCGGGATCTTATCAGTTGTCGTTCAGTTTCTTGTCTCGGTTTCTATCTCTCCTTCTCAGAAAGGCCAGACCATTTCGGCACAGCAATTGGGTTGGCGCAAAGTGGAACGGTGCTCGTCTTGTTCTTATTAGTCAATATTTTAGCCGCTTATGTCGTCTTCCAGTCGTATACCACATTGATACGATTGTCAATCTCATTGCCGCGTGTCGTTGTCTGGATGCTGGGACTTGTTGAGACGTGCCAACCAACAGCTTCCGTCGAGCGAATGCCGGGTGTCTTCGGATACCAAGCTGTATCGATTTGTCGTTCATGTTCTCTTGCCATAGCACGATTCTTCCATGGCCCATGGTGTATGGTGTGGTCTTGTCCTGGCGGAGATCCGTCGCCGACTCTTGTGACGCCCGTGCCATAGCACGGACTTGCTGAGTGTCATGGTTGGGCGTGTTCCTGCCGCTGTCTTGCGAGTACATGGTTGGACGATCCAGACACGACAATCTGTTGACTGGTAGCAACTTGGGCCTCGATGCTTTGCGACTGCCAGTGGCTAAGCTCTTGGAGAAAATGCCCATTTGCAGCCATGTGCTCTTAGCATTCCGTGTCGACGGGTGTCTTTTGGTAGATGAGCTCGATTCGGGCTGCCGGTGATTCCGCTTGCCTGTTTGGTAAAAAGGCAGACACGGACACTGGGCACTTCATGGCAGAACCGACGTGTCCTCTGTCAGTCCTTTCGGCCGGTCCGCAAACAAGAGGATGCTGTGCTTGTGCAACCGCCGGTTTCGCAGGGATGAGGCTTATAACAAGAACCCAGAACCATGGACGCAAGCTCAGCTGCTCACGTATGAAAGTGTAACTGGGCAGTGCGGTGGGCGACTGCATGCAAGTCTGACAATTTGAGGCGGTTATGAAAAGAGGTGTGCGATGACCGCAAGAGTTGTGACAGAAGACTCGAGAAACCGAGCCAGACGTCGGTAAAGAGCAAGAAGGTGCCGCGTTCAAGGGAAAAATAAGATCAACAAACGAAGAAGGAAGTGGATGGCAAGCAGAAAGAATGCGTCGTGAGCGACGCGACGGGTCCAGAGAACAAAGGGCGCCCGGCCCGAGATCGAAAAATGGGCCCCGCGATGGCACATCACCGACGGCCTCCTCGATCTCCCACGACGTTTCCATTCAAGCCTGTCGGGTTTTGTCTTTTATTTTGCCCTTCTTTGCCCTGTTCAGTGTTCGAGGTCGTGTAAATATAGGATAAAGAGTAGAAAGCACACGTGTGCGTAATCGAATACAGAAACCAAACGGTGTGGTCTTGGCTGACCACAGCTAACCCGATTGTGCCATTGCTCGCTGCCAATTCCAAAGAGCTGATTCCAAATACCAAAAATATCGGACCCTGATGCTTTCTTTTGGCTGCTCCCTTAATTTCATGATCGTCGTGGAGCACAGCCGAGAGACGCAGGCGGACGTCATTACTGGACAGAACCCCGGACTAGGCGGAAACAAGCGATCTTAAATATATGGAAATCCTTCACAGCTAATTACAGAGATCCTTTTCACCCGGCAGCTGGCTACGATCCGTACAAACTCCTTCAAACGCTGACCCGGTGGCGGTTAAATATTTACAAGTGCGATTTTGCACCCAGCAAAGGGGTGCGCATTGACAGAGGAAGTGAGCGAATGGACATCGCGCAGAGCGCTTGGTGCCGTTTGGGCCAGCTGCAATATATTTCTGCTTTCTTTTGGCGGAGGCCTCCATCGAGTTAACACCAAGCGTCGCACGTCTCGATCGAGAAGAAGTGGTCGATGAATTACTGCATCGGTCCAGACGTGAGCCCAAGGTGTTGAGGGCAGCTGAAAGAGGTCGTATTGGTGTTGCTCCAATGTTACATGGGCCGGGGCTGCGCCGCTGAAGTCGGGCATCAACATTTGCTGGACTGGAATGGGCGGGCCGGGTAGCCAAGCTGAAAACCAGCGACATGATTGGGTTTGTAGGATCTGCCAATCGTCCAAGCTCCGTGCGCGTCTCCGCCTGGCTGAACAATGCAGGCGGATTGCCCAATATCGCTCAAAATTGGTTCGCCGTCTTGTCAAACGTCCTACGTCCTACGTCCTACGGCAGCTGATCTTGAGCGAGAGGCAGCCGATGGATAAAAGAAGGGTCTGCGGGGCGAGTCAAGTCCAACACTGACCAACGCCGGAGCATATATTTACAGAGTACTGACTCGTATGTCTTTCAGACTGTTTCTCGGAATAGGATGGAGAAACAAATTGAAGCAGAATTGCATGTGATATGTGAATTGAACATCGCTGTATATAAACAATCGCGAATTGTATTCCGCTTGAAGAGGAAATATAGGAGGGCTTGCGCTGCCTGCACCAGCTTTCGGCTGGCAGCCGTTGACAGCTGGCAGCAACGATGTGATTTTATGGACCCACCTGTGTTTTCGTTTAGCATCGCGACCTCACATACGGAGTACACACGAATTCACACGAACAAAGAACGACAACACTACCACGCAGGAGCATCGGATCACAGTGTATACCACGGGTTCTCATTAATATACAATATACGTGCCCTATCATCTTTTACTGCGCGTAAAGGCCCCATAGTCGCGACCGCCATCATGGCCGATCTCATGAGCAGCGTCAGAGCGTACGTGCAACGCCTTGCCTGGTTGCAACTATGTGCTAACCCGACAGTGTCAGCCGGGACGACCTCCTTCGCAGCGAACACGAGGATTTCGGCAGCGATTCCGTTAGAAGCACGCGGACAGAGGACGCCGAGGTGGCGGCAGCTGCCCAGGCGGCGCTCGACGAGTGCATGAGAAGCATGCTGGGGACACGGGTTGACGCCTACGTTTCTCAACCAAGTCCAAAAAAATCGCCAAATTCAAGCGCAACACCAAAATTGACAAATGGAGATGCGGAGATGAAGGACGGTGACAGCAGCAGCGACGACGACGAACTGCAATCGCCCACATCACGACCAGCACCGCCGAAAGTCACAGAGCACGTTTTTCGCATGTTTACAACCAGCCGCAGGACCACATCTGTCACTGTGGGCAGCGCGTCTGACGGTGACTCATCAGCACCAGTCGTCCTGCTCGAAGAGATCTTCTTCGACAACAGAGGCATTCGGCTCGATGGCTCAGGAGGCTCGATTGGACCCGGTGCCATTGTCGGCCCGGCACGCCCACTCTCACACTACATTGTTGGCAATATCTCGGAAGACGC
Organism: Ophiostoma populinum; assembly: GCA_029298855.1. Lineage (NCBI taxonomy): Eukaryota > Fungi > Ascomycota > Sordariomycetes > Ophiostomatales > Ophiostomataceae > Ophiostoma > Ophiostoma populinum. Next base: position 870,983 of record JANSLU010000020.1, on the reverse strand, counting down.
GCGTGCACAATATGCCCACAGCGCCGTGACCGGGGAGGCGATTTTGGCACAGGCCAGCCCGAGCCGACGCAACGCCTGGGGCTTCGAGGTCCCATGGCGAGCCCGCGCCGTCCAACGCGTTAGCAAGGCCGATCTGCGCAAACTGATTGCCAACGCTCTGGCGCCGGACCAGCCCGAGCCCAAGAACCTGCCGGCCGCCATCCGCGCGGCGGTAAACCTGCTTCCTACATGGGCCGCCAATGGCGACGCATCTGCGCCCCAAAAGTGCACTGTGGCTTCTCAAAAGAAAGTACGCCCAAACAAGAAGGCGCGCATCCTTCATCGGAAGCGCGCTCAGGAGAAGCGTGAAAGAGAAGCCGCCGAGGCTCTCAAGGCGCAGTGCAAAGAGGAGCAGCTCTCTGAGAAAAAGAAGCGCCTCAACCGCATCAAGAAGCTGAGACGCCGTGAAAAGGCCAAGGCCGAGAAGGCTGACGGTGCAGGGAGCGTCGACGGAGGCGCCGGCAATGACGACTAGTGGACCCGCTTGCAGACTCTGCGAGGCATTTAAATGGTATGTATGTTTAAATAACGCATCGCGAGCCTGCGACCTTCTCTCCCTTAAGCAATCAAGAACTAGAATCAACAGTAAAGAGTTTTGACAGTCAACGTCAAGCTACCGTGACAACTAAGCAGACCTAACTGACCGTGATCTATGCCGACTGCTTCAAGCTCCTAATCACAAGTAAATATAGGTTCAGGTGCAAGCCACAGTAAATTTATAAATTTATTTATGACGACCTGGCAAGACGGAATATCCTCCGTATTTGCTCCTCAAGACCCACTAGGTCCATTTTTCAGGGTTTTCAGGTCCCTTCTAGCCAATAGGGCTATCGTGGTGGAGCCAATCCTTCCGGCCAATAAGGTCGCTCTGGTGGGGCCAATCTGCCCTATAAAAACCCGGCACTTCGTAGCCTTGTGAGAAAAACTTTTCTTCTTTCACGTCACTTTCACATCACCTATCACACACAGGCACGCATCCTCAGCACGCGGGTACAGGGTCACGGTATAACTTTAACGCGACATCTTTTAACATAACTACTAGGCTACCGCTAAAGAGCGTACCACGGAGGCTTTTACTACCTAAAAGCCTACCCTGGTTGGGAGGAAGGGTAAGTAAGAGGGTGAAGAAGGAAGAGTGAGGAACTCGAGGAGGAGGAGAGCTCCGTGAAAAAAGAGCTGGCGGGGTGGGATTCGCTTGAAACCCACTCCCACAGTCTAATAAAAGAATCCCGGGGAATACTTCCGGTGTCTCGATTCTGGCTCCTAGAGCATGATACTGACTTGACGAACATGATATGGGCTCCGTTGAGGCACCTAGTATGGTTAGTACTCCATGTCATGTTCGTCAAGTCAGTATCATACTCTGGGCGCCAGAATCGAGACACCGGAAGTATTCCCCGGGATTCTTTTATTAGACTGTGGGAGTGGGTTTCAAGCGAATCCCACCCCGCCAGCTCTTTTTCCACGGATCTCTCCTCCTTCTCGAGTTTCTTACTGTTCTTTCCTCACCCTCTTCTTAACCCTTCCTCCCAACCCCCACTGGCGTCGCTCCAACGGCAAACGCAGTCACAGTGACTGTCTACTCGATAGTAAGTACCGGGGCAGGCTTTTAGGTAGTAAAAGCCTCCGTGGTACGCTCTTCGGTAGTAAACCTAGTGATTGTAAAGTCTTCGAGTCCGTAGTACTAGAGAGGTCTTTCTACCGTAGATCTCGCTCGGCGTGGCCTTGAGGTAGAATGTCGAAGCCGTGTACTAGGGCCTAAATGTACAGCTATGCAGGAAGTATATTTACGCTTCTAGTGACCTTTTTATTTTACACTTGGTGGAAGACCAGTGTACCACGTTGGCGCGCCCCTGGGCGTCTGCCATGGTAATCCTTTAATATGGGAACTGTGGTCACCGTTGTTGGCGAACGTAGCATCTGTGCAGCACATGAGCTGCTGGCCTTCTGCCGGCCAAGGCGCGCGTTCAGCGTCTCGACATGCTCATCCGACGGCTTAGTAAACTGGGCGGCCGTCGACATTTCGAACGAAGCGGCTGAAGACAGATGAATCAACCATTTGAGCTCCCGATATAGGCCGTTCGCAGTTTCACTGGCTTCGATACCCAGAGCAGACAAGTGACGTGCTATATGGGAGCTCTACGCAGTATTTATATCTTCAAATCCACCTAACTAAAGACCCGATCAGTGAGCTTAAGCAGAGGTCTGCGAGTGCAGAATGGGGCCGAGCGGCTCACGCCAGTTCCTGCCTTTTGATCGCTGCAATCGCTTTGCAATGTGGACCAAAAACAGCAAGAGCGGCCGGTGACAGGGCAGGTACGATTCAGAATTTCAGGGGTAGATTGGCGCAAACGAAGAAAACAGGAAGTTACGACCAACTGGCAGATCTATTGTCGGCAGCCACAACCGGAACCTAACCGGCAGCTACGACGGAGCTCCGGCGGTCGAGACCAGGAATCACGGAAGACATTCCTGCACAGGTGGGTTGCAAAAGCCCCATGACTTTCTCATTTTTGCAATAATTACACAGCTCTTCAAGACCCAGAGTAATAGCCCAGGTTGAAGAAAGTGGCAGTTATGAGATCATTAATCTGCAATTGGCGCCTCTTTTCACCAACAACGCGGCTTTTATGTAAAATCAATCTGTTTAATGCAGCCCAGGCAGTCACGTTCAGCCGCGCCACTGCTCCTACCCCATTTGCAATAACGCATCAGGAAGGGGGCGCTCCGGGTCATAATACGGGCTCTATACGGAGATGTAATTAAACATGTCATTTAATATTATATTTCACCCAGCCAAATTTCCGCCATTTGCCCAAGCCTTTCCTTTCCTTCTTTCCTCATGCCGCAGGAGACTCTCACACTGATAACGGCTCCGGACGTGTCGTGATCGACTGCTTGGACAGACGGTGAACACGACAAAGACGACTGCGTCAACCAGACGAAACGCCGAACACGACGCTGACAGCCATGGTCTGAGCAGCCCCGCCCTGCAGCGCATTGGATGGCAGCTCACAACTTGCGAATGAGACTGCACCAAAAGCTGGCTGTGCTGCGTGATGCGTTGTCGCTTTGCTTTTGCTACCTCATCGCCGCCTCAGTCCTTGCCTCGCTGGCACGGAACTTTTTCAACAGAAACACGCATCCCGACGCTCATTTATCTTTCCGCCAATCTGTGTCTCTCGGTTTGACCAATTTCATCCTGCTCGGCTCTTTTCTGATCATTGCTCTCCGTCGTCTCAGTCTGCAACACTTTCTTTGACCGCCCGTCTTTCAGTTTTTTTCTTTTGTTTCGATCTCGACACCACGCCCACGTTTGAACCTTTTATTTCAGATCGTATCGTCTCAGTATTCAGCACTGGCTCGCATTCCTCGCGTAGAGCTTCGATCTCCAGCGCCTAGTTTGCAGTCGCGTCTCCAGCGCTAACGACACCAAAGCGCGTCGACTGGTCCAGAACCGTTGCAAGACACCCCCCCTTTTCGAAGAGCTCACGCATTTTTGTCGCTGCATCCCCTCACGATCGCTACGTACCTTCTCACGGCTGGCGCGACTTGTGCATCATACAGAAACAGCCGCAGGCCGGCTGTTGTTCTTTTCCAGCTCATCGCACACCGCGCCAACCCAGAACTCCATCGCGACTAGTCACGTCAAGCACAGGAATAGGTCCAAGAGCGGCAGCTTTCAGAGTTTGACACCACGCTGTCTCAATCCCGAGAAGAGGCTTGCCGAATCGGAGGGCGAATTCTGTTCAATTGACACGAACCACCGCTACGCCACAATGTCTTTTTGCCGGTAGACGACAACGCGACGACATCAATCTTCGACAATCCTAGGAGAACCTTGGTCGCCTAGCTTCCAGACTACCTCGACCGCTATATCCGTTCCCCACGACCAAAGCCGCGTGCGCGAACCATTAAGATGAGCATGAGCGGCTTCCCCATCCTCGCGGCGCCGACCACATCACGGCCTTCGCGCCTCACCGTCCCGAGCCGGCAGTACTATCGCACCCCGTCTGGCTCACCTAACCGGCAACACTTTAACCAGCATGTCGATGATCTTCTCAGCCAGCTCACACCGCAGCGGGCAGTGTCATCCTTGCGGAAGCCAGTTGGGGCGCTGAAGGCGTGTCTGAACCTCGCGACAATCGCCGAGCAAGACTTCGCAATGCGGGCCGCCCTTGCGTCGAGCAGCATACAAGAGTGGCTAGATGAGATGAACGAGTGGGAGTGGCCAGAGGGCGGAGGCTCGGCAGGCTTTGAAGAACCAAGTGCCCCTGTCCAGGGCCTTCTATTCAAAACAGAATACGCATCAACAACCCCGACATCTACGCCCCCGCATCCCTCAAGGCAAGGACGAGGACTGTCGCCACCGCCTGCCCCAGAGGCCTCTGTCGTGGAAACAGAGAGCACCGAGCCCGTTCGCATGGGAAGCCTCTTCGCTTCAGATGTGTACGAGTACGAGAGGAGGACGGCCGAAATTGTGCGCGACATCGAGGAGCTTGAAATGGAGGACATGAAGCAGCACGTGCTACACCACCACATCCTTCCTTTGTCACCACCAGGGACACCACCAGTCGAGGGGCGCTTCCGTTCATCGACTTCGTCTATCAACACTGCTAACCTTCAAAAGATGGACGACCTGACGGCTGTTGTCACAGCCATCGTTCTTCAAGCACTTCCTTTGCTTTCGAAGCTTACACGACTGCTGGATGTCTGGCGGGTGCGGTTGGCTGTCTTGAAGAAGATTCCTCTTCTGATGGCACGTCTCTCCGAGGCCGAGGCGGCCCTTCGGACTGCTTGGGATACGTTTAACTTGAAGGGACACGGGCGCAAGCCGCACGCAAAGTCTACACCGACGAAGGGAACCCTACTTCTCGAGACTTTTGCAGCCATGAAGTCAGAATTGGAGGGCAAAGTCTCGTTAGCAGCACAGATGACCGACTTTATGTTGGACACGCTGGACGGCTGGGAGGATACAATACCGGAACAGTGGATCGACCGCATAGATGCGGCCGAGCGCGACTACGGCGAGTGGGTGGCTACTTGTGAGCGCAAAATACGCAATGGAGAGTGGAAGCATAGCAAAGCCGGTTGGCCACCTTCATCCTCGCCGGTCCTTGATAATAACGCTACCGACGTCGATGCAATGGGCGCCGCAGACTCGTCCTTGGCCATGCCCGAGGACCTGACGTATCACAGCCTTTCTGTCCAGAGCTCGACAGAGTCTTTTCGGTTTGAGCCTGAACTTCCCTCTTTCCGTCTAGCCGACCCGTTTGACAAAAACGGGGTTGACGAGCCAGACTCTCCTTCGGCGTCGATCATACATTTTCCTTCAGATGAGCCCGTCTCTCGTTGTGCCGTGGATCAGCCTCGGGGCGGCGCTTCTGATATGGGCAATATCTCATACCTCCTCAGCGATGAAGACAATCTGGAGACGCCCCCTGCTGCCGGAACCAGCCCCTCAAGCTCGCCTCCTGACTTACGTTCCAGCGTGCGGTCTACGACAACATTCAGTGATATGCCAACAGTTATCGAGCTTCCTGATAACGAGGGCTCAACAGGGCCTGCTACGCCACTGGAGTCGTCCTTTATGTTCGATGAGATCGACATGTCCGAAAATCTGACCCATGATGTTCCAAGGTCAAAAAACCCGTCGGACACACTGGCCAGCCCGGCCAGCACCCACAGCCGCCGCTTGAGTCCGGCCAGCGACGATGACCAACTGCAGCAGCAAATCAGCGAGATTCTTGAATCTATCCCCGCCAAGATCCATCTGTCGTCGCAACCAGCCCAGGGCTTTAGCCATCTCAATCCGCCAGACTTCAATCTCCCTACGTCACGCAAGCCCCGCCTTTCTGGGAGCGGTGTGCCCGGAGGCTCACGCCGCAGCAGCTCCTCGGCTGGCCAAGCTTCGACCTCGGTATCTGGAGCACCAGCTGCGCGTAGCTTGTCGAGCATGTCAACGCGTTCTATGACTCCGTCTTTCCTTTTGGCACCCGCCTACACCCGCAACTCCCGATCGCGCCAGCAGCGTAGCAACCAGGATATCAAGCTGTACCATCTGTCACGCTCGACCGGCGAAGCACCCATCAAGCTATTTATTCGCCTTGTTGGTGGAAGCGGCGAGCGCGTCATGGTGCGCGTTGGCGGCGGCTGGGCGGACCTCAGCGAGTATCTCAAGGAGTATGCGAGCCACCACAGCCGTCGATCAAAGCAGGACGGTGAGAGTGCCAAGATCGAAATCAAAGATCTCCCGGCCCTCCCTGCATCGTCATCGGTGGCCACTTCGCTCAACAGCCGTGTCGGCTCCAGCCCGCCTAGCCGTCCGGCATCGGCGCTCGACACTAGTGCGCGGCGTCGGCCGGAGTCGCCTCTTGCCATGCCATCTCTGAACGTGCGCAAAGTGCGGCGTGTTCCCCACGGCAGCTTTGGTGGCAGCGAAAGCGCCGATCTGAAGAAACCTCCGCAGACACCTCTGGCATCGGTCACAAACTATGGCAATGGCGAACATCCCGAGGCCGACGAAAACAGTAACTCGCCGGCGTCTGGCAACGGGTCGTCGGGCCGCTCGCGGTCGAGCTCGCAGGTCAGCTGGACCGAAGAGGACAGCTCGCTTGGCATGTCCGGCCCTCGGGCCAAAAAGATTGAGATGAGCGATGAGAGCAAAGCGTGGGTGGAGAGCGTCAAGCAGCGCGTGCGCATTGCCAGCGGTGAGCACCGCGCCATTTCCAGCGAGCACGGGCGACAGTCCTTCGGCCATTCGGGACTGCCCAGCAGCATGGAGGGCAGTTTTGGCGAGATGGGACGTGTTGGCGGCACTAAGCGGCTGTTCCGCAAGGGTCCGGGTAACAAGGCGCTCGAGAAATAAGCCTCTTTCAAAAGGCCAAGCCAAGGTGACGTCAAAAGCGTCCACCATTACCCGAAACGGGTCACACTCACTATTTTCCTATTATCACAGGTTTGATTGCCATCAACCGCATCTGCATAGCCAGTCGTTTTTGCATTCTTCTTTTAGTTATCCAACAGTCGCTATTTTCTTTGTCAAAAATACCCCAAAGATTTGCTTTCTTTAATATAACTTCCTATTGACACAACCTCTAATACCTGACCGTCCCAGCAAGTGATCCTCGTGTAAGATGTAGACGACTTTACAACTGGTGTAGTCTACGACTGAAAGAATCGGGCAAACTACCATGTCGGTTCTCTCTATATCATATCACCGTCATAAATCATACCACTAATCGTTCATCTGTATAGAAAAGAATTTATAGGGCCTAATCTATGATGGCCTCTGCGCATAATTGCGCTATACCAAATAACCACGAGGTGGGAGGGAAGTCATCTACCCAGCCTCTCTAAATAGGGAATCATCATACTGACGAGCCAAGACAGCCCTCAATGCAGAAACAAACTACGAAGAACATGCGGCAAATGAGAAAAAGAAACTGGAAAATCCACCGTCTAGAAGTTGGGGTCGTAGACCTGCTTCTTGATGAACTTGGTCAGGGCGACATCACCCCACTCCTCCCACTCGACCCACTGCTCCTCAGGCAGCTCGCTGACGCCGTCGCGGCGCGCGGCCTTCATAACCTCGCGGGCAACGACCAGGCTGGCGTCGCGCACGCGCTCGATACGCGGGTAGATGAGGCCCTTGTGGATCTCGTCGGCGTTGAGCGAGTTGGCGAGGGCGGCGGCCGAGGTGTAGACCATGTCGTCGGTGATGCGCGAGGCCTTGGCCAGGATGGCACCGAGACCCAGACCGGGGAAGACGTACACGTTGTTGCCCTGGTTGGGGTAGTACGTAACGGTGGCCTCAGGGGTCTTGACGGTGTAGTTGGGGAAGGGCGAGCCTGATGCAAAGATGACGGTACCGTCGGTCCAGTTGACAGCCTGCTCAAACGTGCACTCGGCCTTGGTCAGAGGGTTGCTCAGAGGGAACAGAATGGGTCTGCGGTTCAAGCCGCCAGCATCAACCGAGGCCTTGAGAGCGCGCACGACCGACTCGGTGAAGACGCCAAAAGTGGCAGTCAGGCCGACCAGCGCCGACGGCTTGACGTACTCAATGACCTCCTCGAGCGTGCGGAACTGGTGGCCGTTGTTGTCCGTGCGGGCAAAGTACTTCTTGTGGTCGGCGAGCTTGTCGCCACGGTCCTTGGTGACCAAGCCCTTGGTGTCGACCAGCCAAAACTTCTCGCGGGCAGCCTGCTCCGACAGACCGCGGCGAGTATAGTACTCGACGAGCTGCTTCGCGACACCTACACCGGCCGAGCCAGCGCCCATGAAGACAAGACGCTGCTCCTCCAGCGGCACGCCAGATAGGTTGACGGCGCCGATGTAACTGTACGTGTTAGTATCACGTGATGCCAAGGCGTGTATAAGTCGATGCACGAGGGTGGGTCGTGATAGTGACCATGGGAAAAAAGACTTACCCGCCAAGAACGACAGCACCTGTACCCTGGATGTCATCGTTGAAGCACCGGTACTTGTTCCGGTAGCGGTCGAGGTAGTTGAAGGCCTTCTCGCTCTCAAAGTCCTCGAACTGGACAAACATTTCGGGGTACACCTCGGCGCAGGCCTCCATGAACTCGTCCATGAACTCCTGCTGCTCAGCAACAGGAACACGCTTCGCGCGGATGCCCAGGTACAGAGGGTCCTTCAAGTTGGTCTCGTTTGCCGTGCCGCAGTCAAGGACGATGGGCAGGGTCTTCTCAGGGCGGATACCAGCAGCGCCAGTGTACAGGGCCAGCTTGCCAATCTATTGGTGAGACGTTAGTGTGTTTCTCATGCGAGGAAGAGATGGTGTGAAGCAACCACGGCGGCTTAGAAATAGCGCCGTGATGGTGCAGAGACTTGGTCGGAAACTTACGGGAATGCCGACACCGTTGATGCCCAGGTCACCGAGACCCAGGATGCGAGAGCCGTCCGTGACGACGCAGATGTCAGGCTTGGGGTACGGCCAGTTGCGAAGGATCGTCTTCATGCTCTTCCGCTGCTTGATGGAAATGTACAGAGCCTCGGGACGCGTGTACAGAGTCGAGTACTGCAGGCAGACGTCGCCAATGGTCGGGGTGTAGACAAGAGGCATCATCTCACGAGCGTTGTCAATGAGCAGGCGGTAGAACAGGTCAACGTTCTCGCCCTTGAGCGTCGACAGGTACAGGTACTTGTCGATGTTGGTCGGGCGCGAGCGGATCATCTTGAGGGCACGCTGTGTCTGCATGTACAAGCTCTCCATGGTGTGGGGGACGAGGCCAGTGAGGTTCTTGGCCACGCGCTGGTCAGGCGTGAACGAGAGGCCTAGACGTCAGTGTGTGTTGAGAGTATCATGAAGAGAGAGAAGACTCACCCTTGTTCCAGTGGGCCTCCTGAAGGACCTGGTAGCCCGATGCCTCGGATTCAGAAATGTACTCGGTCATCTTCGTCTGTTGGACTTGTCCGTAGTGATCTTGTGCGTAACCCCGGTGTTGATCAAGAGAGGCCATCTTCATGGCATCCTCGATGGCGGAAATGTCGACGGAAGCCATTGGATTTAAGGACGTGAGGCGACGGGTGGAGGAGATGGAGAGACGCTTGCCGAGCGTGGTCGAGTTGGAGGCCGTGTGGTGGTGTGTAGCCGACGAGTGCGACGAGCGCGCGGACGACGGGGAGGACGAGCGAGGTGTGGATGCGTCTGAGCTGGCTGTGCTGTAGTAAGACGCCATGGGCATCGTCGGGGAGACAGTTGAGGTAGCACGGGATGTATACTTGAGAGAAGTCGAATGAGAAAAGGTACGAGAATGAGGAGAAGATATAGTCGACGCCGAGAAAGCAGCGGGTCTGTTCAAGACAGACGAAGCAGTGCGACGAGAACGACCAACAGGCTTGCGCAGCAAGAGCTGGAGGTCGGACGTGGCGTCGGACGGAGAGGGCGTAGAGGAAGACAGGGTGCAGTACGAGAATCCGCAAGGCGGAGTCGGGAGGCTAGAGCGAGATGGGGGTGGAGTAGCACGAGAATGGGGAGGAGAAAGAGGAGAGTGGGATGCAAAAGCTTTGGAAAACGAGGATGAAGAGACAGTCGAATGGTGCTGGCGTGTTGTGCGGCGGAGGAGGCCGTTATAAGTGCCCGGACGAGAGGCGGCAGGCTGCTGGGCCCGGCCCAACGACGCTGGTAATCTCATCATGGTTGCCAAATGGGTTGCAACAGGGGGTCGAGACAAGCGATGGCTCCTCGGATTCTCCTGAAGATGCCCGACTCCAATGCGTCAAACAGAGGTCGAGAGGGGGCGCGTGCGAGACGGGGGGGCTGTTTGGGGGAAGAGGGGGTGGGAGATTGGGGCGAAAAGAAGCAGGAACGACGTGAAGAAGGAGTGGAGAGTGGTCTGGAACGAGCACGGTGTGTGTGCGACAATGCGACCGCTCACGGAAGGTGATGGGATGAAGACGACGAGAGAGAAGAGGGGAGAGGAAACAGGAGAGGCGGCGGCATGCCGTCGGAGGCGTGTTTCAGTAATGTAATCGTTGCACAAGCCTAGCCTGTATCCTCTTTTGCTTCCTTCTCTATGAGAAAGTTTATTTCCAAATGCAAGCAAAATAGCACTGAGCTACGGAGTACGAAATGAATGCAGCATTGAGGATCAACTTTACTGGGGCCGATGTGCAACAATAGGCGCTGAAAGTCCTATGATGAGCTGACGATAATATGAAAGACAGGTTGAACGGCCATTGAGTCTTCGGAGTCATTCGTGCCACAATAGTGGAGCCAAGGGTATGCGTACCAGGTACTTGCACGACATCCCATCGGTCGCGTCAACAGCACATGCGTGCCCTTTTTGGTTTTTCAAAGCTATCAAAGCTGCTGAGACACACTTGTAACAGTGCACACCAAAGCTTGACAGGCTTGGCCTGCAAAACTTCCGGAATCACCCGGGACGTTGAAGTACCCGGAACTTTGGGCATATAAATTATATTTATTTACACGTGGAGCCAAGCCTTGCATCTTTTTTCTGTTCAAAATACAGTGGGTCAGGGCCCATGCACGCGATTCCGCCGTAGAAGACAGAACGGGGCATTTCAGGAACGGGGCAGATGGAGAAGAGGCAACCGTCGTCTAAAATGTACGAAAAGAGCAGAAAACGTCGAGACTCAACGTGCCTGCCTCAGTTGGAAATAGGAAGGAACAAGCGGCTGTTGGAATAAATCGAGCGGACAAAATGCAATACACGAATGGATTTAGAGGGAGTGTTATCATTTGTAGCTTTCGTCGCTGTATTGCAAGCTAACTGTGAAACCAATGCATAAACGAACCAGACTGGGACATAATCCGTAGTCTTCGTTGCGTCGACAAACACTGGTCACTGCTCGTGTGATCACTTTTACGCGGGCACCTGACACAGCGGCGGCCAACAGCGCTTGCTCACTTGCTATTGCCCGTGCTGATTTTCCTTCTCATAAAGTCTTACGGAGTACGTACCCTGGTTGGAGAAACACAGTGGCAGCATGGGCGAATGTCCCATACTGCGCCTGCATTCTTGTTCCGTTGCCCGTCCGTTGCATGCTGGTTTCCGGAGTCATACGGCACATGCGACGGGCCGGGCGTCAGCCAGTGTGGGTTTTGAAGAGAAAAGAACCCGAAAGAGGAAAAAGTGGTCAAAATAAACCCTTATTATCAATTTAATGGAACTGGCCTAGATTCGTGAGGGGGCTGGCCATAGGACTTTTGCATTGAGACAGGCAATTTTCATTTCTCCCCGCCAGGATAAACAAAAAGCAGATAGACCGAGTGCCTTGTTCTGAGAATACTGGCAGGCAATGCAGTTTTCCCTGAAATCTTTGATCCGCGAACTTGCGTCTTCAAGCGAATGTGGAAATTTCTGACAATTGCTCGAGAGCCTTGCCCCAGATTCAGCTAACGAGGGGCCACTCTCCCGGATCGCTTGAGATCAGCCAGCATTCTATTTACACTAGATGATGGACAGCCACCCAGGCACCGAATCGCAACAGAAGAACCATGTACTGTTAAGGGCATACCGGACGGCAGATGCCCGATGCCAGACGGAAGTCCGCCTCTGCCTAGCATAGGACTTTTCTGTGCATAGCTTGATTTGAAATAATTTTCCTGAGACGGTTGGAAGGCATTTTCACGCCGAATCTAGAAGCCCACCCCAGCCCGATATAGTAGAAAAAGTTTGCAGCCACGAAAATAAGTAGGAGCACAGGGTAAGGTGTATTCTGTGTGACTAATTCTAAAAATATACTTGAACTTTTGGGGAATAAAAGTGGCCTGTATTTTTGTTACGGAACTCGTATCTCGAATTTCAACTGGTGGCAACATTTCGTAATCTCAAAGGAAAGCATCACAATGGGCTATTCAGGAGTAAATGTAAATGTAAATTATATTTGCAGTCTCTTGTAACACGTATGATACTGTAAAAGGCTAAAAAATCGAGAGAAAGGAACATCTACTACGATGCACGTATTGCCGTGCTAGGTGGTATCAGTGGCAGGGAAACCACATGCCAAAATGGGAAGTTCGTGATGGTAAGGAGCTTGAGGACCGGGCCGCCTCCGAGGCGTAGGATTAAAGACAACGTATTGAGCGCTCTTTCGAAATCGTTTACGGGAATTCATCGTATTCCACTGGAGCAGGAAATATCAAGTGACGAGCTTCGGAAGTCCTTCACTCGGCGTCCTGCTTTCCGAATCATTCGAAGTCATATTTTTCGCCATCCCGTTCGTGGGGGCCTTGAATATCGCGATACTCGTTTTTGAATTGGCCCTGAGGCCCGACATCTTCCGGTAATCCTTGTAAATAAATATATATATTTAGTAGCAAAGGTGATAGACCAGGCATCCACGCAAACAGGCATCCAAGCCTTGTGGCGCTTCGGAGGTTGATAGGTTGGGCTGCGATCCTTCTCCTCACTTCCGGGATGGTACACTGTGAAAAAGTGACTCTTCTAAGTAGCCTTCGGGAAGCCGTTAAGTGTATTTCGAGTCCTGCAGGGGCTCAGCGCAGATCTCCACCAGGCTCAAACGAGATTTGGCTTCTCCATTCTGTTTGAAGACAGCTCTCCGAGATGCTCCGGAGTTTCCCAGTGATTAAGTATATTTACGTATGCATCTCTGTTATGTGGCGTTGGTAATAAGAACAATTGGCTGTGTATATATATTATTTTTCTAAATATATATTTATAATCGAGCGGCCACGCCGACGTCAAGATGATCAATACCGATATTCTTCCAAGAGATCGGTCGAGCTGCTCCAACGTTAAGGTGAACGCGCCCAATTCCAGCATCGCCCGCTGTTTTGCTTTGCCTTGAAATTTCGAAACTACGGAGTAAATATACTCCGTACATTTGCTCGGCAGGGCAACGTCTCGTTTAGTTGTCCGCAGGCACCCCTTTTGTCCGCAACTGAGCTGTGTCCGTAAGAAATCGGAAACATGTGTGGGATGTCGCGGCCACTTCCAGGTGAGACGGCCAATACCACCCGTTGCATTACGACCTCCGACTCCTGAGACTCTGCCAGGCAACATGCAACAGTAGCAACCATCCCAACTTGTTTCCAGCCCTTGTAGCCTGTTTCCTATCCATGCTCGTGTCAGGCCAGCGTCTACGGAGTACCGTAAATATATACGTTATTGCTTCTATCGGAATGTCGCGGGTAGGCCAACTGATCGATGACAATATATGTACTCCGTATACATGGACTAGGCCGAGGACCTGTAGTAGTCGCAGCACGAGCATGTTAATACCCATGACGAGAATGCATACATATCCATTATCGTGTCTCTGGTATATTATTTCCGTTGGCAGTGTTGAAATTTTCACGTAGGAATTGTGTACTTGGGCATCTTCAACCCATATCATTACTAATTAAAATAAAACCAAAAAGATCATGGAAAACCCAACCCCAAAGTAACGCAGTTAAGTCCATACTTTAAAAACACTCATTTAAAATGCACAAAATACATGGAAGATAAATACTCCATGCGGCTCACAGTCCAGCCTTACCACCGGTCTCGGCCCACGGGGATGTGACCGAACGGTAGACGCCGACTAGGCAATATGTGCTGTTTAGTTCAACGTCGCGAAGCAACAAGGTATCCGAACACCGGCCGAGTTTCTCAATCGAGAGCCGTGTGAGGTTTGCGCCTCCGCATGGCCGTTTCGCAGCTTACAGTACCCCAACGTGCGGCAGCCGGCCCATTGGACGCTGCAAGTATCAGACAAAGCACGGGAAGAAGGCAAGATCTGGGGAACTGGGGTCGACCGGCTGGGTCCTTGGGCCGAGTGTGGAGAGCGGCTTCCCTCGGCACCGGCTTTAAGCAGATTTCTGGGACGCAGAGTCCCCACGCCGCGTCGATTGTTTTAGCTCAACCGTCGCCGTTTGATCCAGATTTGATTTTACACGCGGTGTTTTCGAAAATCCGGGGAAGCTCGGGGTGCCGCCCGATCCCTTCCCGCGGGCCAGGGAACACACCTGCACTGATACACGGAGTAGATGGCTCGGTATCACATGCACCAAGGCGGTGAGACGATGTGCGGCCGCACAAACGAAACCATGCCCACCCGCCCCTTGAATGACCACCGGCATCGGCTCATACGTGCCTATGCGTCCTAGGACTTTGCTGAAGACCGGGACTGTCTGAGATGACCATTGGAAACTCGGGATACACCGGCCACGGCGGTCTGTCGCGCGTCGTTGGTGGCGACGAGGAGAGTCCTACCGGCAAGACAGTGCATGCCATACCTCGCCTCGAGGTCGAAGGCTGCCGTTCGCCTTGGCAATGCTGATCGACCGAGGGCGTGTCTCAGCCGGGGTAAACGCGGCGTGGCGGTTGTGACCAAATGCGAGATGCCGTGATTACCCCATGAATCCCGAAGGGGTCAATCTGCTAGTCAATGCACTGCTCAACTAATAAGCCACAGTGCACGCGGTGACTGTGTACTGTTTCGTAGGACTTCTTGTCGGTTGCTCACTGGTCATAGCATGAATCTTGGAGCACGAACGAATATACAAAGCCGCTTACCCGCGTGCTCATCAGCATGCCATACCCCGGAAATAACTGGTGAAATAGAAATTACAGCGATTTATTGAACTATTAGATATTAAGATTCCATCTCCAAAAAACGGCAACGCGACCCGGATATCAACAACCAAAAACCAAAACGCAAAAGCAGTCGGAACAACTCAAAGAAGAGTCTACCATTTGGCGTTGTTGATCGAGCGCAGGCCCGCGGCAAAGTCCGAAAGGTGCTGGGTCATGAGCGTCTTGGCCTTGAACATGGCGATCATGAAGCTGAACAGGCGCATCGAGCCCATCTGGCCAGTGCCGCCGCCGGGACCAATCGAGACACCAATCATGATATCTTGGGACGCCTTGTACTCCTTGAGCGGCTGCTTGGCCAGGTGCAGCTGGAGCTGCTGCGAGAGCACCTGCAGCTGGTCGTCGGCGTTCTTGAGCGACGGCGACTGCAGGTTGGAAGCGTCGCCGGCGACAAAGATGTTGTCGAAGCCCTCGGCCTGGAAGGTCGTGCGCGTCTTGACACGGCGGTGGGTGTCAAGCAGCGTAGCGGGCAGGAACTGGGTGTTGTAGACAGCACCGAACGCGGGGATGTAGGCGTCTGTCGTCAGCTCCTCGGTCTTGCCGTTCTTGGTCAGGGTCAAGACGGTCTTGGAGCCGTTCTCGACGGCACTGGCAACGCGCGTGTTGGTGATGACCTTGACGCCGAGCGACGCAAGCTGGCTGGCTGCCTGCGACTGGACGCTTTCCTTGATGTTGTACACGCCCAGCGGCGCGGCCTCGCTGACGATCAACACAATGTCCTTCTTGTTGGGGCCCTTGCCGTAGGCAGCGCCAAGCTCGCCCGCGGTCTCGACACCGGTCATGCCGCCACCCGCCACGACAATGTGCTTGGCGGCCTTAATGGCCGAGCGGTACTTGGCCAGGGCGGCCTTGGTCGCCGCAACGCCGCCGCCCGACACAATCTTGAAGGGCACGCCACCGACAATGTCGGAGCCCGTAGCCACAATCAGCGTGTCGTACTTGACCGACGTCGTGCTGGTGCTGTCGAGCAGTGCAACCTCGACGGTCTGGGCGGCCGGGTCGACATTCTTGGCATGGCCGAGCACCTGCTGGAAGCGGTCGCCGTACTTGCTCAATGCCTTGGTGAAAGGGGCAAAGAGCTGCTCATCGGCAAAGCCGGGACTACCCTTGGCAGCCTTGGGGTCGCTGGACGGCAGCACACCACGGACGGAAGCGACGTTCCAGAAAAGGGCGTCGTTGGGTGCAACGAGGATGACCTTGAGGTTGGCCACCACACTGGCGGGCGTGTGCTTGAGCAGGTGGTGCACCATGGCGACGCCGACGTAGCCGGCGCCGAGGACAACGACAGTGTGCTCCTGAATGGCCATCTTTGGCAACGGGATCGATTTGGGTCGGAGGAAGAAGGGTACGGTAGCGAGAGCGAGGATACCAGGTAAAATGTAGTAGGAGTAAGGTGCGAGTGTTGCAAGTGCGTCCATAATTACAAGAGTCGGCTACATGAGAGGGTGCGAGGCTGGTTTATATGGAGGACGAGGTGGCGGCTCCTCGAGGCTGGAGTCGAGGCCTGTCGTCAAATTGCAAAGCCTTGGAGTGCAAAACATTGCTGGACCCTGCCAGTCATCTTTGTCAGCTCCTGCCTTGCAACATAATCAAAGAAAAGGTTGCTGGACCCTGTCGTTCCTCTTTGTCAGCTCTTGCCTTGCAGCATAATCAAAGTGGAGACCTCAGCCTTCTCGAAGTTGCTAGTTGAGTTTTCAAGAAGCCAAAATCGTCCGTTGCGGACGAACTCTGAATGGTTGCTCGGACGAGTCCACTGATAGCACTTGGTCTAACCAAGCCCGTCCGTGCGGTCGAGACCCGAAGCTAGTTAAGCCCGTCCGATGTCAGTAACACAACAAAATGAAAGGCGCAGATTGTCTAAATATGGGAGCGCCACTGTCGACGTTCAGGGACATATGCGCGCGCGGGATCCCAATTAGGAATAGCGCAACAATTTGACACATGGGCGCTCGACCAACGAATGGTACCTGCGTCGGGTATCTCCGCTAAGCGAGTATAAATATTTAAGCAGCTTTTTAACCATTACAAATATGACTGAGAATTTTTTTTCGCCATGGACAATGGACTGACTGCTGAGCCGCCTTTTTTCCGTATCGGGAAACATGGCGGGAAGGCCCTTGATGACTACTCCGAAGTGGTATGGTGGTGAGGGACACATGTGCAAAAGTATACTCCGTATTTAGAACGATGGATGACGGGAAATTACACTACTCCGTATTAGACCTTGGGCCAGGGCATTACGAGAGCCAAGGGCGCATCACATGTGACCCGGGCTTCGATTGCCGTCGCTTTCTCGGCAGTGCTTGCAACTGCGGGAAGAAGGAAACCGTGGATCTATGGATCTATTTATGTTTACTCAAATAAATATACTATATAGATCACGTGTCCCACGTGGCAGTTGCCGTCTGTGTCGCCGTGGCGCCGCAGTGCTGTTTTCGTCGACGATGAAGGAAGGAGCAGCCGGAGGTCATGGGGGGCACAACAAAAGCAGCGCCATCGACGCGATCAGAGCCGGGGTTGAATCTTGCTTCCGTCCGAACCGATTCAGTCCAGCAGGTTATCATCACATTTGCATCCATACCGGCATGACACAGACAGGCAGCGATGTTGTCTGCGGACTGCTGTTTCATTCATACACCAGCCACTTAGAAACATCATTTCAAATCTAGCGAACCATCCTCGTCGCCCAACATGAGCTTCCAAACGCTTGCCGCTGGATCTCTCTTACAGACCGCTGCCGACGCAACCCTCATGCCGAGGTTTGGCACTGATGGCGGGCCCCAGGCACTGGTACAGCCCAAAGCTGCAGAGAGCGACAGCGAGACCCGGTCCGGACACCACAACGCCGACACCGGCCTCATCTCTCTCGGGGCTGTTTTGCTTCTGATTCTGCTATGGTGCACCACCAAGACCATCATCCACAAGGCGTCGAAAAAGGATGCCACGAATGAAAAGCCCAAGCACACGCACAAACGGACCAGATAGCGCATGCCCGCGATCATTGGGCGCCTCAGAGGCCATTCTTGCACACCGGACATTGAGCAGGGCAACGTGTGCTAGAGACCCGAGTCTGTCTTGACGAGACAGCACGTCCGCCCGCCCAGTTCCGTCTACAGCACCGACACCAGACAGCCCTTCAACGATGGCTTTGCCCGGCACCCCAGACACCTCATCCAGTCAAGCTTTGGCCGTAATGTCGCGCTTGGCCTGGCCGGAATCCGCGGCAGTGACTGCTCGAGACACTCCCAAGACACGCAAGTGCACTCGCCACGATCGGCATCCCTGACCCACAGCCTGGCGACCGAGGCTCTCAACATGGCCCGGGACTCGTCTGACCAAGAAAGGCACAGTGGCCAGCCGTCACTGTGTGCGTCACGCATCGGAAGCTCTCTGTTTGGTTGCCCCCCCACTGCACATGGCGATGCGAGCTTCCAAACTCTTGATATGCCTAGCCAACCAAATCTGGGCCATTTGAGAAATGTTGTCATCAGATCCGTGCCGCCTCCCGAGCCCGACGAGTACCTTGATGCTGGAATCGAGCCCTATTTCGACCAACATTTTTTACGCGGTGGCCGTATCCCCAAGGACTACAACTCTGACCTGCGCATTTCAAAGTGGCTGCGTGTTCGGCTCTTCTTTTATAACATCGGCCAGTGGTTTGTCAAGGCCCCGAACGAGGAGAGACGAAACAAGAAGGCCGCCAACTTTGAGCCTCTGAAGGCGAAGGAGGGCCAGCGCGACTTTGAGTACCACTACACAGTGCCCGTCCCTGGCCGCCCAGGAACACAACTTGCCCCGCCACCGCCTGCTGGGTAGACGTACAGCGGGAATGTCGGAACCGAGCAAACAACTGGGAGCATGCCGAGCGTCGGGAACGCAGGAAACGAAGAGAGCACCAAAGGGACTGTCAACGATACTACAGACAACGCCCAGAACGGCAGGCTTGTCCCGCGGATCAACACCTCTGGCGGGAGGGGGCACTCGAGAAACGTCTCTGGCGCGTCAAGGAGCTCTGTGCGCAGTGTCCCTCCCGGCGAAGTGTTCCACGAGTCTCCCACAGATGACCTAAACAATGCGATCTAGAACGCGCAGTACCGGAGGAACAATCCTGAGGCTGGCCAGGCGGCGACGCCCATGCAGATTGCAAACGACAAAATGGTCCACGCACTGAGCTACCAACGCGTGTACAACAATGCCAGGACTCGCCCGAGCTCTGAGACCAACTCGCAGCCGAATGAGACATTCACAAAGACCGCGTTGGTGGCTCACGCCGATCCTGTGGTCGGGCCACTCGAACTAGGGGCGGCGCCCGAGAGCGTGGCCGGAGGGGTTTTGGGTCTTGATGCCAACGACGAAGAAGCCGAGGGCGGAGAGAAGGAGTGAAGTTGTACTTGTTGGCAGAAGCCTGGAGGAGGACATGCTTAAACGCTTTAGAAAACAGCTCTAGGCCGTTTGTGCCCAATTCATTGTATTTTTAAGAAAACGAACGACAATGTTGTCAAGAGAACTGACAAGGCTGCGTAGAAAGTGGTTGCATGCAATTGGCCCGAGCCTTGCGGTGGTAGCTCATGGACCCACTTTAACTTTTCTCAGTTCGCGGCCCGCATCGGATCGTCACCAGTCTTGTCTGTGCTTTGATGCGAAAGCCCGACTGTCAACGACACCTCACACACGACCGGACCAATGGCGACATCAATGCCACCCGCACCCTCGGCATCGACCCCCTCTGGCGATAGCACGCCCGCGGCGCCTGGTGCGCAGCCGGCGCTCGAGTTCAACGGTACACCACCGTGGGCACACTACCTGTGCATTGCGGTGTCGGTGCTGGGCCCGGTGGGCCTGGCGCTGCCGCCGCGGCGGATGGGCATGCGCAGCCTGGTGCTTGTGGGCGGGACGTCGATTGCGACGTCGCAGGTGGTGTACGACTACACGGGCGTGTCGCTTTTTGGGCGCTTTGGGCAGCGCGCGCAGAGCGCGGTGGAGGCGTCGACGAGCGGGCTGCCGGATGCGGCGCTGCAGCGGCAGGCGGCGATGCGCGCAGAGAAAGAGCGGCGCGCGGCTCTCGCTCAGGCGCAGGCGGCGGGCCAGGCGCCGGCAGATCCGCGGGCGGGCGACTCGGCAGCGGAGGCGGCCGAGAAGACGCGGCTGCAGAAGCTGTGGATGGGCAACGAGGGCAAGGACTGGGTGCAGCAGCGGGCGCAACACGAACGCGAGACGCTGGACTCGGGCGGCAGCTACTGGGACCTGATTATGGAGCAGATTGGTGAGGCGGTCGAGCAGCTGCTGCCCAACAGCGTGAAGCCGGACGCGTCGCAGCCGGACGACAAAAAGGACGGCAAGAAGTAGCCGGCCATGGCAACTTTGGGCTTGGTCACGTTTGCTTTACGGACTATGAACGATTCAATTTCACCAAGGCGGCGTTTGGGCAGTGTATATAGGAATGCAAGATTGTCTTCTCGGGCGATTGGATCACGTTTCCATCGGCATGGAAGGCTGTACACAGGGCCTTTTGGATGCACGTGAAACGCGGGCTGGCTGATCCTGCTTAATTCAAGTACGAAACCGGTGCCTTTGGACGAATGGTCGTCGGTCTAGATTGTGTCGTGTTGAGCCCGGCAACATACGAGCCTAGCATCTGAAACAGCTGCAGACTGGCCTTTGGCCAGTGCCATGGTGTCCTGGTGTCCTGGTGTTGGCTGGACGAAGAGCCCTGCTCCGTAAAATACGCCCAGAAGCCGCTCGCTAATGGGCACGCAAGGCATATCGATACGAGCAATCGTTCAAGCAGAACGCCCAACCAAGGTCGGTTGCAGTGTTGGCGCTGCCGGGCAGCCTTGAAAATTGGCGCCACGACGTCAGTGCCACGCGTCACCGGTGTATTTGAAGAAATACTATTTACGCGCCTGGGCGGAGGCGCTGACACCATGCGCAGTGAACTCGATCTGGAGATTCGAGGTACCGTCTCTGAATTCCTTTGGACATGTTTGAATTTTTATCCATCGGGCCCGTCTGATCTTTCAAATTAGGAATCCTGTCTCTTCATCTCCGACCGGGCTCCGTCTGTCGCCGTGCGCGTGTTGCAAGGTGCTGTGGTAGTCTTGTGCCCGCCCATGTCGTGTGCCTCATATGAAACAGTGACATTCAAGGCTTCTCTCGCCTTACTCGAGTGGAGCAGCAGTGCGGCGAACTAAAACACCGACTTGTGATGGAGAAGAGAAAGAGCGCAAATGCAGTGTCGCGTGTACGGAGTACCTGTGGCTGGTGCGCTGTTCTAAAAACAGAATACGGGCGGCACAGTGTGCTCATGCAAAGGTTGTGAATTCATGCGCCGTAGCAGACGATTTACCCACTTTCTGTCCAACGTTTCAACTTCAGGGCCCTCAACTTCCAGGGCCTTTGGCTGACATGTCGGCCATGGGCTAAAAGGGACAGGCTCTGTCTGTTGCCAGATGCAGGCTAGCGCATTGGGCTGAGCACAGCCGTTGCACAGCCATCGTGAACAGTGCTCCTTCTCCAGGACCCAGGCTCTCTGCTCGTGTTGTCTGTTTGCAGCGGCAAAAGGCAATTTGATTGATAACCGTGCAGCCACTTGGCCACCGTGCAGGGTTGGGCCAGCAGAACTGTGCACAAGCCGGCAGTGAAGCCCACGGACCGCGTCATGTGCCGCAGCCATCATTGATTCTCTGATCATTCCGCCGTTTCTCCAGTTTTCAGACGCCCTGTTCCAGGTCCAAACCGGCCGCCGCATCGCAGCCTCCTCCAGCTTTTTTCTTCGTCCACTTTGTCCTCTGCACTCCTGGCTCCGCCATCGCTCTTTCCCTGTCCGTTCTCACTGCCTTTTCCTTTTGTGTACTATATTCCAGCCCGGTCGCTCTTGACGTTTTTGCTCGCCTGCCCGCCTGCTCGCCTGCTCCCAAGCAACCGCCGGTCCTGCGCCTACTTCGTTCGTACTCTATACGGACACCAAAGCGAATTGAACAACAAGCGCTTTGCCCCTGAACGGAAACGGGCCTAGCAGACCACGACTCGTTGCGACACATCCAAGAGCACCGTCGCACGTTGATTATTCCATTCGAAATTCCGGCACTGTTCCATCTCGCGCGCCATACGAACTGCGACAACCAGGCGTCTGCCACTCTCCTTCCCAACAGCTTTGGCTGCCTCGAGCCTCACCTCGACCCATCAACCCAGCACACACACACATCATGTCGCGCCAGTACTCCAACGACTACCAGCACGGCGGCGCCTACGGCGGCGCCTACGGGTCGCAACCGGCGTACGGCGGCGAGCGCACACAATCGCCGTACCAGGCCTACGACCCGCCGGGGCTCCCGCCACCGTCCACCAACGCCTCCTCGACATACCTCGGCTCCATGCCGCCCGCTTACACAGCATCGCCGTCGCCCATGGCGTCCTCGCAGCACCTGGCCGACCCCGAGCGCGGCGACGCACCGCGCCATTACGGCAGCTACAGCCAGTACAGCGGCAGCGGCAGCGGCAGCGGCCACGGCCCTAGTCGCACCGGCACGATGCACAACAATCCGGCAAACCCGTCGCCCTTTGACACTGTGTTTGACGACCACGCGTACCCCGCAGCGGCGCGGCACGGGTCTGGCGCCGACACGTCCTACTACGGCTCGGGCGGCCCGCACGGCAGCTCACCGTCGGAGGAGACGGCGTTTGCGGCGGATGGCATCCCGCTGCGCGACCGCAGCAAGGCCCAGGGCTCCGAGGCCGTAGAGAGCATGCCGGACCATGTGTATGACGCACCACAAGGCCCTGCAGCCGGTGCTGCGGGGGGCGCAAGCCGCGCCAAGGTGCGCTTCGGGCAGCTCGGCATGCTGGGGGCCAACAACCGCAAGCGCATTCCGTGGGTGGTGTACACGTTGACGCTTGTGCAGATTGCCGTCTTTATCGGCGAGGTTGTCAAGAACGGGCTGGCGACAGGGTCGCCCATCATGATCAAGCCGAGCTTCAACCCGATGATTGGCCCGTCGACGTATGTGCTGATCAACATGGGGTCGCGCTTCGTGCCGTGCATGCACAATGTCAATGGCGTGCAGTCGTCGACGACAATCATCAACTGGCCGTGCCCCAACACGACGACCAACGACGCGACGGACGCGAGCAACATGTGCACGCTGTCGGAGCTGTGCGGGTTCGGCGGTGTCGCGGAGCCGGCGTACGACGGCAACGCGGACCAGACGCCCGAGCCGAACCAGTGGTTCCGCTTCATTGTGCCCATGTTTCTGCACGCCGGCCTGATCCACATTGGCTTCAACATGCTGCTGCAGCTGACCATGGGCCGCGACATGGAGCGGTCGATTGGCCCGATCCGCTTTTTCCTCGTCTACATTTCGTCGGGCATCTTTGGCTTTGTCATGGGCGGCAACTATGCGGCGACGGGCATCTCGTCGACGGGCGCGTCGGGCTCGCTGTTTGGCGTTATCGCGCTGACGCTGCTGGACCTGCTGTACTCTTGGCGCGACCGACGCAACCCGAAGAAGGACCTGCTCTTTATCCTGCTGGACGTGGTCATTTCCTTTGTGCTCGGTCTCCTGCCCGGCCTGGACAACTTTTCGCACATTGGCGGCTTCATCATGGGCCTGGCACTGGGCATCACGGTGCTGCACTCGCCCAACGCGCTGCGGCGGCGCATCGGCGAGGCGCCGGCGTACGCATCAGTGACGAATACGGGGGCGCACGGGGGCTACTCGCTGGAGGCGCTCAAGTCGTCGAGCTTCTTCCGCAGCCCGGTGGCGTTCTTCAAGGGCCGCAAGCCGCTGTGGTGGTGCTGGTGGCTGCTGCGGGCGGGCGCAATCGTCGTCGTGGTGGTCGCGTTCATCCTGCTGCTCAACAACTTTTACTACTACCACAACACGTGCAGCTGGTGCAAGTACCTCAGCTGCCTGCCAATCAACAACTGGTGCGAGATTGGCAACCTGCAGCTGACGACGACGACGTCGAAGCGCGACGTCTTTGCGGCGGCTGCGCCACTCCTCGCGCAGGCGTTGTAGGCTTACGATTATGACTTTTGGTGGCTCTGTTTCGCTTTCGTTTGTGATGCATTCTTGGACTCGCATACATTTTGGCTGTTTGGGTATACTGATTCTAATGACACGCAATCCTGCACCTGTTGTGTGTCTCTGCTGTCTCTGCTAGTAGTATTCGTATTCTTGTTCGTTCTAAGGCTCCACGATCAAATGGGCGACGCGGCTCCGCCAGCGCGGCGGCAGAACGCCATGGATGGCCGCGACCTGGCGACGGCCGGCGACGCCCATCATCCAGACGGGGCGCGCGGGCAGACGCGCGGGGTCGGGGACGAAGCTGCCGGTAAACTCGTAGGGGATCCAGAGCGAAAAGTAGAGGGCGAGGCAGACGAGAGCGCGCGGGCGGCGCTCGCCAAGGCGGCGCTCGAGCTCCTCGGGGAACCAGTAGGCAGCGGCGGCGAGACGGCGGCACACGGCCGGCATCGACTCGTCGGGGCGCCGGAAGGCGGCCGCGCACCAGCCAATGTAGGAGAGAGTCTCGACGTACGGGCGCAGGACGTCGTCGCGGTCGGCGCGCGCGGCCACAGACGCCTCCTCGCCGAGGCCGGGCTCGGACGGGTCGGCACGCTCGAGCGGCTCGTCGAGCAGTGCCATGTACGGCGCGGCCCAAGAGGGCGCAAAGATGTCGACGGGGTCAAAGTGCGGTGGGTTGTTGAGGATGCGCGAGATGAGGCTCTCCTTGGGATCCTGGCTGTCGGCGAGGCTGTCCGACTGGTAGTACGACTGGGTCGAGTAGGACGCGGGTGACGAGGCGCTCGCGGGCGACTGCGTGTGGTGCACGTGGTGCGCGTGGTGCGCGTGCGGTGCGGCCGGGTGGAAGGCCTTGACGTAGCTGTTGGTCAGGCCCGACACCTGGCGCGCGACCTGTGGGTCACGTGGCTTGGGCGGCATGTCCAGCACGCCGCGTGCAATGTCAATGACCTGCATGGCGCCGCGGCCCATCTGCAGCCACTCGTGCGGCGGCTCCCACGGCTCGAGGCGGTCCGTCTGCACGAGCGCAAACGAGTGGTTGACCAGCAGTAGCGCGGCCGAGCCCACAGTGTCTGCAATCTCGCGGCGCTTGGCATCGTCGATAGGTGAGCCGGTGCTGGTGGGTCGCAGGGGCTGGAGCTGGGGTTGGGGCGGTGCTTGGGGCGGTGCTTGGGGCGGTGCTTGGGGCGGTGCTTGGGCCGGCTGGGCGACGGGAATGTGCGGTCCCGGCAGTGCTTGCGACACTTGCAGCGGGGCTGACATGTCGTGCGAAAAGGATGGCTGTGGTATAGCGTATGGCCCGCGCGATGGCGGGTACGAGGGGTACGGAGGCTGTGCCAAGGGCAGTGACTGCTGCGGCATCTGGGGCAGCATCTGGGGTAGCACCTGGGGCAGCATCGGCGGCGGCGGCGGCAGCGGCAGCGGCGGTTCATCGTGCGACGTGAGACTAGCAATCGAGATGAGGCTGGCCGGTGTCCTCTGCATGGACGCGGCCGGTGATGCAGGCATGAGTGCCGGCATGGACGTTTGCATGGACGTTTGCATGGACGTTTGCATGAGTGCTGGCACGGACGCTTGCACGGACGCTTGCATGGGTGTTTGCATGGGTGCCGGTAGCGGCTCCTGGTACTGCGGCTCGTGCTTGGCCGGGCCCGTCGTGGGAAGCGGGGCCGTCTTCATCAGATAGTCGACACCTCGCCGCTGCGCGCGCAGGGCCAACGACAGGTACTGCTGGTGCAGGTCGCGGTGCTCCTTGCGCTCCTGTGCCGTCGTGCGGGTCGTGCCAAGGTCGACGCCCATCCAGACGCTGAGTGCAGCGTGCGCCAGCAGCACAAATAGAATGCTGTCGTTCTTTTCCTCCGTCGTGTCGTCGGGGTCGGGGTCCGTGATGGCGCGCGCCACCAGGTCCGTGGACCACTCGAAGCCGCTTGGCGTTGTTCCGCCCAGCGGCTGCGCAAATGTGCGGCTCTGTGTCAGCAGGTACCGGTGCAGCAGCCGCAGCTCAGTCACGCGGCGTCGACGGGTCTCGGGCAGGTCAACTGGGTCGGCCTCGTCCTTGTCGTGCTGGCCGCTTCTTTCGCTCCTTTCGCTCATGTCGTGCTTGTCGTGCTGGTCGTGCTGGTCGTGCTTGCCGGCTGCGTCTCGCCTCTTGGGTGCTGGGCTCTGTTTTGCACCGGTTGGGTATCCGTTCTCAGGCGAGTGCTCGCCTCGCTTCTGGCGCTTGGGCAGCGCGTGCGTGCGTGCCTCGCCGTCGCCCGCGTCGTGCCTTGGCCCCCGGTCGCCGCTCGTGCTACTCTCGCCATGGTAGGCACTGAAATTGTCCGATTTGTACAGGCAGTTCACCCCGTGACGCGCACACCCAGAGCACACCGGCCGGTTCTCGTCGCACTTGACGCGCCGCTGCTTGCAACGCAAGCATCCGAGACGCGACTTTTTGTGGTACAGCCGCGGTGCAGGCCGCCGCCGCGCCGGCTGTTCGCCCGGGGCCTCGGTCGAGTCGTCCATGGATGTCGCGTCGTCGCGTCGTCGCGTCGTCGCTGTCGTGTTCGCCCACCGCCTGATTCGGGACCCGGGAAACGGGGAAAGGCAGAGAACCAGGAGGGAACTAGGTGAGGAAAGCGAGACCGACGCGACGCTTGCATGTGAGTCGAGTTATCGGAACAAAAGCGGAGAAAGGTGCATGTTGCTCCGACTGTGTTGTATTCGCCTAACTGCACCGCCAATCGCCTCACTATCAATCGAACAATGTCCGCCCCAATCCCGCGCTGTCTTTTTGTCGCCGCCGCCGGTCTTTTGCGTACGGCTATCGAGCGATGTGAGAGCCCGCCAATCTGTGCATTTACTGTGCGTTGATTGCCTCGTGCGACAGTAACTGGAACGTTCATGGGCCGGCACGCCCATGACCTATGAGATCCTGGTACCAACTCCTGCCCTCAGCCCAGTACGGAGTAGCTCGGCTCGGTTGCTATTGTTCCGTCGGTAAACTAGCGCGCCCGAGAAACATGACTAATCTTCCGAGCGTAAAACACGGGTCAACCAGTCAAAAAGATGTTTACGCAAATTTTAATCCAAAGCAATCTAAAAACGCCAGTCAAATGCTCTGATACTACATATGGTCCGGAGATGTCGTGATACTGTACAATGCGTGTCGCCCAAACAAACCCCTCAGTCCGAGTGCCAATGCGCTCAATTACTTTCTCTTCGCCTGGATGTGCTCAGCCGCAGTGGCCTCGTCCGGCGGCGTAAAGACATCAGTCCACTTGAGGTCCTCGTCCAGGCCGTACACCCGCAGCGGCTGGTTCTGCGCCTCCTTGTCTTTTTTGAGGCGCATCCGACGACCCTTGGCGCTCAGCTTGTACAGACGAGCCAGGTAGTCGCGGTTGAACTGCGACTTGGCCCGCTTGTTGCCCGCCTTGGCCTCCGCATCCTCTGCCTCCTTGTCCTTGTCCTTGTCATCGCGCGCCATTTGCGCGCGCCGGCGCCGCATGAGCATGCCGTACAGGTGGGGCGCCTTGTCGTCCTTGATCTTCTCAATCGCATACTCGACCAGCCAGCTGTCCTTGCTCGTCAGCTCGTCCGGCCGCTCCACGTAACGCCCGTTGACCTTGTTGCGCAGCGTCACAATCATGCCCAACACCTCGCCCTCCTCGTCCGACGCGGCGGGCTTCTTGTCCTTGGCGGCCTCGGTCTCGGCCAGCTCGGCCTTCTTTGTCGCCTTCTTCTTTTCGCCCCGCTGCGAGATGGCCATGAGCTCCGACAGAATCCGCTCAAAGCGCTTATTACGCGGTGCCTCGACGCCCGCATCCTCAGTCGCAGCCTCGGCCTCATCGCCGGTAGCGCCAGGTGCCGACGCATCAACCGTCGTCGTGTCGCGAGTCTGTGCGGCCTCCACCTGGTCGGCCAGCTTCATGATGAGGTCTCTCAGCGAAATGCTGTCAGACGACACCTGAGGGGCTAGGATGCCACTCGCCTCGGCAGGTGTCTCGGCGTCTCTGGCCTCGGCCGGGTCAAAGGGCGCGCCCGTCTCCTCGTCGATAATGTCGCTCTCGGGCTGCACCTCCTCGGCGGGGGCTTCTGACGCCGTTGGCGCCTCAGCCGGCGTGTCCGAAGCCGACGGAGCACTATCCATCTCAACATCGGACGGCGCAGGCTCGGCAGGAGTCACCTCGGGAGTCTCTGCATCGCGACTGCCCTCGGCAGACGGTGTGTCCGTCGGCTCAGGGGCCTCCGTCGCCTCCGTCGCCTCCGTCGCCTCTGTCGCCTCCGTCGCCTCTGTCGCCTCCGTTGCCTCCGTTGCCTCCGTCGCCTCCGTCGCCTCCGTCACCTCGGCCTCGCCCTCGGAGCCCTTGTAGATGCTCTTGGCCGCAGCCTCGGTGTCGGTGGCAATCACAGCCTCCAGGAGAGCACCCACGTACTCGCGCGTCTCCTCGGCAGACCGCCCAATCAGGAGGTCGCTCTGCTCCAGTGCATCCTCAATGGCCTCGCGCACAGACTCAATGCCCAGCGCCTCATTCTCCATCGTCTCCTCGACACGCTGCCGCATCTCCTTCCACACGCTCATGCTGAACAGCGTGTCCTCGTCGTCCTCAAAGCCCTCCTCCGCCTCGCGCTGCGCCAGCTCCTGCTGCTCCTGCTCGAGCTCCTCCTTGATGCTCTCAGCTTCGGCGTCCGCCTCGGCCTGCGCTGCCATCTTCTCAGCCGCCGCAATCACCTCCTCGGCCGTCGGCGGGCTCCCGTCGTCGTGCTTGACGCCCAGGCCCAGAATGTTGCGCTCAAACTCTTCGACCTGCTCCTTGTTTGCGCTCTGCACGGCCTCAATCTCCTCGGATGTGACCGGCTTGGCAAACACGTACATGAACGGAGCCGACGTCGACGGCCGCGTCTCAAAGTGCAGCCGCAGCGATTGGTTGGGGAAGCGCTTGGTCGCCTTGTCCAGCACCGCGTTGAGCATCTGCAGACTGACCATGAACTCGCGGTCACCAAGCGTGCGGTCGTCGGTGCCGTGCAGCGCCACGTCCATCTCGTTGATGCTAATGTACTGGAAGCCAAAGATGCGCTGCGTGTTGTGGAACGCCACGTAGATGCCATCCATGCGGCCCATGCGCACCTGCAGCGAGTACTTGAGGAAGGCCGAGCGGATCATGTCGTAGTACTCGCGCTCAAACGACTCGTACTGGCCAAAGCGCGACGTGATCTCGTAGCCAAGGCCCTGCTGGAAGTCCTGCGAGTCCATGCGGATCGACACCACAGCGCGCGTCTTCAAGTCGAACATGCCCGTGCCGGGCAGGCGGCGGTCGTATGCATCCAGCTGCGACCGCATCATGAAGTCGCCAAATGTCGTGTAGTGGTACGACTCGGGGTCGTTGCGCTCCGCGTCCGTCAGCTCGTGCGAGCGCGTCACGCGGTACTTTTCAAAGTCCTCCTTGGACAGCGTCAGCAGCTTCTCCATCGACTTGCCCAACATGCTGAGAATGCTGGCCGAGTCAAACTCCTTGTCCGCGTCAATGGCGT
Organism: Ophiostoma populinum; assembly: GCA_029298855.1. NCBI lineage: Eukaryota > Fungi > Ascomycota > Sordariomycetes > Ophiostomatales > Ophiostomataceae > Ophiostoma > Ophiostoma populinum. Next base: position 841,324 of record JANSLU010000020.1, on the reverse strand, counting down.
ACGACTTGGAATCAGGCTTGTAGTGCAGGAAAATAGCCGCCGGGGCCCGTGTGATGCGCGTAAAGTTGAACGACTCGGGCTGGAAGTTACGCGACATGTGCGCCGGGTTGATGGGCCGCCACGCACTGAGCAGGAAATGGAAATGTGACAGCATGCTCGTCATGCTAGATGTCGAGCCCGAGTAGCGCATCTGGTGCTGCTGCGCAATGTTGATCAGTGTCGTGTCCTTGGACGACGTGACATACTGCTTGAGCGCGTTAAAGTCAAATTCCCGTAGCGGCATGATGGTCGCTAGGTACGGGTCAAAGTTGAACACCCGCGAATGCGGATCCTGCAAGTGGTACACGCCCGGGTTGAAGAGGGCACGGTCCAGGCCGTAGGACAACTTGGGCACCTCGCGCGTGTTGTCCTCGATCGGTGTCAGCTTAAGGGCGCGCGAGTTGATACGCGACACCCGGTACGGCGAGCCGTCGTCTTTGCCCTTCTTGTCTCTGCGGTTGGTTGAGGGAGGTTCCGGGGCCTCCTCCACCGAAGAGTCAAACTCTGTCTCCGTGACATCTTCCTCTCCCGGCACCGGGGCAGCCGGCTCAGGTTTGGATGACAACGTCGTGGTCCCACGTGGCAGCTTAGATGCTTCAAACTCGCCAGTCGTCTCAGACGGCTGCTCGACGGCAGGGCCTGCAGTGGGTTTGTTGAGAACGCGCTTGAGAAGGAAGAGCGCGTTGGTCAGTTTCTTGACCTGGGCTTGAGCATCTTGGGCAGCCAAAACGGCGGCCTTGGCAGCCTTGGCGTCGGCAGCAGCATCTGCTACCAAAGAGTTGACAACGGAAGCAGGGTTGGTCTTGGCGCCCTTCTTGTCCTTCTTCTTCTTTCCCTTGGCAACTGCGTCGCTAGCTTCGTCCACGGTGATCTCGACCTCAGCCGGCCCTGCGTCGGTCTGGCCATCCGCTTTCTGATCCGCAGAATTTTCACCGACCGCTGACTGGGACTTGATGTAAAGCGCTGCGTTGGCTGCTTTCACTGCCTTGGCAGTTTCTGACGCCTTTGCCAGCTTGGCAGTCGCTTGCTGGGCCAGCCGGTCCTGAGTAGCCTCGAGCTTCTTGAGAACACCCAGCGTCTCGGACCAGAGCTCGAGCTGCATCTTGCCGACACTAGTGTTCATAAAGGCGGCTGCGGCCGCTGCTGCTGTGTCCTTGGTGACTGCGCGGCCTTTTGGTTGTTTGCGCCCCTTCTTGGCAACTGCACTGGAGTTGCCCTTTGCCTTCTTGGTGCCTTTCGGCTTGACCTTGGAGCGCTTGGGCGCATCGTTTTTGGACTCGGTGCTCAGGGTCGCTTTTGTTGAAGCTTCGTCAGAGCCACTGTCGGCTTGGTTCAGTCTTCTCGTTGGCGTCGAAAACGGCCGAGCCTGGCGCCATTGGAGCGCAGGGCAGTCGGCCTGCAGTCTTGTCGAGCGCGCCCATCGTGGCGAAGAAGCAGATGAGACCACATGCGAACTGGAAGTCGAGAACGGCGCGAGTGAGGCAGTCTGCGGCACGGCCAACTTGCTCACGGCCACAAGGCACGATGTGCATAACTGTGCTGAAAGAGGGGCCAGGCCCGGCCGACGGCGCCCTATCAACTGATGCATGTCGTTTGGAGTGAGGCTTCAAGTTCAGTCGGAAATGCGGTGACGTGGCAGACTGTCGAGGATGTATCGTCGTGTAGTAGAACCAACGACAAGTGACGGTTTGACGTGCCTTCAATTCAAAGAAACTTTTTTTGCTAGTTTTGTTTGCAACGGCCACTAGCGCGGCCCCAAAAAGCGGGTTATCTTATCGTCCATCGGCTGTTTCTTTATCCGATTCGCACAGAATTCCTACTAATCAAACTGCGTCCGTCGTAGACTGACATCATTCATTGACTTGGCGATTGAGAAATGGTTGGTGCACACGTAGATTCGCCATGAAATACTATGGATAGAAAACAAATGATATATCAGGAAATCAACAAATACGAATCATGTCGATTCGTCAAACAAATGCTGCAACACTGACTTTGCGCCCGCAATGCTAAACCATAACAGCGCCCCCCGACTGGGCAACGCGAAAAAAAGTGATAAAATGTTTTCCGTCGCCGAAACGAGCTACAGCTGCGTCCGCTGCCATGACTCGTTGGCATATTGAATGCCCGCCTCCCGAGAGATGCTTGCCTGCTGCGGCTGCCCGGCAACATCGTACGTCTCAGCAAGCATACCGTCCGCGACGCTCATCCACAAGATATTCCCACTCTTACGGGCTTGTGCAGAGCCTGCTTTGGCACTCTTGAGAGCCTGCTCGCCCACAACATTATCAAAGAGGCGGTACCGCATCGTGTTGAGGGCAATGTTGAGGCACTGTGCGTTGCTACTGACAGTGGAACCGTTCAAGCCCTGCTGGATATGCGACTTGATGTCGTGCATAGACAGCGGCGGGTTCGTCGTGATGGCTGCCATGACAAGGCTAAAGGCCGTCTTGATTTCAGGGTTCGAGTGCGTAGAGCAAACGGCCTGCAGCTCCTCAACCAAGAGATTGATCTTGGGCTCGTCGCGCAAGCGTATGAGTTGCATGATCAGAAGACGGTTCATGGCGGCCAATAGAGTGACCTCCTGGCGTAGCAGGCCCTCATTGTTCGACGCAGACCAGGCTGCTGCAGAAGCGGCGGCGGCCGACGCAGGACCGCTGCTACCGTTGGCAGATGCGCTCAGTTCGACATCGGACGACGAAAGTGCAAGGCGCGAATCCTCAAAGATGCTCAGAGCGTCGTTGAGTTCACCCTGGCCCTGCTTCAGAACACCGCGCAGGTAGAGCGCCAAAACGTCGAGTGGGCCGTCGCGGGCCTCGGCGACAGGCGCTTCAAGTTCACGGATGCACTCGTTGACCTTGTCCCACTTGCAATGCGTCGCCGCATTGAGACCGATCAAAACCAGCAAGTACGCCGACGTGTTTGCACGCCAACGCGACTCGTTGATCGCGTCGTTCAAAAACGTCGGTGCGTTTGATTTGGCGCCTAGAGTATATGTTAGTGGAAGAAAAGACGGAATACTGCAACAAAACATACTCTGCGAGATCAATCTCAAAGACTCATTCCAGTAATCAAAACTGGTGTGGTCGTTGGCCTGCTGCTTGGGTGCTAACGTCAAGCCGCTATAGGCAAAGCCGAGAATGAAGGCTGTGACCTTGCTGAATGAGCTGAACACCAGGTAGTCGCAATCGCCGCCGGGCAGAATCACATCGTTGGTGTCGTCGCTGATAGTGTGTCCGTTGGGGTTGTTGGCATCCTTGCCTAGCGGAAGCTTTAGCAGCTCGCCAATCAGAGCCCTGTCACTACCAGAGCTCCGTGTATCCCACTGGGGTGAATCTTTGAGCTCCTCCATGCGCACCTGCAGGGTATGCAGCTTCTCCGTCAGCGCCTTTTCTTTGCTAGAAAGACTGCAGCCAAGATCCAGGAATAGCCACAACACATCGAGCTGAGGAATGTGCACCGACTGGTCGAGCTGGTACTTTGATGCAGCAGCCATGCACGTCTGAATGCGCTCCAGGACATCCGGTTCAGCCGTCCGAAACAGGGCCAGTGCATGGAGAAGTGACGCCAGCACATACACCGCATGATCCCCTAGCCGCTCTGCCAGCGTGGTTATGGCATTCAGGTTCTCAATCGCGGCATTCTCAACGGGGTTTCCACTCTGCATGTGGAACGAAGCCTTGAGGAAGCGGAAAGCATACACCCAGTGAGTATGGCGACGGTCCATACAGTCGTTGATGTGGTTCTGGATCGAAATCAAGGCAGCCTTGGGCTTGCGCCGGAACAGGACCTTCATAAAAAGGAACTGCACATAGAGCTTGAGGTCAGTCAACCGGTGTTTCTCGCATGTCGTGACAGCGCTCTGCAGTGTCGTCTCGGCTTCCATGAGGTTTTCTGTCTCGCTGCTCAGAATTGCGGCGTAACGAATCTTCATCTTGACTTCGACCCGCGGCGGGAAGCGATGGACCCGCAAGGCGTTGTCCAATGTGCCGAGGCCAGTAGACATCAGCTTGAAATATTCACGCAGGCCTTGTTCATCGCGCGACTTGGCAAGGGCGGGAGCCATCGTCTGCGCTCTTGTGAAGCAGTTGTCGGCGACACACACCAAAATCGAAGCCGTCTCGACTGCCGAGCGCCTTGGCAGACCATGGTGGCCCGTAACCACCCCACCAACACTCTTTTGGCGAGCCGCTTTCGCAGCCGCCGTTGAGGCGTACGTCGAAGCGTTTGTCTTTGCCGGCTTCTGGATGCCACCCTTGGGCGAGACCCGTGGACTGTTTTGCAGGCTTCTGTGTCCGGGTATGGGCGAAGGCGTGAACGAGGAGTTCATCTGCTTCTTGGCGGCTTTGTTCGACGCCGGCTTTGGGGGCGGCTGAATCGGAGCATCCATACCCGGCGGCGATGGCTCGGGAGCGAGCGAGATAGGCTTCTTCGCCTGTTGCGCCTGCTTCAGTTTGGTTGGCTTCAGTGCCTTTGGGGGCTTTGCCGTGGTCGTTTGCTGTTGAGAAACGGTTATCGAGGGATACAGATCGTCGTTGATGGTCTCGGGGAACGAGCTGTGCGAGGTGGGCTGTTTCTGGATCTCCAGAGGTTGAGTGTTTTGTTGTTGTGGCGAAACATGTTCTGAATGCGGCTGTGAGTGGGGTTTGGCAATGGGTTGCTCCATAGCATTGGAAGCAGGCGGCTGGTGAATTGCTGGTTGGACTGGTTGCTGAGACATGGATTGCGACGAGTGTTGACGCTGCAGGTGCTGGGAGGCGTGGTGCTGGCTATTCTGGTGCTGCAGCTGATGCTGTGGGAGCTGTTGGTGCGTGACCCCCGGAGACGAGTTCGTAAAGGAGGAAATGGACATCTGCGGCAGCACGGTGTTCTGAGGCTGGGAGTATCGCTGAGGCTGGTGCTGCTGCTGCGCCGGCTGGTGCTGGTGATGATGCTGACTTTGGAGCGGCTGCTGCGGCATGAATTGCATTGGGCTGCCAAGGTGGTTCAGTGTCGGAGACGGTGTGTGCATCGGGGCCACAGTCGACGCAGCTCCAGCCAGCGGCATCGACATGCCCGTCGGGGCACTGAGATTGGCAAGAGTCGGCGATGTTGTGGGCAACAAGTTGTGCGGAGAGGCCTGGGAAAACGAAGGATATCCGCCGATGCCGTTGTTTGATGACGTCGACTGTGATCGCTGTGCCTGGAACGGCATTCCGCCCTGCTGGGGGGAAGAGAAACGCTGGTGCGGTTGGGGCATCGGTTGGCGCTGCTGCGGCTGATTCTGCTGGTGATGCGGCTGGTGATGCGGCTGGTGTAGCGCATGGTGATGCGCCGGCTGGCGGTGCTGGTGCGGCTGGGGCAGTTGGTTGCCGAGCTGTGTGTTGAGTAGATTCGGGCTCGCGTACTGAGGCGGGAAGGTGGGCTGCTGGTACGACAGCTGTGGGCGTTGTGCAGGCTGCTGGTACTGGGTGCCGTCGGAACCGCCGAGGCCAAGTCCATCCATGTTGTTCATGCCAGCGTTGATGTTGCCGAGGCCGCCCAAGCCGTTCATGTTCCCCATGCCCATGTTGGCTCCTGGCATCGGACCGCCGAGCGCGCCACCCATTTGGTTTCCGAGGCCGGACATGGACGACGACATGTGATTGTCGAGCGGGTTGAGCTGCCCATTGATTCCGGCCAATGGTGGGTTCATTGACCCAGGCATTGAGCCATTGACAGAGCCGTTCAGCTGGTAGCCCATCATATGCTGGCCATTGTAGGCCGGCTGCCCGTTGGGCAGAAAGCCGCTCATGGTCGGCGCATAAAGATTGTCTGTGGCGGACGTGACACGTAATCGCGTAAAAAGGTTGCGATGACGCCGGGCCTGATGGAGATGCTGCAGGTGCAATGTTCCCGACTCGGGAGAATGGGCGTCGGGGTGCCGCGTTATCGAAAAATGAAATCAGGCGTCGCGGCGCGTCGTTGGAGGGCGGTGTCGAGCGAAGGGTTGCTACCAAAAAGGTCCGCAGCGATGGGTGGTGTTTACAGTGTCGGCGATGACACTTTGGGACGATGAAAGGATAGAAACGCGGTCGGATGCGGTGACTACGGGAGTAGATGAGGCGACGCGGTGAAAGCTGGATGGAAAAAGGGACTGTGGGGTGGAGGCGGTCGGGTAACGGAGTGGTGTTGCGATGAAAAGGAAATACCCGCGACGCAAAGTACACTATGGCGACAACGCGCGACAGCGAGGGACCAGGGGCTTGCGACTAGACTCGAGCTCTAAAATACAGCATCATGTGACTAATCATGTGTGGTTTGCTTAGTCAGATTACACCTGCAGGACTAAACTTTCTTTTATTTCATTTCGTCCGAGATTAATAGTCATGCACTTATGATTTACTTTATTCTCCAAAAGGGCCCCTCTGGGATAGTGAGGGCTCATTTATTCTCATCCGGAATTCAAGCTCTGATGCCAGATGGTGTGAGGTACACCAGACAGTCGTTATCGGGTTGGCGCCTACGCTACGGAGTAGGCCGTGAAGAACTGCATCCTTCTCACAAACTGCTTTTTTTACAGTTGGCCCCACAGCGTGTGCAGTGTCCGTTCGACATTGTAGGTAAAACGAGGACAAAGATGCAGTGACATGAAAAGATGCCCACCGACCGGCCCGGAGCAGCTCGCTGGCGGTCATAAATGGGCGACCGTTTTTCCTCTTTGGCACGGTCATTTTCTGTGGTGTTCGGTTGGTCAAATACCGAGGCGTCTGCTCCTTTTGAATCATTCAAGTCTACCTTGACCTGTAGTGATGCTCTTCTCTTTTCGCGCCAGGATCGACATTACTCTGGCTCGAACTTGATTCGTCCGGATGACCTATCTCATTCTGTTCGCAGCCTGCTTCGTGGCCTTCTACCACTCCATCATGGACTGGTTCGGCCGGGCAACGATTGCTTTTACGCATACCAAGGGATCGCTACGGCTTCCTCGCCGTGCACCCAAGGCGTCGGCCACGGGTAGCGCCGAGGCAGGCCGCTCCGAGCTTGAGCTTGCGCAGCTGTGCCGCGACAGCACACCGACTTGCCAGCTGAACCCGCTGCTGTTCAACGGCCACCTCCAGACAATATGGACGGCTGTCGCTAAGAATGCGCCGCCCATCTACTACCGCCGCCATGTCTTTGAGTCCGAGCACGAGACGTACAAGGGCAGCTTCGCCGTTGACTTTGTCGTGCCTCCGTTTGACGAGCACAAGCTCAATGACGCAAGCCTGCCCCCGCGCACTTTCAACTACACCGAGGCCGAATTCGCCGAGGTCGAGAAGGGGTCCGACGACAAGCGGCCGATGCTCATTGTTCTCCACGGCCTGTCGGGCGGCTCGTACGAGGTGTACCTTCGCCACTGCCTGCGGCCGCTCCTGGAAAAAGCACGGCTGGCCGAGCACGCTGGAGACGAGGCGGCCGACTGGGACATTGCCGTCCTGAACGCACGCGGCTGTGCCGAGAGCAAGCTTACTAGCGGTATCCTGTTCAACGCCCGCGCGACCTGGGACATCCGGCAACTGGCTGCGTGGCTACATGCAAAGTACCCCAACCGGCCTCTGTTCGGTCTCGGGTTTTCGCTGGGTGCCAACATTCTGACAAATGTACGTATGCTTCCACTGCATGTGCCGCCTCCATGCAATGCAAAACGCTAACAAGAGCAGTATGTCGGCGAGGACGGCGAGAACTGCCTTTTGTCCGGGGCCGTGGCCGTGGGCAACCCCTTTGACCTGCAAGTGTCCAACAAGTTCCTGCGCTCGACCTTTATGGGCCGTCACGTTTATCAGGTGGCCATGGGCACAAACGTCAAGAAACTTGCGCTCAAGCACCGCGATGTTCTCGAGAAGACCTCCAACCTTGACTTTGCGGCCATCGAAGCGACACGCTGCCTATACGAGTTTGACCGTGCGGTCCAATGCCCGTCGTGGGGCTACCCTACCGAGGAGGCGTACTACCGCGACGCGTCGTCGTGCGATGCCGTGCTGGGCATTCGCATTCCGTTCCTCGCCCTGCAGGCCAAAGACGACCCGATTGCCGTCGAGGAAGCCATCCCCTACGGCGAGTTCGAGCAGAACCCGTACACGGTGCTGTGCACGACGAGTCTGGGCGGCCACCTGTCGTGGTTTGAGCCTGACGGCGGCCGCTGGCACGCCAAGCCGGTCAGCGAGTTCCTGCACAAGCTGGCTACCGAGGTCGACCTCAAGGCCATCAAGCGCGACCAGTACAACGTGAACGGCGCGCAGACGCACAGTTCCGTGTTCCGCCCGACCCGCCGCAGAATGATTGTTGCCGGTACTGAGGGAAGCCAGTAGCAGCATGCATTTTACGCTACGCCTCGCTACTGAGCAGTCACGGCAATGTTGCAACGTTTGCGCCGTGTGGGAATATCCCGGGCGTGTTGATAGAGAGAAATAATATACAGTAGAGCTATAAAGACCAAAAAGCCGGCGATTGAAAAGAATGCATGGCTGGGGACAGGGTATCTTTACATGATAGTTTGCTTTTAATGGATGGAGAAGAGCCAGCCGGGCGACAGAGGGCCAAACACTCAGGCCAATGACACCCGGTGCGTGGCATGCGAGAAGCAGCAAGCATCGGGCAGGCGACCGCTGCAAAGGTCCTCGAGGAACGGGTCGTGCTGCTTGGTGGGCTCGCGCGGCATCCCACGTCATCGGCTCCACGGCTCGGCACTTGGAAGAAAGGGGAATGAGCGGGCGGCATCCGATTCCCTTGTCTTGTGTTGCTCAGTCCGAGTCGCCACTGGCAAATGACACCTTCTTCTTCTTAGGTTTGGCCGCCTTGGTGCCCGCCGAGGCAAGCGCGTTGACGCTTTCACCGTCGTCCTTGTCCTCGCCCTTGCCTGACCGCTTCCTCTTCTTGCGCAGAGACGCCTTCTTGTCCTCCATTTTGCCCTTGCGCTCCTCCTCCTTCTTCTCGGCCTCGGCCAGGCGCGCCTGGCGGATCTCCTCCATCTGGCGCGACTTCATAATCTTGGACTCGATCTGGCCGTCCTTTTCGGCCTGCACAATGGCCAGAATTGTCGTCATGCTCTCCTTGTCGTCGACAAAGACCTTGCCCTTCTTCTTGCCCTTGGGCTTCTGTACGCCGATGGGCGTAATGGTGTTGAGCTTGGGAATGTCGAGCTCCTTCTCCGTGTACGAGCGGCCGCCGCCGGGGAGGCGGCGCTTGCGCAGCATTTCGAGCAGCTTGGAGCGGTTGTTCATCTGCGACGCAGGCAGCTTGCCTTTCTCGCGCTTCGTCTTGATGACATTCTCGGCGCCGGAGCCCTTGCCGGAGCGGTTGCCGAGACCGCCAAAGCTGGCCGGGCGAGCAGCAGCCTTGCTGTTCTTGATGCCCGACTTATTGGCGGCATGCTTGTTCTTTATCGTGCGTGTCGGCGCCATTTGTGCGAATTGTGGTGTTGTTAGGGTGTAATGGTCGGCCGTGCGTGAATTGAAAACGCTCACGCTTCACGGTGAAGGAAAATGGCTGGCAGAAATTTGAAAAGTTAGGCGTTGTTATCGATAAGAAACTTTTTCTGCCGCTGTTGACGCGCGCAGGTGGGCCTAGACGAGCGAGGCTGGCTGAAGAAAGGCGTAACAATAATACAGTGTCTCGCGCGCTGGAGTATGCCTAATTACAGGCCTCCCACTGGTTCCATGGCGCACTAGATCCAGTCTTGGCCTGGGCGCATTAAACAGTCACAGCCTCGACCACGTTTCCAACTATCACGACCACCGTGCGCTCAATCATACAACAGCTTCCGGGTTTCTGAATCCGCAATATCACACCGCAAAAGTCTGCCCGACATCTCAACCACACCGCAGGGCGATCCGAAGGCGTCTTCTTCCACCCACCCCACCACAGCTCACATACATCCTACAATGGCCTCTCCGCGATGGGCAGCGCTTAGCCGCGACACGAACGAGACGTCGATCCAGCTCGCGCTCAACCTCGATGGCTCTAGCAATTTTCCCCGGGAGACCGACGCCCGTATCCATGCTCTGATCGAGAAGGAGTCGCAAGGCCACGCTGCTCAGACGAGCAAGTCGCAGACCATTGTCATCCAGACGGGCATTGGTTTCCTTGACCACATGCTGCACGCGCTGTCCAAGCACGCCGGCTGGAGTCTGGTTATCACCTGCAAAGGTGATCTGCACAGTTCGTACTTTCAATCATCCGCGTTGCATCTGTACTAACAGACCCAGTCGACGACCACCACACGGCCGAGGACGTCTGCATTGCACTCGGCTACGCGTTCAACAAGGCTATGGGTAGCGCTGCCGGTATCGCCCGCTTTGGCTCTGCCTACGCGCCTCTTGACGAGGCGCTGTCACGCGCCGTCGTCGACATCTCCAACCGCCCCTTTGCCGTGATCGACCTTGGCCTGAAGCGCGAGAAGATTGGTGACCTCAGCTGCGAGATGATCCCGCACTGCCTCGAGAGCTTTGCCCAAGGCGCTCGCATTACGCTGCACGTGCACTGCCTCCACGGCTTCAATGACCACCACCGCGCCGAGTCTGCGTTCAAGGCGCTCGCCGTGGCCATGCGCATTGCCATCAGCAAGGTGGCCGGCAAGGAGGGCGAGATTCCTAGCACAAAAGGCACCCTGAGCGCATAGGAGAGGCATAGAAGCGAGAAGAGTTAGATATGACCGAATCATGAATCATTGAGTTGCGAATGAAGGAGCAGTTTACTATATGCGAGGCCTTTGCGTTGGATTGTATCCGGGTATCATACTAAAGTCTGGACATCATGTAAGACTAACACATGGAAACCCATATTCATACGAGGGCTCGTATTCAAGATATCAAAGTTCTGACCGTCCTTTTGACAAGGCTGAACATAGCTGCTCCTGATACGGTAGTCGGTAGTCGGGGAGATGCCGCCCCGCAATGACGCAGAAAACCCCGACAGAGGCCGCATGTGCGCAGTGGAGCTTGCTGATGAGCGCCTACAGGCTTTCGCAAACCCGCCGCGATAGCCGCGTTTTGGACTGGATCGGTTGCGCTCCAGCGACAGCCTCGTGCGTCGTCCCATCGCCAACATTGCCGGTTTTGGTGACGACTTATCTACCAGCGCATCGCCCATTACACCCAACTCCATTTTATTGCGCCAACTTCCTTGCACAGCATCCGGCGTCATGCGTGGCTCGGCCTACGACGAGGAAGCTAACCAGGCTAGCTGGGAAGCTGTCCGCGGCGCCATCTACGGCAGTGCCAAGTATGGCGTGTTCACAGCTTTGCTCAGTGGCCTAGGCCAAGCCACGTCGCCAATCTACCGCGGTCTGACAATTCAATTCAAAGTGTAAGCCGTCCTTGCCTGGCCATTGTGTCGCCCGCTAATTTTGCTCAGCTACCTCCAGATGTCCGGCATGGTTCTGGGTGCTATGCTTGAAGCCGATTCACGGCTACGCGAGTTTGAGGCAAGGGTTCGACACGAGCGAAGGATGCAGCGACACCACGCACGTCTCAGGGCGTTGGAAGAAGAGGAGGATGAGAAGTAATGCGCCATAGGGATCTCGGTCAAGAAATACAATTTGTTCATACGCGCAAATTAAATGTGCTTCTCCTGCGAAAGTGCAAATAGATCAAAAACATAAACGCATGGATTTCATCAAGATTAGGACTAAAGCTTCAATATATATGCGAAAATGCCACCGAAACGCCTTGCAAAGCACTTTTCTCATGCATGCACCGGAAAACAAACCACACCGAGTGGCCGCCTACGGTTTCGAGGGAAACTCCTTGGGGTCCATGTTGATTTTGCAAAGACGCGCAAGGCAGGCGCTCAGCTGCAGGAGCGTCTGTACACCCTCAAGGATCTTCATGTGCGTAAAGCCAATCTCGCGGATGAACTCGAGCTTGGCGTGCTCACTGAGGCCAGGCATCGTCTTGGTCACTCGGAACATGGTGCTGATGATGTCGTGGCTCGAGTAGCCAAGGTCCCACAGCTCGCGCAGTGTGTCGAGCGCCGAGTCAATGTTGCCTTCGTGGCACGCCTTCAGCATGGCCTGGATCTTGATCGGGTGTGGTGCGTCAACGACGCGGAAGACATTGTCGCCAGAAACAAAGCCAAAACCGGCGTGTGTCGACTGCAGGTTGTTGATGGCCTGGCGCATGTCGCCCTCGGCCGAGAACACAAGGGCAGCAAGACCGTCGTCACTGTACTTGACGTTCTCAGCCTCGATGATCTGGAGCAGGCGCTTGACGACCTGGGCATCGGTGAGGCGCGCGTAGCGCAGAATGGCGCAACGCGATTGCAGCGGCTCAATGATCTTGTTGGATTGATTGCAGGCAAAGGCAAAGCGCGTGGTGTTGGAGTAGATTTCCATGGTGCGGCGCAGGGCCTGCTGAGCGCCCGATGTCATGCTGTCGGCCTCGTCGAGAATGACCAGTTTGTGGCGACCGGCCGGGAGGGTGACCTTTTTCTGAGCGAAGCCCTTGATGCGGTTGCGAACAACGTCGATGCCGCGCTCGTCGGAGGCATTGAGTTCGAGAACGGCCTCTTTGTAGGAGTCTCCGAGGAGCTGGCGGGCCAGACACAGAACACTGGTGGTCTTGCCGATACCAGGCATGCCGGAGATGATAATGTGTGGCATGTTGCCATCCTTGGCGATAATTTTCAGTCGCTCAATGGTCTCCGTGTTGCCAACAATGTCGTCGAGGAAGATGGGCCGGTATTTTTCAACCCTAGTGAGTTAGCATCGTGGCAGACAACTGAATTGTGACGCAGACACGCACCACGGAAGCTCGTAGTTGGGGATGTTTGTTGTCGTGGCGAGGGCCTTCTTGGCCGCCGATGTCGACGACTCGCCCTGAGACTCTGCCATGGTCGTGGGATGCAGGTTGGGAGTTGTTTGTAGAACCGTGGATGAGCAAAGTGAGCTGTCGCCGCAGCTGCATACGAAGGGAGCTTCCCTTTTTTGCTAGTCTAGGCTAGGCCACTTAACTCGCCGACGCGCTTTTGTCCCGCCTTTCCAAACCCAGACGCGTCGGTGTTAGTCAGCTAAACGACCCACTCATTTATTAGTCGACCTCACGTCATTGTCGGCGTAACTTTCGACTTCTGTTCACAACGTTGTTCAAGACATCACGGCCTTGCGGTTGACCAACTCGAATGCCGACCGGCTTCCTATAAATTCTCTGGGGTTCTCGCCCTGCGAATTTATCTACTTCCTATCGAGCATCTTGACAGTTTCCCCGACTGTGCCGACGAAGCTTGCGAGTACCCCGCGCGACATTTTCTGAAGCGAAAGAACGTTCCACGTCATCATAATACACAACCTTCAGCCATGACGAACCAAAACACAGACGGGGATGCAGACGGACACTCTAGCGATGAGGACCGCAACGCTGTCGAGGTCATGTTTGACCCTTCCAACCCATATCGGAGGAAGAGCTCACTCGTGGCATCCGAGACTGTCCCGCCGCGGCTCCGCAAGCACAACCCGGTCCCAAACGCGTCAGAAAAGGCGCGGTGCATCGTGCACCACTTTCTCGAAGCACAGCGCCTCGGGGTTGGCCCCCACGATGACGCCGACGACAGCGACTCGCGGCATAACCGGAAACACCAGCACCACCTCCTACCACACCGACACCACAACCAACCGAGTCACTTCAATCAAATCGACGAAAAGGTGGAAGACGAAAAGGATCTCGCGAGTACACCACAGAAACCTCTCAGGAAGGATACTTTGAAAGCCGGCAACAGCGGCAGCGGCAGTCGAACTCCCATTGCCAACGATACCAATAGTCTAGGAGCCGCACTCAGCACCATCAGCACAAGCAGCAGTAGCAGCTTTCTTCAAAAGACCCCCAGCAAAGGCATATCTCACTTGAGACTTGGCGAGGTTCTTGTCGAGCCCTTGACAAGCGACAGTGAGGCGGGGCAAGTGGACGAGAAGCAGTGGGAGCGCGGTATCACAAAGGGCGATGAGCCGTCACACTCTGTCCCGATTACGGACCATCCGGGCTGCGAAGAAGCCATTGAGGTCATGCCGCACGAGCCGTACAAGGTCCGGGCCAGCGAGGCCGGGAGTCCATCAGCGGAGACTCCTGAGCCTCCAGAGGTGGTGCATAGCCGACTTCTTTCGAAAAAACAACTAAGCGAAATGGCATGGGGCGTGCGCGAGCTTAGTCGGCGGCTTGGAAGCCTCAAGTTGAAGTTCAGAGTCCGGTCCATTTTCCTGCTGACCAAGATCTATGACGACGAGCTGCTGCCAAAGGCCCGGGCACTCACCAAGTGGCTCCTAAGTTCAGAGCGTGACGTGCAGTACACCGTCTACATCGAAAAGGCGCTAAAAACGAACAAGGTGTACAACTTGCCAGCCATTCTTAAAGAGCTTGAGGAGGCTGGTGGCAAGAACGCTGGTGACCGGGTCAAGCTCTGGACAGAGGCCATGTGCCGGACCCGGCCCCACATGTTTGACTTTGTTATCACACTGGGCGGTGACGGCACAGTGCTTTATGCGAGCTGGCTGTTTCAACGCATCGTCCCGCCTGTTCTCAGTTTCAGCCTGGGCAGTCTCGGATTCTTGACCAAGTTTGACTTTGACGAGTACCAGGCAACTCTGACGCGGGCTTTCTCGCAGGGTGTGACGGTCAGTTTGCGGTTGCGCTTCGAGGCGACCGTGATGCGTGCAGCAGATTCGTCGGGCCACTTTGCTATCATGGACAACGATGATGAGGAGGCTATCGAGGAGGCAGCACGCACCAAGCGGAAGCGCGACCTTGTCGAAGAGCTCATCGGGGAGGAGAGCGACGACCAACACACACACCGGCCAGACGGTACGTACGAGATCCTCAACGAGGTGGTCGTTGACCGTGGCCCCAACCCAACCATGTCGTACACGGAAATCTTTGGTGACGACGAGCACTTTTCATCCGTTCTCGCAGACGGCATCTGCGTCTCGACACCAACAGGATCCACAGCCTACAACCTGGCAGCGGGAGGGTCACTGTGTCACCCTGAGAACCCTGTGATGCTGGTGACGTCGATCTGCCCGCACACGTTGTCGTTCCGACCTATCATTCTCCCGGACACAATTGTTTTGCGTGTCGGTGTTCCCTATGACGCTCGCACTAGCTCTTGGGCAAGCTTCGACGGCCGCGAACGCGTCGAGCTTCAGCCGGGCGACTACGTCACGATCAGTGCCAGCCGCTTCCCATTTGCTTCGGTTCAGGCTCCCGGGCGTCGGAGCGAGGACTGGGTCAACAGCATTAGCGGAAAGCTTGGCTGGAACACGCGCCAGAAGCAGAGGGCGTTCAGCGAGTGGGACAAGTGATAGTACTTTTTGGACAGCTGAATAATGGCGACCGTTGACTGACGTCTACTACATCATACCATCCTTGGATGCATATAGGGAAATTGGCAATCTGTAACAGTTGTACAAATTTTACAAGTATCCTAAACGCCGGTATTCAGACCAAAACAAATCAACGAAATAATAAAAGTGCCCATGTTGTGATTCAAAGTGCCTCTACCCGAAGTGGGCCGCAGAACTGCCTTGTCGTATTCGTACACTAGATTCCCAAGGTCATTTACTCCATTACTCGTCGAGCTCCTCGACAAAAGTCATGGTCAGGCCCTGGTCGCCATCGACATTGAGGTTGAGCGAGTCAATAATGTCACGGCTGCCCATGGGAACAGCGGCAGGGGCAGCCGGGGCAGCCGGGGCCGCACGCGCCTGAGCAGGCTTCTCGGCCTTGTCGTCGCGCTTATTCTGCAGAGCTGGGGTAAATTAGCATGATGTTCGGCGCTCAGCAAGATCGACCGGAGCTGTAAAACTTACAGGGCGGGACACCGGAACGGACGTACATAGTAGTGACCTTGGCACGGCGCTTAAGGTCACGCTTGCCAACCTTGCTGGCCGTGTTGTCGATAGTGATGCCAATACCCGAGCCACCCTCGCCGGTGCCGAGCTCAATCTTGGGGCCCTTGGTGAGCGCGGCCTCGGCAAAGGTCAGGGCGCGGTCAAAGCCGGCCAGGTCTCTCCTCTTCACCTCGGATGCTTCAATCTCGACGACCTTGGTCTCAACGTCAACGCGGGGCGAGATCTCCTTGCCCATGCCCTGGAGCTGGGCAATCTGCTGGGCCTGGGCGGTCAGGGCATTGTCGGCAGCAGCGACGACGACACTAGTGGTCGCCTCAGACGCAGTGGCAGGTGTGGTCGTAGTGGCAGGGGCAGACTTCGTCGTGGTATCGGCCGAGCCAGCAGCAGCAGCGCCGTTGGCGACACTGGCGGCAGTGTTGACAGCGGCACCCTCAAGGACGTTCATCAGGCTCGACACATCTTGCTCGCCACCGAAGCTAATTTCACCATCACCTGTCTGTGTTAGAGCTGCAAATACTAAAATCAGAAAAGACGAGACTTACCGACAACCAGCGCGGGCGAGTAAGCACCGAGGTTGATGTTAAGGGGCAGGGCGTAGGCCAGGCTGGCCATGGCAATGAACGAGAACGAGTAGCGAACCATGTTGAATAAGCTCAAGGGTGAGGTGAACAAAGCTAGCGAGTATATGCACACAAAAAGATGAAATAGAAAGGAATAATGTAGACGACCAGCGACCAAGAAGGGAAAAATGCGGATGGAAGCACAAGGTAGTGTTGATTTGTTGAGGCGAGCGCAGCTGAAGAGAATCGAGAAACACTAAGAAGCAGGACGATCACGGTCTCTATATACTCGAGAAAGCCAGCACTTACATCAGAAAGGCTAGCCCATCTTCTATTTTTGGTCCGCCCCTGTGCGTGTTTTCACAGCATCGAGTATCAATGGCGCCCCCTTGGGTCTTGGCTTCTCGCCTTTGAGACGAAGAGCCAAACATGCTACTCACCAGGGAGACATCCGAGCAACAAACTAGCGGTACGCATAACGAGTCAGTGCAACAAGCTGCTACACTCAGATGGTGCTTAGATGCAATGGACGAGCTAGGGCACACCAAACGTTTCCAGTCAACGCCAAGCCGGAAAGACGAGGTGCTCGATCTCGACGCCCTGTCTATTGGATTCTGCATGTAAGATTGTACATTGTACTAGTTCACTTTCAGTATGTACGCTTTTTATATGCCTCTTCTCAGTTTTCTGGCATGCCAAGGCAGGTAAAGCACATGGGAAACGACAAAAAAGGTAGTATTTATTGAGAGGAAACGTGAGGAGTGCTCAAGGGGACTTGCGAATATGAGCCCTAGGTCGGTCGGAGTGTCGTTGATAATTTAGATGCATTTATTTTGTTTTGTAGTCGCTGAGGGCCATTATGACTATAGGTTGAATTAAGCAATGCTAAGAGACGAGGCTGAGGCAGGAAACACCAAGGCTTGGTACTGGTATTGGCACGCCCGCTTATGACAGGAACAGCGCCATGACAAGCCAGACTTTACAAACAAGCACCTCGTTAAAAAGGCCAAGAGACATATCGAAAATACAAACGGCCATGTTGCCCAGTGCACAAATTAACCACTTCTCCATTCCCACCGTGAAGACAAATGCCATTCTCCTCGATGCCAAGTGGTTCGTGTTCTTGTCTGTTGCTACCCTGCCAGTGTCAAGAAACACATACCTAGCCCCGTGACTTGGCAGTCATGCAAAGGTATCCTCAATGCGCTTATAAATGACGGCTTTGAGATCAAATCGGTCACGACCTGGTGGGTACGGGGGACAATAAGACCGAGACGCGTTGCAGGCAAAATGGGAACGAAACAATTGTGCCCCCGAGGCTTGTATCCCATTGCAAAGAAACAAAATGTCCGGCCAGTAAAAGGTGTGAGCTACGTCGTGAGGTTGCATTATGGCCGACGAAAGTCTGGATCTTAGTGGAGTTTGGGTGCGTTATATTTACGGAGTGTTTGAGGGTTTCAAGCTCCGACCGGTAATCGCTATTGCGGGTGTTCGGGCAGGCAACCCCGGTTGCGATCCGCGACATAGAAACACTTCTTGATACCTGGCCAAGTCTGAGCCAAGAAGTTTCCTGTCGCAAGACCGCTTTTGGAAGAAGTGTTTCCGTACGATGAGACAGATTGTAAGATGAGACAATGATTTTAAAAATAGTCACGATTTCCAGCGCGGCAACTTAATCGCCTGGTACGGAGCTTTTCCTTCGAGTACTCCGTAGTGCTACTTAACGTGGACGAAGCGTTTACAAGTGGACGGGTTTCCCTTGACGTCGGATAAATCGATCACTGCTTCGTACGGATTAAACCAATGTCTGGGCGACAACCCGCCTAGCCAAGAACCACGAAACACAATTGCAAACTTTCCAGATGCATATCACTTCAGACGCCATCTAAATATAAGTTCAATGAAACGGAATGTATAAAAATATTTACGGAGCAGAAACAGAGCCGTCAGCGTGCTCAAAAATAGGCTTTGAACCACAGCCGCAAACACTGCATATTCAAAATGTGAATTATTGCCCCTGGTTCCCCACGGTACATCATGCCCAGCATTTTCCCTATTTTCATGACCTGAACTACGAGAATCTCGGCTTCGGCTCTTGTAAGAAGGAAGGGCAATAATGCTTTGCCGTGTTCCCTCCAGGGCAAACAGTAAATGGAAAGGTTAACTACTCAGCAATGTGGGTTGGTGATAGAACGCTGGCAAATCGAACACCTAAAGAGAATACTTGTCGTAGCCCATTAAAATT
The DNA here is from genome assembly GCA_029298855.1 of Ophiostoma populinum. Taxonomy (NCBI): domain Eukaryota; kingdom Fungi; phylum Ascomycota; class Sordariomycetes; order Ophiostomatales; family Ophiostomataceae; genus Ophiostoma; species Ophiostoma populinum. The sequence goes on along the minus strand of JANSLU010000020.1, from coordinate 822,648 downwards.
TCTTCTGACAAAGAACTCTCGTAGAAACACAGAAGTAATCCGGTGGTCAACCAACTGAAGATAATTTGTTAATTTTGAGTATTCAAAGCACAAAAAAGCGTCAAAAATCCAGCCCTTTAACAGAGTACTGGAAACTAAAGTAAAAAATAATTTGCCTTCGAATCGTAGCTACCGCACAAATGCTTTCGATTCGTAGCTACCGCACAAAAACCAGGGATCATTTTGAGACAAGTGATCCAGCACTGAAGTCTTAATCGGGAAGGCTGCTGACATAATACGTTGTTAGTGTGTTGCCCTGGGAACGGGTCATAACACACCTGCGCCTTGTGGATATTGACAACGACAATCCATGACAGTATGTATTCTCCAATCAGTGCGTAATCCCCATAACCCGTGCCAAAATCAAAAGTGACGTGCCATCTGGGCACTGAAATTTAGCTGGAGAACCACCCCAAGCACCATCAAGTGGTAAAATTCATGTTTACAAGCACCACTATCACTTTAATGACTTGATCTTTCATTCCCATGCATTCTTCGCGTCGACTGCGGTTTCGAGAAGTTGCCAACGACATTGTCGACACCTTGATTGGTATTGCGCCCGAGCCGCGCCTTCTGTACAGCCCCTCCGACAAAACGTTCGAAAATACAAGCTTCGAGCTCGACGATACCTCGATTGACGACTCTCTGCTGGACCCCTCCGACGCAGCCATGTCCACGCCGACCCGAACCGTGCGCTCGTCGGCATCGACACCGTCGTTGCGCTCGCGCGACGGCACAGTGCCTCCACACGCCCGGGCCGACCCCGGCGGCAACGTGCGCGTCGTCGTTCGTGTCCGGGCCTTTCTCCCGCGAGGTGCGCTTTGACACCGGTGCCTGGATTGTACTTGCGGTGTAGTGCTTTGTACTAACGTCATAGAAACCGAAAAGAAAACCCAATGCCTGATCGAAATGGACCCTGTCACACAGACGACAAACCTGCTGGCCCCGGCCTCGACCGACCGCGCCGAAACACCCACCGCCGGCTTTGCCAAAGCCGCTACCCGCCGCGCCAACCTCGAAGACCGCTCGTTTACCTTTGACAATTCGTTCTGGAGCCACAACCGCGAAGATGCGCACTATGCCCACCAAGAAGACGTCTACAACAGCCTGGGCGAAGAATTTCTCGACCACAACTTTGAAGGCTACCACACATGCATCTTTGCTTACGGCCAGACGGGCTCGGGCAAGAGTTATACGATGATGGGCACGCCGAGCGAGCCCGGCCTAATCCCGCGCACGTGCGAGGACTTGTTCCAGAGAATCGAAGCTGCACAGAGCGAGACGCCTAACATCGCCTACAACGTCCGTGTGTCCTACTTTGAGGTCTACAACGAGCACGTGCGCGACTTGCTCGTGCCCGTCGTGCCCGCCCAGCCATCTTACTACCTCAAGATCCGCGAGTCGCCGACCGAGGGGCCCTACGTCAAGGATTTGACCGAGGTGCCGGTGCGCAGCCTCGACGAGATCCTGCGGTATATGCAGATGGGCGACCGGTCGCGTACGGTGGCATCCACCAAGATGAACGACACATCCAGCCGCAGTCACGCTGTCTTTACCATCCTGCTGCGGCAGATCCACCACGACATGGAGACGGACGAGACAACGGAGCGCAGCTCGCGCATCCGGCTCGTCGATCTGGCGGGCAGCGAGCGCGCCAAGTCGACCGAGGCGACCGGCCAGCGGCTGCGCGAGGGCAGCAACATCAACAAGTCTCTGACGACGCTGGGCCGTGTGATTGCTGCTCTGGCCGACCCCAAGTCGGCCGGCAAGCCCAAGAACGGAAAACGGCGCGCAGCAGACAACGTTGTACCGTACCGCGACTCGATCCTCACATGGCTGCTCAAGGACTCCCTCGGTGGCAACTCGAAGACCGCCATGATTGCATGCATTGCACCGGGCGATTACGACGAGACACTCTCGACTCTGCGGTACGCGGACCAGGCCAAGCGCATTCGCACGCGTGCCGTCGTCAACCAGGACAGCATGTCGACGGCCGAGCGCGATGCGCAGATGGCGTCCATGGCAGAAGAGATTCGGCGGCTGCAGCTGTCCGTGTCCGACTATTCGCAGCGGAGCGAGCGCGACGCACAGCGGCATGCGCAGCAACACGAGGCCCGCGAGGCCAAGTTTGCAGAGCGCGAAGCGCGTCTTGAAGAGTACCAAACACGTGTGGCGACGATGCAGCGCATGATGGAAGAAAAGACGCTCGTTGCCGAGGGCAAGATTCGCAACCTGCAAACCGAAAATGAGGCCCTGCGGCTACACCTGAAGCTGGCCCTCGAGTCTCTCAAGAATCCTATCCCAGCCGTGGTACCCCGGGCTAGCCTCGCGCAAGCCGAGTCGGTCGTCAACGAAAGCACCACGTCAACTCCTAAGAAGGCGGGCGGTCGTCGGCGCAGCAGCTTGTTCCCTGATGCCAGTGGCGCCGATCGTTGTCGCAGCGGAGGCGGTCGCCGGATGCGTATGTCGCTTGATCCGAGCGCCGGTCGGCTGTTTGAAGAGCGTTTAGATGAAGCATCCCCGGCGTCCCAAACGCCCCAAACACCGCGGGCCATGGAGATTGCCGAGGATGCTGACGCTGCAAAGGAAGAGCAAGACAAGGCCAAGGAACTTGCTCATGACGACAAGGGCCCTGGCGACGAGAACAATGAGAACGAAAGTCTGGCTGGGTCAGATGACGGCGAGTACGACGACGAGAACGAAGGCGACGCGTACGGCTACGACCAGGAGGACGACATGGAGGAGTACATGCAGTCGCTGCTATCTGACCTGGGCATGTTCCGGCGCAAGATTGTCGACGACAAGCAGCGTTTCATCACTCTCGACGGCGGTAGTGAGGCCGAGAAGTACAAATTTGGCAGCATCGGCCGCGGCAGTCTGCGCAGTAACAACTTTGGACTGGGCAGCCGCTCGCCACTCACTCCTCGAATGAACGTATGAACGCTTCGACTCTTACGTTTTTGGCAATTTTCTTCTTTTGATATTCTTCTTGGTGTTCTGGTAGTGTCTTTCAGAAGCTGGAGTTTGGTGCGATACAGCAACGAGTTTTATGTTCTAGCTACGAGTAAATATATCTTTTTTGACGACCATCGACTACTTGCGTGGTTGCGCCTTCGAACTACGTTGTCACAAGCTACGAATGAGTTCTGTATTCATGTGAAGACCCCTTTCCATTCGCTAACTCGTAGCCGCTGAGATACGATGCGCCCAGGGGCACGCGCCACTAATAACACGACTGCGGACCTCTTAACAGCCCCAGCCGAGCTCGTTATTGGCGCCGACCCCACTGTCTCGGTTTCAGAACAGCTTGTGCACTTCGAATTAGCAGCAGATACGGATGCCCCAAGAAACCATGTTTGCTAGTGTTTGGATGACGATGAAACGCCGTTGCTCGAGTGCTCAGCCTTGGCCCATTTTCACTGGAGGACTGCGCTAGGGGGCTGGGAAGAAACGTTGAGACGACGAGGCGCGGCCGCTCGGCATTGTGTAGTGAGCTGTTGTCGAAGATCAAGCGTTAAAGCACACTCCTTTTCCAAGTTGCAAGGTGCATTTGATTATAAGTGCAAAGTGCCCCGAGATGTGGCTTGCGTAGCTATTTGCAACTTACCTGCTTACACTAACGACCGAGAAGCGCATATTGGACAGGCACGCATCTCACTGACCCCTGCATCACCCGAGTGGTCTAACACACCGGTACCCCTCCACCCGCGCAAGGCTCGATTCATAGGTCTCGTTGGCTAACTGGCGTTTCAGGGTTCGAGAACAGGCCGCTCTTTGCTTCTACCTGTCCCAACTTCCGTTTCCGTCACTGCCTGCCAACTGCTTGTCATTTTCATCACGACAAGTTTCATACTCTTGCAGCTTGGTCTACAGCTAGCTGCGATCTCACACTGACCGACTCCCATCCTCTTCGAACACAACACACCATGTCTGCGCGCCCGACACCCTCCCTCTTCACGCGGGGCCTCTCGTCGCTGTCCCAGAGCTCGACCGTCGATGCGCAGTCGCCCGGCGGCGCGACGACGCCCTCGGAACAGCGCGACGACGCCAAGCGCAACCTGTTCAAGACTATGCGCGCACTGCCGACCCAGCATTACTGGCAGGTCTTCTATGACCGTCCGGCACCCAAAGAGGCTGGCGAGAGCGATACCGACGACAAGGACAAGTACCAGGCGCAGCTGGAGACGCTCGGCACCCAGATCGAGTCGGTGCAGGACTTTTGGCGGTACAATAACAACACGCCGGTGGACCAGATCAAGATGCGGGAGTCCATCTACCTGTTCAAGGCCGGCTACCGCCCTGTGTGGGAGGATAGACGCAACTTCAACGGCGGCAGCTGGACTTTCCGCGTTCCCAAGGCGATGGGAAAGGATGTCTGGACGCGCGTGCAGTTGCTGGCCATTGGCGAGAATCTTGAGGGTGTTCTCGAAAAGGGTGAGCCCGTTCTAGCCAATCTTGTAAACTTTTGCGACCAGAAACTGACTTTTAGGCGACACACTCTGCGGCGTGGGCCTCTCAGTGCGCTTCAACTCGCACCTGATTTCCATCTGGCACCGCGATGCATCCAAACTCGGGTCGCGGGACGCGATACTCCAGTGCGTGCTGGCGGGGCTTCCGGAGGACTACCAGCCCAAGTCCGACGTCTACTTTTACAAGAAACACTCGGAGCACGAAGGCTTCAAGTTGACGCCGGAGCTACAGGCCGTCATGGACTCACAGAAGAAACGGGACGAGGCGGCCGAGGCCGCGAAAAAAGCACCGGCGGCCGAGGCCGTGAAAACGGAGGCTACGGGGCTCAACGCAGGTGACGACGTCGGCGAGACATAGAGAATCCCGCCACGCCCTGTATAGCGACAGGAGTGGGCAGCGTCAGACGTGTCTGGCCTCATGGTTATTTCTAGTTTTTGTTCTCGTGCTCTTCATGCTCTCATAGTTTCCCAGCATCAACATGGCGTTTCAGTCTTCTTGGATGGGTATCTCGTGGTGTTTTAGCATGACGCCGTATCCTGAATGTGCCATGCCTATCCTTCAAATCGTGCCTCGTCTCGTATCTCGTATCCGCCCATTGCATGGCATTACCACACACCAGCGCGCCGAAGCACGTTCTCAAAGGCTGTGCGGTCAACGCCCACAGCCACGCCAGCACCGCCGTTAGCCTCAAGAAGCATGTCCTTGAGGACCTCATCGGTGACATCCTCCTTGAGTGTCAAAGCAACGCGCCGCAGCCCGGCAAGGCTGATGACCTGCGCCGGATTCCGGGCCGATCCCTGGCCAGCGTGTGTAGTGAACAGCCGGAACGCCTCGTCCACCTCTTCCTTGTTGTCGCGGTTGTTTCCACGCGCATGAAACTTGAGCGCGCATATGGCGACAAACGAAGGGTAGACTGCGTAGCCCTCGTCGTCGGGGTCGAGGATGGACACAAACTCGGCAAGCTCGGGTTTGGATGGCGGGATGCCGAGGGCGCTGGGCTTGTTAGCAGATCGGCATGGACATCGTATGCAGGCTTGGTACGCACATCATGGCACGTCTAATGTCGCCAGTTGGCAAAACGCCCTCCTTCTCGCCGTCCATGGGCTCGGCAAACAGGCTAAAGGCCTCGCGAATCTCGGCCTCTTGCTGAGCCGTGATGTTGTGTTCCTTGGCCAACTTCGACGCGCGCTTGGCGGGCGCGGCGGCCGGTGCTGGCGCTTTTCGTTTTGGAGGCTTCAAGTCAGCATGTGTCCATGGTTGAGATGCACTACCAGTGCGTGGGTGTACTCACCATGTTGATGTTGTGCTTGAAGAGCGCCGGTGTCGTCATCGCCCTTCTCGCGGCTTTCAGGGCGACACGCGTTCACGTGACAGGTTTCACCGCGTTAGCCAGAAATGGTCGCGTTTCCATGTTTCTTCACCGCCTACTCCACCTGGCCAGGCCTTAAAAGAAAGAATTTCTGGTCCAGCTTCTTCACTCGCACTCTCTTCAAACAACGCACAGTCAATGCGCCCAAACTCGCGACGTTGGTTCTGCCTCATGTGGCTTCGCTGCGCTACAGCGCAGATACAGCGATACCTCTTGGCCCAGAATCAGCTCGCAGTTCTGTTTGAATACCCCTCTTGTCACTACATTTCCTACCCCTTCAAGTCCCATCACATACCCCCTGACCTATTACCATCCGTGGTAGATCGCTTCTAATTTTGCTAGAGCTTGCCGTTTCGAATGAGCTAGATACTCGACCCCCCAACGAGCAAGTGTGGACAGTGAAGCAAGATCAATACCCCCTTCCTTGATTCCCTTCAGTTTCAACGGAGTCCGCGTGGTCGAACGGTGGCGCTCTATAGTGTGCACTGCCAACCGAGCCTTGCGGTGACATTGTAAATCTAAATATATATTTACAGTCCGAGTATTGCCGTACCCCGGCTTGTCACGTCTGAGGAGCTGAGTGGTACTCCCGGCGCAATCTAGTGGAAAAGCACCATGCGATCACCTGTGCGTATAGAAGTATCTTCTTGAAGATCGCTGAGGTACGGAACTAAATATAGAGTACAAACGGACGGCCGGAAGTTGAAGCCACGTCGGAATTGTACTTGAAATGGCCTTGTTAAAGCCGATGGGAATGACGCGACGATTGGTTAGCCGGCCAAGTTCCGAGAAACGCGCGAACGGCCCAATATTGGTCCGCCCGGATGTGGACTCATCACGCTATTGGTGGTACGGATATGCAGCAGAGTTTTCGAAAACAAATCAGCGGCGTTCCCTGGAGGGGAGTAAGCAAGTGGCTTGTAGATGTGTTGACAATTGAGCCGATGCCGGTGGTTGAAGTGATACCAAATGGTATTATAGTGCATATAACATTCTTCACCCAAAGTATTAATCTAGTTGCACTATTGTGATCTACTAGCGTGGGCTGAGGCGATGCACACCGTCAAACGGTTTCGTGACGCGCTGCATGGGAACACGGCGACAAGATTAGCCCTGTGAGATATCTAGCCACGCCAGACACCTTTTAAAGGGTCGAACGTTTCTCCTCCGGGACCAACCGTACAGGTTCAGCCTTGTCCCAAAAGATTTCACCTCGGACGCCCTTTGCCACTGGCCATTCTTACTTTCACGAGCTACCGCCTATGCTCGCACTTTTGGATTATACAGACATAGGCCTTCGTTTTTACACCACGTTTTCTTTAGTATAGTGAGGCCCACAGCTTTGCCTCTTCTGCGCCAACCATCGCCCATCAGACTGCGACCTACTGAGAGCAGCTATGCCGCCGTTGGGCAGCATCGCACATACTTCGGAGGCCGAGAACCGTGCGGGCGAGCATGAGGTTGCACGTCCATTCAAGCATGACTCAGCTGCAACCCCCACAGCACAAGCAGCAGGCGGTGCTGTGCCGGCTGCCAAGCAGAAAAGCTGCGTCACCTGCCGACAGCGCAAGGTGCGGTGCGACAAGCAGTCGCCATGCTCCAACTGCCGACGCGCCGACATCCCGTGCGTGCTGCCGCCAACGGAGCGGCCACCGCGCTGGGCACGGCGGCTGAAACAGCAGCAGCAGCAGCAGCAGGCACAGCAGCAGGCACAACAGCTACAGCATCCACAGCTGCCCTCCCTTTCCCAGAATGGGCAGCCACAGCCGACGGGACAGTGTCAGGACGGAGCAGACATTGGTGCGATTATGGACCGGCTCCGACAGCTCGAGGCACTTGTCCGTGACCTTAGCGCGGCCAATGCATTGACGCCAGGCCGCTCAGGCGGTGAACACGCTCAGGCCACGGCAGACCAACCGCTCTATCGCCGGCTATCCGGACAGCAACCAGCCGCCCCGGTCGGCGAACGGCTCGGCCGTCTCGTGATCGACGATGAGGTCGGCGCGATGCGCCACGAGACGGACAACCGCGCCGCAGCACGAGCTGCGATGGCCGTGGGAGGCGATGCCGTCTCGCTCAGCGACGGCGACTACGACGACGACGACGACTCGGATGCCAAGCTGAGCGAGCACGGCGGCCACGAGGGGCTCCGGCTGACCGCTGGCCCCGGGCATGGCGATGCGGCCATTTTGACGCCCAACACGAGTGCCAGCAACGCCGAGGCGAGCCAGAACTCGAGCACGGACGCTGCGCACTCGTATGCCGAGCGCAACGCCTTCTTCTTTGGCCACAACCTGCAGCCACCACTGGGCGATGCCAAAGACTACCAGCCGCTGCCGTCGCAGATTCCGTTCCTCTTCCAGGTCTACGTGATCAACGTCAACATGCTGGTGCAGGTGGTGCACGTGCCGACCATCAACGAGTGCATTGCACGGATGACGGCCGGCTCCGTCACGAGCATCGGGCAGGAAAAGTATGCCAGCGTGGCCAGTACGGCTGGCACGCCCAAAAACACCGTGGAGGGCGGCGACGCCGACGAGTCTGCGGCGGCCGCGCCAGACGACGGCCTCTCGCCGGCGACAGAGGCGCTCATGTTTGCCATTTACTACGCGGCGGTCATCTCGATGGAGGAGGAGGATGTGGTCAAGAACTTTGGCATGTCGGGTTCGGAGTTGAGTCTGCGGTACCGCATCGGCATGGAACTGTCGCTGGCCAGGGCCAACTTTTTAGAGGCGTTTGACCTTGAGATTGTGCAGGCGCTGGCGATTTTCTTGATGCTGTGCCGGCGCTACGACAGCCCACGGTACGCGTGGATGCTGACCGGTCTCGTGATCCGTATGGCGACAGCGCTGGGCCTGCACCGCGACGGCAGCAACTTTGGCAGCTCTCTGACACCATTTGAGATTGAGAGGCGGCGGCGCATTTGGTGGACGGTGTGCGCGCTGGACGCACGGTCGTCTGAGGATCAAGACATTGACCTGACAATCTTGCCAAACACGTTTGACACGCACCTACCGCTCAACCTCAACGACGGCGACATCTCGCCCGAGACGCAGGCGATGCCCGACGAGCGCGACGAGCTGACAGACACGTCGTATGCGCTGCTCAATTTCGAGGTCACACGGCTGACGCAGCGCATGATGGCGTCGGCCAAAGAGGCGTCCATGGCCAACGGCGACGGCGCCATTAGCGAGCAGTTTCTGCAGGAGCAGAACAAGATGATTGAGGAGGTGCACCAGAAGCTGGAGCTGCGCTACCTGCGCTACTCGCCGGACACGACCAGTGTCATCTACTGGACGAGCGTGACGATTACGCGGCAGTTTATGGCCAAGATGACGCTGCTACTCAATCTGCCACGGCTGCTGCATGCCGACAAGAAGACGGCGTCTCCCGACCCGTACCCGAGCCATGATGAGGACCTGCGCATGCGGCTGCTGACGTGTGCCATCGAGGTGGCCGAGTACAACGACGCGCTCAAGACGGAGCGTGCGTGTCGGCGCTGGCGGTGGCTGTGCGAGACGTTTACGCAGTGGCACACGATTGCCTTTATCCTGATGGAGACGGGGCGCCGGCCATGGGACCCAGCTGTCGAGCGCGCGTGGTCGGCGCTGCACCTGCCACACCTGATTCCGGCACCGCCCAAGAGCAAGACGGAGGCACAGGCACAGGCACAGTCCAGCCGACCCGTCAGCGTGTCGTCGGGCAGCACGGGCGGAAGAAGCAATGGCAACTCGCACAAGACGAACAAGAGCACCAAAAGCAACGCGTCCGAGACGTCGCAGTTCTTCTGGCTTCCGCTGCGCCGGCTAATGGCACGGGCACGGCGGCACCGGGCGTCGGAGCTGGCAAGACTTCGGTCGGATGTCAAGGCGGCGCGCGATCTCGAGATTGCATACGACCTGGCCGTCGCCGACGGACGCAGCCGGCCGCAGTCGAACCCGGGCGCCGTCGACGTGTTCCGGCAGCAGTGGCGCCGCCTCGTCGGCCTCGACCCGACCAGCAGCGACGGCAGCAGCAGTGCAAACACGAGCAGCGTGCGAACCCCAGCCGATATGACGACCGAGCGGTCGACACAGCCCAAAGACGAGCGGCTGACATGGGACACCACGTTTAGCTTTTGCACGAGCAGGGCACTTTTTGTCGGGCGATCGGACGCCATACCTCCACGGAACGTGTACTACGAGATGCGCGACAAGAGCGTGCGCCAGACACATGCGCCCGGTCCTCCTATGCAGGCCTTTGCCGACCTCAACGCGGTTCGTTCCGACCATATGCCGGCACCCAACAGCATCGACGAGTACATTTTGGCGTCAAACGGGCAGACACCACGCCCGGACCCCGTCGCCTTTGATCGGTTTCGCGGGGCTGACCCGTGGAAGCTGTGGAACACGCCCCTTGGCGAGGCAGACCCAACCGGGCAAGAGAACGGCTGGTACATGAACAACATGGGCTACAGCGCGGCCATGGCGGCGGCAGCGGCACCCAGCATTGCACCCAATCTGTCGGCCGTGTCCGGGCTGCAGTTTGTCGGCGATGGCTCCGGGATGGGCATGCCCTTGGGCCAGTTTCACGCGGGCATGGCAGCAGCGTACGACCCCAGCGCTGCGGGCGCTGTGCCCGGTGGGTTCTTTGAGGAAGACTTGGATATCGACATGGACGTGGACATTGACTGGACCAACTGGTTCGAGTCGGCCAAGGGTGTCTAGGCGGGGCACAAAGGGTTGTGCAAGTGCAACGCATCCGATGCAGGGAAGCCGGGACTTGGTTCTCGTTGATGCTGCGCAATCGTGTGTAACTGTTCATCTGTGCGTCTCAGTCCGGCGCGTATGAACTTGGAGCTTGTGCAAGCAGGAATCGGCATTTTAGCCACTTTGACGGTATATCCTTCGGTATATTTTTCTCGCTCCCTAATAGTAATACAATCTATCGCAAGCATGTTGTTGGGCACCTGTCGCCTTTTTGATCAAATGTTGTTCAAAGTCGCTCACGTTTGGCTAGTTATTCATAACATGCAAATGTTCTGTATTACAAGTCTCAAGTCGCCAATTCGTAGCGCCCCATTCTCATGCAGGCAAGGCTTGTGATACCGCCGTCCGCTTGTTCTTGGGCGGGCCTGTGCTTGTCAATGGGCCTATCAGCTATTCGAAGGCGCTGTGGGTATCCCCACACTCTGCAACTGTTCGTCATTTTTGCCTGCTCCCCAGCCTTTTTCCACTCGCCGCCAAGCCTGTACATAGCTCCAAGCGCGACTACCCCCGTAATTTCTCAATCTCCTCTGCTGCGGCTTCGAGCGCTTCTCTCTCCAGGCCTCGTTCGACTTGATTGCGACATTGCATCTTTTCACCCGGATACCAGCCGACTCCGTCCCAGCGACTGCGCTTCGACACAGTTCTTATACCTGCACCACGCGCCGCGCATCGCGACCGACCGAGCCATTGAGGTTTCTTCAGCACAGCCCTCTACGCGCCTTCACTACCATCCGTCCCACCACACATGGCCTCGAATCGACAACATGCCTCCCGACGCCCCTTCTCGGCCGGCTCCCATGGCTTCGGCACAGCCCGCACTCTCGTCCTCGGTCTGAGTCGCGTCCTGTTTTCGGCGACGACGGCCTCAGCCGCCCCCGTGCCCGTTCTGGGCTCGCTGGCCAAGCGCGCCGGCCTCGTCTCCGTCTTTGGGCACGGCGGCTCCGAGGAGCCCGAGGGCGAGGCCAGCATGATGGCCCTCCTTATTGCCTCGGCTGTGCTGGTCCTTCTGGGCGGTGCCTTTGCCGGCCTCACCATTGCGTACGTGTCCCGTCACGAGGTTGGCGGCGCCAAGCACCACCACCTCTTGGTGTCATGGCGCCGAGTCTCCCATCCCACATTTCGTGCCCGTTGCTAACCGTGCAGTCTGATGGGACAGGATAGCATCTACCTGCAGGTTTTGTCGCGCGACGACACCGACCCCCAACAAAAAAATGCGAAACGGGTGCACAAGCTGTTGCAGCGCGGCAAACACTGGGTTCTGGTCACCCTACTCCTATCCAACGTCATTGTCAACGAAACTCTGCCGGTTGTGCTCGACCGCTGCCTCGGTGGTGGCGTGGCCGCCGTTGTCGGTTCCACCGTCCTGATCGGTAAGTCGGGGATTTGGGTCGACGTGTGAGACCTGCATGCTGACCGACAGTCATTTTCGGCGAGGTCGTGCCGCAGTCTGTCTGCGTGCGCTATGGCCTGCAAATTGGCGGCTTCATGGCCAACCCCGTCCTGGTCATGATGTGGATCATGTCGCCCGTCGCATGGCCGACTGCCAAGCTGCTCGACTATGCGCTCGGCGAGGACCATGGCACTGTCTACAAGAAGAGCGGCCTCAAGACGCTCGTCACGCTGCACCGCTCGCTCGGCGAAGTCTCGGAGCGCCTCAACCAGGACGAGGTCACCATCATCAGCGCCGTGCTCGACCTCAAGGAGAAGCCCGTCTCGAGCGTGATGACGCCCATGGACGACGTCTTCACCATGTCCGAGGACACCGTGCTCGACGCCAAGACCATTGACATGATCCAAACTGCCGGCTACTCGCGCATTCCCATCCACGAGCCGTTCAACCCGACCAACTTTGTCGGTATGCTGCTGGTCAAGATCCTGCTTGCGTACGACCCCGAGGATCAGATGCGCGTCGGCGAGTTCCCGCTCGCCACATTGCCCGAGACCCGCCCCGAGACCAGCTGCCTGGACATTGTCAACTTCTTCCAGGAGGGCAAGTCACACATGGTGCTTGTGTCGCAGTACCCCGGAGAGGACCACGGCGCACTCGGCGTCGTGACGCTGGAGGATGTCATTGAGGAGCTGATTGGCGAGGAGATCATCGACGAGTCGGACGTCTACATTGACGTGCACAAGGCCATCCGCCGCCTGCAGCCCGCCCCTCGCGCGCGCCCCATGCGCACATTTTCCACGGAGCGCGATGCCACGTCGTCGTCGACCGTAACCAACGTGCCCGACGTCGAGGACGAGGTTGCCGCTGCCGCTGCCGCCGCGAGCGCCAAGGCCGACGGTGCCGCAGCGGCTGCCAACCCCAAGTTTTCCACGACCGTCATGATGCGCCGCTGCTCAACGGGCGCAGACGGACGCAAGGTCGAGTCGACGGTCCCCGTGCGCGCCAACATTGACGAGATGTGGCAGCACCTGCGCCACCTTGGCCCCTCGAATCGCGCCAACAACCCCAAGGAGACGCGCTCAACCACTGTCAAGATCAAGCAGGGCATGTCGCATGCTGCCCACCTGACCGGCTACGACCCCCTCGCCAACCCGAGCGGTGCGGACATTTCGAGTGCCGTGGTCGATGCCGACGACGATGACCTTGACGCTGATGAGGGCACGTCGTTGCTGCCCAAGGCCGCCGACGAGCCCAGCTTCGTGCAGCAGGTCCAGCCTGCTGCTCTTACATATGGCACGCGCAGCTACATTGTTGCACAGGAGTCGGACGTATCGCAGCATGATATCATCCAGGCAGCCATCAACGACATGGACGCTTCTGCCCCTGCCCCGGCTGCCTCTGGCTCCAACGCGCCTAGCGGCGGCAGCATTGCCAGCCGCAGCTCGACCGCGGGTCGACCGCTGTCGACGATTAGCACCAACGCCAATCCCAGCTCGGCATCCTTTGGCGATGTCGCAAATCACTCGAGCTCGGACAACAGCCCGAGCAACCCGGGCGCGCTGGCGACGGCCCTCGCGGCTGGCCTCGGAACACCGTCGCGTCGCGCCATCGTCCGTAGCGGGAGCATCACGGAGAACGTGGTCGAGACGCGCGGCATTCGCAAGGTCGTTCTGGAGACTAGTAGCTCCGCGGACGACGACGACGATACGGCCGCCGTCGTGGTCAGCACGAGTGCGATGCAGCACCGCGGGTTCCTGAGCGGTCTCCGCAGCGGCGGCCAGAGCGGCTCACATAGCCCCTCGGCCGCCGGTGGAGCCACCGACGCTTCAGCCAGCCAGGCGGCCGGTCTTGAGGACGCCGTGCGTGCGGCCCAGGCCACTGCGCCTGGTCTGAGCTCTGGCGTGACCTCGCCCTTTGACGGCCAAGATGGCGACGACGGTGACGATGCCCAGCCCGAGCACGCTGCGAGCAGCACTGCTAACGCGAGTGCGGCGAAGAAAAAGAACCGCCGCAAGAAGAGAAAGGGCGGCAAATAAATTCAAGGCAGCCTCATGCTGCACACCTGGCAGCCACGCCGCACAGGTGGCACAATTTCCAACTTGTCTTGGTTCTCTTGCATTGTGGAGAAAACGAATCTTTTGGCGTTTAATGGCTTTGTTCAGTCTTGCAATTTTTCAAAATAGCACCAGAGCTGCGACTCTTGGTATCGACAGAAACTCGTATGTATGCTACGTCATGGTAATCAAAAGTATCACAGTCAAAAACGGCCTAACTGCGACCTGCGTACTCCTTGGGGGCGAGGGCCACATTATACTCAAGATCGAGTGTAGCCTTGCTGTCGCCCTCGAGCGGCTTAAAGTCGACAACCAGGTCATCCTTGACGGCAAAGACGGTGTCGGTCTCGAGCCACGGGTCGTCCTTGGGGTACAGCTGGGTGGTGCATCCGAGATAGTCGGGGTGTGTGACCATGATGTGGATGTGTGCCGGGCGCATGGGGTGGCGGTCCATCATCTGCAGCAGGGCGTGCGATGGACCGTCGGTGGGCAGCGAGTAGGCGGTCGGGTGCAGGCAGTAGAGGGTGTAGATGCCATTCTCGTCGGCGCGGAACTTGCCGCGCAGGTTGTTGGGCGTCTGGTTGTCGGGGTCTTGGAAGTCGTACTTGCCGTTGGCCGACGCCTGCCAGATGTCAAAGACGGCGCCCGGAATGGGATCGCCGGTGACCATGTTGCGGATGACGCCGTGCATCTTGGCCACGCGGCCCTTGGGGGGCACACCATCCTGGACAATGGAGCCTCCGTTCTCGCGGAACGGCGCGTTTGGCGACCAAAACGGACCGAGGATGGAGCTCGACGTCGGGTCGATCTTGCCGTCGGCCACGACAGTATGTGCAATCTCGTCCACCAGGCTGCCTTGTTAGCTATGCTCGTATCTGTGGTTGTGTGGTCCAGATCCACGTACGACTCAAGGCCAAGAATATCGGAGACGCGGTGGGCCTCGTTCCGGCTCGAGGAGTAGATCTGGCCGACGGCGTTGACAAACTGTACGCCGGCCATCCACTCGTCAACGGTCAGCTCGACCTCGCGAGCAAAATCGTGCAGGTGTCTGATGAGCGCTCCAAGAACGACGCGGTTGCGCAGTGTGACGTTGGGGCCCATGGTGTCGAGGACATGCTGGGTAAAGTTGGCGTCGAACCGGTGCGCCGGGGCCGGTTTGGGCGTGATGCCATGGCTTGCAGATGCTGTGACTTTTTTTCCCAGGTTCACAAAGCTGTTGTACAAGCTAAGGATGCGGTTCAGTATGCCAGACATGGTAAAGAGGCAAGTTCCTAGATGCGTGTACAAATAGAGATATCAAAGTGTTTAGGGAAGCAAGTTGATATGGATCTGTTAATCCAACGCGCGGATGCCATGGTCCTTTATACTCAAGAGCCGCATCTTGGACGAGGCAGCTGGCCAGTGCTTTCGATAGGGTGACGCTTGCCGAAGGGCTTCGGGAGAGGGAAAAACTATCGGGAGATCAACACTCTGGGTTCACGTAGGCCCGACGTTGGGTGCTCGGCGCATGGCTCCCTCCATAGAATTTACAAGGTCTGCCTACTGTACGCACATATCGGTGCTGGGGTTTAATGCAGTTTTCCCGCTGCGCTGTGCTTGTAAGTGCCGTCTGTGGACTGCCGGGACCAAAGCCGTGTCTCAAACGGGCTAACACCGGGTAGATCTTAACATTGAAATATATTTAGTACTCCGTAGAAGCGTGGTGGAGCGGGGTCCAAGTACCACAGAACTGAGATGCATGCTCGCACGCTTGGTCGAGTGCTCCTATTTGCAAACCAGCCAGTAGTAATAGTACCCGACCCCTCAAGAGAAAGCCCGTTTGAATATATAGTTTACTTACGGAATATTATGCAGGCACGAGCTGATCTTGTGATGGCATTGCGGAACAGCGTTTTCCCCATGGGCGGGGAAAGAGGAGGCTATATCCAAAAAGTAAATCTACTTACTGGCTGGAATCAGAGGAATCAGATGCACCGCGGGAAATCAAGCACCCGATAAACAACATCAGCCTGGCATAATTGCCGTTTAGGATCCGATTGAATGCCACTGGCGTCATAGCATTGGACTTGCCTCATATTCGTGCAGCCTCGATCTCGGCGTGATGCACAATGTCAACCGTCAACTTGCTCATTCTCTCGACGCGTCTCGGCCATGGGGATTCATCACTTGATGATTGGGACATGGACGCCCCCCGGTGCCATTTTTACCGTCCAGTTCAATGACGACACACTTGAGCTGAAGCTGCTCAAGCGTACGGAGATTCCGCACGACGAGCCAATATCTTGGATGGCCTTTGATGTGAGTAAAAGTCTGGCGGTATCAAAGCCAGTCGCTAATCTAGCAGCACGCAAAGAGGCGTCTGTACGGCTCAGCCATGAAGAAGTGGTCCAGCTACGAGGTTCGGAGCCCGACGGACATTGTGCACGAGGCATCGCATGCCCTGGGCAACGACCCCGAGGCCAACGCGGCCTCGTCCAACACCCGCGCCATCTTTCTGCTTCCCGCACAGACACCGCCTTATGCCGTCTACTGCAACCCGTTCTACGACCACGCCGGCGTTGGGAACATCTTCAGTGTCACGGACACGGGCGCTCTCGACACAAACATTCAAAACTACGCGTACCAGGCCAACTCGGGCATCCACGGCATGGTCTTTGACCCGACCGGGACCTTTCTTTACTCGGCCGACCTCAAGGCCAACAAGCTCTGGGTCCACAAGAAGACGCCCGAGAACGACGGCCGCGTCGACCTAGTCGGCAGCGTCGATGCGCCTGCGCCCACTGACCATCCGCGCTGGGTCGCCATGCACCCGTCGGGGCAGTCTCTGTACGCCCTCATGGAGGCCGGAAACCGCCTGTGCGAATACAACATTGATGCTGGCACGCGCCTGCCCGTGTACACACAGCGCAGTTTCCCGCTGGTCCCCCTGGCCGTCGAAACGCACTGCCGGGACTCGGGCAAGGGCCTGTACCGCAGCGATGTGTGCACGCTCGACTTTTCCGGCCGCTACCTCTTTGCCACAGCGCGCTCCAACAGCTTTGACCTAGCCGGGTACATCTCTGCCTTCCGCCTGGACAGCTCCGGCCGCATCGAGGAGCAGCTCTGTACAGAGGCCACACCAACGAGTGGTGGCCACTCGAATGCCGTGTCGCCGTGTGATTTCGAGGTCAAGGGAGGCACAGAGACTTGGCTCGCGCTGACTGACGACCAGGAGGGGTGGCTGGAAATGTACCGCTGGAATGGAGAGTCGCTGGCGCACGTGGCAAGGCTGCGCATTCCCGAACCAGGTTTCGGCATGAATGCCATTTGGTACGACTGATGAGTATGCATAGTGTCATTAGTCTTCGGTGCTGTGCTGCGGCGCATTAAGCACGGGCCCACGAACTGTACTATAAAATCAACCTGAAATTTATATGCTTTAATCGGCATAGCTCCCATGTCCTCCTTATTGCATCTCCAACGCGCAGACTGTTACGTTCCTCGGTTTTGCGCCTCACCTCTTTCGCTCATCGCCCACGGTGCATCCAGTCCGCGTTACTACCTTTCAGGCGCTACCCGACATCGACATGTTCAAGCCCTGATCTTTTCGTTATCGGTACAGGGCGTGTCGGCGTTCTCCCGTACATAACCCGCCAACCATTGGTGTCGCGGTGCTTCTTGCACGCGCCGTCCCGCCTTGTTTCACGAGCCACGCATCCGCATCCGACTAGCGAACGGCTGCAACACAACACGGGCACAAACGTCCATCGATATCAGCATCATGGACGTCGACATGGCCGTGCTCGACGCCGAGCACCTAAAAGACGACCAGCCCAAGACAGGCGCCTTAGCCGGCCCAGAGGTGGCCGCATCGTCGCCTGCAATACTGACGCGCTCGCTCTCGGATGGCGGCAACAGCACTCCCAGGCGCAATGCACAACTCTCGCCTCCCCCTTTTTTCCTGAACGGAATCTCGGGTCACGGCACCACCCTGCCACGATCTGGGAGCAAGGACGATAGCATTATCGCAAGCTCTACGGCCGACACGTTGCCCGCCACACCGCGTCGGGTTGCGGCCTTTGGCAATCACAAAACCGGTGGTCTGTCTGCTCTGCAGCCGACGTCGGGCGATGCCATGCACACGTCCCAGACTCCACAGTCCAAAAGCCGTTACCAGAACCCTCCTTCGACGCCCGTGTCGGCAACAGCAGGCGCCCATCATCTACAGCAGTTTCAACAGCGGCGCCCGTCCGACCAACACCCGCCGCATCATCTCTACCACAACAGCTCGTACATGCCCAAATCGACGCCTCTCTCTCCAAAGCTCGACCCGTCGCAGACTTACGCATCGCCTACAAATGTGCTACCACGCCGGTCGCGCGGACTCGACTTTTCGCGTGCTGCTACGAGCCTGCACCACTCGACGCTGGCCGACCAGTCGTCTGTCGAATCGTCGCCCGTGCAGCAAAGCAACAACACCACTGGAGGCGGGATCGGCGCCATCAACATCCCCGGCCGGAAACCTGACGATTTTGGCGGCACCACGGACTCATCGACGTCGCTGTGGTCCATCATGGGCCGCAGCCAAGAAGGCAACTCACGAACCGGCACAACAGCCGCCAACGGCTACTACCCGTCCAGCTCCATGGGAAGCGTCAGCACGAGCGTCCACCTTGGCGGCACGGCCTGTTCCGACTCATCATCAAGCTCGGACGGCGACGATTTCATGGACGAGGATACGGAAGAGCCGTTTGTGACCACACCACAAACCGGCAAAACGACAAGCACGGTTCCTGTCGGGAACTCTCCTGCTATGAACAGTCTTCTCTCCTTCACACATCGCCAACGCCCGCGGAAGCAAGCAAAGCGCAAGGTTCGCGGCCCGCTGGGACTCGGCTACTCGTCCATCCCAGCCACGGCCATGGGTGGCGGTGCCGGCTCGTCTGCCGCTGCGGCAACCAACCATTCAAAATCCCCCCCGGCCGGCGGCAGCGGGTTCATCCTGGGGCGCGACGCACAAGAGGCCCATGCACGGCGCGAGAGCATTAGCTGGGCCGCCAACCAGCTAAATATCTCTGGCAGCGAGAGCGACGACAGTTTCAAGCCGTCTCAGATGGACATGAATGATGCTCTCGGGCAACGCGGCGGTGGTGTTGTTCGACGGCAAGTGACTCGGCGTGGCAATCTTCTTCCCAAGACAAAGGGATTCGCGCGGATCCGTGCAGCGCTTGCAGAGGAAAGTGCCCCAGCCGATGCCGACTTTCGGCGCGAGTCGGAGGTTGTACGGCAGGTGCTGGAGAGCGACCTGGACCCTCTTGAGCTGAACAGCAACCAAAACGGCCATCTAGCTACTGCCGGTATGGCTGGTGCTCTTCCAGATCCGAGGAATGCCCCGATGCTCACAAGCCCGCGCCTGCTTGACAACATGGACGTTTCAGATGACATGTCGCTGGACGGCGGGATGCCTGAGGCGGACTTTAGGACAAGACTCGCGCTCGGTGGCCCGCGCCGCCTCTTTTGGAACAGGTCCACTTCCAACGAGCAACCCTTGTCTGGCAGCCTTGCGCGACCAGAGGCTACCACGCCGCCGTTGCGATCCAGGAAATACTCCTTGTCGAGCATGGCCGATGACGCGCTCATGGACTCGCCAGGGGGGACAGCCAGTGCGGCCGGTAGTAATCATGCCGATAGTATTCTGTTTCCGGGCGCCCCCATGTTCCTCGGTGCCGGGGGCAACACGTCACACTCGGGAATCGATGCTGGCCAAATACCGCCAACGGCACCATCGCAGAATCAGTTCACAGGGCATCTGCCGAGTGCAGCCGACATCACGCGGCGCATCAATAGCAAACGCCGGCGCGACGATGGAGACCTCGACCCCGTGAGCTTCAAGCGACGTGCTGTCAGCCCCAGCGTCAGTGTTCACAACAGCCCCGTGATGCAGAGCCCTCTACAGCGCGATGTGCCTCCCTGGGGCAGTGCCGGCGGCGGAAGCACGTCGCGGCCTGGGAGCGTGAGCGGTGGTGCCGGCACTATCGGCCTATTCGAGATGGCCCCGATCAGCAATGGAGGCAATCTAAATGGCAATACCAGCAACGGAGGTCACGCCGGGCGAAGTAACAAAGGGCGCGTGGGGTACCAAGCCATGGCTGATGCCAACAACAGCATCACGCGGCTCAGCATCGAATAAAAACGTTCAATGCGAACCAACCGTGTGTCTGCACCGATCAAGCCAGGGTTCTATCTCTTTATTTTTCACGCTTGCATCATATACAGTAGCATCACTCTAGTCAATGGTCGACCGAGTATATTAACATGCATACGCATGTCGTAGGTGGAAGTCAAGGACAATGGATGTTTAGTGTCTATCGTAGGTCAGTTTCAGACCAACACTATCAAAGGCTGAAATAAGAAGGAAAGCTACAATAACGCATCCATGGCAGTATTACCAACATAGAAAAATGAACAGGCAAATGATGTAAAATAAAACCGCAATATGACAGCCCTGCCAAGGCCGGGCAGTGCTTGCTCAAGCCCTACAGCTCAGCAGAATCCGTTGATACCAATAGTATCTTCCGGCACAAGCAGCGAGCCCAGTTTCGAGTCGAGCAGCTGCGCCAGCTCGTCCACCTGTTGTCGTGCAATGGCAATGGTTGCCGCCACCGAACCGCCTTTCCGGCTCCGCGCGCCACCCGAAGGGGCACCGCCAACCGTGGTCGACGACCGGACTGATGCGGCATCATCTGCTATGGCTAGGGTCTCGAGGACGGGTAGGTGATTGACCCTGGCACCAGCTGCTGGTTCTTTTGAGCCGCTGTTCGTGGCTTCTTCGGTATCGAGATTCTCGGCCAGCGCTGAGCTTCCCGGAATGAGACTGCCCACCAATTCGCCATCGGGGTGGCTCTCGGCCGGGTCTTTGGAGACGGGTGTGCCGGTCGGTGCTGCCCCGCCACTGCTCGGCTCCTCTGCTACTACCTCGTCCGTGGGCGACTCGTCTGTCGCTTCCTTGATCGTTGGGGGAGTCGGGCCACCTTGCGCAGCGGGTCTCGGGCCGGGTATTATTGGCATTGTCGCATGAGGCAGCAGTGACGAAGGGGTGGTGATCGCCTCCGCCGGGAGTCCGCTCGGGGCCGCTTCGGGGCCTGTGACAGTGGCCGGTGCAAGAGATCCCACTTCGGCAGGCGTCGAGGGGCGCGTGCTCGCTGAGCTGGTGGGTGCCGGTGTCGAGCACGCGAATAACAGACCGCACTGGAGCCTGCGAATGACAAAAACAGCGCCGCCATTGAAGCTAGCAGCAATGCTGACAGGGGCGCCCCCTTCGTTTTCCAGACCGGTTGGAGATGTGTTCTCGGGTGTTTGCTGTGGCGGCTGCGTGCTCTGAAAATAGCTCTCCTGTTGAGTCTGCAAAGTCTGTCGAGTGGGCTGGCCTTGCTGGCTCTGGCCCTGCGCCTGTGTCGGGCCGGAAGGTTCCTGCGGGTTACTTGCGTCGTTGGCCTGGGGCCGTTGGTTCAGCGCAACGGGGACAGACGATGCTGATGCCGAGTGCATGGCCCATAGCGAAGCTGCAACCGAGCAGTGCGTGCGCAGTGTGCGCACCGGCAGTGGCGACTCATAGGCAAGAAGCTTGCCCGTCGATGTGGCCAGAAGGGCTGTCTGGATCACTGCGGATGGCTGTGGCAGCGGTGCAGTCGGGTCGTCTGTCGGTGCATCGTTCTGCTCGCGCAGCGATTCTACAGTCGCGTGCAGAAAAGACGAGAGGCGGCGCGTCAGCAAGAGCGGCCCGGCTGGTGGGTATGCCATTGCAAGGAAATGCTCGGGGTCTCGAAGGCGTTGGCGGGATTGACAGTCGACGTATGGGTTCGGGCGTGGGCATAGAAGTTCTCTAGATGCATCAAAGGGGCTATTTGTTTGCCAGGCTAGGGAGTAAAGAGCTCAAATACACCTCCAGCTTGAGCAAAGTGGTTGGGCCCCAACGGGGCCACTATACACACCGTCGCTACTCGCGCTGGTTAACATCGGGAATAGTCATGTGGGTACCGTCCCACCTCGGCGGCACCAGTATATTTACTCGCCGGCCTGTGTCAGCCACTATAAAATACCCCGATGACCGTGGCGACAGTAGTAGACTTCAATCGTTTGGTCAACCGCTGATTAAACATGACGCTTGTGTGGCCCCGACGCTTCAATAAAGTGGTGCCACTTTAGTAAAAAGTGACGGCAGGCCGGGCCTGTGGCGCTGTAATATAAAATATATTCTTGCCGACAGCAAGCTACTTTCGAACCTTACATCTTACGATGCATTAAGAGGCTGCCACGGCCAATCTGTCGTCCTGTTACGCTTCAGCGGGCATTCACAGGGTCACTCAAATGGCTTCATCACAGCCTGGCCTGCGAAGGGCTTTCGGCCAGGTTTCGAAGGCCGTCTTTTCCTGCCACCAGCACCTGGAAAACGGCCGGCAGATGCAGGCCATCCACACAAAGCTCCAGGCCTCACTGCATTTGACTACGGTGTCAAAGTGCGCCTTCAGTTCTCAGATCTTGCCTACTTCTCGGAGCTTACCAAACGCCATTCCGGTTTCTGCAAGGACAGCAAATCCTTGCCGTGTGCCTTTTGCCTTCTCGTTTACGCCACACAACAACCTTGCAACGGCAACAGCCTCGGCCGCGCCCTCGTCATTGTCCGACCATGCAACCGCTGGGACCGCCTCTCTCGCACCGGGCCTCTCAGAGAAGCACTCAAGCTTTCCAGACACATCCTCCAAAGGTGCAGCCATCTGGTTGCTCGCCAGCGCTGTCAGCGTATTTGGCATCGTTGTATGGGGTGGCCTGACTCGCTTGACCGAGTCCGGCCTCAGCATCACGGAATGGAAGCCCGTCACCGGTGCCATGCCGCCTCGAAACGAGGAGGATTGGGAGTCGGAGTTTGCAAAGTACCGTGCTAGCCCCGAGTACGCTCGCCTCAATCCCAACATGAACCTCGACGAGTTCAAAAAGATCTACTTCATGGAGTGGTCGCACCGTCTTTGGGGGCGCTTCATTGGGATGTCGTTTGTCCTCCCGGCGCTCTACTTTGTTGTCCGCCGCCGCGTCACCAAACGTGTTGCCTGGAACCTATTTGGCATTGCCGGCCTGATCGGCTTCCAGGGATTCATCGGCTGGTGGATGGTTGCATCCGGCCTCCGTGACGAGCTCTTTGACGACGCCGCATCACCCCCGCGCGTCTCTCAGTACCGCCTGGCTGCCCACTTGGGCACTGCGTTTCTGTGCTACTCATGGATGCTCACCACAGCGCTAGCCATTTTGCGTGACCGCCGAGTCAAGGCCGACCCGGCGGCGGCTTCCCAGCTGGCAACAGTCCTCGCCAACCCCGCGCTTCGCCGCTTCAGAATCGCCGTAGCTGCGCTGACCGGTCTCGTCTTTGTGACAGTCATGTCCGGTGCGCTGGTTGCTGGCCTTGACGCCGGCCTTATCTACAACGAGTTCCCTATGATGGGCAATGGTCTGACACCGCCTCGCACTGAGCTGTGGGACCCTCGCTATTGCCAGAAGGCTGACCATAGCGACCTGTGGTGGCGCAACATGCTGGAGAACCCGTCGCTTGTCCAGTTGGACCACCGCATCTTGGCCATGACAACATTTACGTCCATCATGGCGTTATTCTGGTACTCGCGGCGAGGCGCCGGGCTTGCCGCACTACTTCCCAAAAACGTGAAGAAGGGTACCCTAGGTGTCGTGCACCTGGTTCTACTCCAGGCCACGCTCGGCATCACGACCCTCATCTACATGGTGCCGACGCACCTCGCGGCGACTCACCAGGCAGGTAGTCTGGCGCTGCTGACCGGCGTCTTGGTTCTCGGCCACCGCTTACGTATGCCCAAATCGACTCTGCGCCTGGCTGAGAAGTATCTGGCCCAGACAAAGGCTTCTCCGTCACACCAGCACACCATTCTCGCCACACGTGCAGCTACAAAAATTTAACGACTACTCCACTTTGTCCGTTATCAAGCTCACCATATATATATTGTATATTAGATTCACATGTACCAAATCGTCAATGGCAAGTCGTCGGTGGTTGACCACTGTGTGGCAAAACGCACAGCTCCCCGCCTGCGAGAACAAACAGACAACATAACCTGAGAAAATTGAAATTGAAATGAATTGTGGCACTCCTAAATGCCAAGTCTAAGTGCCATCACTGACCAAAACTTCAACGCATGCACAAAAGCAACCTTGCCTGTCTATTGGGTCTTGGCGGCCTCAGGGACAATGGCCTCCTCAGATGGCTTCTCTGCGGGGCGAGAGTGGTCTTCCTTCATCATGGGGAACGAGATGACCTCCCGGATGGCATAGCTGTTGGTCAAAAACATGGCCAGACGGTCAATACCAAGACCCCAACCACCGGTGGGCGGCAGGCCGTACTCGAGAGACTTCAGGAAGTTCTCGTCAACAAGCTGGGCCTCATCGTCGCCCTGATCCTTCTGGCGAGCCTGCTCCTCGAACCGACTGCGCTGGTCAAAAGGGTTGTTCAACTCCGTGTACGCATTGGCAATCTCCTTCTTGCAAACAAAGGCCTCGAAACGCTCGCAAAGGCCCTTACGATCTCTGTGGTACTTGGCCAGGGGCGACATCATCTGGGGGTGGTTCAGAATAAAACCGGCTGCGGTTGTCAGTAGCTGCATTTTATACAGGGCGTCACCGGAGGAGGAAAACATACGCGAAATGCACTGGGTCTCCAGATATTCACCGCAGAGAGTGTCGAGCATGCGTGCGTTAGTCAGGGGGGGAGGGCACTCAAGCTTGCACTCCTTGAGCAGGTCCTTGAGGAACACGTTCGTCTCGTCCGTGTGCAGCTCATCGCCAGCAGGGAACTTCTTCCCGGTACTACAATGTTAGCTGTTAAACTCACGGCTTTCGGCGCCCGAGTGACTTACATGCGCTCCAGCTCGGGAATCATGTCAATCCGCTTCCACGGAGCCTCCCAGTTGACCTCGTAGGTCTCGCCGTGCTGGTTGGTAAACTGCGTCTTGTACGAGCCAGTCAGGTGCTTGACCAGGCCCGACACAAGCTCTTCGGTGATGGACATGACATCGTAGACGTCAAAGTAAGCAGCGTAGAACTCAATGCTCGTGAACTCGGGGTTGTGGGTCAGGTCAACGCCCTCATTGCGGAAGTTCTTGCCCAACTCAAAGACCTTGTTGAAGCCACCAACAATAAGCATCTTCAGATACAGCTCGGGGGCAACACGCATGAACAGGTCGCGGTTGAGCGAGTTGTGGTGCGTCACAAAGGGCAGGGCAGTGGCACCACCCGCAATGGCCGCCAGCGTCGGTGTCTCGACTTCAATAAACTCGCGGTCGTTGAAGAAGTCGCGAATGTACTTGGTCATCTTGCTGCGCATCCAGAGAGTCTTGCGCGACTCGTCGTTGAAAAGAAGATCGAGGTAGCGCATGCGGAAGCGCTGTTCGTAGTCCTTGAAGCCGTAGTACTCAGTGGGCAGCATGTGCAGCGAGGGCGACAGAAGGACGACCTCCGTCGCAAAAATGGACAGCTCGCCCTCCTCGCCCTTGTCCAGGCGGCTCTTGGGCGAGGTGCGACCCGGGTAGCCGACAATGCCGACAATGTCACCACGGGCCAGGTTGAGGTGCTGCTTCTCAAAGGGGACTTCGCCCTCGGCGTACTGGGCCTGGCACATGACCTGGATGCGAGTGCCGATGGTCTTGGTATCGGCACCAGTGCGAATGTCGTAGAACACCAGCTTGTTGCCAGCGCGGCGGGTGGTGAAGATGCGGCCAGCAATGGCTACCTTCTTGTCCTTGACGACATCGCCCGACTTGAGGTGGCTGAACTCGGTCGCAAAGTTGTGGGCGTCGTACGTGACCTGGAACTTGTGAGGGTAGGGGTTGGGGTCGTTGGTCTGCAGAAGACCCTCGATCTGGCGGGAGCGGATCTTGTAGTACTCGCGCGGGTCGAGGTCCTTCTCGGCGACAATAGGGACGGTAGTTGAGGCCTTCTTGGGAGCACTGGCCGCGGTTTCGGCAGCCTTGGCCTGCTTCTTCTCGTCTCTCTGGCGCTGCTTCTGGCGGCGCTTCAACTCAGTCTTGGAGACCTGTGGTGGACGAAAGGAAAATGTCAGAACTTGGTTTCCGTACACACTCGGCACGCAGTTGAATCATTGCTCGGTACTAACACGCTCGCCGGTGACCTCGTCAAGGTGAAGGTCAGGCGTCTCGCCAGCCTGCGCGGGAGCCGCAGTCGTCTTGGGCTCGGAGTCGGCCATGTTGAGTATTTTCCGTATGTTGAGTGTTTACTGTGCGCGTTGGTGGTTCGAATGTCGGTAATATTGGTGGCAATGGCTTCGCGAAGTTGCTCGGGTGTAGGTGAAGATCGTGAATGGCACTTTAGGATTTTAAAAGAGTATATGATTTACGACGTATTTTGGCTCTATATGGATAGAGGGGCTCCCCATGTCAATAGTGCCTTTTGAAAATTTTGGCGGGGTTCTGCCATTTGCCCACTGACTCACACTACAAACGCCTCAAAATAGATTTACAGCGCTTGCTGCGATTTAAATTTTTCACAGTTCTTGGAAAGTGGGTCTCTACTCAGTCAACTTCATGGCAGGCGGCAAGGCTGTACTTATTACCGTATTTGGAAGCATCGTATTATGCCTCCCTTCATCTACGGAGTACACGCGATCCTTATTAGACTTATTCGAAAACCAGAGAAAACATGTTTCATTAATCAGACACAGAATATAGGGCGGTTCTCGTAGATGGAGTATTAGTCTAGCAGCAGGCTGCTGGTGCATTAGCTGAGCCGATTAGCACCTGAGTCAGGCTACTTGTTTCAGAACAAAAGAGAGGACATAAGAAATATTAGAAACTGCTCGGAAGCAGGAGCGCAAGTAAAATCGAAAGGTTTGTTTGCCCCATGCGAAGTAGAAACAGAGCTTGTTCAAGAACAAGCGCAAAAACAGACATGACGTAAACCTATTAGGCTCGATCGTTGAATCTTCAGGGCGTGACAGTCGGAGGCATCCCAGTCATTATGCGTGCATTATGCGTGGTGCAAAGGAATGGAAAACGTTGAAAAGAATGTGAAAAAATGCAGGATGTGAAAGAGTGCAGTAAGGGATTGAGGATGGTTGGGGTCCCGGAACGATCAAGACTGGCGTTGGCCGACCGAATGCCGGGTAAAAGATTGGGTGGCGGAAACATGAATAGAAAGAAAAGAGAAATTTTGAAAAAGATCAAGTACTGTAGTAAAGCACATCGCCAAAGCTCTCCAGTTCGGCTACCGAAGTAGTTCGTTCTGGCTTGCAACGGGGCTAGCAAAGTGCACCGTGGCGATGGAAGAAGAGAAAGATGCAGCAGGAAACGGCCACACGCGCATTGTCTAGTTGTGAAAGACGGGAAGAGACAGGCAATCAACGCGCAAGTTCAAAGACCGCAGACACCATGTGAATCAGATGCAACACGTCCTATTCCATGTACATGGACTCGTTGCTCATGGACATTCCAAGGTTGATATCTGGCATCTGACGATCGAGGTCCATGATTGCCGGGTTGTCATTGCCAGTCGTGCGCGGGGTATCCTGTTGCTGGCTGGGCCCTTGGCTGTATGAGAATCGGCTGGCTCCAGATGCTGTGGGAATAGTAGAAACAGGAATGCTGTTGGTGCGTGTGTGCATGTGAGCAAATTCGTCGCCGTCATCCTCCATTTCGGCGTCGGCATCTTTGTCGCTCATTTCTTCGTCTTCATCGCCATCGGTACTGCGCGTTGCAGCCCCTCCCTTCGCCGCTTTGGACGTAGCTGGTGCTTCTCTGGCCTGTTGTACCGGTGACTTCATGTCGTCGTCTTCGTCCTCGTCCTCGTCGTCCTCATCGTCTTCGACATTGCCGTTGTCATCATCGTCGTCGTCTTCGTCATTGTCCTCGCCCTTGTCCTCGACTTCAACCTCCATAGCATTTTCCTGGGAATCGGGTTTGCCACTCTGGCGGGTCTTCTGGGCTCGACGGCTTGCGCCCGGTGCCCCAGATGGCGTTGTAATCTCGCTCGCTGGTTTCATTTTCCGTGAGGAGGGCACTGCTTTCCGCGTTGACGAGGCAGCTGCTAGTCGATTGATCTCACAGGATAAGTCCCTGGCGGTTTTCTGGCCTTTCTCTTGAGCGCCGCCAGTGGTTGCCAACGAGACCGGCGTCGAAACATCCTCAGACGTAACTGGCGGTGGCAAAGGGCGAGAGAACGATGCAGCGGGCGGTAGGCGAAGCTGCCCGGCTGGTGAGTTGAGCGAGCGTTGTGCTGACATGCCAGTACCGGATTCCCGTGCGGACGACACAACCGTCTTCCACCGGCTGATAGACGCGCTGATGATGCTGTCCAGGTCGGCATGCTTGTTGTCGAGGAGGGTTCCAAGGTCAGTCATGTTGTTGAAGGCCGATGGGCCTTGCATTTCGAAGGCATTTCGGTCGTTGACAGGTATGTGTGCTGGCGGGGAAATTGCAAATTCTTGGGGGAGCTTGTCGCGTCTCAGTTGGTCAAGCTGGCTTGACAGATTGGCTTTCTCCTGGACAGCGCTCCGGTGCTTGGTTCTCAGCTCCTTTATTTCGGCCTGCTTGGTGGCAACGCAGCGTGCTAGTTCAAGAAGCCAAAGCTCGGACCTTTGCCCATCAACTAAGCTCCTCCAAGAATCATATGCAGCGTCCAAGTGCTTCATCAGCTCCTCCTCCGTTGCGCCGGCTTTCTTCTTGGCCTCTTCGATGACCTTTGCTCTTTCGGCGCGGTTGAACGACTGCACGCTCCCTCTTTTGACGTTATCATACAGGGAAGCAGAAGTAGTTGCACTGGTCGCTTTGAACTTGGCAAATTCTGCACGGAAGTAGACCTTCAGTGCTTCAAGTTGGCTATCCCCAGGAGGACGCGTAGACCAACAAGGCGACTGATGGTTGACTTGCGTTGTCGAAAACAGAGTCGGGGCTGCCTCGAGGCACTGGAGCACGAGGGCTGGAAAACTCATGGACAGAGGATTGAAGCTGAATGGGCCTGTGCCTAGCTCAATCTCATGTCTGTGAGCTGTTAGCCTACTACTCTCTACCCTGTCGATCTGAGAATCACAACTTACTTAGCAGCACGAAAGGCAGTGACGACTTCACGGAGTGCCAGTTCAGCAGCCCGGGCACTATCGTGGGCATCTATGAGCTGTCTTCTCATATCCTGGTTTGCCTTCTGCACATTTCTGTTCAGTAGGCGTGAAGATGCCGCTGTATTGTCGGTACCGCCGCCGGCGCTCTCCGGGCGAGTGCTTAGTCTGCGAGGCGGGCCAATCGGAAACCCAGCAGCTGATGTTCCGGGTCTGCTATGTTGAGATTCCGAAGGGGAAGGCGCAGCCGACGACTCGGCTTCGGACCCATGCTCATCGTCGACACGCTGTGACTCTCTGGAGTTTTCAAAGGGTACAGAAGTGGTGCGGTGGCGGACCGAGCCCTTTGGCTGACGGCGTGTGATGCCGCCGCGCAATCTCCAGATCTCGTCGACATTGTGAATGCCGTCGGGCTTCTTAGGGTTGTTTGGCTTGATATAGAGGTCCAGGTGCCGCCCGAGCGATGATGAGGTGAACTGCTGGTCACAGTAAGGGCACTTCCTATCTTTAGCGGCCTTGTGGGTGCTGCGTTTGCTACCGGCCTTGGTATGGGCGGGTGGGTTGGCTTCGTCGCTCATTTTTAAGACTCGGGTGTGCCAGAGACGGTTCTTGTTCCATCAACCGCTACCGTGTCATGGACGTCAGTTCCGGACGGTCCCTCTGTGTCCGTCCGTTCCTCGGTCAGCGACGAGAAAAAAGCACTCGCGACTCTATAGTCTGAGTGTTGTTGCTTTCAAACAAAACGTTGTATCCGAGCGAGCTTGGTTGGCGTAGAATATGAATTGATGCGGCAAAAACAGGTGCTGGCGATAATAGAACCAATATCGAAGGTGGTGTGAAAGGCAGGCGCGTTGCAGGTAACAAGTTTGAGACGATGTGTAATGTGTCGAGTACAGGGCTTGTAGCTCGAAAGAAAGGCTGGTATGGTAATAAAGCACGCCGAGTCGTTGACTCTGTCGGCCTGCCCTTGTAGTTACTTGTGTTTCATATGCTGTTGTTTTCGTTGCTTCTGTGTAGTGTCGATGCTTGGTCGTGTCCGTTGTCCAGCTCTTCGTCCTCGCTCGCTCAGCCTCCAGATCATCTGCTTCCGTCAAACCAAACCTATACCCGGCAGGAAAGAAAGTGAGAACCAAGATGAGCCTGATGGAGGGGACGCTTGCGTTTTCTATATGTAAATAATCCGGGTGATCGATCGTTTATGATTAGCTAGTTTCTTGTTGTTTCGTTTTTCGCGTTTTTACCTCTCTTTAAATCTACTTTATTGGTGCGGCAAGGGTCCAAAACGGAAGGGAGGATGGAGGGGAGGGGCTCAGATTGTAAAGGGGGTGGTGTCTTTTTTTAGGCATTTCTACGAAACGAAATAGTGGGTGAGATCGACACGTCCCAAAGAGGAAAAGACGTTGAGCAAGATCAAGACGTAATAAATACAGACAACCGTAGTTTAATGTTCACTATGTACTCTGTACAGAGTACGGAATAGCTTCATCGTTAATCTTTTAACGCTTGTACTCTTTTTAAATACCGCTAAAAATTCAACTTCTCAAAACAGAGAACGAGAATGTAACTCTGCTGGAGGTTCGTAAATATATGCAAGGGGAAAGTAATTCTTGCCGTAGGACATGATAAATATATGGACCGAAACCCAAATAGAAAAAAAACGCGAAACACCCAAACAAGAACATAATCACCCTCACCCGCTGGCACAAGCGGCTCTTCCTTGGGGCTAGCTCGGTTTATTGGCCGCTGGTCTCATGCAGGTTCGTGCAGCTGCAATCTCAGCTCAAACCGTGTAGATATAAATATGCGTATTTTAATTTTATCATGTTTACATCTAAATATAAAAACACGCATGTCAGGATACGAACTCCGTGATCATACTCCGCAAGCTGTTTTGTTTGGATCTTTGTTTACCGTCTGAGCGAGTATGGTTAACATGTAAATGTACAACGTATATTTATTCACCTCGGCCACTTCAATGCGGCCGTGGCCGTGGCAATATTGAAGAAGTCAGACATAAATATACTTGCGAGCTCACCTCGAAAAACGGCGGTCATACTCGCTCTGAGAATTCCCTCTGACCGCTCGCGACACCCTGGGGGTGCCACTTAGTACCCGTCTTTATGATCACCAACTCCACATGTTCTTCTGATTCAAACATGGGTTTCTTTATCGCTGTTCGGTACAGAGCATCAGGTACTGAGCTTGGTGCTCCGAAAGTATGTCTACGAAAGTGTTTGTCTGCTCAAATTTGAACATTTACAGTTAAAGTGTCCGGCGCTTTGATAGACCAATGTACCGGGCGAGGTAAAAAAGTAACGGAGTCGAGTCTGTTCCGTTCATGAGATGGAAATGAAAAGAGCTCATAAGAACCTCTGGCTGCACTTTGTGTTATTTCGTGCGACATAAAAGATACGGAGTAAACTGTGCACAGCCATCGACATTTGTGGGCTAGACAGGTAACAAATATCAACTTGCATCGAGTCTAATATCAGAATGACGACTTCTCCGTATGATTCATTTTCTCGGCCCAGCAATTTTGATCCCCGGAAGGGTAAACGACATTTCATCCCTATTGAGGATGGCGGAATACAACGTCCAGGGGCACAATTTACCTGATCCACCGTCTCGTGGGATTGGCAGGAAGATAGGGGCGTTGGCCGATTGACAGACAAGGAAAAGCAACACACAACATAGCGAATATGCAGCGTTTGATTACCTGCACCGGCTGTGCAGGACTAGTTGAGCGCTAGCGGTGTATTCAGCCAAGGGGGAAGTGGGTGGCTTTGTATATTTATGAGCCAGATTTTTTATGTATATTTACATCTCGGTTTTATCTCGATATTTCAACAAGAGTGAGGCGTTTTTTCTCGTGCTTAAGGACACAATATTTACAAGACCTATTGCAAACGGAGTAAAGAGAGAAAAAACATTCCGTCTACGGATTACGTCTTAAGTACCATATCCAGAGATACTTTTGTCGATAGTACGAATTTCTGACCCCAGTCCAAGGAGCATTACGCAAGCCACATAGCGCGAGCCCTCGCTCAATACGGAGTGACTATATAGACATATCTACACCGTGGTCACAAATGTCCTCAGTATGAATTTAGTTAAATAATAAGTCAAATGCTGACAGACCTGGGCGCCCTGAGTTGTCCCCATGTAACGAGTAAAAATATACTTCGCCAATATATTTATTTGAATTTTTTGTAGAGTATTCCGTAATTTGCACTAAATATATATTTACTATCCGAATACCCCGTAGAGAAAAATCCGGGCAATGACTCCGTAAATAGAAGACCACAAAACCTCACCGCTTTCCCTTTCTCATCCGGACTTATAAAAAGATGTATCGGAGCTGGCTTCGTTATAATCATACCCGAAAGCTCAAAGTTCACATCCAAACTCGCATACTATAAATATACACAGCCCTGCATGGTGCTGGACAAACAATTGTCTTTAGCTCGGGCAGGTGCCATCGTGTTTTGATTTTCACGCACGCCGTTTGAGCATGTGCCACTCCGTTGTACGAGATATCGAGAACGCTGCAAGCTCGTCTGGGGCTGTATGCGGCTGGAAATTAGGGAAGATACTATATTGTATTTTGATTAAGTACTCCGAATGTGTCCATCAGACATAGAGGACACGTCGTACGAAAGCTTATGCCCATTTTCAAGTGCAGTACTACTACACATGACAGCGGGCCACCACAGAACTATATTTACATGATCACTGCGTGCAGGTTGCTAGTTGTTCACGACATAAATATAGGCATGAGGCTATTTTTTTAAGTACAGAGGGGAAACTAAGAACGAGTGTAATGCTTGCGTAACCATGCTAAGATCAGACGAGAACGAGCTCGGTAAACACTTACCAGCTTGGACCAAGACACGATAACATATCTCGGCACAAAGGGATTCGGATGGCTTTTAAATATAGACACATCCTACTGTCCGTGGCGAGATCAGGTAATGCACCCCGTGTTGAGCAGCGGATTAAGATCACGCCCTCGAAGCTGAGAGCTGGCCGATGAAAATCGCGATGCGTACTCCGTACAACGGCTCACTTCGTACACGCCGATCTTGTGTAAAGTACAATCTTATGCACAAAATCATCGAACGACAATAGCCCATTGAAATACATATATGTGAGCATTATATGCGATTCACTAGGTATTCCATTCGTTAGTTTTTTTCCGGATAAATATATCTTCTTGGTGACTTCCCTCCCTACAGTTGTAGCGGCCATTTATGCGGCCGTGGACAACTCATCAACATTTTCGTGATGCACGCGTTTAGTGTATAAAACAACCATCTCACACATTAAAAGCGAAAAAACACCAGTCTGCAAAGTGACATTCTTCCGGGCGTATACCAAGTAACAAAGCAAATATTTGAATATATTTACATCCATGCATCTCGAAGATAAGCATAACATGGGCCTATCTTCCTCCGTAGTGGAGCCAGTATTTGCTCGAATGTCACATGAAGTATCATGTGACTAAGTACTAGCCAAACAACCCACTTTTAATGAAGCTGCCTGGAAAAGCAAAGGTTGATGGAAGACGCGACGAAAGGGTCATCAAACCTCTCCCTCCGTGTATGATCACAAGCATCACTTGTCGCGCCACTCCTTACCACTGCTACACAGCTGCACTGCAACCTGGTCTCGAGCATACATAAAGGCTTGTAAGCCTTTATACGACTTACCAGCGACGCATCTACCTCTTCAGACACCGAGTCGCGCCCCCTCTTGTGCATCTTACGCGTGCATCACTAGCTAAAGCGGCCTGTAACGGGGTTTCTGGTCTTTTGGGCCTGGCAGGTTTCTGGGGTTTTATCTGTCAACCCACATCTGCGCTTCAACTTCTCAAGACTACGGCGACTGCTGCTTGCCAATGCAGTTCTTTACCTGAAAATGCCTCCGATACTGAGTGACGACGAGATGTCGGACGGGGGACATGTTGGCAAGGCTTCCCCGCCCATATCCAAGCGCGGAAAGAAAACGCCGTCATATGCCGAGCCCGAGACCAACGACGACAGCGACAACCTGTCGGCGGCGGCCAGGGGCCGCAGCAAAAGCACGTCGCGGACCAACGGCGCCAATAGGAAAAAGGAAGATGCAAGAGTCGAGCCTGCGCAGGAAGAAGGAGAGGATGACGACGATGTGGAAGAAGATGAAGAAGACGACGGAGAGTAAGTGGCGTGTCAAGGCCGCGTATGCTTAATTGAACTTGCACACCAGTGGACGTTACTAACGGTTCTTAGGTACGAGGTCCAAGAAATCATCGGGCACACCGTGGATGCAAAGGGCGTACCCCGGTTCCGGGTCTTGTGGAAAGGCTACGATGACCCTTCCGACCATACCTGGGAACCCGAGGAGCACTTGATGTGAGTGGCGCGGACCTAAACATTGCGTGCGAAGTCAGAATCTAACCATGTCAGGGCAAATGCATCCGCTATACTTGAGGAATACTACATCAAAAACGGCGGCCGCGAGGCGGTCCATCAAAAGCCCAAGGGCAAGAAACGAGGCCGGCCTTCGGCTTCTGCCAGCGCCACTGGCAGTGTGGCCTCCACGCCCACCGCGTCAGCTTCTAAACGGTCGCGCAAGGTCGAGGTTGACGATCGCCATCCCGCCAAGCGCGAACTGCCTGCTGCCGCCGTGGCTAACTTCAAGCCCCCATCTGGCTCTTGGGAAGATGAAGTTGTAGACGTGGAAATGTTCCGGACCGACGACGGTGAGCTGCGTGTGTTCCTGACGTGGAAGAATGGCCACAAGTCTCAGCACCCGGCACAGCAGGCATACATTCGGTGCCCGCAAAAGGTACTTGACCCGGATCTGCTTTCTAGCTTTGTGTGTTCTGCGGCTAACTTATCAGATCTTGAAGTTCTACGAGTCCCGCATCTCGTTCAAGAACTCGTGAGTGGTTCCATCCGAAAGGCATCCTTGTGATGCACGCTTTATGGGGTGAATGCAGTGACCATTGCCTCTTAAAGTATCGCATCGATCGTCCTGTTCTATATTTTCATACCTTTTTGCGTCGTGTACGATAACATGTCGAGACAACACTTGGTTTTACTACGTCGCACGTGTCAAGATTCATGTTTGCGGTTTGTAGAGCACGTCACATCTCGAACTAAAAAAAACCCGCCGTAATGCGGACCTAATTAGGAGCTTCGAGGCAGAAAGCAAGAATAAGAGTTGGTTGTCAAGTTTGCGGTTCGTGGTAGAAGTAAACATATCTGCTAGTTTGTGTCGACTTTTTGACTTTACTTTTTGACTCGCTTTGTGATGTTCGCGTGGTTTTATGCGTTACATCGGCACAACCCCAAACACACCCCAGCGCCATGGTTACGATGTATTCCTCCGCTTTTCCCAGCGCACCTTGATAAGTGGCTGGAAGCTGCTTCGTATGGGGCTTAGGAGGGCCATTCTATTGGCGGGCCTGCGCTCAAGTAGCTATATTTACAGTGCCACCCTAGTCACTACGCCTCTTCCTTTCCGCATTTCCCAGCCTTGCGCATTATTGACATTCTGCGAAAATGGGTGGCGGGGCAACCATCAATATATCAGCGAACGACGTTACCCTTCTGCAACTCGTGAAGCTTCCCTCACTCTCTCTTTCACACTTTTGGACGCAATTGCACATACAAGACTTCAGTCTCCAGAGCCTCTTCTTTCACGCAGCTCAATTTTTGAATATACTACCGCCTTCACGCGAAATATCACGGATCTCGCAGTTCTGCTTCCTAAAGACCTAGCATTTTTGGACACATTCACCATCATCTACGTGCCAGATAGCTCTTTTGGAATTCAACTCCGCCGAGTAAGTCTGAGAGACATCTTCCATACCGAGGGTTTACTTCTAACTAACCAGCCTCTCTACCAGTAATTTATTCAAGTTTTCAACCGAAAAGGCAACCGCCACACGCCTCAGCTTATATATTTGGAAGCCACCCCGTTTGTCTACACAATATGAAGCAGAACGACGTCATTGCTCTTATCGTCATCCTTCTGTTTGCTTTCCTCGCTGCAGTCGGGTTTGGCATATACCGCATCGTTCAAAAGACGCGTCGCGAACAAAGCATCACGACCAGTTCGGGAAGCAGCTCTCGATCAGAATAGACTCCGTCCCGGACGACAGCGTAAAGTGGATGGCTGCCTGCGCTTGAGACGGGCCTGTCGGCGAGGGGTCTTTCATATGGCCTGTTCTTTTTGAGTTTCGACGGACTTTTTGGTTGGGAAAGGCGTTACCGGGGTACCACGCTCCAGACTTATGCATAGCGTGATGCGGCGTTTTATTATGACGGACTGGTTTATTGTCGTTTGGAGCCTTAAGTTTTCAGTAGATAGTTTTGTATGAATAAACACGAACATTGGCAGCTGGTACATTGTGGATGCCCGCATACGATAAACCTGTACAATGGCCTGATATCACATAAAATACTATGAGATGCCAAGTTACCTCTACCAAGCCAGCTCGGAATCAATGTCAACGCACTGCGGCGATGAAATGTTGCAGATTTTTTACGTGGTTGTCTTTTGACGGCATTGATACCCGTGCTTACCGATTATGTTCGGTAAATTTACCCCTAAGGTACCTAGAACGATCGGCAACTAGTGCTGGAACCCACTGTTAGTGTCGATACCGTGTCCTGTGACACGAAGTTGGTAAAGCGGGTTTAGCGATATAAGATAAAGACCCCTTTCCAGGCTAAGCACTGATTGAGACGCTTGCTACTGGCGTTCAAGATCTCCAATAGGCACCGCCAGCCATCTGCCCGACCCCTTAACGACTACTATCCCTTTGCTTGTACTCTCCCAACGTACAGCGAGACTCGTCAGCCTCTTCTTCGCTTCTGCACCTTTCCGGCCCTTGCGCAAACCTCCGCCTTTCGCAAGCCCATTTCGCATCAATACACTCCACGACCTCGATGAGACGGACTTCGGTTTCATTACCTACGAACAAACGCTCCGACGATCCGCACGAAAAACCCGGCCGCTACGGCACTTACACCCGGAATACCGGCATTGTGGATTGGGCAACTACCTCAATGGCGCAAGCCAAGCAAACGCGGTGGCTAAAGGCTGCCGCTGTCATTTCAGCCATCTTCTTCATCTTCTACTACTTCTCGCCCCAGGGCGTTGACCTGTATCGTGGAGGTATGGTTGCTCTTCCCCTTGGAATAGGCTTATTCTGTATGGACTGCTAACAGCCCAGTGTCCGTTCCTGTCAACGATGGCCAGGTTCCGGCTGACGCCTCGTATGGCACTGACCGCTGTGCCCGTTCGAGCTCGCGCGACAAGCCGATTGTGCAATACGTACTTATGATTGATGCTGGCAGTACCGGCTCGCGCATCCACGTCTACAAGTTCAACAACTGCGGCGCCTCGCCTGAGCTGGAGAGCGAGGTGTTCAAGCAGACCAAGAAGATCGAGGGCAAGAGCAGCGGTCTCAGCGCCTACCCCGACGACCCTATTGCCGCCGCACACAGTCTCGACATCCTCATGGAAGAAGCCATGCGCGAAGTTCCCGACAAGCTTAAGTCATGCACGCCCATTGCCGTGAAAGCGACGGCTGGTCTTCGCCTTCTTGGCCCCGAAAAGAGCCAGCGCATTCTGGACGCTGTCCGCAAACACCTTGAGGAAGACTACCCATTTCCCGTCCAGGCTGCCGAGGAGGGCGGTGTTGCTATTATGGACGGATCTGACGAGGGTGTCTACGCTTGGATTACGACCAACTACCTTCTGGGCAACATTGGTGCCCCTGAGCACGAAGAGACTGCTGCTGTGTTTGACCTTGGTGGCGGGTCTACCCAAATCGTCTTTGAACCCAACTACAGCGGCCTCGCACAGGGCGGCATTCCAACAACATTGGCAGAGGGCGACCACAGATACGACCTTGAATTTGGCGGTCGTCATTTTACCCTATATCAACACTCTCACCTGGGCTACGGCCTCATGAGTGCGCGCGAGGCCATTTACAAGACGCTCATTGATGACCTGACTGAGGCCAACAAGGACGCATCTGCTGCTGCGTGGGCCAAGGCAAAGATTGTCAACCCTTGCTTTTCGGTCGGCATGGAGAAGGTTGTGAAAATCAAGCTCGACGATGGCCACCCACTGGGCAGTGAGGGCGAATTCAACATGACTGGCCCTGTCAAGGCCGCCCCTGCGCAGTGCCGTGCTCTGGCAGAGCGCATCTTGAAGAAAGAGGCAGAGTGCACGCTAGCGCCATGCTCGTTTAACGGCGTTCACCAGCCGGCCATTGCGAAGACATTTGCCAAAGAAGCCGTGTACTTCCTGTCCTATTTCTTTGACCGCACACAGCCGCTGGGCATGCCCGAGTCGTTTACATTGCGTGAGATGCACGACTTGGCTAACACTGTTTGCTCGGGCAGTGAGCAGTGGGGCGTCTTCACATCAATTCCTGGTGCTCTGGAGGAGCTGCGCGACCGCCCTGAGCATTGCATGGACCTTAACTTTATGCTCGCTCTGGTGCACACTGGCTACGAAATGCCCATCGACCGCGAAGTCCGTATCGCCAAGAAGATCAAGGACAACGAGCTTGGGTGGTGCTTGGGTGCCAGCTTGCCACTTTTGTCTACGAGCTCTGGGTGGTCGTGCAAGGTTACCGAGATTCACTAAGCTTGTCTATACATTGGCATAGTCGCTGCAGGAATGGGGCAGGGTGAAGAGAGGTTCGACTACCCTGTGGCAAAAGTACACGGTGATGGATCCCGTATATGCTTATGATTGTGTTTTCTTGTTTTCTCAGCAGTTCTGTCTCATACACTGGCTAACGTAGAAGAGGCGTTGGAATGTTATTTAGGTTTGAATTTGGTCATACCATTTACTCATGCTGTATTATGTATCTATGCTAGGGTTCTTCTTATTTAAACAAGCTCCGTGATATACACTAGCTCACACAGGGGGCAGGACGGCCTTGAGAACACTCTCAATGACGTCCTCGGGGCTAACACCCTCGAGCAGGGCTTCCACGGCGGGCTTTTCACTGCCCCATTGCATGCTGCGTTCGTGAACTGTTACCAAGTGTGTCTTGGGCTCATTCACTGAAACCGTCCGAATCCGATGAAGGTATGTTTTGCGCGCCGCAAGAGCCACGAGGGCCGGGGTAACGTAGTCGAGTTGATGCAGCAGTGCGAGGCACCGAGCCAGTTTTTCAAAGTGTTTCGATGCAATGGGAGACACGCTACTGGCGCCCCCAGCCGATGGGCCGACAACGGCGACGGCACGATGAACGCGTAGAAATGCAACTACGTTGGCTTCGTAACGCATTACTTCGGTACTGACATGAACGTCCCTGGCTGCTGTGGCA
Organism: Ophiostoma populinum; assembly: GCA_029298855.1. Lineage (NCBI taxonomy): Eukaryota > Fungi > Ascomycota > Sordariomycetes > Ophiostomatales > Ophiostomataceae > Ophiostoma > Ophiostoma populinum. Next base: position 783,118 of record JANSLU010000020.1, on the reverse strand, counting down.
AGGGCTTCAATGTCGGCTTCTGGGAAAAGGGATCGTCCGGTCGGTGAATCTATGCGACTGTTTCTGCGAGGAGGCCCGCTACAGTCCGTAGATACACTGCCGGTACGAGGGGATACCCCAGGCTCAGAGTGCCGAATGATGCTATCGCCATCACGCCATACTACCTTACCCTCGTCCCCCTCCTCATTCCGCCCATATTCGGCCCGTTCTTCGGTATTTGGGTACCCGTCTGTTGGATCGTGCCAATGTCCCATGGAGAAGAAATCGTTGAGATGAGCAATCATGTGTGGCGCCTGACGGTATGTCTCGCCACCTTTCTGTCGTGACGTCTCTGCTGAAGTACCCTTTTGGCCACTTTCTTTCATGGAATTCCAATGGAAATAGAACCCACGCTCAGCTGCAACAACACCCACGATTGAAAATAGCTTTGGAGTAGACTGCATTGTCGTCGATAATGCGAGGCGGCGGGTACGCATAAGCTCCAGTGCCTGTATCTGTACGTCCTGAGGGGCCCGGTTGAGGTTTTTCGCAATGACGATGTTGGCCATGCCCGCTGAGGCATTGGACTCGGGAGGCAGGGCTGGCATGGGTGTTGCCACGCCCGGGCCACGTGAGCCGTCCGTGCCCCGTATCGACGGCATACAAGCGGATGATCTGGGCGACCGCGGACCTGTTGTCAAGGTCGATGATGGTGTTCTTGGCGTGGGCAGCCGAAAGTAGTCAGTGGTGGCAGAGGCGGGATCGTTGAACGGCTGGTTTTGGTCATGGTGATGGCCAATGGGGTTTGTAAGTGTGTTGGGCGATGCTGAGGCGGGCGGAAATAGCGAAGTTATAAAACTTTCGAGCGTCATATGTTCGTGGCAGTCAATGACGGTGCCCTGAAGACCAAAGACCCCTATCGAAATCAAGTAGAGCTCGTTGACGACATCGTCAACAGAGTCTTCAGGGGTACCGATGACGCAGTGTTCGTGGCTGATAAGCGATAGAAGAAGAGCTAGCTCCAGGTCGCTCAAGCCATGTACGCGGCTCGCGATATTGGCATCATAGCCAACCATGGCTGGCAGACAAGGCTGTGCAGCCTTGAAGAGGCGTGTGGGTTTGAGTAAAGCGAAATCGCGCAGAAAGCGACGCGTACTTGGTCTGGGTTGATTAGACTCGCAAGTATTATGGCCCAAGTATCGTTTAGCGACGAATACATAAGTTGTGACGCAATCGACGGCTGGCGCTGGAATCTCCCAAGACACCTTTCTAGGGCAGATTAATCCGCGTTTAGGTGCTTAAACTAGATGTTTCAATGAGAAAGAGACACTCTCAGGGCTCGGTAACCCCTGAGGCATCTCTAAGATAAGGCCAAGTTAAATTACACTAGTCAGGTAAGATTACAGCATCTGATTGGGCATTTCGCCTCTAGCCCCACTATGAATGGCATGCTCAAAGGCAGTACTCCGTACCTCCAGGTGACATGAGACTCGGGTGCTGAATCCGTTTCCACCACAATCGCATATCTCCTGCCAACGTTGTTTCATCGCCAGCACATGACAACTGCCTCGGAGCACACGACCTTGAATCTTTCGCGATCCGACTAAGCTTCCGCTCTTCAACCCCATGGTGCCACTAGCCGCCTCATAGTCACCTTAAAGCCGACCGATATCCCTTGCGCGCACGCCCGACCGGCTTCTCGCCCGTGCCCTTCCCAACTTACGATACCAGCGTTGCCTGCCTCAACCTAAGGCGGCGGAAGTTCAGCTCTGAAGCGTTATTGGCTACCCCAGTGTTGGTAACGAAACTGCCGTTCCCATCCACAGACGATCACGATGGCGTCGAGAAAGAAGGTTCTTCTCAAGGTATGTTGGTACATGGGGGAGGCCACGACGCTGTTGTCCGCAGACGCGCCCAGCGACAAGACTATTACTGTGCAGGAGCTAATCTATGTCCGTGCTTACCAGATCATCATTCTTGGCGACAGTGGTGTCGGCAAGACAAGCCTGATGAACCAATACGTAAGTCAGGACACCAGTGCCACGGTATACGATTGAGGGGACGGGGCTTCAGCTCCCTGGCGTGCGCCTGGCGCCTAGGCAGAGCTCTATAGCACTCGATACCAAAAGGCCTCAAGTAACTTCATGACGCCGGATGAGGACTGACGTAGAAACTGCAGGTCAACAAGAAGTTCAGTGCGAGCTACAAAGCCACGATTGGCGCCGATTTTCTGACGCGGGAGGTTCCGGTCGATGATCGCCAGGTCACAATGCAGGTATGGTAACCCGCCTTCTTGACAGCATCCACGGACGCAATGCTGACTAGGCTTTCAAGCTCTGGGACACTGCCGGCCAAGAGCGGTTCCAGTCGTTGGGTGTTGCCTTTTACCGCGGTGCTGATTGCTGTGTGTTGGTGTTTGACGTCAACAACGCAAAGAGCTTCGAGGCCATCGAAGGCTGGCGGGACGAATTTTTGGTACAGGCATCGCCGCGCGACCCGGATAACTTCCCGTTCGTTGTGCTTGGGAATAAGATTGACGTCGAAGAGAGCAAGCGGGTGGTGAGTCTCCCACATCCTATTTGACAGTCTGGTGTGCTGCCCAGAAGGCTAACTAGAACTCTTCAGATTTCAAACAAGCGTGCCCTGACTTTCTGCCAGGCGCATGGCATTCCGTATTTCGAGACGAGCGCCAAAGAAGCCATCAATGTCGAGCAGGCTTTCGAGGGTGAGTAGCCGTTTACTTGTTTGACTATGGCCGTGTCATATCACAGCTAACATTTCCAGTTATTGCCAAGAACGCTCTTCAGCAGGAGGAGTCGGAGGAGTTCAGTGGCGATTTTCAAGACCCGATCAACATTCACATCGAGAATGATCGGGATGCTTGCGCTTGCTAAGTCCGACGAAGCCCGCGTTCAACGGCTTTATACTTTTTGTTGGGGTTGGCGACATCAGTCTTCCCTCGATTTTGCTTTATTCCCATAGGTTGCTCTTTTCATGCCGATCGTTGTTTTACAACTAGAACGTGTGCTTTCTTGGTTTGACGATACTATTATTTTCAATGTAATTGATGTGTTTTGCTAGGATTCGGTATGGTATAGTTCTTGCCTGGGCGGCTACTCCGTACATGCTTGATAATTTTAGCTTCAGGTGCGGCTCGTTTTAAAGGCAAAATCATTGGCTGAAACATGACAGCTTGGGTAGTAATCTCCAAATCCTGTCCAGCGGCTGTGCTGATGGCGCGTAATACTCCGCAGTCTATTAGGATATTGATTTCTGAACATTTTGTGTCTATGTAGCCAAAGCTCAAAATCCGCATGGGAAGTCCAAGTTGCTCTTCATCGCTGTTTGTGCGCATGAGGATCAAGAGCTGCGTCTGATCTCCTGTTAAATCCTCACCGCTCCCGCCCAGCTGCTTGCCTGAAATTTCCTCGAGTACGCACATACTTCACCCAATTCCCGCTCACACACGACAATCGATCGTTGTGCGCCCACGCACTTCGGCAATTCGCGTTGCCATCTGATCTCCTCACAATGGCTTCTCTCAACCAAACAACCATCAACTATGGCGACAAAGACAACGACAAAAACATTGCTCTCGTCGCTTTGGTAGTGTCTGTTATCGCGCTGTTTGGGACACTGCTCCAAGTTGGGCAACAGTACTTGGCCTCAGCTGCTGGCTATTCTAGCTGTGACGAGTCTGTCATCGGCCCCTGGCATAAAACCAAAAAACGCCAATTTCGATTTTCAGAGATGCGTTTTCGTGTCCTGTTCAAAAGCCCCGTGTTTTTTGTCTGCCCTGCAAGCAACACCAGAGGGCCAGTCTTGGGAGCCCCCATCTACTTGGTCCGGGGAACCGAGAAGAGTATCAAGAAAACGCTTTCCTTGCCTCTGAGCCCGACTGAAAAAGAACTGGGGCAACTCGAAAGGCTCGTTTCGGGTTCTGCCCAGGTCTTGTCGCGCGCCTACCTTGGGTTCCAGACGACATTGGCGAGCATACATCGCCCAGTCCCAGTGCTGTATTACAAGTCAAGCCAGGGTGACACAGAGGAGGGCAGCGTGCCAGTGCATGATGAAAACGACGACGACGACGAGATTGTTATCTCAGGCACAAATGATAGTCTGAAGGGCTCAGCTGTCAAGAGTCCGACTGGGCTCGACGCTGCTACGGATCCGGTACCTGACAAAGGCAGTGTCGGCATCAAAGGCATCCATACTGTTGATAGCGAATCGGCCACCTGGCTGCGCCTGCTACAGGAACTGCATCGGATGGAACACGACTCGCGGAAGTGGGAACTGTCTCAGGTGTCGGACCGTACCCGGCCGGACCTGGACAGGGGGAATTTCAAGCACCACCAGCTCTGCGTTGCAGTCCAAGGCAAACAGCACTCATGGGATACAATGCCGCCTAGTGTGAATCGGCCGTATGCGACGACCACCATGTGCCACATTGTCGAGATGGCTGCCATGCTCGGGCTGTACTGGAAGGAGTTTGACCGGTCGACGCGGCACTTCCGTGCCGAGGGCAACGGTTACGTGCTTTCGGGAAGCCGGATTGCTGACTTTGGCGGAATCTTTTTCTCGTTCCAGATATCCGGCAAGACCAAGTTTGAAGAGAACCGCATCATCCCAGCCGACGAGGCCAAAGAATATGCGTTTGGGCTTGTACCTACGATATTCCGGAAGAACGACGATATGCGCCGCCTTGTTTTTTCAGTCGAGGACATGCACAACTCGGGCACGCTACTTCTGGGGAGCCCGAAGCAGTTTGCCGAGACACTTGCTTCCGTCGGTTGCAATGCAAGGACCTCCGCCATCGTACGCGACAGGGGCCTCCGGGACAGCCATCTTTTCCCACGTGAGTAGCATCCGGCTTGTTTAATCTCTAGCCCTCTATGATTCCAACTAACACGCTAAAAGTCGCATTCGAGCTCGTGGGCATGGTGGGCAAAAGGCTGCACCGCACAAGAAGTCCATACCGGTTCTTGCCCAACCCTACATATGCGCATTGGGACAAGAAAAACTTTTCCATGCGACTGTTGCTCGAAGCATACTCGAAGGAAATTCGCAATCTTTCGAGCGATGATGGCCGCGTTTTATTCCTCCGGCGGGCTGTTGCAAAGATCATTCGCATTGAGGACCAGGAACTGGCCGAGATCAGAAGCCTCAAGGATAAATCAGATCAAGGCTTTCAGCCCAAGCTCATGAACGCCCTTGGACACTACATTGACATTTGCGACCGGTTTCTCAGATCCAAAGGGCGGGCGATTGTTTTACTTGCCTTGAGTAAGCACATCCAGGAGGTGGTTCATATGGTCAATAACAAGCCACCATACAGGGCACATGATCACAAAATCCATGTTCAAGACGGTAGTGTGAGCGAGCATACCCACCTATCCGTAAGGCGCTCAGTCCATAGTGCGCCTTCGACAGCCCCCCAAAACACAGCTGGAATGGCCTCCCTGCAGAATGCTGCCGCTGTTCACGTGGTAGAAGAGGATCCCTATATCAGAGACCTGAACGAAAGTGCTCCCTCGGAACGGCAAGCAACTTTGATGGGAATGTATTTCAAACATGTCAGGCCACGGGTCATCATGCTCGTCGACAAGGAGAGTGACGATTGGGCTCCCATGGCCGCCAAAGAAGAGCAAGACGACACTGATCGGAGACTGACAACCGGTTGGGCTGACTACAGGCCTGCAATCGGGGAGCCCGTCGATGTCGATGACTTTCCGCCCGCAAAGAGAAATGTCTCCGATGCAGAAGCCATATGGTGTACCCTTGTGTTCCGGATGCTCTGCTGGCTAACGCTCCACGACTTTAACAAGGCCGATGTTCAGAAAGAGAAAAGTGAACTTTTGGGCAGCCGGTTGCCAGTGTTTATCCGTTGAGCTCTTTGCTGAACTCGCGGCAAGTTTTTTTTCTCGGGTTCTCCAGTATTCGTGATTACACTTTCTGTAAGTATCTTGGGATTGATGCTTTCTCTGGCAATCACCAATATGTTTTATTTTAGTGGTGGTAGGACAAACATATTTACTCAAATGCCTATTCATAATTTGTGGTGTGTCGCACAGCAAGTCGAGCCCTTTTTAGCATACGTACAGAGACGCAATGAAGAAAGCGATTGATTCTAGTACTTCCCTGTGCAGAGCACGGAACATCTACAAAAAGCAAAAAATCCGCCGATGATTCTGCACTCGCGACGATCCTGGGTTGAAGAGGGCGGTGTGACATGGTGGCGGCCCAAGTCACACGCCCGCCTTGCCAGCGTGGCATACCATACCACGTCCACGTATTCAAGAAAATATATGTATAATCATTTGATATATTCTGTCCCGCATTGTCAGCCAGTTATCTTCGCGGTTACAAGGGCCCAGGCCGTCGCCGCGCTTCGCCCCTCATTAAGCGTCCTATTAAATGTCGACACGAAGGATCACATTCAAGGCAAGCCATCGGCGGAAAAGAGTCACCGAGCATGATTTATCTCAAGCAAAGTTCTCAAGTATAGTCCCAGTCATGAGTCCCAAGTCAAAAGTAAGTACTGTAATATGTTAAAATGGATGCCCGGCCAGGGCGTATGGCAACTCAGACAGAGTACAATAACATAAATAATCTTTCAAGCATCCGACATAATGTTCTGGGAAGCATGTGCAATGCCATTTACTTTCTGCGAGGAGCCGGCGGCGGACTAGGTATTAAGCACCATGTCTTTTACTCTGTATGATCCCCAAAAGAACCAAACCAAAGATCGATCAAATAGGCCGGAGTTGAAGGGCTGCCTCACCTTTTCCTAGAAAACAATTGAATTGATATACTCGCTCCGTGTGGTATCTTCAATGCCCCACATTCAGCCCCCTTGATGGTTTCTGTCTGCTGTCACATAAGGCGCTTCTTGATGATAAATGTAATATGTAGTAAGTATTCGGTACGGCGAAAGAGAGCATACCGCCATTTCCAGTAGCTCTTATCATCTTCGAGCGCCCCAGCGACATTTGCTCGGAACACAACACAAAACACACTCGGTCCCCTAGCATCGCTCGACTATCAATCAACTTGCACTGTTGCCACCATTCTACCGTGCACAGATCTCATTAGCCTTCTTACAGTACCAACCCGGCACCGGCCTGCTCTCAACATACGACCAATATGCCATTTGAGCAGACAATCACAATCATCAACAACTCGGGCAAAATCATCAGCACTGTAAGTCTTGTGTCCCGCCTTCGCAGAATTGCATAACAGTGCGAGTCACATCAGCACACTAACACTTCCAGGGAAAGCATCTTGTCGGAATTTTCAGAGAAGCACACAGCGCCTACAAAGAAAAGAAGGAGTCCCTTAAACAGGGGCCGCGAGGTGCCTCTGTTCGTCGCGCCCATACGTACCATGGGCCCATTGTCGAAGAGTACGACGACAGCCGCAACGATGACCGCGAAGACATTGGCCGGCGCAACCACCGCTCACTCGGTTTTCGTGAAAGACCCATGATCGAAGACAGACATCGTCACTTGGCTGATGACAGTGACCGCCGTTCGGGCATCTCCTCAGACAGCCATAGACGGCCACGGTTGCATCGCAGCAGCACTGGGCGAAACGACCGCAAGCAGTGCCTTGCGCGACCTCCGCTGACCATCAGCAATCTCCGCACCCTCTCGGAAGTTTCATCTACATTGCCATCTGCTGTGCCCCAGACGTATCGAACGTTGGCAAGCCAGGCCGCGCCTCCCAACTCGCAAGCTTCAGAGACGTCGAACCCTCGGGCGCATCCGACCTCATCTCCGGCGCTCGTTCACCGCGGGCGACCAAATGCATCGCCGACCCAACATGTGCCAATGCGCCCTGTCGATCTGAATCTGGCTTACGGAGACATCCCGCCCGACTTGGCGTCTCGTGTTGACCTCGACGAAGCGGAATCCGGAGATGGCACCAAGACGCCTGGCCAGGCAGAAGCAGAAGCACGGACACTTGTTGACCGCGTCGAGTCACTGCTCAATGAAGCACAGTGCATCCACCACACTGCCGCGTCCATCATTCGTCATTTGCAGGAGAGCCCGGAAGCAGCAGCAGCTGTTGCATTGACTCTGGCTGAGCTCTCTGCCCTGCTAACGAAGATGAGCCCAGCCTTTTTGGGCGTTGTCAAGGGCGGCAGCCCGGCTGTTTTTGCGCTACTTTCAAGCCCGCAGTTTCTTATTGGCAGCAGTATTGCTGTCGGTGTAACTGTGGTTGTTTTTGGCGGGTGGAAAATTGTGAAGCGCATTGCCGAGGTCAAAGCTGCGAGGGAGGAGGGGCGGCTAGCCCTGGAAATGGTAGAACGGCAAGCCCTTCCGGCCGGCCAGAGCCCACCTCCCCTGGCTAGGCAGATTCACAGTGCGCGCACGAACGAGGCTTTGCCTTCAAACATCAATGGCCAGTCTGTGCATTCCGGGGACTTTGATGAGGCACTTGTTATTGAGGAAGAGCTAAGTACGATTGAGTGCTGGCGGCGCGGGATCGTCGAACCACCCGGTTTAGAGGGGCAAGCTGATCCCTGGGAGGGTACTGATGCCGAGACTGAGGCTGAGATTGAACTCATCAGTCCTGAAGCCATGCGGTCACGAATTGCTCTCGATATCGACCAGACGACCGTGCGGAGCTCTCGGACTAGAAAAACTACATCATCACGAAGTCGCCATCAGTACGCAGCGTCCGAGGTTGACCGACGCAGATCTCACAAGGAAAGAAGCTCACGTTCGTCAGAGCTGCCGACGTCTGGGTCTGCGAGTCTCAGGAACAAAGACAGTGGCAAATCCCGCGGCCGAAGTCGAGACAGACAGGGCAGCCGAGTCGGCCGAGCACATAGCCAGGAGCAGGGTCGTCGCGATGGCTCGGCAAGCGAAGCCGGTAGTGTGAGCACAACGCGCACGGGGAAGAGTGGCCGCTCTTCGCGACACATGAGCGGCAAAACCCATCGTGAAAGCCCCAAGGCCGGGTCGCGAGTAACTGAAGCGCCGCCTTCCGGCCCTGGCCCTTTACCAGGAAAAGACAAGAAAACCGACAACGGTGGTAATAGTATGCTGAAACAACTTTTCAAGAAGAAGAAGCAAGACAAAAGCCGCAGCGACACTCCAGTATCTGTCTTGGCATAACCCTTCACCGCTAGACTATATTATTTGTATATACGGAGAACAGAAAGCGGTCAAAAAGATATTATGTGAGCATGATTCGAATATGAGGCCATGCCTATGCGGTCGTAGGTCGGTTCCAGTCTTTTGATACTAGTCGATTTGTTTGTACGATTAAAACTTCGTGTAGCGTAAGTATGCCTTGAGTCGCGCATGGATCGGAAGAGTAGATGTATTGCTAGTGTCCCGGAGTCTACAGCTCTACGTCGCTCAAGTCGTCATCTGTCAGAGGTTGACGGCGGTTTTTGTAGTATTCTAAGGGCTATATGTCAAAAGCAGGTGGCCACAGGTATTCGACGATCCATGTTTCTTCAGCACAGGTTTTCTGGATCTGGCTACTTATCAAAAAATGCCCAAGAATAAAACCCCCTAGTTGCTATCTGACTTATTTCTCTGCGGATTGCCTTGGCCGTGTTCCGAACATGTCCCGGCTTCGAGCACGAGGCCATTTATAGAAATCAACATCATACGCCCATGAAACTTTTATTGTGGCGTCTAAGACTGTTCGTTCGGTAACATAACAACCGGTGGCGGCCTCTCTGGCTTTGTCAAGAGGGTATAAGACCCAGTCTCGGATAGAGGACATGCGGACAACGAGTTGGATGCCGCCTGGCGTCCACTCGCTATCTTGTCTCGCCCACTGATCACCAATAGTGCGCCGAAGGGTTGTCTTTCACCTCGCTAGTCGTCGTTTTACATGGGCATTGTTTAGTTCTATCTTTCCTGTAAAGGTCCATGTTTCAGTTCGAGCCCCGAAAGTTGCCCGGAAGGGCAGCAGTGATAATAAGAATAGATCGTGTTCATGTTCCCTGCACAGTCTCATCCTCGGATCTGGGTACCCTCAGTTAGCCATCATTGTTTTACTGAATAACTGGGCTTATATAGTCTTTCTGGGCCGAAATAACTCCGCGCTCCCGGGCGGCTATGGAAACTAATTCCAGAACCGCATTGCTGCTTAGTTATGATGGCAGGGGTTTCGGCAATATAATTTGCCGTTCAGAAAACATTACATAGAACTGCTCTCACTACCTGTACTACAAATCAGGTAATAGAAGATGGCACTATAAATAGTCTTCACGTTCTAGTAGTTTTGACATACCCAGAGACAGTTTGTTAATGCATTTCATACTTTACATAGCGTACGGTGAACTGTATCAGAATAAGCCGACAAATAGTGGCATAAAGGCAAAAAAGATAGGAATGTAGGTGCCCAGTATACACAAATATTCAAAGCCATGCCTATAGTGCCCCGCCCCTCAAGACAAATAAAATGCGCCCTGGCCTTCCTTGACGGCCGTAGATAGCTGCCGCCTGAGCACGTCCATGGTCGTATAATCAGGCAGCTTGAGATAGTTGACACAGGTCATCACACTCGGAAGATAGTCGTCCGATGTGTACGGGGCCTCGCTCGGCTTGCGCACCACCGTGAACATAGGGCTGAGGCTTCGGAATCCTTTTAAAGTTAGCGTCCACACAAGGATATTTGCTGTGACATGTAGCGAAAAAAAATTGTTTGGCTTACCTCCAATGGGAAGCTTCGGGCTGCCGGTCGTAAACTGGAGAAACTCCCGTCGTTCTGAAAGAGTCAACTCGCTCATGACTTGTAAAAGATTCTTGACACTTCGGCTGTCCATTGTGTATCCATGGTCTGCTTTGATAGAGTCCATCAGAGCTGTGGTTATAGAAATAAGAGTCAGCTTTCCCGTATCAAATATGCAACCAGTCTTGACATCTTATGTCCATGAACTTACTTTCCAGAGACCAGTCCTCCTCAATCTGGCCGAAGAGTCTGACCAGTTCTTCGGGGGTAAAAGCACTGAGGGCCGTGTACGGGAAAACTTTCGAAAACCCACTGCGAAATGCAGCGATCTGAGCAGATACGCCACTGCATAGGGTCTTTGCAATGACATTTTCGATGTACAAGTCGACATTGTCAATGTTGACACTGATGTTGGAGCCCCCGGGAACGAGTTCGATGTCTGGGTACCCGGGCAAAGTAAAGTCAAGCGAAAGATCTTCGATGCTCATGTCGTCGACCAATATACCCGCCAACGCCTGTACTTTTTGAGCTGCCGTCCGGTTGGGGTCCTCATCGATAGCCTTGCGCTCCATGGAAAATCTCTTGATCAAAAGAAGGGATCGGGCCAAGCCTGGATCTACAACCTTGACAGCACCCAACGAGGGACGAACGCTCGGTGATTCGCCCCCCATCCGGAAGAACATCGGGTTGAAGTCGATATCAATGATTCGCGAGTCCAGCATGGACCGTGCCACAAACTTTCCCAGGGCCCGGAAAAGACCAATGATGCGTTCACCGTCCGCCCCGGTCAGTGCATCTTCGCTGAGAGGGCGTGGAAAGAGACCATTCGGCCCCGACTCGAATTCAGAGTTCCCGACTTCGGAGTCACGCCACAACTTGAGCTTTTTCTTCGAGAATTCTCTGGACACCGTCGAATAAAACTCCAACGTCGGGCCCAGCCCCGTACCAACTTCATCATAATACTCAACCTCGAGTATGCTCTGAGAGGCGCCGTATAACTCCATGACCTTGACCGCAGATTCAAGTATCTTGGATCGAGAGATGCGCACCTTTCGACGCTGTAGCCGGCCGAGGTAAGGGCGCTCATCGCGGCGCTCGCGCCGTCCGTCGTTCTGAACCTGAGATTTCTGCCAACGCGACATCGAACGAGCATATCCAAACGATGTAGACTGCAAAAACAGGTGGCGGGTTTCAAATGGGAAAACGAACGGATACAATCTCGCCAAATCTTCGCTCCAGTTCGGTAAACAGTCGCTAGCCACGATCAGTGGTTCTTCCAACTGACGGTTCAGCTTGGCTGTCAACTTCGTGTTCACGAAATGTAATGTGGGCTCTCCATGAAGCTTAACTGAGTCGTTCTTTGTGACGAAAATATCGTCAATGCTGGCGTTCAGATCATGAAGAGTCCTCAGAAGTCTCAAAATTGACAAAGTGACGGGGTTTTTGTCGAGATGGCCCTGGTTGGCATCGCCCTTCTCGGCCTCGCGAGTAGCGGGTTTCGGAAGTCCGAGCGTGGATGACTCGGGCGGAGAAGCGCCAGGAACACGGCGGTAGTTGACTGTGTGAACATCGGACCACACAGAGCGCCCTTCGTCTCCCTCGCGATTCGCAACAGACTGGAGGACAGCTCTGTATACTGTAGTCTCCGAAGAAATAGGAATTCCGCCTAGAGAAAATTCCAAATGCCAGTCTCGGTCAAAGGGTGTGCTGCCTCCTTGAAAGGCGGCGTGAGGTGCTGAGGCAGTCGGCGGCACGCCTTGGAGTACGGCCGCCAAAGCTGACAGCTTGTTGGCCATCGCTACTCTCGACGATGCATTTCGTGCACGTCCCGTGTGTTCTTCATCGGTAGATCCCTTTTGGCCTCTTGGTGTCCTGACACGAGCAGGTGACGGAACCGCCACGTCGTCGTTGCCCAAATCCTCGTCCATGCTTCCCGTCACCGGTTCCATGTCGTCGGAATGATGCGTATTGTCAGCGGTGGGCTTTCTGATTTCGGATCTTGATTTGAAAGCGATGTCGGTATTTGACGACGGTTGATGGGCATCAAAAGGAGGAGGGTTGCCCTTTACGCCTGTAGGTCGAGTGTTGCCCGTAGAGACGCGGCCTTCATCGGGAGTAGCAGATTTCTTTGTTTTGCTTGTTCTGCGCCCATGGAGTAGGTGAACTGTAGAAGCTTGAGCTTCGATTGGAAGGCTGCGAGACTGGGAAGCATTTGAGTCCCCGAACGCGTCTTGGCGTGAGTGCGACGAAGCCTCTAGATCCCCAGATGGTGTGTCAGGTCCCCGGGGTCGCTCGCCCGTGGAAGGCCCGGGTAGGCGAAGCCTCGGCACAGGGTTGGACGCGGTACCACCCAATGTAGCTAAGGCCCGGGATATCCCGCCCGCTCTACCCGACATGCTATTGGAAAGCTCCAGACGAGGGCGGAGATAATCTTCTAGTGTCTTGAACGTAGCGATGGCGTGGATAGAGACCATGATACTGTGGAATGCCTGCGGTGTGTCCGAGTCCCCATCAGCAAGTAGCCGCAGACGGATCTGTTTCGCCAACATCGATGCAGCACTGCTTTGGCTGCTGTTGAAAGTGTTGTGGTGTACAGTGACAACCTCAAAATTTTCCGATCGACTCAAGAGATCCTGAAGCTTGTGTACGAGAATACCAAAAGGCGTGACGGGTGCTTCCGTACCAGCAGTTTCAGGTCGAGATTTGACAGCGTGGCCCATGAACACCTGAAGGAAGGCCGACTGCGCCTCGTTCGCAGCATCTTCGTCCGGGTTGCTGAAAACGCTCTCAAGAACATGGACAACTCCCGACCCCAAAAGTTCTGCACTAGTCGCGCTCTCGAATACGTCCGAGTCGAAAAACTCGGCTAGTCTTCCGAACAAGGCAACCGCTTTTCCTTGACTCGGTTCTCCAGGATGGCGTTCGAGGTAGAAATCGGAAATCTCTTTGACAAGTTTCGTCAGACTTGTAAGAGTTTGGCTTGCCTGTGAACGCATCACCTGGCTCGAATTTTCAGACTCGTGGAGGACCAAAAATCTTTTGGCCATCCTACGAGTCAGTTCATCAGAGGAGAGAGAATCTGTCGTCCGCTCAAGCGACTGTTCTTCGGACATGGTAGAGTTTGTGGAAGTCGCAGATGAGCTGAACGTCCGCCTTGGATGGTTGCTGGTACCTCCACCATGTTCATCGCCGCCCACAGTATCACCTGCCATAAGACGCTCTCTGTCACCTTCCACGCTATCGCCATTACCCAGCTTGTTGTCGGGTGCTGGTTGGCGATTCAAACCCTCCGAGTCGCTACTTTTCCCCTCGCCTTCCATATTGATGTCCTTGTCGGAGAGGGCGGGGGGCGCACCTCTCTCGATTGACGACCCCGTCGTCTTGGTAGGTTGAAGAGCAGCTGAATCGTGGCCTCCTCGGCCACTGTTGCTATCCACTCGGCCTGTGTGCAATTCGGTCGCGACACCCTCGGGCGCAAACTCGGCAGCTTTGGACGTTTCTTCCTCATCCGACGGCAACACAGCAATCTTTTCGATCTCTGTGATGACACCTTCGCGATAAAGTTGGTACCTATAGACGTCTCCAAGGCGAGACATCAGTAGCTCAGTGGCCTGTAGAGCAGATACAACCAGCGAGGGGTGGTCGTTTTGAGAAATAATGGAAGCCAAAAACGACGCGTATGGGACAGTGTGAAGAGCCTCCAGCATGACTTCCCTGTCGAAGTTGGACAGCATTTTGATTTGACCGGAAAGCGCTCGCAGCCGCACGTCGAGGTTAACGGTGCTGGAGTAGGCATCCATCAGAGTAGGGAAGAGAACGAGGGTGAACCTCCGTACTTGTTCTTTGCAATCGCTCAACAGCTCTATGCGCGTGCTATTGGAGCGCGTTCTGTTGATTTGACTGTGGTCTCGAGCAGAAGCGAAATGTGCACTGGCTTCCGCCGGGAGAAGAGAACTTTTGGCCTCGTGGGGAAGTAAATGGCAGATGACGTTCAGAGTCTCGATGATTTGATCTCTGGGACGATGGGCCAAAGCTTGCATGACAAGAATGCTGTCCAGTCTTGACACAATATCGTCTGTCCCAGAGGGAGGGGACACTCCAGTCAGAATCTGGTATAGAGTTTCGACCACATTCATTTTGAAAAGTTCGGCGGAGAGACGGGGGCTGTCGTTTGACGATATTGAGAGTATACGCAAAAAGCGGGTGTGTAGCCCAGTATCCGTTAGGTGGTTTGTTGAGCTTGGGAGAAGTAAACGTAGAACAACCTTGAGTAGGTCCACGCAAACAAGTTCTTCGATCTTCGACGGCTGGTGTTGGAAGCTTTCGACAATTCGTGAAACACAGAGCGCAGCCTTTTCAACAACGCGCTGGTCGCTACTGGCCAGAACGTTCAGAAGAATGGGCATAGCATCCCTGACGATAGGGAAGGAGTCCGCTTGAATATCCCGGCAGCAGTTTGCGGCCGTTGTGACGGCTGTCCGCTGGGTACTCGTGGCAAAGAACTCGAGGTATGACAGGCAAGCTGTCAGTCCACCCTCCTTCACAATGTCTCTCCCGTAGTCGATAGATATTTTCTGAAGCGTACTCAAAGCCTGCTCTGCAAGATCAATGAAGGATATTTCGAGTAGCTTCTGGCAAAGAACTGGGACAGCACCGGCGCTGACGACGATACCAGCACTTGCAGGGATAGCCTCCATCAGGTTCGCAAGGCACCTACAGGCCAGTAGCATGATTTCAGGGTTTTCTTCCCCGGTGACTTCATTTGGCTGCATCAGAGCGACGAGCTCTTGGGCATATGGATCGGGTGAAAAACTGCCGACAAGGAGGTCCTCACTGGAGACAAGCAAAATCTCGGAAAGGTCTTGGAGGGCCATCAGCTGAGATGAGGGGTCATCCTTTTGGCGGAGGCAGTTCAAGATCTGTCTGAGGCGGCCGCCTGTGTTGGACATTGACAGCATCCCTCCCAACATCGACAAGGCAGCCGGTAGTTCAGACCCGCGGTTGTAATTGGCACCGTTGAAGGGGTTACCCATGGCGCTCATGGCGTAGTGGCGAAGGAGGTCGCCCTCGTCATCGCCCTCGTCGTTATCGTCGTCTTCCTCATCCTCGGCTTCGTCCTCTTCGGATTCTTCTGAATCTTCGGACTCTTCATTGTCGTCATCGTCATCGTCGTCATCGTCGTCTTTGTCATCTTTGTCGTCTTTGTCGTCACCACCGCTGCTTCCGTGGCGGCCGCCACCCCCGTTTCCCTCGTCGTTGTTTTCGCCACTGCCCTCTTCATCTGTGCCGCTACCGGGGCCGCTGTCGGCAGCTTCTCCTTCGCTGTGGCCATCTTCCTCGCCACTCGCATCTGGGTTTGAACTCTGCTGCAAAGTATCACCTGCAGCCTCGTTCTTGATTTCCTCGATTTCGAGACGGGCCTCTTCAGGTTCAGCCAGGGCTTCAGGCTCAGCCAGGGGGGCTTGATTGCCCGTATCTTTGTCACCGCCTTGCATCGCCATGTCTTTGCCGGGCGTTTGTTGCTTCGGTCGGCGTGCCCTGCTTGGTGGAAGCTGTGGTTTCTCGGGCCTGTCTATAAAGGTTGTGTTAGATTTTGGTTGTTGCATTATTGCATCAATCGGCATCGCGGCATGACGTACTTTGAGTCGAATCGACGGTAAAACCAGGTAGTTGCTCGTTGGCTAGGCTTGTTGCGGGTCTGCGTCATAGAATGGGGATTAGACACTGGTGCTCTTTAAAGTCATGTCAGGGGAATCTTTTCCGTACGTTGGCAGTGGCATATTTGGCCGGGTTGCTCCCTTCTTGCTCCTGGTAGATACCGGCGTGGGTGGTACTGTAGGCGGCGATGTCGGCCTCGCAGCTCGCTGTCTCTTCGAATAGCGAGGCGATTGTGGTGTTGTCGCTGGAGAAGCCTCCTCAGCTATCCTTTTCTTCCGTGTTGTGCTTGGGCCAGACCCTTCGCGCGGGAAATCCGTGTGGTTGGTAAGAGAATCGGTGTTCGGGTGTGATAGGTCGTTGAGTGGCACTGGGGGCGCGTTGATGGCGGACTTGCGAGCAGAAGCACGGGTAACCCTAGGCATCGTGAGTACAGCAGTAGCTGAGTACCTAGATGGAAGTGTCCGCGAGCATGTGCTGGAAGGTGCTGAAGTGAAGGCTGGATGAAGATTGGAAGGTGTCAAAAGGTAGCAGGGTCGCGATAAAGCAAACGGAGAGCGTGAATCAGTATGGGGCTTCTATCTTCCGATAGCGACCCGTGCCGCGTCGTGTAATAAGGACTAATGTCAACTGTAGGCTGTGTGTTCTTGCCTGACTTACATAATTAGAGGGGTTCTATGTTTTATGTTTATAGCGGTTACAGTGCGAAAGTGGATATCCCACCTCTATATTTGCGGAGTCTTTCGTCTTCACCTACGAAACAGCTTGATCTATTTACACGAACAATTTTAAAAAAAAGTGAGTCTACAACTTCCTACTTTTTATGCTATCGAGATTAAGCTTAGGTAGCAATTGGCCATAATTTTAACGGCAACTGTTTAGACTCACAGCTCGTCACAACCGTTGTTCTAATACTTTAATATTACACATTGCATCGCCAAGTACTCCGTACGAACAGAGCGGGTTCTGTCGGCACAACGAGCCAAACTGCCGAACATAGCCAGAAAGAGGGGATCAATCAGAGAGATCACCTGCCCCGGAGAGAGCATATAAATACAAAATACCCCAAGAAACCCATCTCCGATTTCGAAGACCTTTTTGGTGCGAAAGTTTCCATCAATCATCACCAAAGCCTGGACATTTTTTCACGATATGCAGCGCATCAAGAGAGTATCGCCGTTGACACCACCACGTTGCTTGACCGCAATCTTGCTGCAATGGCAACACTGTGCTACAAAGCGTGGCTCGTTACCACGACGCCTAAACAGCAGCTTCAGACAGATTCCAGACTCAAACTTTGTGTCTTTCCCCGGTGCTATAAAGAGCGTCTTTACCAATGAGCTGAAATTTGAACAGCCTTCTGGGTACTCCGGTATGCCGACGTACCGAGTCATCGATCAAAACGGGGTTGTCGTTGATCAGTCATTCAAGCCCGACCTTTCCAGCACCGAGACGATCAAGCTCTACGTGGACATGTTAACAGTGTCTATTATGGACATCATCATGTTCGACGCACAGCGGCAAGGGCGTATAAGCTTTTACATGGTTTCATCTGGGGAAGAGGCCACATGTGTTGGTTCATCATCGGCACTTGCGCCCGGCGACGTGATATTCTGCCAGTATCGCGAGCAAGGTGTTCTCCAGCAGCGGGGTTTCACGATGCAGGAGTTCATGGGGCAACTCTTTGCAAACCTTCGCGACTCGGGCAAGGGAAGAAACATGCCAGTCCACTATGGCAGCGCCCGCCTCAACATTGTGAGTTTCAGCCCCCTTTCTTTTCTTTGCATACTATAGTCGCACTATTAACGCTCGCCTTCAGCACTCTATTTCTTCGCCATTAGGTACCCAGCTTCCGCATGCGTCAGGCGCGGCATATGCTCTTAAAATACAACGGATGCAGAACCCCTCAGCTCGCCCACACGTCGCTGTGGTTTACTTCGGAGAGGGTGCAGCCAGCGAGGGTGATTTTCACGCCGCCCTCAATATCGCCGCAACCCGCTCGTGTCCCGTCATATTTGTGTGTCGCAACAATGGCTACTCCATATCCACGCCAGCACTCGAGCAATACCGGGGTGATGGAATCGCCAGTCGAGGTTTGGGGTATGGAATTGACACAGTACGGGTAGACGGAAACGACTTGTGGGCAGTACGCCGGGCCATGAAGGCGGCGCGCGAGATGGCGCTGGAAGAAGGCGGGAGGCCTGTTTTAGTCGAATGCCTTTCGTACCGCGTTGGACATCACAGCACGTCGGACGATTCTTTTGCATACCGCGCCAAGGTCGAAGTCGAAGACTGGAAGCGGAGAGATAACCCAATATCCCGCTTGCGAAAGTGGATGGAGTCCGAAGGAATCTGGGATGATGACAAGGACAAGGAGGCTCGGGCCACTATCCGCCAGAACATTCTCAAAGCATTTGGCGAGGCCGAGCGGGAGAGAAAGCCTTCTATTCGGTCCATGTTTGAAGACATCTATGCTGAAATGACTCCAGATATTCACGCTCAGATGGGTCAGCTTAAGGATCACCTCGAAAAGTACCCAGATGAGTACGACGTCGACAACTTCGAGGGAGGAAAAGATAGCCTGTCAAACTAAACCTAGCAGACAGGTTTAACTCTCATCCCTATCCTTTGTATACATTTTCGTTTAAAATCATAATAAGCAGTCGTGGGCATCTTAAGACGTACTCTACAAATGTTATCTTGCAAGTTTTAGCGAAACAACGAACGCTACTAGAATTAGCCACATATGCACCGCCACATTAGACCAGCGACAGCCTCGCATCCACAATAAACTTCTTGCATCGCAATTCGCGTTAGGACCAACACGGCGCCTTTCTTTCCACGACCAAAATCCAACCACGATGGCGTTTCGTGCACTGCGGACCCCGAAGGCACCTTCGATTGTTTCGACTTGTTGCACAGGATACTATCCCTCAACAAAACTAGCCGGCATAAACCGCACGACTTCTCCGCCTTCGCGAAACTTTTCTTCATCCTCGCGACTATGTCACTTGGCGCGTGACCCTCAAGAAAGCCACGCCTCGGCCAGGGATTACAGTGGCAATGGGCCAAAGACGACCCATTTCGGCTTCGAGACCGTCACGGAGTCAGAAAAAACTGAGCGCGTGGCCAGTGTTTTTACAAGTGTTGCCGACTCGTACGACCGCATGAACGATCTGATGTCCTTTGGATGGCACCGGATATGGAAGTGCGCATACCCCGCTGCATTTTTGGGGTCCAATGGACACCATAGCACATTTTAAATGCTGACCATTACTTTTCTTAGGGACCAATTCGTTTCGTCCCTCAATCCGGGATTCACGGCAGACCCGAGCCGGCCGCCTCAGCGGATCTTAGATGTTGCTGGTGGTACTGGCGATATCGCATTTCGAATGCTCAAGCAAGCCCATGTCGCCAATAAGAACCCGGACACACATGTCATCATGTCGGACATCAACCCGGCCATGCTCGGCGTCGGGCGTCAACGCGCAGAGGCGCTTCTTCCCGCCAGTCAACAGGCAGCCCTCTCCTTCCTGGTTGGAGACGCCACGAGCTTTTCCAAGCCTGACGGTAGTTATACAGTGGAGTCTTCCTCGATCGACCTGTACACCGTTGCGTTTGGAATCCGCAACTTTACGGACATCCCAGCGGCCCTACGCGAGGCGTACCGTGTACTCCGCCCTGGGGGCGTGTTTGCTTGCCTCGAGTTCAGCAAGATTGCATCGACAGACACGAATCCTGCGGCAGCGCTATTTGACGCGGTCTACAAGCGTTGGTCATTTAGTGCTATCCCTATGATCGGTCAGGTCGTTGCAGGCGACCGCGACTCGTACCAGTATCTAGTCGAGAGCATCGAGCGCTTCCCCAGCCAAGATGAGTTTCGGGATATGATCAAGGATGCTGGTTTTGTCATTGGCGGCCGTGGGTATGAAAATTTAACGGGGGGCGTGGCAGCTATTCACAAAGGTATGAAGCCTCTCGATGCTTAAGCTCTATGTATTTATACTTGCACTACAAACCGATCATCTTCGCACACCCAACTCTGCCCGATGTACGTTTAGATTGTCAGTTTGACCCTTTAATGTACCACCATGACGTTTGAATTAGCCGAGGTCGTTTTCAAGAGACGTTGACTTGCATCGTAGCCGGCGTTCGTGACAAGAGACATGCTCGCGGCTCATGGGCTACTAAGACACGTGATACTTGAAGCGGAGGCAGCCTTCTTTATACTTCAAAATTTCTTACAGGCTGTATAATGGCTTTTAATCCGAAGTTCAAAGGTGTACTGGATGTCCCGCACGTAATTTAAATGGTGGATTAGTAAAAGCAGAACATGCTATCACAACAAGCTATTTGAGGTACTGCGATCCGACTTAGGCGTCCGCAGGTGCAGTAGGCGGTCCGCCGGCATCCCCCTTGCCCATGTTACCGCGCGCACCACGGCTACGGAGGCCCCGTCCTTCACCTCCTCGAGTTCCGCGCCCTCTTCCACCACGGCGACCAGCACCCTCGCTGTCACTTGCAGTCCCGGTGCCACCTCCAGCACTTCGGTAACCACTTTGTCCCACGCCCCCAGCACTAGCAGCACCACGATCGCTGCCTCTCCAGGCACCAGCACCACCGCGCTCGCGCCCAAACGGTTTGCCCGAGTCTCTTGGAACGTAAATTCTAACAAGTGGCTTGGACCGATCTTCAGTTGTCCTGTGCTTTGCGCTCTCAGGCAGTCTGGCCATGGCCACGTCGCGTTCCTCAACCGTTTTGAAGTGCACCACCTTGTTAGTCTGGCCATGCTTCTCGATCTTGATAATCTTTGCCACGTCTTCGCTGGCAAAAAGCTCCTTGGTTTGTTCATCCGACTGTGCGTTCATGATGAAAAGTCCGATGGCATCCTGGGCGGGGGCTTTGGCCGAGGGAGATAAGACGGTGTCGGCAGAGCCACCGTTAGCACCGCCAGTAGAGCTCGGCTTGTCGGTTTCCTTAGAGGGTAGGGATGAAGCAGGCGGCGATCCCGAAAGCTTTTGGGAGCCAATGGGTGGCTTGTTGGTGGCAACCTTGCTAGATGCTGCCTGAGGCTGGCCCTGCCCAGGCTGCTGCTTCTGGTTTGCGGTAGCCTGAGGCTGCGGCTGACCCGAAGGAGGGAGGATACCAGATGCCTGAGTAGGGGCGCTTGGGGCCGCAAGATCATGAGACTGCTGTGCAGGATTCGGCGCCTGCTTCATTCCACGGTGAGAGAAATTGAAGCCTTGTGCCCGCATCTCGGTCCCGATACGGCCATCCTGTATTTCTAGAGCAAGATAGCCAAAGGCGGCATCCGCAAGGTTGAAGTTCCACATGTTCTTGAAAGCACTTTCGTCCACTTGACCAAGGGCGGAAGGTGCGCCGCTTGAACCACCGAACGGGTTCCCGCCAGCAGCTGTTGTAGGCATCTTTTCCACGATGTTTAGTGCGTTCTTCAAGAGGTTCAACTGTGCCTCATTCTGTTGAATGGCAGGCTCCACTTCGCCTTTGACCGTCTCCCAAACATCGTTGAAGGATGCCTTACTAGCTGCAAGTTTGCCACGGTAGTGGTCCAGAGTCGGGTTAACACTAAACTCGTTGTACGAGCTGCCGTAGCGAAAGTGAAGACCTGCAGAGATGGAAAAGTCCGCCTTGAGAGTGACAGAAAGTTGGTTCAAAATGCCTTCACGGGCAGGCGAGGCGTGAGTCACGAATATACGTGTCTCCGTGGGATCGTAAACGCGGTTTGCGGTGTCGACGAGCTCTCCCATCTGTAGTAGGGTAGTCCACATCGTCCCTTGGCCACCAGCAATGGTGGTCCGCCCCTCCCCATTGTCAAACAGTTTGTGCATGACAACAGCACCGCCGAGGCCAAGAAGACGAAGTTTGACTCCGCCGACTTCCAGGAGCATAGACTGCGCCTCGTCGATGATGTGGAGGTTGTTGACCTTGTACTCCCGGGATCTGAACTTTTCCAACACTCTGACATCTTCACAAGCACCCCAAACGGTGTAGACGGGGACGTCAAGTTTGAGCTGGCCGGTCAGTAGCGAGGACAGCTCGGAAAGAGGAAGATCGTTGGGCTGGAAACGGGACTTGACGGGCACGCCGTTACCCGGCTGCGCAATCGCCTTCTTGACACCGTCGGGGATCAGAGGCGAGTACTGGGCTACATGCTTGAGCGTCCTGATTGCCGCGTCGGGTTAGTAAATTACCAAGACATGGATAGCTCATTACGATATGTACAAGAAATACCCGTAATTAGAAGGCTGGACGTTTGGGTGGTAACATACTTGTCTGCGATGCGCTCTAGAGACGTGTCGTCGTAGAAACCGAAGTCGCCGGTGTGGATGATGTAGTCAGCGCGAGCCTGCTTGGCAAGGTCATTGAGTGACCTTAAGTTGCCTGCGTCGATAATACCGGTTAGAGTTGGCCATACAACCAAGTAGATTAACAGGATGAGGACTGGAAAGCTCACCTCTGACATCGGCGATACAAAGAACGCGGATCGGGCCAGTCTGGATAACACGTCCTTGGTTGGGGAGAAGCGGGCGAGCTTCTGTGTTCGGCGTTGGGGACGGGCCAGAAGCACCATTGGGGTGAAAGCCGGAGCCAGAGACTCCCTGAGAAAGGAAGGGGTGGCGAGGTTGCTGAAATTGAATCAAACTCAGCGTTAGCATCATGTAGTCTTGATATTTGACCCGTTGCATAGAACAAGCCGTGACGCGCGCGGACATGTACGCGGTGTTGACAACAAGCTCCGTGTATGGTACGAAACATTCGGAACACGACAGACAGTAGTTGACATACCGAAGACATCTCAAACTAAATGAAGTTGTGCGTTGGATGGAGTGCAGTGAGCACAGTGTCTCCTTTCGAATTCCAAAGTGTTGTCGCAGGCGCGTCAGTGCTTCTGTGTGTTGTCGAACTAGTAGCGTTGGCAAGAAGAGGTCAGTGAAAACACGCGAGGTGTATCCAGTGTTTGGAGTAGGACCCGGCGTGCTTCAGAGGTGAGTTGCTGGCGCGTGTTGAGGGTCGTTTGTTGTTTCTAGATGTACTTTTGTTTGTGGCAAGCGAACGTGCGATGACCGTGTATTTTGTTGTTGGGAGTAGAGTGGGTACGGAGTAATCGCGCGAGAAGCTCCCTAGCTGCGCCCAACGCATTAGCTTCGCTCATTGGTGAAAGCGTGTAATTTCTGGAGCTCTTGAGAAAAAGGGGGGAAGCGGCCCGCCTTCCAGCTATCTGTTATGTAATCGCACTAGACCTGCTTATCCCGTTATCGCCATCGGACAGGCAATATCATCTGGCGGCACATTAAAAAAATATAATGCGTGATGTGAGTTAAGCACGTTTTAATTAAAAGGTGATATATATTTATTGTGAGTGATGTTGTCGTCGTTACGGAATAAATATAAAGTGCCTGGCCAGTTGATCACATGGCTCAAAGGGCCGGCCAACCTATTAATTTCAATGTCAAAGCGGAAACACAGTCTTACAATCAAACGCGAGTCATGGTCTATCGTCAACAAAGTACCACGATAAAAACCAAGAAGTTTTCGAGCTCGTCTTGGATGTTGTCGTAATAAAACTGTTGTAATGCATTGGCAGAGAGCAACTGTGAATTTAAATGAGTAGATATCACCACATGTCATCGCCTCCAGTTTGCTCATCATCCCCATGCCCGTAATCGTAGTAGCCACCCCCAGCGGCGTTGACATTGCCCGTGCCGTGTCCACCAGCACCTAAACTTTGCTGATGTTTAGGGTTCGTTTGGTGATCTTGCACTCCGTGATTATACCCGTGCGGCTGGGATTCGTTGGAATAGGTATTAACACCATTCGAGCTCACGTGCTGGTGGCTATCAGTGTACACCAAGGCTCCCTGGTTCCCCTATATATACAGGTTAGTTGAACGATACTAGTTAAACGTCCAGAGGCTCGACACCTAGACTTACTCTGCGGTAGTCGAGAGAGTACTGTTCATTGGCACCGTGATGCTGCTCTTGCTGGTGCTCGAGGTACTGCAGGTGTTGCTGCTGCTGCTGCTGCTGCTGCTGCTGCTGCTGCTCTTCTTCCCGCCTTCGTCTTTCCTCCTCTTGACGCTTCTGATGAGGAGATGTAGGGACATTCAGTTGTGGGTGCATGGCCTGTACCTTTGCAAGGTACGAGTACATAAAATTCGACAAAAGTACTTGGCTGCGAAGATCACGCCGCGGGTTGGCCAATTTGATATGAGCCATTCGATAGATCGCACGCTCTTCCACGATAGGGAACCGCGTGTAAGGGTAATCAACGTCTGGGACAGTGGCGCGCGGTGGTGGTTCTGGTGAAGCTGCTCGTTGCTTACCCCTGGCACCAACAACATCCTTGCTTTCTTTTCTTCGAGAACCGCCGAAAAAGGAGCCGAAAAATCCGTCCTTTTCCTTCTTCGCGTCTCCAGCTCTCCGAGCGCTGGCTTCCTTTTTCTTGTCGTCAAACGATTTGCCATCGCTGCTCTCACGGCTAATGATGACAGAATCTCGCCCCTTCAAATTGGAATTTTCGTAACTCTGGAGGACATCCAGACGAGCGCCATCGTGTCCTTTCTCTGCGTGAAGCTGAGCATTCTTTCCACGTGGTGAATTGAGCTTGTCGTCCCGGTCCCTGTCACGTTCTCTTTCCCTGTCTTGATCGAGCTCGCGCTGTCTTTCTTTTTCCCGATCGAACTCTCTTTCTCTTTCCTTCTCTTTCTCCCTTTCCCTTTCCCGCTCTTTCTCTTTTCTTTTTCTGTCTCTTTCGTCGCTCTTGAACCATTTCCAGCTCATAGACTTCCCGCCTTCCGTTTCATCTTTCTCTTTCGGCCGTTTTTCTAGCTTCCGGTCACCAGGAGTTGATGTTCCAGTTGAATTTGAAAGGTCAGTCTGGTTAGATCCATTTCCGGCAGGCGCCTTAGTGGAAGGTGTTTTGCTGGGTATACGTTCGATCAAAGGAATCGAAGCTGCCGGCGACGGCTGTTGGTATGCAGGCTTTCCTGGTGCCTGACGTTTGCTTGACCTTGGAGGAGGCTGCTTTTGAGAGGGTATATCATCGGGGGACTGGCGGTCTCGGGGCAGAGACGACAATTGCTTGGTCGCTTTGTCATTTGCCTGGGAAGATAGCCTTTGCGGAAAGTTCTGCACTGCAGAGTGTCCAGCCTCGAGAGAAGTCGTAACATGTGTGTTTCTCATACCGTTCCCAGCTGGAACCAGATCAGCAGCACCCGCACCATGAAAACCCGTGCCGACTCCAAGCTCCGTCGATAACGCAACTTTCAAGTTCTGTGTGCTAACTTGACCCCCAGGGCCGACATCGAGCCCGTCGTTGTCTTTTGTAGCAGTGTAGCGTCGTTCAGCAGGGGCTCTTCCCAGCTGCGAGGGAGTGTCGGGAGTTGGAGGCTCGGAGTTTGACCGTTGGAGGGTGTGCCCGAATGGAGGATCAATGTCAGAGGATGGCGAGGTCGGTGAGTTGTCCTCGACATCTCGGTCGCTGTCTTTTGGTGGGTGGCGAGCAGGATTGGCCCGTTTCGATATGGGTGCACCGTGTCGCAAGCTTCCACCTTTTCTGTATGTAGTGCGGGTTGACCTCCGAAGGCCCATAGTTGGGGTGGGCAGGATGGGTTTATCGTCATCGTCGTCATCTCTGACGGAGCCTTCAGCGTGCAGATGGTTGTCGAGAGACAGCATTTGCACGAGGCTAGAGGCGTCGTCCACGAGGTTCTCGATGCCACTTTCAGGCGGGTGCTTAGAGATCGACAAGCGAGAGGCACCCCCTTCACGTCGCCGTTGATAGGGCCCAGGTTGCTGGTTTTCCGTGGAATCGACCTTATCCACCTGCCGTGATAGCATGGACTTCTGCCTTTGAAGGCCGTTCGCGCCATCACGCTCCAGCTGACTGTCGGGGGACAGCAGTGAGTCGCCTGACCGCCGTTTGATCGATTGAACACGCTTTTGTAGGAAGTTCTTGAATTGGTCAGGCGCCAGCTCGGGGTGCACTTTTGCGGGCACCCAAAGAAGTCTTGAAATATCGCCTTCATCGTCCTCTCCTGATGGCGCAATGGACGGCATTGATATTAAAGAAAGACCCTGAAAGGGTATCAGGTCCGGGTCCGCCGAGTTCCCAACATCCATAGACATACGACGTAGAGCCTGGAGATTGCTGAGCTCCTGAGCAATGTCACTGGCATTGTCGATATTGGTAATCGGAAATTGTGAGCCGCCGGTAGTTTCAGCACTGGCATCTCTCAGGGATAGGGTGGGAGATACAGGCGACGGAGGCTGGCTTTGCGCTTGGTAGAGGTCAAAAGACTTCTGTCTGTCGCTCAGTTCGCTGCGGCTTTGTGGTCGCCTCGGCTCATTGGTGGTGCCTGCCACAGTTGAGTTTGAGCTCGCGTCGACTAAACGTTGCGGTGTGGCGTATGCCATCCGCTCAGAGGCACCTCGGTGGCTGTCGACTGAGCTTGGCCGGTCCATGGTCAACGTGGATGTTTGTGGCGAGAGATGTACCGGGTACAGATTCTGTATCTGCTCTCCCCCACGCGGGGAAGCGACAAAGCTTAAAGGGCGGCTATCAAGGCGAGATTCGTGTGTTGAATCATCGTCACTATCGCCATATAATGTCCCGATGGCTTCCGTAACATGGTGGCTCGGGTCGGAAATAGAAAGCTGGCTTGCATGGCCTCGCCGACTTGGAAGGTTCTCGCCGGTGTTGCGGGGTCGATGTGAAGTCTAAAGCATGACACAAACGGACAGAATGTCAGTAAAAACGTTCAAGGTGCTCTTTTGATGCTGTAAGAACGAAAGTGCTCGAGAGATCAGCCGCGGGGTTGGAGACGGAAACACACCATCATCGAGGGGCAAGGGCCTGGCCCAGGACGAGGCGTAGCCCGACGCTTTTCGTTCTTGGGTGTAGACGAGTGGTTCGGCCGTCAACGCACTGTGATTGGAAGCGCTGGTCTCTTAGGTGAGATCATGAGAAGAACCTGCGGCGCGGTGACTTGAGCTTGTGGAGTTGAAAATGCGGTGTATCATAAGGGGTGAAGGCCGCTCGAGTCTTGGGGAAGACGATGCCAGGCAAGGCGGGGCCGTATCGATTCGGGCGCGGTTGTAGGTCCGCGTGGGCGATTTGAGAATATTGAAGGAAATCAGGCGCATCGGTGGGTAATTGAGAAAAGGGGCGTGTGACCTTTTATGTCTGTAAAGATGTACGCGTCCAGAGGTAGAAGTTATAAGGGGATTCGCGACGTCGGTGTTATCGGGCACCGTGGCGCCTTGTTGGGTAACTGCAGTTGCAAAGACGTCGGACAACGATCAGCGTATTCTGTGACGTCGGTGGTTTTGCCGTTTAGCAGGTGGAAGGTGCATTTGGCGGTGACCCCAATGAAGGCGTGGTCCAATACAAGCCTAGTATGACAACCTGTGTGGTAAGAACCGTAGGTATACAATTAGACGATGGTAGAGCGCAACTGTCACTAGCATCGGTTACGTAATCTAAATCAATGAGCGGGGCAAAGGCATCGTTCCGTAGATTAGATGTTGGCCAAAAATAAAATCATAAGACACGAAGTAGTATAGTGATTTAGTTGTTATTAATTAGCATACTGGATAACTCGATGCGCATCTTTACAAAACGCAACCCTGTAACTGAGCCGAAGTAAGAGTAGAAAAGAGGACAATAGGCGAGAACAAAGCACAACTGAGTGAAGACCCATTGCATGTCCGGGCCAACAGATAGAAATCATACACATATAATATGCAATGTTCGTTTATCAACTCAGCGTTTATTTATTATATAGAGTAGAATACTAAGTGTATTTTTATTTTTTCTCTTGCGTAAAACTAGATCCGGTATTCAAACAAGTACCTCTCAAATATAGTAGGACAGAACCAGCTTAAAGTACTTTATAAGCTCCCAACATGCATACTAGGAAGCTTTATTATAAACTTTGAGTCGAACTGTACGAAGTTAAAAGTTAAGTCGGGGCGATCTAGCTCTATATAATGTCACAACGAGATCAGGAAAAGTGTAGTTAGTATTCTAGTACCTAAATAAGAAAGTTTTGCACAAAAACACTATAGAGTAGCCCTAGACTAAGCTAGTTGACACAAGTACGGGAGATTCAGACTACGCATAACAACCCCTGGTAGTGTGTTATATAGCCTCAAGTAGTACAATCGCATACAGGAAGATCTTACAACGAGAAAAAATAAAGAAAGGGGCGACTACCGCGCTATCGTATATTTACTATCGTAGTAAGAGCGTGCAAAGACAGCTAGAAAGCCTCGGCACTTAGACTTCTCAATATGTACGTGTATGAGGTACAGGCAGAATCTCGTTATTCGGAGGCTACTTCTACTTTTATTCCGTGGAACAGTCTGCAAATCTAAAGTATGTATAGATAGTAGCTTTATATATTATACCTTAGTGGGGGTTTTACGTTAGTTATAAAGTACCGGACGGCATGCTTTTAGCTCTGGAATACACGCTCAGTGACCGTTTAGCTACGAGTTGCTACTGTAATTTCGGGCGATCCAAGTATAAAACTAGGAGCTACTCAACGTGCTGCTTAAATTTCTGTAGCTATTTCTAAGAGTTAAAGAAAGCCACCGGTGGTGAGTGTCTTATAGCCAGCAGGTCCGTTATAACTTCATACACCCTAGCGTATAACTTCCTCTTTTGAAACAGTACTTCGACTGATTCTCGCAGTGAACTCAACATGTTCCCGAGTTCATCCACAATTTAGCTTTTATTGTTGTATAACTAGCTAGCTAAAAGTTTTATACAAAATAAAAGGTTATGGACTACTCCTTTGTACTGCGCAAAGTTGGCGGAGAAAATCTATCTACTCTTGTGAGTGTGTTATAAAAACTAGTATTCCAGACTTGTAGCTTTGTATTTGTTCAGTGAGGTTAGATTTCTTACTTTCTTAAAAGCGCATTAGGTGCTAAACTAGAACGAACTGGAGGTGCTAGCCGTATGCCGACCTCGTTCCTAATAAAGTTCCTTTACGTTTTTGTAGTATCGAGTATAAAATAGAGGGAGTGTTTTATTTATGTCCTAGAATAAAA
This sequence comes from Ophiostoma populinum, assembly GCA_029298855.1. Taxonomy (NCBI): domain Eukaryota; kingdom Fungi; phylum Ascomycota; class Sordariomycetes; order Ophiostomatales; family Ophiostomataceae; genus Ophiostoma; species Ophiostoma populinum. Next base: position 753,707 of record JANSLU010000020.1, on the reverse strand, counting down.
AAAGTAAAAACATTGGTTTGTAAAGCCTGTACTTCTAGCTTCCTAGCTACACAGTAGGGCTTATAAAAGGAATGTCTAGCCTTCAGATATTTATCAAAATACTCGCTATAGATCTAGTTCTAAGAGGGGTTAAAAGGCTCCCCTACTTAGTATAAAAGCCCTACTACTCTACTTTATATAAAAGAGCGGGCTTTATCTCTAGAAATTACTGTACTTTTTTTGATCGAGTCATATTCTATTAAAAAGTGAGTCTAAACTGTTTTTACTTTTACTGTATCGAGTAGCTGTAAGATCCTTGCGTAGAAGACCATTCAAGCTTATAGACGTGGCCCCAAAGCGATAGTAATATATAGCATATATGTACAGTATTATACTTCGAAATTTAGGTTTATTAAGAGACTAAAGTAAGCATACACGGAGTAACTAGAGGCCTAGTAGGTATTCTACTGTACTAGTAGGTACTCTACTGTAGGGGCTTTAAGAGTGTTTTTTAATCGACTAAACGTAGTATAACCATGAAAATACTTCTCAATGGTTCTTCTTTTACTCATATCCGACGCAATCCGACGTTAATTAATGCGGGATAGTTAAGCACGTATCGACTGTCAGTCGATTTTATGGTATACACTCAAAGTGGTCACTATGACTAGGTAGAAAATTGTTGAACTACAACATTACTACGTACTCCATCATCTTTTCGAAAACAGATAAATCCTACAGATGTTTAACGTCTAAGATGAATACTTAGAGATGCAGTATTTAAACAAAGAAGCAGCAGTTAGGCTAAGCTTACGAAGCGAAGAAGGCACTATCGAGAGCTAAAAGATTTTTAATCCGTCTCGGTACCAATTCTATAAGCTATTTTCCAAAAAAATATACACTATAGTTATATGGCGATATAGCTACGAGCTAGAAAATAAAATAAGCTGACATACTAGTTAAAGGCCTATCATAGGACTTTCAAATGAAGTACATCGTACGTTTATAGTAGCAGGAAACTAACTATCGTAGCTTAAAGGTGCGATCCTGCATATACACTGTTAGGCTAAGTATCTTAGTATACGACTATGTTACTGTTTGTCTAATTATTACTGAGAGCCCTGTTCGTGCTTAAAAGCTATTCATATCGTTTCTTTTAAGAGATCTACTTACTTACTGTGCTTAGGACTATCTGTGAGACGTTGTGCAGCTATAAATCATAGCTATACTTGCACCTATTCTTACACCAACAGCCCGCTGAGAATAATTCACCCTCCCAATTATTTTAACGGCCTGTACATAGAGCTGTATGGGTTCTAATCGACTGTACCCCCATAACTACTAGCTTAATAACTACTATATAGAAGTAATCTCAACTACTACATAGAAGTATGTTCAATCTTAAGTACTAAGAAACATGGAGACTACAACTTTATAAGGTAACAATAAAAAGTATCTAGTTACCTACGCTAACGCGCATTGAAATATTTACTCATAATAAAAGTGCCCCTAATAATATTACGGCAAAAAAAGTAGTATAGCGACAGAATAAATGAGGTTGATTCTATAGTCCTATTTACTTAGCGTAATAAGCCCTGAGCATCTCAATGTACTTTTAGACAATTAGTTGTAGAGTTAGTGGGCTTAATAGTTTAAAAGGGGAAATATATATGTCTCGATACCTATACTTAAATTCTAGAAAGTTTTTAATCCTTTTTACTAATTTCTGGTGCTTAAATAGCGTTTTAACCTTATAGCTAGTAGTGTTAGATATCTATAGGATGCGACTATACTAGCCACGAGCCCTACCTACGTACAGGCTCTACCCATGCCGGTACGTTATGCATAGGGATTTTACTAACATGTTATGGCACCGCCTAATAGCTTCTTTTACATTTCAACGTTCTTAGTGGTACTCTTGAGCCTCTAAAAACTTTGGTAACTACGACGAGCTAGACACTCTACTTTTTAAGCTATATACCTAGCTAGTTATAGATCTAAGCTATTAAGGGGTAGCCTAGTAGGACCTTATAGCCGTAACTTACTAGTTACTTAGTACACTGTTATATATCGGTATTTTTTCTACTATCCTAAGGGTACCGTTATAGTACTTTAAAGTGGTTATCCTTAAGTACTATTGTATAAGTTAATAAATTAAAAGTATCCGGCCACTCACGCTACGCGCACCGAAACACATGCTTTTCATATGAGAAATAAATACACCATAATGATAGTATAGCGACTTAAAAATTACGATAGACTCTATAGTATCAATAAATTATCTACTATATGCTTTATACTCGAGAGTTCTACTTGTTTAAAGCTACGACTACTAGTATTTTCGTCCGTATCCTTAGTTACGCTAGTAAGCCATATATTTTAACATATTAAATCCTTTTCTTATACTACTTCCTATATAACTTTAGAGTATGTTTAGTCTTAAAAAATACAGATCTTAAGAAAGTTTTACTATATTTAAAGCCCTAGAAAACTAAGCTTTCTTCTGCTATTTTCTAATGCTTAAATAGTGTGCGTCGTAGTGTAAAACTAGCAGCGATTAGATACTTATAGAGTGCGATTGTAGCTCTATAAAATTGCTGTCTCTTTTAGATCTATATATTGAGCTATATAATGAGTTCTATACGCCTCCCCCGGAAGATGTTAGCCGGTAGTGTCGGTCTAACGTATAGTTAAAAAGCTTATTTAGCCTAGAAATGCTTTCTAAGACTGTACGATAAGTTGTAGTATTTACGGTACTAGAGCTATTGTAAATTGAACGTGCTTGTTGGTATATATCTTTATAAACTAGCGAGTAACGTTCTCCTTACCACTCCATAGTTGCTACTCATTAATAAATCGCGGCGTTTCCCTGTTAGAAATGGCGAGCTCTCTTATATCTAAGAAGAAGACTTTCTACTCTCTAATATCTCTAAGTAGTAACCACCTTTTCCACATATCGAGTACCTCTATATTACAACCAGCTTCGTTTTACCTCCATTGTAAATTATAGCCTAAACCGTGATAGAAGTACACGGACTTTAACAAGAAGATAATAGGTTGACTTTAGTGGTAGTATCTAGCTATAGATAGTAGAGAAACCTATTTATTGATCTAGGTAGTGTTACATATGTAGTTATAGTCGTTAGAATAGATACACCTTAAAACTACTACGAGATAGAGATCTTATATCTCGACAAGTTCTCGTTTTTCTCCGCTATAACCGGCCGGAGAGTCACGGCGCGCCTTAAAAGTTACCTAGAGCTTTATACTTTATATATAAGTGGTATATAAACGACGTATCGTTAAGAGCGAGATAATAAGACTTATACTTTAGTTATAGAGTACCTTCTCGCAGCCCCTTTAACGTGATCGTACATTAACATCGACAAACAGTAGACGAACCTACGCCTTCCAGCGCATTTAATCTTTCAAAAAACATGCCGTAGAGGGATTTTTTAAGAATGTATCGCGAGCAGCATATTCAGGCTTTGATAGGTACCCACTGTAGCCAGCCATTACGATGGTAGGTAAGTTGGATATCGTGAGCTCTATAAATAAATGCATACGGACGGAAAAAAAGCAGAACCGAAACCCGACGTTTAATAAGTAGTACTTTAACTAGTCTCTAGTAAATACGCTTACTATTATAGACTGCTTACATTTTTTTATTCAACTTATAGAATTTCGTTTACGGTAATATATTGATACCTTTGAGTATAGAGTACCTCCTCTTCTTAAAACGAAGACTATACTTTAGTCTTAAAGCTATCTTGTACTCCTAACTAGTTATCGTTATTTTTACAAACTTTCTTTAGTAATTAAGCTATACTTCTCAGCTTAAGAAACGTTACTTTTTATTATATATCTGAAAAGGTATCTTAAGCCGAAATAGATTAAAAAACGAAAACTCGAATTTTTACTACGTAGTTAAAGAATAGTATCTCTAACTATAGGAAAAGTAAGTAAACTTCTAAATATAGTTAAACAGTATTGCGACTTTTAGAGATGAAGAAAACCGTTGTGCTACTAGATGTTCTTAGAAGTTTTAGAGCTTCGTTGATACTTATAGGGGCCACTGTAAATAACCCGAAGCTACATTCGTGTAATATTCATTGACTCTGTAGTGCTCAAGTTACGAAGGTATATAGTTACAAAAAGTACTACTGCTTAAAAACGAGATGAGATGCACTGAGGCTCTAGTCTTCTTACTTATACAAAAAGGGTTCCTAATTGTACTCATAGCTGGTTATATTACAGCTCTATATGTGCTTACTAGATCGTGTGTACGCTTAACTAAACCATACTTTATCTATCTTCTTTAAATAGATAAAGAGGGTCAAAAGACAGTACAGCTGTGATAAGGGGCTTCACTCACGGTTCTACCATGGCACACCTGAGGCTCTTATTCGAGCAAGTCGCAGTTTCTCGACCCTGATACGGACAACATCATGAAGTTCTAACGTCGGCTATAACAGCTCGACTAATATATAGCTAAGGTTTAAGTTACGTAAAGTTTTTTTCCCCTTAGAACGACTTTGAACAGAGTTTATACGATTTTTTCCGCAGTAAATTAGGTACGAAGCTGAGGTAAGGCTTTTTTAAATCTGATTTTAAAGAAGATACTTATAGCTCCCCCCACGATTTAGTGCCTCTGCTCAAGACTTCTGTAAGGGTGATGTATAAGTATAAGCTTATAGTAGGTACCTAAAAGTATCGACGACAAACACGAGAAGCGCATTTCGCATTTTTCTAGTACTTTAAATCTAACCTTTCTTTTTTTGAAACTCACTAGCAACGCGCTTTTTTGAAAAGTGAAAACTAGCGAAAATAGCCCATACTCAAGGCCGCGTTTACGTCGTAAGGTAGTAAAGGCTCTTAATAAGTAAACTACGGTATAGGAAGAGCGTTTTAACTAGAAGAGTCGCCGGTATCGTGAAACGATACGAAAGCTAGGAAACCGGCCGTTTAATTGAACGGATAGGGCGCCCGCTTAACCTCTCGATTTGTGAAAAGAGTTATATTACTCGACAAAAAGTTAAGAAAGGAAGTTTAGAAAAGGGCTTTAGTTTACGTATTCGATCTTTAATGGTTATCGTTTCCCTAAGCTTACTATGAATATTTAATCGTATACTTCGGCGGTCTCGTATGTTTTATAATAATATTCAAAAGACTTGGCTTAAGTTTTATTTATGCACGAGTATAAGTAGAACAACTAACTTTTAGTAGCGCATTATTAACAGGAACAAAGCGTTAGTTACTTAGACGGTAGTAATGTAGGCAGACTTCAAAGTACTATAAATTAACGAAAACTAACAGTAAAGAGTAACAACTACTAGTAAGGTTTATAGCTACGGGATAAACTATAGAGATTTTAATAAATAGTCTAGGCCGCGATCTCGAGTAATAAATAAATATCAATGGTAATCTCAGTAGATCTGACTTTAAAAGGTAAAGCGATATAGAGATTTTGAAGTATTTAAAAGAATACCTACCGATAATCGTACTACTAGGTAGTTATTATATTTAAGATACCGCTATATATTTATAGCCCGTAAAGTTAAAAATTAAAGAAGCTTGTTCATAGGAGAGAACGGATAGCTATTAATAACTTACCCTTACACTCGCCTAAGTTAATCCCAATCGAGGACGCATACTTAACGCTTGAGTAAATATTATAAAAACAATCCGGATTTTTCATAGCTCTCTTTATCTACCGTATTCTTATAATTTATATACTATAGCGAGTGTATTAACTACTAGACTAGTAAAAGGCAACTAGCTGTAAAAGTAACAGTCCTCATCTCACACCCTAGGCCCATAGATATAGTTTCTTAACTAGTGGGAGATCTGTCTAAAATATCGACGAGTGAATTATAGTTAAATGCAGCATAATTGTTTAGTGCTATAACCTCTTTCCTCCTGCCAAGGTTTCAGTTTCTTTTATTTTATAATACTGTTCTAGCTCTAGTTGTATAATAACTCAAAAGAACAAGACTAGTAGTTTTAATTTACCCTACTACCCCTACATTACCACATAGTTTTAAACGTGATTTACTTACGTGTGGGACTATAAGTCATATCTACTAGTAGAAACCCTTTTAATGCTATAACTAGAGCAAGTTGTAGTACTTAATATAATATACAAGCTATTAGAGACTAAACGCCTACAGGCTTTTATTATTTGTCGAGTTAACGGAGTATTAAGCTCTGCTTTTTAGAAGCCCTCCTCATACTTAGCCCCTACACTTCTTAGTAATTTAGGAGACGTAGATTTTCTGGCCAATATGTAAGGCTTAGCCGTATTTGTTTTCGATAGGGTCAAGGTCTAGGCTATAATACAGTGATTAGTCGATGATCTCGATAACGTTACTGGATACTTAATTTTACGAAACTAGCTCAGCTCGAGCTAGTATTATCTTCATTTTGTACTAGGCTCCTAGTAAGATTAAAGTCATATATTTTATATATAGAATATTAGACCGTACGAAAAAGTACTGCGAATAAGCTTTATATCATTGGAGATTATCTTGATTTACTTAGCCGACAGTTGGTCGTCCTTATCCCGATAACTTAGTTTCGAGATAAAGACCTCATTATTATCATCCTATCGCCGTAACCAATAAATATCTCGTCTAAAAAGTACGAATGTATTTAGTATATAACTAGATAGAATATTGAACACAAAGCATATGCGCTTTTCTACGACGATATCTAGTATAAAGCTCGGAGTGCGTTCGCATACGAGATACCTACTCTTCAAAAGGTATAACGGGGTAGCCGTTATAGTAAGGGATTTATCGTATTCAATAACTATAATAAAAAGGTTTTATTATCAACGGCTCAGTTATTCTAGCAAAGCTCTGAAAGCGCCAGTGGTTCCATGTACTTTGACTACGACTTAGGCCTGATTTTCTCGATTAGTGTCATTTCGCGATATTATTCATAAACGGCGCTCGCTTTAGTACCTTCCTTAAGTGCGATTTTACGAGGCCGCGTAATAAATTCGTACGGCGTTATAGTCCGCTTTCTGTTTAATTCTTACTCGTTATAAGCCAGGTCAATGGAGGAGAAAGTGTCTAAAACTTACGGATCGCAGTAAGGATAAGTATATCGGTTTTAATCTTTACTACCGTTCGAGACCTACTGTATTCCCGGCGAGAAGTTCTCACAAACTTTAGATAGCAGACTTAAAAGCCCTCTGATAAAGATATAACCAAGCCGTTACGTTATAACTACTTAGTAGTAGGTTTATCACGTATACAAACATATATGCAGCTTAAGCAGCAAGTTATGCTTCATGATATGTCCTATGAGTTGAATTTTCACTCTTAATAGAGACTCCCAAGTGTTAAGTACTAAGAGCACCAGTATATCTTTTAAATATAACATGCATGGAAGTGTATTAAAGACTGCTATTTACTCAGGTATCGCTATACTTATTCTTGTGTGGTATGTTTTTGAAATCTCTGATATATTTTTTCTGACGACTCTCAGAATAGACCACTATAGCACCTTTCAGAGGCTATCGCGAAAAAGACTAAAACTACATTAAGATGAATTTGTCTAGGTCGTAAGCTGGTGTCGAACTTGTACGAAGCTCAAATAGTTTTATATACCGAGCTGTGCCATACTTCGATCATCAAGGAATGATACTGGCAAGTACAGCTAGCGTGTAAACATCACAAACTGGTCATAAAAATGTGTACAAATAAATATACTACAGGCTATAATAGACTCGGTCCTTACGACATGTTTCGAAAGGTGCCCATCACGAAAAAATCTTTGATCTGAAATCTGCTACTCAAGTTGCAGCTCTTGTAGTTTTATGCTTACTTACGTTTTTGACGCGAAAAACGCTTATAGTCTACGACAGAGTTATGCTACTTTTAGCCTTCTATGCTAGCTATACAGTATACATAATAAACTAAATAATGTCTACTTTTAGGAAAAGGTATAAGTATAGCTAGCTAGGAAGTAGCATGATATGTAGTAAGATACTAAAAGCCTTTTATTATAGCCCGCGTCTTGTTCTACTATACTACTACTAAAGAGCTATAATAGCTAAACTTGCGGCGTAACTAGGACCTAAAGCTACCCTATAAACTTACATTCAAAAGGAGATTTTATACACGGTATAGTATGCTATAGAGTATTCCTACTTTTTTATATAGTATATAGATGAGAACGGAGAGGATGCATGTATATAAAGTCATATTGTCGTGATAATACAGTTACTCGAAGAAATAAAAGTAGTAATCGATTTCAATCTACTTTTTACGAAAAAAGCGACTCGACTAAAAAGATAGTACTAGGTGTAAAACATTTTTAAAGAATAAAAGCCCAGCTTTTAAGTAGAATATTTTGAAGTAGCGCTTTAATATAATAGATACAAAAGTATAATAGCCGTACTAGCCGTCTTATAACTTACTATAAAGCGAGATTTCTTGGGTTTATTCGGAAATAAGTTTATATTAAACCCTTAATTCATAAGATAAGATAAAGAGTATAAGTTTTCAAAAAACAATAGTTTGTTTTTAAAACGTAATAAAACACTCCATCTATTTTATATTCGATTTTAAAAAACCTTAAAAGAAGTTCTACTAAGAATGAAGTCGGCGTAGATTAACGGCTAGTACTACAGTTTTAACTTTTTTAAACACCTAGTTATAGTAGTATAACTAGCTAGAAAGTAAGTATATAAGGATAGTACCTCTAACATTCTCTTTTTAAGAAGCAGGTAAAATTTTATATAGCTATAGTTACTCGCTAAGATACGGCGCTCAAAACACGTGCCTTGGCTGGTTTAAGATTTTGCGGATTTTGATTTTACTACTTTTATTTTTCAGAGCCACTGTATACTGTCTAATTTAACCGTGCTTATACTACTCTGTGTATAAGTATAAGGGGTGACTATAAGAAATCAGTTGTTATGTAGTGTTACATATCTTCAGCATTACTTTACATATTGCATACAGGCTCAGTCGGGACACGAATGTCCAACAACCAGTAAGCTGAAGTTACATTTATCGGTAGTCAAAATGCTACGAGTGGCTTAAGATTTTATTTGCCCGACAAAGTGATATCTTGTTAGCTGTATCGATGAAATAGCTAGTGCCAACGAAGAATAGACAAGACAGGGTGGTTGTGCAGGAAAATCGAGGACTCGATGTGAAGCTTTTTACATTCAAATATAGGACTGTAAGCTAGGGGGAAATAAAGGCGGCAGTACAGTCTATTAGTGGGTGAGAGCTTTTCTTCCTGTTGCAAATACTGATGTAAAACTAGTAAAACGGATCACTAAAAGACCAATGATTAAAAATATCCTAGCGGGTGCAAAGAATAAGGCAGCGAGTATTGCCGTAGTCGCTATTAAGGGTTTACTATATTTCTCACTTACTATCTTGAAGGTTGATATGTAAGCTAGAGTCAACTGGCGGTATTTATAGCTCTACTATCAAGGTGAACTATAAGATGACCTTAGCTCACTACCGCGGACTAGCAACAAGCTTAGTCGGAAGTTTTAGTTGTAGCAGCTACTACGAAAATAAATCTCGAAATAGTTTAGTATATCAGAGGTATAGTGCATAGAGTACTAGTCCAGAGACTCCCATAATTATCGACGAAGGTCTAAACTTCTTAAAAACAGAGATCTAGTAGCACTACGTTTTTCTTCTTTTCTATGGTCGCATTACTTCTATTACTGCGATAAAAAATAAACTCTGTTAAAAATAATTAACTCTTAAGTCGTACTCTTTAGAGTTTAACTCACTTTTCTACATAGAGAGAAACAATATATCAACGTAGTAAAATCCTCAACTTTTCATTTACCTTTCTAGCTTATATATTTAGGCTTAAGATAGGTTTCATACAAAAACGAAAATCTATAACAAATATTAAAGGGCAAACTAAGTCTAAATAGCTATTCTAGTGCATCTCCTATTAAGAAATGTTACTCTGTTACATTAAAGTAAGTATACGGGCCCCATTTTCTTTTTTATATAGTTTCGTTGGTACTTTTAGGTACCAGCTGAAAGTACCCCTAGGCTTAATTAAGTATACGCGTAGAGTGTATAAAGATAGTGGATAGTGATGCTAGTGGTATATAGTCCTACGAAACAATTACTATAAAGATTTATACTTGTCTTTTACCGGGTACTGATCTACGGCATCCTAGACTTTATCTTAAGTAAAAACATCTCTTTTGAAGTAGGCCAAGAACAGTCAGAAGAGAAGTACAGTTAGTAGGAGTTTGATTTTTATATCTTCTTATTTTTTAGAGAAATAATAGGTTAATACAGCTCATGATAACGTGATGTAAGTTGCCATACACATCAGGCGCGTTGTGAATCATCCAGATATGCGTAAAGGCATAAGAAAGCGCCTGTCGCAACTAGCTTGTTTTTGTTATCGGCTTAAAGTAAGGAACAGTCCATAATTCTATGGAAATATGCCGCTATACTACCTCACTCTACTCGGACTGGAGCTTAAGCTAGTATTTCGTGTTATAAAACTGCTGTTTTCGCTACGAAGCAGTGAGAGCTCAACAATAGATCACAGTATTATCACTTGAAAGTAGCCGGGCATTTGACTAGTCTAAATGCGAGGCTCCTATTCTCGTGGGGTTAGGTTTTCCTTCTACCCAGGCGATGGCATAGGTAAAATGAAAATATATATGTAGCCTTGAAATACACGTGCCTTTTTAGCCTTGTGTGTTAGTGTCACCTATAGGACATGTGTCTAGGGCTTAAAGTCTAGAATAAAGTCCGGAAGACCCTGTAGTCTTAAAGCTTGAAGCAAAACATAGCTTTGCTCTTTATAAATATAGCTTAATCTAGCCGTATTTTGAGATTCCTACTAAATTAACTAGTTAAATAATTTTCGTTTACCGATTATACTAAAAACTCGTTATCGAGATATATATACCGCTAACTATAAAAGTTTACGCTTAATGGTTACGAGCTTTTTAAAGTAAAGATCTAAAAAGCCTTCTAGATGTTTTCTATACGTCGTATGTTAACTTTAGAACATATATTTCTACCGTCTGTAACGAAGTTCTTTAGCCTCGAACTAGAGCTGTAGTCTGGATTTTCTAGCCAGCTATACTTTCTTTACTCGTAGTATAGATCTAAGAGCTTAAGACAGTTATGCTACCAGATTAAAAGTATTTGTTCACCTACGCCAACATAATACATGCTCTTCTCAGTTGAACAAGAAGTATCCTAATACATTCTACATCTGTAAACTAGTGTATAGCGGCAGAAAAAAAGAAAAGATGTTACGATATCACCATATTATCTACTGTATACTTCGTACTCGAAAGTTCTACTTGTTTAAAACCACGATGACTAGTATTTGTCTGTGTACTTAATTCGCTGGTAAGCGCTATACTTTCTACCATACTATGGTCTTTTACATACTGCTATAACGTATATTGCACTTTCTCCTACATGTCCTAAAACCAGTTACGTGCTAGGTATATCTAAACGGGCGGACTAATATAAGAGCTCTGAAATTTAGAAGTAAAATCAAGAACAGTATTGTCGGAACCTTCCGCTGAGTTCAAACTCGCCGTGATGTTTTTACTGTGAAGTCACACCGTGACCCTGTACGCGCGCTCGTGCAAAGGATGTGTGCCTAGTATGATAGTCGGTGATGTGAAGCTTGATTCTTTTTAACTAACTATTCGCGCACGAAGTCTAGACTTCTAGGGTGGAGGGCTACCGGAGCCCCGAGCTCCGCCCCTAAAGGCCCCTTTTTTAGCCTACAGCCGACGACCCTATTAGCTAGAAGGGCCCCGAAAAGTAGGCCTATCGAGTCCTGTCAAGTACAGGTCCGTCTTGCCATGCTAGTTTACTAACGGTATCTTATACAGCCAATAGCTTATATAGAGTGAATATATACTAAGCATCAGAATATTCTTCGGCCCAGGTTTTTTTAGGTTGGTTTGGTCAAAGCTTAATCTTACTCTGCCTCGTTAACGCCGTTTGGGGGGGTGGCAAGCCTTATACAAAGTCTCCCTTGCCGTTAATAGGATCCAAGCGTGTAGTGCTTGATTTTACACAATCGGTCTTTAGTGATCCGACTTTTAAGATGGTTGACCCTATCTACTTTCCGGACATGACTGGGAGTACGGAACAGGTGTGGCCTACGTGTCGTAGGAGTGTGTGCTCTCGTGAGCTTTACGTTTTATCATATATGCAGCGACTACTCCACGTTTGCTGCTTAATTGATTTGGGTTTTCTATGCGTTATTCAGATCAGACATGGTAAGTTGCACGGCGTCTCGATTTCGTTGAGTACTAATTCAGATGGCTAATAGCATTGGAACTTCGAACAGCCTCGAGTTATGAAACACGACGCGTATTTTTGCCAGGCAACCTATCTGTTTTATCTGTTTTCCTTCTTTCTGTCTTGGGTAGTTCACAACGGTCATCCGTCGCCTTAGCTTGGCTGTAGTAACTCTTCTCGCCCATATTCCCTGTGACCTTTATACCCGCTTTCCCAAGAGGCCGTAGCAGAAATAGGGAGTCAACCATGTCGCGCCGCTTGCAACTTTGTCATGGCGGCCATGGCAGTTCTGCGCGGGCATTTACGACTTCCTGTCATCCGTTCTGTATTTTAACTTCACAGACGCCCAAACTTTTAGCTGGGCTCGTGGCTAGGTAAACATAGCGTCTTGCCTCGTTCGTAGTTCGGGCGACAATGGGTGCTGAATTCAACAGAAATGAACGTTTTTTTTTAGTTGACATACAATATGTGTATGATTTTGGCGAATATCGGAAAAAAATTGCGGAAAAAACAGCAGTCCACAAAACATACTATAAAATAACACAGAAAAATAAGAAAACTAAACGGTATAAACAGCATGCAGGCATAAAACCACAAAAAACATTTAACGAGTCAAAACCTAGAAGGTAGGAATAAAGGAGAAACGCCAATAAGAAAACGAAGGGATTGATGAATTAGTCAGCCAGGATAGTGAGTGGAAGGTGCCCACCTTACATATAGCGGCCAATCAATTGGCTGAAAACTACGCTAGGCATCGAGGCTCAAAGCTCCAAAGCCTTAGTCACCAAGAAACCAACTCTTCTGCCGACAAGCTATCGATCTGCCGACAAGCTATCGACCACCAAACGCAGAGCCCATATGACACACCGACACGAAAACTGAGGGCCGCATTCATTACCTGAGGCTGAACGTACGACTCGCAGATTTACCTGAGCTCGGATAGGACTGCAGCCATGACGACGAGACAGGCGACGCTGTAAGGACAACATGAACCTATACACACACCCGCTGCACAACTCGACTGACGAGAATTACCATAACTATAGCTCGCTGTACCGTCGAGCTCTGAAGCTGTCCCTCGACTGGGCAGTTCACAGACATCTGTGGCGGGGCCAGGCCCTCTACATCAGATCGCTATTCGAGGCCAACAAGAACATCAAGAGCCCAAAGCAACAAAGAGTATGCGCAGAAAACGAACCGCAGCTGGTGGAAACTGTCGAAGCTGACAAGAATACAAGGTTTTGCTAAGAGAGACTGAGAAGCTGCTCGAGAAATGGAAGCACCCCGAGCCATACGCTTACCCTACAGCCCCTGGCGGCTCCAAGTTTGAGAGAAACCTCCCGGCACCAATCCTCGAACGTGAGTGACCTACGAAGCGGACTGATTATTGAGCCATGACTGACTATGGACTAGCCCCCCCGCCGCTGAAATTCTGAACAGCGAATCTGAATCTTCATGGAACCACGTGGCTTCCGCCGCATCAACCGTCCCAGAGTCGCATCAAGAAAGGCAGGAGATAGCCCAGACACTTAGAGTCGAGATGATGGAAGAGTCCTGAATATAGCAATTCAAAACCTCATAGCACTGTTCAAATGACAAGTTGGTCTTAAAACAGCTATACGAGACACCGAAAGCGCATGACAATAGGGAGAGTAACGGGCGGGAGATTTAAGTTATGTCGCCGCCTAGCTTTTTGCAGGCATAAGCGCAAACTACAGAAGCACTCGACTGGTCGAACAAGCATAACAGCACAGGAACACATCGAGCTTTATATATCTGAGTTCAGAGTATTATGAACTCAATTCATGACCATATGGCGTAAACAAAGAAAACGACGAGTAAAAAATAACAAACAGGGCTTATTGTACAACCCGAACATAAAATGACAACCAATCCCTAGTGAATCCATGACCCCTTTGTGATGACACCCAAACAATTCGAAAGGACGAAAGAACGAGAAAAAACCAAACACGCCTACAGCTCCTGGCTGGCGTTCTTGCTCGCCTTGCCAGTCTTCTTGGGCAGAAGGTCTGAAACGTTAGTATTCGCGCTGCACTCGAGACAGGGTGGAAGGCACTTACTCTGGTGGATGTTGGGGAGGACACCGCCTTGTGCGATGGTGACGTGGCCAAGGAGCTTGTTCAGCTCCTCATCGTTGCGGATGGCGAGCTGCAGGTGGCGGGGAATGATGCGCGTCTTCTTGTTGTCGCGGGCGGCGTTGCCAGCCAGCTCGAGAATCTCAGCAGCCAGGTACTCAAGAACGGCAGCCAGGTAGACAGGGGCACCAGCACCGACGCGCTGGGCGTAGTTGCCCTTGCGGAGCAGACGGTGGACACGGCCAACGGGGAAAGCCAGACCGGCCTTGGACGAACGACTAGTATCTGTCAGCAAATGCCTCATTTTCAAATCGGGTACATTAGACATACGTCTGCGAGTTCTTGGAACCACTGGCCTTGCCGCCGGACTTGCCACCGCCAGACATTTTGATTGATTGGAAAAGGGGGGTTGGGGATTAGAAAATGGGCGACGGGAGCAAAAATATGCTGCGTGTGCTGAAGTTGCTGATGTTTGGCGTGAGTTTGTGTTTGGAAAGTAGAATGTTGAGAAGGAAGTCGGAAGGCAGTGGGGGACGTTGGTTTATAAGTAGTTTCGGCGCGGTGGCCGTCGCGTCCGTGGATCAGCTGCCGCGTTAGACAGTCTAGTCCCGATTAGGCAAACGCGTAACAGGGACACCATAAAAGCGACGAAATGTAAAATGGAGCTCAATTATTATTGCGGGGACAACAGTACGGCGACGTGGACAAGGCTTTCCAGGAGCTGGGGAATATCAGCAAGTCATGATTGAAATGTTTCTTGACCATGGAGACGCAGCCTGTTCTAAGGAAGTGATTTTGAGGCTGTTCGTCGTACTTCGTAGACAAGTGATTCCTGGTAGCATTACATCGACCAGGAGCACACATCAATAGTGCACAACTGCTTGAATAAGGAGTAAACTATTATTTTTATTTCTTAGGGAGAATGAAAGCCACGAGGTTTTCTGATAAAAATATTTATGAAAATCAACCAAAAAACCAAAAAATAACGCAGGCGTCAGCATGTCAGAATAGGCCATAAGAAAACTCTACAAGCGAAACGATATTCTACCATAGTCTACAGTCACCGGAGCATTGCCATAAAATCGGGCTTGTAAAACGGCCGACGAGGCTATGCATTAAATTATTAGCCATGTAGACAACAAGTCGACGATAAGGAGGATTGTCACGATGCCGACGCGAAGGGCGCGTGGGTGGAGATGCTATTAATGTGCACTATGAATTGTCACGCGTCTTTGCGAAAGAGACGCGTCTTGAGAAAATTGGAAGGCGCGACACGGAGGCGACAAATACCCACACTGCTACCTTATCAACGGAAATAGCCCTGGGGCTCTCCCAGCCATCTGAAGCCCTTTCTGCTGAAAAGCTGCATGCCAGGTGAGCCTCTGAGAATTTTAGTCATTGGCTGGCTCTAGCCACCATGCCGTTTATTATTAACGGCTATGCAACATTGGCTAGCTCTAGCCACTATGCCGTTTATTATTGACGGCCATGCAAATACCACAGAGATGTGACAGACCCACATATCAGTTTGTTTTCACTCCAGTGATGCAGTTAGCAACGCTTTGCCTATTGTGGACTATCCACACAGAGCTTCTTGCCCCACCAAGCCCCGAATTGCGCCCAACAGCACAGACCGCCCTGACTACCAGCTCCTACCGCGCGAAATCAGCACGCACGCAAAAGCGGGCCAGCAATCAGTAACCAGACACGCACCTGTCGCGTTCAGATACAAATAGACAGGCGCCCCCCAAACTCTCCTAGAGACTCTTCTCCCATCACAAACTCTCCATCAACTATATCAACGCAGCACATCAGCTTCATCCACTTGCAACACCCGCACTTTACGCATCTTTTACTCTCCCCAAAACACAACTTTCAAAATGCCCCCCAAGGCCGCCGACAAGAAGCCCGCCTCCAAGGCTCCCGCCACTGCCTCCAAGGCACCGGAGAAGAAGGATGCTGGCAAGAAGACTGCCGCTTCGGGCGACAAGAAGAAGCGCACCAAGACTCGCAAGGAGACGTACTCTTCGTACATCTACAGAGGTACGTGCACCCCAGTAATGCATCTACGTAAACATGCCTAACACATCACAGTCCTGAAGCAGGTCCACCCCGACACCGGTATCTCCAACCGCGCGATGTCCATCCTGAACTCGTTCGTGAACGACATCTTCGAGCGTGTTGCCACCGAGGCTTCCAAGCTTGCGGCCTACAACAAGAAGTCGACCATCTCCTCCCGCGAGATCCAGACCTCGTAAGTTGACAGTTCACGCATATGCACAAGTATTTAAACTGACAACATAGTGTTCGCCTTATCCTGCCCGGTGAGCTGGCAAAGCACGCTGTTTCGGAAGGCACCAAGGCCGTCACCAAGTACTCGACCTCCACGAAATAAGTGCTCGGTTACGAACCTGTCTTTTGTGTCTGTTTTCACTTGTTTATCCGATGAGGATATGGGTCTGCTTGGCATTTGGGTGTCACGATGAGACTGACGAGGCAACCATTCCTCGGAGTCTTTAATGCGTTACGGAAGGGTTTGCTTTTTGTGTCTTTTTATTTATTCTCACGGGCACTGTTTCCACGGGATTTCGGGGTTTTGCGACTGTACATTACCAATATTCAAGTTTTCGGGATTGCACAACTCACTGGTGACAAGTACTTTCCATCCGAACATCAAAACCGACGGCATATGTCCGACAATTCGGAGATTCTAGAGTATCGGGATGCTTCATTTGCACTGAGCAGATTGGTATGGAACTGGGTGCCCAACAATGTTAATTCACACAGGGTGTTTGGTATAAATATGCATCTAGACAACGAGGTACGACAGGTAGAATCGTTTGAAACCCTATATATTACCCAAGACCGGCCTTGGAGCGTTTGACAACATGAATGATGGGTTGCGTCATTCCCTTGTTATCAATGGCTCCAAGCGCCATACCCGTGCTCCATCCCATCCTCTCTAGCATCGTCCGCCCCTTGTTTGCCTGGCTGATCTCGGGGGCGGACCCGCCGACAACCTCACCGTTGCGCACCTCAGCGGCGGCTCCTCCGCCGCCGCGACCGCCTGGCCCTCTGGATCCTCCCGTGCCTCCGCTCCGTTTATCGTCAAGGCGAGGAAAGTACCGGCGACGGAATTTGGAAAACACAGCATTGAAGTAGCCTTCTTCAAACCGTAAAGTGCCCTTTTTACGGGTAAGCGTAGGCCGCCTTTGGTCGCCTGTCCCGGTAGACTTGGATCCGATCTTGAATCGGTGTGCAAGCTCATGTATGACCTTGCGTGCATTTGCATCCATGGGAGTCAGCGAGACGCTGCGAGGTAGGTATGTTAGCTATGAAATAGAAAGTGAAGAAGGACACTTACGTCTCTTTTGAGCCAACCAAGAATGCCCGAAACTCGGCTTTTAGGTCATCGAAATCCATGCCGTTGGCATATTTGATTCGAGGATCCTCAGGATTGGCGTGTTTCCCCAAAAGACCACTAACTCGAAGCTCTTCACGAAGTTTTTTCCTTTCTTTTTTCCGAGCACGATCGTTTTTCCAAGACGCTTTGAGCGTGGCCTCCATCTCGGAATCTGACAGTCCGAAGTCGGGGTGTTGACCCTGCCCAGCCATGATTGCTAGCTGGTCAAATGCATCTGCGACGGCTTCAGCGCTAGGAGTTGCTCCTCCCTGTCCACGAAGGCCCTTAGCAAGAAGACTGTCCAATGCTGCTTGAGACCTGGGCTTTTTTCGCGGCTTTCGTTTCGAATAACGGCTGGAAACGCCATCGTCAAGCAGTATAAGCTCACCCGAACCAAGACCAAGCTCTTCTTGCTTTGACAAGAGCCTAGCGAGTTGAGCGTCGTCAATAGCACAGGCTGAGGTGTCGCTTGGCTGGTCCAGAGAGCCGTCTTCGTCGCTGTCCTCGCTATCGATATCAATCCCACGCCTCTCGACATCCCGTATGATGAACGCCTCCTCATCGTCTTGGCTGAGCGCTTCGTCGTTGTCTTCCCCACCGGTGTCGACCACGATGTCATTGTGCGTGCCGCCTAACGTCCGAGTGTTCACAGACATTTGGCGAATCATGTCAAAAACATCGTCTGCTTCCATGTTGCCAATGTAGTCAGCGATTGCTGCATCGCTTCCGCTATCATCATCTGAGTTCGTGATGAGAAGAGAGAGGCGGTCTTCGAGAGGTATCGCGGGGGATGGGCTTGTAACTGGTGATTTCAAGGGCTCAGGCTCTTGCGAATCGTTGGCATCAATGATGGTATGAGCTGACACATCCTCTTTGCCTTTGGCAGTACAAGAAGACCCCTTGGGCGCCAAGTTGGTATGTTTCTTTTCCTGGGGTTTGTGGGCAATGTGTTTTCCTGAGGTTGCTGCGGTTGCAGTCGTGCTTGGCTGGTTGACTTTGGTTGTTTCTCTTCCTTTAAAGAGAATGACCTCGTCGCTAGAGTCCGAAACATGGCCATCCTCGCAGTTTCCAACGACCTGAGCTGGCACATTGGCAGAGACGTTGGGGAGTGTTTGGGCCTCTAACGCACTGGGCGGAGGATAGTCGTCCACTGTCTGGCAGGCTGCGACGGCTGGTTTTTCAGAGGCTGTTGATTTCGGAAGAGTAGCTTGGAGCTCTTTTGAGGGCTCAATGAAGCCCGAGCTGATGAATTTGATGGGCCTGTCCCGTAGGCGAGAGCCGACTTGCCAGTGAGATTTCGTGTTACGGGTGTCTAGAGCTTGCTGCTGCATGGTTGACTGCTCTGTTGGTAGTTATGGTAAGCTTCAAAGACCACGACTATTGTTTAGTTATGCCTACCACGGAACGAAGCGGTTGGGTAGTTGAATCCATCTTGGGTGCTTGACTTTGTGTGCCTCTGAGTATTGCTGGCTGAAGATCGTGGGGCAAAAGTAACGGCGCCCTTCCGAGAGCCGCGCTTGCCGAGCGGCCCTTTTTTCTTCGCCATGAAAGAATGGCTTGTGCTGTAAGCCTTTTTTATCTGTTGGCGTTGTTGTTGACGGTGTATTGTATGTGTCGGAAAGGCAGAGAGAGGAGACTCATGATTTGCTATGCCACTTTCGGTGGTGATAAGCTCATAGATAAGATAAGACTTCCTTATCAAGCCCCACCCTATCAGGCTTCCAGCACATGATTATCCATCTTACCCGACCGAAGCCGTCATATTCACTAGCACCACGATCGTAGTCTCCACACTTCAAACCTACGACAGTCTGTCGTCTCTTGACTAAACAGAAGCGCTCGGATATTATCAGAAATCTTCATCGACACTGCTTCAGGCCACCGGTCTCTTTCGGAATCGCGACAGTACTTGTACCTGTTGGGTGCTTCATCTCCAGGGCCGACCAAGCAAGTTCGGACAACGATTGTCGCGGAGAAGTCATCCCCACACCAGTTACAAACCACACAGCTTTCATAGATCCCAGAATCTCTCTCTGATAGAGAAGGTACTATGGATACGGCTGTTGCTGGAGCTGCAGACCTTGGTCGGTATGGCCGGCGTATTGTGAAAATGATATGGGACCCGGAACCTACCAACAATATCGCCGCAAACCAGCCTGTTTGGTGCCTCGGATCGAGCTATTCGATCAAACCAGCAAAACGCACGCCTGAAAAACCTTCAACATCCGCTGCGGAGGACACACCGAACAGTCCGTTACGAAACAGCCCCATCTCCGACTCAAGCTCTCGCACAGACGCATCTGGTAAAGACGAGACTGCCGTCTGTGGGCTGCCCTCGACAAGCAGAGATGAACCGCTGAACTCCGACGGTGGCTGGCCCACAGCTTTTCTTGACGACTTTGAATCTCGCTTTTGGATGACATACCGGTCGGGGTTCGAGTCGATTGCTCGTTCCGAAGATCCAAGAGCATATTCGTCTTTGTCCTTGTCCATGAGGATCAAAAGCCTTGGAGATCAGACGACCGGTCTCTCATCTGACAGTGGCTGGGGCTGCATGATTCGCTCGGGGCAAAGCCTTTTGGCGAATGCGCTATCTATATGGAAACTCGGGCGTGGTGCGTGATCCTAACTGAAGGGGCTTGGTCCATCATTTTGCTAACAAGGAAACACAGAATGGCGCTTGAATGGCAGCTGCTTCCTCGAACAGGAAATTATCTCACAATTCTCCGATGATCCCCGGGCACCCTTTTCGATCCACAAGTTTGTTGAGCATGGCGCAGCTGCATGTGGGAAGTATCCGGGCGAATGGTTCGGACCTTCGGCTACGGCAAGCTGTATCCAGTACGTATGAGTTTTGACGAGGTATATCACTTGCACTGACATTCTGAAGGGCTCTAGTCAACGCACAAAGCGAATCCCTGCGTGTGTACTCTACTGGTCATCTTCCTGATGTTTTCGAGGATGCCTTTTTCAAGGTTGCGATGTCAGGCCCCGGTGGCGAGTTCCACCCGACCCTGATTCTTGTTGGTACGCGGCTCGGGATCGACAAGGTGAACACTGTTTATTGGGAGGCTTTGTCATCTGCTCTTCAGATGCCCCAATCCGTGGGAATTGCTGGGTAAGTACTAGCTACACCCTTTCAATCTTAGAAAGGCTGGGCTTGGGCTCATCTACGTGTGCTAACATCTTGAATAGCGGTAGACCATCGTCTTCGCATTATTTTGTAGGCTGTCAACGGTCGCCAGACGACCAAGGCTCCTATCTTTTCTATCTTGATCCCCACCACACGCGCCCTGCGCTTCCTTTTCACGCGGACCCGAAGGACTACACACAAGAGGAAACGATGACTTGCCACACACGCCGACTGCGCCGCCTCCACGTCCGTGAAATGGATCCCAGCATGCTGATAGGGTTCCTGATCCGAGATGAGGATGACTGGGACTCATGGAAGAGTGCCGTTAAGCATGTGCAAGGCAAAAGCATCATAACAGTGTCTGACCATGACCCGGCGGATGCCAGCATGGCGCTCGGTAGAGCAGGGGCTATCGACGATGTCGAGTCGTTCAGTGACGAAGACGACTTTGACTCTTCTCCGGCACTGTAAAGGGTGTCTTGGCTAATGGCTTGCGATATTTCCTTTACTGTTTTTTCCGCTCCTTTTATGTGTCTTCTGGTGTCTCTCTGAGTACTCGAAATTCTTGCGTGCTTTTAGCGCCTAATACCACCTTTTTTGCTTCCTGTGTTGGACGTGCCCGACCTTATGAACGGCGACTTATTGTGTAAAACAAAAATCTATTATTTGTCTAATATGTAAACCCGCTGAACCCCGAAGCAGTGCCCTTGCCTATTCTTCGAACACCTTAACTTTCTCGGCATACTGGTGAATATTGCTCACCACGTGATTTTGGATGTCATCGCCGTGTCCAGCCGCCACTTTCAATATAAGCTCATTGAGGAGCTGCCGGCCCAGAATATCAACATGATCGGCTGTATTTGGTCCACCACGGGGGTTGAACCTCTCCGGCTCATGTGGCATCTCAACAACGGTGATCTTTGCACCCGCTGGGTTGTAGCGCCGAAAATTCCACCCCTGGTTGCACATGTAGCCTGTGCTAAGTAGATTCACGGTACCGTCACCCTCACCCATCAAAACACCGTGGTCGATCGTATCGCCATGGATGAGGCCGGTATCAATGGTGATGTTGAGTTTGCTTAGCGGTGTCTCGGGGGTTCGGTAGTAGTACGAGCGCTCTGTAGGCTTTCCCACGCCATAGAAGCAGTATACTTTGAGACTTGGTGCTAGAGGCAAGCGGCTTTCCAACGGGTTGATCCATTTTCTTGGATCTTTCTCGTTCGCCTCAATCTCAGCCGAAGTATGTGCCACGCCGTGAGAGTAACTCGATTTGACCTGTTTGCTGTACCAGGCCTCAGAGTTGTTGAACAGGTAGTCTAGCGCACCGTCGACCGTAAGGTTCGACAAAGACGTAGTCCAGTTTGCCTCCTTTCGAAAGTTGATAACAGAGGCGAAACTTTGTTCCTGCCCTGGCTGGTCGTCCGGCGCACCGTTCTCTAGGTCGCCCCAAACTGCGTCGCCCCCCATGGGAAGCATTGAGGATAATCCCGGCATGGCGCGAAATATGTCCGCTCGTTCTTCCTTGCTAAGGAATTTCTCTAGGCCATAGACAGCAAAAGAGTTGAGTTGGGCTGTATCACGCATCTCGCCGGACAACACCGCAGTAAGGTCCTTCACGGCGCCTAGCATACAGCCGCTCACATTGATCCACGAGTCAACGTATGTCTCGACCCAGTCGTCGCCCCCCAGCCCGCCAAGCGGAGATGCCACCCAGTGGAAGAAGTAAAATAGTACCTGGCTTCCCATGCTGTGTGATACGAGAACAACCTTTCGCCCCGACGTCTTTGCTGCCATTTCGATATAAATTTTGAGCCGGGTGAAGTACTGGTCTCGAACCTCTAGATTGGCGTAGGACAAGCGCCAGTCGTATGCAGCCGTGAACGACGTGGCCGGGTCGTAGCCAAGCGAAGCTAAGTTCTCGATGATTTTGTTCCAAATCCAGTAACCGGTGATGAAGAAATCTGTGGCATCAAACCCTTGGGCTGCGCGCAGCCTGTAGCCAGGGGGGTCAAGGCCGGTTTCCTCGTCGAGCATAATGTGCCTCTTCCAGTTCTCTTTGTCTAGAACCAAAGCCCGCATCATACTCCAGCTTCCCCAGAGGCGCTTCCGAAAATACTGCCGGGACGAATTGGCCGTGCCCCAGGACTCCAGACCAGTTGAGATAACACCTGGTATCATTATGACGGAGTGGTTGACGCCAAGACCCTCGGATTTAACCTTGAGGCCAACCGAGAAAGCATCATAGCTATCAAGAAAATCGCGCTCGCCATTCTGTAAACCACCGCACTGTCAGTAATGGCTTTAAGAAGTGAGAGTGGAAGTCTTCATCTGAATCAGGTTTGGGCAGTTGTGGTTTTGTAGACTTACCACAAGGTCTCGCATATCTGATACAAGCCCTGCTGGGAGCACGTCGAAAAAGCTGTCCATGGAAAGGTCTCCGATCTCTGGGAAGTCGATGAGATCGTTGCTCTTTGCAAAGAAGCCAGCTGCCAAGAGCCCAAATAGACTACCCAGAAGAAAAATAAGCGTATGGCGCCGTTTCTTCCCCGACGCGGAATTCTTGGGATCGGATGTTTGGCGAGGTTTGGGGGAAGATTCCCGAGATCCAGGCTGTGGCCGTTCTGGCGACTTCTCCACGGAATCAGGCGTGCCGCCGAGCCCAAAAGAATCGTCGACGTTGGCCTTTGGACCCCTGCGCCGCATCGTACTAGCGGACATCGCAACGACGTGCCTGTGTGCGGTTTTGTTCTTCGAAGCGAGAATACTCGAAGGCCGGTATGGGCAACGCCGTGCTGTGCCGGCAGAATTGTTGTTGTTGTAAGAGATGGTCGATGTAAGAGAGCCGTAGACCAGCGGGACTATGCGAAGCGGAAAGAAGTCTGCGATAAACAAAGGCTCCTTGGATCGTCGACATGCTCGGTACGAATGGAGAGGTTCGGCCAGGAGCCTATTGGAAGTGCCGTGGCGTAGATAGCGCGCGACGTCAAAGCAATTGATAGAAAACGCCTGAAGCTAGATGCACAGGTCGACAATGACGAACGTCACATCGCCAATTATCCAATCAAACGCGGTACAGGTACAGCTCCCCGCTAAAATATGGTTGTCTGGTCCCAGAAATCCCCACTTGCTGGGCATGCAAATCGTAACTGGCATGTGATGAGCGCCAATGCGAACACGACACACCACTCGCATCTCGAGGCAAACTCTCGATAGCCATAATTTTCAGCCAAACCCCAAGGGTGCTCACACCTGGATAATGTGCTAGACATGCGACGACTGCCCTGAACCACGAAATACAAGTAAGGGAGCACCATCGACCCCGCTCGGACCACGGCCATCCGCTCCTCACTTCGACAGCCTGCTTCATCGCGCTCCCTCTTTGACCTGCTACTCTCTGGCTGTACATCTTTGAGGCTGATGGCCCGCCGCCTACCTTCGAAACCCATCGTCTTCGGTTAACTGCTGGAACTCTTGGCTGCCCATCTTCATTCCATCGTTGGTTTTCAAGCTTGGCCGTCAAGTATTCTGGCAACGTGACCCTCAAAGTGCCAATGGCATCTTCACTCGAATCCTTACATGTCCATGACGGGGCGCTACCCTTATCTCAAACTTCAGAGCTGGAATACACTCGCTATGAGCATCACCTTGAGTCACGGTATCTACCGGCCATCCGGGCTTTGATATCGAAAGATCTTAGCGAGCCTTATAGCATATATGTGTACCGGTACTTCCTTTACCAATGGAGTCATCTATGCTTTATGGTAAGTTTTAGCGCATGCCATATGGACTGGGCCTTGGTGTATGTATAACATGTTTACTAATTCGTCCATGTAAAGGCGCTAGATCCCAATGACTCGTCTCTGATTGGTGTAGTCATCTGCAAGTTGGAAACCCACGCTTCACACAGCCCTCCTACGCGGCGAGGATATATTGCGATGCTAGCTGTGTCGGCGGCATACCGTGGCCATGGCGTAGCCACATCTCTAGTCAAGAGGGCCATCGGGGCCATGGTCGATGGAGATGCTGATGAGGTGGTGCTGGAGACGGAAGAAACCAACATTCCTGCTATTCGTCTATACGAACGGCTTGGTTTTTTCAGGTCAAAAAAACTGCACCGCTACTACCTGAATGGCAGCAGCGCTTATCGTTTGGTGCTCACACTGAAGTCCCTGGAGCCGGATTCTGCGACTGATTTTGCACTTGACGAAGGCGACACACGTTAGGCAGCCGTGCCTCAACACCACCTTCTGGGCTGGCGATAGGATCATATTGTTAGTTTCACGGTTCAGAACCGTGGTCTATATTGTGCCCATGCAAGACGCGGGCTAGTCCGGTAGCTAAGTGTTTTATTCTGACTTTGCGGTCCAGAGACAAAGTAGCGTATCGTAAAAGCTGGTGGAAATGCACACATCGGGATGTACTGGGTGGGTATCTGAACCGTAGTTCATACTCTTGTGTTCTTCAAACGAAGCCATGACCACTATGGCACAAAGCCCAGAAATACTACCGGATATCTTGAGAATCCGAGCACCGGCGTGCATGCAGGAGGCTAAAACTCGCAACTCCCAGTGTCCATCTTCACCATCGGGGTCGGAGTGTTGCGATATCAACTTGAGCCTCCAAACGCCTCCCCCGAGATTGAGCTTTGCGAGGCTGGTGGTTCTCCGCATGCCAAACGTGTCCACCGGGTCGGCAATCGAGAACACGCGAATATTGTCATCGTAGCTTCCTGTCACTACTATGCGGCTGCCATCGGAGGTGCACATCGATGTCGGAAGAATAGCAGTGACTCCAGCCTCGTGGCCGGCCAGCTTGCAGGCAGCAAATGGGAGCTGGGGAAACTCCTGCTCCTCCAAGGCTTGATCCTGTATCAATGCGCACGACGTGTAGCGCAGCGTGGAGTCGTCGCCACCAGAGTACACGGTCACGATGCTTTCTCCGTTATCCCCAGTGCGCACATCAGGGGAGAATACGACGGTCCAAGCTTCCAAGTCGTGGGTCAGGATCGAAGACGTCGACAGGGACTTTGGTTTGAGCTCATCGTCCAGGCTGATCATGTGAACCGTACCGTTCGAGGTTGTGACTGCAAGCAAGTCACGTATCGTTGGATGCCATGAGCAGGAAAGAAACAACACGCTCTCGTCGATGCCGTCGATACGAACCACGCTGACCAGCTCCACGAGTCCACCTTCGTGCTCCCTATGAGGTGTTAGGCGGAAGATGGACAATGTAGCCGTGCTTGAGGCCACGGCAAATACATCCTGCCTGCCAGCCGATTGTTGGAAGTGCAGATCCAAAATTGCAGATGGCTGGGGTATTGTGCCAACAAGGTGTCTGGCACGCAGCGTTGATTAGCAAGGGCGTTTCGGAATCCAAGCTCACGTTGGCCGATTTCGACCAGACACACTTACACTTTGAAGCCTTCGACTTTATACACCGCAATACTGCCGTTGCGGCTCTGGGGCCGGGACGTGTCGCCTGACGCCCGGGCTTCGTCCTTTTCGAGGTTGTACGTGCCGACGCAGAAGTACGCTGGGTAGGCAGGGCAGAACTCAATACAGCTGGGTGGAAGTTCAAGCCTCAGCGAGGCGAGGGATTGAATAGGGGAAGCCATAGCCTCGGTATCTGAAGCGTGAGTTGAGTGAGCTTGAGTAAATGTAGAATCTTTTCGACCCGTTTATTACGTACACTGTGCGGTATATCGTCTGTTTGGGTTTACGCACTGTATCGTCGTTGCCACCTTCTTCCCTCAGCAAGGCAACAGGCTGGATCAAATCATTCCACCACCCAATCGGCGGCATCTTTACATGGATACGCACGAATCTTCCGATTCTGAATTCTACGGTAGGCCACCCTGCGGGTCTTTATCATCGCTCAGGAGAAGCTGACATACTCTGGGCGTGATGTTGATACGCGCAGTCTCAAGAGGCGTGTGCGGGCCGAGCACAATCGAGCCCTTGAGGGTGCTGTCTCGGGCCAGACGGTGAAGGTGAAGGAGGAAGGAGACCTGAAGGTGAAGAAAGAGGAAGGAGACCTAAAGGTGAAGGAAGAGGAAGGAGACCTAAAGGTGAAGAAAGAGGAAGGAGACCTGGAGCTGTCCTCCGTGGCTGAAGTCGCCAACGCCCGTGGCTCTTGGCACGACGAGGTCGGCGATGAGCCTCGTACCGGCAGCTACATTCTTCACCCTGGCGCGTCCATCGACGACTTTATCCAAAGATACCCCCCGGCCACCACCTTGAAAAGCACTTTTACGCCGTGGATCTACGTTCATGCCCCGTCAGCGACCCGACAACGACGAGCCGAGGGCCAAGCGCGACTGATCCCCGGGTGCGAAGACGAAGGTCCCGAAGCCGAGGGTTCTCAAACTCTGCTCTTTGTCGAGGGGGCGCGGGAGCGCCTGGAGCTTCTCACCGGGTTCCTCGGTAGCATCGCACTTTTGGGGTTTCCGGAGCATGCAGCTTCGCGAGAACGAGACTCGGCCAGGCAGCAGGCCGCTCGTGACATTCTAGGTCTCGCTGGCCGGCTGGGTGTCTTGTGTGGAAAGGTAAGAACCGACAGGGCGTACTTTCTATGTACCAAGTATGCTAACTCGGCCCAGTGGATGCTCTTTGTTCAGCACAGCAAGGTGAACAGAGTCTGGGAAGCTGTTGCACGGGCTACACACCGTGGCGACTTGGGTATCGCGGCAAAGGTCGCTCCCCGAGACCCCCAGCTCACTACCTTGGAGGACTCCAAGGCCATGCGGCTGGTTTGCATATACACTGCCGATTTTCGAAACCTTAACGATATCGGCCGCGTTCTACGACAACTTGAGGCAATGCGCCTTGTCACCCGGAAACGAAGCATATACTACAAATGCGGTGTGTTGCTAATAAGAAGCTCTTCTCGCGTCATATTTGCTAACACTCTTGTCTTTTCCGTAGATGCATACACGTACCTGGGGATCGGAGCCGGTAATCCTTGGGGCATACGGGCGTCTCTCTTCAGCTCGGCGGATATGTTTCAGCACTTGGACTCCATGGCTGCGTAGATTGCGTTGCCTCTGATGAGGACTCGATTATCGTGAGTGCTCTTTTTTAAAAAAAAAAGAAAAAAAGGAAAAAAGGAAAAAGGAAAAGGGCTACATCTTGCAGTCATTAATTATGAGGAATCAACCGACAGATTTAACTCGCAATAAAGGTCGGGCAATGTGATGGAGTTGCTGAGCACTGAGAACAAGATTCCAGCCGTAAATCCGTACGATACGAATAAAATATCTTGTACAAAAATAAACACTTGCATCCGAACACGAAAACGCGTGACAATCCACTGTGCCCGCAGAAACTCGGAAGCCCCTGTTTTTGGCCCATCCTAGCCAATCGAGCTGCACTGACGGTCCGTGGCCAATTATTCCATATGTACGGAGTACACTGTTATTAAGCAAATCGAACGCAACTGTCAATCAGACCATTCCAGCCTTCGGCAGCCTTGACGCACCTTCTCAAGAGGCAGCAACAGACCGGCTTTCATGACACTGCAAACCGTGCTAGAAGCACATTCTCATCCACAATAGCCAAATGACGGTATTGGCATCTTCACCGGCCCCTCGGCGGCGTGCTAACGGAGCCCCTGGCTCTGCGCGAGCCAACACGGCCTATCCGCTCATGTCGCGCGCGGACATTGAATCGATGATTGCAAAAGGTCGCAAGGTCATCATTGTCGACCAGCATGTGCTCAAGGTCGATGCCTGGCTGCCATACCACCCCGGCGGTGAAAAGTCCATTCTGCACATGGTTGGCAAAGATGCCACAGACGAAGTCAACTGGTTTGTGGCACGGCTACTCTTTAGCACTGTGAAACACCGGGCTAACATGCGGCGCAAGCCTCCATTCGGCAGATGCACGGAAAAGCATGGACAGGTACCGAATTGGGCGCATCGAAGGTACATGGGAGAATTTCATTCCTCCCGTCCAGGGTGGAATGTTTCGCGAGGCCCCGGCGTATTGTGAGGACACTGGTGTCGCCGGGGCTGCGCAGGAGGTTTTGCCTGGAAAGGACCTGCCTGCCGCTTTTTCTGCAGTCGGCTCTGGTAGTGAAACCTCGTGTTCTCGCGCGGCATCGCCAGGGCTTCAGCTTGAGGGCAACGTCCTCGCCACAGAGGCCACGCCACACGCACGGAAACGGCGCCCTCGCAAACGATCGGAATCGACCACAAGTTTTTCGTCGACTTTGGGCTCGCAGGATGAAGATTCTGCTGGGACGAATGCGCCGGGGCATGCCGATTGCTCCGTTCCGGCGCCCGGGTTGCCCGCGAAGCCAGAGGCCAAGCCCGACGTTGATCAGGCAGCAACGGCGTTCCTCGACATCAAAACGCGCGAGGAAATTGACCTCGATCTGGAACGGTATCCCTCCGTGGACACTGCCACCCAGCAGAACGTAATCAAGAAGTACCGCGAGCTGCACGACAGGATCAAGGAAGCCGGCCTCTACGACTGCAACTTTACGGCGTACGCCTGGGAAATTGCCCGGTACATGCTTTTGTTTGCACTTTGTCTGATTTTTCTGCGCGGCAGGTGGTACGCCGCCTCTGGATTGTGCCTCGGTGCGTTCTGGCACCAGCTGGTGTTTACTGCGCATGACGCTGGCCACATGGGCATCACCCACAGCTTTTATGGCGATACTGTGATTGGCATTATCATTGCTGATTTCCTGGGTGGGTTGTCGATATGCTGGTGGAAGGACAACCACAATGTTCATCACATTGTCACAAACTCTCCGGAACACGACCCCGACATTGAGCACATGCCATTTTTTGCCGTATCCCACCGGCTACTCCTCTCGCTACGGTCCTCATACTACGACAAGGTCATGGAATATGATGCCGCTGCGCGGTTTTTCTTATCCATTCAGCACTACACGTACTACCTCGTGCTGTGTTTTGGGCGGTTCAACTTGTATCGGCTTTCGTGGACCTACATCATCATGGGCCTCGGCCCGCGCAAGGGCCCAGCGCGCTGGTTCCGGTGGCTGGAAGCCGTCGGGCAGGTTTTCTTCTGGGTGTGGTTCGGCTATGGAATGCTGTACAGAAGCATTGACAGCAACTGGGGGCGTTTCGTGTTTGTCATGGTCAGCCACGTTGCCACCATGCCACTCCACGTACAGATTACCTTGTCGCATTTCGCCATGAGCACGGCAGACTTGGGCCCAAAAGAATCGTTTCCTCAGCGGATGCTTCGCACAACCATGGACGTCGACTGCCCCCGGTGGCTCGACTTCTTTCATGGCGGCCTCCAGTTTCAAGCCATCCACCACCTGTACCCGCGCATTCCACGGCATAACCTTCGGAAGACGCAGAAACTCGTTCAGGAATTTTGCAACGAGGTAGGGATTCCCTACGCGCTCTATGGATTTGTCGATGGGAACAAGGAGGTGATTGGACGTCTGGCCGACGTGTCCAGGCAGGCAAAGATCCTGGCCCAGTGCCAACAGGCCATTATTGATGGAAAGGTATAGACACAGTACGGGTTGAGCCTAGTGCTGGGGTTTTTCGACCAGGTAACCACGCGAGCGTTACCGTCAGGCATGAGCGGTTTACTGCGAGTCTAAATGGACGGCTGGTGGTATGTCTGGGCTCTGTTCTTCGTGCGACTCGCGCGACGTTGGGTCACTGGGTCGTCGCGCGAGCATTCGTCGTGGACTTTTGCGGGTAGTCGATGGACGGTGGAATTTGAAATCCACCCAGGTTTATGGCCAACACCCAGTGGGCAATGCCCAGTATTTCGTGTCGGTTTAGCATACTGTACTTTGTATGCCCACGAGTGGTGTGCTCATACCTCGATGTAACGATGTGATTTCCACTGCGCCAGCGGCGCTTGTTCCCTCAGGCGCTGTAAATTACCATCAGACACTGGGCACATACAACGTAAATATACACAAAGTACAAAGTGACCGGGGTGCAGGCAAGAAGATTATGTGCGACGCAAGGAGGGCTGCCGAATCCCGATAACCTGGTTCGGCTGCTCGCCGTCACTGGGTTGAGTATGGTCCATGACCTAATTGTATTTCGGTTGTGCCCGTTCGAGTATCAAATAAAGATAATACGCAACCGAAGGGGCGGGTCGCTTCGACGCCCTGCATACTGCAAGCCGAAAGGAAAGGCACAATTACCGCAATTTACGAAAAGGATCCCAGCTTTCAGGGGTGGGCGCATCCGAGCTGCTGGCCATGGTGTAGTGGAGTTGATGTGTTGGACGCCCGAAGGAGTGGATGTCTCGGACGATGGGTGATGCGTGGCGGCCTCTCGTTCGTCTAGGATGGGAGTACTTGGAGTTGGGTATGCATTTCGTTGCTTGGTTGCATGGACGTGCATATGCACGCCGGCTAGAATTCCAAATCACACCACCCCCTCTTCTTGGCTTGGCTGGGGTCTGGTACCGTGTCTCGGTATGAAGCTGTTCCGTGTGGTCGCATACCTCCGTAAAGATACATAAGACATGATAACACCAAGAACCCAATCGCCAGTAGCCGATGACGGGTACCCTGATCGTCCGTACAAATCGGTGAGTGCGGGTTTTCTTCCGGTATCATGGGCGCTGCGACTGTGTCAACAGAAATCGCTTCTGTTTTCAGGTAGAGGCCATACTTCTCTTCGTTATGCCGAAAGTATGCACAAATCTAATCTAATATGCTGACACCTGTTGATATATTTGGCATATAAATAAATATATAAACATAAACATACTGTTGACCGAGAGTGATGAGAAGGTTTTATCCCTTTCCAGACGAGCCCCTATTTCCCTGCTTTTATTTTCTTCTTTGAAATGGCGGGAAAAGAAGATTACACGTCATTTTGCCAGCTGGCCGAATGAGCGCACCTGAATCTTGTGGATGCACCTGTCAACACCAACGACTCTTTCAGGGAGTATGGTTCGTATTCGTATATTTCCTCCATCCCAAAAGAGCCTGGCTACGAGGTAAATATAAATAAATATATATATACTGGACAGACGAATGAGACAGCTGTGTTATTTCGGGTGGTGCACAGGCGTGTCGGAGACGAATTTCCGGAGAAGCATGCTCAAAGTACTCCGTAGATGCTGCCGTTGTGCTTTCTGTGCTGCGCACCACGCTCGCGGCCATCACCAAAACAAGACGCAGGGATGAGAGAGGGAGGAAGAGCGCTGTGCTACGGACGTAATCGCGGTGCACCCGACGCTTGGGTCCAGTCTGATTTTGCGCATCCCGATCAAGACAGATTATTCGTGTACTCCGTACTCCGTACTCCGTACTCCCGTGCATAGCTGAAGCACAAGTTGAGCACCCCACCCCCGAGTTTTATCCATCCCTGCGGCTTCTTCTTGTGTGAGCTCGGCTCCCATTTCTCGGGTCAAGGCTCGTGGCTGGTAGCATTCCATCACCCAGGAACATCCCTGTCCTAGCCGACAAGTGCTGAAACCAAACCTTCTAGAGTACGTATCGTACACGTCTGCACTTCTAAAACAAAGCTCGGGCATTGTCGTCTCGAGACCGCACATGTTGGGTGACTCAAGCCGTACAACCCTTTCCCGAAGAAAAGGGAAAGCAGGGCTGGTTTGAGTAGACCATATTCATGGTACTGGGCTAGTATTTCGAGTCAAGTGCTGACACAACCCCATGCAAGCCCCATCTTGACGCAGCAGTAGCGGCACGCAGGACCCAGCCTCTTTGCAAACGACACAAAAGCACACAATATTCTATAGGCATTCATTTCAACTAGTCACATTCCGTTGGACGCCAAGTGCACGCACAGCAAAAAAGAGCCCTCTCGCATCCAAGAGCTTGGTGTGATGGTCACATTCACCGACATCTTGTATATTTACAAGCTGAGCGCTCTCGATCGCCAAAGCTCATTGTACAAAGTACTCTGTACATATACTACGTATATTTATATGTCTACGAAGTGGGCAGCATTTTGACAAGCGTGCTGGTGGTGTCTGACCCGAGACACACCCATCCCGGGATTAGGCACAGGACCTGGAACCCTGGAGCTAGCAATGCGTACTAATTTAATGGCCGTGAGCTGTGTAAATATGTGTTTAAACAACAATTTATCACTCCAGACGTCGAAAATACTCAATTTTTCCATTGAGTTTTCCGAAGCCGGCAATTTAAACCTGGTAGAAAAGACAGGGCTTACCCGGTCATCCACACCTACCCGGCCAGCTGCGATGCAGAGCGGGCAACTCCTGTCCAGTGCTGGCACTCGTTTGTTGCGTTGCATATGCAATGTGCTTGGGCTCATATCCATCGAGGCCCGATACTGCAGATCGCTCGACATGGCAAGGCGCTGGTAGAGATATAAAGCCGGCGCGATCCCAGGCTCTTTTCAAAAGTCAACCTCCTCTCACTCTCAAACACCAAGACATCTGCACACCTCGACACCACAAAGTCGTCCTCTCCCATCTCACCAACACCTCAAACACCCCCTTCCAAAGCCTTCAACGCAAAGGACATCTCTTTGTCTCGCTCTGTCGACATACTGTATAGCGTGTCTGTCGTCGCTTTCACATACTCGTCTTCCCGACCAGCTGGTTCTCCGAGCGAGTTACATTCGCACCTTCGCACCTCCTACATTCAAGATGGGCAAGGGCAAGATGGACGAGGCTGCGGCTGCCCGTATCAAGAAGGCGCGTGGCGAGAAGGTAAGGCATCGATTTTGTTTTCGCGAGACTCCCGCTCCAGAGGCTAACTGAGCAGGACGAGTTTGCTCGGCGAGCCGAGATGGCAGCAAAGGCAAACAAGGACACCAGCTCTGGCTCAGGACAGCAGCAAGGCCAGCAGACGGGCGGTACGAGCGCTTCGAAATAGGACCAAGCAAGTTAGGAGTGCGTATGTAGCGGGCTTGCTAGCAGCCGAAGCTCCGGGCAAGGACGTTGTGGACGGAGTAGGATTGGTGTTTACTGCATGTCTAGCGCTTACGAGCTGCTTTTGTTATTCCCTATGTCTTGTTGCCCCTGAGACCCGGGACGTTTCCCAGGTCCTTTGCTTTCATTCCCGCAGATTACGACTTTTATGAATTCACACACAACTTTCATCGTTGCAACTTTACATCTTTACATTTGTGCTCCGTATGCTGCTAACCAACCATACTGCGCTACAACTTGTACGAGTTTCTTGGGCGTGCGGGTAGATTGGACACAAACTCGCATCGTTTCGAACCGTAGAGGGATTGGTCCTCGCGCCCCCAAGACATCACGTACTCTTTCGTCCCCGATGGGGCGAGACATGGCACAGAGATCGAGAAGTCTTCTCCCATCATCCTGGGTTTTAATAAAATTAAACTTGCAGCGAAATTTCGGCAGGCAACACACGTTACCTCCCAAAATGAGGCGAGCCCGCCAGAGGGGAAGCGAAAGGGCAGCCCAAGATAAGCGAGACGCAGCCACGGCAGCACGTAGTGTGGCCAGGGGCAAGCTGTCTCGTGTCACACGGTGCGGACGAGCCCTGTACTCCGTACAGAGTACAATCTGGTCCTCCAGTGTTTGTGAGAAACCGAGGTGAAGCGGCAGAAGAGGATGCGATTTGATCAAGACATCGAACAGAATAAACACATTAACATACGCATCGACTTTATACTGAAATATCGCCCCAAGTGGAAGGGTACCCTGGAACCTTTGTATATTTACACGGATGCGCCATCCTGGGATGATTCGGCAAAGGGGTGTGTGCCGGAACATTGCGGCCAGTCGCCGGCCGTAGTGCATGATCATTCGCTTAAACGACATACCATACTCAACTGTGTTTCCTACAAATTGAATAAAGGCCAGTCGTTACACCTGCTTTGTGCTCCGTAGCTACGGAATACAGAAACGTGCCGGAACTTCCCACGCCGTCGGGATGTTCTCTACAGATTTCAATCGAGACTGGTAAAAGTTTCAACCTCGGTTACACATGTTAGCTCAGCGGCCGTTTATTTCCGACCACTACAAAACAGACCTACGGAATCTTGCGCTGCACGAACAAGTTTTGTGTCACTGAGCGCCAGACAGAGTACTGTTTTTCGGCTTAGCGGTTAGATTACCCTGACCGCCTGCACGCGTCAGACCGCTGCTTGGTTATCCGTGAGGCGACCACGCAAACGGTCCATTCAGCGCCTTGCAAAGGGTAGAAAAATCCGGGCGTGCTTGTGTTAGTGCTAGCGCGCTCGCTAAAACGTTGTGACGTGTCCGTGCAAAAACACAGCGTTTCCTATTTGCACCGTCTCATTAAGCACTTTGACACGACCCACAAAAACGCGACCCCACCAAACACGCCCTTATCAGTTGGACGCGTTGGACATTCGCCGCCTCAGCGCGTATTGTGCACAGTGCAGTCTGGAGCGACTCGCACCTCATGCGCCACACATAGAACGGAGCAAGCCCCGATTACCGATCAAAGCCGACCGCCGACACCGACTCCGATTCCGGCTGCCGTCCGGCCCAGCTTGACCCGCCAAACGTCACGATTCGCCTACACTTGGAATTCGACTTTCCCGCCCGGACCAAATACCGTCTCGCCCTGCGGCTTGTCGTGACGCCATAGCCTGGACCTCCTGGGCTCGGCGTTCTCTTGCGCAAGACCCTGTCCCGTGACTTGTGTCGCGCTCCTGCGCACCGTCTACTACGGTGTACAACACTTTGCTCGTACCAGGCACCATGGACCCCAGCATCCAGAGAGCACTCAACGAGAAGCTCTACGAGAAGCGCAAGTTTGGTGCCCTCGACCTTGAGCGCTCCATCCGCGAGCTCGTTGCCCGCAAGGACAATGCCGCCGTTGAGGCCATTCTCGACCAGCTCTCCAACGAGTATGCTTATGCTGCGCATCAGCACTCACGAAATGGAGGCCTCATCGGGCTAGCTGCCGCCGGCATTGCCCTCGGTCCTGTACGTCGAGCCCCGTCACACTGCCATGGGTCGTGCTTTGCTGACATCAATCTGCGCTCCGAGTAGGAACTGCCACGATACCTGGAGGTCATTGTTCCGCCGGTCTTGGCATGCTTCGTTGACCAGGACCCCCGCGTACGCTACTATGCCTGCGAGGCCATGTACAATATCGCCAAGGTGGCCAAGGGCGAGATTCTCTTTTACTTTAACCACATCTTTGATGCGCTGTGCAAGGTACGTTTGAAAGCTGCTCCGACGTCCATACGGGACCCTGGCTTCCGGGCTCTGTTGCGAATGGGTTTGCTGACGCCCTTAGCTGGGTGCCGACTCCGAGTTGTCCGTCAAGAACGGCGCCGAGCTGCTCGACCGTCTCGTCAAGGACATTGTGTCCGAATCTGCGGCGACGTATGTCTCCGTCCTCTCACGCCCGGAAGGCGACCCCGAGGAAGACCAAGATGATGCCAATCTGCCGACTGCCTTTTCACTGAAGCGCTTTATGCCGCTGCTCAAAGACCGCATCTTTGTGCTCAACCCCTTCACCCGCACGTTCCTGGTTGGCTGGATTGTGCTGCTCGACTCAATCCCCGACCTTGAGCTCGTCGCCTTCCTGCCCGAGTTCCTGGGTGGCCTGTTGGCCTTCCTAAGCGACATCAACCCCGACGTCCACATCGCTACGCAGAATTGCCTGGACAAGTTCCTCAGCGAGATCCGCCGCATTTCCCGTATTCGGAAGGGTATTGCGGAGAGCAGAAAGTCCAAGACGCGCAACGAAGGCAAGCGAAAGCGCGCCAGAGCAGGCTCGCTCGACAGCGCCAGCGTACCGGACACCACTGCTCCTCAGCCATCGCGCAACTCTCTTGATGCCTCGAACCCTGCTGAACTGCAGGACGATGGTGAGCGGACTGGTGCTGGGAGCGGCGAGGACAGCGATGGTGGTGCTGACGACGAGAATGGCTATGTCGAGGACGACGAACGTGAGGAGGTCGACGAAGTGAGCGAGGATGAATGGATCCCGGGGCAGGACGTGCACATCAACTACTCTGCCATCCTGGTCATTCTGACCGACACGCTCGACTCCATGCAAGGCGAGGAGGTGGTCGAGAGTCTGCGTTGGCTCGTCGAGTTCCTCGACATTTGCCCAGAGGAGGTTCTCCCATTCACACCCAAGATCTTGGCTCATCTCCTTCCCGCCATGGCCAGCGGGATCGAGACGATTCGCCAGGCTGCCGTGCGTGTGAACAACGCGCTGATGAACTATGTCGTCTCCCTGCCCGTCGACCAAGAGGGAGGGCAGCCGGTCACGCTGCCTGCCAGAGCCACACAGGCCGAGCGCCAGGATCCAAACAGCGGCCGTGCTTCGCTTTCAAGCTCCCGAGAGCTCGACATCACCAGCCCTGCCTCGTCCTCCCTTTTGCCCGCCCGGGTGGCGTCGGGCGCCACCGTGGCATCGACTGTTAGACGATCTCCGACACCCGCCACCATAGCTTCGGTGCCGGCCATCAGTGCTCTCTCGCAGCAGCCAGATCTAGACTATGCGGCGGCCGTCAGCTCCCTCACACTTCTTTTCCTCAATGACCACGAGGCAACCCGCGTGGCGGCTCTGACATGGCTCATCATGCTCCATCGCAAAGCACCACGCAAGGTTTTGGCGTTCAACGACGGCACATTCCCGGCCCTTCTCAAAACGCTTTCCGATCCCGCAGAGGCCGTGGTCACAAAGGACCTGCAACTGCTGTCGCAGATTTCACGGAACAGCGAGGACGACTATTTCTCCAACTTTATGGTCAACTTGCTTCAGCTTTTCTCGACCGACCGCAAGCTACTCGAGACGCGCGGCAATCTGATCATCCGCCAGCTCTGTGTCAGCCTCAGCGCCGAGCGCATCTACCGCACTCTTGCTAACTGCATCGAGAAGGAAGAAGACCTCGAGTTTGCAAGCATCATGGTCCAGAACCTAAACAACAACCTTCTCACTGCCCCGGAGCTGGCCGATCTTCGAAAGCGCCTGCGGAACCTGGAGACAAAGGAAGGGCAGACGTTTTTCGTTTCCCTTTTCCGCTCGTGGTGCTACAACGCCGTTGCCACATTCTCCCTTTGCCTGCTTGCGCAGGCGTACGAGCAAGCCTACAATCTCTTGCAAATATTGTACGTCGCTGGTGTTCGCTGCTGCAACACTGCTGCACTGGTTATTGGAGGACCCTACTAACGTGTACAACAGCGCTGAACTGGAGATGACTGTCAGCATTCTCATACAAATCGACAAGCTGGTCCAGCTTATCGAGTCACCCGTTTTTACGTGTAAGAGTCCTCGGCCAAGGTGGATTCGCCACCGACATTCGCTAACCCGACGTAATAGACCTACGCCTCCAGCTGCTTGAGCCCGACCGATTTCCACACCTGTACAAGTGTCTTTATGGACTACTTATGCTGCTTCCTCAATCATCGGCCTTCGCCGCGCTGAAAAACCGCCTGAACAGTGTCAGCTCCATTGGCTATCTTCACATCGCGCCCCGATCGTAAGTCCATCCAGATCCAATACCCGACCTGTACAAGTGACCACTTACTGACTGCGACCTTGCAGGAACACCTCGTCTTCGTCAACCTCTACCTTTGATCGGCCCAATCGACTAAAGGGCCGAGAGGATGGCATCATTCGCTGGGGCGAGCTTCTGGAGAAGTTCCGCAGCGTGCAGGAGAGAGCCCGGAGATCCCAACGGGCCGCGGGTGGAGGGGTCTCGGGTGACTTCTTAGACGACGGTACCGCTTTTGCACTGGGTCCGGACTTCCGCGGTGGTGACGGCGCGGGCGGCTTAGAAGGGAGGAGAGACGCCAGTGCCACCCGGCCCAATGCCCCTCCTGTTCCGGCCAAAGACGCATCTGCACCGGCTGCCACGCAAACCAAAGCCAAGTCGAGCCTTGGCAAGCAGCTGGGAAGATTTGGCGGCGCAGTGTCGGGACGGGTGAAGCGCGGCCACTAAACTAGGCGAGCCATTTAGCTAGCAATTCTATTACGGTGTGGCTATTTGATCCTAACAAAGCAAGTCATCATAGCATGGCATATCTAGGTATGCACCGGGATAGCACAGGGTAGTATTGTAGTAAATCGAGATGCCTTGAGATCAAGTATGCCGCCCAAGTCGCGACACGTAGTCGGTTACCTCGTTTTCTTTGGTGTTGCTTGTTCTACCAGCCCCTCAAACGCAGTATCGCGTTTTTGCGTGGCAGTGTTGAGCTCGCGCCGCAGATTTTCCAACTGCTTCTTTGCTAGTTTTCTGTCCGGGGGCAGGCCCTGGAACGACTTGATTTGTTGGTCGAGGTTCTTCTTATGCTCCAAAAGCTGGGTGTACGCAGCTTCCTCCTCCTCCAGCTGCTGGACTGTGAGCTTGGGAACAGAGTCTTGCCCTGACGCTCGATCGCGGGAATCTTGGAGGCGCGCTGTTCCTGTCTTCACTTTGCGTTGAAGCTCCAGGTTCAGCTTTGCCAGACCTGCCGCAGGGCGGTAGACACTCTTCTCCAACTCTTTCAACTGTGAGTTTGACTCGGAAGCGCGCTCCTCTGCATATTCCTGGAGGGCATGCATCCGCGTAAGCGTCTGCTCCAGTTGGTAGACGCGTGTTTGCATTTCTGCGATTCTCGATCCCAAAGCAACAGGCTCGGGAAATGCAACTCCGATATCCACTGACGTCGAAGCAAGCGCATCCATGGCGGCTCGCCCCTCGCGGGTAAGGTCATCCGCAATGGCATCGACGACACCATGGACAATGGCCTCGGGTGTTGCTGAAGACAGGGCCGGCACCTGCCGTTGCGGGTTTGCGCCATTGTCCAATGTTTCGAGGGAAGATGATCTTAACGCGTCGATCAGCTCGCAGTCAGCATCCGCGCTCTCGTTCAGGGCCGCAAGTGCCACGAGGACCTTCAACGTGTCCATGTTACGCTCAAAAGAAGGCGGTCGCCCAGAAAACTTGAGCGATAGCCAACTGTCGACATAGTTCCAATCCTTTGCTGTGGACGACGCGAGGCGCGCCACAGACGGAGAAAATATGGCCGCTGTGGGTGGTAAGTGGGACATGTTTAAGGATGACTGGGAGAATCAGAAGTGATGCGAAGTTATGCTTGTTTACTATACTCGTTGTACTTGAGTCCCAATCGGGCCATTAAATTGGGGCATACTGTCGATTACTGACTAAGCGACATGCCTCGTGGGAACATTTGATAGAGCTCATTTGATAACCGGCATAATTATGACAGAAGTCGATGCAATAACATCTTTTTCAAGCATCAAGTAAATATACATTCATTTCATGGCCACGGCAGGATGAGCACCTGCTGTGGTGGTAGATAGCGATGACCTTCAAATGAGGCAGATACCTAGTGTTAGGAAGAACGAAGCTGATCAGCCAAACATGCCAAACCTTGGTCGAAACAATCTCGATCCCATAGCTATATTCGATACGTGTCGTTTGGTAGTATATTTATTCAGTCCATATATAGAATACACTCCCAGTGTCGGTCTCGACCGGTTCGATGCTCTACTCCGTAGGGATGCTGTACCCACAGTTAGGAAGGGGAATGACGCATTTAGCCTTGTAGTTGTAAACACTATATATATTTACACTAGTATTGATATGGTTGACTTCAGCGCTAAACACGGTGCGGATAGTTCATTACAGCATGTGGAAAAGGCCAGGCTGGCGGGACTGCCATAATAGGCTAGGGTGTGATAGATTAAAGCGACGCGACCGTTAGACGTACGTCGCAGCTTCGCGATCTTCTAATCTGCCCTCTTGTCGACAAGTTCATCATCCACAAGTATACTATTGAGAGCCCGCTTGCTCTCAGTATCACGGCCTCTCTTGATTTCGACGTCATCTTTGCGCGCATGCGCGCACAAACAACAAAGCCTGCAAGACGACCTGGCATAGATTGAACATTGATCACTCAGCCTGACCATCTCGCGACCGACAGCCCTCCACGCGTTCCTCCACCCAACCAACAATGCGCTTCAACCTTCTCACGGCCGCACTTGCGGCTGGTGTGGCTACTGCCATTGCGCCCGACGACATTCCCAGCGATACGCCTGTTTCGTCTCTTCTTGCTTCCGCCCAGAGCCACCTCTCGCGAGGCGAGACCAGCGAAGCTCTTTTGTACTACGACGCCGCTATCGTCCGCGACCCCTCGGACTACCTCACATATTACAAGCGTGCCACGACATACCTCAGCTTGGGCCGTGCTGCGCAGGCGACTGAAGATTTCTCCAAAGTTCTCTCGCTGCGGCCGGGATTCGAAGCAGCCCATGTGCAGTTGGGGAAGATCAAACAGCGGGTTGCTGACTGGGATGGCGCTCGCGAGGAGCTGTATCAGGTCAAGGGCACTGCGTCTGATGTTGAGGGGCTCTTGGCTTCGATCGAGGAGGCCGAGGCCGCTGCGAAGGCGGCCGAGGCGGCCGAAGCGAGCCACAACTGGGAGGAGTGTGTGGACCAGGCTACCACCGCTCTCATGGTGGCATCGCGGGCGGCCTCGCTGAGAAATCTGCGAGCAAAGTGCCGTTTTGCACGTGGTGAGGTGGAGAAGGGCGTCGGTGACCTCCAACACGTCCTCAATATCCGGCCGGGCGATGTCAATCCGCACCTGGTGATCTCTGCCATCCAGTTTTACTCGCTGGGTGATATGACCAAAGGCTTGGGACAAGTGCGAAAGTGTCTCCAGTCCGACCCTGACTCGAAGCCGTGCATGGCTCTTTTGAAAAAAGAAAAGGCCGCCCAGAAGACGTTTGCCAAAGTTGAAAAGGCTTTTTCCAAAAACCAGCCGTCAACGGGAACAATGCTCTTGATCCCCTCGGGCGAAAAGCCAGGACTGATCCAAGAAGCCAAGGACCAGTTTGCGTCGCTCGTGGAAGCAGGAACCCTGCCGTCGGCGGCCCCCAATGGTTTTGTCTCGAAGCTCATGAACATGGCGTGCCAGGGGTACTATGAGGTAAGATCTTTTCATGCTAGTCCGAGGCCAGAGACATTGTAACTGACATTTTCAGATGGGCAACACCAAAAAAGGAAAGACTTGGTGCGAACAGGCCTTGGAACTTGACGAGAATTCTCTGTACGGCCTGCTCAACAAGGCCAAGCTCCATGTTGCCGATGATCTGTTTGATGCTGCTCTCGAGACCCTCAAGAAGGCAAAGGAAGCACACCCCGACAAGCAGGACGTGCTGAACGACAAGATCCACGAGGCCGAAATGCTTCTGCGGCGCAGCAAAGTCAAGGACTACTACAAGGTCATTGGCGTTGCTCGCGACGCTGATAGCCGCCAGATCAAGGCAGCTTACCGCAAGCTTTCCAAGACCCACCACCCCGACAAGGCAGCCAAGCAAGGCTTGACCAAGGAGGCGGCCGAGAAGAAGATGGCGGAGATCAACGAGGCGTATGAGGTCCTGAGCGACCCGGAGTTGCGGGCACGGTTCGATCAGGGCGACGACCCCAACGACCAGACCAACGGCGGGGGTGGCCACGGGCACCACGGACACCCATTCGGCGGCGGCCACCCGTTCTTTCACCACCAGGGCGGTGGCGGTGGCCAGCAGTTCAAATTCCAGTTTGGCGGCGGTGGCGGTTTCCCCTTCAGGTGATCATCTTGCCTGGAAACTTGTGCAGTGTAGGATATCGGAGTCTCTTGCCTCAGTTTATAGCATGTTCAACGCGATTCATTTTGACGATAACGTGTGCAATTTTCCATGTAGCAATGCCGTGCAAGCAGTGCAAGCAACTGCAGAATCCATTTCTACCGCAAGCCGCAACACCTAAAGGAAAAACTCCAAATGTCATGTTGCGCCACGTCGTATAAAACAGCCGGGCAAAGAGCCAAAGAAAAGGGAAAACTGTAAAAGACGAGACACAGAAGTTCGAAAGCCGACGTGTATTTATGTACATAAAATCAAGACTGTTGTTTTTAAATGTTTCGTTCATGGTTGGCAGAATAGGTCGAGCCGGCCGTGAAGTGATCGAGTCGTGGGTGGCAAGCCGCGGAGTGAGCCTCACAGGCCGCTGTCGTTTTTCCGGATGAAGT
This sequence comes from Ophiostoma populinum, assembly GCA_029298855.1. Lineage (NCBI taxonomy): Eukaryota > Fungi > Ascomycota > Sordariomycetes > Ophiostomatales > Ophiostomataceae > Ophiostoma > Ophiostoma populinum. The sequence continues at coordinate 710,874 of JANSLU010000020.1, read as the reverse complement.
AGGCCCTGGTTTGAAGGTTAGCCACTCACTGCAACGCGACGGGTTGAGAGAAAAGGAGAAAGACGGTCGACCTACTTTGATGCCTCGTACGCAGACCAGCAGATGGCTGTGCTGGGCATTGTTGTGATGATTCGTGGGCGAATGCCCTTGAAGAAACCACGGGCACCCTCGCGGGCGTACAGCAGTTGGCAACCGGCCTTGAAGCTGTTGACCGTGCGCAGTTCGGAGTCGACAGCGCTGCCACGGGTCTGCAGCATGGTCTTGATGACGTCCATTGGCGTAGTGAGACCGGCAGCGACACCACCGGCCACGGCGCCGGCCAGACAGTGGGTAATGGGGTCGTACTTCTTTGTCGGGTTCATAAACGTCGAAATGGACTCGTATGCGAGGAACTGGAGGGCGGTAAAGGGGACCGTCATCGATAGGGTCGTCGGGTAGGACACGTAGAAGGCAGCGACGCCCTCGTTCCGGTAGACGTACTTGGCGCAGTCCGTCATGGACCGGTACATCTTGCCGGAGCCCTCTATTTGCATGCGCTGCTTGATGACTGGGGGCGTCAGAGGCGTGCCCAACTCGGAGCATCGGGGTGCACTTACCATCAAAAGGATTCATCAGCGCATCGCTGGCAATCGTGGCGCAAGCACCGCTGGTAGCTGTTCAGCTGTCAGTCACGCATTCACGCATTCAAGCATTCAGTGAAAAGATACAGGGGAAAACGCACCAGCAGCCAGCGGGTGATGTGTGCCAACCTGGTTGCCGCCCATAACGTGCTTCACAGCCTCGTACGTGGCAAAGTAGATGGCGTGTGCCGGGCCAGCGCCGACGACAACGCTAGACATGCCTCGCCACAAGCTCAGGATGCCCTCGCCGACGGCCATGCGGTACGTGCCCTGCACCAGGCCCGTGTAGGCAGCCGGGGCGCCGCCGGGCGTCAGAATCTGCATGCGAGTCTGGCCATGTGTAAGCTAGGGGTCGACCAATCGACCAAGGGGTGCGGGAGACACCGGACGTTGTACACTCACCTTGATCGCGTCAATGGGGTACATGACGGTGTGCTCCTGGCGTGGCGTTAGTTAAGACTGGGCTAGGCGCCAGGCACCTGGCGATCGTTGCGGTACTACTTACGGCAATGCCGGCAAACGCACCGGCAGCCATGTTCTGGACGAGGGAGAAGTTTGGCGGCAAGGACTCGTAGCTGATGGGTGGCGGTCGTTAGTTGGGTGGACGTGGACAGATGCAAGATGCAAGATGCAATGACGCTCCGCAGCAGCAGCCTCGAGCTGCCACGGGTCCGCGGCCTGGGAGCTGGCCGCGTTCGCCGCCTGGCTAGGCGTGCGCCGGAGAGTACATACTCGTAGTCCTCGCCATCGTCGATGGGCTGGGTGTTGGGCTGAGCCATCTGGGCGGCCACCGCAGCAGATGCGCCGCCCAAAGACTTGTCTTGAAGAGCCAGGGTGGCGACCGGGAGGTGTGAGGCCGACGGCAGGGAGAAAAGACTGCCTTTTCAGGAGCGGTCTTTTCAGCGCGGGCAGGCGGCGTCTGTACAGGTGCGCAAGGGTGCACTTGTGAGGAAGAGCAAACGTCGCTGGCGGCCGGAACGGACGAGCTGGCGCGGTCGTCGCAAACGAGGTGCAGTGTCCGCCGGTCGGGGGTGTCGTGCGCGAATGCCCGGGCCCTAGGTTCAGAGGGCGGTCGTGCGGTCGTGCGGTCGTCGTCGATTGGCCAATGCGGTGACAGGCAATGGCAGTTGGAGTCGTCTTGATCAACGCAAGCGCGGGGATGTCGGTATCGGGATGCCGGGTGCGTTGGATGCCGAGGAGCCACAGAATGCCGGGCCTAGACGGTGTGTATGTGAGCACGTTTGCACAGCTGAAGTATGTGAGTAGGCGAAGCGGCTATGAGCGCGGTGGAGGCCGAGTCTCGTTGGTGGTGGCCGGCGCACGGCGCGGACAGGCCTCGGGCAAGGCGAGCGATATAGGAGAACAGAGCTTGCGCGGCGATGGTGCTGGCGGGTCGCGCTTGGGCGTAGGCGGCAGGCGTTGCTGGCGCTCCGAGTCGAGGTTCCGCAGGTCGATGCGAGGCGGTCGTGTAGGCGGGCGTGCACGATGCAAGGCCAGTAGTACGGAGGTCTCCGTAGACGTGTTGGAGTCGAAAAGGGCACAGACGGCGAGGTTCGGTGATAGCGTGGTGGCGAAAAAAGCGTGGTTGTGTACGGAGTAGGGCAGGGGCAATCGACAAGGACAGGAGCAAACGAACCTCTACCTGGTAACAGAAACGGCGAGCTGCAAAGTGACAATGGGCGCGAGACCAACAGAGTGAGACCAGATGCAGCGATATACCAGGTCCTCTCTCAAAGGCCGGTCGGTGTTTTTATTGTAGTTTAAAAATCAGGCATCGGCGGTGCAAGGGATAACGCCGATTGACATCGATAAACGGGGGCAGTCAATGTGAGCTTTTTTTCCATTTCTTGCAGCCTTTTTTTTCCTTCATCTGAGATCCAGAGCCTTTTGATTCCCTTGCATTTCTCGTTCGAGCCTCTCTCTTCCTCTCTCTTGAATCAATGTGGTCTCTGGTCACGATTGTACCTTTGGAAGAAGACCTGCCAGATTGCCCTATTTTTTCACCATGCGCCGGCCGGCCTTTGATGCATTGGCGGTATATTTATGGGAGGCCTCTTTTTGCCCTCCTGGTCGTGGGCGCCTTGTGCTGCGCTGTCGGCACTCAGCGCGGACGGAGGACCCAGAAAAAAAAGCGATTTATATTAAATCTCACTTTAACCCGAAAATTGCATGACCACTTATTGCATGACCCCGTAATTCGAAAAGGCTCACAAGACGCAGACATGCACTCCAATCCGCGCTCTCCGTGCTGGGCTGGGACGCACTAGCACAGTTTGTCTCTCATTCTTCTACTTTTGCTGTTCAAGCGCCTTAGAGCGGAGCAGCCCTGACGCGCAAACGACGTGAAATACGACGGACTGCCCCAGGCAAGCCGAAGCCGAACAGGTTTGGGTGGGGGAGAAGGCTCAATAGCGTTTAGTGTCCAGTCTTGGTGTATTTGTTTTACTGGGACGCCAACAGCCTTGCGACGCACGTAAAGAACATGTACAAGTCGGCGAATTGTTTCTGGTGTAAAGTATTTTGAGTATAGAAACTGTGCCTCTCATCATTGATACCATGGTTTTCTCTAAATTTGACTACATTTGGTAGTTGATATACGACAAAAATTATATTTACTCACGTTGGTTTGTGTATTATGTAAAGGTGGTGAAGATACCCCGCTTTATTTACTCACTGTGGTTGTGAAAGCCTCGGCGAAACGGCACGGGTTAATCAAACACACCGGGTAGATATTCGTTCAGCTAATAGAGGACACGTGCATTAAAAATAGGACGAAACACATCGATGGTGAGGGGCACTAAGCAGTTTTGCGAGACCTACAAGACAAAGATAACACCCGATGAACAAGGCCATACTGAATATTCGAGGTCGCAGAAACATAAAAGCACGAGGTACAAAACACAATTTCGTGGCATGCAAAGCATTTGCCCGTAAGCTGCCATTGGCCGAGATTTTTTCGGCGTCGGAGCCGTCGGTGAGCCATTATTTGATTTTGACGTCTTGTGATGTCTGGGGAAAGGTTGCACTGCAAGGCGGGATGGATTCAGAGACATTTAATTTGCAATAGAAAAATTTACGACTTGCACACATGCAGCGCCTCGGCCGCGTGGGATCGAGATGTCCTCCGAGGCCTTACGCGATTTCTCCGTTCGTATGTCCGGCCAACTCTACTTGTCGTACGGAGTATCCAACCGCAATCGTCAGCGTCGCCGTTGGTGCGATCCAGATTGGCTCTGTGAGTCGCCCTTATCAGATCCTGCCTCGTGCTAGCATTACACCGAGCCTGGGGCCGAGTCTTGCAACAATACCCCAAGGCCGCTGTGACAGCTTGTCACGGGTACAGCCCAAGTCCGAAGGCTACGTGGCTTTTATAAAATAGTCAAGATGAGGAAGAAAGACGGCCAGCAGTTTGTGATCTTGCCATATCCACATGGAAACACAAGGCACTGCAAGAGGTCCTACGCGACTCCTTCAATCTCTCGATGCCGGCGGTGATGGAATACCAAAAAAATGTGTCAGGCGGTCTGAATGCCCCAGTGCGTCCCGTAGTACCGGCTCCTGATTGAAACCAAAGGTGCAGTAAAATCTTTATCAGATGGAGTTTGTGGAGTTGGAGTACAGTAGTATATTTACAGAGTACGGAGTACTGAGTCGATGTACTCCGTTGGTGATTGGTACAGTTGTGCTGTGGCGCTCCGGGTGCGCCACAGGGAGTTTGGCCTGCGAAAACCAGCGGCCAACGCCACATCGTCACATTCATCAAGCTTACCTCTCCGGCTCCGGCCAGAGTATGCTTCTTTAGGATGCCAGCCACTTGCATTCGTCGCAGCAAAGGAGGGCAATGCCGATATGCAACCATCGAATCTGGTGTACCGTCTGCAACCGTTTACAAGCGTCGGTCCTTTTGCAATCGCCGCCGCTGACCGTTGAAGCTGTTGGATTGCTTGCAACCGTTGCCGAAAAAGTACACAAGAATATTTACACAAGTACACCTCACCAGAACCACATGCACACAACGCCCAAAATAACAGACAAAAATGCGTACAAAAAGAGAACAGAACAATTATATTGTGCAATGCTTTCCCGGCCGTGGTATATTACAAGAACGGCCAAAAGACAGCCACTTCAAACTCGCTCTACGGCTAGCTACCCAAAGCTAACCACTGCCCATGACACACCTAAAAGTGGATGGCCTTGTTGTAGGTGGCCATGGCAGCCTCCTTCAGCGCCTCGGACAGAGTGGGGTGGGCGTGCGTCGTGCGCGCAATGTCCTCGCTCGACGCGCCGTACTCAAGAGCCAGAGTGCCCTCCGCAATCATCTCACCGGCACCGGGGCCGACAATGTGCACGCCCAGCAGGCGGTCCGTCTCGGCATCGGCAATCACCTTGACCAGACCCTCCGAGTCCGCGTTGGTCTTGGCGCGCGAGTTGGCCGAGAAGGGGAAGGTGCCGACCTTGTACGCGACACCGGCGGCCTTGAGGTCCTGCTCGCTCTGGCCGACCCAGGCAACCTCGGGGTGCGTGTACATCACACCGGGGATGCAGCCGTAGTTGACGTGGCCGTAGCCCTTCTTCAGGTACTCGACAACGGCCAGGCCCTCGTCCTCGGCCTTGTGCGCCAGCATGGGGCCGAACGTCACGTCGCCGACGCAGCGGATGTGGGGGTGCTTGGTGCGGTACTCGGAGTCGATGACAACGCGGCCGCGCTCGTCGACCTCGAGGCCAATGTTCTCGAGGCCCAGGCCCTCGGTGTAGGGACGGCGGCCGATGGCGACAAGGACAACATCGCCCTCGATCTGCAGAATGGTTAGCATCAGCGAGTCTCGACAGGGCGCAAACGGGGCAACGGGGCAAACGTACAGTCTCGGGCTTGCCGCCCTTGGCAGCGTCAATCTCCAGCTTGATCTTCTCGCTGTCGGTGTTGCCGCTGACGACCTTGGTGTTGAGCTTGAAGTCGATGCCCTGCTTCTTCAAAATCTTCTGCGCAGCCTTGGAGATCTCAGTGTCCATGCCGGGACCGCCAATCTGGCCGAGGAACTCGACAACGGTGACCTTGGAGCCCAGGCGCGACCACACCGAAGCCATCTCGAGGCCGATGATGCCGCCGCCAATGACAACCATGGACTCGGGGACCTTGTCCAGGGCCAGTGCGCCAGTGCTGGTGATGACGCGCTTCTCGTCAATCTCCAGGCCGGGGAAAGGAGTGGCTTCACTGCCCGTCGCAATGAGAATGTTCTTGCCCTTCAGCGTGGACTCGCCGCCGTCGTTGAGCGCCACCTTGACGGTGTGCTCGTCGACAAAGGTGCCGGTGCCCTTGTGGTACTCGACACCGTTCTTCTTGAACAAAAACTCAATGCCCTTGGTCAGACCGCTCACGGCGGTGTCCTTGGCCTTCATCAGCTGGGCGAGGTTGAGCTTGACATCGCCGACCTCGATACCGCGGGACTTGCTGTCGTGGAGGATCTGGTGGTACAGGTGCGAGTTGTTGAGCAGGGATTTTGAGGGAATGCAGCCGACGTTCAGGCACGTGCCGCCCAGGGCGCCGCGCTTCTCGATACAGGCGACCTTGAAACCCTCCTGGCCGGCCTTGATGGCAGCCACGTACCCGGCGACACCGCCGCCGATGATGACGAGGTCCTTCTCCTCACCGGCCTCGGAGGCGAACGAGCGGGCAAAGCGGGCAACGGGGAGGCTGTGTGTCGAAAGAGACCGAGGTTAGCGTCATATCTCAAACCGCGTCAGAGTGACTCGAGCGGATCACGGCTGGGGTCCGGCCGAGCAGCCCCAACGGTCTCCGGCAGCACCGGCCGCACCGGCCGCAGCCGTCGAGGTAGCGCGCGGTACGCGCGCCCAGGTTGGCCGCCGGTACCGGGCCCTGGACAAAGGCCGGCATGTCCGCGAAGAGCAAACTCACGGAGTCTGTTTTCGGAGAGCTGTCCGGGCAGCAGTCCGCGATATTAAGCGTGAAGAAAGCATTGTCGAACGTGGGTTGTGGTTGGATGGCAGAAGCAAGAGGGAGGAGGGTCGAAGCAATCGAAGAGTGTCGTTTGAGGTCAAGGCAGAGGCTGGGATGCGCTTCTGGTAGTGAATTGGCACGATTGGTGTCGTGGAGTGGACGTCAGAGGTGAGCGTTTTGCCGATTATGCCAATTTGACAATTTGCGTCTCTGCTGCGGGAGCTTTCGGATACCGGCTGTAACTATATATTTACAGTTGGAAGGACTGGTAAGAAGGAGGGAAAAAGTAGCGAGAAAATTGGAGACGGCCCTCTGTAATCACATTCTGCTGGGGGTGTCGCCGCTGCACAGAGAGCTATTTTCAGCACTCGTACAGCGGCTCAATTATGTAAAAGATGGCACCTGTGCCGGCCATACCTGAGCCGCACCCACTTTTTCTCGCTTTTTGTTGACCCGGTGCTGGGTGCCATTCGCGTTCGGTGCAGTTTGAGCCCCTGGCAGGGTGACTCAGGCCTGAAATGTGAGGCGCAAATATGTCTTGGATAACAGAGGCTCAATGTGTTTTTGAAAATGCTATGCAATGCGTAAATGGTATGTATATACAACAAAAAAACAGCCAAGGAGGTAATTTGCGAAGTTAATCCTCCTGGCTCTCACGGAGGGCCTTTTGGGCGCGGTCGCAGGCTTTGGCAATGCTCGCAGCCTGGTGCTTCTCGATAATGGTCGACTTACGCAGCACCTTATCGATAAAGTACTGCAGGCCGCGTCGCATGTCGTCCTTGTCCTTGCCGAGGCGGAAGCGCTTCTTGATCATGGCCTTGGCGTCCATCCCAGCGGCCTTGGCAGCCTTTTGGATTTCCTCAAAGAGGGAGATGAGCAGCACCTCGACAAACATGCGGATCTTGGTGCCTAGGCGGAACAGGCTCAGGCACTTGAGCACATCGAGCGACAAACTGCCACAGGCAATCATGAAGCCGTAGAGCTTGGCCGTATTCACGATCCGGCGCAGATTGGTGGCATCGTCGCCGCCCTCCTCGTCGTCGCCATCGCCCTCATCGCCCGAGTCCGGCACTTCGCCAAACATGTGCTCGCCGGCGCGGCGGAACAACTTCCACAGCGACGCCTGGAACACCCAGCTCATGCGGCGGTCGTGGCTGCACACTTGCCGGGCCACGAGGGCGTAGTAGCGGTTGTACGTCTGCTCCGAGCCGACGCAGCGGATCAGCACATTGGCAATCTCGCGCCGGTCGTGCTTGTTGAGACGTAGGCGCAGCAGGCGAGCATGCGCGTCCTTGCTGTCGGCCGCCGACAGCAGCGTGACAAAGATGGACCGCCGCGCGTCCGTGTTCATGCCCTGCTCGCGTGCCAGCAGGTCCAGCTCCTCCACGTCGGCAATGTCGTCGCCCCAGGAGCCCAAGACGTCGTCGTCGCTGTCGTCCGACTGCTTGGTCTTGGACTTGGACTTGGACTTGGTGGACTTGGCTGGGTCTGCCGTGGCCTCTTTCGAGGCGTCTTGTGCGGCGCCAGAGCCGTTGGCCGCCGCCTCGTCCTTGCCGGCCCAGCTTGCACCGACGAGCCACCACTTGCCGCGCTTGTCCGACTGCTCAATGTCGGCGAGACCGACGCGCAACGGACCGGCGGCCTCAAGCTTCCGTGACGTCGGCAGGTTGCCGAGCATCTTGCGGATGCGCTCGGCGTGCCCGAACCCGCTCGACTCGGCGTCGCGCTGCTTCTTCTTTTCGCTCTTCTTAATGTCCGTGATGCGCTCAATCATGTGGCGCGTGCGCACAGAAAGGCTCTTCTCGCCACCGGCCGCGACGACGGCCGGCTGGATGAGCGCCACAATGTCTTTCAGCGACCGCGGGTCGTCCTGCCGCAGGCGCGTGCCACTCGTCTCAAACACGCGCAGCAGCAGCTCCGTGTTGGTCTCCGTCAGGCTGCCCAGCAGCATCCGCACATAGTCATAGATTAGGTTGGGGCCGATCATGCGAAAGTTGTAGAGCTCGGCCATGAGGCTGAACAGGTTGATGGCCGTCTTGGACGGTGGTGTCCATCCGTCCGCGCTCGACGCTGCAAGCTTCTGCTTGGCCTCCGCAGCCACGAGCGCCTCGTATTGCTGCTTGAACACGGTCGCGTTCTGCTGGATAAAGTGTGCACCAAAGTCTGTGCCCTTGACCATGTAGACTGCCGTGGCAAAACCGGCAATCAGGACCGTGACGTTGCTCGTCAGAGCACCGTCGATCTGGACCTGCTCCAGCAGCTTGTCGGTGACCGCGTCCGTGACGTACTGCCGCGGATTGTCGAGGTACATCTTCTCGACCTCGGCCAGAATCGTCAGCATGTTGGCGTCCGACAGACGCGCAATCAGGTGGTGAGCCTGGCGGCGCACGCGTGAGACAGCCTCGGACTCGGAGTCGGTGCCCTGCTGCATGGCGCGCCGCAGAGCGGGCGGAATGTATTTCTGGGGCGCGTCGGATGCGGCAACGGGGGCAACGTAGGGGTTCTCTCGTTGCCGCGTCTCCTGCTTGGTCTTGTCGACCTTGCTGCTCTTGCGGTCGGCGTCGGAGCCGGAGACGTCCGAGTCCGAGTCGTCGAACCCGCCAAAATCGTCGTCATCATCCTCGTTTCCTTCATCGCCCGCCCCATTGGCCTGCTTCTGTGCAAGGCCGAGAGCTTTTTGGCGCTTGGCCTGCAGCCACTCGTCGGCCTCGGCCTTGCGTTTGTTCTTCTGCTTCGCCTCCTTGTCCTCACCGGCAGGGGCGTCGAGATCTTCCAATAGGTCTCCAAGACCGTCGTCTTTGAAGGACTGTGGGAGATTCTTGCGGCCCTTCATGCCGAGCTTGCGCTCGAGCTCGGCAATCTCCGCATCGTCTTGCGCAATCCTCTCGCGCATTCTTGCCGGAATCTTTCCCGAGGGTGCCGCAGGCGTGTCTATAGCATCGCTGTCGTCTTCTGTATCGTCGCCATCCTCCATGTCTTCGTCATCTTCGTCGTCTTCGTCGTCATCGTCGTCGTCGTCATCGAGGTCGTCTTCGTCAAGATCGTCGTCGTCAAGATCGTCGTCGTCAATGGAGTCGTCTTCATCTTCGGGGTTGATCACGCGCATAGCCGGCTTGCCCTGTGCCTTTCCATTTGACGGCGGAGCTGCCACATGAGGCTTGGACGGCGGCCGCGGGCGTGTATCGTTCTGGCGAGACTGGGTGGGCTCGTGGCGCTGTGGCCGGCCGGTTTGTTGGCGATGGGGCTGCGGCTTTGAGCGTGCCTCTTTCCGCTGCTCTTTCCGGTTCTGGACGCCGGTTCGTCTCCTATTTCCCTGACTCTCCTTTGCCTCAACACCAAGGTGTTTGAGAAAGCCGGCCGACAGCAGCGGGCCGGTGTTTTTCGGTGGCATGGTCGTGGTTTCGTGCCAATTGCCAGCGCGTTACTTCGGGATGTGGGCTTGGAATTGTCGATCTGGAGAGGGAAGAGCAGAGCCAAGCTGGCGACAAGTTTGCAAACTCGGGCAATTCAAAGGCATGCCGTTGGCGGGTACCTTCCCGAATTGAAAAAAAAGTTTAGATTCGCAGCCTTGCGACGATGACTAATCCAACGGCAGAGCCTTGGGCCCACACCAATTGACGATTTGCGGGGCACGACTGGCCCTAGCAAATGGGCCGCGAGCTGGCAGATGACTTGATGGACCTCGTCCCAGACTGCGCCATCACCGACACAAGGCACAACTTTGCCGACACATTGCACCTCGCAACCATGGGGTACCTTAGCAACGACGAGGTATGTCGGATACAGCTTCATATACGCAAGCACGTGCTAACGCCTGCTACCTCTAGTTCTTCTCTCGCCTCGCTGAGCTCTTCATCACGCAAAAGACCCAGGACTATGGCGCAATCTACCTGAGCCAACGGCGGTGTATGTAGACCGCCCCGAAACTCGAAACACACACTAATGGCGCAGTGGCCCGCGACGAGAAGACGGGCAGCCCCATCGCATCAACAGATTCGCCTCAGTCGATCATTATCCGCGCGACCAACGGCAAGTCCAAGAACAAGCGCAAGAAGAAGATCCGGCTATCCACGACAGTGTCCCCCGAGGCGCTCGACGGCTTTTACGCGCGCTACGCCGAGACGTGCAAGGCCGGCATGACGCTGCTGAAGCCGCGCGACAAGAGCAAGAAGAAGGCCAAGGCCAAGAAGAAGAAGGCTGCCACGGCCGCCACAACGGCATGATTAACGATTTGGAAGTCGAATACACACTGTACGACAATTTCAGAACACAGGGAGCAGGGCGGGTCCGTCTCGTGCGATGGGATGACGGTGACCTAACCCGTGACTTGTGTTGCTGTTTTCGCGGTCTTTGAGACTGACACTTTCTTCAGTTGGCTGTTATTTTTCGTCTTTGTTGGTGGGCGAACGTCTAGCTAGTCACAAGAGCATGCATAAAGGTGGCCACTTTATCGGACGACATAACGTGCAGTGAACAAGTATAGAGGGTTTACAACAAGACTCCTTGATTTTCTTTTGAGGCGGTATAGATCTGGCATGACATGACAAATACGATAAAAAGCGCAGAACCGTAAAAATGTTAGAAAGCTGGGCATCGAACAAGTGCTTGAAAGTAAAAAGCACACGAGAAAGCGAAGCCGAACAAAGGCCCGCAGTTCAACCAGGCTGGACCAGGCTGGCCGGTTACATGATCTGGTCATGGGTCAGGCCGCCGTGGTCTGTGTCCATGCGGTCGATCATGGCGCTGGGGCCGGTGGGCGCGTTGGGGACATGGACGATATGGCCACCGTGACCGCCGTGGCCACCGCCACCGCCGGGGGTCAGGTACTTGACAAAGCTCAGGTTCAGAGGACGGCCGCCGTACTGGTAGCCCTGAAACTTTTGGATCGACGTGTCGGCGGTGTCGGCGTTGTCGAAGCGAACGACGCCCGAGCCGCGCGAGCGACCGCTGGGCTCGTACTGGATTTCGGCCTGCTCGACCTTGCCGATAGTGGTAAACAGCTCCACAAGATCCTCGTTGCTCGTCGACCAAGGAAGCTGCATAACGTGTTAGGACTCTGGCAAACAGAAAAACAGGAGTGACTTACGTTGCGAACAAAGATGGTCGGGCCTCTCTCGTTGCCGCTAGTGGCAAAGTCGGTGAACGGGTTGGAGGGGGCCGAGGGCGCAGTGGCAGGGGGGGCACCACCGCTGCCATGGTTGTCAAAGTTGTTGGGCCCGCCGAAGCCGCCACGGCCACCAACGTTGCCGCCGAAGCCACCACGGCCGCCAAAGTTGCCACCACGGCCGCCAAAGTTGCCGGCAAAGCCACCACGGCCACCAAAACCACCGCGGCCACCAGGGTTGCCGCCGCCGCCGCCGCCGCCGCCCTGGTTGCCACCGGCAAAGCGGTCTTCGCGGACCTCAATGGTGCGCCCCTGCCAATCGTAGCCGTTGAACTGCTGGATGGCGTTGCGCGCGTCCTCCGGGCTCTCGAAAACGACAATGCCCGAGCCCTTGGATCTGCCGTCAGGACCCATGTTGACGTCCGCTCTGGCAACGCCAGCGGTGCGCGCTAAAAACATATTAGTAGCGCGTCATATGGGAAAACAGGACGAAGTGCCGGCTTTGGCACATTCGACCAGGGACACTGGCTACTCACCAGCTTGACGGAAAAGGTCCTTCAGATCCTGCCAGCCCACAGTAAAGGGGATCTGGGCGTGTTAGTATGACGAGGGCGATTGGCCGCCAGAGATTGCACTTGCTGCAAGTTCATGACAGGACAGGCGGGAAGTCGACTCACGTTGGCGACATAGATCTGTCTGCTGCCGCCGCCACCGGGGGGCGCAGCGAAACCCGCCGGGTTACCGCCAAAGGTAGAAGGGACCACGTGGCCGGAGCCACCGTGGCCGCCTTGTCCGCCCTGCCCGCCAGGGCCGCCGTAGTTGCCTCTGTTCGAAGGCTGGTTAAACCGAGGCTCAGGCTCACGGTCCTTTTGAGCTAGTTAGCATTGGCATGGCCGAAACTGGGCGTGCGGTACGTACTTCGCGGACGTAGACAAGACGGCCTAGCAGGTTCTGGTTGCTGAGAGTCGTGACCGCGTTTTGGGCCTGTTCCCGAGTCGCATATTCCACAATACTGGGAGACATGTTAGCAAATGGCAAGAACAGAGTCTGGAAGATGACAACGTACCCGCATCCCTACAATAATCCAACATTGCCACCCGTCAATCCAACCATTCCATCAAAATAATCGTGCTCGGCGAGGGGAGTAAAAGGAGGTGTAAGAAGTGCAAGTGAAAGGAAAGTAGCCCGGCCGAGTCTACCGCATTAGTCGCCCACCTTGGACATTCCATTCGGAAGAAGCAAGACATCCGCAAAGAGAACCTCGCCAGCTGTGGAACGGAACAAGGTCAGCACGGATCAAAGACAAGTGGAACGAATGGGCCCTGCTCACCCTGGCGCATAAAATCCTTAAGTTGGTGCCATTTCACGTCGTAAGAAAGATTGCCGACATACACGCGACGGTCTTGCTGAGATGCGTCACGAGCGTTCGACATGGCTTGGTCTCTGCCGCTCGAGCGGTTGTCGTTGGAGCGGTGGTAGTTGCCACCGGATTGGTTCGAGTGAGTCGAGCCGATCGCCTGGTTAGCGAGAGGAGAACGGGATCTTCTGGAAGACCGCCGGTAGTCCGGGCTGCGAGAGCGGTTGCGGTTAGAGTGGGCGTGGTGCTGATCACCACCGCTGCGGCCGGGGCTCCGAGATCTGCCGCGACGGGGAGAACGGTCCCGCTACACGGAAGAGCCGATGTTAGTATAAGCCGGTTGTTACGTGTACCTGTAATCCGCGGGCTCCAGTCCAGAACAGGACCCTCATGTCGTCGTCATGGTAGTCGTGGCAGCAATCGCATCATACAAGGTTTGCTTGGCCTACCACACTGAGACAGCGATGAACCACCATAATCACGACCTAGTTTCCGGCAACAGGAAACTTACAGATCTGTAGTTGTTGTCGGCTAGAGTAGAGCAGGGTTAGTACTTTCTCTCGGACTCGGCAAGTGGAGGGAACAGGTGTAAGTGAAAGCAGAAGCAGATTGCGAAGAAAATGTACAAAGCGCAATGGGACGGACAACGCTGAGACCATATAGACAGGACAGCCTCCAAACACAGCACTTCTGTGACCAGACAAAACTTGTCGTTGACGCAAAAGACGCGGCGAGAGGTTATATAGGGCAAAAGCCCGTTTGAAAGGACGAACCATGCAGGACGCAGCGGGACGCCCAGTGGGATTTGTCGGCAAAGGGGGGTAGGAAAAAAACAACTAGAACAGATAAAATGAACACTTGGACATATCATGCATGCCGTGTATGCACGTGTATGCACGCTTGAGCGTGTGTGGTATATAGTTGGTGTGATATATGCGCGGAATCAAGGTACACATGTGTAAATGTGTGCGTCCGTGGGTGTTTTGTGCGCGCTGGATGATATGCGAGCCCGATGAGTTGCGTTGGCCCTCGACTTATTCGTCGGCTCCGAGCTGCTCCGAGCTGCTCCATGGCAGCTGCTCTGGCCCGCATGCAGATCATTGGTAGACTCGATCTTTTGTCTTGTATGGCGAGAGGCCTGCAAAGCCCCGTCTAGGTCACTGGCTCGGACATGGTAGCGTGGGTTATGAAGCGAGTTGCTAGCTGAATATGAAACCGTTCCCAAAGGCAACCCCAGAGTCCCAGTTGGTGTATATGACAAGGCTCTCTGGAGCACGCCCCTTGATACAGCACCAAATAAAGCATACCCGCTTCTGCCAGTAAACCATCGTGCCTGACCGTGGAAACACATGCCGCACCGGTGCTCTCATGAAACGCCTTTGAATCCTTCAAAGGTCTGAGCCTGGCCCCGGCGGGTGCCACGAACAAGATCGCAAAGAACAAGGGACGAACTCGGGGTAGAATGGGCGGGCAAGAGGGTGTGAGTGCGGTGAAGGAGAGGCAGCTCGGGAAAGTCTGGTGTCGAGAGGTCGGTGATAACAACATGGAGTGACCATACGTGACAGGGTGAGTGCAGAAGAGCAAGGCAACGCAGCTCGTTGACCGATACCAGAAGCGCAATGCTAGACGTGAACAGGAAAGAGAGCCAGCGTGTACCTCGTAAAAGGCTCTTTGTAAGCCGGCGAGGACGAGACGTTCGAGGATGGTAGCAAAGGCGAGGCTTCAAATCGGTGGAGATGTAAAGCTCTCGCGACTGACGAAAATCAAACCGGTAGAGAAAAAGAATAGCAGGGCCAAGTGGTGTGAAAACCACACGAGATGACCAATGACCAGAGGATAAAATCTTACATCCGTGGAGTGGTAGTGACATGTGGCTCGCCAAGGTTACGGAGACACCACGGGCGGACGGAGGGAAACGGACGGGGGTATCATGTAGGGCGGAAGGAGAGTGGAAGCTGAGCTGACGAGTAACAGTCCTGCCGGGCCAGAGAGTATTGGACCTCGAGAGGCCAAGGAGCAAAGACAAGCAGTGCCAAGCAACGGGTAGAGGCTGTCTCGAGCTTGCAAGGTGAAAGGGCATAGAAGGAGAGAGGTCGAATACTTACACATTGTGACGGTCTGACGCTGCGGTGAGCGGGCGAGCTGTTGAAGGTGTCTGATACTGAGGCCGGTAGGCGTTGGGATGGCCGAGATTCTAAATGGTTAGTCGGCGTCAAGACGCGACGGGATACGGTGTTTGGGTTTCTGGAGCGGATGCAAAGTGGACATGGACAGAAAGAGCCTTGACCCTTGCGAGTAGATGAGAAGGGGTGTGAGCGACTGAAGCGTTGCAGACGCACGCTGGATGGCGGCGTGGGTTGTGACAATGGCGTAGACACGCTTCTCAGGGGTGTGGCGAGAGGGATGGTTGAGTCGGAGAGGGGTGCAGAAGAAGAACAAAGCGCACGACTTTGTTGAGAGGTACAGAGGTACAATGCTAAAGGCAGGGTGTTTTGATGGGCAGGAAGAGCGACGGGCAGGCAAAGGCAGGAGCGACAGACAGAGGGAAAGGGCCACCGAGTTGTGTGTGTGGAGAGCTCGTGTCTTGCGAAAACGAGCTTGAAGCAGAGACGAGCAGCGGCTCCGCGACGGAGACGGGCGATGTGGTGGACGAGGATGCGGTGCAGAGGTGCAGAGGTGCAGACGTGAAAGGTGCAGAGGAGCAGAGGGCCAGAGGAGCAGAGCAGGATTGGACTGACAGTATGGAAATGCTACACCAAGCAAGAGCCGTGGCGTGTTGAGACGGGCAAGGGCGCGAGGATCACGAGCCGGCTGGGCGCGGTGGTTCAGCTTCGAGGTCGATTGGTGACGGTACGAGCTGGCGCCTGAGTCAGATTGCGATCGAAAAGCGAGGCAAACGGTCGCGAGGCTCGTGGCTTTGCGTGAGACGTCAGGAGAGGAGCAAGGCGACGCGTCCTGCAAGCACGATTGAGCACGCAAAACGAGCTGGACGGGAAAGTAGAGTTTGCGGCTGGCCAATCACAAGCGGCCGTAGGGGGTTCACGCGTGCAGTTGCGCTGGGGCTCTGGCGACGGCCCCACAAGAAGAAGGCGGAGGTGCGGCCTGTTTGGAGCCTGTAAACAGGGACCCTTTAGCTCTTGCTAGCGCGCCACGGTGTGCGATTTGCCTGTGCTCGCGCTGGTACCGTAGCCCATCTGGCCATCCAAGCCTCGAGCACGACGCGTGAGCGAGAACAATAGCAACCAATCGTTCACCAAGCGGAAGTGCTTTTACAATAGTTTTAGAAGACAAGACCGCCAGGAAACAGCTGGCTTCCCCTACATATCGAGAGCGCGCAACGTCTTGGCCAGCCAGAGCCCATGCTGTCTTGATGCTGAGCTCGGCTTTAGCGTATTGTTACTGTCGCTTTTGCCTCGTATGCATCTTATCGTGTATGCCACGATGTGCCGTCGGTCAGTCCTTCCCTGTCGGCCAAGAGGAAAAAGAACGTGTCTGGTACTCCACCTCGCAACCTCTTTGGCCAGCAGACTTGGTCGGTTCAACAGTCGAGTCTGATATGTTAGGGATATGTTTAGGAACCCGTCATATCTGCCGACCAATATATTCAGTATCAGTAAAGGATACGGTACAGTTTTTAATAGTTTTGAATATCGAGGAAAGAGGCGTGTTGGGTCTCTCTAAAGGAACTTTTCAAACCGCCGACTTGAAGTATTTACTGGCTCGTGAGATTTTGGCAATCGATTTGGAAAAACCAAGACGAACGAAACTCTGCTCGACGAAAGCACTTGCACGTATTAAAATACGGCGTCATATTCAAGTGGTTTAACATCAGACGTTTATATTTACAAAGTATGTTGTATATTTGTACCACGATGTATTTGATTATTACTACATCCGAGTCTCTTCCAACTGTCGGGCCATTTCTGCTGGGACAAAGTGATCTGTCATTCTTCAAGCAAAACGCCTGATGCTTCGTCTCCAGGGTTGTAGTACACCTCTTGGATTGTACGACAAAGTCGGGTATGCTGAGACCGACGCCTTTCATGCCACTGCATGTTGCATAGTACCATTAATATTTTACGAGGGAGCAGTCTGTGCCCAAGTGTGCCGCCATGGAAAGAAGACAACGCTCTGATCCGTGCGAGATTGCAGTCATTGCGAAGCGGCCGGTCCTGCCCGCTATGGCTGCCCTCGTCGTCGCCGACGTGCGAAATCTGAGATCGGTAACGCTGTCGGCGGCGATCTGGCAAGCACATATTTACGAGCCGTCTGCTGTTGCTCAGTGTGTCCAATCCGAGCCAAGCAATCGACGTTCCATGGTGACCAGAGTCTTGATGTTTTTATAATACGAAGATACTCTACGGACAAGAGCCAGACACGCTATCCCACCATGCATGCATGGCAACACGCGTATCATTCGCAGGAATCACAGCCCTAGGACGTTTGTGGTGTCTTGCAGTGTCTTGTGTTTGCTCGGCACCAGGTCGCGCCCTAAATATAAAGCTACAACCGGGGCAAGTGACCCGGTCGTCCTCCGCCAGACTGCCTATGGCCGGCTTCAAACACGTCGAGGTGCAGCCATTTTACACTTTGACCATGGCCGTCGTGCGTCGTGGCCGTCGTGCGTCGTGGCCGTCGTGGCCGTCGTGGCCGTCGTGATGGGATGGATTGGGGGCCGGGCCTGTTGTTTTCTTGCGTGTTCAAAGTGTTGGAAGCATGGATGAGGCTCATTCAGAAATGCCAGGGTAGAAAGACAATGCTGGAATGCTGATATTGCCTTTGTACCGAGTAGGCATAAACACAAATTTAGTAGGCGAAAACCCTGGTCCGTACACTGACTTGTTTGCAATCACAGATGACCGGCCATACCGGGAAGAACCGTGCGTGGCCTTCCATGTCGGAACAAAGGTCCATCGGTGCCCTCAAACAAATGTGAGATGTCAGACTGAAAACTCTGCAACCCAGCAAGCATGCTCTCCGGCCCTCTCCTATCTCGCTGCCTCCTAGCTTTCTCATACTAGCCAAAGAAGCAAGTCGCTCGCGAGACGTTTGTTGGGCCTAGGAATCAGGTGCTCCAACTGAAGAGGTCCAAGTGAATAAAACAACCAGGGAACAAAAGACAGAAGTGCTATGCTCGGGCCACGAGCGCTTGAAGAGACCTCGACATGCCGTTCTACAACGGCCCTCAGTTGTACCACTAAATATTTACACCAAGAGTCGAGCTATCGGAGTTTTGGGAAGTAACTGCTCACAAGGAGGGTGAGGCCTCGAGGCATCTGACCCGTGCCCACCGTACTGCTACAAGCACAGCCGGGAATACGCAATCTATCGGCCAATGCCCTCGGATCAAAGACGGAAGTGTGTTGGTCATGCATGCTCTGACCGACAGCCGGGCTCAACGGCGACTGCCGCCCCCGGCACCAGACGCCGTACGCCGTGACATGCACATACATTGGCATAGAAGACGAGGCACTGCATACGACTGCACTATGCACACTCCTATACGCCTGTGGCCGCCTAGTCAGACGCCAGCTGGAACGAAACATCGACCTCGGACGGCAGACTCTGGCAAGCACAGCATCGTGTCTGCCGAATCAGAATCACTGGCAAAACGCCCAGCTGGCACACTACCCGATGGCGCCGCAAGCATGCGACGGCCAGACGCCAAACAACAGGCGACACAAGCAGCGGCACCAGTGCCGGTAGGCTATTCCCTGTCTTTTCTGTACTGTAAATATTTATGTCTTCCCTGTACTGTATAGTTAAGTAGAACAGAGGTAGAGTACAAGTGACCCTGGGATACCCCGGTCGCATCCCTCGTTTCGACGATGGATGTACAGTTCCGCTTCTGATCAAAAGATCATGACTGCACCGCGACCAAAGCGCTGCCGGGAACAATACATGTAAATGTTTATACATACACTAATGACCAGTTTCGCCGTCGTTGACCGCCCGTGGATTATTGTGGGTCACGGTACCGGGGCAAAGCTCAATCGAGAAGCTCAATCGAGAAGCTTGATGAACGACGTGCTCGCGACCTGACCACGACAAAGACGAGACGCCCTGCGACAACACGTACGCAGACCGGCCTGCCACGCACACCAAACATGCGAGCATCATTGTCGAGTGCCTCTGCGGCGACCGCGGCCCGGAGGCTTGCCGGAGCCCGGCCCGTCCCGACCATTCGCCTCGCCGCGACCCGTTTCGCCCAGAATACGCACGCGTCGCGTCCCGTACGCGTCCCAGGCTCGGTCTTTGCGCCGGTCGGTGCGCCGCGTGCCTCGGGTGCCTCGGCGTGCCGCTGCTACCACTCCTACGACCACCCCAACGAGCTGCCCCTCGAGGACACCTTTGGCCCGGCCGAGACGGCCATCCTGACTGCTGCTGCCCGCCACATCCCCGAGCACGGCTTCACCGACCGCACATTGGCCATGGGCGTCTACGACGCCGGCTACCCGGGCATCAGCTCCAACATCCTGCCCGATGGCCTGTTCAGTCTTGTGCGGTGGCACCTGGTGGCCCAGCGCAACGCCCTGGCGGCGCACAGCCTCGAGCTCTTTGGCGACGACGCCAGCGCCGCCGACGTCCCGCGCTCGCGCGCCGAGATTGCCGAGCGTGCCGAGGCGCTGCTGTGGGCGCGTCTGCTGGGCAACCGCGCCGTCGTGTCGCGCTGGCAGGAGGCACTGGCCATCATGGCACAGCCCAGCTACGTCGCACCGTCGCTGCGCGAGCTGGCGCTGCTGGCCGACGAGGTGTGGGCACTGGCCGGCGACCGTGCCGTCGATCCCACCTGGTACACGAAACGGGCGGCCGTATCGGCCATTTACGCGTCGTGCGAGCTGTTTATGACGACCGACACGAGCCCCGACTTTGCCGCGACGCGTGACTTTCTCGCCCGCCGCTTCAAGGAGTCGAGCGACCTCGGCGGCGCCGTGCGTTCCGTCACCGAGTTCTTTGGCTTTGCAGCCAGCGCCAGCGTCAACGTCCTGCGCAGCAAGGGCGTCAACGTCTAGTCGCTCACTGTACGATAGATGAAAGATGTACAAGGCATTTTTTCTTGCGTCACGACACTGCATTCAAGCACGGAGATCGAGAGTGACAAGAGTAAACACGAACGTGTTGACATGTTCATTAGATCGTAGTTGGTGGGTAAAAGAGCGGACCGACAGGCCGGCTGGATACGGCAGGAGCGCCAGTGCCTTGCCGCCTCGCCTCAAAAGTCCAGCGTGGTCTGATCTGGGTCCGACATGTTGATGGTGCGGACGTCGGACATATCCTCGAGGTCAGTGTGGATGGAGTTGGGCGTGATAAAGATGTACTGCCGGCCCACCGACCGGCGTGCCGACTCGATGAGCATCGTCGTGCTGACCTGCCGGTTGACACTGTCCATGAACACGTCAAACTCGTCGAGGCACCGCAGCGGCGTCCCCATGGCCTCCCAGATGGCGAGCAAGAGGCAGATGGACGAGAAGGACTTCTCGCCGCCCGACAGCGTGCTCGTGTCGCGCCCCTCCGTCGCCGAGCGCGAATTGCTCGGCTCGACGTGCACGTGGAGCAGCTGTTTCCGGTGGTCAATCACCAGCTTGCCGCGGAACCGTCGCTCCGACAGCAGGTACACAAAGTTGGTCCGCGCGTTGGCCGAGGCCCACCGCTGGAAATTCCGCCACTTTTCCATCCGGTCCGCCAGCACCATGGTCAAGATTCGTATACGGCGTTTGCCGTTCCTCAGGACATTCTCCGTGTCGTGCAGTGTAGTCCGCAGCCGGATAAACTTTTGGTGCACCTCCCTGTCCGTGATGCCCTGCTGCCTCTGCCGGTTCTTGATCTGCGCGTCCACCTTGCTCAGCTTCTCCTCCACCATCTTCTTCGTCTCGCCCTCTGGAATGTCCACGCGCCCCGACACCTCCGACGCCAGCTGGGTAAACTCCTCCACCGTCTCTCTGCGCTCGTCCCGCTTCGCCTCCAGCCTCGCCTTCTCCTCCAGCAGGAACGCGATGCTTTCGTGCGCGTCGTTCTTCTCCACCAGCGCCACGCGCCGCAGGTCCATGTGCTTCTCGACCGACGCCTTGAGTCGCGTCAGGAGACCGCGCAGCTTGGTCAGCCGCGCCTTGACGTCTTCGACCACCACCTTTTGCGCCGTCAGCTCCTCAAACTTTTCCTCCTTCTTGACCCGCAGCTCGCCGTACTGCCGGCCCAGCTGTTCCACCTCGGCCCGCGCCTGCTCCAGCTGCTGCTCGTACGAGCTGAGCCGGCTGTCGGCACCGTCAAACTGGTCCAGCTCGCGTTCAATGTCGCCAGTCTGGGTGGCTGCTGCGCGCGCCGCCGTCTGCAGCACACTGCGGCGTTTCTCGTTCCGGCGCTGCGCCGCCAGCTTCTCGTCCACGTCCGCCTTGGCGTCTTGCCGCCGCGACTGCAGAGCCGCCAGTTCCTCGCGCGCATGGGCAAGCGCCTCTTCGTGCACGGAGATTTGGCTGTCCATGTCGGTCCGCATGCGCGCCTTCTGGTGGAGGTTGGGCACGACGGGCGACGTGCTATAGTTGCCGCCGGCGCGCGTCGCCAGACGCAGGCCCTCGTTTCGCTTCTTGTCGTGGAGCGACAGGCACGCGACCGTGTTGGGCGGCGGTGCGCCACTGAACATGACCTGCTCGGCGCGTCGGCGGTCCTCGACAAGGATCGTCTGCTCAATGTAGTTGTTGATAATCAGCTGGTCACGCACCACCGGGCTGTCAAACTCGAGCGCGCGAAGAATCGTGTCGAACTGGGCGTCGGGCTCCCGGCCCTCCGTGTTGATGGGGCGGTTGCTGGCAATGAAAATGGGAATGCTGGGCATGTTGTACTGCTTGACCAGGCTGCTGAGAACCTGCTGGTCGGCGTGGCTGACGACGATGAAGCCGTTCAAACTGGCGCCAAACGTCTTTTCCAGAATCGACGCCCAGACGGGCTTCAGGACGCGAATCTTGGCGCCAATCGGGCCAATCGGCCGCTGCGCAAAACGCCGGTCGCGCTCAATCGCCTCGACAAGCTTGGGCATGTTGCGGTCGTAGCCGTCGTAGATGGACACCGAGCCGCGGCTGTTGCGCAGGCTGCGTACCCGCGACTCGTGGCCTTGGACCTCTTTGCGCTTCTGCTGGACTTGAGCGTCGTGCGACTCCAGCTTCGACTTGGCCGCCCGAACGTTGGCCGTAAGATCGGTCGACCCCTCCGATTCGCGCGCAATGTCTTGCGCAATCTCGGCCTGCTTCGCCCGGGCTGCTTCCAGTCGTGCCTCAATCTCCCGGCGCTTGTCGCCGCTCGCATCCTCCAGCCGCTTCTTTTCCTGGCGGACCTTTTCCAGGAGGTCCTTGGCGCGGTTCGACTTTGTCTTGAGCTGGCTGTGAATGTCGCGTTCGTCCGCCGACAGCTCCTGGTGCTCCAGTTTCATTGCCTCGAGCTTTCCCGCCTCGGCCTCGGCCTCCCGAACAAGATCGTCCTCCTTGACCTTGTGCTCTTCCAACGCCTCCTCCGCCCGGCGGACCTTTTCGGATTCAAGGTCAAGTTTTTGCGCACACGCCTGCTTCCGGTCCTCGGCCTCCGCCATGGCCGGGCCCATGGCGTCAACTTTCGCGACAAGGTCCTTGAGCGCCTCTTCCTGTTCAGCCACCTGCACCCACGCCATCTGGTTCGTGTACACACGCCGCTGCGCAAACAAGCGCTGGTTGTCCTTGATCGACTCGGCCAGCTGCAAGACTTCGAGATATTTCTGCCGCGTCCGGTCGCGGTACCCTTCCAGTTCAGTAATCTTCTCGGTGTGTATGTCGGCGTAGTACTTGGCCAGCTGGAAGTCCTTGTCCATCTCCTCCAGGTTCACGCCCCGGACGAAGAAACTGTACTTTTGCGCGGCCGACGAGCCGTTGAGGAACTCTCGCGCATTGTCCTGAGATAGAATGGTGAGCGGGTTGTCGACCTGGAATTTGAAGTAGGTCGTCATCTCGTCCACTTCGTCACGCTTCGTCGAGATGAGCTTCCCCTCCGCCGACTTGAGCTTGAAGCTCGACGAGCCGGCTCGCGAAAAATGGCGCTCGACAATGATGGATTTGCCGTACACGTCGGGTTGATAGGCATCTTCGCCGCAGTTTTTGATCTGCACGGCCAAGTAGCCGCGTTTCTTGCCGTTCCGGATGAAGCTCTTCAGACTACCGCCGCGGTTTGTCGAACTGGCCTTGGCACCCAGACAAAGCGTAATGGCCGTAAGGACGGCACTTTTGCCACTGCCGTTCTGGCCGACAATAAAGTTGAGAAGGGGGCCGAGCTCGACCTCGAGTCGGGCGTGGCACATAAAGTCGACACACGTGACTTTCTCTATAATGCCGCTCTCGGCCTGCCGGTTGATCGGGTTCAAGTCCTTCTTTCTCGCGAGTCTCTCTGCAAGCTGAATGGCAGCCTTGGCATCATCGGCGTCCTGATGCTGGAGGTGTTTGAAGCCCTTGTTCCGCATCGACTCGTAGGTCGCTATTTTCCGTACGACGCGCCGGGTCGTTTTGCCCTTGGCTGACTGGGTAGCGGTCTGGGCCGTTGCTGAGGGGGGGGTTGGTCCTGGTTGTTCGTCGTAGTTTTGGTCGTCTTCGTCGCCTTGGTCTGAAACCCGGCGTTTCTTGGTCCGCTGCCGAAGAAAAAGTTAGACAGCTAGCTCGTACCGAACACGCCGTGAAAACTTACAGCCGCAGGGGCGTTCCGTGATGGCCCTGCGTCACTCGAAGCATCGGAGCTGTCGTCATCCTGCCGCGACCGTTTGGCCGTGCGCCTTGAGCCGCCAGCCATGCTGGCTGTCATGAGGAGGTCGTAGGGAGGAACCCAAGCTGTGGTCGTGTGGATCTACCAGGCGCTGCAGCAAAGGTCACAGTTCGGCCAGAGGTCCGCGTCGAAACGGTCGGCAGCTCCCAATGCGGCGCATCAACATTGTAGGATAGTGGCCGACACGGTCTACTGACGCGTCGGTCGAAATGCCCCACTCGCTTAATGCGCCGGTCATGTGACACCGTGAATATCCACACTCACGCGACGACAGTTGCCTATTCTGGCAGACCTCGTCATTAGTCAGAAGCCTCGATTTTTGTTGTCAATCAACGACTTCCCTTGCGCAAGAGCCAAATATTGGTAAAGACCGAATATGAACGAGACTGCAGACGGCGGGCGTCGCCTGGAGAGTGAGCGGGCACCATCGGAAGATGCTGCCGACTACATGGTGTTTGCTCTTGGAGAGGGGCAGCCAGGCGGTGCTGCTGCACACGTGCGACCCAGGCTGGACCAGGTCCGAAAAGCGGCCACAAAGATGGCTCGAGATCTCACGCGAGAGTACATTTGGCAACGGGATGCATTCAGTTTAGAACTCGCCAGTGAGAATCGTCAGTCTACCGTCACCGGTTCAGAGAGCTGATTGAGCTAACGTCGCAAGATTTGCTGCACCTCCGCGGCCGTACAAGCTATGGCGATTGCGTGGAAGACGAATGGCTCGTCGTGTATATTCTGCGCGAGATCAGCAAGTCATTTCCGGATGTGTGGGTGCGCATTGCCGACGGCGATGGCGAGTTCTTGCTCATCGAAGCCGCCAAGGCCGTACCCAAGTGGCTCAACCCTGAAATGGACGCCTACCGGGTATGGATTCACAATGGCCAGCTCAAAATCATTCCAGTCGACGCTGTGCCTGGAAAGTCGTCCTTGGATCTGGCCGACGCCATCCAGGCGATCAAGGCGGCACCCGACAGACTTGTTCATCTCCCTGACCTTGAGAAAGAGGCATTTTACCGGCTCGAAAAGTACCCCGGCCAAGTCGCGGCCTCCATGTACCACACTCGTCTACTTCTCCCGCGCAAGATTGCCTTTATCTTGCATGACCGGCCAAGAGCCATCGCGCCAGCAGTCGAGGCCTTTGTGTTCCGGGACCCGGTCACAACAAAAAGGGTCTACGGGGCCGACAACGCACAGCTACGATTCCCGCCGTCCGACTTGGTCCATGTCAGCACCAAGTTCACGCGCGTTTTGTACGCCCAGCTCCGCGGCCAACGATTCACACCGCCCGTGTCGTGGCCCTCGGCCTACGGCGCGTTTTACGAAGAGCACATCGCGAGGAACGCCGGTGCTTCCAAAGGCAAGGAGCCGGAAGCAACGAGTGCCGATCAAGACGGCGAAAAACTACAGGCCATGCTGGAAGTGAGCATGAAACTGGCGTGTGGGTTCGAATTGATCATGTCCGCCGCCGAGCAAAGCAACAACCGAATCGTGCACGAGGTTTCTATGATCTTGGACGACCTTGCTGAAGACGAGGAACGAGGACTGGAACTCCCAAGCGACAAAGAGATACTCTCGTGGAAGGACGTCGCTCGCGAGGACGAGGACGCGTGGCTGAACATCAATTTGGACGACTTTGAGCGGGAGCTCGACAGCACGAAAAAGGAAACCCCGGAGGACACAGATACACCCGCCAGCTCGTCCAAGGCAAAGGCAAAACCCGCACCGCCCACCAAGGGCATGGGCTTTGGCGATGTGGGCGTGCAGACCGATCTCCGCCACATTGTTAGCCAGTTCCAGGCATTTTTGAACGACAACGACGCCGGGATTGAAGGCGCCGAGTTTGACGAGATGGACGAGGATGACGACGACAATAAGAGCGACGACGAACAAGAAGAAGGAAACGAGGTTCGCTTCGACGAAGAGGAGTTCTCGCGCCTGATGCGGGAAATGCTGGGCATGCCACCAGCCGCCGCTTCCTCACAAGCTTCAAGCCAAATGGCACCACAAACAGCCGTGTCAATGCCCGAGAAGGCTGCAAAGAGCACTGTACCTGCGGGTGACAAAAACGACGAGGACGGCATCCTCGAACTTGCCGCGCAATTCGAGGCAGAACTCAAGAGCCATGGCGCCCTCAAGATCGATGGTCCCAAGAAAGCCTCTACACCAAAGGGGTTCGAGGCTGCCAAAGTGAACGACGACGACGACTCGGACGGCGAAGATGGCGAAGTGGACATCGACTTCAACCTGGCCAAGAACCTGCTGGAGAGTTTCAAGAGCCAGGAGGGCGAGGCCGGCCCGGCTGGAAACATATTGAGCATGCTGGGTATGGCTCTGCCGCGCGACAAGGACGTCGATGGTGACGGGGACGATGCATAGCTGGTGCAGGATATCAACAGAGCTCGGCCGACGCATGACTCAGAAATCGACATTCCAGATCTCGCTCTCTACGCTATCACGTGTTCAAATGTATTTTGCGACGGAAAGACGAAAAGAAAAACAAGGCAGGCGTTTTTGGATTTAGGATTGTCAACTAGGAAGCATACGATAACTGGAAACAAAAGGAAAAAATTATGACAAGAGTGGGATTCGAACCCACGAGAATTGCTTCAGCAGAAATCAATCGCTCTTTGAGCGACAAGTTGTGGAGAACTTGAGTCTGCCGCCTTAACCACTCGGCCATCTTGCCTTCCGTATGCGGATTGATAATTGTCCTTGAGATCTCCACTTTATATAGACCACCTCGCTGCCTTTGCGATTGTACCCAGTAGCATGAAGTATACATTACGAAACCACTGCGAACACTTTAAGGGTGCAAATAGCATTGTTGTCACGGAAACGATAGGTAAGAAGTCTCGCTCATTGCGTACAATAAAATATGAATCAGATATGCTTCATCATAAGCCGGGCCACGTGTCTCGTGATCTAAATGAAATGCGTACAACAATGAAAAAGAAAACTGGTCAGATCTTTGGGCGGGAAAAGACAAATCTAAACCAGCAAATGGCAAAAGCGGATCCGGAATGGATCATCGCCGCGGGGCCTCGTCGCCGCACTCGGAGCGCGGCTTCTTGGCCGGGGACATCTCGCCGCTTGGCCTGCGGTGGTGGAAGCGCTTTCTCGGGTCCAGCTCGACAGCCTCGAGCTTCATGAGAATCTCCGTGAGCCGCCTTCTCGCAGCAAGCTCCTGCGTCGTCCGGTCCCGGTTGGGGTGGTAGAAGCCACGCACAATCTGCACAATGGCATGGTAGCACTGGTACAGGAGCAGCCGCGTGGCCGTGTGCTCAATGTCGTCGTTTGTGGCGTTCCGGTTGAGGTAGCTCAGGATGGCCTCGTTCTTGTCCCCGTCACGGATGGTGTGGGCGTTGTCGCCCTCGTTGCTGTAGAATCCGCTCAAGAAGGGTGCCGAGGCCTGGTTGCAAAAGACCGACGCGAACAACGGGTCGCCAAAGATACAGTGGCTCCAGTCCCGGAAGCCCGTGACCACAATGTCCGAGGAGCCTTCGTCGAAGAGCGGAGATGAGACGGAACGGGACTCCCGTGAGCGACTGGGTGCGGCAGGGCTTGGCGATCTCTCGGCGACCTCTGCCGACTCCGTTGGCGTGACGTTGGGGCTGGCTTGCGATTCGGGTGCCGGCGATGTCGGCGACGCACTTCTCTGCTTCTCGGTGGGCCGTGTCACGGGTGCCTCGGGGTCGGGCGTGTCGCTCTCCACGGACAAAGTCAGTGCGGGCAGGCGCTCGACGAGTAGATTGGTGTCATCCATGGCATCGACCACAACAAGAGACGGTGTCTTGACAGTATCGAGAAGGTGGCCGAGTCGTCGAAAGTGCTTGCGCACCGTCGGGTACGGCAGCTGGACAGCGACGTCCTCGGCATCGCGCAAAATGCTCTCCAAGATGGCGTGGAAAGCCAGATGCCAGCTCCCCATGTTCAACAAACTTTCATTGTCGTGGCCCTCCCCGAGAAGAGTCTCCGGCGACAAAACATTGAGTGCCGGGCCAAAGTGGCCAGACTTGGGTGCTAGGTGCGAAAGCTGGCGAAGAAGCTTGCCGGCCTGGAAATCCACAGCCATTCTCTCGGCTGGCGACAAAGGAGAGGCGAGCGTGCTGATGGGGCTGCCGGACGTCGGCCGGAAGACGTTGAACGTCAGTGGCGGCGGCATGTGATAGTTTTTGGCATTGTTGTAGTCCGCCGTCGGGCTCGGAGGTGGCGACGCGAGAGATATAGGTACCGGGATGTACTTGAGAAGGTCCGTGTTGACGGCAGGCGTCATGCCAAACTGCTGGCCAGTGTACCCGAGATGCATGCTGTTGATGGCCGTCTTTGACGCGGCTTCCTTCTGAGAGGGCTGTGCCACGGGTGTCACGGTGCCGGTAGAGGATACCGACGGCGACGGTGATGGGGACCGTGACGCAGAAAGGCGCGGTGCTGGCAATAGAGTGGCCCGGAGAGACGGGAGAGATGTGGGAGGAGGAGACGAGGGAGTCGAGTGCTTTGCCAGACGCGACGCTCGCTCGAGTAGTTCTGCTCTGACCCAGTGGATGATGACGGCTTCCGATGCGGCCATGTGGTTCTCTGTGCGCATGAGCTTGACGAGAGGAAGCGGAGGGAGAGCCACTAGCATCGTGCTCGCGTCGGACAGCTTGACCTCATATACCTGCTGCGAGCTGTGGTGGGGGAGCAGCTGCACAGAGGTGATGGACGCGTGTGGTGGGACAGCGTCTGAGACAAGTGCCCGTATGTCCTGCGCGGACCGATCTTTGGGCGGGCATATACGCCGCAACTTGGAGGGAGGCATTTGCGGTCTCGGTTGACGGGAGACAAGTCTGGGTCTTACAGAGATAACCTTGCAACCGTCGCTCTGGGTTCGTAGCTGTTGGCGTTGGTACTGCTGAAGCTCCTGCAAGCACTGGTGCTGTGGCTGGTGTTGGTGTTGACGTTGGTGCTTGGTAGGACGCTGGAGAGTCAAGATGTCTGGTACAACGGTGCTGCGAGACGTGCGAGACGTGCGAGACGTGCGAGACGTGCGAGATGCACACAGCGTATGTTGTCTCTGAGATGTCGAGGGTTTGTCTGACGTGCCAGAAACCCGCCAGCGAAGGTGGGAGAAGAGGAAAGAACAGTATGCAGCCTGGAGACGATAGTGGTTGTGGATCTGTGCGTAGTGGATGTCGTAGATCGTCCTTGGTCTGGCAGAGGACGGAGACGTAGAGCAGGGCTCTCGGTGTTGGTGGTGGGCGTGATGGGGTGAGGAGTATCGAGTGTGGTGATGGTGTTTTGTATGGACCATGCCATCCATAAACCTCCAGTCCAGAGCCGTGTCTGTCTGTTGCATTGTCTTCCTGGCGGTTGAAAACACAAAGGTCAAGGCGGAAAAGACGGCCGGTTTTATACTCGGGGGAAAAGAGCGTCTGCCGAGGATCGCGAATGTGCAGGTACTTTCAAAGAGCCTCGGGAATTCAAAACGGGTCCGAGTATGCTAACGCAGCGTCAGGCATGAACCGGGCCCCGGAATTATGCGTCGATGAGTGTTGGAGGGTGGGATCTGACGGGCAATGGTCGAATGTGTTGTGATCAGACTTGGCTCGGCTCAGGTATGCGTTGTATTCTTTGCCACGGCAGAGAAACGAAGAAACGAAGAAAAGAAGCGAGCCGGTGTGGACTAGTCTGAGTCGGTGTAGATCGTTACCGTAGCGTAAGATTGACAGAAAATAGCCCAGATTCGTCGGAGATGGCAATGTGATGTTTATAGCCCGATATTCGCCGCCGACGAGAGATGGAAAAGACAAGTTCCGAAATAAGTACAGTACGTCGTTGCTGAAACGGGGCTTTGGGTATTAAAGGAAATGGCAAGTAACAGAATGAGACGTTATCATGAAATGTGGGCAAACGAGTAAGGGTCGAAATATCTTGAAGCGGCGGATGTAACTGCAAAAGGAAGAGAGAAGCGAGATTTTCCAGGCGAATATTCCAGGCTCCAAACGCAGCGAGGCAGGTGGAGGACGGTGTAATGGCACAGTGCCAGGAAAACGGGGATTAAACAGAGAGATAAAAGTTGACAGAGAAGTAGTTCCGGTGTCAGACAGGGCGTCAATGTACTGGCTTTGTTTCCAGCCTAGGCGTGTAATTTGGGGCGTGCTTTTTCAAATTAGTCCGGACCTCGAGGTGAGCAGTCGTCAAAAAAGGCTGGCGGCTAACTGTCGTCGGCGTCCTAGACGAAGCCACACTTGAAAGCGAAATTGGCTCTGGTTTCAACGGCGATGGGTGGATATGCCCCAAGTTTGTCGAGTTTTACACGGGCGCTGGTCGTTGATGGTCCAAGAATGTATCGAAGAAGACTCCAGTCAGGTTCCCGTGTCTAGCGATGGCGGCCAGTGCGTACGGAGTAATGCAAGGGAGGCGGATTCTTGCCAGGGTTGATTGACAATGGTGATAAAGAGTCGGTCAGTACTCTAGCATCCGAGGGTCCGAGGTAGTGGAAAGCTGGCGAGCAAAGTGTATGGTGTAAAGTGGCGAGTGTTTCCCGTAGCAGGGAATGGGCAGATGCAAGTGCTTATGAGGCTGGTAACCGACAAAATGGCAAGGTGGCTGCGTGTTGGAACACATCAACAGCGACGTGACGGCCAAATCCGTTTATATGTCATACAGCACTCGAGATGGACCGTAAGCAAACTTTAAACGCGGCCAGAGAAACACGGGCGGGCCCAAGACACAATGACGAGACAAAGGGGTAAAAGACTTTGCCACTATGTCCGGCTGCCACAGAGGTCCGGGCTGAACCGTCTCCCCGGTTTGTTTGGTCGATTTGTCGAGATGTTGCAGAGAAAACGACAGTGGAAGCGAGACGGTCCAGGAGTGTCAGAGTGTAGAAACGACCCGAGGTAAGGCATCAAGCGAGTGGCCGTGTTGGGAGCCAATAACGGGTGCCGAGCGCGTGGCTCGGGACGCGTAACGAATAGAGATGCGGCAGTGCAAGAGCCCGACGAGCAAATAGGCTTTTTTGGTGGATATGCTTCGTTTGGCGGACGAGTGAGAAGATGTCCGATCAGACGTGGGCTAAGACGACAGGCGAATTGTGGCCGTGGTGGCAAAGAATGGGGTATGGGGAGCCGTCGAAACGAAGACGAGAGACAAACAGAGACGCGAGCTTTGATCTGTAAAAGCCCGGGCACAAGACGCCCAAGCAAGCAACCCAGGTCTCTAATGTCCAGGGATTCGAGGCAAAGAGAAACCAGGAGCCCAAAACCAGACACCCGAAGCTAGATGCCCGAAGCTAGAGCCCGAAGCTAGAGCCCGAAGCCAGAGCTCGAAGCCGGAAGCCAGAAGCCAGAAACCAAAAGGCGCTGGTCGGTGTGGAAGCACGTGCTTTCGGGGCACGAGCAGTCGAATGCGAGTAACAGAGTGAGGTCGGGGGCTCGCCAAAGTGAGATTGCGACGCGGAGATGGACACCGGGGCTGGCGAATGGGGTGTTACATGTAGCGAGAGACGGAGAGGCGTACCAGGACCAGTTAGCAGCCCGTAGAGCAGCTGGCCCGGGCGTTCTAAAGCGGAAGGATCTACCGAAGAGCTGGGCACTGGCTTGTGACAGGACAAAGGGCGTGTTAGTATAAGTATACAGAGCCCTCGGGTCGCTGTAGATGAGAAACGGTGCCAGTTTAGAGGTGCCCAGAGAGAGGGCTTTTAGTGTTCTTACTCGGTAGTTTTTTGGCAGACGTGCAGACGTGAAGAAGGAGGAAGGTGGAATGGTAAACAAAATGCGTTTAGGAAGGAACCATGCACTATGGACCAGATTAGGGCAGGAGCGACGTCGAACGATGTCGCATCCGGCTGCTGACGAGGAAGGAAAGAGGGACAAACGGACAACAGGCGGGTGCGGACGTTTGTTTTACATTGTAAAGGAAGGCACTGAGGCGGTCAGGCAGCGGGAACGGGACCGCGCGGGTGCTGTAGGGCAAAATGAAGCTGCATGTGCGTGTTGGTATCACGGAGTGCTTTGGATTTGATTAGATGTCTGAGGAAAAAACAATTGGGGACAGTCGTAGCTTACGTCAATGGCACGAATGCGTATATTGCAGCAAACGGAGAGCGTCCCAAGCGAGACTAGTTGAGCCACAGGTCGCACCTCATTCGGCCGTTCTAGGCCGACCAAAACGGGAGCGGTACGAATAAAATATTCATGAGCATTATATTGTATAAATAAGGGGACGACACACAAGAAGCCATATACGGCTGTCGACATGTTGAATTGTGTTTATACATTTGTGGAAAGAATGTGCCACCAACAAGCAAAGATGCAAGAGCGTTGGGCCAACCTTTCCTCGGATTTGGCGAGAAAGCTTAACTGGGCAAGAGCCACTGGGCGAGGCCTTTCTAATCAGAAGCTGCGAACAGTCAGCCGGAAGCGAGCCCTGACAAAGGGAGTGGCAAGAGCTGTACGAGGAACAATGCGAAGGCGAATAGACTCTTTAAATATACATGTACAGTTAACACGTGCTTGCAGCCGGAATTGATGATGAAAACGGGTACAAGCCACAAGTGGCCTTTTTGATTCTCGGACCAGACTCGCCAGTACAGCCAAACAGGCGCGTAATAGAGAGCAGACCATTAAGTAAAAGCGTGTTTTACGGGTGGCCCAGCGTTAGGTGTAGAGGGAAAGAGCGACCAGCAGGAGGCCCGACAGACAAACGATGCATAGCGAAACCCTTGTCCAACTCGGCCAAGGTTATGCAAAGCTATGCTTTCTACATTTTTCGCGATTGTCTCGAGGTCACGAGCTCGGTGTAGCGGAAATTCCCATCGAACGACCAAAGAACCCTGAGAAGGAGGGCAAGACTGCGACCGAACTGATTTGTGCCAGTGTTCTGGTTGGCCCGTTTACGAGACGTTGCGAGAAATTGATGCGAAACCGAAAACCTAGAACCGCTGGCGGGTCGTTGTTCTTTTTCCCAGATGCAAAGTGCAAAGTGACCGGGCGTGAGTTGGCGTTGCGTGGACAGGGGCAAGCGAGGCTGCTAGCCTCTGATTGGCCAGCCTTAAGCGAGACCGCAGGCTGGGGACGAGCTTGACGGCCCTAGTTCGTAGCACCATGCGGGACGGAAGAGGCTGTGACGAATCGGGTATTAGTGCGTTGTGAGCGGCTGCATGCTAGAGAAGGAGCTGCGTGGGTCGAGGCACAGACGGAAGGTACGACGGCAACGAGCAAAACCTGGCAGACAAAAGTAACGTCAACTGTCAAGATGTCGGTGTAGAAGTCGGATGGAAATCAAATACGTGTCCGGCCCTTTTTGACTTTTTTACTCCTCGCTTTACATAGTCAGCTGCTGCCCATACGAAGAAGATTTGCAGAATTCTAGACTAGACTGGAAAAGAATAAATCTATATTGTAGGTGGGTTCAGAGTGAAACAGTTGCCATGCCGAGTTGAAAACCAAGTTTCTGTGACTTTCAGTCAGACTGCCATTCAGAATACAATCACCACAGACCAAGGACAAGAAAGGAAGGTCGATTGACACCGACAGCCTTGCAGTGCAACGGCGGAGGTTTGGTCTCTGTCTATACATTTGAGTTGATCATGGACGGCTTGGCTCGGGTGCTCGGTCTGCCAAAGCGAGTGGCTTCGGCATAACTGACCAATGTCACCACCCGACGACCAAAGGCACGACTGGAGGCCTGGCACTGGCATGACGCGAAGCGAGAAGGAGCAAGCCGCAGAGCATGACTGGCCGAGGCAAGAGCCAGCCAGGCAGAATGCACAGAGCTGAGCAATACGCGACGTGCGTGCACCATGTTGACAGCCACAGTCGGTAGTGACTGCGCACATTAATATTGACTCCGTCGGCTCTGTCAACCGTAGTGTATATTTAAATATAAAGAGTTGCGTGGGTGGCGGCCTCAATGTATATTTGAATATATTTACGCCTCCAACGGCGTGTGTCCCAAACGAGCCCGACTCACCCGACGCAGAAGGTGCGATTTGCCACTCGCTTGCCTCGAGCACGACGCCGGCCTACCCGACTCTCGGGATAACTGGCCTCGGAAAACTGTCCCGTATAAATTTACGGCGTCAAGATTTACCAAGCAAGCACGGGCTCACAACACATTCATCGGGCCAGTGTCATCGGGCCAGTGCCCGAGCGTGCGGGCTGGGCCAACACGTCGCCTCCAAGTCTGTCAAAATGTGCCGGCCGGCATGCGACTGAAGCCAACGCACAATGCACCTCTTCGGTTGAGCAGAACCACGGAGTGTCCTGTGAACAACGGAGTATGTACGGAGTATCCCTCGCGCTGGGTCGCATCCGCCGAGCTAGGACCGCCGTATAAATATAAATATTTAAATGTAAAATGTGTACAACTTACAGCTAGCAGCGCGCGTTCGTCAAATTTATCGCAATAAGGCTTAGCGCGTGCCCATTGCCCCACCAAACCGGCCTAGTACCGACAGCACATCAAATATTACGCACGTATCTGAGCATTCTGTTATGGACGACGGCCTGCCAAGGTATAATTACAGGGCTTCAAAGATTTGAAATAATCAAGCTCAGTACAATATATTGCGCTAGATAAATAAATTATGAGATATCTTTGGCAAACCTTTGTCGTTGGATGAAAGCTCGCTTTACTATAAATATCTATAAATATATAGTCATTAAATCAGGGCATACACTATGCTTGATGTGCCATGCAGTAGCCATGCTCATGCGACTAGCCTATGGCAGCCGTGCTGCATGGAAGGACGCGAACAACGGGTGCTGGCAGAGCAAGGATCATGAGGTTAAACAACGCAAACGAGGCGTGACTTTTATTCTACACATGCACCTCGCTGGCTGGCTGCAGACACGCGAGAAAGGGGGACGAGCAGGTTGCCGTCCTGGACGGCGTGCGGTCGGTCCGGTGAGGCTCTCGGAGTCCAAAAAGAATACGACTGTTATCGACTTGACTGGCTCCTGCAGCTGTAAATATAAAGCAATGAACAAAGAAACGAACATATTCCCTGCCACTTTGTAAATTTACGCCATCTGGGCTAGCATGTGACCAGCAACGGCGGTAGATTGGTTGGGTGTCCTTGGCGAAGTATCTGACAATGACAGTTGTCCATGGCAGACGAAATTATGGGAGCCAGTGGACCGGGTTTCGTGTAGATGGGACGTCGATAGGCTCGTTCTGCCGAAGCTGGAATAAAAATTAAATTAAAATAAAATAAATAAAATAAAATAAAATAAAAATAAAAATATATGCATGCCAGCGGCCAATTTTGGCCTACGAGCAGGGGTCGGTCTGACAAGCGAGCTGCCCAGCACAAACACCACACGCACAGCACACGCAGTGTCCGGCTGTGTTTGCACGCCACAGGATGCACGTATGCGCCTTTTGTACGAATGCGGCAAGCGCCCGTCAACATCGTTCCATCATTGATATAGGAGTAAATATTTAGGCCAACAGTAGTGTCGGAGGTTTTCATGTGGTTACAGTGCGAGCCATCGCCGTGCTTGTTGAGTAGTAGGCGCGTTGATCGAGTGCCGGTTCCGCTGCGACCAACAGCCGAACGTTTCCGACCAGGTTGGTAGCTCGGCAAGTCGGCCAGATCACCGTGCGCAGTTGGGATGTATATGTATATGTAAATTTATAGGAACTATGTCCGTCGAAATGGGGGTAGCGGCTGCGACTCCGACACCTTGAGACTGTCTGGCACGAGAGGCCGAGGCATCGACGAGGCTGGCGAGCGACGACATGCAGCGACGGGAGAGGCCGGTTTACGAGCTGTCTCGACCCCGTTGTTCCCCTGCATTTGTGGCCGTGCCATCCGTCGCTTGCCGCCTTGCAGTCGCGCTGTACGATTGTGCCGTTTGTCGTTTGTGCTCTGGGCCGGTCACACCAACGTCGGGCGATTGTGGCCCGCCGGGTCGTGCTCTCGGATGCTGGCCTGCCTCGTCTCCTACCCGCCGCCTGCTACCCGACGTTCTCGCCGCCCTCGTTCCCTGCCAAATCAGAGCAGACCAGGCAGAGCAGACGGCTTTGCGTTGCGTTCTGGAGCATCGGGCCACCGGATCGGGCATCGTAGACGAGATGGCGGCTGCGTGCAGATGCTACGTCATCAGGACAAAGAACAAAAGAACAAAAGAACGACAGAACGAGAAATGCACGCGTGATAAAGCACGAGAATGCACAGCCTGTCACCTGTCACCCGCTCACCGTCGGCCCACCGGCTCGTATTCCAAAACGGGACCGGGCGCCGTGGTTGACAAGTGTCTCATGCAATGTCGCTTGCTGTCGTGGCAGCTGCCGCCTTGCGCCCGGCGACACGCTGGTTTGGTGTTCTGGCAGCGAGCAGGCCCCCTAAAAGACCAAAGACCAAAAGACCAGAAAGACCAAAAGACCATCGAGACACGGATACAACCACTGGCATATGCATACAACATGCCATGGCCAAGCGCCCGCCGACGGCCATGGCGTGCGTAAAACACCTGGCAAGACACCGTTTCGAGAACATTTCCGCGCTGCATTGGACGTCAGAGCAGCGGCCACTGGACGCGCCAGGTCTGCCCAGGCCCTGTCTGTCTCGCGCGTGGCCAGGTACAGACGGCCAGGGCAGACAGTCAGGGCAGACAGTCAGGACGGCGAGCAGCGAGCAGACGCGAGACACCGGACACAGCGGCCAGAACAGAGACACGCCAGGCGCCAGGCGCCAGACGCCAGAACCCACTCAATGGCGTCGTCATCTCGTCCAGATGAGATGCGAGACAGCGATCTCGCTTCTGCAATCTGCGTGTCGCCTGCCGCCTGTCTCGTCTGTCTGGTGCCTGGTGTCTAGGTGTCTAGGAGTGTCTTGTCGTGTGCGCCACGGCCAGAGCACTCGACCATTGACCAGAGAATGGAACGCCACCGCAGATGGCCAGTGCCGGCCGTGTCCTGCTCGTTGCACGCACCTTGCCTGGCGAAAGGAAAGGAAGAAAAAGGAAGAAAAAGGGGGCCGACTGAAAGGCCTGAGCAGACGACAGACAGACGACAGGGACCGTGACAGAGCAGACGAGAGACATGCGCACGAGCTGGCGGCGCGAGACGGAGGAGATGAGCGACGCGTGAGATGAGGGCGCCACAAAGGCTCGTCCGGATTTGTGTGTGCGTGGTCGGATTGGTTCGCAGTCGCGTTGGTTCTCTCGCTTCCGTCAGCTGTTCGTCCTGGCTCGTTACTGCTGGTTTCTGCATTTCTATCGACGTTGGCTGGTCGCTATCATGGATCGTCATCGTGTCATCGTGGATCATTTCTCGGCCTCGGTGGTGTCGGCTGCGGCCGTCTCTGAACTCTGGGCCTCGTCCAGCGCCTTGATCGCGTCTGTCCGTGCCTGGTTGTAGATGGCCGTCACATTGTACTTGCGCAGCTCCTGCTCCCACGACCCGTCCACCACGCTCATCCCCAGGTGGTGCTTAAACACCTCCACCAGCACCACCTTGTCCGGCTTCACCAGGTCCACCCTGTGGTGCTCCTGGTCGATCAGGGCCGCCACGTGCTCAATCAGGCTGCGCGACACAAACGTATTGTGCCGCCGGATGTTGACGCGCACCGAGAACGTGTGCGGCGCGCGCTCTGCACCCGCGTTGCTGGCCACGGCCTCGCCGAGCGGCTCCTCCTCGCCATCGTCCGCCTCGTCCGCCTCCTCGTCTGCCGCCGACGCCGACAGCCGAAAGTGCGGACCGAGGACCTTGCGCCCGACCGCCCGCACGCCGCTCTCGCTCGCCTTGCCCATGCACGATACCGGCGTCAGCCGGTTGACGTACTTGCACGACCGTACGACCGGCTCGGCCGCCTGCTTCGCCCGGATCGCCGTCTCCTGGGCCAGCGCCGCCGCGTCCGCCTCGCGCTTCGTGTTGACGCAAATCTGTCGCGCCATCGCCACCGGGTCCAGCGGCGCGTTGAAACGCGTAAACAGAACGCACTCAAAGCCCATGTCGAACCGTACCAGGTGCTCGCTCTCCGACGCAGGCGGCTGCTTCATGGCCGCCAGCTCCTTTTGGATCTGCGCCTCAATGTCGTCCGCACCCGCCCCGTCCTTCTCTGCCTCCTCTGCCTCGCCCTTTGCGGCCGCCTCGGCATTGTCCGACTCGCGCGCCGCGTCCACGTACTTGCGGAACGCCACGCTCTCCACGTCCACGCCAAACATGCTCTTGGCGTACTTTTGGTACAGCGCGTCCACCTCCTTGCCCGCCTTGCGCTCCATGCCGCGCGCACACGTCGCCCACATGCCGGCCTGCCGGAACGGCTCAATCACCGACTGTGCCTTGCCCGCCCGCTCCTTTTGGTGCGACGTCGTCCACTTGCCATTGTTGCCCGCCTGTCATTAGCTGCGTTCGCCACATCGCCACATCGCCTGCAACTCACCCTCTTTCTCTTTGCATTCGGGACACTGCCATCCGGTCCATATTTTCTCTTGTCCGACATCTTGAGACTTTGTTGGTACTGAGGAACGTTCCGTGGTGGTGGGTGTAGGCCTCAAAATGGGAAATGTGGACTGAAAGTTTCGCGATCATGTCACGTGATCACATTGGCCAAGATTCAAGTACTGACTTGCGATTTATTCACGATAGACCTTGAATGCACACTTATTTGATGAAATAAACACTTATTTGACAAATGCACACCTCTTTGATGAAATAAACACTTATTTGATGAAATGCACACTTATTTGATGAAATAAACACTTATTTGAAGAGTTTTTATGTCCTAGACAGATACGTTGAATACCAAGTTTATATATACGAAACGTGACAAACTATGCGTTGACTTGTCGAAAAGAAATGCTTATTCGGTATCAAAACAACAGCCAAAACTATGCACAGATTGCTCTGTCTAGTGGAGTTTAAAGGCACCAAAGCAGATGACGGACCAAGGAAATACAAAAGAGAACGGCAAAGGCCTAGCAACATTCGCCAAGCGGCGTTTAAATAGCAGTCATGGAAGTAACCAAAGAGCAGCATATACATCCGATAACCAAAACGAAAAGACGAAGAGAATGTGTGTCAGTGTGCGGCGGAGGTAACCAAGTGTCTCATCCAAAAAAGAATGAACGGATCATAAGTTCATGCAAGTCGTGTCGTAGAGCGGTGTCAAAGAGATGGTGTGTGTACGTCGTGTCGTAGAGTGTCAAGTGAAATCAGTAGCGGCCGCGGCTGCCGACACAGCTGATGCTGTCGTCGGGCGCGACGCTGTCGTTGTCGTCGTCCTGGTGCATGCGGCTGTTGTAGCCGTAGCCGTCGTCCTCCCACCGGCTGCCCGCACGGCTCTCGGGCAGCGGCACGTGGCGCGCCGACCGATGCGACGTGTAGCTGCCGCTCGTCGGCTGCGCCGCACTGCGTGGCGTCATGTAGCTGCGCCCGCCACCGCTGCGCATCGTCTCTGCGCGGCTGCGCATCGTCACGTGGCTTTCGGCCCGCTCGCGCCCACGGTGCTCCATCACGGGCGGCGCGCGGCTGCTCGACCTCGTCAGCGTCGCCTGGCTCTCGGCCGCCGAGGGCGCCTGGTGGCTGTGGCTGTGGCTGTGGCTGCGGCTGCGGCTGCTCGACCGGTTGCGGCGGCTCGACGTGTGCGACGGCGCTGCCTGCGCCTGCGAGTGGTGCGAGTGGTGCGACTGGTGCGAATGGTGCGAGTAGTTGTGCGACGGGGCGTACGAGCTGGCCCGCACCACCGCGCTGCGGCTCGAGTTGGGCGGGATGGACGCGATCCGGCTGCCCGCGCGCTCCGTCCGCGACGACGCGTGGCTCTTGGCGTCGTAGCCGCTCTTGCTGTCGTAGCCGCTCTTGCTATCGTAGCCGCCCTTGTAGTACTCGTCCGCGTACCCGCCGCCCGTGTACGAG
The DNA here is from genome assembly GCA_029298855.1 of Ophiostoma populinum. Classification (NCBI taxonomy): domain Eukaryota; kingdom Fungi; phylum Ascomycota; class Sordariomycetes; order Ophiostomatales; family Ophiostomataceae; genus Ophiostoma; species Ophiostoma populinum. Next base: position 671,224 of record JANSLU010000020.1, on the reverse strand, counting down.
CGCTTCTCGTCGCCGTTGCCGAGGAGCAGCGGCGCACGGTCGACGTGCGCCTCCGACCGGCTGCGGCTGCGGCTGTGCGTCGAGCCGCCGCCGTACTTGGAGTAGTGGCTGCGTGCACTGCTGTCCTGGGGCTGCGCGTTGTAGTCGTGCGGTGTGTACTCTGGCGGCGGGTAGTCGTACTCAATCGCCTGCGGCGCGTGGCTGGCGCTGATGCTCTTGGCGCGGTCCGGGTACGTCGACCGGCGCTGAAACGACGTCGGCATGGCCTGCGTGCCGTCGTAGTCGCGGTCGTAGTTGTCGTACGAGTCGTAGTCCGAGTACTCGCGGGCCGACTGGCTGCGCGACCGAGACCGGCGCAAAACAGAGTACGTAATCGCCGCGCCGGCTACGGCGCCAATGGCGCCCATGGTCGCGAGCCCAAAGGGGCTCGGGCCGGTCTTACTTGACCCGGCCGACGAGGGGTCCGACTCGTACGACGCCGCCGACGCCGATGTACGCCGCAGCGCACCCATGCGGTCGTAGGACGAGCCGCCGCCGCCGCCGCCGCCGCCGCCGCGCGCGTTGTAGGACGAGGACGAGCTGGGTTCCCAGTCGAGCACGCGGCTGGGCTTGTAGTCGCGCGACGACACGCGGCCGTAGTCGTAAGGGTAAAACTCGACCGACATGGTGTTGCCGTCAAAGTCGGTGACGCGTGCGGCAATGGTGGAGCTGTCGTAGGGAGCCGAAGGCGAAAAGTAGTCTTCCACAGACGGGATGTGGGTGTGCTTGCTGGCTGGCGGCTTGCGCACGCTTTCCTTGGTCCCGATCGTGGCGTTGGTCGTGGGAAAGGCTCTCAGGGCAGCCTCGTAAAAGCAGTTGACGGCTTCGGTTGAGCTGGCCGACAGCGTGATGCTGCACGTCTTGGGTGGTCTGTTTTCGACCTTGCGCACCTGGAAGACGGGCGCGCCGGTGTATTCGTCGCCAAAGGTGAGGATGGGGTTGTGCTTGACGAGGGCGTTGGAGTCGGCATGCAATGGGTCTTGGGCATCCAGGTAGGCGAGACCCAGCGACTGTGTGATGGCAGAGTAGAATGATGAGGCCGAAGAGAGACGGCTGACTTCGATGACGGGGAGCATGGGGATTTATGTAAGGGGTGAGCCAAGGGAAGCAGGGTATAAACGATAAAAGAAGTAAATGAAATGGAAAAAGAATAAAAAGAATAAAAAAGAAATATAGCTCCTGTGAGCTCCCGAGCAAAGTGACCGGATTCCTGCGTGAGGAAGAGTGTGCTGCGTTGTACCTGCTGCTTTGTACCCTTGTACTATGCGTGGCAGATGAGAATCATGCACGGCGGTAACAAGGTCGCACGCCCGGGTTTTGGGTCGTTGGAGAGCGTCTGATGACCGCGCGCGGTTGGAACCGACCGGGATAGAGTCGATGCGGAACCTCGACAAACGAGGCAGAGAACCTGTGCCAGAGAATTGCACAGGGCAAACGTTGGCCGTGTTGCGACAGGGTCGTGTGCAGCAGAATAGGACCGGGCGTCGCGGGAGCGTGAGCGTGACGACAGGATGGCGGATGGCGGATGGAGCGAACAGTACAAAGTACAACGGCGAAAAGTGCAGCGGGCGCGCGCGGGGAGCTGAGGGCGAAGGCTGTGCTGGACTAGAGAAGCTAGCAGAGACCGACGACGAATCGACGAATGGATGGAGACGTGCGCTGGCTGCGAGCCGACCGCTCAACGTGTTTCAGGCTAGTTTGTTGTTTTTCGATTTTTCGATATTTGAACGACTATCCCGGCAGAGAGACGGTGAAGAGATTGGAGCCTGGCGATGCGTGGACAGCGACGGAAATGTCTGATGCGTGCAGCGGTCAGAAGTCAGAGAAGTGGAGGTGGACGCTGTCGCCAGAGTCGGGCAAACGAGGAGAGCAGAGTGAGCACGGGCACGGCGGGCGAGTCACAAGACGAATCACGCAGCGGGCGTGGCGATGACGGCGATGGCTGATGCGCGGGCTGGTGTGTTTGGGTGTTTGGGTGTTTGGGTTTGCGTGTGTGACGATGTGAGCACCAGGAAAGAAGGGAGTGGCGAGACGGTACGTGGGCGGACCCAGTAGGAGCAGTAGAAGACAGCAGGACAGCAGGAGAGGGACGGGAAAGAGCAGACGGCAACGAGGGGCAGTCCGGCTGGAACGGCAGTGGCAGTCGACAGGAACAGAAGCAGCAGCCCAAACACCAAACAAAAAGGGCAGGCGAGACGGCGCCGGTCGTATGTCGTGTCTGGTCCGTGTCTCGCTGTCAGTGGTCCGTGTCTCGAAGGTGTCTTGTCCGCCGTGGTGTCTGGTGTCGTGGTGTTTACGTTTGTGGTTTTCGGATTGCGGGTGCTCCCATGATTCGACAACGTCGACGTCGTCTGTCACGGGCGCGCCACGTTCGATCTCCTGTTCTCCTGTTTCCCGATTGCGGCCCTCTGTTCATTGGCGCCTTCTCGCGTTCACGTAGCTTCGAGTCTAGTTTCCCTGCGTCCATTCCCACCTTCTGTCTATGCATCCTTCCCTCTGCGCTCCTTCCTCTGGCGGTTCTGGCCCCTATCCAGCCAGCTGTCCAGCTGTCCACGACCAGCGGGTCTGCCAGCTCATCGGCCCTCTTATTGACCGAAACTCGATGGCGATGCACATGCATTGCACTCCAAGGCAGACGTTATTTATATATATTTAGACATACGTGTTGCGGTCAGCAAGCTGCGGTCTTGCGCAGTCGTGCCCGACCTCGTCGCGGGGGCGCAATTCGTCGGGACTGCAGGCGCTATGGGGCGTTGGGCCGGCGTGCGCCTCGGCGCCTGCCCTGCGAGTCCGACTGGCTGCCGCTGATTGCTTGGTCATTTTCGACGTTTGAATCATGAGCATTTGGCCAATGCAACGGTCACGCAACCATTGAGTCCGGAGTCACGAGCAACTGTAGGCTATATATTTATCTAGCATATATTTACATTTATTATGTATAATACAAGAAAAGTCTTCAAAGCATGGACAGGAGCCGGAGTCCTTTGGAGCATCCCACCGGCTCTCTTCGAATTAAATCGATCGAAATTTCTTCGAATTAATCGATCGAAATCTCCTCGAATAAAATCGATCGAAAAATGCTGCCTTACGTCGACATGCAGCCCTGCCCAAAGTTTGACAAACTCCTGCAATGCAGTGCAGGCGCAGAGACTACCTTCGCATGGAGCACAGCGCGCCAAGCAGAATCGGACGAGAGACCGAGAGACCGTGGCAGAGCATCCTCCTCCGATTGACATCACTGCCTCTTGTCTGCATTGTCTGCATTGTCTGCATTATTGTCTTTTTCGCGGCTGGCGCTATCGGTTCCTGTCCAGACTGGCGTGCCGTCCCATTCCGTCGCCTGTTTCGAACTGCACGATTCCTTGCACGCGCTGCAGTAGTGTCGGCGGATAGGCAGATCACTGGAGCTGCCACGGGACGTTTTAAAAATATATACTTGACTCTGCATCTGAAACAACTGGGCAATGTGCCAAACGTTGGTGCTGTTGCAGACAAGCTGCAGGCCAAAGAATCGGCGAATCGAATTGCAAGGCTGAAAACCCTGGCGCAACTGGGCACTTGGTGCTACAACGCCGCGTCCCTCCACTGCTGTATCTCTTCCTCTTTGGTCTCTGGTTGTCGGTTCTTTGGTTTTCGATGGGCGACTTGGCCTCGGCCGCTGCTATGCGCCCCTGGCCACCTGCGTTTCCTGCTCGTTCACACCCTCCATCAACGAGAGACGGTACGAGAGACACAAGAGTCGGCACGAGAAGGAGCTAGAATGGGGAGAGGCTGCACCGAAGCACCAAAGAAGCACGGCGAGGCGTAAACCGACGGGCAAAGCACGATGATGCATGCGTGCATGCACCGCCTGGCACAGTGCAGCCACCACCAGGCGCCGTCACATGTCTGTCCAATCACCGGGTGCACCCGCCACACTTTTGGCTGTGCATGCCAAGTGGAACAAGCTGGGCGTTACTACTCCGTACTGTGATTGCCAGGCCCTCCATCGGCCAGTCTGCACGAAGCGCATGCATCGCGATGGCCGTGTCACTTGTCTTGACCCGGACACCTGCACCGGACACAGGAACGATATGTCTCTGTGAATGACCCAGGATGTGCGCATTATAGGAGAGAAAATCCGTCGTGATATATTGATATACAGTAAGCGCTATTATTATGGCAGGAACCGGAAATACAGCCGGAATAGGAAACTGCATTAAATATTACGAACCGACAACTTTTGCCTCACCAAATCGACACTCCCGAATACGACGCAGCCACGAGAGCCAATCGCATTGGCAGAGCTGACCTGTCGCCCAGACTAGAAAATACCTGGTGGCTGCAAAGCCTGAACTTGTGCTGCCTGCGAGGACGCGCAACATTGCCACTGGCATTCTGACCAGACGAGAACCTGGAAACTACCCGTCAACGGCTGGACAGCACCAGCGCACAAGGACGCGGGAACTAACGACTTACAGCGGCCCGTGGTTAGCTCTGCGGTGCGACGACTTACAGCGGCCCGTGGTTAGCTCTGTGCGGAGCGAAACAGACAAAGAAAATGTGTATCAACACGTTATGACTTTCAGGGCAGTTACGGGCCAGTTGCAGGGCCAGTTACAGGCCAGTTACAGGGCCAGTTACGGGCCAGTTGCAGGGCCAGTTACGGGCCAGTTGCAGGGCCAGGCCAGTTGCAGCCACCATGCTACAGTGGGACGCCCCCTGTAACCGCGCACCGCCAGCGGCAGCACTGCATCTGCACAGCTCGATTGCATACTCCGTAGAGTGGCAAATGTAAGACGGCACTTTTTGCAGACACCATTTGGCAAATAAACAACGGCAGAGGCGACGGATCACAGGATTGCAATGCTCTCTTCCTTGGCTGCTTTTATCAAAACGACTTGGATACGAGGCCAACATCTCACAGAATCAATCTCATTCGTCGCGCTGTTCGGGATGCCTAATCGAGACGTATATTGGACTTGGCCGAGATATAAGACATGAACCGCGGGCGAGAAGCGCGGGCTCACGTAGCGGCGTGATTGATGCAAGCAGGCCGGGCCAATCACTGCGGCCGTGTAACTATAAATATAAATATACAGTGACAGCCTTTGGGCATCCTTCTGGCCAGCTTGCCTCCTTGCACTCGCAAACCCGAGAACCTAGACACGCAAGCTATATCTTTATTTATATGGCATAAACATATAGCATAGGAGAGGATGTATGGCGAACCATATAGCATAGGAGAGGTATGGCGAACCATATCGAGATCCATCAAGGCTAGCCTCATCCTGCCGGACCTGGGAGGCGATAGTCCGGGCCCGGAGGAAGAGGATCGAGTCGCCAGCAGCCCCAGCACCTGTGCTGTCGTGCAAGCAAAACGAGGCGAGATGTGCATGACGGGAACCGTTCATGCGCGTTGCTGCAGTCGGGCGATGGGCTGTCACGGCGACAGGTGACAGGCGCCCCGTGTTGGGCGGAAAGGCGGAAAGAACCACTGGGCCCGCACCTGCACCTCCGCGATTGGTGCAATGAGGGGATTGGGCTGCGATGCGGCCACAGGCCGGCCACCCGTTCGGCCTGCCTGCAGAGATGCAGAGACAGCAGCGTCTTTGAGGACAGTGTCCCGATACCCCTCGCCAAAGCGGGCCGAGGGCGCACCGGCTGGACAGTGGCATGCTGTGCTTCCCAAAGCAATCTATGGCAATCTATGCCCGTGACGCCGTGCAGCCCTGAATATCCCTAGAGCCATGCCAGCGTCACGTCAAGACAGTTTGTAGTTTGTCGACGACGCCGATTCTGCACTGTTCCCATTGTCACGTTGAACCGCCCCGTGTTTGGCTGCTCGTCGTCACATTGGCTGCCCCTATTCATGCCATGCCATGTGCACTTCATGACTTCATGGGCAACTGCAACGTGCGTCCCCATGCGAGATCAATGCCCGCCGTAGGCAGTCCCGTTTGACAGCCCAATGGGGACTGCAAGAGACGAGCTTGCAGAGATGCCAGGAAGGCACATGTCGGGGCTCCATGTAGGATGATGTCGTCGTGCCGGTCGAATGCACGAGCATTGCACTGCGTCCGCGTGCAGCCTACTGCATGTCCACTTCGACGCCCATAGACGAATACGTAGGCACGTCCATCGCCATAAATTTAAGTCCAGCCACGCTATGACGACATGGCGACAGGCGAGACGGCCGCTGCGGCCTGTGCGACCACCCGTGCCTGCATCCGTGCCCAAAGAAGCACTGCATAGTGAGCAGCGTGTCCATCAAACGACAACCAAGGCCAGGCCATGCACAACGACGTAGATAACATTTACTTTGGCCGGGTGCTCCTCCGGATCGACGCATGACGATATGGACAGCGCAGAGTCAGAAATGCATTGATTTTCAACGCCATGTGCGCCGGCTACCGTTTGTCATGTAATGTACAAGGGGGGTAATGAGATCATGGCAATAAAACAGCGGTTGTGTGTCGTCGTGTCGGCCGGTTCCGATTCCGACGTCGTGGTGGCAAGGATGCCACGATTCGTCTCATGTTTCGTGCGTCGCGCGTCGCGTGCGCGAGCTGCGAGCTGCAAACTGCAAACTGCAAGTCAGTGCCGGTGCTGAGGCCCAGGTCCGACGACGCGCTGTGTCGTCATCGGCTGGTCTCGCACAGTTCCATTCATGTTGTTTCATGTCGTCTTCCCGTCGTCTCTCTCACAGCTCTGGCTCTTGTCCTTGTCCCGGCTGCCCCTGCATCGAGTTCCACGGCGGCGGCACGGACTCCTACCTCTGGCTCTCTGGCTGGCCGGCCGCTCACCTTTGTTCTGACCTTGTGCTTGCAGACGCTTGCAGACGCTCACTGTCAACGGGGCGTACAAGGTCGGCGGGGCACCCTTGCAGCAAGGCATGCTCGCAAAGCACATGGGCGACACTGCCAGAAGCAGTCAGGGCAGACCAAGTGCAGGGCCATGAGCAGAGACCGGCAGCAGGCTGGCGGGAACAAAGTCAAGAGCATTTGTGGAACAGGTTGAAATGTTACCACGATCAAGAAAACACGCGACTGAATAGTGACGGCTTCTTTATTAGGATCCCCGTGTTGAACGTCCCGTTTTGGTTGCAAAACAGTAGACAGTACCGCACGAGATAACCCAAGCAATCTAAGGCTAGATAGAATAGCAAAGATACATGGTCAGGCCCGCAGCGCCAGGTACAGCTTGCCGCTATGTTGTATAGTGGAAGCCATACCTGGATGCGAACCTGCCATCCAATACTCACGATTGAGAGGCGCAAAACGGAAAGCAGAAATGGGAAAGGGCAAAATAGTCAGAATGAGGGTGGACGGCTCCGGTGGGATCGAGTGGACGTGAAGGCGGGGAAGGTGGTCGACGTGGCGGCATGAGACGACACTGGGTCGTGGTGTTCTGAGACAGAATCGCGAGCGGCTCTTCACGGCGTGCTCGTGCCTTGCAGTTAAACGGTCGCACTGGGCAAGACGTTGCGCCAGCACCACCGTGTCGAGCGGTTGTTGTCGAGCGTCCAGATTCCGCAGGGGGTCGATTCGTATTAGATCGTGAGTGTGGTCGTGATTAGTGGTGTTGAAATGATTGTCAGAACGTCCTTACAGGATGCCCCACGAGTCCTCCGCGGCGTGGCAGAACTTGCTGCACGCAACACTCGCCGATAAGCTGTAGTTGCTAATGGAAATGTGGTCGTCGACGAAACCGTCGGCAAAGTTGTCGGCGCCCTTGGCCATGGCACCGACAAACACGCACACGCTCTGGTCCTTGTCCAGGCTGTCAATGTACTGGCGCACCGGCTGCACCTCGGCGTCGAAACTGAGCGTCACCTTGCGGCAGTTGGGCGGCAGGTGGTCCGTGATGGGGTTCTTGATCACGCGCAGCAGCTTCTCCTGGGAGTTGGTGGATCGGATGGACAGGCGGTGCAGGAGCTGGACCATCAGGCCCGCGAAGCGCTTGAACGTGCGCGGGATGCGCACGCTCGGCGACACCTCAATCAGGACGTCCTTGGCCGTGTGGATGTAGATCTGGAGCTTGCCGGCCTTGTTGATCGGCGAATCGAGGAGCGTGAGAAGGCACTGCCGTGTTAGTCTGGGCGTGTCGGCGTGCCGGCGTGTCGCGGAACGTACCTGGTGCGTAATGTCGGGACGGGCGTCGCTGATGTCGCGGTTCATCTTGCGCATCACACCAATGTGCTCGTCCGAGTTGAGCAGCGAGTACTTCTCGTCCCGGTGGGGGGCACCGGTACGGCTGGCGCCGCCCTGGGATGCCGCGCGGTACGTCTCGAGACTGGCATTGGCAAGCACGACAATCAGGCGGCGCGTGTCCTTGTCCGAGTTGGCAATCGGGTGTGCCTGCTCGGCGACGAGCTGGGGAAGCGCCGGGGGAGGCAGGGATGTCGGCAGCGACTGGGTGCCTGTAGAGATGTTAGTCGGGGCCGGGTGTTTGTCTCGTCGGCGCGGGTCGGTCTTGGCCGACTGGTTCGTCGCGACTGGCAGCCTCGTGGCCGATGTTGGTCAGATGTGGTTGACCCTGTCTCATTCGCGCACGACCCGGACGCACTGGCGGCTGTCCAAGGTGTATCCAGGCTTCAAGAGTAGCGCCTGACCGCTCCAGACCTCGGGAGGTCGTCTTGGACAGACCACGTCCTACCACGTCACATGTTCCAAGAATGAAGAATGAAAGAGAACTTACGCTGACGTTTACCAGCACGAGCGGGTTCTGGGGACGACATGATGCGAATGTGAGGGGCTGAAATGTAGACTATACAAATTCTCCAAGTGTGAAACTTGCAGAGCGCAAGAGAAAATGGCAAAGTCTATAACGATGTCTGGGCAATGGTGGTCGTGGAGGGGAGCGCTGCTTCGACTCACGAGGAAAAATTCGTTGAGAACGCAAGTCGCAAGAGCACGTTGAGGGTCACGTGGGTCTCCGGCATCGCTTTTTTCTATACATAAATTACGCTGGGGAGATTAGAGACTGCAGCTGGGGCTCTGCTCGTTTGCTTGGCCATTAATCCTGCTGCTTAATCCATACAGAGTATACTTTGTAACGACCGTCGTCCAGACTTTTTCTCTTTGCACACGACTGGGGCACGATCTCCAGATTCGATGTCTGAATTCTGGAGACGATGCCAACGTTGCAAGTGGTGAGCGACGATTGGAGACAGCTGAGTCATCCGGGTTTCGTTTTTTCGTTTGCGATTTTCACGCCACGCGTTTGGTGCAATGGTCTCAGCCGCGTGTGACCTCATCGGCCGCTATTTGCACTGGCCATTGGAATGAGCCATTTTGACCCTACTCCAGGCATGTTCTTGGCTGTCAGCCCTGCCTGCTCGCGTTTCTCGCGTCATAGATTGACGAGCGACTATCCGCACTGTATGAGCGACTTGCCAAATTTACATGGTAAATATACATGCGCCAACCATCGCCTGTTGCTGCAAACAGCACAAAATAAAATCTCTTACGATAGCCCGTACCTTGTAGAGCACTTTTCGACATTATGTCTGTGGCGGTGCAGTTTCCTTGACTAACGCTGTGGCACCGTTTATGACTGCAACTTATTGTTGTGTGTTCGGCACGGACCCAATCATGTGGTAGAGTCAGGCCTCGGCATTGGCCAATCAGACACTGCCCCCTACTGCTTACAGTGGCTCAGGCCTTTACGTTCCCTGGCCACTCCGGCACGACCTAAAACACAGCACCCCAGAGCCCCAGAGTGCTCCACTGTGCATTTTGTTCGGCTTTTTGTACGTTTGCTCGGCAAGTCGACCGCTTTGTCAGTGTTTTCAGCCACGCTCCGGGCTTCCCATAGTACTCTAACCGTGCTCGACAGTGCTATTGCCACCGTCCTCTGTCATCGATTTTCGCTGGCACCGCCCATTCTTTTCCGCCTTTCCGCTCTCGAAAACCCTCATCGACTCTTTGGCTCTGCCTCTCTCTTCCGCGACTCCCTCCCACACCCGACACACACCTTCACCATGCTGTCACGACGTCTCGTTCACGCTGCCCGGACCGCCTCGGCCCTGGGCCGTCCCAGCCAGGCTCTGCGCAGCTACCAGCTTCCCCTGATGATGCAGCAGGCCCGCAGCTATGCCGACATGGTCGTCAAGGTCCCCGTGATGGCCGAGTCCATCTCGGAGGGCACGCTCAAGCAGTTTTCCAAGCAGATTGGCGACCGCGTCGAGCAAGACGAGGAGCTGGCCACCATTGAGACCGACAAGGTGTGTTGGCTGCAGACAAACGGCTCGAGTGCCTTTTGGAGCTCCATTGGAGACGATCCGGTGCACGCCTGGACCAAGATCGCTAACGTCTAGATTGATGTTGCCGTCAACGCGACCGAGGCCGGTGTCATCCGCGAGTTCCTCGCTGCTGAGGAGGACACCGTCGTCGTGGGCCAGGACCTGGTCCGCATTGAGATTGGTGCTGCCGGCGAGGCCAAGCCGGCTGCCGAGGCTCCCAAGGAGGAGGCCAAGCCCGCTGAGAAGGCACCTGAGAAGGCGCCCGAGCAGCCCGCGGCTCCCGTCGAGTCAAAACCCGCCGCGCCCAAGCCCGCTGCCGCCTCACAACCCGCCACGCCCGCGCCGGCCAAGGCTGCGCCAAAACAGGATGCGCCCGCCACCCTGGGCAGCCGCGAGGAACGCCGAGTACGTTTCGATTGACATACGCACGCTGGGAGACAGCTGTATGCTAACACTGCTGCAGGTCAAGATGAACCGCATGCGCCTCCGGATTGCCGAGCGTCTCAAGCAGTCGCAGAACACGGCTGCGTCGCTGACGACGTTCAACGAGGTCGACATGTCGTCGCTGATTGAGTTCCGGAAGCTGTACAAGGACGACGTGCTGAAGAAGACGGGCGTCAAGCTGGGCTTCATGAGCGCGTTTACGCGCGCGTGTGTGCTGGCCATGCGTGACCTCCCTGCCGTCAACGCGTCGATTGAGGGCCCCGACGGTGGCGACACCATTGTGTACCGCGACTACGTCGACGTCAGCGTCGCCGTCGCCACCGAGAAGGGCCTGGTCACGCCCGTTGTGCGCAACACCGAGGCCATGGACCTGGTGACGATTGAAAAGTCGATTGCCGAACTGGGTCGCAAGGTACGTTTATCCATTGTGCATCGATCAAAGTTTTCGACTCGTGCTAACGTGTAGGCCCGCGACGGCAAGCTTACCATTGAGGACATGGCTGGCGGCACCTTTACCATTAGCAACGGCGGCGTCTTTGGCTCGCTGATGGGCACGCCCATCATCAACCTGCCGCAGTCGGCCGTTCTCGGTCTGCACGCGATCAAGGAGCGCCCGGTTGCCGTCAACGGCAAGGTCGAGATCCGCCCGATGATGTACCTTGCGCTGACGTACGACCACCGCCTGCTGGACGGCCGGGAGGCTGTGCAGTTCCTGGTCAAGGTCAAGGAGTACGTGGAGGACCCGAGACGCATGCTGCTGTAATATCTTTTCCGTTTTATTCCCCGCGTCTCTTCCTCTCGGCCCATGACCGACGACCACCATATCTCGTAGCGAGCGACCTGCTCGCTGCCATATACAGTTTCAACCATGTAATCACGATTCTGATCTCGTCACTAGACTACAATGCGTATCGTGACTTCATGACTACGTCAGTACCCACCCCCATGCAGATATCCACCGCCATCGTGATACGAAGAGCGGCCAACTGTCGTATCGTAGTGGCCAGATGGCAGAGGCAGTGCCGATTGTCGATCTGAAAATCCCGCATGTACTGGCTTTCGTCTGCACGAGTTGTGCATCGACCTCACGTTGCTTCCACTGTGAGAACCTTCCACTGTGAAAACCCGAATGTCGGGAATCCGTGCCAAGACGACACACTTGGCCCAGCCTCGCAGCCGTTTGCCGGTCGTGTTTCTAGTAGGCCGTAGAACGTCGGCTGTCACTTTTGCCGCTGACGTCGATGGCTGGCCCAGTCGAACAGGGGCAGGCTGGAACATTTGCCGTTCTGATTGACGTTTCGTCTGGACCAGTCGCGAACGCCACGCCACGGTTATGGTAGCGTGTGCTGAATGTGGCCAGAAGTCTGGGCCTATATTTGTATTTTTTGCAAAAAAACGCCAGAGTGATCGTGCTATTCTGCCAGGTCTATATTGTCTGCCAGCCAAAGCGATGAGTTTTCGCCTGTCTATCAACTTCTAGTCTTGCATTGATAGACTCACTGCTGTTTTTAAAACGCTTCGCAAAAATTGTCCCTTGATCTCACCACTCCAGTACGATGGATATCGGGATGCCAAGTCCACAACATTTATATTTACATCGTGAGTCCATGATCATTGCTGGTTTACAAGTTTCGCCAAGAAGATTGCCGCCGGGGTATGTTCCTCCAGTCTTTCGTCCTTTCTGGTGTTAAAAAGTATCAACCGGCACTCTGTAACACGAGCGTTCTTGGGAAATCTGCCAGTCGCTGTCCGAGTATGTATTCGGAAAGAGAGCAGACATGCCAGCTACTCTAGTCACAGCCTTTGAGTTGCACCAGAACTTGTCAACCTGATCAAGCTTGGTTTTCACGCTACTGCAGTCACCTCTGAAGACTCGATGCAATTTCTCAATCTCCTACACCTGCCGTTTCAGCCTCTGGTCAGCCGACTGACTCTCATTGGAGAGTGCACGGACGATATTCCCCTCGTCAAAACCAGAGTCTTTGGACTGTGTGCCTTTTCCCTAAAGCCAAGCCGGCATCTAAGTGGAAGGCTTGGCAGAACAACGCTTGGCAAGAAACATCCAACGCATTTACTACGGTGGACTTGATATTCAGAAACATACAGATGCTTATTGAGCAACGAAAGTCGCAAGCACCTCATGTGCACCAGTCAGACGAGGATCGGTGTTTGAAGGGTGACTCGAGTATCACTCGTACAACGAAAACTGGTCAAACAAATGCACTTGGAGTGCAACTAGAGACCCAGTCCTCCAGTCCTCGTCCCAGTGGCCCCTGGCGTTATAGCAGCCGCACCGGTATCTCACCGAGACGACTGCTTCAAGTCGTATACTTTGAGACTGGCCGCAGCGTCGTTGTTTCCGAGCAGCTGTCAAGTCTGGGCTTTGCGACAGCATGACGTCCGCCACCAACCACCAGTCCGTGCTCATGCCCGTTGCCCAGCGCGGCTCGCAGGACGACTGCACCAAGTTTACCGTCGTCGGCAACGGCGGTACCACCAACGTCGCCGCCACGACCGGCAAGACGGCGACTCGACGGGCTCGACGGGCTCGACGGGCACCAAGAATTCCCAGCGTCTCGTCCGTTTCCGTCGCCGACGTTTGTTGCCTAACGTCTGTATCCCACACTAAAGCGGGCACGGTGATGGTGAATTGTTCATGATATGTGATCATTTATTTAGTGTGATGTGAAATGCTAGGTGGGTCGTATAAGCGGACCCATAAAACTGACCAATGAATGTACGTTACCTTTTTATCGTGGTGACATTAGTCAGCACTGGTTTTTCTCCATGCATCACACCTCGTGACGACATTGAACGACACCACCGACGGACACCACCACGACCGTGCCGTACGCCTCTGCCTTTGCTTTCGAATACCCGCTCCTCGCCGAGCCGCCCGCTGTCGTCATGGCTACGCACATGGTCGCTGCGGCCCAGAAGACGTTCCGCGAGATCACGGGCGTCGTCGTCAAGGCCGGCCTGGCCCAGAAGACGGTGACTGTCCGCGTCGGCAACCAGGAGTGGAACCCGGTTGTCGAAAAGGTGCGTCCGCCTGTCTGACGTTTTGTTCTCGCAGACTCGAGAAAGTCTAACCGCCCAGTTCTTCAAGAAGCCCATCAACTACCTCGTCCACGACCCCAACGACAGTTTGCGCACCGGCGACGTTGTTTCCATCAGCCCCGGCTGGCGCATGTCGCAGCACAAGCGCCACGTCGTCAACCGCATCATCTCGCCCGCCGGCACGCCCGTCGACGCGCGCCCGCCCGTGCCCACGCAGGAAGAGCGCTGGGCCGAGGCGCTCGCCAAACGCGCCGCCAAGGACGAGCGCCGTGCCGTTATCAAGGCCGCACGCGCCGAGCAGGAGGCCGCCGAGCAGGCGCGGCGCAAGGCAGCACGCCGCGTCGCACGCAAGGACGCGCGGCGCACAATCGCCGACCACGAGTCTGCCGTGGCCGAGGCCGAAGAGATTATGCGTGCCGAGCTCGAGGGGCAGAAGCCGTGAAACTCAATGGAAAGACGAAACGAAAAGAGAGCGAGAACACTGTACGATGTGCATAGCAGGGCCTGGCCGGTAGCCGGTATGACGATCATTTGATTTATTGGATGTACAATCTTCTTGGGTGATGTGTTTGCGAGCGTGAAATGTTTACTGGCGTGAAATGTTTGCGAGCTTACGAGACTGACTGAAGTATGTATATTGTAACATTGAAGACGGGACTCCGGCAACTCCAATCCCAGAATCCCAAACCCAGAACCCCAAACCCAAAAACCCAACCACCAACAACCACCAGAATACATCACCCACCGCGCTCGCCAAACTCGCGCGCCCAGTCCTCGTACTCCTTGAGCCCCGACTTGCTGACGCTCGGCCGGATCGTGACGAGGCTCGACTCAAAATCGGCCAGCTCAATCGGCCGGATCTCGTCCATCTTTGTCAGCAAGAGCGCCTCGCCGAGCGACCGCAAGGGCCCCATGGCGGCGTCCTTGGCGAGCGCGGTAATGTCCGAGCCGGAGAAACCGTCGGTCAGGGCGACGAGCCGTGCAATGTCGGCCTCGTCCAGGCTGTGCTTCTGCTGACCGAGCAGGTGCCGCAATTGCACGGCGCGCGTCTCCGTCTCGGGCAGCGGAATGTACTGCCGCCGCACAAACCGCCGCCGCGCAGCCTCGTCAATGGCCCACGGCAAATTCGTCGCCGCCAGCACGAGCACGCGGCTCGCGTCGCCTCGGTTGCTGTTGCCACTGTTGCCACTTCCATTGTCGCGGTCCTCGCGACCGGCGGCGGCGCGCTGCAGGTCGCTCCACTGGATGAGAAACTCCGTCTTGATCCGCCGGCTCGCCTCGTGCTCGCCCCCCGACCGCTGCGACATGATGCTGTCAATTTCGTCGACAAAGACGATGCTCGGCGCCAGAACCTTGGCCAGGCCAAACAGAGCGCGCACCAGCTTCTCCGACTCGCCCAGGTACTTGCTCGTCAGGCTGCTCGCCGAGATGGAAAAAAAGGTCGACCGCGACTCCGTCGCCACCGCGCGCGCCAGCATCGTCTTGCCCGTGCCCGGCGGTCCAAACAGAAGCATGCCCGTCGCCGGCTCGCGCAGGCCCATGAACAGGTCCGGCCGCAGGAACGGGTACACGACGACCTCGCGCAGCGCCTTCTTGGCCGGCTCCAGGCCGGCAATGTCGTTCCAGTGCACCACGTCGCCCTGCACGACAATGTCGTTGAGGATCTGCTTGGCCGCCTCCTCGTCGAGCCCGGCCGGCAGGTTCTTGAGAATCTGCTGCTTGCGCTTCTTCCACGGAACCTGTGCATCGTCGGCGTCGCGGTCGGCGTCCCGGTCGGCGTCGCGGTCGGCGTCGCGGTCAGACAACTCGCCCGAGTCGTCGTCCGACGACCGGTCGAGCTGCACGTCGGCCAGCAGGTGCGACACGTCCTGGGCGCGCGACGTGCCCTTGTCGCGGGACCGCGGCGTCGACCGGCCTTTGGACGGCCCTGCCGCCGCCAGTGTTCGTTCCGAGTAGCTCGTGTGGACGTTGCGTCGGATCTCGATGCGGCTCTTGGCGCTCGCCGGGCCCGTGGACCGTGCTGGTGCCAGCTTGTCGAGCGACGCCGACGACCCGGGCGACGTTCCCGGCAGGCGCTGGCTCGACGCAGTACGGCCCGGACGGCCTGGACGCGTGCCGTCGGGTGTCGGCTGCAGAGACCGGCCAAGGGCACTAGCCGCGGCATTGAGCGACAGCGACTGCGACGACGTCTTGCCAAACTCGCCCGACGTGCGTCCGTCGACGCCGAGCTCGGCACTGGTCCGGCTGGGCGAGACCGAGGGGGCCGTATCGCCGGCACTGCGCTGTGGCACCAGCCGGCGCGAGTGGCTGTCCCACTGTAGAGGTTGATTGCCAACGCTGGCACCGGCGTCGTCGCGCGTCTTACGCTGCGGCATCTGCATGGACGACGAGGGGCTGGCCTTGGGCGCGTCCGACGACGACATCTTGCGTGCACCCGTGCTGTCTGCACGTCCGTTAGACGACAGACCGAGCGCGGCCCACGCGAGCGTCGCGGCCTTGCTGGCGCCCTTGCTCTCGGCCGCCGACGGCTTGGCAGGCGTCAGGCGCGACAGACGCGACGGTCGGCCAGTCTTGGGCTGTGGCGTCTCGCCCGGTGCCGTGCGGAGCGTCGCACGCAGGATATGCTGCGGCCGGTCCTTGCTGGGCGAGCGCGACGACCGCTTCGACAGAACGTGGGGGCTGGCGGGCGCGTCGGGGGCGCTATCGGGCTCGTCGGCGGCGCTGTAGTGGCGATGTTGGTCCGTGGTGGCCCGGGGGCCGTCGCTGCTGCTCTTGGCCATGCCGGTGCTGGTGCTCGTGCTGGACGTGTCGGGTGCCAGGCCGTCGCCACCGCCACGCAGACTCGGTCCGGCGCGGTCGTAGGATGTGGTGCGTGATAGGCCGGATACGCCGACCGGGATACGTGGCGGCAGCGGCGGTGGCGGTTTGCGTACAATCTCGGGGCGCGGAAGTTCGCTGTACTTGATGGCCGGGACCGTGCCACCGCCAATGTAGCCGGTGCTGGTGGGCGTTGCCGGGGCGGGGGATGTTCCGGGCCGGTACGGACTGTAGCCGTAGCCGTTGCTTCCATTTCCGTTGTAGGTGTTCTGGCCATTGTAGCTCTGGCCGTTGTAGCCGTAGGTACTCTGCTGGCCGACGGCAACGCTGCTGGGGCTGCCGTAGTGGTCGCCGTGAAAGTAGCCCTGGGGGTCCTGAAAAGGGTCTTGGTCACGCGAGACTTGCAGGGCGGCAATGAGGTCGAGACGTTCCTGGGCCTGGAACTCGAGCTCGCGGATGCTGTCTGACAGAGCACGTTCTTGCTCGGTAAGGGCACGGTAGTCGGGAAAGTGGCCGACGGCGTACTGGTGG
The DNA here is from genome assembly GCA_029298855.1 of Ophiostoma populinum. Classification (NCBI taxonomy): domain Eukaryota; kingdom Fungi; phylum Ascomycota; class Sordariomycetes; order Ophiostomatales; family Ophiostomataceae; genus Ophiostoma; species Ophiostoma populinum. The sequence goes on along the minus strand of JANSLU010000020.1, from coordinate 654,108 downwards.
CGGATACGGTCTATAGCCGTCTGCCAGCACCGGCGCGCCTCGTCTTCGTTGCCCTAGAGGTCAGTTGTCTTCTTTTTTCTTTTTTATCGTCATTTTTAATCATTCGACGTACCTGGCCTTCATAGTAGACGGCCGTGGAGCACGCCAGGTAGCCTTCTTCGTAAATCTTTTGCAGGCCCGGGGCTGCGGATCCGTTGTGCAGCATCTTGCTGCCAGGTCAGACTCTCGAGGCATACGAGAGCCAGCACGGGTGGTGTGGTGCGGGCACTGGAGCCGCGGATTGGCCAGTGGACTCAATCGGGAGGCGACAGGGGTCTGCACGTATCAATGGGTGGATGGAGGGATGCGAGGCAATCAGCAGAGCCTCAAGCACCAATTCGTGACAATTCGTGACAATTCGAGACAATTCGTGACAGCAAAACGAGCTGCAAGAGTGTCGAAAAGCAGAGATGTCGATGAGCAGAGATGTCGAAGAGCAGAGCGCGCACAGTGCGTGTTGCGTGTGTGTGTGTGGGTGTGGCGAGGATCGTAAACGACGCCAGACGACAGAGGCGCGGGTCGCGTGCAGCGTGATGGATGCCGACGCAAGGTCGATGACAGTGCTGTGTCGCGGGTCGCGGTGGTGATGGGAGACGGACGCAGGATGCCGAGTGTGCTCGGGCAAGGCAAAAGGACACAAGAACACGGAATACAAGGCAGGAACCGTGTGTGCGGTTTCCGGGTTGGTCGCAGCCGTGTGGTGACCGGCAGGAGCGCCTGGCGAGCACGGCGACCCATTGTTTCTGGTGGCGACAAAGACGTAGCCGTGGCCCAGCAGGGCTTGGCGGGTTTTCACAGTGGGTTTAGTACGGCCTTTACAGCAGTTTCTTTAGGTTCTTTACAGTGCGCTCAGAGTACAGCCACAGCGCGCCGATCCGCCATTCTTGAGGAGCGGGGCAGTGACGTAGTGTCTTGGTGGTCAATTCAGTGCTTTTAGCGGTCTCTGGTCTTGGAGAGTGATCGGCGCGTTCCGGCCGCCGCATTGGGCGCAATGGACGGACTTTCTGGCATTCAGTCTGAGGTATAATGTACAGCTGAGCTCTGCTGTATTTCTTTTTTTGCTCTGCCTGTATTATTTCTCTTTTTTTGCTCTGGCTCTTTGCTGTCTGCTGTATTTGCTTTTTACTGTCTTAATACTCCACTGTACTGTCTTTACACTGCCTGTATTTACTATCTTTACTGCTCTCTAAATCTACTGTCTTTGCTCTACTTTTTACTGTCTTTGCTCTTTACTGACTCTAGTCTTTATTCTACTCTATGCTCTTTACTACTCTTTACTGTCTTTACTCCTCACTATCTTTGCTCTGCTCTTTACTGTCTTTGCTTTCATCTTTATATCTTTATTGTCTTCTTTTTACTCTGCTCTTTACTGTCTTTAACTACCCGTCTACTGTCTTTACTCTGTCTTTGCTCTGCTCTTTGCTGTTATTATTGTCTTCTTTTTACTCTGCTCTTGACTCTACTCTTTACTGTCTTTGCTCTGTCTTTACTGTCTTTGCTTTACTGTCTTTGCTTTACTGTCTTTGCTTTACTCTTTACTGTCTTTACTCTCTGCTGCCTTTACTCTTCACTGTCTTTACTACCCCTTACTATATATACTTTACTCTTTTCTTTACACTGCCCTGTTATTACTATCTTTACTCTTTACTGTCTTTATTGTCTTCGTTTTACTGTCTTTACTGTCTTTGCTCTTTGCTCTTGTTCTTTGCTTTGTATTTACTCTGTCTTTGCTCTACTCTTTACTGTCTCTACTCTTTACTGTCTACTCTTTACTGTCTTTACTCTTTACTGTCTGCACTGCCTGTATTTGGTGTCTACTCTGTCTTTCTGTCGCTTTACTCTCCACGATGCCTGACTGTCATCACGACAGGAGAACGCGAATCTCGGCCGATGTACGTGGAAAGACGCGACGCAGCGCGTTTTCGTCGTCGCCATCACCGTGTAGAGGGCTGACGGCGTCCAGGACGTGCTCGACGTGCTCAAAGGCGACGCAGAACCGCTCGGCGGCGTCCTCGGTCAGCGACTGCGCCAGTTTGGGGTCCTGCAGCGGCTTCAAGTTCTCGACGGCGTCCATGAGCGCCGATGGCAAAAAGTCGTCGAGAAGCTGGCTGGCGAGCGACAGGGCGGGCGGCTGCAGCAGTTGGAGCGCGCGGGCGGCCTCCATGTCGTCGGAGCTGGCCGCGTCGAGTGGTGCGAGGGCGGCAAACAGTGCCTCGACGCCCGACTGCTCGCACAGGAAGCGGTACTGGTTGTCGGCGAGCGCGGCGGCCTGTGCATCGATGGCGGCCTGCAGCGCGTCGCGGCGCTGTGCAGCAAAGTCGAAGCCGTCGAGTGTGCGGCGCGCGGCCATGTAGCAGTTGAGGGTGAAGAGGAGCCGGTCGGCGGTGTTGGCGGCCCGTGCGGCCATGCGATGGCAGGCATCGAGGAACGGGTCGAGTGTCTGCTCGAGGATCGCGGTAAACCCAGCCGCACGGGTCTCGGGCGCGGCCAGCGACGTGTCGTACGTCTGCATAATGGCCGTGAGCTGGGCGAGCGCGTCGGCCAGGAACGCAGGCGGTGTCGCGTCGGCAGTTTCGACGGTCTCGACAAGTAGGCCGGCGACACGGTCGCGGACGAGCATGAAAAAGTGCTGGAGGGCGTCGACCTCGAGGCCGTGCAGCGCGTCGACGAGGCTCGAGGCGGACCCGTGGTCGGGCGCGCCGATGCCATTGATGCCATTGCAGGGTGATGGAGGCAGGCCATCGAGGAGCTTGGCAAAGGTGACGCGGTAAAAGTTGAGCAGGTTGGCGAGGCGAAAGGCCAGGACGGCGTCCTCGTTGGTCTGCACGACCTGCTGCATGCGCTGGCGAAGCAGACGCGCGACACCGGCGAGGTCACGGTCGACGAGCTGGTTGAGCGCCTTGACCGGGTCAAACGAGTTGTCGACACCCTGGTCGTCGCGGTCGTCGTCGGCCAGACGCCACACTTCGTGGGCTCGGCCTTCTTGCAGGCTGTGCACGAGCCCGTCGCCGCCGTCGGCGACAAACAGAGCCTCGAGGGCCTCGCGTTCGCTGACTGTGGCCGAGTGTGTCCAGGCGAGCATGTCGCCGGCGTACCGCAGCGCATCGTGGGCGGCCATCTCGATGGGTTTGACGCCAGTCTTTGCCCCCGTCTTGCCTTCTTGGCCGGTCAGGGCGACGTAAAAGGCGTCGGACAGGCTGTGTGCACGGGCCTCGGCAAACGCATCGAGGGCGTTGTGGAAGAGGGTCGGTCGTTCGGCGAGGACGCGCAGGGCACGGTGCATCGCGTGTCCGAGCTGTGGATTCTCGAGGTTGAGGCCCTTGAGCGTGCGCTGCACCCACCGGAACAGTTTCTGGTAGCCGAGATGGATGCTGCGCGACGTCTGCTCCATCACCTCGGACCCGAGCGCCTGGTCCCGGTCCCGGCCCGCCTCGACCGCCTCGACTGCCCCGACCGCCTCGACTGCCTCGACTGCCTCGACCGCCTCAAAGCCCAGCAGCACCTCGCAGTCCTTGCTAATCGTCTTGGCCTTGGCGAGCGCGGCAAAGAAGTGGTCGTCGACCGGCTCGGCCGTCTGGGTCAGGGCGGCCGCCTCGTCGTCGGTCAGGACAAAGTGCCCGACAAAGGCCCCGAGAAGTTGCCGCCGCGTCTCGGTCGCACGTCGTCGTGCCAGAACCGCCGCCGCCTCGTCCAGGACCGGCTGCGTCGCCGCATGGGCCTCGGCCACCTCCGTCTTGAGCGCGTCGTACGTCGCGTTCAGCCGGTCCACCGTCGCGCCAATGCGCCGCAGCTGCTCCGCAACACGTCCAAACTCGGCAATCACCTGTCCGTTGGCGTCAATCACGTCGCGCTGAATGTCGAGTGGCAAGCGTCGACGCGTGTCGGCGCTGTTGTGCACGCCACGGCCGTCCAGCAGCCCCAGTGCGTCGCGGAACTCGGCGTCTGCGTACGACGCCGACAGCACGCCCGATACCTGGGCCGACAGGCTGCCGTGTGTTGCATTTGTGCTTGGCCGCAGTCCCGTGGCCAAGCCGTCGGCCGCCCCAGCCCGGAGCGTGTCGGCCATCCGCTGGCTGTCGTCGGCTCACACAGGAGCTCGCTGATGGCTGAGTCTGTCGTTAGTGCTTGACACAGCTTGATGTCGCTCGATGGTCGTAGTGTCGTCTCGTCTCGTCGCGTGTCGAACTGGAGTCACCGCCTGCCAAACAGCGACGGACGTCATAGGGGCGGGGTCCACCTTACGTAATCTGCCGTGTACCTCTGGACCTCCGAATGTACCAGGCAGCATCGACACACGCGACACCTGACATCGACACCTGACATCGACACCTGACATCGACACCTGACATCGACACCTGACATCGACACCTGACATCGACACGCACGTATCGCCGACTGATCCGAAAGAATCACGCCTTACACCTCGCGGCGTTTGCACGCCGGTTTTGCGTCCTTGACCGGCATGGTCTGATGGCGTCCAACCTGTTTTCGCGTTTCGGCACGCCCTCGGACGCCGACGTCGAGCGGGCCGGGCTCACGCTGGACGAGGACAATTTGAACCAGAACTTTCACGACTACGACCTCGACGGGGTCGGCATGGACGACAGCCGGCTGACGGTCGAGCCGCCGAGCCAGCCTCTTGCAGATGTCCCTACCGTCCTGTCGGCAGCGGCAGCGGCACGAAGGGCTGGCCAGGCCGGACGTGGTCCATCGCGGTCGCGGTCGCGTCGCTCGCGACGGTCGCGCTGGGGAGGGCCAGACGACGACGCCGACGACGACGTGCCCGGTTCGCTGCTGGTCGAGCACCAAGGTCCAGGCACGGCCCAGATTCCCCCCCTGCTCAAGGCCGAGCCACTTCGTGCAGACAACGGCGACAGTCACAATGGCCACGACCGGCGTCCGCGACCGTCGCCCATTCCCGGACCATCGACACGCACGAGCCGTGCACAGTGGGAGACCGCCCGAGACCAGCAGCGTCTGTACGACGATGGGCCTCTTCGGACTTCTACGGCTCGACAGTTTGGCACCAAGAGCACGGCGTACGATCGGGCGATGTGGCGATGGGTCAACGTGTCGAACCTGGACAACTTTATCCGCGACGTCTACGACTACTACCGCGACAGCGGTTTCCGGTGCATCATGCTGGCACGTTTCCTGCACCTCGTCAACGTCGCCTTTGTCGCCGTCTTCCTTACCTTTTTGACACAGTGCGTCGACTATGGCAGCGGCCGTGGCAACACGCGTCTCGAGCAGGTACTGGTGCCGCAGTGCACAAAGCACATGTCGTGGACGTGGAACGCCGGTCTCTGGCTGTTTGCCTTTTACTTTGTGTGGAAGACGATGCAGTTCTTTCTCTTTGACGTCCGTCGGCTGCTTCACCTGCGCGACTTTTTCGTGCACCTGCTCGGCATCCCCGAGCACGACATGCAGACGGTGTCGTGGCAGGACGTCGTCGTCAAAATCATGGCCCTGCGCGACCAGAACCCCAAGACGGCCACCAACATGACGCGTCGCCAGCGCGAGTGGATCGGCAGCCAGTCCAAGGAACGCCTCGACGCCCACGACATGGCCAACCGGCTCATGCGCCGCGAAAACTACTTGATTGCCCTCTTCAACAAGGACATTCTCGACCTCCGCGTGCCCCTGCCCTACATTGGACGCGCGCCCCTGCTCACACGCACGCTCGAGTGGACCCTCTGGTTCGCCGTCATTGAGTTTGTCTTTGACGAACGCGGCCAGGTCAGCCAGGACTTTTTGCGTGCCGGGCGTCGTGGCCAACTGAGCAGCAGACTGCGTTCGCGCTTCCTCTTTGCCGGCTTCATGAACCTCTTGCTCGCCCCGTTTGTCGCCTGCTACCTCGTCGTCGTCTACTTTTTGACGTACTACAACGAGTACCAAAAGAACCCGTCCGCCCTGGGCGCACGTGCCTACACGCCGCTCGCCGAATGGACGTTTCGCGAGTTCAACGAGCTCGAGCACCTCTTCCACGAACGCCTCAACATGTCCTGCCCTTTTGCCACCCGCTACCTCGACCAGTTTCCCAAACGCAAGACCGAGCAGGTCGCTCGCACCGTCACCTTTATCGCCGGCGCCCTCTGGACCGTGCTCGCCATTGCCATGCTGCTCGACCCGGACCCGCTCTTCCTTAGCATGGAGGTGACGCGCGGCCACACCGTCCTCTTTTACGTCGGCGTCTTTGCCTCGGTCTGGGCCGCCGCCCGTGGCATGATTACCGAGGACAATAGCGTCTTTGACCCAGAGTACGCGCTGCGCAACGTCATCGAGTACACGCACTACGAGCCCGACCACTGGCGCACGCGTCTGCACAGCGCCGACGTCAAGGCCGAGTTTGCCGAGCTGTACCAGCTCAAAATTCGCATCTTTTTTGACGAGATTCTCAGCATTCTCCTGACACCCCTCATCCTCTTTACCAGCCTGCCACGCTCCAGCGACCAGATTGTCGACTTTTTTCGCGAATTCACCGTCCACGTCGACGGTCTCGGCTACGTCTGCTCTTTTGCCGTCTTTGACTTTCACAAGGGCGTCGGCGCGTCGGCCAAGCCCGATGTTGCCCCTATTTCTGACACACGAGACGCCCACGACGCCCGCGACGACTACTACGCCACCAAGCACGGCAAGATGGCCGCCTCGTACTACAACTTTCTCGACAACTACGTCATCAACCCCAAGACGGGCATCCCAGGTCACAATCCTCCAGGCCGCCACCACCCGCACCACCACCACCACCCGCCGCCGCCCTTTCCCGGCCTCAACTCGCCCACGCTCGGGCCCGACTTGCGTGGCTCCCACCTGCGTCACCGTCCACACGCCCAGCCCATGGCCTCTGTCCTGCTCGACCCGCACCACCAGCCATCGCATCTCGTGGCCTCTCGTGCCCGTCCGGGTCCGGGTCCGAGTCCGGCTGCACGCTTTGCCTCCGGCGAGAGCTTCGTCGCCGATGGTCCATCGCACGCGCCCGGCCATGCCAGCAGCGAGGGGCTGGGGCTGCTCGAGGAGTCGGCGTGGCAGACAGCACCGCCCGCAGGCCTTTCACGCGAAGGTATCGACGCCAACGCCGACGCCGATGCCGATGGACCGGGTGACGCCGACGTCGGCGTGCTCGGGCTCATGTACCAGTTCCAGCAGGCGACACAGAAACACCGCGGAAGCCTCGTCTAGCTTGGTTGTTTTTTGCATTGTCGGGTGTTTTGCATTGTCTGGTGTTTGGCGCTGGGTATCCGCTGTATTTAGTGCGTTGGTCAATACGTTTATCAGCACAATCGTAGACGCTGCTGGGACGCGAGAGGTGTCTTATCGGCCTGCAAGACTCGACAGCCTGCTTGATGATGTCTGCATCTCTAGCATGTAAAGTCATTTGGCCAGTATGGTAGAATAGGGGCTGTTTGCCGCCGTAGCCTGTCGCGCCTGCCGTTCCTCGCCAAAGCGCTGCAGTGCATTGTAAATATACGTAGTCCAGACGCTATATACACTATAAAACCAAATAGGACCTGGTGTGGCTGGGTCTTTCCTCTTTGGGCGCCCACCGAATGTCGAGCCCCAGCGTTCAACTCGGGTTTTTTGTTTCGTTTCTTTTTTTCTCGTTTCTTTTTTTTGTTTCTTTATATTTTTTTTCTTTTTTTCTTTTATTTTTTCTCTTTTTTCCTCTATTTTATTATATTCTTTTTCTCTTCTTTTTTCTCTCATTTTCTCTCTTCTCTTTTCTCCTCTATTTTATTATATTCTCCTTCTCTTCTTTTAAACCAAACCATGCACTGTTTGTGTGTCGTCGCTATTTGGAAGCTACGGTGTGTCGCCCTTGCTGTTTTCGAAATGGTTTATTTTATTTTATTTTGCTATTATTTTGTGCTTTAGAAATGGGTTATTTTGCTTTATTTTGCTACTGTTGTTCTTCCATTAAAACTTTCTTCTCCTTGCTTCTTCATCCTCTCCCATCTCCAACGGTCTTGTACGCCTACTATTTACATTTATTGGCACCCACCGCCGTTGACACTAGCGCCTCGACCGCCTGAGCTCGATTTGGCCCCCTCGACCGTGTTGTGTTGCTTCTGCCAGTCTCCAAACCGCGACGCACCACGACGCCGCGTTTGCTGCTACGCACAACAGGCTCGCAGACCGTACCGCCAACCGGACCCGAAACTCGAACTCGAAATTCGAACTCGAAATTCGGATCTCGAATCTCGAAACCAACGACGCAACCGTGCACTGCGTTGCCGCCCTACCGCGTCGGCCGCGTCCATCGACATTTTTCGACGCTCGACCTCACCGCCGCGTCTCCAAGACTACGCCACGCGTAAATATACGAGCGACACGACGAACCAGCCGACTTGACGCCGGACTGCAACGAACCAGCCGACTTGACGTCGCCACGACCCAGCCGACTGGACGCACCACGACCCAGCCGACTGGACGTCCTACTCCGACACGCGGGGTCCGTGAGCACCAACGCGGCTCAACAGCGGTCACCACCCCGATCGACCTTTTCTTCACTTCTGCTCCTCTGCTCCGCCATGGACTTTGGGGCTGACGCGGCGGCCACGGCGGCTGTCGCCAACGAGTCGGAAGAGACGCTGCTGCCCAAGATCACCAACGCGCTCGACCTCATCTACAACCCCCAATCCTCCAACCAGGCGCGCCAGGAGGCACAGAGCTTCCTCGAGGTCGTCAAGGCGGTCAACCAGTCGCCCAGCATTGGCTTCCGCCTGGCCAGTGCGGCCTCGGCCGCGCCCGTCGTCCGCCACTTTGGCCTATCGATGCTCGAGCACGCCATCAAGCACCGGTGGTCCAGCTTCGCGCCCGACCACATTGCGCTGCTGCGCCGCTGGGTCCTCGACCTGGCGGCGCACACGGACCGTGCGGACGCGCCCTTTTTGCGCAACAAGATTGGCCTGATCTGGGTCGAGGTGGCGAAGCGGTCGTGGGTCGACGACTGGATGGACATGGACCAGCAGCTGCTCGACCTGTGGCAGGCAGGCGGTCCCCCGGGCGGCCCCCCGGGCGGCGACAATGTGTACCGGGAGCTCGTGCTCTTTATCCTCGAGACGCTGTCCGACGAGGTCTTTAATGGCGACGACGGCGTCGTCGCGCTGCGCGAGGGCGTCCTTAGCAAGGCGTGCGTCGACGTCTTCACGCCCTCGGCCATTCTCAATGAGAGCTTCCCCGGCCGCAACAAGACGCCCGACATCCGCGCCGGCGACGACGGCTGGCTGCTGCGCGTCACCGAGCTGCTCGACGCGTGCAACGCGGCCGACGTGCAGGCCAACGACGGCGTCCGCGCGTGTGCCCTGCGTGCCCTCGGCGTCCTCACCGCCCTGCTGCCCTGGTCGATTCCACGCGCCGTGACGGCGTGCCGCTGCGTGCCCACGCTCTTTGCGAGCCTCGCGGCGCCGCACGTGGCCGTGCAGAAGGCGGCGCTCGAGGCGCTCTACGCGCTGTACTCGCGCAACCACTTCAACGAGGAGGAGTTTGTCGAGCTCGTCGTGCCGACCTATGCCAACGAGCAGGTCGACCTGTACCGGCGCTTGTTTGCATGGTGCCGCGTCGACGTTGACGACATGGACGACGACAAGTACCAGTTTGCCAAGAAGTTCTCCGAGATGCTGTCGTGCCTCGGCAACTACCTCGACCGGCGCTTCCACAACCTGCCGCCCGGCACCGACGTCCAGCGCTTTGTCGAGTTTCTGCTAGAGGTCGTGCAGAGCGAGAGCCTCGTCGTGTCGATCCCGGTGCTCGTCACGTGGACGCGCTTCCTCGCGCACCGCAGCATCGGCCCGTTTATTGCCGAGACGCCGCTCGTCGGCCCGCTGCTCGAGGTGTGCAGCGCGCGCCTCATCCGCTACGAGAGCCTGCCCGACGACACGCCCGACACCTCGTACCGCTTCCTGCTCGAGGACACCGACACGATTCCCGAGCGCCACGCCTTTCTCGGCAACTACCGCCGCTACAGCGCCCAGGTCATTGAGGCCGTCGTCCAGCTCAAGCTCGTCGACGCCTTCCGCCACATTTTTGCGCAGACGGAGGCGGTGCTGGTGCACCTGTACGACGCGACCGGCCCCTTTACGGCGGCCGACTACAACAAGACGTCGATGGAGGTGCTGCGCGTCGACGCCTACGCGACCGTCGTCGAGGCGGCGCTCAAGGGCTACATGAAGTGGCGCGCGTCGGCCAAGGTGCAGGGCCGCGCCGGCGTCGCCGACAAGGAGCAGACGCGCACGTCGCTCGAGGCCGAGTTTGCGGCGTGGTGCACGCGCATCTCGGAGCTGACGTTTGAGGACCCGTGCATCCGCAAGCGCATCCTGCAGCTGCTCGTCGCCTTTTCCATCTCGGCGCTCGACCGGCACCCCGCCTTTATGCTCAAGGTGCTCGAGCACATTTTGATGACGTGGCCGACACCCCAGGACGCCCGGTTCCGCGCCTTCAACGAAGCCATCAAGGAGCTGCAGTCGGAGAGCATGGTGGAGCTGCAGCGCCTGGCGACGAAGCAGCCGAACCACCTGATGGCCGTCTACGACCAGCTCGAGACGCGCGTGCAGCAGCTGCTGCTGTCGGGCAGCCTCGACGAGAAGCGCCAGGTGACGTACCAGAGCTTTCTCTTTCTCATCATCCACCGCTGCACGCGCTTCGACGTCGACGAGCGCGTCAAGCGCCTGCGCCCCTTTCTCGCGCCCGTGCAGGAGCAGTGGCGCGACCCTGCGCTCGAGCGCGCGCTCGCCTCCTACGACAGCTTCTGCGCGCTCGTCGGCCTCGACAAGGCGCAGGCGTACCTGGTGCGCCGGCGCGTCGACCAGGTCGCCGACTGGGGCGCCCTCGCGCTCGACGACGAGGGCCTCGCGCTGCAGGCGGACCTCGAGCTGCGCCAGGCCGCGCTGCCGCTGCGCTCGACCAAGGCCTTTTTGCACGCGTCCGTCGAGCGCATCGACCGCCACGGCGCGCCGTTCCGCGCGTCCGTCGTGCTGTGGCAGGACGCCGTCGCCCAGGTGCTCGTGCGCCTGCTGCGCTTCCTCGCACACGGCCACGCGGCGCACAACCAGGCCAGCTGGTCGCTGCTGCCGCCCGACATGCGTCCGGTCGTCGGGCGTCTGCTGACGGACCGTTTCTGGCAGTCGGGCATCTCCGAGGGCAGCAAGGACGACTTTTACGCGCGCGTCCTCGACCGTCGCGCCACCATGGAGGGCCTCGCGTCGTCGATCCGCTCGACGGTGCGCTACGTGCGCGAGACGGCCTACGCCATCCTGTGCAGCCTGAGCCGGTTCAGCGTACAGTTTTACAGCATCGCGGAGCTGCCCGAGCCGCTGTCGCAGGCGCTCTTTGCCAACCTCGCGTTCCTGCCGCCCCACCAAATCATTGGCCTGCTCAACCTCGTGCGTTTCATGGTGGCCAACTGCCCGGTCGAGTGCCGCGCGCACTTTTTGCCCGCCATCATCACGCAGTGCTTCCAGCAGACGTCCGCCAAGCTCGTGCAGGAATGGGGACGCATCGACCAGCTGCAGCAGGTGCAGACCGACGGCGACGAGCTGACCGAGGAGATGAAGGCCGAGAGCATCCTGCGCCAGTTTACCTACTGCGCCGTCGTCATGATGGCCGACTTTCTCGACCCGACACGCAGCAACGCCCTGGCCGGCGACGAGCCGGACGCGCCGCAGCAGACGCAGACACAGACGCCCGACGAGGCCGAGTCGGCGGCGGCGGCGGCGGCGGCGGCAGCGGCGGCGGCCGACAGTGCGTACCCGACGCTGCGCCGCTTCTGCCTCATGAAGACGGACATTGTCGAGCCGCTGCTCGTGTTTTGCAACCACGTGATCCGGTTCCACGACGGCCGCTGCTGCAGTATCGTGCTGCGCGTGCTGCGCACCATTGTCGGCGAGTTTGTCGACCCGGCGACTCCGGCCGACCCGTTTCCGGTGCCCGTCGACACGGCGGCCGCGGTGCGCGAGTATCTGTCGTCCGAGGTGCTCAAGAGCTGTATCCTGTCGCTGCACGAGCCGCACTTTGTCGACCAGCAAAAGGAGCTCGGCATGCTGATTGCCAGTATCCTGGCCCACTACGCCCCGGTCACCGACACGCCACGGACCGTGCTCCTGTCGCTGCCCAACATGCAGGCGGCCGACGTCGACTTTGCCATTGAGCAGATTTGCGCGGCGTCGGAGCACGCACGCCAGCAGCGCGCGCTCGTGCTCGACCTGCTCAAGGACCTAAAGGGCGTCAGCGTGGCCGAGATGGGCAAGCTCAGCAAGACGGCCGGTGTCAAGCGCGAGACGTACCGGGCGGCCAAGAAGAGCAGCCAGCGCAGCAAGATGGCACAGGAGTTTATGACGGCGCCGGCCGCCGACGAGGCCGCGCCGCGGTCCGGTGAGCGGCAACGCACGCCCGATCTTGATGGCGTCGCCGGGCTCTTTCAGCAGCCCGAGTAGCCGTCATTAGTCGAGTGCCGTCATTTGTCGAGTAGCCGTCATTAGTCGAGTAGCAGTCATTTAGTCGAGTAGCAGTCATGTCCGAGTAGCGGCAGTCATTTAGTCAGTCCGAGTAGTGGCAGTTTGCACTTTTTTCCTTTGTCTTTCCTTTGTTTTAGATAAGCGGTCCTCAGGCCTTGCATTCGTGACTACGTACTCGGTATACGTCAATACAGTTTCAGTCCGATGGCATTCGTTTTTGCAAATTGTGCGTAAAAGATGTGCGTAATTAATATGAATTTAGGTATAATTTACTTGACAATTGTCGCCTGCCATTTATATTTAGTGCCTGCCATTTATATTTAGCCTGCCATTTCGCTGACGTGATTTGTTGCTATTTATGGCAGGCTCTAATACGTTCGACGAGAACTTGTACGCGCTGCTGAACGCACTCAACGCACTCGCTGTCTGGCTGGAGATTTATTCTTCCATTTCACGCGCCCCTCCGCCTTGAAACAGCCCGCGGGTGTGATTCGAAACACGCGCCGGCGCCTCAAGACGCGCCGCCATTGGCCCGCCGAGGTGCAAAGCGCGTCCCACCTTGTGCGCGTGCGTGTGTTTGCGCTGCGAGACGGGCGTCTGGCGCTGCGATTGGTCCTTGGTGTGATGCCTTGCATACGTATCTCTTTTCGGAAGGCACGCGACGTCGATCGAGAAAGTGCAGTCGTGAGAGTTTATTTTTTAGGCAGGCGCGACTAAATATTTACGGGCCAGCGCCAGCGCAGTGAATCACGAGCTCCAGTTAGGCCAAGGGGCTACCCCTCGTATCTGCCAAACGCCTCTTCCGATCAAGTACGGCGTCGCAGCGGCGCCGGGGTCAAACGCCGCGGGCTGTCGCAGGCTGTTCCAGAGTCCTCGGTGGCAGGTCTCGTCTGGTCAATGTATATATTTATTTACATTTACATTTTATTTACATTCTTCTAGACCAACTGGAAAGTAGAAAATCAGAGCGTTAAATATAAATATATATTCACCTGACCTCTCCGAAACGCCTCTCGACGATCACGCACCTTGGTCGTTTTCGCGCCGCAACTGTTTCACCGACAAACTGCCAGACCATGTGCCATGTCCACGTGCCAAGTGATGGCGGCTAGCAAGGCCGTAGTTTACGCTTTAGGTTTATTGTCTGTTTCCACTCTAGCGTCACCTGGCGGTTGCTCCTGCCCGTTGCGGTCTCGTCCGTGTGGCCACGCAGCGTCTTTCGTGCTTCGTGCTTTCGTGCTTTCGTGAAAGAAACGACCTGACGCGCTGTTGCGTCGCTGTCGTCCCACTGACGTCTGATGCTTTGTTCAAGGGGTCAGCACACCATTGGCCCAAGCATCTGGACGACGGCGTCGCGCTGATCGGAAACAAACACCTAAAGTTGCAAGCCAGCCGTCCCAACTTCGGCATCGCCTGCACGAAGAAACATCTCATATATTTACAGTAAATATACGACTTGGATCCGCATCGTGGCCAGGAAGGCCCAAGCAGCTGTGCAGCATTATATGTGACTTGTACATTTATCGGCAGCCCCGATTCAAAGGTCCTGGCCGCCGGTTGCTCTTGCCACGACCGGCCATGCCCGGGACCCATCGTCATGATTGCGCTGCACGGACTCGCTGATGGTCGATGTGCTCTGTAATATAAAGGCTCCTATTGTCGTTGTCGTTGCGGCGTGCAGCTCCATCGGTTGCCAGCACCAACGCCCTCGCATTGGCCGGGTCATTTCGCCCATTTCCTACATCTCTTTTAAGAACTATATTCTCCGTAAATATATTCAAATATAGGCAACCTGCGCTCGCGCTGGCGTTTCGTATTCAAAGCCATCAGCTCAGCTTGTGCGCGCTCGTGCCTGTACAAAGTATTTAAATAAATCAAAATAAATATAAAATTTGCGGTGGGACCTGCTGGCTGTGTCACGGGCTCGGGCTCTTTCCGTATTCTGGCCTCAACGTGCCGAGCTGTCTGTCGCTACTTCCGTCCGTGCTGCACGCAGAGGCTATTGATCCGTTTTTGTCTTTTGTCACGATTCTCATACATTACTCCGTACGGCCCTAGTATGCAAAATTAGGCCAGTTATCTGCTCGCGGCCTACTCCGTATAATATTTACATCTTTGGCCATACGACATTGCAGAATGCTACAGCAAGTGCCCGACTCCTGCTCCCCACATCCGCTCAGCCAGTCTCCAGAGCAAACGAAAGGGGCGATGCGCCGAAAAGACCAAGTATACTCAAATGAGTACGGAGTAATTGTATATAGAAATAAAAATAAAAATAAAAATAAATTCAAACTAAATATTACACGGCCTGCAAAACGGAAAGACGTCCAGATGCTCGCTCGTGTCCCCTTCTGGACCGCCCGGGCCAGCCACCCACTGCCAGCACCACGCACCAACGCACTGGACCCTCCTGTCTGCGCCCGGCCCCTCCCAGCCATTTATCGATTTTATATTCCGTAGCTGCCCACCTGGATGCTCCGTAGCCGTGCCACGCCGCCCAAGCGACTCATCAAACAATCTCACATTCCGCTGCAGCGTTCTGTCGCTCTTGCTCTTTTTGTAGTCCCTGCACTTGCACTTGCCCTGCACCTGCCCTGCACGCACCTGCCCTGACTTGCACCTGCCCGCTCTAAATACGCTGCCTCGCACCTCCCTTCCGTCCTCGCCCTGTCCAATCGTCTCCTATTTCTGCCACGTTCGATCCCCGTCACCTTCTGCACACTAAATACAAGCCCCGCGCTGGAGCTGCCTCATCCTTCGCCCACCCAGCCAGCGTCGCCTAGCCTCTAGCTTCCTGTGGCCAGCATCACCTCCTGTCTCCTATTCCCCTCTTCCCGCTCGACTTCGCCCTCCACCTTCTGTCCGCGTCTCGTCTGTCGTCTCGTCTCGTTTCTCGTCTGTCATCTCGTCGTCTCGTCGTCTCGTCGTCTCGTCGTCTCGTCTCGTTTCTCGTCTGTCGTCTCATCTCATCTGCTCGATCCACGTCTGCACCGCCGCCATGTCGCGCGCGCAGGCCCCGAACCCGCAGGGTTCGCGCAAGATCTCGTTCAATGTCAGCGAGCAGTACGACATCCAGGACGTCGTCGGCGAGGGCGCGTACGGCGTCGTGTGCTCGGCGATCCACAAGCCGTCGGGCCAGAAGGTGGCCATCAAGAAGATTACGCCCTTTGACCACTCCATGTTCTGCCTGCGCACGCTGCGCGAGATGAAGCTGCTGCGCTACTTTAACCACGAGAACATCATCTCCATCCTCGACATCCAGAAGCCGCGCAGCTACGAGACGTTCAACGAGGTGTACCTGATCCAGGAGCTCATGGAGACGGACATGCACCGCGTCATCCGCACACAAGACCTGTCCGACGACCACTGCCAGTACTTTATCTACCAGACGCTGCGCGCGCTCAAGGCGATGCACTCGGCCAACGTGCTGCACCGCGACCTCAAGCCGTCCAACCTGCTGCTCAACGCCAACTGCGACCTCAAGGTGTGCGACTTTGGGCTCGCGCGCTCGGCCGCGTCGCAGGAGGACAACTCGGGCTTCATGACCGAGTACGTCGCCACGCGCTGGTACCGCGCGCCCGAGATCATGTTGACGTTCAAGGAGTACACCAAGGCCATTGACGTCTGGTCCGTCGGCTGCATCCTCGCCGAGATGCTCAGCGGCAAGCCCCTCTTTCCGGGCAAGGACTGTACGTCACAATAATCCTAAAAAAATGTCGAGTGCTAACCCCCAGACCACCACCAGCTCACGCTCATCCTGGACGTGCTCGGCACGCCGACGATGGAGGACTACTACGGCATCAAGTCGCGCCGTGCGCGCGAGTACATCCGCTCGCTGCCGTTCAAGAAAAAGGTCCAGTTCCGCACGCTCTTCCCCAAGACGTCGGACCTCGCGCTCGACCTGCTCGAGAAGCTGCTTGCCTTCAACCCCGTCAAGCGCATCACCGTCGAGGACGCCCTCAAGCACCCCTACCTCGAGCCGTACCACGACCCCGACGACGAGCCGACTGCGCCGCCCATTCCCGAGGAGTTTTTCGACTTTGACAAGCACAAGGACAACCTCAGCAAAGAGCAGCTCAAGCAGCTCATCTACCAGGAGATTATGCGGTGATGCGTCGTTGCCTGCGTTGCCCGTTACGACCTCCATTCATACCATACATACCCCGAATCTCAGTGCCATTTCCATCACGTCTCCATGTTTGCATGTTTGCATTTGTCGCGCCGTATCGACTGGCTGGCCAGGCATCAACAATAAATGTCCGTGCGTGCGTGTTGTGTTTTCGTCGATTCGTCGGTCGTCGACTCGTCATGTCTAGTAACTGCGAGCCTTGCCGAATGTGTGCCAAAGTCTATCCAAAAAGTCAAGATCGAGCCCTGCCGAATGTGTGCCAAAGTCTATCCAAAAAGTCAAAATCGAGCCCTGCCGAATGTGTGCCAAAGTCTATCCAAAATAGTCAAAATCGAGCGCCCTGCATGGCCGTAGCTACCGTTCCTCTGCCGGCTCGTGCACGGCTGCCTGATCTTTATGCACGAGCATCGACGGCATACGGTGTGGCAGACGTGCCAGGAAGGCGCCGTAGCGCACGCCCAGCTCGTTGGAAATGTAGTCCAGGCGCCCCTGTGCCCACGCGCGCTGCTCGGGCGTCGCACAGTCCTGGCTGGCGGCGGTCGCGAGCGGCCACGCCAGAAAGAAACCGGCCAGGCTCTTGTGGCCAGAGTTGTCGCCGCACGCAAAGTCGACGCCCGGCGACGGGTACATCGGGTCGTGCAGGACACTGACGACACTGACGGCGGTGTCGGTGCAGCTGCCGTGGGCGTCGTTTTCGTGGCTGGGCGGGCTCGCTGCGGACCAGGGCGGCGACGGTTCGTCGGCGGGCGGCGATACGCCAGCAGGCCACGTGGTCGGGTGTGCGTGGTGGGCGGGCGACGGCGGCTGGTCGCCCGGGGGCGTGGGCGGGTGGTGCGACCGTGGCGATGGTGCGTCGAGGGCGGGCGATGTTGGTACCGATTCTGAGGCCGATACCGATTCTGACCGTGCCCAGGTCCAGCCGTCGCGGGCGCCGGTCACATGGTCGTCGCGTTTGTGGTAGCCAAAGTGAAAGGGCACAGAGGCGAGGATACCGGCGATCATGGCGCGTGCAGTCTGCATGGCGACGGCGTACTCGGCAGTCGTGTGGTAGTCGGCCGGGTACGCGCCCCAGGCAGCACAGCGCGTGCTCATGGACGCGAGGAAGAGGCGCGTGCAGCGGGTACTGTTCCAGAGTCCGGCAATGTAAATGTCCGGGTACACGTCGACGCGGCCGGGAAAGACCCGGGCGCGTGCATAGTCGCCGTGGACGGGTGCCGACTGCCAGGCCACGGGGTAGTACTGCCAGCCGGGCACTGGCCTCGCCATCCAGGCGGCACACGCGCGGTCGAGCTCGTACACGCGCTGGGCCAGGCGCAGAACTTGGCGCGAGGCGTCGGGTGTCTTGCGGGCGAGGAGCGGCGCGAGTCGGGTGAGCGTGGCGTCGACGTCGGCGTTGAGCGCGGCGGCGTCGATAAAGAGGCGCTGGCACTGGGCGGCGGTCGTGTCGAGGGCGACGTTGCCGAACCACCACTCGGTCGCCATGTCGGGCGCGCGGTTCGTCACAAAACTGTGGATAATCATTTGCGAGCGCACAAAGATAAAGAGCGAGCGGCCGGCGCGTGTCAGGCGCTGCTTGTACGAGCGCTCCTTGACAATGGTGACGGCGCCCTCGGCGTGCGAGCCCCAGGCAAAGAGGCCGAGCTGCTTGGTCGTGATCGTCTCAAACGTGCTGAGCAGCAGGACGGCCGCGAGCGTGGCATCGTGTGTCTTGAGCGCCGGGCTGTGCAGCGCGACCTGTGTCGCCGCGAGCGCGCGCGTGTACGCCGCCAGCGCCTCGTCGGCAAAGTTGTAGCCAATGGACGTGACGCGCGTGCTAATGGACGCGAGCGCACACGCCCGGAACGCGTACAGCAGTGCCAGCATCGGCTCGTTGCCCTGCGCCGGTGGTGGCGGTGCGCCTCGTGCAAGGGCCGGTGGCGGTCCTGCGCCCAGCGGCGGCAGGCTCAGGTGGTACGTGCGCGAGACGTCGCGCATCAGCGGCGCCAGAAAGTCCATGTAGCCGCCAATCGAGCCGGCGCTCGAGGGGACAAGGACGTAGTTGGCGAAGAAGTGGCAAAAGGCCATTTCCTCGGGCGACTGGGCCAGGACCGGGCCGATAGTGTCGACGTGGTTGAGGTAGTAGTCTCGGTACCGTCTGACAAGGGCGTCGTCGTCGTCGGTGTCGTCGACAGGCTGGCCAGGCCCGCTCGAAAACGCGTCGGACGGGGGCAGCGAACGGCGGATGGGCTGCTGGCGTTCGGGAAAGCTGACGGTGTGTCCGTGTACCACAAACTCGGTGGCTAGCTGTGGCGACGGCAGAGAGTGTCGCTGCAACGGCGGTTGGTGCTGGTTCTGGTTGTGGTGCTGGTTGTGCTGTGCATTTTGCCGGGCATGGGCCGTCCGTACCCTGGCCTTTTTCAACCGTGCATCGTGTGCGTTTCTGTTGGACGTCCTCTGGTTGGCCGTGCTTCCGCGGCGTCTGCCCGTCATGGGCGGTACTGGCACTGGCACTGGCACTGGCACTGGCACTGGCACTGGCACGGCTGTGCTTGTGCTTGCCCATGGAGCACGAGCCGTGGTGGTGGGCGAGACTTGGTCGGTGCTGTCTGGTGGCGACACGGGCGCCGGTGCCAGCCTAGGCAGCAACGCGAGCGACGAAGGCGACGCGGAACCGTCCAAAGGCGACGAGCCGGCCGCTGCTGCTGCCGATGCTGACGCTGCCGAGGACGGCCCGGCAGCCGAGCTGGACGACGACGAGCCGAGCCGTTTCCTGGCAATTGTCCGTGCGCGTTTCTCGGCCGCGCTCATGCCCGTCTCGTGCCGGAATATGAGATCCAGCTGGCTCTTGTAGCCAGGGCACGTGCGGCCCGTGCGCGTACACTGGTTGCACGCCGGCTTGCCTTCGTCGCACTGGGGTCGAGGTTAGCACGAAAGTTCATCCAAAGACCGTTCGTCTCGTCTCACCTTGATGCGCCGCGTCTTGCACGTCTGGCAGCCGGTCGACGGCTTTCCAGTGTAGACCATTGTGGCAGCGGTGCGTGCGGTGTTGTACGGTCGATGTCAGGGATGCCGATGGCGGGACACGATCGGTCGATGGATGACCAATGTCGATGGATGAAGGATGTGTACAGTGCCGCACAGGTTCGTGGTGACACTCGACGGATGTGGCAGTGAGGCGTGCGAGCGTGACAGTGCGAGGACAGTCTTGATGGTCCTGTGGTCTGGAGAGGGAGAATGCCGTCGGCGTGGCTGGTTTGGAGCCTTTGGAGCCTTTGGAGCCTGAGCCTGAGCCTGAGCCTTGAGCTTGCCGGTCAGAAAAGGAGGCACCAAAAGGGGCGTCAGCCAAGAGGCTTGGTTGGCGGTAGTGTTTGTGTTGGAGGCAGGTGCGACGGTGGTGCTGGTGGTACTGCGGGCCGGAAGGACCCGATCGCCTGGGTCAGCGCTGCGTCCCGATCAAGAAGGCGGGGCACCGGTCGTACTTGTGTGCAAGACCAACGTGCCGAGCGGAAATTCGGGCCACAAAGCGCTGTGGCTAGGCGAGCTGAAACTGAGCTGCACTGGGCAGGCAGCACTGGAGCGGTCGAGACCAGCCACGGCGTCTGGCGGTCGTGGTAGCACAAGAGACCAGGTGCAGCCCGGTACTCGACACTCGACACTCGACACTCGGACTCGACAGTTCAACAGATCAACAGTCCAACGCGATGAACAGATAACTTGAACACTGAACACATGCGCGTACGGAGTCAGTAATCAGTCGAGCAAGGGGCGCCAAGGCTGACACGGCAGCGCGGAACCAGCCCGATACTGTACTTTCACACGCGGCGGGCGAAGAGGGCCGAGTCGGGCTATCGCGTGTAAAGGAGCCGCAATGGTTGGTCGTCCATGGGTGTCCAGAACCCGAACCTCCGACACGCGTCTGACGTCGACGGCGTTCGGTGCAAAAAGTGGGTCCGTAATTAGCGCTGCCGAGAGTGGGGCCTCACCTCTTTAACTTTCATTATCTTTTATTACATATCTTTCATTACAGTCTTTCATTACAGTCTTTCATGGTTTACATGTCTTTCATGTGTTTACATGTCTTGAACGGACTGAAAAACGTAGTATAAACGAAACGAAACGATACAGCAGACTCGACCACAAGACACACCCCTCACCTAGACATTGACCTTTTGCTGCAGGCTGGCCATCCACTGGGCAAAGCTCATGCTATGGTCGGCACGGTCTTCAACGAGCAGCGACTGGGCCCACAGTTTGAGTCCCGGGTCGCCGTCCTCGCGCACAATGTACGTGTGCGGCACGGTGATGCTGCCGACGCCACGGCTCTTGTAGTCGCGGCTCTTTTGCAGGACGGCACGGACGCGCTCGCTAAAGTCATTGTCCAGCTCGGGCAGGCTGCCCTTGCCGACCTGGACGCGCGCGCGCTCCTCGACGCCAAAGACGTCGAGGAGCAGCTGCGGCACGGCGTCGCGACCGACCCACAAAAACTGCGTCTGGCCGTCGTCGAGCAGGTAGAGGCCGTACGATTCGAACCGCTCCGACGCCAGGTTCATTGGCGGCGGCAGCACAATCTGGCTCGTCTCGGGGTCCGGCAGGCCGGCGGCGTCGGGCATGCTGTGCAGGGCGTAGAGGCGCGGGTAAATGTACTGCATCATCAGCGGCACCGGCAGCGTCGACAGCAGGTTCAGGGCGGCCGACCGCAGGTCCGTCGGGATCTGCGACGACTTGCGCAGCCCCAGGTTCTTGATGAGGCCCAGGAAGAGCGACGGCAGGCCACGCAGGTTCGCCGGGAACTGGAGGCCGCCGCCGACGCTGCCGCCGGCCAGTTCCTTGCGGAACGTCTGCAGCAGCTCCGTCAGCTTGTTCTGGAGGCTGTCGCGCGCCGCGTCCAGCCCGCCGTCCAACGCCTTCTCGACCGCCTTGTGGCTGTAGTAGGCCGTAATGGCCTGCTGGTCCGCCGACCCGTACACCTCGGCCAGGCTCGTCGTCGTCGGCAGCGCCAGCGTCAGCACACGGATGCGCCGCTCGCCGTTGCACGTCGTGTGCAGCACGGCCGTCTGCAGACAGACGACACTCTTCTGCAGCGTCTCGTCAATCGACACCTCAATCACGTACGCCTGGTCGCGCGGAAACGACGGAAACGCACACAGGTCCGAGCTGCGGTTGAAAAAGTTGCCATAGAAAGAACTCATGCGCAGACCCGTCGTCGCACGCACGCGCAGGACCGCCTCCAGGCCGACCTCGGCCGACAAAAAGTCGCTAAACTCCGAGGCAAACTTGATGGCGTCCTCGGGCCGGCCCGCGTTCCAACCGGGGTAGAACCAGGTCTGGCCGCCGGTGAAGCGCGGCAGGTTGCTGAGCGAGGCGACGTCCTGGTACTGCGACGAGAAGAGGAACATGTCGACCGACACCTGGTTCTTGGAGCACTCGACCGCGAAGCTCTTGTAGAAGCTGTTGGCCGTCTGCAGCAGCGCGCCCTCCTTGGACGTGCCCAGCGCCTTCTTGTCCTCGCGCATCTCCAGCTTGCCCGTGCCCAGGTTGGGCAGCGACGCCGTCAGCACCACCATCTTGCCGCCGAGCGGCGAAATCAGCTTGTGGCCCGCCTTGAGCGCGCTGCCCATGCACGACCCGTTGCTCTGGTTGTTGGCAAACATGCTCGGCAGCTTTGTCAGGAAAAGCTCGACGCTCTGGCGCGCATTGACGAGCGTCACCAGCAGGTCCTGCGGCACCGGCAAAAAGGGCTCGTCCAGGTCGCTCACCACGAGCATCGTCGTCTCGCCCGCGCCGCTCTCCTCGGTTTCAGTTTCAGTTTCAGTCCCGTCTTCGGCCGCCTTGGCCGGCTTCGTGTCGCGCGGCACGGCAAAGTAGTGCAGCGACGCGTCGACGGCGATGAAGCCGACGCGCGTGCGGCCGTCGGCATTGGGTATCCGGTTCAGGCTGTCGAGGATGGTGCGCGCGCTGGTCGCCAGCAGGCCCGACGACACGGCGTTGTAGCTCACGTCAAAGAGAAAGAGGTAGACGAGCGGCTGCGGCGGGCGCA
This sequence comes from Ophiostoma populinum, assembly GCA_029298855.1. Classification (NCBI taxonomy): domain Eukaryota; kingdom Fungi; phylum Ascomycota; class Sordariomycetes; order Ophiostomatales; family Ophiostomataceae; genus Ophiostoma; species Ophiostoma populinum. The sequence goes on along the minus strand of JANSLU010000020.1, from coordinate 631,475 downwards.
CCATGTACTCCTGCGGCGCGACAAACTCGACGACGGCGTGGTTGAGCTCGTGGCGCTGCCAGCGGTCGACGCTCTTCTGCGACGCCGCGTCCCAGTCAAAGGCCTGCGGCACGTCGTTGCTCAGGTTGCACATGTTGCAGCGCCAGCGGTGGCCGTGGTCGATGAACGTGACGTACGGGTTGATGTACGACCGGCATCGCCGGCACCGTGCAATCACCTGGTCCTGCACGACCGGGACCTGGTCGTCAATGTCGTGCAGCGACGCGTACGGCTGGACCACGAGTGAAAAGGGCAGCTTCGACTTTTTGAGCAGCGAGTGGTTCGTCGGCACCGCGTTGATCGTCGACCGCACGTACTTGGGCGGGCAGTTGGCATCCGGCGACGGCGTGACGCTCATCTGTTTGTTAGCCTTTGCTTTTCGAGCATTTTCCATTTTGGACTCACGTTCTCGGGGAGGATGATGGGTGGTGGGGGCAGGTCGAGCTCCGACACGTTAAAGGGCTGGGCCAGGAGGTCCGTCGGGTACAGCTGGTTCAGAGGCCCGGCGCGCCCCGGAGCACCGGGCTGCTGGCCCGGCTGGCCCGGCTGGCCCTGCATCGACTGCATCGGCTGCATCGGCTGCATCGGGGGCTGGCCGGCGCTCTGGAAGCCCATGTTGGCGACACCGGCCGTCAGTGCATCGACGCCACCGGTCGCGGCCGCCGGCTGGCCGTACTCGGGGTACTGGTAGCCGCCAGGGGCTGCGTTCACGGGGATACCCGGCTGCTGCTGCGGGACGCCATACTGCGGGTCCGCGGCGCCCGTGTAGCCGCCGTACGCAGGGACGCCGGCAACGGGCGCGGCGCCATAGGGGCCAGGGGGGGGTGCCACGCCGCCCAGGCCAGGGGCCACGTTGGCGCCCGTGCCGACGTTGAACGCATCGGCCGCGTACGTTCTCTTCTTCTTCTTGCCGTGCTCGGCCGGCTGGGCACCGGCAGGAGGGGGGGGCGGCGTCTGGCCGTCGCCGGGCTGCTGCTGCTGCTGGTTGGGGTCGGCGTAGCCCTGGGCGCCGTAGGGGGCGCCGTACGGCTGGCCATAGGGGGCAGACATGGCGGGGAGGTGGGTGAGGTGGCGATCCGGTGTGGTCGGTTGTCCGGAGAGACTGGATCGATGAATCCAGAGGCTGGCGATGCTCGAGTGGCTGTCGTGACGATGAAGCAGCACCAGGGGATGAGGGGTACGAGCGAGAGCTCTAGGCAGCTGCAATCGTCTGTCCTGTCGAAAAGTGTCCTTTCGATGCGGGTGGAGGTGATTGAAAGAAACTGAGAACCTCTGCCTGGCGTCGTCGATGTGGTCCGGATGACGAGGTCGGGGAGAAAGGAGAACACCGCCACCGTCTGTCAATCCACCAAACCACCTGTCCTCTCGGGTGGCTCGTGCTCCACCCAGCAGGAGCTTGGTGCCCCACGTCGTGACCGGTCACGTGGCGATAAGACGCCTTAGCCACAGCGCCACAGGCGATAATCCACAGGGGGGTGCATGCTTTGGCAGATGGCACATACTCCGTATACTCCGTAAACTGCCAGAGAATCATCGACCATGCACTGCGCATATATGTCAAGTTCATTTTCAAATCAAATCAAAATCAAATAATTAGTTTATTTGTTGCTCGTTTTCTGGTGCGAAACGGGCAAATGCAGGCAAAAGGTAAAAGGCAAAAGGCAAAAATAGCACGCTTACGCCAGACTATTTCTAGCGCAAATAGCAGCGCCAGCCCTGACTGTCAAACCCACTATGGCGCTAGGCTAGCCTGTAAATATACAATGTCGCTACGGCGTAAAACGTAAAGTCCGGCATGTGAGATGGTCCTCCGACCGATTCATGCCAGTTTTGCCAGTTTGTAAATAAATTTGTTGTGCGTCGTCTTGGCTACGTTCAGCTCGTGCCACTGCATATGACAAGCCTGTGACGCGGTGCTCCTGGCCTGTTCATCTGATTTCTTGCTCTTGTGCTTGCCCTTGCACTGTCTTTTCTTTTTCAGTCTTCTTCTCGACCCCTGGTTTCGCTATTTCATCACCACGCTGCCCTGCTCTCGACTTTTCCTGCTGAACCAGCCCTGATTTCGGCCGACCTTCTTCGACTTGTCCTTCCGCCGCGCGCCCAGCTCGACCACTTGCATTAACTCCGTACACCTTGCCGCACTGCTCGACCCCTCACAATCAACACATTCGTTCAACAGCCACCATGTCTCTTATCGGGTACGTCTCGTTCGAGTCCGGCCGATGACATCGCTGCATGGACGATCGCTGCATCGTGCAGCCGCGACAGGACATACTCTCTACTCTCTACTCTACTCTCTACTCTCTACTCTGACGAAGACTGCTAACCCGCGCAGCCAGCTTGTCCCGCTCATTGTCCTCGTTGTCGTGCTTGGCGGCGTGGGCTTTGTCGGCTACCAGATCTACCTCAGCGTGGTCAAGATCCAGGAGCAGGCGAGCAAGAACACGGGCAACCGCAGCTTCTCCTTTACCAAGGAGGGCGTGCGCGTCAATGTCAAGGAAGTCAAGAACGAAAACTACGTCGACGCGACGCAAAAGGTGCTGGTCGACGTCTGGAACCGGCAGGCCAACAAGGTCGACGGGCGCAAGAGGTGAGTTTGCGTGGTTTCTTGGGCGGCTTGGACATGTGCTAACGTTTGCAGCAAGTAAGAATCATGACGCTCAGCAGCACATTTGCACATCACAGCCAGCGACATTCCGCATCAGATTTCGACAAGCGACAGCAGGACGGAGAGCTGTCTGCGAATCTACCATGTACCAATTGATGAGCACATTATGATTTCACAAGCTGCTGGTTGGTGCTGGACAGCTGGCATGTCCCAGACACGTGCGAGGTGAAGTGTGCTCATGCTGACGTATGCTCGCTTGACGTATACGCCAGATGACAAATGTATGCAAGAAAAGTACAGGAGAAAGGGCAAGGCAAGAGAAAAGAAAAAGAGAAAAAAACAGTCTTGCTGTGACGTGTGTATAAACGAAGCAGTGCCAACGCCGTCGAATCAATGAAATTCAAAACGAATCAAACAAACGAGCGCTACCGTCGCGACCCAATCACCCACAGCTCGACGCCGAGCACGCCAAACTTTTCGCCGTCGTCGCTGAGCGGCTGGTTGCCAAAGGTGAGGCACGTCGCGCTGATGCCCTTGTCGAGGCTGTCGTTGAGCCACAGGCCGTAGTGGCCGTCGCCGCCGCCGACGCTGAGACTGTGTGGCTCGCAGTAGATAAAGTACTCGTTGACGCCGCTGTAGGGGAACGCACTGAACCGGATGGACGGGCTCGGTGGCGGCAGGGGGGCGAGCGAGGCACGTGTGGCGGCCGGGAGGCCAGGGACGAGCACAGTGTCGTGTGGTGGTGGTGGTGGTGCTGTTTCTGGTGGTGTTTCTGGCGATGCTTGTGGTGGTACTGGTTGAGCTGGCGCGATTACGGCGGCGCGCCACAAGAAACACTCGCCGGTGCCAAAGTAGTGTGCTGACGGGTGCGGGTACTCGGTCAGGTACGCGCCAAAGACGCCACCGTCGGCATCTTTGACGACGAGCACAAAGCCGATCCGGTGCTCGTCGTAGCGCGCGGCCTTTTCGTAGAGCGTGGCGAGGCTGGCACCGTCCTGGTCGAGGCTGTATGCGAGACGCCACGTCTCCTCGATGCGCAGGCGCTCGGGCACCATGATCCGAATCTCCTCGGCGACGGCGGGCGTCAGCAGGCGTGCCGAGGTCGGTGTGTCGGCGGCGAAGCCCGTGAGCACGAGCGGCTCGAGCGGTGGCGGGCGCAGCAGCAGCGGCGACGGCTGGCGGGTAATGGTGGGCGGTGTGTACACGCCGTCGATGCCATTGTTGTGGTTGTAGTTGTGAAAATGCGTCGACGCGTGGCCGTCGTGGTCGTACGACTGTGTCGGGAACGAGCCGCTGGGCTCAGACGACAGCCGCCGCATGATACCGCCAAACGCGCTGTAGAGCGAGTTGGTGAAGCCGCCGGCATTGTTGGTGCCAGCGTACGCCGCGTCGTTTTGATGGCCGTGGGCGTTGCCGCCACCGTAGGAGCTCATAGCGGAAGGCAATGGTCGTCGGTCGATGGTCGATGGTGTCGGGTGTCGTGTGTCGATGGCTCTGTTGACCCCGAGCGCAAAAGTTTGTGAGTGACAGATGTAGGAGCGTCTAGGTGCACGGCATGCTGGTCTGTGGTCGATTGATTGGCAAAGTCGTGTCGGGCGGGTGGTCCGATGTGGTCCCGAGGACAGTTGTTGCTACGGAGTGCATGCCAAGCTAGCGGTTGTGGCCCTGCCCTATCGGGCTGCTACAGCAGTGACGTAGTGCTGTAACAGTAGGTAGCTATTTACAGTGGCTGTATTCTATATTTACAGTGTACAGTGCTGTATGTAAAATAGCTTTACTGGAACAAAATGTAATACTTCAATTATTTACTTGTCGCGCCATAAACTCATTGATACCGCTGAGGATACCTTGGGGACTGGGCTGCGCGGCACACACGTCGGGCTCGACGCCAAACGTGTCGACAAGGTACGCACGCGTCGTCGGCCCGATCGTGGCAATGTAGACCTTGTCGGGACGCGACGCGGCGTCGGCGGGCGGCACGTGCTGGCCAGTCTTTGTCGCCGTCCATCCGAGCTCGCGCAGCATACTGTCGCAGCCCGTCGGCGAAAAGACGACGGCCCAGCGGATGGGCCGGTCGCGTGTGGCGGCCAGTGCGTGCCGAAAGTCGTCGCCAAACGACGCCATCTCGCCCGTGCCGTAGACGACGACCTCGTCGACGGGCACGACGGCACGTGGCGAGCCGTCGCGCGCACGTCCGCTCGCCATTACCTTGGGGATAATGTCGCGGCGCTTGTCGCCGACGAGAAAGAGCAGCGGCCGCGTGCGTGGCGCGTAGTGGTCCTGCATGTAGTACGCCAGGTCCTCGCCGTTGCCCGTGTGGTCGCCCGATACCTGCAGCGGCGGCGACTGGTGCACGGCCCGCAGCGCTCGCGTCGTCGCCGGCCCGACGCTGTACACGGGCACGGCCAGGTCCGGCCACGACGCGCCCTGCACCGGCCGCTCTGCGTCGACGACCTGGGCAAACGCCTCGACGGCGCGCTGCGACGTAAAGACCATGCCCTCGTACGCCTGGCCGTCGGCAATCTGCCGGTCCTCGAGCAGGGCCCGGACCTTGCTCACGCCCTCCGTGTCCAGACGGTGCTCGAGGACCGGCACAAAGACCGGGGCAAATGCAGCCGGTCCAGCGCGCGTGGGGGTCGTCGTCGTCGCAAACAGTTCCTCGTACGCGTCGGCCGGCTGCGACGCCGTCTTGAGCAGGAAGACGGGCACGCTCGGCGGTGGCGGTGGTGGTGGCGTGGCAGTGGCCATTGTGTCGTGGTCAATCCGTCGCATCTGCTCTGTAGTGGGCCTGGCGCTTATAGTGGACCGATGCCCTCTGGCTGACAAATAGTGGGCCACCACAGCATCATGAATACCACGAGGCCTCGCGCTTACATGTGAACCTAAACTATGAATCACGCGTGCGGCTAGTCTCGCGGTCGCCAGACTCTCCAGACTCACATTCACAGCGTCGCCGCCAATCTCGTCGGTCCTCCTGCGCGCGTGCCTCCGTTCGAGACCATCACCCGACTTGCACTCACCAGACTTGCCCTGCACGACCAAAGTACGACGCTCGCACGGCCATCACAATCGACAGCAAATCAACAAAATCGACAACATGTCCGACGCAGACAAGCCTCCAGCGGCCAGCGACCAGGTGCCCAAGGGCATTCCCAAAGGCGTCGTCCTCGGCAAGGACGGCAAGCCGTGAGTTTTCTGCTTTTCTTTTCTGCTTTTCTTTCTGCTTTTCTTTCTGCTTTTCTTTTCTGCTTTTCTTTTCTTTCTTCTCTTCTGACAGACAGCTGCCGCTCGTGCACGTCGTTTGCGTCGTGGGCCAACAACACAAAGTCGGCGCTCAAGGCCGGCTTCGGTGTCGGCGTCGCGGCCGGCGCGGCAGCTGCGGCGTCGGTCGTGCCTGCCACGCCCCCCAGCGACTGCCCCGCCGACGTCGAGACGCTCGGCCGTGGCACATGGACGCTGCTGCACTCCATCGCCGCGCAGTACCCCGCGCAGCCGTCGACGGTGCAGCAGGCCGACGTGCGCGCGTTTGTCGGCTCGCTGTCGCGCCTCTACCCGTGCTGGGTCTGCGCCGAGGACTTTCAGGTGTTCCTGGCCAAGTCGCCCGTGCGCGCCGCGTCGCGCGACGAACTCGGCCGCTGGATGTGCGCCGCGCACAACGAGGTCAACGAGAAGCTCGGCAAGCCCGTCTTTGACTGCAACCTGTGGGAGGAGCGCTGGCGCACCGGCTGGAAGGACGGCCGCTGCGACTAACTGAACAGGCCCCAAAACGGAAGGCGCAGTGACGGCGCAAGGTGACGGCGCCAAGGTGTACGATTACGAGATGTACATTATGTAACCAAGTCATCACTCTGCAGAAAATAGCAAAAAATAGCAGAAATAGCAGAAACAGCAAAATACAATACCACGCTCCTGCAGAAATGCATGTTCTGCGTAGCATCGTGCTAGCCTGGTTGGATGCGTGATCATGAACTTTTGAGATGCTTGCAGATGCTTTGCAAGTTTAGAAGGAGCGCTCACAAAGTTTAGAAGGAGGAAAACCAAACGACAGACCCGAATACGGAAGGAACAAATGCGCCGTACGTCTGCCGCTCTCGGTGTCGGGTGGACTGATGCACGTCTGGCCTGGTCCAGGCCCACAGTGGTCGCTCGCACCACACACAGGCCACCGTGCAATGTATCGGCCTCGACCGTTGTTCTTCTAGTCCGAGTACGTCACTCGGAGCCCTCGCCGCCACGCCCAAAAGCGGGCCAGTCTCGCTGCTCGCGTGTCGCGCTTTCTCGTGGGAGCTCGACGTGGGAGCTCTTTTTATACATTTTGTTGTACATTACGAGCGTCGTGCTTGCCGTTTCGGTCAATCGCCTGCGGTGCCTCCATGTCGCCCCTGCCTGTACCGGTAGCCCCGGCAGGCGCCATGAGTTAGTCCCATGAACGTCAGTCCACTTTGCTCATGATGCAGAGGAACCGGACCAGCAGACGGACATACGCAACGTCCGCCGCCAGCGTGTGCTGCCGCGCCTGGCCGTTCGAGACTGCGACTGCGACTGCTCCTGCTATCGGGGGCATACGGAGTAGATCGGGCGAGGCTACGCATCCTACAGACCAAAACGAGAATGATAAATGGAGCTGTCTTAGTTACCGCATCGGGACGTGGCGTGGAACGTGGGATGCGCTTGCCAACGTCATACAAAAGGCCGGTCGCCCATACCTTTTCGGTCCGACGTCCTTTTGACCTTCCACCCAGCTTGTTTACTGATTACCCCTCTTCCCCCTATTCAGTTCTCCTCCTTCATCCATCATCACGACATTACGACCATCACGACCATTGACTAACACTGTCCATCCATCACACACTGCACGACAACACTGCACAGCTCCAGGTCCATCCATCACCCACCATGTCGACTGAAGACATTCGCACTGGCGCGCTGCACAAGCCGGTCGACGTGGCCGAGTACTTGTTTACGCGGCTGCGCCAGATTGGCGTCCGCTCGGTGCATGGCGTGCCTGGCGACTACAACCTCGTTGCCCTCGACTACATCCCCACGCTCGGCCTCGACTGGGTCGGCAGCGTCAACGAGCTCAATGCGGCGTATGCGGCGGACGGGTATGCCCGGGTCAAGGGCATCGGCGCCGTCGTGACGACCTTTGGCGTCGGCGAGCTGTCGGCCCTCAACGGCATTGCGGGCGCCTACGCCGAGCACGTCCCCGTCGTGCACATTGTCGGGTGCCCGTCGACCATTTCGCAGCGCAACGGCATGCTGCTGCACCACACGCTCGGCAACGGCGACTTTAACGTCTTTTCCAACATGAGCAAGGAGATTGCGTGCTACGTCGCGCGCCTCAACAACCCCGCCGACATTGCGGCGCAGATTGACCACACGCTGCGCGAGTGCTGGATCCGCAGCCGCCCCGTGTACGTCATGCTGCCGACGGACATGGTGCAGAAAAAGGTCGAGGGCGCGCGCCTCGAGACGCCCATTGACCTGGAGGAGCCGCAGAACGAGGCGGAGCGCGAGGACTATGTCGTCGACGTTGTGCTCAAGTACCTGCACGCCGCCAAGGACCCCGTGCTGCTGGTCGACGCGTGCGCCGTGCGCCACCGGGCGCTCGACGAGGTGCACGCGCTGATTGAAAAGACCAAGATGCCCGTCTTTGTGACGCCCATGGGCAAGAGCGCGGTCAACGAGGAGCACGAGACGTACGGCGGCGTCTACGCGGGCGCCAGCTCGGACCCCGACGTCATTGCGCGCGTCGAGGGCTCCGACCTGATCCTGTCGATTGGCTCGCTCAAGAGCGACTTCAACACGTCGGGCTTCTCGTACCGCACGTCGCAGCTGACGACGATTGACTTTCACAGCTACAGCACCGTCGTGCGCTACTCCGAGTACCCCAACGTCACGATGCGCGGCGTGCTGCGCAAGGTCGTCGAGCGCGTCGACGTGGCACGCCTCCACGTCCAGCCGATTGCGCACAAGCAGGTCGCCGAGGCGGCGCCGCACCCGTCGGGCGCCATTACGCAGTCCTGGTTCTGGCCGCGCATCAGCAAGTTCCTCCGGCCCGGCGACGTCATTGTCACCGAGACGGGCACCGCCAACTTTGGCATCTGGGAGACGCGTTTCCCGCGCGACGCGACCGCGCTCAGCCAGGTGCTCTGGGGCAGCATCGGCTGGTCCGTTGGTGCCGCACAGGGCGCCGCGCTGGCCGTGCGTGACGCGCAGCAGGACCGGCGCACCATTCTCTTTGTCGGCGACGGCTCCTTCCAGCTGACGGCGCAGGAGGTCAGCACGATGATCCGGCGCGGCCTCACGCCCATCATCTTTCTCATTTGCAACGAGGGCTTTACCATTGAGCGTTTCATCCACGGCATGGACGCCGAGTACAATGACATTGCCGAGTGGAAGTACAAGGACCTCGTCACCGTCTTTGGCGGGCACGAGGCGCACACGGCCAAGTACGAGGTCAAGACTGTCGACGAGCTGAACGCGCTGCTCGCCGACAAGGACTTTGCCGCCGCGCAGAAGCTGCAGTTTGTCGAGCTGCGTATGCCCAAGGAGGACGCCCCCAAAGCCCTCGTCATGACCGCCGAGGCCAGCGCCAAGACCAATTCCAAGACGGAGTAGCCGAATGATTTGATTTAATTAGAAATATAGTGTTTTCAGAAGACTAATTGCACTACTCGAGTCGTGCCAGTATTTTAAGACTAATTGCACTGTAGACTTGCTTAGTCAGCAGGCTGTTTACCACATCACGGCCATTCCTCCACTTCTCCTCTTCTTGCTGTCTTCATCGCCATCGCCGCCCGGCACACGTTGCACGCTGCATCCGATCATCTGTCGGCGGCTGTTTCGATTCGCTTTGCTTCGTTCGCTTTTCTTTGATTGCTTTGCTTCGATTCGATTCGCTTCGCTCCGTTCGCTCGCTCGCTCGCTTTTCGACTGCATTTGATCCACGTCCCTCGCTACTGACATTTTCCATTCTCGACGATCGATATTATCGACGATCGATTGATGCACGCGCCACGATACCGTGTCTCGATGCCGACGGTGTGCCATTGACCGACACCGAGAGACGACCGACGACCAACGACCGAGACGCTGATGGCGGACGACGAGGACGCCGGCGACGGCCGGTCCGAGGCGTTTTGGAAGAGTGTTGTGGCGACGGTGCACCAGCCCTTTTCGAGCCAGGAGGAGCTGGACGACGCGCTGCGCGGGTGGCTGGAGCTGGTATCGAGCGGGCGCGACGACTACCTGTACGACGAAAACGATCTGGCGCGGTGCTCGCGGTGCCTGCTGGACAGCCCGCTGTGCTCTGGCGCGGAGCTTCGGGCGTACGTGGGCACGCAGATTGTGCACAGCCTGCTGCAGGAGGACGAGCTGCGGCCGCTGCACGCGATTGCCAACTACCTGCTGCTGTCGGGCCGCTGCGACGAGGCCGTCTTTGGCCAAATGATTGAGGCCGGCTGTTTCGGGCGGCTGGTGGAACTGCTGACGACGTGCCGCGACGCGGACCGGCGCCTGCACCGGCTGCTGCTGGAGCTCATGTACGAGATGGCGCGCATGGAGAGCGTGCGGGCCGACGACCTGCTGCACGTCGACGACGCCTTTGTCCGGTACCTGCTCGGCCTGGTCGAGGAGGTGTCGGACGACCTGGACGACCCGTACCACTTTCCCGTCATCCGTGTGCTGCTGGTGCTCAACGAGCAGTACATGGTGGCGGCGACGACGGCGGCCGTGGACCGGCAGTCGGGCGCGCCATTGACGAACCGGGTGGTCAAGGTGCTGAGCCGGCACGGACAGTTTTTCCGGACGTTTGGCGAGAACATGATTCTGCTGCTGAACCGGGCGACGGAGACGGCGATGCAGCTGCTCATCCTCAAGCTCATGTACCTTCTCTTTACGACGGCGGCGACGTACGAGTACTTTTACACCAACGACCTGCGCGTCCTGCTCGACGTTATGATTCGCAACCTGCTGGACCTGCCCGACGAGATGGCGGCGCTGCGACACACGTACCTGCGCGTGCTCTATCCGCTGCTGGCACACACGCAGCTGAACCAGCCGCCACACCACAAACGCGGCGAAATTCTGCGCGTGCTGGCCATCCTGTCGGGCGCCGGCAACGTGCACTTTGCACCGGCCGACGAGACGACCCTGCGGCTGGTGGACCGCGTCGCCAGCGTGGCGTGGCTGGCCGAGGCAGGACCGACAGCAGAACCGACACCAGAGACACACCCCGACGACTACGAAAAAGGGTCGTTTGCGACGACGCGTACGAGCACGGTATCGAGCGCGGGCAGCGACGCGGCGGGTAGCACGAGCAGCGTGGCGACGACGGACGACGAGAAGACGGAGACGACGGAGACGGCACACGATATGCTGGTCAACAAGTTTCTGGGCATCAGCCTGCACGGCGCAGACGCATCGGGACGCGAGAGCCGAGCGAGTGTCACGAGCGTCGCGAGCGTGGCGGACGTGGCGACCGTCAAGGAGAAGCCTGGGGTCAAGACGCCGAGCCGGCGGTCAGCCATCACGGACGGGACGGATTCGACCGACGGGACCGATTCGATGGTGGCGTACGTGGGCAGCAAGGACAACAAAGACAAAAACAGGCTGAAGAGGTCACCACCGGCGGTCCCGAGACACCGACACGGAACGCCCGTCCACAAGGCACCACCGCCGCCACCACCGCCACCACCGTCACAGAGACACGTACCCATCTCGCCGACGCCATCACCAGTGGCACAGGGCATGCCACGACCGCTGTCGCCACTTGTACCACAGCAGGCGCACGGCGGGTACAACCAGGCAGCAAGCGAGGCACACCCTGCAGCAGCAGCCGCAGCAGCCGCCGCCACAGCCGCCCATGCACCCGCTCATGCACCGACACGCAAACTGCCACCAAAACTACCACCGCCACGACGTGCCGGACGACTCAAGGCAGCTGCATCGCACGCGAACCTCCGACCTGCGTAGCGACGAGGGACCCGAGCGACGGGTTGTTCATTGTTTACGTGTTTACTGTTTGGTTTAGCCGGCGTCTGGTGTTGGAATATACTTTTGGACATCTTTTGGACATACACTTGCGTTCTAGCGTTCTAGCGTTGGCTTACTGACACGGACTGCGTTGACTACTGACACGGACTCCGACAGACAAAGCAGGGACTGACGGCCTCGGGCTCGGCGTCGTACCCCTCGCCACGGGCGTTGCCGAGCTTAAAGAGGGCGGGCTGGACGACAAGGGAGACGGTGGTACCCATGGTTGCACCGGCAAACACGATCGTCTCGTGCTCGGCCGGTTCCATGCATCCCGGATCGAGCGGCATACCGAAACGGGCGCCATCGGAGCATCGCGGGACATGGACGTACCAGGCAGCACGCTGGCGCGCGAGGTCGGCATCCAGGGCGACGGCGACATCGGCAATTTCGGCAAGACGCGTCGACAGGGGCCCGGGCAGTGTACTGCGGCCGAGGACGGTGCACAGGTCGGCCTCGAGCGCGGCGACGACGGCCAGAGCGGCGTCGGTGGTCGGCGCGTCGGGTCCGTGCTCGGCGGCGACGAGGGTCTGGACGAGCGAGGCGGTCTGGGCGCGCCAGGCATGGTACGCACGGGCATGGGCGTGTCCGGGGACGTGCATGGCGTGATTGTGCGCTGCGACGAGGGCAGACCAAGGCGCCGGGGCCCAGGCCATGGGACTAGGGCGTCGTTCGTCGCCAAAGACGCGTGTGGCGAGCACGGCCCAGACGGCAGCCTCGACGAGCCACTCGGAGCCCGTGCGTGTTCGCTGGAGGGCCGCAGCGTCCTTGGCCAGGGTACGCAACAAGGCACGCTGCGCCGGCTGCTTGGCGCCCAGTCCGTCGCGTCCGGTGAGCGCCTCGGCCGCCAGCTGGTGTACCATGTACCGCAGTGCACGCCAGCGGTCACGCACCACGCTATCGGGCAGGTCCTGGGTCGCCCGGTCCGCCGACGACGCCTCCAGCTCGCGAGCTGCATGCGCCCGGTTCAGTGCCCGGAGTCGGTCGATTGTGCGTGCCTGGTCAGCAATGGTGGCGGCGTCGTGTGTGTAGGTGTTTGGCGGGTGGTCGTGCTGAGACGGACGTGTCACGTTCGGGACGTCGATGGCCGGAAATGACACGTTCTGCACGTCGCTGGCCGGAAACGACACGTTCTGCACGTCGCTTGGTTGGAATGACCCGACGGGTGGTGGCGGAAGTGGAATGCTGTTTCTGCTCTGACGCGTGACCGACGCACGACGGTTCTCGACAAAACTCGGAAAAGGCACGGCCGACTGCGTGCGCGTGTGTGCTGCTTTTGGTGGGTACCGGGTGGCCTGGGGTTTGCTGCGTCGACTTGTGCGTCGAAATAGGCCGGCCAGGTACCCGCCAGACGGTCCGTTGCCGTTGGCCGTGTATGGCGCCGGCTCGTTGCCTGCAGGGTCACGACTTGGTCGTCGAGGAGGCGGAGGCGATGGAGGCGGAGGCGATGGGGGACTGGGGAGTCGTTTTTCGACGCGACGGGGGCCGGTGGACGTGTCGGGCGTCGGCTGGTACGGCGAGGCGTGCGTGTCTGGAAGCTCGTCGCTGTCGCTCAACGGACTGACACTGCGGTCGTACAAGCTTGGAGCCCTCTGGTCGACGGGGTGGTCGTGACGGCTGTCCTGCTCGTCCTGCTCGTGTCGGTCCTGGCGCAGGCTTTTGAGACGACTGGCAAACGTCTTGAATTGTGCTGCGGCGCGGAGGCCGTTGGGCCTGGGACGCTCGGGGCTCGGGCTGTAGCTGCGCACGGGACTGCCACTACGGCTGCGTTGGGTCTGGCGATCAGGACTGTGCGGGCGACGCGACGAGTCCCGGGCGTCCCGCACAAGGCCCATTTGCCGCCCGAGAAACTGCCCGACCGACCGTGTTCGGCTGCGTGCGCGACCGTCTTTCGTGGTGCTTCGGCCGCGGTCCGTCGGAGGGGGGGCCTGCTGCGTCTGCGTCTGCTCGAGTTTGCGCAGCCGTGCTTGGTCGACACGTGCGCCATAGCCGGCATGTGCGCTCGGCGGATGGGCATGGCGTCGTGGCCGGCCAGTGCGGGCGTTGCCGTTGCCTGCACGCGTCTCGGGCGAGTCAATGTCGTGCAGACGTGGCCGTGGCCGTGGCGATCGTGGTCTGTCCATTTGGAAAGGCAGGAGAAGAAAGAAGAAGAAAGAAGAAGAAAGAAGAAGAAAGAAGAAGAAAGAAGAAAGAAGAAGAAAGAAGAAGAAAGAAGAAGAAAGAAGAAAGAAAGAAGAAAAGAAAGCAATCGCTCGACGGCACTCGACTAGGCTGCCGCGGGTGACCGTGCATCAGCCGCAGCTCATGCGACGCTCAGTGGACGCACACAACGGACACGACGGACGCAGAAATTGGACACAAATCGGTCACAAATCGGTCACAAAACGGGCACAGCGGACAAACGTTACAAATCGCACAGCAAGACTGGCTGCTGCGAAAACGCCAATCGTGCTGCAGAGCACACCACGTCGCCATTTTCGTCAATTCCGTCAACACCTCAACCGCGACTCACTGGCAAGCGTCGTATCACAAGGTTGACCGTCGGGGCTGTGCAAGGCCTCTTTACATATTATATTTGTAGAAATATATTTAGAGCTGTGGACCCACTCGCTACTGCTTACATATATTTACTTGACTTGTGACAACTGCTCAAGTCTTGCGATACTCGCCTCGCAACTGCTCTCTCGTTACTTGTGTCTACAGTATTCGCTGTTGATACGGCGCCCGAGTGCACGACTACACCCAGTAGATCTCGACACCGCAAACAGAACGAGTCTCAGTAATCAGCATATTTGGTTCATCGACTTGCTGACGCTGCTCCTGCTGCGTGCTGGAAAGCGGGGCTCGAATCAGCCGACAAATGACTGGCAAGAGGCTCTGGACGACACTAATACTAGGCGCATGCGGCTTGATAAATAGTAAATAAATGTTGTGGCCGTAGACGGGAAGAGCAGGGGTGCGCCTGCCTCAGCCGCTTCTCGCGGGCACACCTGCCGTGCTTCGTCTTTGCTCGTTCTTTCCTTTGCTTCGTTCTTCGTTCTTTCCTTTGCTTCGTCTCGTTCTTTCCTTTGCTTCGTGCTCGTTCTTTCCTTTGCTTCGTGCTCGTTCTTTCCTTCACACCCGTCGCTCCTTCTGTCTGCCGACCTCGCCTGCCTACAGTGCAGCCCTGACCCCTCTTCTTCCCTCTTCTCTCTCTTCTCTCTCTTCTCTCTCTCTTCTCTCTCTTCTCTCTCCTCTCTCTCCTCTCTTCTCTCCTCTCTCTCCTCATCACGATGACCGATCGCTACGACAGCGCTCAGCGCGTCGGCCCGCGTCCGCGCGGCTCCGAAGAAATGTTTCAGTACGAAATGGACGACATGGACACGAGCCCCGGCTCGAGCTTGGACGCACGCCGTCGTCTTGCCCACATGTCGCTCGCATCGACGGCCAGCGACATGAGCCGCCTGTCCGACGACCTGCCCGTCGACGGCGCCCGTGTCGGCCCGCACCCGGCCGCCACCGCCACCGCCGCCAGCGGGCCCAGCACCCCGCGCAACTCGCGCGGCCCGGTGTACCCCGTGTACCCCGCAAACAGCTACTTTTACCACGACCACGTCACCACGCGCCACGCTCGCGACGCCAACCGCCTGTCCACGCGCAGCGACACCGCCTCCGTCCTCAGCGATGCCTCCTTCAACTCCTCCAGCTCCTACAGCATGCGTGCCGGGCCCAACCCCGTCCGCTACACCTCGCCCGGCCCGTGGGGCCTCTACGCCTTTCAGAGCCACGCTCTGCACGGCGTACAGGAACAAGACCAGCCCGTGCCCGCGTCGCTCGCACCGGGCGGCCACGCGGCGGGGGTCGACGCGTACGGCCTCAGCGGCGACCACTCGGCGGCCTCGCTACGCACCGTGCCGTCCGTGCTGAAGCCCAGCCACGGCCAGTCGAGTTCAGGTGGGTCGGACGGGCCAGACAGTTCGGACAGCCCAGACACGGGCCTGCCCACCGAGGCGCGGCCCGTGCGGTACCCCATGGCGACGCGCGTGCAGGACCTGCCGCCGTCGGTTCAAGAGCTTCAAGAGCAGCCGGCGCTGCCAGTGCCACGGGTGCCCTTGGGACCCGTCTATGAAATGCCGACCGACACGCCCGAGATGCCCGCCGACACGCCCGACACGCCCGGCACGCCCGACACGCCCGACACGCCCGACGCACCCGACACGCCCACCGTCGCACCCGACACACCCGTCATCACGCACACGCAGTCCGAGACGGCACTGCGCGACTCGTCCGAGGACCGCTACGGCGACCCCGCCATGGCGTTTCCCATGCTCGGGCTGCACGCAGACTCGGCGCCCGCCACGCAGCCGTTTCCGCCGCCCGAGTCACCCGAGTCGTACGACGTGCTGCGCCTGCGGCCGGCGGTGGGTGGTGCGAGCACGCGTCGGCACAGCGCCGACGTGGGCCGGGCGGCAAGTGCGAGTGCGAACGTCGACCGCGCCGAACGAGACGACCGCGACAAGTTCATAGCCATTGGCATCGACTTTGGCACGACATACTCGAGCGTGTCGTGGGCGTACTCGGGCGACGGCGACGGCGACGGCGTCGACGAGAGCAAGATTGCCAATATCCAAAACTACGGCAGCTGCATGGACCCGGCGACGGCGGCCAACCGCGGGCGCGACGAGGCGCAGGTGCCGACGGTCCTCGGCAAGACGCCGGGCACGTGGGGCTACGGCGTCGGCGACGACGACGCGGACCCGCTGCGCTGGTTCAAGCTGCTGCTGCTGCGCGAGGCCGACGTGCCCGCGGCCGTCGCGGACCTGCCGCACATGCGCAAGGCACGTTCACACGTGCGTGACCTGCCGGCCGACGCGCCGGTCAAGATGGCGGCCGAGTTCCTGGGGCACCTGTGGGAGCGCACGCTTGCCGAGATCCGCGTCAGCATGGACCGCACGATGCTCGACAGCCTGCCGCTGCGTGTCGCGCTGACGGTGCCGGCCATGTGGCCCGACTACGCCAAGCAGGCGATGCGCCAGGCGGCGCATCGCGCGGGCATCACGGCCGCACGCGACGCGGGCCCGACGGAGCTGATGCTCGTGCAGGAGCCCGAGGCGGCGGCGCTCGCGACGCTCATGGCGCTGCCCGGCTTCCGGGACATGCCCGTCGGGCGCACCTTTGTCGTCGTCGACTGCGGCGGCGGCACGGTCGACGTCATCAGCTACAAGGTCGTCGGCAGGCGCCCGTTCCGCGTGCGCGAGGTTGTCGGCGGCGCCGGCGACCTGTGCGGCGCGTTCCTCGTCGACGAGCACTTTGCGCGCCACGTGCGTGCGCTGCCGCAGTACAACTTTGACAAGTGCCCGCCGGCGGTGTGGCGCGCGTTTGTCGCGCAGCGCTGGGAGCAGGAGGTCAAGCGCAACTTTGCCTACGGGCCCGGCCAGCCGACATCGTTTTCGCTGACGCCGCCCGTCAAGGCGCTCAAGCTCATCCACCTCGTGCGCCACAGCCGCGCGAGCGAGGCCGTCCAGCTGTCGTACGCCGACGTCGAGAGCTTCTTTGCGCCGACGTACGCCGGCATCCGCCGCCTCGTCGACAGCCAGTACCGCCAGATCCAGCGCGCCGACGACGGCCGCAAACCCGACCACATTATCCTCGTCGGCGGCTTCGGCAGCTCCCGCTACGTCCTCGGGCGCCTGCAGGACGAGTTTGAGAGCGTGCTGCACCCCAAGGACTCGTGGTCCGTCGTCGCGCGCGGCGCCGTCGTTGCCGCGCTGCAGCGACGGCCCATGGGTCGAGACACGGGCGCGCCGGGCCGCGCCCGTGTCTCGGCCTCGCCGCCGCGCCGCAGCCTCGACACGCCTCTGCCGGCGGTCGTGACACGCATCGCGCGCCTCAGCTACGGCGTCGTCGCCGGTGTCTCGCTCGACCAAGCGGCGCGCATGGGCGTGCCGTACGACGCCGCCCTCGACACGATGTACACGGTGGGCGGCGCGCCCCGCGTCAACCGGCTCAAGTGGTTCGTCTGCCGGGGCGACACGCTCGACAACCGCGAGCCCGTGTCGTACCGCTTCTGGGAGTGGGTGCCGTCGCGGCGCCGGGCCGAGACGACGTTTCGCATCTGGGTGTCGACTGAGGACCCGCCGCCCGTGCGCTACGACAGCCGCTCGTGCGTGCTGCTGTGCACGCTGCACTGCCGCTACGACGTGCCCTTTGACGCGATGAAGCGCGTGCCGGGCGACGGCGACAAGAGCGACCGTCGCGTCGTCGAGGACATGCGTCTGACCATGGCGTTTGGCGCACAACCCGTGTGGCGTCTCAAGGTCGGCAAACGCGATCTCGTGCAGAATGTGAATGTTGATTATTCGGAGTGATCTTTCACTTTGGATAATTGGTTTTTTTGATTTTTTGATTTTTTCTTTGTTCTTTTTTTGATTACTTTGGGTTTTTGCTTTCATTTTCTTTTTCATTCTTCTTTTGTCACTTTTGGACAAGTTGGGTTTTTTTGCGTTGATACCAATTTACTTACTGCATCACGACCTTCGGCGACACAGACTGGTGGCGCTGGTGGCTGGTGGCTGGTGGGAGCACAGACGCAATGACACGAGGGGCAATGCGACGCCATCCATGGCCTGACCGATCACCACCGTGGTATCGAGCAATATTCCGACTTGTTTCCGAATTGTTTCCGACTCGTTTTCCGACTCGGGACGTGCAGCTTATTTCGTTTTCGTCTTCGTCTCGAGCGGTCATGCACATCAGACGGTCAAGATGAGAAACGAGAGAAAGAGATGAGAAACGAGACGAGAAGACGAGAGAAAGAGACGAGAGAGAGACGAGAGAAAATGAGCGATTGTGCGACGTCGCTTGCAGCGAGACACGCACGTTCTTTCGCGGCATGGCCGGCCTGCAGACCGTGGCTGGCTGTGAAGCAAACGACGAGTTGATGGCAGTCGCATCTCACGATCTGCCAGCTGCTCATACCTATCCCTGATCCCCGTTCATCGACTGTCACCACGCGCCTGGTTGTACGGAACTCTACGGAGCACAGGTAGATTTGCTACCAGTGCCGACGCCGCCAGCCGACCCGCCAGCCGACCAATATTAATATATTTACGAGTTGTCCAGTTCAACGTTCAACGTTCAACGTTCAACGTTTGCAGCCCACGGCCCGCCCCTGTCCTCCCTTCCGAGACACGCCCTCGACCAGTCGCCCGTTGCACACGACCTTGTGCGCTTGGCCCTCGCTGCTTTGTTCAATGCAACACAAGCACGTCCAACAGCTGCGCCAGGCCGCCGGGCGGGCCAACCGACACGGTGGATGCACGTCGTCACACTCGACACACCACAAGAAACCACGAGCAGCAACTATCCACTCGAACAGAACAACAGAGCCAGAAAAGAGAAAAAAGAACCCCCAGAAAAAGAAAAGGAAAAATACCAGGCGCTGCCGAATGAAGGGCAATCACTTCCTTTCATCTTGCTGGCCGTGTTTCAACCACGAAACAATATATTTAATCGGGATCGTCCCTCGTCTCGTGGGGCCACTGATCGTCTCCTTTCGTCTGTCGTCATCCCTTGCGCGCCCTTGAATGCCTCCTCCTTGCATCAGCGTAATTCGCGTTCTTTGTTGTGTTCTTGACTGTCTTGTACTCCCTCGATTCATTTCATTTTGTCTATACGGTGTATACTGAACACAAGTGAACTGACTTGTCACCTTTATCGACCTGCAGAAATTCACTTTCATTGACCAGGATGGGCTTGGACCCAGCGACGATCACCAACACTCGAGCCGAAACAGTGCCAACAATCACCGTCCATCACTGCCGCATCGAGCAGCGCCGTCGTCCGACTTTCTCACCCAAGCATCGTTCTTGTTTTTTCGAGGCGTCACAACACGTCTACAGCCAGGTTTAAAAGACTGCAGACGTAAATCGTACATCAATCTCAATCTCAGTCTGACGGGCGACCGCGTAGCCCACAGCACAAGACGTCACGGCCCGGGCTATTTATGGCATTTAGCGATTTTATTAAAATCGCCGCTCGCCGCGCACTGACAGGCACAAAGCGCCGGCCAAGAAGGCGCGACGGTTGGCAATAGCCTCGGAAAAGGTGGGCCCGGGAAAAACAAGAAAAAAGGAAAGAGGGAAAAAAGGGCAGGAAAGGCAAAGGGTCTTCCTGCAAGCAACGCAACGGTTGACGCGTTTGGAGTTCTGTCCGTGAATTAACTCTGTATGCGCGACGCGACGTTCGTCGTCCGTAACCAAATTATGCATTTAGTATCGCGGCGAGTCCATCGCCTCGTGTGTCCCGACAAACACGTTCCTGATCCTTTGAGCACGGCCACGGCATGTGCCTGCCTGCACCTGCACGCCTGCTGCACCTCCTGCCGCCCATGTGCCTTGAACCTTCCGCCTGCAACCCCGCTGCCTTGGCGCTTTCCGCTTTCGTCTTCCTGCCACCGCGCTGCGTCGTATCCGGCGGTCATTTAAAATATACGAGTAAATTTATATTCCAATTAAACCGGTGATATCGATGAAAACGGCACGAATGTCGACGAATCGCCGCCAAATTGGCTGCTACTTTGTCGCTATAATGCCCCTGATATGGCCGATGCTGTGACAATGGCAGCTGCGACCGGCTGCGACCCAGCTGCCACCTCGTGACTGCCATGCTCTGCTAGCGCCTGTGCCTTGCACTTACTGCTTTGGGACGACTGTGCGCTCGTCACTTTCCACCAAACGCATAGCGCCTGGGCTCGCTGCCACACAAACCCCTTGCGTCGTCCCTGTCCTCGTGTGCCGAATCTGGCCGAAAGCGTGCCGTGCCTGTGCGCGCCGTGTGCTGTGCGCTGTGCGCTGTGTGCGTGTGCCTGGCCTGGCGTGCCGCAGCTCACCGCAGCGTCGCAGCGTGCGTCGCACGTCGCGCGGCACCGACAAATCGCTGCGTGCACCCGCCCGCCCGTGTCGCCCGTGTCGCCCGTGTCGCCCGCTGAAACCGTTCCTGTTCCTGGCCGCCCCTCTGTCGTCACACGCGCGTGCAAGCGCTTTCTGCTCTTTCTCTGCTCTTTCGATTCTATCTGCTCGTCTTTCGTCTGCTCGTTTCTTGACAAATTCCGCATTAGTGTCGCTCTTTCTCGTTTCATCGTTTCATCTGGCCTGCCCCACACGCACGCTCGTCACTGCCGTTTCGCGCGCCGTCGCCCATCGTGCCTGCTCCTTATCTCGGGACGTGGCTGCTGGCATTCCCCTCCTTTGTCACTTGACGCCGTTTCGTTTGGGCTGGTCTTTGCTGGACGAGGCGATCACCTCAAGGCGTCTCGCGCCGCTTCTTCTACATGTCTTCTGCATCGCTTCCGAGGTATATTTAAATTGGTCGTGGAGTAGCGTAATATTTAAAGCAAAGGCTTTTGACGCGCACGGCGCGCAGCGCGATTGCAAGTCATTTCCTTGGACCAATAAATATATGCAGTAATTATTACCGACTTATTCCACTGCAACACAGGCCACCACTGTAAACACGCGCCGACAAAGTACTCCGTAGTCTGTAATGTAATTTACAGCACGCGCCCACACTGCCCTCGCGCGCCATTCATTCCCGCCGTCGCTGTCTCCATCCATTCCCCGTTCCCCTGTTCCCTCCTTTTACTCCTCCCTCGCCCTCACTCTCACCTTGCGTCCCCCTTCTCCCGCGATTCTTTTTCGACTCTGCCCATTTGCCTTCCCAGGGCGACACTCGTCGAGTTTCATATTTCCTGCTTATGCCGCCCGGCGCATAAGCACTGCGACTCGTCTTTGTCTGCTCACTGCTCATCACTATTCGTCTCGACAGAACAACAGCTCATCCCTTTTCGTCTTTTCTTCGTCTCCTTTCCAACACCACACAACGCACGCTCGACTCGTCGCACCGCACCACGCCGCTCGTCTCATACCAGCATCGGCACCTTGACTACGATCCTTCACGTCACTCTTGCACGCCTCGCTGCCATTGCATCCGTCCGACTGTCCGACAGAACTCGACGCCGCATCGCCAGGCTTGCACGCCGGTCCGCACGCCGCGCTTTCCTTGCACTGCCACGCGAGCTCTCTCCTGCTCGCTGGCTGACAGAATGTCTGTCATGCTCCAAACGCCGTCACGAGCCTCGACTGCCTCCTCATCGTCCTTCCAGCCCATATCGAGACAAAACACAATGTCGTCCTACGATGGCGCGCGCTCGGCGCGCCAGTCCAAGCGCATCTCCATGTCCGCCCTGTACATGTCCATGTCGGCCAACGAGACGGACCTGGAGATTGAGGACGAGCTGGCCAAGGGTATGTGCTGCTGTTCTGTGCTTCCATCTCGTGCTGCCACTGACCATTGCAGCGCAAAAAAATCTCCGCGAACTCAAGCACAAGATCTCGTCGCAGTCGAAACAAAACTTTGTCCTCGAAAAGGACGTCCGCTACCTCGACTCCCGAATCGCCCTGCTCATCCAGAACCGCATGGCCTTGGAAGAGGTGTGTTTTTTCTTCTGTTTTTTTGTCTTCCCGTGCTAACGACCAGCAAAACGAAGTGGCGAGCCGCCTCGAAGACGCCAACGAGCTGCAGGTCGGCGCGTTCCCCAACGACGACAAGACGCAAAAGTATGGCAACCTGCTCTTTATGCTGCAGTCCGAGCCCCGCCACATTGCACACCTGTGCCGCCTCGTGTCCATGGCCGAGATCGACTCGCTGCTGCAGACGGTCATGTTCACCATCTACGGCAACCAGTACGAGAGCCGCGAGGAGCACCTGCTGCTCACCATGTTCCAGTCCGTCCTCACCTACCAGTTCGACACCACGCCCGAGTACTCGTCCCTGCTGCGCGCCAACACCCCCGTCTCGCGCATGATGACGACGTACACGCGCCGCGGCCCCGGCCAGCTCTTCCTCAAGACGGTGCTGGCCGACCGGATCAACGGCCTGATTGAGCTGCAGGACCTCGACCTCGAGATCAACCCGCTCAAGGTCTACGAGCGCATGGTCGCCCAGATCGAGGAGGACACCGGCACGCTGCCGGCGTCGCTGCCCAAGGGCATCACGGCAGAGCAGGCGGCCGAGAACCCGCAGGTGCAGGCCATTATCGAGCCGCGGCTGACGATGCTGAGCGAGATTGCCAACGGCTTCCTCGCGACCATCATTGACGGCCTCGAGGAGGCGCCGTACGGCATCCGCTGGATCTGCAAGCAGATCCGCAGCCTGACCAAGCGCAAGTACCCCGACGCCAACGACCAGGTCATCTGCACGCTCATTGGCGGCTTCTTCTTCCTGCGCTTCATCAACCCGGCCATTGTCACGCCCAAGTCGTACATGCTCATTGACGGCACGCCCGCAGACCGCCCGCGCCGCACGCTCACGCTGATTGCCAAGATGCTCCAGAACCTGGCCAACAAGCCGTCGTACGCCAAGGAGCCGTACATGGCCAAGCTGCAGCCCTTTATCCACCAGAACAAGGAGCGCATTAACAAGTTCTTGCTTGATCTGTGTGAGGTGCAGGACTTTTACGAGAGCCTCGAGATGGACAACTACGTCGCCCTGTCCAAAAAGGACCTCGAGCTGTCCATTACGCTCAACGAAATCTACGCCATGCACGCGCTGCTCGAGAAGCACGCGGGCGACCTGGCGCGCGACGCCAACTCGCACCTCGGCATCATGCTGCAGGAGCTCGGCGCCGCGCCTGCGCAGCTGCCGCGCAAGGAGAACCGCGTGATCAACCTGCCGCTCTTTAGCCGCTGGGAGACGGCGCTCGACGACCTGACGGCCGCGCTCGACATTACGCAGGAGGAGGTATTTTTCATGGAGGCCAAGTCGATTTTCGTGCAGATTATGCGCTCGATCCCGGCCAACACGGCGGTGGCGCGGCGGCCGCTGCGGCTGGAGCGCATCGCGGACGCGGCAGCGACGTTCAAGAACGACGCGGTCATGGTGCGCAAGGGCATCCGGGCCATGGAGCTGCTGAGCCAGCTGCAGGAGATGAAGGTGACGGACAAGTCGGACGGCTTCGGGCTGCTGCGCGACGAGGTCGAGCAGGAGCTGCAGCACCTCGGCTCGCTCAAGGAGGGCGTGCTGCTGGAGACGAAGAAGCTGGACGAGGTGTTTGCCACGATTACGGACCACAACACGTACCTCAACGGGCAGCTCGAGACGTACAAGAGCTACCTGCACAACGTGCGCAGCCAGAGCGAGGGCACGCGGCGCAAACCGCAGAAGCAGCAGGTGCTCGGGCCCTACAAGTTTACGCACCAGCAGCTCGAGAAGGAGGGCGTCATCCAGAAGAGCAACGTGCCCGACAACCGCCGCGCCAACATTTACTTTAACTTTACCAGCCCGCTGCCCGGCACGTTTGTCATTTCGCTGCACTACAAGGGGCGCACGCGTGGCCTGCTGGAGCTCGATCTCAAGCTCGACGACCTGCTCGAGATGCAAAAGGACAACCTGGACGAGCTCGACCTCGAGTACGTCCAGTTTAACGTGCCCAAGGTGCTGGCGCTGCTTAACAAGCGGTTCGCCCGCAAGAAGGGCTGGTAGTCTCTCTCCCTCTCTCTTTTTCGATTTCTCTCTCTCTCTCTTTCTCTCTCTCTCTCTCTCTCTCTCTCTCTCTCTCATTCTCTCTACAGGAGAGCCGTTTCCTATCGTCGTACGACCTGATGAGTGACGGCCGCTGCATGACCGGGTTACGTCTCTATCTTTTTCGTTTTTCGTTTTGTTTTGTTTCGTTTTCGTTTCGTTTTCGTTTTATTTTCCGTTTATTTTGTTTTTCGTTTTCTTTTCTCGCTTCGTTTTCTCGCTTCTGCCTGCGTTGCCGTCTTTTGCCCTGCTCCTGGTCGTGTTGTTTGTTGGCGTTATGATACCACTCCTCGCACAGCCAAACCCCAAACATGTGCCTGTTTGCGCTCTCATGTATCCCCGGTCGCTTGACCAAGCCGAGTAATGTCTTGCCATGTCTGTTTTTTCGCCTCGTCCATGTTATGCCTCTCCTAGTCTTGTCATGCGCTCTTTTGTATACCTTTTGGAAGAGGACCCCGTTTTCGTCATCTCGTCTTACCCTTTTAATACTGCGGGCTCGTCGCCGTGGCTACTGGCCACGAACACCGGCCCGTCTTCCTTTCGCCAGCGTCGCTCGCGTCTTGTCGCTTGCTGTCTTGTCACCCTTGTCGCTTCGTGTCGGCAGTCGGCTGCAGACTGTACTATTAGTTTCGTTTGTCAATTAGTATCTTACCTTATTGTTTTATCGTGAGTTAGTATCTCTGCCTTGAAGTGATTATCGTGAATGGCAGCACTTCATTGGCAGTAGTCATTCCGAAACTGGAGTAAGTGGCACGTGCTGTGACGTCGAGGGTGACCTGGCACTAATAGCGTAAAGTGCGAATGGAGCGCTAGATTAAGTGCTTAAGTGCTTTTCAGGATTGGCAATGACTCGCGCGCCCAGAGCCCGCCGATGTTGTGCACGCGACACGGCAGGTGCAACTATTTCGCTGACAGTGTCTGATGGTATTGATCTGCATGAACAGCTCGACCGTGGCGTTTCGTCAACAATTGCGATCCGAGATGGCTGTGCTTGACGGTACAGCTTAAGGCTTAGGCTTAGGTGAGGTCAACCGCTATTCGCCCCTCCGGTCTTTTTCTATTTTTCTATTAAACGCGCGCTGCCACGAGCGCGCCTTCCCAGTCCTAAGTGTCTTCCTGCGCCTTGTGTTGGACGCCGGGAGCACTTACCACGGCTTTTTCCTTGTTTGGGCCCGCATCCTCGACCGTCGTACACACTTACTCGTACACTTTGCGACGTCGACGACTGCAGTTTTCCGTTTATATAAATCTGGCCCTCGCACCAGTTCATCACCGGTTCACTCCATCACCTGCCTGGCCACGCCTGCTTCGTTGTCTCCTATATTTACTTTCGTTGTCTGCCCCTCCTTCCACTCGGCGGCATCGCCTTCTTCTTTAGGCTCTGCCCCTCCTCGACTGCATCACCTTCTTCCTTAGGCTCTGCCCCTCCTCACTCGGCGGCATCGCCTTCTTCTTTCGGTTCTGCCCCTCCTTCCACTCGGGCATCGCCTTCTTCTTTGGGCTCTGCCCCTCCTTCTGTTTACCATCCACCATGACTATCCCCCTGGGCGAGTCGATTCCGCCGGACACGGCCCATGTACGTACTCTGCTACACCACCCAACCCGACGACCACGGACCACGACACGGACCACGACACGATCACGACACTGACAACACAGGCCGTTAGCGTCTCGCTGCCGACATGGCGTGCCAACGTCGGCTACGAGGAGGGCGAGGCATGGGTCGCCAGCAAGATGGTGACGGGCTACCCGCGCTTCTTCATCCACAATAGCATCAAGGCGTTTGCCGCGGCCATTGTCGAGCGCGTGGCGGCGGGCGAGCCGGCCGATCCCGCCGAGACGACGGCCATGCTCTTCCCCAGCAAGGCGGCGGCGGCACGGTGCACGGCGTTTGTCGAGCAGTACGCCGACACGCTCGACACGCCGACGAAGCAGGACAAGGCACGCGGTCTGCGCACGGTCAGCCTCGTGCTGGACCCGCGCAGGGCCTCGACGTCGGTGCGTGCGCTGCGGCCGTGCATTGCGGCGGTGCTGCTGCACCCCGACGTGTTCCCGCTTGCCAAGCAGTACTGGCAGCACTCGGGCGACGGCGTGTCGAGCCGGCGCGCCGAGTTTTGCCACAAGCTGTTCCGCGAGGGCGTGCTCGTCGACGAGCAGGCACTTGAGCCGTCCGTGCCTCGGGCTCCCGCACCGGCGACCATGGTCCGCGGACCAAAGCGCTACCAGCGGCCCATGTCGATTGACGGGCGGTCGATTGACGGGACAGTTCAGACAGTTCAGAAAAATGCCTCGGTGACGACGCAGCAGATCACGCCAGCGGGCGCGAGCGCGGGCGACGAGGACGTCGACGAGACGTTGCGGTTCCTTGAGGAGCGGTTCGGACGCAACCTGGAGCTGTCCTTCATGCAGCGTGCCCACGCGGCCATTGTTCGACGCATCTCGGGCGCGCTGACGGCCGACAACCACGCCGACAAACAGGCCGACCATGACAACGAGACAGACACGGACGAGACGGACCAGCTGCGCGGCGTGGCGGTGCGCGACGACGACGTGTACCTGGTCCCGTGCGGCATGAACGCCATCTTTAGCGCGCACCGTTTCCTTTTGCACGCACGCCCCGACCGGGCCGGCCTGCGGAGCATCAACTTTGGCTTCCCGTACGTCGACACGCTCAAGATTCTGCAAAAGTTTGGCGCCGGCTGCCTCTTTTACGGCCACGCGTCCGAGGCGGACCTGGACGACCTCGAGGCGCGCTTACGCTCGGGCGAGCGGTTCCTCGGACTGTTCTGCGAGTTCCCTGGCAACCCGCTGCTGACGTGCCCGAACCTGGTGCGCATCCGGGCGCTGGCGGACGCGTACGACTTTGCCGTCGTCGTCGACGAGACGATTGGCACGTTTGCCAATGTCAATGTGCTGCCGTACGCCGACGTTGTCGTCAGCAGCCTGACCAAGATCTTTTCGGGCGACTGCAACGTCATGGGCGGCTCGCTCGTGCTCAACCGCCGCCTGCCGCTGTACGACGCGCTCAAGGCCAGCGCCACTGCACTGCACGACCCCGACGCCTACTGGCCCGAGGACGCCATCTTCATGGAACGCAACAGCCGCGACTTTGCCGCGCGCGTCGAGCGCATCAACGCCAACAGCGAGGCCATTTGCGACGTCCTGCGCGCCTCGGCCCTGGTCAAGGAGCTGCACTACCCAAAGTACGCGCCCACGCGCGCCAACTACGACGCCTGCAAGATTGCGCCCTCTAGCGGCTACGGCGGACTCCTGTCCTTTGCCTTTCACCGCCAGGCCCAGGCCATTGCCTTTTTCGACGCCGTCGAGACCGCCAAGGGACCCTCGCTCGGCACCAACTTTACCCTCACGTCGCCGTACGTCGTGCTCGCACACTACGGCGAGCTCGAGTGGTGTCGCAGCCTCGGCGTCGACCCGGACCTGCTGCGCGTCAGCGTCGGCCTCGAAGACACTGCCGAGCTGCAGCGCCGCTTCACCCACGCCCTCGAAGCCGCCGGCGCCGTCTAGCCTGTTATAGAACTGATCTTTGCGCTAGTCGTGTGTACAAATGACAAAAGACAAAAATCAGACAAAAAAGACAATAGCCCAAAAAGGCATCACATCAGGGAACACCGCGGCCCTGTCTTGTAGCTCTCGCCAAACATTTCGACGCCGACTTCCATCACATTCTCCATGTGCTTGTCGGCCACCTCGGCCTTGAAGTACAGCTTCATGTACGCCGCCAGCTGCTTGTCCAGGTACCCCGTGTCGGCCGCCAGCACGCCCTGGACACGACACAGCGGGCATCGGTCCTTGTTGGCACGCTGCAGCTTGACGAGGCACCGCGCACAAAAGAGGTGTGCGCACGGCAGCCGGATCGGGAACCAGGCCAGGCTCATGCACACCGGGCACATGTAGTCCTCGAACCGCGGCACGACGGCGACAACGTCCTCGGCAATGCGCGCACACACGTCGCGTGCCAGGCCGACGACGACTGCGTCGGGTGCGGTGCCGTCGTGGAACTGCATGCGCGCCTGGGGAAAGGCCGTGGAGGCGCCGAGCGCCGTCACCTTGTCAAACTTTTTGAGAATCTTGGTCTGGGCCGTCTGGTTGAACTCGCGGAAGCGCAGGTTGAGGTACAGCCGCTTGTTGAGCTGCAGAAACTGGTCAAACGCTTGTCGGCTCGCCGGCAGCTGCAGCGACTCGACCAGCCGCAGCGCCCGAACCCGGTCCTGGAACCAGTCGAGCTGCCGGGCCGCCGCCGCTGCATCGTGACGCGTGGCGCCGGGCGTGTTTCGGTCGACTTCGCGTGTCGAAAAGAAGACTTGGGCGCGCACGTACAGCTCAAAGATTTCGCGCCAGGTCGTAATGTCGGTAGCATACCGCAGCATGTCCTTGTCGCGCAGCTGCGCCGAGTGCTTGCCGAGCACCGTCACCGTCATCTTGGCAAGCACGTTGCGTTTTGGCTGCGGCCGTGCCACCTGCCCAATCTCGTGGCCCAGCGCCACAACGTCGCGCGTAATCAGCGCCCGCTCCTCGTGCCCAAGGCGTTCCAGCTCCGCCATGTCGCGGTGGATCAGGCCAAAGAACTCGCTGTCGGCCGTCAGCGACACCTCGATGCGCTGCAGGCTCGGCGGTGCGTCGTCGTCGTCGACCGAGGCCGTTTCCGGGTTCTCTGAATTCGAGTTCTCTGAATTCTCCGACACCCTCCGCTTGTCGGCTTGGCGCTGTAGAAACGTGCGCGACGCGGGCGACAGCGACGCATGGACGAGCGCCCCATCCTCGACCTGGACCCAGATGGACAGGCGCGGGTGCACGTCCGACGCGTCCAGCAAAAACTTGTACTTGGCAAGCGGGACTTGGGCGCCGTCGGCAGACTGGGCCTGGGCCGTGAGCAGCTGGCGCAGGGTATCGGCGTCGAGGCCCATGTCCTCGAGCTCGGCGCGGACCTTGTTGAGGCACTTTTTGAGGGTCGGGTAGGGGATGGCCGCCTTGCACCACGGCTCGGGGTAGTCGCCGCTGCGCATGGCCGCCTTGAACTCTTGAGCAAACTTCATCTGGTGTCGTGGAGTCGTGTCCTATGATGCCGTCGTGTGGAGGTATCGAAAAAGGGTCATGGCGAGTCGATGCCGTCGTGATGTCAGGCCATGCCAAGGTCCGGGAAAGTCAATGAGTCGCAGAGCATCAACATGCCAAGGTGAAGTAGAAGAAGAAAAAGAGAACGAAAGAAGCTTGTGCCAAGCGTCGCCGTTCGATTGCGTCGCGTGCGCCCGGCTTGGCAGTGCCGGCTGCCTGTAACCAATGCACGTGTTCGTAAAACCAATGCACGTGTTCGTAAAACCAATGCACGTGTTCGTAAAACCAATGCACGTGTTCGTAAAACCAATGCACCGTGTTCGAGTGACGGTGTTACTGAATGAGGCAAAGGAATAAATTTATGCTTTGTGTGGCCAGGCGGAATCTCCGAAGGGTCGTAGGCGTCGGTATGCGGAGCGGCTAGCAGCCAGCAGAGGCTGGACGCCAGATGGGTATGGATGATGCAATTGTGATGGACGACGAATGATGAAATAGGATAAAGGAGAAGAATCTATTAATCTACAGGGACGAGGGGTCCGAGTTTCTATGGCAAAGGTTCGCTTTCGGCAGCGGCGACAGTCAGATTAGTCAGGACCTGCCGGCAGCAGCGACAGCCAGATTAGTCAGGACCCGGCATGACTTGTGCGGTTTAGGTAGTAGCTACCAAGCTCCAACAAAGACGGAATGGGCAAATCTCAAATCTAGGAAAGCGCACCCCAGATCTCCAGCGAGTACTCCGTACGGAGTAGTTGCAGAAAATCATGGTCTGGCGTGCTGACCCACCGTGACAATAGCAGCCGCGATAAGCGATAAGAAAATACTTGGCGGAGTCTTCGGCGGGTAGACAGGCAGGCTCAGAATTACATCGTCTAGTCTTTACACTCGGTCTTATTATCACGTGCATCGTGGTCTATCTGGGTTTTCACCGTGCAGCGTCTTCACCAGGCGCACGCCGGGCAAGGCAAAAAAGCCAGCAGCCATTCACACCACGCCAGCACACATCCGACACAATGGGAGGCGAGCAATCGACACGACGAGGGCCTCCGCCGCCAAAAAAGACGTGCTACTACGTCCTTCTGGGCGTGGAGAGGACGGCGACGAGCACGGAGATCAAAAAGGCGTACCGGGCCAAGGCGCTGGAACTGCACCCCGACCGCAACTACGACGACGTGGAGAATGCGACGCGGCTGTTTGCCGAGGTGCAGTCGGCGTACGAGACGCTGTCGGACCCACAAGAACGCGAGTGGTACGACCACCACCGCGAGCAGATTCTTCGTGGCGAGCAGCAGGGCGGCGACAGCGATGACGGCGATGGCGGCGACGGCAACGCGCGCTACTACAACGACGTGCGGCTGACGCCGGCACAGGAGCTGCACGCACTGGTGGCGCGTCTGGGGCGGCACGATCTGGTGTTCAACGACACGCCCGGCGGTTTTTTCGGTCTCCTGGAGTCGACGTTTGCGCAGCTGGCGCTGGAGGAGGAGGCGGCTGCCGAGGGCCGGCCGTTTGCCGGTCTTGCACCGTTTGGAGGCGCCGACGACGACTTTGAGACGGTGGTACGGCCTTTCTACCGCGACTGGGCCGACTTTTCGACGGGCAAATCGTTTGCGTGGAAGGAAAAGTACCGTGCGCCGCCAGGGACCGACCGGCCGACACGACGTGCCATGATGGACATGAACAAGAAGGCGCGCGACGCGGGCGTGCGCGATTTCAACGATGCAGTGCGTGCCCTCGTTGCGTTTGCCAAGAAACGCGACCCACGGTGCCTCGCCCACGCACAGACGGACGCACAGCGACAGCAGGCTGCACGCGATACGGCGGCCGCCCAGGCCAAGCGCCAGCGTGCCGCCAACGCCGCCAAGATCCGTGCCCAGCAGGCCGCCCAGGCCGCCCAGGCCGCTCAGCCTGCATGGGCCGTCCCAGAGCCCTCGGGCTATGCCTCGAGCAGCGACGGCGACTTTTATGCCCGGCGTGATGGCGATGTTGATGAAGGTGAAGGTGCTGGAGAGGTTGAGGCCCCGGTCATCGAGTGTGTCGTGTGCGACAAGACGTTCAAGTCGGCGGCGCAGTATGAGGCGCACGAAAAGAGCAAGAAGCACGTCAAGGCGGTCTTGTTGCTGAAGCGGCAGATGCGCAAGGAGGACAAGACGTTTTCCGTCGACGACGACGACCTTTTGCCGCCACGCGAGGACGGCGGCCAGCGGCGGAAAAAAGGTCGGGCTGCAGCCAAGGCCAAGGCCGTTGTCGAGAACAAGCCCAAGGAGGTCGTCGAGAAGGAAGCCGCCGAGGCCGCCGAGGCAGCCGAGAAGGAGGCCGCCGAGGTCGACGAGAAACCCGAAATGGCGCCGTTTCCTGAACGCCTGCCCAGGCCAGCCAAGGTGTCCAAATCCAAGGCCAAGGCCGCCGCCCCGTCAGACGACGATGACGTGGATGACGTCGTGGATGATGATGACGACGACGACGACGACTCGGACAATGAGTTTGCTGCGCGCATGCACAAGCTGAGCCTCAAGAAGCAAAAGAAGCAGAAGAAGCAGCGCAAGCAGGCCGGTTTCGTCGACGTCGACGTCGATGAGGTGACACGTGAGGTCGTGGAGACACGCGAGGTCGAGGAGACTGAGAGCAAGGCTGGCAGCGACCGAGAGGCGCCCGAGGCGCCCAAGGCTGGCAAGGCCAAGGCGCGGCGTGAGAAGCGTGCTGCTGCACAGGCCGCCGCTGCACTGGCCGCTGGTGAAAACGACGGCGCTGTCCAGTGCACCCTCTGTCGACACACGTTCAGCTCCAACACGAAGCTGCACGCGCACCTCCGCGCCGACCACGCCACGCCAGGCAAGCGAGGGAGGAAGTGAGTCTTTTCTGCCGTGATGCTGTCGTTTGGCCGTGATTTTGGTGTGCTTTGTCTTTTCTGTTGTGTGTCGTATCGGTATCAGCGGACAGCCTTGAACATGTGCTTTGAGAGATTGGTGCGTATGTCGGCGTGATGATTAGCATTAAGTAATATATAACCAAACCAACTCCAAAATGCAGCCAGGTATAATGCGAGTCCAGACCAAAAGAGCAAAATCCGCCAAAAATACAAAAGTATCAAACCAAAAAATAACAACCAAAAGTCCAAGGAAAATAATCAAACAAAAAAAACTACTCGGCCCGCTCAATGTCAATGCTGTGCATGACGCGCTCGCTGGCCAGGCCTTTGGCGGCACGCTCTTCGCGCTCACGCCGGGCTGCCTGCCGCGCCAGGATACGCTCGACCTTGGCGCGTTTCGCGTCTGCCTTGTCCTGGTCGGCACGCATCTGCCGGATGATGGGACTGCGCGCACGAATCTGGCGGCCGTAGCGCAAAAAGATGAGGGGAATCGGAATCAGGCACACCTCGAGCAGGCCCAGGAACGTGCCGGCCCATTGCGGCGTCATGGCCTCGTACATGCTGGTGCCCGCGAGCGGCAGCGTGCCGCCAATCACGGACCGAATCACCATGTTGCTCGCGAGCGCCGATGCCGCGTAGATGCCGTACGAGCCGGCCAGGTAGTTGCTGCCGTAGATGAAGATGAGCGTGTTGCCGGCGCCAAAGGGAATGCCAAACGCAATCGGTACCAGCCAGTGGATCGTCGCCGGCAGGCCCGTCCACGAAAAGACGAGCTGGCCGACGGGCGCGAGCACCGCGCCAATCACCATGCACCGCGCCGACGCCTCGGGCGGTGCACGGCCCGTCTCGGGGTCCTTGGGGTAGCTGTTGATGAGCCGCCGGCACAGCGGCTCGCTGCCAATCGCCAGCAGGTTGCCGATGCCGATGCCGGTAAACGCCAGGCCCGACACGCCGGGGCCCCAGCCGCGGCCCTTGGTAAAGACAATGGGGTAGGCGACAAAGCACAGGTACAGGATGCCGTAGACGACCGAGATCCACGTGTTGAAGAACCACAGGATCGGTTCCGTCGCCGCCAGCACAAACGGCCGGCTCAGGTTCGTCTTGACGAGGCGCACGACCGAGATGCGCTCGTCGTAGCGGCACCAGTACCGGTCGTCGCCCGTCTCCTTGCGGCGCGCCGCCGCCTTGGCCTTGAGGATGGCTGGCGCGTACGTCTCGCGCACGCACGCCATGACGACAATGGCGACGCCGCCCAGGATCAGCACAATGTAGCTGCACCAGCGCCAGCCCAGGTACTGGTACACGAAGCCGCCAATCAGCGGCCCGGTCACCGGCCCGTTCATGGGCGCAATCGACATGACGGAAATGTAGAGCGCGCGGTTGTCCTCGGTCGAAATGTCCACCATCGTCGCCGGTCCATTGGACACGAGCGCGGCGGCAAAGAGGGCGCCGAGGAAGCGGACGACCAGAATCTCGGCGAGCGACGTTGCCAGCGCGCCGGGGATGACGAGCAGCGTAAAGCAGACGATGCACACCAGGTACACCCTGCGGCGGCCGACGAGCTCGCTGAGCGGCGCGACGACCATGGCGCCGACGGCCATGCCGACGAGGTACATGGTGACGCCGAGCATCGCCGTCGCGGTGCTCGACACGTCAAACGCCTCC
This sequence comes from Ophiostoma populinum, assembly GCA_029298855.1. Classification (NCBI taxonomy): domain Eukaryota; kingdom Fungi; phylum Ascomycota; class Sordariomycetes; order Ophiostomatales; family Ophiostomataceae; genus Ophiostoma; species Ophiostoma populinum. Next base: position 597,630 of record JANSLU010000020.1, on the reverse strand, counting down.
ATGACGCCGGGGATGGACGACGTGTAGCTCGTGCTGTACAGCACGACGGCCCACGTGCTGTACGAAATGGCAAAGACAATGTAGCACCGGTACCACAGCGGCCAGTTGCGCGGGTTCGCCGGGTCCCCCTCCTCAAACACCACCTCAAAGTCGGGCAGCCGCGACAGCGCGCTGCCGACGCTCGTCGCCGTCTGTGCGTGCGAGATGGGGACACGCATCGCCTGCTCGGCCTCCGTCTCAATGTTTGGCGTCATGGCCAGCTCCAGCGGCTCGAGCGGGTCCGAGTCGTCCGTCGACGACGTGTCGCGCGTCGTGTGGCGCGACAGCCGCGACAGCCGCGACAGGTGGCTCAGGCGCGACGCGTGTGTCATGTGGCTCACGTGGCTGCCGATGCGTCGCAGGTGTGCCGCGTGCTCGCTCGCGCCCGTCAATGACACGTCGCTGCTGTCGTCCGACGACGTGCTATGTGCCGTCGACGGGCGTGAATCGGAGCCGGGTTTTTCAGTCGGGTCGGAGACGTTGTGGTGTGTTGTGTGGTCGTGCGTGCCCGGCTCGGAACCCGACCCGGTGTCGGCCGGCGACTCCGCCACGCTCTCGGCGAGCGTCTTTTCCGACATGGTAAAATGATGCAGTAGATGAGGAGGAAAGGAGAATCAGAAAGAGAATCAGAAAGGAGCAAAAGAAGAGCAAAAGGAGAATAGGGGCACGACAGTAAAAAAAGAGCAGGAGCAAAGAGTCACAAGAGTCACAGGAAGGAGCAGGCCGTTATTTAAGAAGGTGCCGGTCGCGCAAGCTCCAGCAAAGTAGTAAATCGGGAAGGAGAAGAGGAAAAAGTTAGGAGGAGCCGCCCAAAACGAAAAGAAAAGAAAAAGAAAAAGAAAAAGAAAAATGGGGGTCAATGGCGAAAAGTTTGCTCCGCCTAACACCGAACGAGTCACTGGGTATTTCTGGTACCACGCCGTCGCAATCGAAGCCGAGTTCCAGGGTGGGTCGGCGGAGGAAAGCGCGACGCAGTCACTCAGTTTGATCTCGAGTATCGTACATTACAGTTCTAGAAGGAGCGACGGCTGTGCGCCACCGGCAGTGGCAGGTGCAATGGGCGGCTGTTGACGGCATGCAGGTCCGACCCAGTTCCTGCTCCTTCCCTTTTCAGGTGCAGAGGCGAGGCTCCAGCAAATTTTGTATTTACACGCAAAAGAAAAACAGGTCAGCCCGACGGAAATTTTAGATCGCCCCTTTCTAGAAAAGGATCGAGGGCAACTGAAAATATAAATGCGGCCCGCGTGGAGAACAAGTTTGGGCATCAATGGCAAGGGGTTGGAAACGCGACGTCGTGACAGCCGGATACAACCTGGCTACCGGCTGGCGTGTCACATCAAATTTCATTTATGAATATTTTATCGTTCTTAGACTCTAGAAAGCATCTTGACCACTATGCCTTCACGAAAGGCCCATCAATCACAACGCCCTCGGCCCGGCTCAGTACACCCGGAGCTCCTCTCAAAATTTGAGCTCGAATTTGATCAAGTGCCCTTTCCCAATCGGGCTAGACCGCCACTAACATGACAAGCGGCCGACAGGGGTCTGGCCGAACCCTGTAAAAAGCTTTCCATTGGCCGTTGTGTGCGAGTGAGTAACTGACCTCCCTCCGCTGGTCGGTGCCTGCCGGCGTGCAATGTCCCGAGCTGTGTCTGGCAGTGCAAACCAGCGTGCAAACGTGTCATAGGGCGCATGGAGTGGGCAGGCTTCACGATCGACTCCGTAACTTTAGTTCTGTAGTTCAGGCGGTACGCCGCAGCCGGTACCGCCACCGCCAGGCAACGCCGAACAGGCAGACCCGGTCTGATCCGTAAAAACGACCGTTCTTGTGCAACGCATTGCTTGTCCCACCGAGCACCGCGTCTGCAGTTGTGGCCATCGGCGGCCACGGGGATGAACGTTAACTGCTGTGACCAGCTATATTTGATATATTTACATAAATTTGAATACACAAGTTTAAATATAAAAAAAGATACTCACTCACTTATGCTGCCCAATGCGACTTTATCTGCTGAAACGATTCAATTTAGAAGTCGGCAGTCCCAGCACCTGCAAGTGGGTCGATCGCACCTTCCGCCTCCCCTGGACTTTGATTGCACATCTGCCCAAGACCGGCGTGTGGCGTGTGACTGGTCTGCATGGATAGCCAGGCCAGCCCGGATGGCACGGTATGCTCAACGGTCGTTGTGGTGTCACACTGTTTAGGTGCGTTTGTGTTTGTGTCACAATGTTTGTGTGTGTTTGTGTTTGTGCTTGGAGAGACGGCGAAGCACAAAACGTGGCGGCGGCCTGTGCCACCCAGCGTGCGACCGAAACGGTGCTACACTGCAACGGCGGCCGGGCCAGACACGGCGGATACGAGTACACGTTGCGTGGTTCGCTTGCTTAATTTTTGCGTATACTTTGGCACTGAGCAGCGGGTGATGCGTGCTCGTGACAGCTCCGAACAATCACGTCCAAGTATACTCCGATGACGCCTTCCGTGGCCGTGCCGACCGGTCGGCCGGTACGTGTACGGAGTATATTTACTCCGTGTACTTGCGGGTGTCCGGTTTCGTCACGAGTACAATTACAGCATTATTTACAAGAAGAAAGTGGGTCGCCTACCAGTTCCGTATTCGTACATAACGTATGCTTCTGGAAGGCGCGCAGGCGGACCCCGCTTTCGGAGACAGTCGGCGACGGTCCGTTTCCGGGTCCGTTCCCGGCTGGCTACGCCGGTTCGGACGTGAGTCTGGCGTGTCTGCAGTTTACAAGCGGTGCCAGTCAGTTCAGTCCGTCTGCGGGGACGGCAGACGAACAAACCAAGGTGCAGTGCTAGCTGCATCGAAGACGACTCCGCTCAATGACGAGCTTGGCGTCCGGCTTGGCAGTCTGGGGTAGCACAGCCGAGGCAATGTGGTCTGCTTGGGCGGCCGAGCGCCGCTCTCTGGAGCATGTCTTGACTGGCTGTTCTGTTGGATCATCTCGTATGAAGCGTAGCAATCTGTCACGTTATTAGAAACGAAGTAAGATTCGTTGATGTTATTAGAAACGAAATAATTCGACATCTGCCAGTTGAACCATTAAATTCACCACTTTTCTACTTTTGCACAAAATAACAATACTTATGAAATAAAAACAATAAAAACCAAAAGCCAAGATGCACCTGCCACCAACCAATTACTTGAGAATCTCGATACGGTCAATCAGGGCGCCGCCGATGCGGGCAATCTCGGCAAGAATGGCGTCGCGGTTGACCTCGATCTGGACGTCGTCGGTGCCTTTTTTCGGGAGGCCCACGGGCCGGAACGAGCAGGGAACGTTGACGCGAAAGCTGCGGGCGTGGACCTGGGGGTTCCAGAGGGCGGCGATGACGTGGTCGCCATGCACGTCTGCGTCGGCGGCGTCGCCGTAAAAGAAGACGAGGGGCCCGACGCCGCTGCCGCTGCCGCTGTTGTAGGCCTGGTTGAGCTGTGCGAGGAGGGTGTGGACGGGGTGTGCGGGCAGGGCGTGCTGCTGGTGGCCGGTACGGGCGTCGAGGTTCTTGTAGACGCTGCGGCCTTGACCCGGAGCGGCGACGTCGCCCTTGATGAGACGGCGGAGAACGCGTGCGTTGATGTGCAGGAGAACATCGTAGTCGGCGAGCGCGGGCGTAAAGAGCGCGGCGGGATCGAGCACGGCGTCGGCGGCGTCGGTCTCTTTGACGGTGCGACAGGCGGCCCGGGCGAGGGCGGTCATGCGTGTGGCGACGACCTTGCTGGGCATGGGCCGCCCGACGACACCGGTTCCGTCGGGCCCGATGGCGGAGGCGGTGGTGAAGAGGGTGCCAGTCGGTTCGTGCGTGGCGGCGACAAAGAGCACGGTGTGGTTCATGGCAGGATCGATGCGTCGCCAAGCGTCGAGGCGCGTGCGGGGGGAGCTGATACTCTCTTCATCATCAAGAGAGTTGGAGAGCCCGGCGGTGTCGACGACGAGGGGTTCGGTGCGCCAGTCCCAGCGTGCGAGAAACTGGAGTGTCCGGAGCAGCCCGGCCGAGGCGGTGGCGGGTGTTGTCCAGGGCGCGGGCTGGAGAAATGTGTAGAGGACGAGGAGCTCGACAGTCTCGGGCGCGACGTGCGTGGCGAGCAGTTTGTGCGCACTGAACCAGCGCTTGACGAGGCGGACGGTACCGGAGAGGGCGGGAAACCGGGTGGCGAGGGTGGCAAGGGTCTGGGTGTGCAGCGGTCGGGCGACACAGAGACGACGCTGCTGGGCGAGCAGTTGGGCACTGGTGGTGCGGACGTGCTGTGCAAGGGCGCGGTCGGCGGTGGCGCGTGCGAGCAGCTGGTGCTCGAGGTCGCAGTGCACGCGAACACGGAACGCAGCACGTTCTTCATAGACGACATCGAGGAACGCGAGGTTGGCCGTGCCACCCGCGACCGTCGTGTTCTCGAGGCCGACGTAGGCCTCAAGTGTCCTGCTTCTGGCCTGCAAGGACTCGGCGATGCGCAGGAGAAAGGCCATTTTGGCTCGCTGAATGGCTGGCAGACTGTCGGGCCACTTTCCGCTCGCCTCGAAGCGCAAGACGACTTCCATGGGATGCAGGGCGGCCCGACCAGTCTGGACGGGCGGCGGCGCGACAGAGGCGGACCGGAGTGCCTCGTCGACGGGCTCGACGGAACGCACGTGCAGGGGCACATCGTCAAGGGCACGGATATCGGCCTCGAGCGTCGCAAACGCCTCGCGTGCAAGGGCAAATGCAGCTGCGTCGACGACGGGCACGAGGGGCACCATGTGTGCCAGACCCGAGTCGGCACCGCTCGTCACCACGACGTCGGCGTCGGCGAGCGAGAGACGGTGGCGCAGGATGTAGCGTGCAATCTCCTCGCACAGACCGGCCGGCGATTGGCCGGCGGTCCACGCGAGCGTCTCCTGGATCCGGCCGTCCTTGAACCGTCTCAGCTCGGCCCGCGGGCCCCAGAACGCACGGAACCGGCGTCCGGCCGCCTTGTCTTCAGCATCGGGGCCATGGTCAATGTGGCGTGCCATGTTGGTCGGCTCAAACAGGATCCCGACTTGGAGGGTGGCCGATGTTGGGGCCTCAAAGACCCGGTCCGTCGGCCATGTGTGCTCGGTCGGCGGCTGCACCTTGACGTGCACGAGCGCGGCACGGTCGCCATACGCTTTCTTGAGCGTCTGAAAGACGGTGTCGGCGGCGTCGGACGGGGGACCACGGAGGGTCGTGCTGGTGGCGACTGGCACCGTCACGCGCAGGACCATGTCGTATGCCTCGGCGGCAATGTCGGCCCGTGCAATAAACGTCGGTGCAAACTGGGCCGATGCAGTCTCGGCAGTCTCGTCCTTGAGCAGAGCGTGTGTGCGTTTGGCCAGCTGACGCAGTAGTCCGGCCGATGCAGGGCTCATCTTGTACGCGAGGTTCGTCTGGCGCCCGGTACCTGCGTCAAACACAACCGGACCAGGTTCGCGCAACGAGTCAATGCCCGCGTCGTACCCAGTGCCAGCGGCGCCCAGGACACACGGTTTCGTGCGAAAATCAGTCGTCGCCAGAAACTGCACGACCGCCTTGAAGATTTGCGTCGCGCTCAGCGAGGGTGAGAGGACCGACGACTTTGACTTGGCCTTTTTCGACTTCGTCTGCATGAGGAGGGCGACGAGGGCGGACCATTCAAAGGCGCCGAACCCGCCACGGGTCTGGGCACTGCCGAACCCGCGCTGCTGCAGCCATGTGCGTCCGAGGAGGCAGGCGTCGGCAAATGCTCGGCACGTCTTTTGCGTCTGGTGCAGAAGCCGGAGGTACGGAACGTATGCCCCCTCGGCACGCAGTGTCGCATTGTAAAAGGGTGTCGCCGCGTCCTTGGAGTCTGTGCGGACGCAGTTGCGGTCGGCGGCGAGTTTGGCGGGTGGAAACTGGTCGTGGGCGCAGCAGGGAATGATTTGGATGGCGGCTTTGGCATTGGCCGACGACAAAACGAGCACCGGCAGCAGCGGGTTGTCGCCGAGATGGGCAAACGCCATGTCAAACGACAAGGTCGACGCAGACGCACGGACGGCGCCGGTCAGCTGGGCCAGGTAGTAGGCGCGCTTGTAAAAGTAGCGCAGGTTCAGGTAGTCCTTTTCCTGGAACAGCGAGCGCGGCATCTCGACGAGCACGTCGACGGCCGGGGCACGCTGCGTGCGTGTCATTGTCTTGAGCACAAAGCTGCCGACGACATTGACGAGCGCCGGCGGTGCCATGGCCACCTTGAGGTTCGAGTCGGCCGGCGGCCGCGGCTGGGGCAGGGGGGTCTCGATGCCCGTCGTCTTTTGCACGGCCGCCACTGCCTCGTGGATCGGAAGCGGTGCGTGTGCGGGCACCGACTCCATGGCCGCCTTGATCTCGCGCAGCACCGCGTCCGCATCGGGCAGCAAGGCCGCGTAGTCGACCCGGCTCTGGGCCAGTAGCTCGGCCGTCTCGAGGAGGAACGTGCTCGGCCGGAACAGGCCCGCCGACGCCGACGCCGCCGACACGTCCGCCGCAGGCGCCACACTCGACGCAGACGCACTCGACGCAGTCGCGTCGCCGCGGTCCGTCTTGCGTCGCTTCGCAGGGTTGTCCATGGTGTTGTGATGTGATGGTCGGTGGATGGTCGGTGGATGGATTGACAAAAAAAGATGTATCGATCGTATCGTTATCGATAAGATACTGATAAGCTGATAAGCTGATAAGTATCGATAAGCATCGATAAGCGTCGATAAGTTCGTCGACAAGCACGAATGTAGCGGGGTCGACCATCAACAACATGTCGAAACAGCAGCTCAAGGCGCTGGCCGAGACGATCCGGGCCAAGCGATTCGAGGACGCGGTGCAGCAGGCGAGCGACTTTTTGGCAAACGACGGCGACAACGTGCAGGCGCTCGTCTTTTATGGCTTTGCACTCGACAAGCTGGGCCGGCTGGACGAGGCGGTGGCGGCGTACAGCCGGGCGGCAACACTAAAGCCCGGCGACACACAGGCGTGGCAGGGTCTTGTGCAGGTACACGAGCAGCAGGGCGCGGGCGCGCTGCTGGCGTACCGGCACGCGGCGACGCAGCTGGCGGCCGTGTACCGCGACGCCGGGGACCTGTACAAGTGCCAGGTGGCCGTGGACCGGTTCACGGACCATGCACGCAAGGTGGCGTCGCCGCTGCAGCTGGTGGACGCGCTGGCCATGATTCTTCCGGGGTCGCCAGTGTACGACGCGCTCGAGGGCCGCGTGCCACGGCCGGCGACGACGTACGAGACGCTGGCGACGGCAGTCGAGGCCGACGAGGCGGTACGGATTGCACGGCTGGTCGACGAGCGGCGTACACGGCTGGGCGCGCGACTGGTCGAGGTGGCACGCACGGCGCGCGACGAGGTATTCTCGACGAGTCCGTTGGCCGGGCTGTACGCGGCCGTGATTGACTGGACGAGCGACGACGACGTGCGGCGGGTGTACGAGGAAAAGTTGCTGGCGTACCGTCTCGAGCGCCTGGCCGCCTTTTCCGGCACACGACAGGACGACGAGCGCGAGGCCGTGCGGACCATGGCACGCGGCATGGTCATTATTGACCATGCCTTTCAGCCGGCCTGGGACGTTTGTGTCGAGTGGGAGGACGTCAAGGCGGTGGGGGGGTACGACGCAAGTCTCTTGTGGCAGTACCAGGCGCACTTTCCGTCGAGTCCCTTGGGGCGTGCCCTCGCCGCCTTTTTGACGAGTGACCTGTCGCCGTTTGCCCAGCCCGGCGTGGGTGAGGGTGAGGGCAAGGCCAAGGGGAAACAGGGCGAGCAGAAGAGCAAGGGCAAGGGAAAGGGAAAGCAGGGCAAGGGCAGGCAGGGCGTCGAACCGGCCGAGACGGCGGAAGAAACGGTGACAAAAACGGAAGGAACCGAGGCGGATACAAAAACGGACGAAACGGAGCACCTTCCCTCAACAGACGACGAGAGGCTGGCGCTACTCCGGGAAGGTGCAAAGGAGTCGCTCTTGGCGAGCCGGCTACTTGGCGCGTGGTACGACGACACCGGAGCGCACGTGGCGGCGATTGGCGCGATGCGCGATGCATTCAAGACGCTGGACGGGATGCGGACGCGGACGGGCCTGGCGCTGAACAATACGCACGACGCGCTGGCGGGCGTGCTGGGCGCGGCGCTGGTGGCGCACGAGTCACCGAAGCACCACGCAGAAGCGCGGCGGCTCTTTGAGGGCGTGCTGGCGCACGACGCGACGAGCACGCGCGCGCTCGTCGGTCTGGCGCACATTGCCCAAGAGGCCGTCGACTACACGGCGGCGGCCGACTACTTTGCACGGGCGCTCGCACACGACGCGTCGGACGCGCGCGTACAGAGCGACGGCGCGTGGGTCCACGTGCTCCTGGGCAACTACGGGCAGGCGCAACCGGCCCTCGAGTCGGTCCTGCCGCGCCTGCAAGACGAGGCCCAAAGCACCTCAAAAACCAAAACGGCGATACGTGCTCGAAAACAACTGGCACTGGCGCAGTACCGGCTGGGCGTGTGCGTGTGGGAGCGCGACACGTCGCGTGCGGCACGCAAGAACCGCAGTGGCGCGTACGCACACTTTGTGGCGGCGCTGCGCAACGACCTGGTCCTGGCGCCGGCGTACACGAGCCTGGGCGTCTACTATGCCGACTATGCACGCGACCACAAGCGCGCGTTTACTCTGTTCCTAAAAGCGCTGGAGCTGTCGGACGCCGAGCTCGAGGCGGGCCGGCGCCTGGTGGCCGTGTTTGCACGTCGGCGCGACTGGGATAGCGTCGCGCTCGTCGCCCAGCGTGTCATTGACTCGGGCCGAGCGACGCCGCCATGGGGAAGCCGAAGACCGAGCGCGAGCTGGCCGTTTGCGGCACGAGGCACGGCGCAATTGCACGCCAAGGAGTATGGCGCGGCCATGATGTCGTTTCGCATGGCCACACGGCTGGGTGGGGGCGGGGGACAAGGGGGGCACGGGGGACACGACTACCACGCGTCCATTGCCCTCGCCGAGACGTACCTCCGTGCTCGGATGCACCACTCGGCCCTGCGTGCCATTGAACAAGCGACACCTCCTCCGGGGACGGATACGTGGCACACCGACTACCTGCTGGCCAACGTGCACCGTGGACTGGGCGCGTTTGAGCCGGCCTTGCGGCTTTATGACAAGATTCTGGAGGACCACCCTGAAGGGGGCGTGGTGGTGGCACGACTGCACGCACTGACGGAGAGCGCCGAGGCGGATGTCAAAATAGGCTTGTTTGGCGAGGCGGCACACACGGCAGCCTCGGCCCTGGTCTCGGCGTCGGCGTCGGCGTCGGCCTCGCTTCATGCAACACGCGGATTCTGGGAGGCCGTCGCAGGCGCATGCAGCATCTTTTCGACTGTCCAAGGCCACGTGCGTGTCTTTCCCGTCGCGGCCGTCGCTGCACTGCTGGCCGACGACGCGTCGTTTGCGTACCTGCAGGACCTCGACGCCGTCGGCACCAAGATTCTGCGTGCCGAGGCCGTCGCACCCGACGATGCACGTGGTGTCGGGCTCGTCCGCGTCCTGCACGCAACGATCCTCGCCCACAAACGTGCACTGGCGTGTGTCGCTGCGACGGACCGCGACGCACTGGCGACGGCGCACTACAACCTGGGCTGGGCCGAGTACCGCGCCCACGCGTGCCTGCCCGATACACTGCGAGGCACGCTGACGGGATTTCTGCGGTCGGCCATTCGGTCTTTCAAGCGCAGCATCGAGCTCGCACCGCGTCGTCGGGCGGCCATGAACGCACTGGGCGTGGCGACGAGCAGCGTGCACGCCCGTGTCGCCCAGCACGCGTTTGTGCGTGCCCTCTTTCTGCGTGGTGCCCGGGCGCCCGTGTGGGCCAACCTGGGCACGCTCGCTCTGCTTCATGACGACGCCGAGCTGGCCAATGCCGCGTTTGCCGAGGGCCAGGCCGGCGATCCCGAGTATGCCGCCAGCTGGCTCGGCCAAGGTTTTGTCGCGCAGCAGTGTGGCCAGCGGGGTGAAGCACGCAGCCTGTTTCGTCACGCCGTCGACCTGAGTGATGCCTCGGCTCTTGTCGCGCGCCAGCAGTACGCCATTGCCGAGTTTGACGCCCAGTCGGATGCCGTCGAGTTTGACACCGCCGACCAGGGACGCTCGCTCATTGCGCTCGAGCAGGTGACGCGTCAGCGTCCGGATGCACGTGCGTACATGCACCTGCTCGCCCTCTTCCGTGAACGCGCGTCCGACACGAGCACCGTCGACCTGCTCGAGGCCATTTGTGCCGAGCTCGAGGCCGAGTTTGAAGCGACCGAGTCCGTCGACGCGCTCCAGTGTGTCGCCATCAGCAAGGCCGACCTCGCGCGCGCGTACGTCGCACGTGCCCTCGACGGCGACTACGCCAAGGCCATTGCCTCTGCCGATATGGCTCTCCTGTTGGTGGAAGGCGACGACGATGCTCGGCGGATTCGAATGTCGGCGCGTCTGGCTGCAGGTCTTGCCAAGTTCTCATCCGACGACGTCGACGGTGCAGTGGCCGAGTTTGACGCGCTCATGGCCGGCGACGATGCCGATCCGGATGTGGTGTGCCTCGCCGCGCAAGTTTTATGGTCGTCGGGCGTCGATGCACACCGTGCGCGTGCACAAGACGCACTGTTTTCCGTCGTCGAGGCACACCCGGACCACACGCACTCTGTGCTTCTGCTCGGCGTCATGGCTCTTTTGGCCGGTGACGCCGACAGTGCCGATGCCGTTGCCGCCGAGCTTGCTGCCGTGCAATTGGACGCCAGAAGCAGCGTGACTGCCGCCGACCATGCTCAGGTCGCGGCCGTGCAGCAGGCCCTCGCACCGACGGCGGCCGACGCACTGTATGCCACACAACGCGACCTCGTGCTGCGTCCGCACCTGCCTCATGCCTGGACCAGTCTTGCAGACCTGGCCGCCGACGTCGACGACGAGGCCGAGTCTGAGCAGCATGCTGCCGACATGGCACTACGCCTCGCACGTGCTCAGCTGCCGCCCCGAGGTGACTTGCACGCCGACGACCTCGCCCTTGCATACACGCGAACTGGTCGTGCAGCCGACGCCCAAGTCGCCATCGTGGCCGCCCCTTGGCTGCTCGCCGGGTGGGAGGCCCTAGCCGAGGTCGTGGCCGCGTGAGATAGATGCGACGAAACGAGAAGAATTAACAACTGCTCTCGTAGTGAAGTTGTGTCACATCACGTGCACTGTTGATTACGTTGTACAGGTCACGGTCACGTGCCGTTGAGTGATTACATGACACATAAATTGGGTCACGTGCGCTATTGGTCACGCCTACCTATACCACTCGTCGTCGGGCCGCTGCGAGGTCTGGCGGTACCCGCGCGCGTCGTGCCCGGATGCGGCGCGTCCGTGCCGTCCGCCGCCGTGGACGCGACCGGCACGCCGGCCGGCCTCGTACGCCGCGTTCGGGTCAATCTCGGTGCGCTGCAGGATACTGACGACGGCCGCCGGGAGGTACCGCACGCCATTGTACTGCCCCGCCGGCGGGATCTGGCCGAGCAAAAAGTTGATCATGGTCGGCAGCGTCGTCGGCCCGGCCGCCGCATACGACGTGCTCGCCCCGCCCTGTGCCTGCAGTCGCCGCTGCTGGTCCAGCCGCCGCCCGGCCGCGCCCTTGAGTGGCGACGCCGCGCGCGTGAACCCGCCCCCGCCGCCGCCCCCGCCGTCGCCGGATCCCCCGTCGGCACGCAGCATCTTGCGCGGCGGCGCACCCGCGTCGTCGTCGTCGTACGCGCGCTTCGGCGACCCGGGCGCACGCGACGAGCCGCGCACCGCGCCAAGCGGCATCGGCAGCGGCATAGGGCTGTCACGTGACGCTGACCCACCAAACATGTGGGGCGGTTTCTCCACCGACGGCACGACGACGAGACGCGGCCGGAGCTGGGCCGCCGGCGAGACAATGATGCGTGCCGTGACCGGGTCAAACTTGTCGGTGGCGAACCGCTTGCCAAAGTTGGCCAGGCGCGGGTCGTGCGGGTACAGCTCGGCCATGCGGCGCTCCAGCTCGCGCACGCGTGCCAGGTCGCCGTACTCGGCCTCGCGTTTGTGCATGTACGCCAGCAGCGGCTTCGCCTTGTGCACCGTCTCCGGCCGCGCCGCCAGCCGGTTCACGCACGTCTCAAACACGACGCGCGAGTTGGTGTGGTCGCCGTGCGCCGTCAGGTACTTGATGTACTCAATCATAAAGTGTGCGTCCTCGGGGAACAGCTTCGCGCCACGCTCCAAAATCTTGCCGCCCGCCTTGTCATTGTAACACTTCCACTCCATCTTGGCCACCGCCACGTAAATGTCGCACTTGAGCCGCCCGCCTTTGCGTGCCTCGGCAAACACCTGCCGCAGACCCCCGAGCGGGCCCTGCGGACTGCCTTTGCCCTGGATCCGACGCATCGCACGCGCCAGTGCAATCCAGACGTGCGTCAGACACTTGGAGACGAGGTCCATTTGCGCCGCAAAACCCTGCTTGATCAGGTCCAGCTTTTGGGCGTGTTCGTGGTCGTTTTCGGGCCCGCTGCTCGTCGCCGCCAACCTCTCCACCTCGGCCTTTTCGCGGTCTTGCAGGCCCTTGTAGAGCGCCCGGAGCGTCGCAATAATGGTGTCGTATGGTGCACGCACCGCTGCGCCCTTGGCAATCTTGGCGTCGTCGCCCTCGCCCGCGGGGAAGGTCGACTCGATGCGGTCGGCGTGCTTGAGCGCCAGCAGGATGCTCTCCGGGTTCGCCTCGATGCCGTCCGTCAGGAACTGGAGGCCTCGGTCCTGGTCGTTCTCGCGGACGCCCTGCTCAAAACACCACTCGGCCGCCTCGACCCACATCGCCGGCCAGAAGCGCAGCGGCATCAGCGCCTGCTTGTAGCAGTACAGGATCCGTGCCTGCAGCGCCGCCGGCTCGTCGGTCGCCAGGTCCAGCGGGTCCGCCTTTTCCCAGTCGATCCACCGCTGCCACAGCTCGACCTGTGCCATGTACTCCTGGTGCCCCTCGAAGCCGGCCACGGGGGGCAGCCGTGCCACCGTCGTCGTGCTCAGGGGGGCCGTCATGTTCTGCAGCGCCGTGTTCGCGCTCTTGGCCGACATGTACGCCGGCGACCGCTCCGCCAGAAACTTGCGGCCCGTAATCTTGTTCAGGCCCATCTCAAACTGGTCGTACTCCTTCCACAGCTGCGTCACGTTGTGGATGGGCACGCTCGTCGCGCGTCGGAACGCCTTGCGCAGCTGGTCCATCTTCTGCTGGTCCTGCCAGCTGCTGCCGCCAATCGTCCCGGGGCCCGTCCGGATAAACTCGACATAGTCTGCCCAGATCGCGCCCGACTCCTTGTCCACGCCCACCTTGTCCAGCACAAACTCGTACGCCCGGCTCACCACGCTGCGCGCCTCCGTCCCGGCGTCGTGCAGGTTGTTGCGCCGCCGCACATAGTCCAGGTACACCGTCCACAGCGGCACGTGCACCACCGTCGGCAGCGACTTGCCAAACAGTTCCTCCGCCGCCCCAAAATTCTCCAGCTCCAGCTCCATCTCCACCCAGTCGACCCAGACCTCGGCCGCCTGCGGGAACACCTTGAGCATTCGCCCAAACGCAGACCGCGCCTCCTCGAACCGGTTGCTCGCCCGGTGCTCGCCAATCAGCGCCAGCCACGCATCCACCGCGCCCCGCGGGTCCTCGGCCACGCGCGCCTCCAGCGACGCAATCGAGTCAGGGCCCGCACCGTCGTAGGCCAGTGGTTCTTGGTGCCGGTGTTCTTGGTGCGTCTTCCGGTGCTCAATCACGGGCACCGTGTTGGACGTCGCCGGCGCGTCCGTCTCGAGCTGTGACGGGTCGTAGGCATCGCCGTCGTCGTTGTCGTGGCCGTTGTCGTTGTCGTCGTCTTCCGAGTCCGAGTCCACAAAACCGCCGCGTGCCTTGGGCTTCTTGGCCGTCGGTGCCGGTGCCGGTGCCGGAGCCGGTGCCGGAGTCGCGCTCGGCTCCTCCCCGTCCGACGCAAGCTCCGCCAGCGGCACAATTGCCGCGCTCGGGTCGTACGCGCCAGGGACTTCGTCAGTGGCGTCGGTAGCGTCCGCCTCGCCACCGGTAGCATCTGCCGGGCCGTCCGCCGGGCCGTCCACATTGTCTGCGTTGCCGCCTGCTTCATCGGCAGGGGCAGACGCGGTATCACCGGCTGCATCAGGGGCATCAACGTCTGTAGCTTGTTTTTCGCTGTCGCTAATCGAGTGCACCGCGTCCTCTACCGCCACCACACCACTGTCGCCCAGGCCGGCCGTCTCTTCGTACGACGCCATGTCGAGTCGTGCGATCGTGCGAGTCGTCGAGTCGTGCGGTCGTGCGAGTCGTGCGAGTCGTGCGAGTCGTGTTGATCACGTCCGAAAGTCACGCGTTGAGCTGCGTTTGCGGCTGTCGGTTATCGACAACCATCAAGAGCCCTGTTTGCAAAATTCCGAATCGTCGGCTGCCGTCGTCTGCCGTCGTCTGCGTCGTCGGATTGTCGCGTTGTCGGATTGTAGCGTGATGCAATACCAAACAATACCAAAGGCCGTTCCTGGACTCGTGGAGCTCCAAAACAGACGATGCAGCCGCCGTGCGTGTCAGGATCGCAAAGGCGAGAGTCAAAGATTCGCCGGTCGTAAGATCTGTAGATCGTGCAGCTCGTTGCCGTTGCCGTTGCCGATGCCGATGCCGATGCTCGATGCAGGTCGCAGGTCTCGTTGTCTGCTCGCTGCTCCCTGGCCTGAAAAGCGAAAAGCTGGGAGCGGCTGGCAGTCTAGCCCGTATACAGTCTAGCGCGTTGGGACTACAGTCCCTAAAACCCAGCCGTCCAGCCGTCTCAGCGCTGTATGCGCTGTATTTACGGCGTGGAGACTGCAGTGGGTACGCTCCCAGCCACTAAATATACAGAGTACACCACTGCCAGCGGCAGGCGCGTCGCTGCGCAACCACTCAACGCGCTTTCCGCCAGCCAGTCACAGCGCGCGGCCGCAGCACCGCGACGCGTTTTTGACCGCCTTGGTGGGAGGTGGGCTGGGAGGTGCGTCCCTGGCTCCTGCCGCGATCTGCCTCGATTGTCCAGGCCAGCCTCCTTCCCCAGCTCTTCCTACCTCTTTCCTACCTCTCCTTCTCCTTTCCGCCTCTGGCCTGTCTTCATCCTCTTGTTTTGAGCCTCTGTCAGCCACAATCCAACGCAACTCCCACTCGACTGCAACCACCAACGCTCACCGTCTTTCGCTTTCGCTTTCGCTTTTGAATTCAATTCTTCTTAACAACCAACCGCCGCCATGTCGATTGTTTCGCTGCTCGACGTCAAGGTCAACAAGAACCCGGCCAAGTTTACCGACCCCTACGAGTTTGAGATTACCTTTGAGTGTCTCGAGCAGCTCGAAAAGGGTGCGTCCCTGGCAGTCCTGGCAGCCCTGGCAGCCTTGCCAGCCCTTGCCCTTGCCAACGCGCCGCCTGTGCTAACAATGCAGACCTCGAGTGGAAGCTCATCTACGTCGGCTCGGCCACCAGCGACCAGCACGACCAGGAGCTCGACTCGCTCCTGGTCGGCCCCATTCCCGTCGGCATCAACAAGTTTATCTTTGAGGCCGACCCGCCAAGCATCAAGCAGATCCCCGATGCCGAGATCCTCGGCGTCACCGTCGTGCTGCTCACCTGCGCCTACGACGGCCGCGAGTTTGTGCGCGTCGGCTACTATGTCAACAACGAGTACGACAGCGAAGAGCTGGTTGCCGATCCGCCGGCCAAGCCCGTGCTCGACCGCATCAAGCGCAACGTGCTCGCCGAGAAGCCGCGCGTCACGCGCTTTGCCATCAGATGGTAGGTTTTTTTTCGTTTTTTCTTGCTTTTTTCTTGCTTTTTTCTTGCTTTTTTCTTGCTTTCTTTTTGTTCTTTTTATCCTTTTCTTTTCTTTTTCTTGTTTCTTTTCCTTTTCCTTTTCCTTTCCTTTTCCGTCTTTCTCGTCTTTCACAACTAACGACCAGGGACTCTGACGCGTCTGCGCCGGCCGAGTTCCCCCCGGATCAGCCCGAGGCTGACCTGTACGCCGACGAGGAGGAGTACGGCGCCGAGGAGGCCGCCGAGGAGGCCAAGGCCGCGGCGGGCGAGGACGCTGCCATGGACGGCGCCGACGAAGCCGCCCCTACCGCCGAGGGCGATGTCGAGGAGGACGAAATGTCCGAGGACGGCAGCGTCGACCTCGAGGGCGAGAGCGAGGACGAGCTCGAGGAGGAGGAGGGCGAGGCCGCCGAGGGTGCCGGGGGTGCCGACGGTGCCAACGGCGACGACGCCATGGACGTCGACGAGGACAAGGCGGCTACGTCTCATCCTGCCGGAGTCGTGTCCCACTAGGCGCCTGAGGACAAGGCCCGGCTCGATGAGCCGCCCGCGGTCATTGCGGTGTGAGCGTGCTGTCTCTGCTCCTTGCTCCTTGCCTCTTGCACGGGTGCTGGTGCATGGACAGCCGGCCTTGCACGCTACGTTTACTTTCCTTGTTCACTTCAGCTTTACAGTCGCAAAAGCAGCTTATACCACGAGGCGGCGCCAGCACATGTTACGAGATCGTTATAATGTTTGTCTTGCTCTATTTCTTTCGTTTGCCAGCAGATGCGCAATCACGATGTATGATCTAGTCGGCCGTGAATGCAGGTCCGGGCGTGAGAGCAGGCAGTCTTCAAGCAGTAAATCAAAGGGTATGACGGATGGACTCGGTGAAGCGCTCAAAGCTATACCGCCGGCGCGTCGGCGCTCAGCTTAGCCCACTCGGCGGGCGTGTGGCACTTGGCGCTCCAGGCATGGATGTTGGCAATCTCGTCGCGCAGCGCCGTGTTGACGAGACGGTGGCGCTTGAGCCGGTTGAGGCCGTCAAACTGCGGCGACACAATGACGGACGTAAAGGCCTGGCCGCAGCCGCCTGGATGTTAGCAACGAATCGAAACAGAAATGCTTGTGGACGCACCAGACACGTCTGTTACCTGGACGGTCTCGGCCTGCAGCTTGTCTTGCAGAATGGCCTGCAGCGAGGCCTCGGTGATGGGCTCGGCCATGTCGGGCGTCGAGCGTCGAGCGTCGGGCGTCGCGAGTCGAGAGTCGGCTGTCGGCTGTCGAGCGTCAGAGTCGGCTGTCGAGCGTCAGAGTCAAAGTCGAATCGCGTCGAGAGCGCGTCGAGGACGTTTTGTGCAGAGCGCTGGCGGGGTTATCTGATTGATAAGATGACAAATTCTGCCTGCCCTGAACTAAGCCAGTGGTGTGCACTGTGCGCGCAGTGCGCAGTGATGGTGAGCGGCTGATGGCCGGTGCGTCGACGTCGATGGACACGAGCAAGCCGGCTGGTCTGCTGTTAATGAACGAACGGCCTTGCGTGTCTTGTGTCGAGTGGCCTTTGGTGCCAGCTGGGCGCTGTACTTGCTGGGCTGGTCTTTGGTGCCAGCTGGGCGCTGTACTTGCTGGGCCGGTCTTTTTGGCGTGCCATAGACTTGGGCGCTGTACTGAGCTGTGGCCCCGCAGTATTGTATTTACAGGCACAACACAGTGCGCATAGTGTCACCTCGAAATCACACGGTGTACTGGAAGAGAAGGAGCTTTGGAGCTGAGCTGGAGCTGAGCCGAGCTGGAGCTACCTCTGGCTCGATCAAACAGCAACGTGACGTTCACGACAACTCCTGCGCCTGCTCATGGCCGCCCGACGTGCACGCCCCCTTTTACGACTGCTCACACCACGGCCTCGCTTGTCCAGCCTGTCCAGCCTGTCCACCTGGCCCCTCTTTGCCAGTTCGTCGACGTCATTGCCTCGCCACTTTTGCACGACACGCCGTGCTCTCTGCTCCCACACACCACCTCCACACACGACCACCCGCACCACCACGATGGCCACCGACAACCCGTTCACGGCGCGCGTCGTCGCGGCGATGCAGCAAATGTACCCCGAGGCGCTCGCCGACAAGGCCTGGGACAATGTCGGGCTGCTGCTGGCCAACACGCTGCCGGCCGGGGCGGGCACGGCGGCGCCGAAGCCGAAGCGCGTGCTGCTGTGCAACGACCTGACGCCGCGCGTCGTCGACGAGGCGATCCACTACGGCGCGGGCGTCGTCGTCGCGTACCACCCGCTCATCTTCCGCGGGCTCAAGGCGATCACGCAGGCGGACCCGCAGCAGGACTCGCTGATCCGGCTCGCGCAGAGCAACATTGCCGTGTACGCGCCGCACACGGCGCTCGACGCGGCGCCGGGCGGCATCAACGACTGGCTGGCGGACGCCGTCGCGGACGCGTCGGTGCAGTCGGCCATGTCGACGGCCGCCGTGGCGGCGATTCGGCCGCTGTCGCCTGCACAGGAAGCTGCGATCGCGCCCGGCTCCACCTACCGCCCGGAAGGCGCGAACCGCGGCATTGCCGGCTACGGGCGTCTCGTGACGCTGAGTCAGCCGGTGAGCACGCGTGTGCTGATTGCGCGCGTTGTGCGCGCGCTCGGGCTGCTCGACGACGCGGACGCGGCGGCGACGACGCTGCAGCACGTGCTCGTCGCGCGGCCGCGCACCAAGTTTGCGCCGACGCTCGAGAACACGGTGTCGAGCGTCGCCGTGTGCGCGGGCTCGGGCGCCGACGTCCTGCGCGACACGACGGCCGACCTGCTGCTGACGGGCGAGATGAGCCACCACGACGCGCTCGCGGCGACGGTGCGCGGCAAGTGGGTGGTGTGCCTGCTGCACAGCAACTCGGAGCGCCTCTTTCTTCGGCAGCGGCTGCAGGGGCAGCTGCAGGCGCGCCTCAATGAGCCCAACGGCGAGGGCCTGACGGACGCGTGCGAGGTGCTCGTCAGCGACGCCGACCGCGACCCGTTTGAGATTTGGGACCTGACGGCGCCCCTCGCCGACGAGACCGTCGAGACGCAGACTGCGAGAGTTTAATTATGATGAATTTTATGAATTGAATGTTGGTGTCCGCGCAGACGATTTAATTATGAATTAAATATTGGTGCAAAATTAACTGCTTTATTAAATAAATAACAAAAAACCGTCATGCAACTATGGTGCCGCCGATGCCGCCCTCGGACGCCGAGTGCTCGGCTGCTTCGAGCGCCGCGTCGCCCTCGGCGAGACACGCGGCCACCTCGTCGTGCCCGCCGACGCCCTGTGCGAGCCATTGCTGCAGCAGCCGCCGCGGCCGGTCCCATGCCACACGCGCCTCGTCGACGCGTCCGGCCGTCACGAGCGCACGCAGCTGGGCGGGTGTCTGAAGCACGGCGGCTGCGAGCACGCGTGCACGTTCCTGGGCGGGCGGCAGAGGCGCTGGCAGACTGGCACGCAGCGCCTCGCGCAGCGCCGATGCCTGCTGGTAGATGTGGGCAATGGCCGGGTCGAGTGTGCGCGCCATGGGGTTCAGCGGGTCCATGGTCGCACGCATCTTGCGGATCGTCTCGGTCGCCGTAATCAGCCGGCTGTAGTTGTCGTACACCAAACTCTTCTTTTCCGCGTCGAGCGCACGCGTCTCGCCCAGCACGCGCGTGTACGTCCGCAGCAGGTCCTCGAGCCCGTCCGTCGCGAGCACCGTGCGCACGTACGCGTCCGCGTCAAAGTCGGCCGCGTCCATGGCCGACGCCGCAACGTCTGAAAACGACTGCAGGTCCGTCGGCGACGCCGTCAATGGTGCGTCCGCCGATGGTGCGTCCGCCTCTGTCACTGCGAGCACCGGCGCGCCCGCCGCCGGTGTCTTGATGTTGTAGTACTCGCGCAGCGCCGCACGGTGGCGTCGTGCGTTTGGTGGTGCGCTCGTCGTCGTCGTCATCGTCGAAGTCGTCGTCGCCGGGGCCGCCGGCCCGGTCGGTGTTGCCGGGCCGCGACTGGGCGACCGCGATAGCGACCGAACCGTCTCGACACTCGGCCGGTTGCTCGACGTCGGCGTCTCCAGGACGCGTCGTACCGGCAAGTCGCGGGGCGTGGCAATCGTCGACATGTTGAATTGGTTGGAGAGCTGACGACAGTTGGAGCTTGGTGATCTGGGCAAGGCTGAGGTCCACTTTTAGCGCTAGTGCACTAAGTGCACTATAAATATAGCGAGCTAGTGGCATGTGACTTGGTGTCAGTTTGGTGCAGCGCTACGCTACGACGCCACGATTACGACGACGAATCGCCTACAGACGCAGAGAAAAAATGAGCCAGGTTGCGCAGATCCAAAGTGCACTGGCGGCGGAGCAGCTTCCGGCACCGTCGACGGCCTGGATCCAGGCACTGGTGGCCCGTCAGACGGCACTTGGGCCGGCAGCGTGCACGACACTGGCCCTCGCCGCTGCTGCCAAGGCGCAACTGCTGGCGGCCGATATTACGGCGCGCGGGCTGTGGGAGGTGCCGCCACGCACGTTCCCGCCGCAGCTCGCGAGCGCGTCTGCCGGGGCCGTCCAGGAAATGCGTCTCGCCCACGATGTGGTCGTGCAGGTCGTCGACCTTGAGAACCTGTCGCAGAGCCGCTGGCAGCAGGTCCAGGCGCTCGAGGCCATTGAGCGCGGTGAGCAGAAACGCGGCCGCGAGATTGTGCGTGTCGCGCCACAGGACGACGAGCCCGACGCACACACCCAGAGCCCGAACGAGACGTCTGCTTCGGCGGCACCTGGACGGCCCGACATGTCGGCGACGCACCGCCTGCAGCTGCAGGACGCCGCCGGCCAGCGCGTGCTTGCCCTCGAGCTCGTTCGAATCCCGCGCATCGCCATTGGCAAGACACGCATCGGCGAGAAGATGCTGCTCAAGGCCGGTACCCTCGCCGCCCGTGGCACGCTGCTGCTCGAGCCCGCCAATACGCGCCTGCTCGGTGGGCAACTGCACGACATGGACGACGCCTGGACCAAGGGACAGCTTGCTAGGCTGCGGGCGGCTGCACAGGCCGGTGATGGTCAATGATGAACAAGAAACAAGAATACAGTGATACCCAGCGTTTTGCTATGTAATTGACTATTTGCACCGTGGTCCACTTTTGATTTCCATTGGCTGGAGGACATATTTGACGGCATGAAGTGTTGCTAGATTTTTGTAAATTCCAGGAATAATTCGACGCAAAATTCGAAAATAAAACAAAAAACGAGCGGTTCACCGAGCCCAGGAAGACTGGAGTGAAGACAGTCGAGAGCTTCAGCAGAGTGAATCATTTGGCGAAGGCGGTGACGGTGACGGGCTGATGACCCACCAGCAGAATACGCACACCTCATGTGAGAGCTTGGAAAGCGAATGTAAACGCCAGACCAGGCAAAAGACAGCTGGCAGATGGACTTCAAGCTAGACCTGGCCGAGTACGGGTATCTGGTGCGTTTTGTTTGCAGACCAGTCAGAAAGTCAAACGCGAATCTCACGCGAGCCACGGCAAACGACGGTGGGAAGAACGCAAACAGAAAGGACACCAAAAGGGTTGTAAATGTTTGCCAGTGCTGTAGAGACAGACAGACAGTGACGCATCAGGGCATGGGCTGGAAAAAACAAAGTCCGGGCTGAATCTTCCAGAATTGGTTTGAAAACCTCTGCCGATTGTAGCTGCTGTATGTGGACGGTGGCTACTCAAAAAGGCAAGAGACGTTACTTCTCTTGCTGTCGGCGTCCAGTCTTTCTTTTGGCATTTCTTTTGGCATTTCTTTTGGCATTTTTTGGCATGTGGCAATCATGCCAAGGGTCGAGACATCCGTCCTCAAGACCCGTCCGATGCCGTCAACGCCACCTTCTATCAAGTCCATTGTGTCGTTTGTCACGAGATTTGCTGCGAGCAACGCACGTCGGAAGGCGCGAGCCGCCATGTGCCGTATTCACACCGATACCGGCTCGCTAAATAAAAGTCGCCAAATGGAAGGCGCGACTTGGCCGCACATCAACCGTCCCATGATTGCTTCCTCGTCTAGCACAATAGAATACATGTGTCCACAGGTAAACATGAATTTGTGCAAGAGCAACCCGAACCGAAACGACCCACGTACCGCGCTCGCTATATAGCCATGGTCCCCGTGATCATTCTTCTCTTTCCTCCTTCCTTTTCATCTGGCTTACGAATCAATAGAGCCCCTGGTTCGTCTTTTGCTTCGACAAGACTCTGTTTCTTCAGCTGAACCGGCTTTTTCGTTCCGTCGGGAACCCCACTGGATCCGTTCGAGACCTGAGGTACGCACTCTTTTCCGTGCATGACTCGATCGCGTCGGTTTGCGTGACCAACGCACGCCATAAGAGTCCCTTCATGTGAGTCCTTAGTCCCTAGTTCCATCTGCATCGACAAGCCTTGATCGACAGTCTTGTCGTTTGTCCTTCACGGCCAAGGCATCGCCTCCTCCGCCTCCTCTACGTTTGCTGACACAAACAGCCTCGTCAAAGCACATCTGACACCTGATTGCAGTGTTTCTCGCATCTGCGATTGCAAATCACCAGGTAGGTCTCCTCCATTGGCCGTTTTGCCTTCTTGCCTCCCAGACTGCAAACGGCGTGCAAACGCATCGCGGGTCCATCGTTTGCATCGTGTTTGTTGGTACCGTCGCGCTCCCGTCATACATCTCTATAAATACTCGTCTCTCCCCAGATGGTAGAACTTCCTTTCCTTCTTCACTCCATCCGATCGACCATCGCCACAACTTCACCCCATCCGATCGATCATCGCCACAACTTCAACTGCACCACTCAGCAGCTGGTAAAGTCATTGGCTCGCTTCCGTCTTCACTGATCCTGGCTTCTGCTTCGTCGGCCCTTCCTGTTCCCCCCAACTCACCAACCGGTATGACCATGGCAGATCAGTTGGATCAGTTTACGGTATCCGCCGTGCTCATTGTACCGTCACTAACCCACAGACATCTCGCATCATGGATTCTCGTGGCCGCACCGGTCCGTCGGACGCAGCGCAGCGTCCTAGATCTCGCTCTCGGGCGCGGTCCAAGTCGCGCGCTGGCTCCCGTGGGCCTGCCCGGCAGACCCCGTTCCCGCCGAGCATGGGCTTTGATCCGGCGCGTGATCCCAAGACCACCCAGGCCGAAGTGCCGAAGCGCCTCGACCTGCCTCCGGAGGCGTACGCCGCGGTACGTTGTTCTTCTTTTCTCTGCTCCACATGGCTTCCTAACAATCAGGCTGGCACGAAGCCCATCTTTGCTGCTCGCCCGGGCTACAACGACAAGGACCGTCCAATCACCGTCCGCGTCAACCAGTACCGTGTCGAGCAGGCCGCTGCCGTCAAGGTGCAGCAGTATGCTGTAAGTCGAGTCCCGTTTCTTGTTGGTCCAGACTAACCACCAGGTATCGCTCATCCCCGAGCCCCCCAAGCCCATTGTGTACAAAAAGGTCTGGGAGTCGCAGACGGTGCAAAAGTACATTCAGAAACTGGGCCATGTCTGGCTCTACGACGGTCGCAGCCTTGGTTGGTGAGTTTCACTCTATCGCTTCTACTGCGGCACATGCTCACAAAAGGTCCATTGCCAACGTGGAGGAACCCTTTAAAATCCTCGTTGATCTCGACGCCGAGGCCGGCAAGCCCGACCGGCCTGGCCACTCCAACAAGTTCACCATGGTCATTCGGCGGACCAGCACGATCCATCTGGACAGCTTGATTAGCTACCTACGCGGCCAGACGGGTTGGAACACCCACGTTCTCGAGTGCATGAACTTTTTTGACCACGCTCTGCGTCAGAAGCCCTCGGCCCTGATGACGGCCATTCGGCGCAACTTTTACCACCCCCAGTCGCCTCGCCGGGACCTGGACGACACCATCTACGCCGCCAAGGGCATCTACGCCGCGTTCCGGCTGTCGGAGTCCATCCGGTCGGGCGGCAGCGGCCTCGGTATCAACGTGGACGTTGCCAACACCACCTTTTGGAAGGAGCAGCTTCTCCACGAGGCCGTTCTCAAGATGATCAACATCTCCAGCGACAAGTGGCGCCACTTCCGCCACAAGGACTGCATCGAGGCTCTGCGCCCCGTCCAGTGGGAGCGCAACACCAAGACGAACCAGCCGACCGTGTCGGACGCCTTCAAGATCCTGCGCCGCTTCCACAAGCTCCGCTTCACCGTCAGCCACCGCGGCAAGGCCAACGACAACAAGGTCTACACCATTGCCCGCTTTGCCTGGCACCAGGACTACAAGTTCCAGGGCGCGACCGCCAAGAACTACACCTTTAAGCTGCGCAAGACGGGCGAGGTCCGCTCGGTCTACGACCACTACATGAAGCAGTACGACGTGCCGCTGCAGTACCCCGAGTACCCCGTCATTGAGACTACACGCGACGGCGCCTTCCCTCTGGAGGTGTGCCAGATCCAGCCGTGGCAGCGCTACAACTTCAAGCTCAACCCCGAGCAGACGGCGGCCATGATCAAGTTTGCCGTCACGCGCCCCCCCGAGCGCGCCAAGAACATTCACGAGAACGTGGCGCGCCTGGGCTGGGAAAAGGACGAGTACCTCAAGGAGTTTGGCATCCGGGTCAACCCGCAAATGTCGCAGGTCACGGCGCGGCTGCTCAAGCCGCCCATGGTCGCCTACAAGAACTCGTCGGCGAACCCGGGCACGACTGGCCGCTGGGATTTGCGTAGCAAGCTCTTCCACATCAACAACAAGGGTCGCGAGATGACCTCGTGGGGCGTTATCATCGCCGAAAACTCGATTGACCTGCCCGCGACGCAAAACTTTGTGCGCCAGTTTACCAAGTCCTACAAGGACCACGGCGGTCTCATCCCGAAGCCGCCGCACCTGATGCGCTTCCCGCCCGGCAAGGATCTGGGCGAGGCCTTTGCCGAGGCCTACAACGCGACGATGAACAAGAACGGCGGCGAGCCGCCCGTCATTCTGCTGTGGGTCTTGAAGAACAAGAACGCCTTCAACTACTACCGCCTGAAGAAGAGCGGCGAGTGTCGCTACGGCATGGTGACGCAGATGCTGAACGCGCTGCACGTTGTCAAGGCGCAGCCGCAGTACTGCTCCAACATTGCGATGAAGGTCAATGCCAAGCTGGGCGGCACGACGTGCCGCATCCCGGCCGAGGGCGGCAACCCTGCTGCGCCGGCCTTTTTCCGCGAGCCCACGATGATTATCGGACTGGATGTCTGCCACGGTTCCACCAACATGTTGGGTCAGCTGGAGCCTTCGATGGCGGCCATGGCGGTGTCGTGGGACAAGGACGCGTCCAAGTACGCGGCCTTTTGCCAGACGAACGGGTACCGGCAGGAGATTGTGGATTCTGTGCGGATGCATAGCATGTTTGACGGTGCGCTGCGCCGGTGGTGCGAGGTGATGGCCTGCCGGATGCCGAACAATGTTTTCTTCTTCCGCGACGGTGTGTCGGAGAGCCAGTTTGGCCAGGTCCTGGACACGGAGATTAAGGAGCTCCGGGGGATTTTCTTGCGGCGCTGCGGCCGCGTCCCCAAGATTACCGTCATTGTCGCGACGAAGCGGCACCACATCCGCTTCTTCCCCGAGGGCAGCTCGGGCGACAAGAACGGCAACCCGCTGCCCGGCACGCTGGTGGAGCGGGAGGTCACGCACCCGTTCCACTACGACTTTTACCTGTGCTCGCACGTTGCCATCCAGGGCACGGCGCGCCCCGTGCACTACCACGTCATCCACGACGAGGTCAAGATGCCGTCTGTGCTTTTGCAAAAGATGATTTACCAGCAGTGCTACCAGTACGCGCGCTCGACGACGCCGGTCTCGCTGCACCCGTCCGTGTACTATGCCCATTTGGCTGGCGAGCGTGCGCGGGCGCACGAGAACGTGGAGACGGAACACAAGGACCCCGACTACCTGTTCCAGCTGGCGACCAACTGGACGGCCAAGAAGAACACGGGCAGCATCTCGCACCCGACCGAATCGAAGCCGCTGATGCCAATGGGGTCCCGTGAGGCGGCGCCCTCCAACGCCAACTTTACTCCCTTTACCATGTGGTACATTTAGCGTGGTGGCGAGCGAGTCCAGAGCAACGCGAGTCCGGAGCAACGCGAGTCCGGAGCAACGCGAGTCCAGGGCAACGCGAGGTCCAGGGCACGACAGAAAAGGAAAAAACAAAACAAAAAAGAAGAAAAAAAAGAAAAAAAGAAAAAAAGAAAAAGGGAAAAGGAAAAAGAAAAAAAAAGAACCGCATTTATCACTTATATCTTTAGCCAGTCGTTAGGAACAAGACCCTGCCTCGCATTACAAACCATGTCAGTGCTGGACGCAGTGTGACGCGCCGGAGAAGCGAAGCCGGCCGAGGACACGGCCAATCGCTGTCTGTGGTGTTATCTTTCGACGTGTCTGACCTGCTCACTTGTTCGCTTGATGCCAAGGGTAGGACTGGCGACCTGCGACCTGGCGACCCCTCTTTTGGTCTGGATGCAGGGCCGGCAGCGCAGGCAGGGCAGCATCATTTCTGCCCTCGGCGCCTCGGCCACCGCCAATTCTTTTCCAGCAGGTCTGACCACCTGCATCGACAGGCCTGGCCAATCCGGCGCAGGGCACTCGCAAGGAACCATTCCACGACAGTTTCCCCGCACGGCAGATGTGCGTGTTGCCGTGCGGGGCGTGACGCGTGGGACTGGCAGGCTTGGCGCGTGCAGCCAGTGTGACGCCGGGTTTTTCGTCTGGCATGGTCTCGAGTGAGTGACGCTCGGAGATTTTCTGGCGTCTGGGCCAGCCAGGACGACTGTGGGAGACCACCGGTGGCTATCGTCGCTACGGGGCAAACGGGCAATCTGTTGGGAGCATCCACGCGACTGGCCTGCCTTCCCCGCGTTTTGGCGTGCCGTCTTTCTTGTCGGTCTTGGTATTGGCACTAAGTATGGCGGCGCCAGAAGGAGGCGCCAGGCCAGGTGGGAGACTAGCAGGGAGTTCCAGACTTGCTAGACATTGCGGGGGATCGGCTGGTCTGGGGAAGCGCCTTGGCGGTTGGCGAGGGTTTTGGCTGGTGGGTGGCCGTCTGAAGACTGTCGTCAGGCTCGTGTGCGTCGTGTACGTCAGAGTTGCAGAGGACCAGGCGGTGTACCCATGACGGACGGCCATGACGGAGAGGACTCGGACGGGTACTGCACGGCACCAACAGACGCATACATGCAGACGCAGAAAGACAGACACCGAGGCAGGAGATGAGGAGTCGTCCCAGTGTCGACCCCTCCCGGTTGAGTTGCGAGGCCATGACCATGCCAGGGTCACTTGACGTGGACGGCCAAGGCCAACCTTGGCGTGTCCAAGGCAAAGGGCTTATACATATTTACATATATAAGCTTGGCCGCCTCTGTCTGTCTTTCCTTTCTCCAGTTCCAGTTCTACCACCAACAACTACGACTACCATGGGCAGCGACGCAACGGACGACAAGGCGGTGGCCGAGCAGGTGTCACTGAGCGACACGGTGGCGGCGTGCGAGTTTTCGCCGGCGGAGCAGCGACGGATTATGCGACACGTGGACCGACGGCTCGTCGTCACGGTGGGCTTCATGTACTGCATCTCGCTGATGGACCGGACGAACCTGGGCGCGGCCAACATTGCCGGGATGGAGGCGGAGCTGAACCTCAAGATTGACAGCCGGTACTCGGTCGTCACGCTGCTCTTCTTCATCCCGTACGTGCTGCTGCAGCCGCCGTCGACGGTGATTGTGCGACGGGTCGGGCCACGCGTGCACCTGGCGCTGCTGACGGTGCTATGGGGCGCGGTGATGATTGGCATGGGCTTTGCGCCCAACTGGCAGGTGCTGGCGGTGCAGCGCGTCCTGCTGGGCGTGCTCGAGGCGGGCTTCTTCCCGAGCTGCGTGTACCTGCTGAGCACGTGGTACACGCGCTACGAGCTGGGCAAGCGCAACGCCGTCTTCTACCTGCTCGGCTGCGTCGCGAGCGCCTTTGCCGGTGTGCTGGCGGCCGGCATCATGCAGATGAAGGGCCTCGCCGGGCTCGGCGGCTGGCGCTGGATCTTTATCATCCAGGGCATCATCACGTGCGTCATCGGTATCGGCGGCTACTGGCTGCTCGTCGACTTTCCCGACAGCAAGCGCAAGACGTGGGCGTTTTTGGGCGAGCGCGAGCGCGCGTGGATCGTGGCGCGCGTCCAGGCCGACCGTGGCGACGCCGTCCTGCTGCCCTTTAATCTGCGTGGCTACCTGGCGACTGGCCGCGACTGGCGCGTCTGGGCGTACGCCATGCTCTTCTTCAACACGACGACCATTACGTACGCGCTCGCCTACTTCCTGCCCATCATCCTCGTCGGCAACATGGGCTTTGGCATCCTCGCCGCCCAGTGCCTCGTCGCGCCGCCCTATGCCTTTGCCGGCATCGTCATGTTTGCCGAGAGCTGGCTGGCCGACCGGTACAAGCTGCGCGGGCCCGTCGTCGTCTTCAACAACATCCTCTGCCTCATCGGCCTGCCCATTGTCGGCTTCCACGCCAACGCCGGCGTCCGCTACTTTGCCATCTTCCTCGTCACCGCCGGCGCCAACGCCAACGTTCCCAGCGTCATGTCCTACCAGGCCAACAACATTCGCGGCCAGTGGAAACGTGCCTTTGCCAGCGCCACCTTTGTCGGCTTCGGCGGTATCGGCGGTATCGCCGGCAGCCTCGTCTTCCGCGCCCAGGACAGTCCGGCCTACCGCCCAGGCATCTACGCCTGCCTCGCCACCTCCGCCCTCAGCATCCTCATCGTCGCCATGCTCTCCCTCAGCTTCCGCTCCAGCCACCGCAAGGCCAACCGCGGCGAAATCGAGCTCGAGGCCGACGATCCCGACTTTCAGCCAGGCTTCCGCTACACCTACTAGTCTCAACACAGTCCAGTTCAGTCATGCGCCGTGACGTGAGTGCACGTAAACTTGAGCTAGCCAAATACTGCAGCCTCGCTCTTTCCGAGAAGCTGCGCGCCTCGTGCATCTCTTTCCGAGAAGCTGCGCGCCTCGCAGCCTCGTAGCCTCGTGCCTCGTAGCCTCGTGCCTCGTGCCTCGTGCAGCCTCGCGCAGCCTCGCCAGATGCTCTTTCCGACTGCGCACAGCCAGCCTCGCCAGATGCTCTTTCCGACTGCACACAGCCAGCCTCGCCAGCCTTGTCTTGCCCCAAAAGGATCTGCACTATGAACAGTGCAGGCCTGAACAATGCAACACTATGAACAGTGCAGGCCTAACAATGCAACACTATGAACAATGCAACACTATGAACAGTGCAGGCCTGAACAGCCACAAGCGCCCCAACAAGCCGGGTCTGTTCATTGTTGGACGTACATAACGGCTCGCCTCGTCCGTCTTTCACAACGTCGCATCCAATTTCTCGCATCGTCATCGGCAAGACGCGCCTCCAGCACTGCCCGAGTACTTCTCCACACACACACACACACACACACGCGTGCCACCACCATGAGCCCCCTCGCCGCCCTCGCGTCGGCCGCCGTCGTCGCCTTCATTGTCCTCTCGCTCGTCGTCTTCGTCCTGGTCTTGTCGACCGTCGTCTCCGTCGCCAGCTTCGCACTGCTCTTCTCCGACCCCTCCGTGTCCCTCGTCTCTTTTTCGTCCACCGTGGCCGTGCCCGAACTGCCCGACCTGCTCGACCTGCCCGACCTGTCCATTCTCGCCGTCGGCATCCCCGTCCTTTTCGGCCTCGTCTACCTCTGTCGTGTCCATGTCGTCGGCTTCGTCCCCGTCGGCTGCACCACTGACAACGTCCAGGCCCGCCGTGCGTCGCTCGACCGCGCATCGCTCGATCGCGCAT
This sequence comes from Ophiostoma populinum, assembly GCA_029298855.1. Classification (NCBI taxonomy): domain Eukaryota; kingdom Fungi; phylum Ascomycota; class Sordariomycetes; order Ophiostomatales; family Ophiostomataceae; genus Ophiostoma; species Ophiostoma populinum. The sequence continues at coordinate 567,963 of JANSLU010000020.1, read as the reverse complement.
CGCTCGACCGCGCGTCGCTCGACTGCGCATCGATTGAGCCCGCCCGTCCTGAACTCACCGTCCACCGTGTCCGCCGCTCGCCGCGCCTTGCCGCACGCCGCGCCCGCTTGCCGACCTCGACAACGCCATCGTTGCATAACTAGTCTAGAAGTTCTAATTAGATACCAACAACAGAAAACAGAACTATCAAAAGTAACTGGTCCACCGACCCACTTGTTAAGCTCCCACTGTTAAGCTTATATTGCGGGTCGAGGTGTCGTGCCCGCGGCTCTATAAATATAAATTTATAGCTAGATTCACAGTCTCTTCCATCGCTGGACGTAACGAACGCGACTGGCGGTGATACGCTCTTTGCACTCTGCACTCGTAGGCTTACAGATGCACCATCTTTCATGCATTTTCAAGACGAGCTTTGCTCTTTCATTCTAAAACTAGAAGCTTCTCTCCCTCTAAACTAGCTGCTTCGCTCCCTCTAAACTAGCTGCTTTGCTCCCTCTAAAGAACCGCTCGCTCCCTCTAAACTAGACTGCTTCGCTCCTCTAAACTAGAACCGCTTGCTCTCATTCTAACGCCTTATGCCCTACGAACAGGATTCCAGACTGTCAGCGTCGTCAACCCAATCGCCGAGTGCTTGAGACCAAACGCCACCGACTGGTAGACGTAAAAGTCGGCCGGGTTTTTCATGTCGCCGCCGTACTTTAGGGCGCGTACGACAAACTTGTAGTAGCGCTCGTCTGCAAGCTCGCCGGACGGGAGACGGCCGTTCCAGACAATGGGCGCCAAGCGAAGCTCGGTCAAGGACTTTCCCATGGCCTCCAGTAGCGTGGCGACTGTCTTGTACCCGCCGGCGCCGGTGTCGGTGTCGGTGACGACTGTGACCTCGACAAAGGCCGGGGGGTAGCGGAGTTGCATACGCAGCGTGGGCAGTTTTTGCAGGTCGGGCCGGTCTTCAAAGTCGAGGCCGACAATGTAGAAGCCGCCAATGTCCTTGGTCTGCACGGCCTTGAGTAGGCCCTTGTCCGAGCCCTTTTTCGCGCCCTTTTTCCGCCGCTCGGCAATCTTGAACCCGTTGACCGGGAACGTCTCGCTGTGGATGATGGGGTCGACGGCGCCGAGGTCGCCGGCCACGCCGTAGTACGGCACGCTGACCGTCTCTGCCTGGTTCTTGATGGAGAGGAAACCGTTGAAGAAGGGGATACGCGCGGCGTCGAGTCCGTCGAGTCCGGCGGACTGCACGAAAAATTCGACGGGCTGGCACTCCCACTGCTTGACCGTGACGGGGCCGCCGCCCGGGGCCTGCATGCCAATGTCGGGCCACGCGGACGCGGGCGCGGTCTCAAAGATGGGCTTCACCGACTCCCCGGGCGGCTCCTGGTACTGGTCGAGGCCGTAGACGGTCGGTGCCTTGGCGACAGTCAGCTGCACGGTGTCGTCTGGCAAGCCATTGTTGCACAGCGTCGCCTGGGCGATGGCGCGGCCCGAGGACACGGGTCCAAAGGCGACAAAAGGCGGTGACAGGCTGAGCGGCATGGGCGCAATCTGGCCGTACTCGTGGCCCTCCTGGTCCTCCTGGGGGTCGAGGCAGGGCAAGACATTGACGATGCCGGCGCCCTGGCGCGCCAGGGACGTCAGCTCGCCCGAGGGCTCGTAGACGGGCTGGGCGGAGCCAATGAGCCGGCGGACAATCTCTTGGGACTCCAGGACGTAGGGCCCGCTGTGCAAGAGGGCGATGCAGCCGACGACGTAGGCCGCCGACAGCGAGCTGGACGAGCGCGGCGCGTACCGCTGGCGGGGGTCAGTCGAGGCGGCGAGGACGTGGTGGCCTGGCGCGCTGAGCATCGGGCTCATGCCTGTCGTGCCAATCGCCGGGCCGTACGTGGACCCCCAGACCATGCGCAGCCGGGCGCCCGGGCGGCGAAAGGTCGCCGGCGTAGGCGGCTCGTCCTGCACCGGGTCCAGTGCAATGATGATGACGGCGTCGTCGCCCAGCTGGCGCCAGGTCGCGACGTCGGCCGAGTTCATGTACGCCCGGAACGCCAGGTCCTGGTAGTTGGGGGTGGTGCTGTGGTGTGGCTCGTCAAAGTCGGCGGTGTGGAAGATGACGCGGTCAATGTTCTTGGACTTTAGGAACTCGGTCACGGTCCGGGTGTGGATGCAGGGCAGCGAGGGCAGGATCATGATGCCTCTGTCGTCAAAGTCTGGCAGCTCCGCCAGAATCTCCAGGCCCTCTCGCGTGCACAGCTGCGCGCTGGTCGCGTCGGCGAGGACGGTGTTGATGACAAAGACGCCGTCCATGGCGTCGGAGGCGTTGCGCCGCAGGAGCACAGTCTGTATGGCGTCGTCGCTTTCTTCTTCGGCGGCACGCCACAGCGCAGGGTAGAGGTTGTACGTCGAGACGTCGGTGCGCGCGGGCGCGACGGAGACGACATTGGGCAGCGACGACACGGCATTGTTGCTGCTAAACAGCTGTGCGTACATGGACTCGAGCGTGGGCACGACGACGAGCGCGTCTTGCATGCTCCGGATCATGTCGGCGACGGCCCGGCTCTCGACGGTGCCGTGCAAGAGCACAATCTTGGCGCCCCGTTCCTTGGCGTCGCGCAAGGCCTCCAGCAAGATCACCGGCGTCGTCCTGCCGTTGCAGTCGTAGATGCGTGACACAAAAAGCTTCGCGTGCGGCGCAACGCCGTACATGGGCATCTCGGGGTCGGCACCCGCCGCGAGGCCCGCAATCTGCGTTCCGGCAAAGTTGCTGCAGGTGCCCCAGGGGTCCATTCGGTTGGTCGCAATGGGCCCGGCCATGTTGTCGCCCACAAAGTCGACCGCCCTGACCACCTTGCCCTCGGCCTGCAGCGCGGGGTGCGTCGTGTCGAGACCGTCGCTCAAGAGGTACACCGTCGTTCCCTGGCCAACGACGCCTCTTTCGTGAGCCGCCTGGACGCCCGTCAGGATGTGAATGGCGTTCGGCTCCATGTGCACCTGGGGCACCGGGCCCGGCTCCGACGGTTCTTGGCGTGCCTCGACGGCCAGGCCAGTCCACGTCGGGATGCTGGCGTTGGCGTGGGTGTTGTCGTAGTCGTAGTCGGTGTCGTCATTATCGTCGGGCGTGTCGTGCAGGCCTGCCATTGCATGCATCGTCTGGACGTGCACCGTCTCAACGTTCTTGACGTGCGGCAGCGAGCGCATGTGCTCGGCGTGTGCGTCGGCGTCGGTGTCGGTGTCGGCGTCGGCATCTCCGTCCAGGGCGATACGGACGACGGCCGCGTGAAAGTCCTCGTCGTCAAAGCGCGACGCCACAGTGGCCCGAACCCCGCGTGACTCCAGCGCACCGACAAGGTCGTCGTGGCTGCGTGCAAACAGGCCGCCGGGCGGCGCGTGGTACTGCACAATGTACTCGCCAGGGACGACGTCGCCGTCTTGCCAGGCCGTCTCGGCCGTCTCGGCCTTCTTGGCGTAGGCACCGCGGCCGGTGTCGTTCGTGTCGGTCGTGGCAGTCGTGGTTCGGGCTGCAAGCAGCGGGTGTGTCGGTGTCTGTGCACAAAAGAGCAGCACCAGCACGATCGAGGCGGCGGCGGCCGCCGTCGACAACTGAGACTTGAAGCGCAACATGATGATGTGATGTCGACCGGATCAGCAGTCTGCGCGGCGGCCGCCCTCTTATACCCTCTCCAGTCGACACTCAGGAGCTCAACGTCTGTCATGTCGACAGACGGAGCGTAATGTGCCATCGACATTCAGGATTGTAGTTTCTGTCATCTCGAAATTGACGTTTCTGCCATCTCGAAATTGACGGAGCGTAATTAATCTGCGCAGATTGGCCTCGCGCGTTGGACATCCGAGTGCTCGATGGATGCTGCCCTGTTTTCCGTTTGTGTTCCGTGGCGGATTCGTGCAATCACAGGCCGTCGTTGCGCCGGTGTAGATCGGGCCTCAAAACAGGCTGCAAAGGTGTCAAAAGGAAGACGCGTCGAGACGCGTCCTTGTAGTGGGGCAACCAACCGTCTCGATTAAGAAGGAACCCGAACACGATCCCTCTTGCCGCCGTCATCTGCCATCTCTATAGCGCGATCCCTCCGTTGTCATCTCTAATAGTGCTCCAGGTACTGCTCCAGTAGGCCGGAATTGGCAGTGGAAGCCGTCATTTCGTGCGTCGTGCAGCGGCAAGGCGGAAGCTCGGCACGACATTGCAAAACTGACGGAACTACCGGAGACTGATAGCAGACAGACAGTAGGACACAGACAGACAGACAACAGACAGACAGACAACAGACAGACAGACAGCAGACAGACAGACAGCAGAACTGACAGTAGAACTGACAGACAGACAGCAGAACTGACAGACAGACAGCAGAACTGACAGACGCAGAACAAAGAACAGAACAGCAACTGAATACGTCATTTACCAACAGCCGCCAGCGGTGGGCGGCAATCCTTACTCGTAGGAAAATGGGCTGGATTTATATTACTCAATGGATCGTGCGGATCAGTAATATATATCTTCCTGTGCCGAGAACGAGACAGATGAGCTGCCTTGACAAGTGGACCACCACAAACCAATCGTATTACACGCTTCCTTGCACAGACCACGTGACCTAGAGTTATATGACTAAGCATGTGCCAGCTCAAATCGGGCGCGAATCACGTCATGTGTGCTAAACGCGTCACTCAAACGACAACGCTCGACTCGACGCTGTCGCCACGTTTGGCAATACTCGCGACGTTGCACGTCTGTCATGACCGGTGTCTTGTCGTCACTTTCGCATCTACGGACAGGTACGTGATCACCTAGTGGAGAGGCTGTATAAATATATTCAATTCTCCACCCGTCGGGCAGGAGCCGTAAACGCTGACCAACGGGCAAACGCTAGGTAAACTTGCTCTTGACGGCGCCGAGGACGAGCCCGCGCTTCTGGCGCGCGACGTACTTGCTGACATCGTCGGCCCAGCCCTGCGTGGACTCTTGGAGGTTGGCGACGCCGTCGCCCATGGCGCCAAGGCTCTCGGTGCGCTGGTTGATCTGGCGCGAGAGATAGGCCCCCCAGCCCTCGGTGGCGGCGGTGTGGCGTGGCAGGTCGGCGGCGCCCGACGACGGGCCGTGGCGCGCGGCCCGTGCCTCGGCGGCGGCGGCGGCAAGCATGCGTTGGCTGGGCGGGCGGTCGGGGCCGCCAATGAGAATGTCGAGGTCGGTCGGCGAGACGTACTGCGTGCCCGCGATCCACTGCAGGTTGCTAATGGTGGGCCGTGGCGGTGTCGCAAAGGCGGGGTTGACGAGCGTGTCGGGCGGCAGGTCCTCGGGTCGGTAGCCGGCGTTGTGGCCCCAGACGGAAATGGCGACGAGTTCCGAGGGCCCGGTCCAGCCGTAGACGTCGCCGGCGGGGCTGATGCGGGCTTCGGCGAGACGTGTCGGGTCGAGCTGGGGCACGGCCGTCTTGCCGAGTTCCTTGAGACCGGGCAGCGAGAAGGCGCGGACGGTGCGGTCGCCAAAGACGCCGACGAGCGCGACGCCGTGCTGCTCGAGGTGCACGACGGCGGCGGCGTAGCAAAAGACGTCGTCAAACGATTTGCTGGCGCCCTTGCCGGCGGCCGGTCGGACGATGCGTGCCTCCTTTTGCAGGACGACGACGACGACGCCGTGGACGTGGCGGCCGGCACGCAGACCGGCCACGGCATCGCCCGTGGCGGCCGCGGGCGCGCCGGTCTCGCTGACAATGGGCGCGAGCGCGACGACGGGGTCCTTGTAGTCGACGCAGCCGGCGAGTGTCGCCGTGTAGCGTGCACCAGCGGGCAGCAGTTCAAAGGTGCAGAGCTTGCCGCCGGCGGTGCCGACGAGGCACACGAGGCTCGAGTACGCCTTGCCGTCGAGCGTGAGGACGGCAAACTCAATGGTGGTCGGGTAGTCTTTTGCGGCGGCAGCGGCGGCGGCGGAGGCGGAGGCGGAAGGGGCGGCGTGCTTGCCGAGAAACGAACGTCGCTCGGCTCGTGCAAAGTCGGCAATGGCGCCGTGAAAGACGACGGCGGGCCCGCGCAGGTCGACAATGGAGAGGAAGCCGTTGGCCGAGCCGACGGCGACGAAACCGACGTCGGATACTTTGAGCGCGGTGACGGCGCCCTGCAGCATCTCGTAGCGGAGCCACGGTTGCAGGCCGTCCTGCAACGCGTCCTCGCCGCGGCCGCTAATGTCGGTAAAGGCGCCCGGGTTGGACGCGAGCGGCGGCAGGTCGACGGCGCCTTTGCCCTTGTCAAACGCGCGGTTCGTGCCCCAGCGGAAGAGGGCGACCTCGCCGGCGCGCGTGCCGGCCGCAAGCTCGCCGGTACCGGCAGCAAGCGCGACGGCGCAAATGTCGACGCCGGTGTCGCGGCCGAGCGCACGGGCGACGTCGGCCTGCAGCAGCGCGGGATTCTCGAGCTCGTCGCCGTGGCCGGCGTCCCAGGCACGCACGGTTCCGTCGGCGTGGGCGGTGGCGATAATGTTGCGTCGCTCGTAGCGACGGCGTGGTCGGGGCGCGGGGGCGCCGCCTTTGAGCAGAGGCTCGCCGAGGCGGCGTTTTTCGGTGAGGCCGAGCCAGCGTTCGCGTGGCATGGCGGTGAGGCCGAGGGCGGAGACAAAGGGGCTGACAAAGGTGAGCGACGGGTGCAGCTGGTTCGTGGGCGAGATGGGGTAGCCGCTGGGGAAGCTGAGGGTGAGCAGCTCGCCCGAATGGACGAGCACAAAGACGGCGAGCGGGTCGTGGGCGCCGGCAAAGTGTGGCGACGCGCGTGGCGCGAGACAGAAACCGGTGACGTCGGTGCCGGGCGGTGTCGGCAGCACGTGCTGGCGCTTGCCCTTGCCCTCAAAGTGGTCGGCCAGGGTCTGCCAGGATGCCGTCGCGTAGACGGGCGCAGGGCCGAGCTCGACAAACGAAAGGCCTTTTTCGGGCGCGTCGTACGCCTGGCCGCCAGCAACGAGCAGCGCCGTGTCGTCGGCATTGGCCTTGCAGCACCACGCAATTTGCACAATGGGGTCAAGTACGCGTGGTGCCGACGCCGCCGATGCAGATCCCGGCTGGTCGACGCGTGCGTCGTAGAGGGTGCGCGCGAGCACGACGCGGCCGTCCTTGGCGTCCCAGAAGACGAGGCTGCCGTCGTCGTGTGCCGTCAGGACAAACTGACCCGATGGGTGCCACAGCGCATGCGTGAGACGCGGACGGCGCTCGGCTGCAGGGTCCTCGCCGTTGCCACCAGGTGCGCCCGCGGGCACGACGTACTCGAATACCCGGGTCGCCGCGTTCTGCTTGAACGAGTAGATGACGGCGCCGGCGCCGTAGCCGACGAGCAGCTTGCCGACATCGCGTGGGTGCAGTTGGAGGCACACGAGATGCTGTGTCGCGGCCGCAGCGGCGAGTCCACGCGGTCGTGGCGGTCCTTGTCCAGCTGCCGACGCAGCCTGGTGCTGCTTCCACAGGTTGGGCACGCGCAGCGGTGCCAGGCGGTCGCGGTCGAGGTCGTACGCCACAATGTCGCCCGTCGTCAGGCCGAGAAAGGCCCAGTCGAGCATCGGGTCCGTGGCCATGCACACCGCCGCGCCGGCCGCGACGGATCCGCCCGTGCGTGCGCCCGTGTCGAGGTCCCATAGCGCCAGCTCGCTCTTGGCGTCGAGCGACACCAGCCGCCCCGCGCTAAACTGCAGCTGCCGCAGCGCCGCGCCGCCGCGTGGCCGGATCGTCAGCGACACGCGGTCGCGCCCATAGACGTAAATGGTGCCGGCGCCAAAGCGCGTCTGCGTCGTGCCGACCGCCAGCAGCGACTGTACCGGGTCGTACGCGAGGCACGCAATCTGTGATCCCACGCCGAACCGCGCCTGCTCCGCCGGCTCAAAGAGTGCCGGCAGCACGCCCGCCGATAGGTCGTTTTGCATTCCCGCCTGCTTGCCGCGGATAAAGCTCGCCATGTCGGTCGTGTTGACGCTCCGTGTGTGTTGACGCAAGTGTGTGTTGAATCGTGTGTTGACGCAAGTGTTGTCCAGGCTGCCGCCGAGAACAGGTGGGGCAGTGCTGCGTCATCAATCGGCTTAGTCAGCACCAGTGCAGTAGTGTGACCGTCCCACGGCGGCCACAAACGCCTTGGCGTCGTCCTGCCCCGAGACGGCCACGCCGGTCGTCGCAGTCACCTGGGCCGCCAGCCCTGCCCATAGACGACCCAGCACGACCTCGGGGTCGTCCTTGACGGCCGTGTGCATCAGGTCCTTGTCAAACTCGAAGCGCATATTGGCCACGACGAGTGTCGCGTTGGTGTCGGGCGGGGGCAGGTCGAGTTCTGATTGGGCGACGGCGACGGCCGTTGCCACGGCAAGATTGCAGTCGACAAAAATGTCCTGCCAGTACGACAGCGCGACGACGGGCACGGTGTTGCGCGCGAGCTGGTGCTTGTTGTAGAGCAGCGGCCAGTCCGACTTTTGGGCGAGCAGGTCGGCGGCTGCCCACGTGCCGCCGAGCGCCTTGTAGTGCTGCCAGTGGCGCCGGAGAACGTGCTCGGCCAGCAGCGCGAGTCGACCCGCTGGCACCGTGCGCGTCGCCGGGTCGGCGCCGATCCACGCGTAGTCGTCGGACGCGCGCGCCACACGGTCGGCCGCCCAGTTGGTCGGCGGCACGCCCTCGTCGGCGTAAATGGCCTCGTGCAGGACGGCGTACAGAGGACGCTCCTCGAAACGCAGCCAGCCCTCGATGGTGGCGAGCGCGTGCCCGTCGAGCACGACCGAGCCGTCGGCGCCCAGGCACGCGTCGATGCCGGCACATACCTTGGCGTCGCCGCCCGACGTGCCGAGGCTGCGGCCGACGACGAGGAAGCGCTCGAGCGACAGCGTGCCGCCGCCCGGCATCGCGACACGCTCGCCACGCTTCTCGAGCGCGTCAATGTGCGCGGCAATGCGGTGCACCTTGGCCGCGTACGCGGGGTGGGCGTCGTAGAAGCGGTGGCTTGCACGCGCCGTCGCGGTCAGCGTGCGGCGGTACACGTCGTCGGCCGTCTGGCCAATCGGCGGCACGCCGCCCGTCACAAGGCACACGGCCAGGCCCTCGGGGTAGTGCGACAGGTACGTAAATGTCAGCCAGCCGCCGTAGCTCTGTCCGGCCGTCGCCCACGTGTACGCCTGTGGTGTGCCCGAGGCCTGCACGCCGTGCCCAAACGCCCGGCCGAGCCACTTGCGGACCGCCTCGAGGTCACGCACCATGTTGTCCTGGCGAAACTTGCCGAGGAAGTCCGCCATCGCCGGCGCGTCGCCGGCCAGCGCCTGTAGACGACACCCGTCCATGCGCAGCTCGTGGCTGCTGCCCGTGCCGCGGTAGTCGTAAAAGACGAGCTGGAAGCCCTTGTCCAGGTAGAAGGCGACCATGTCCGGGTTCGCCAGCGGCGGGTTGTCGCTGCCGGGGCCGCCGACGAGGTAGCACATGAGCGGCCGGTGTGCGTCGACGACCAGGTCTTTGCGTGCGGCCATGCCGGCGGGAGTCGCGTCGGCACGCCCGACCACGACGCGTGCCGTGATGGTGATGTGCTCGGCGCCCGCGCGGTGGTCCAGCGGCACGGAAAACTGCAGTTCGTTGATGATGTAGTCGGCAGGCGCGACGGTCTTGGTGCCCTCGGCGCGACGGACGTACGTGAGCGATGCCGTCAGCTCGGCCGGCTCAACGTTGCGGCGTGCGTCGGCGTCCAGAGGGAGGTCTCCCATTGCGGGTGGTGCGAGTAAAGTGCTGCGTGTCGTGGATGCAGGTGATGGGCGAGACATATACGGGCTTCTGCGTGGTGCCGTTGCAGATGATTCCGGACGAGACAAGGACGGGCACTGCCCTCCTTTGCACCCAAACGTCTCGCGAGGGCGTGGAGGCAGCCTTGTGCCGGTGTTGGTGTTGCTGTTGGGCGTTGTAGGTGTAAGAAGGTGAGAGAGGAGTTGTGAGTTGGGAAAGGAGTGGAAAGGGAAAAGAGGGCGGCAGCAAGAAAGCAGGCGGGCGGTAAGACCGGCAGGGAAGACCGGACGAAGAAGAGCGAGCGAAGCAGGAGCGACACAGCGAGAGCAAGAGCGACACGACGAGAAGCAAGAGCGAACGAGCAAGAGCGACACGAAGAAGCAAGAGCGAACGAGCAAGAGCAGCACGAAGAAGCAGGAGCGAACGAGCAAGAGCCAACGAAGCAAGAGCAACACGGCGAGAGCAGGAGCGGATAATAAAGGCAAGAGCAGAGCAAGGCGGCAAGGCAGAGCAAGGCGGCAAGGCAGAGCAAGAGCGGGATAAAGGCAAGAGCAGAGAAAGGCGGCAAGGCAGAGCAAGACGGCAAGAGCAAGCGGCAAGGGCAAGCAGGACAAGCAAGGCGGCACGGAAGACACGACCCAAGACAACACGCAACACGCAACACGCAACAGACATGGCATGCGTGCAAGTGCCCGTGGTGCAGTGAGGCGGATGCAGCATCGTTCGGCTCGGCTCGCGCCCGTGTTGCACAGCGACGTCCACCCGCCCTGCCGTCACGCAGTCCCTTGCTGTTCTTTTTTCTTTCCTTTCTTTACTCCCGCCCGGTGTTGCACGCTTCTAGGCTGTGGCAGGTTGCACAGCTGCTCGGGTCATGTAGAAAAAGGAGGACAAAGTTTTCATCCTATGAGACGGAAAGACAAGCAAGTGCCTCACCACGCCACAGGACGCAGCCCTACTCGCCATGTGTTTGCTCGGTGTTTGTGCTCGGTGTTTGTGCTTGTTCTGTTATGTGCTTGTTCGTGTTTGCTCCTGCTTGTTCTGTGCTTGTTCTGTCCTCGTGCTGGCCAACTCAACGGCTGACCAAACGACACAACGCCGAGTCTCGTGGTCACGCGTTTTGTTTGTCGCCTATGCTTCGTCGGCCACTCGTCTGGCTCGTCGGCCAACTCGCCACTCGTCTGGCTCGTCGTCCAACTGCCACTCGCCTGGCCAACTCGTCTTAGTCAACTGGCGGCCCTTTGTGCGGCCATGGGCTGCGCCTTGCCTCGCCTTCCTTTCACTTTGTTTCGCCTAAGTGCACCAACGTCACACCGGGCATGAACCAACAGCATCTGGACACAAATCCGACGGATGCATGTGCCCATGTGCCGTGTTCGCGCGGCAGGGTGCCCCAGCAGGGGCCCAAACCAGGCGGGTGCCGAAACGCAGTGTGAATAGCATTTTCACTACTAAAATTGGTATTCGCACCGTCACACGGTACGACGCGGCACGGCACGATGATTGTGGTTGTACAACGTCCATGCGATTCACGATTCACGTGGCTAGTCTAGTCCGTCAGCTAGTCGGCACTGCGGCCGAGATCGCGGCGGACGCGCCAGACCTGTGAGCCAGTGTCGCGCGCCTGGCGGCCACGAAGGACCTGGACCCAAGGGATGCCAGTTGGCGACTCTGGCTCGTCTTTTCCGTCTTTTCCGTCGTCGTCGTTTCCGTCGTCATCCTTTCGGTCCTCTTCGGCCAGATGCTCGGTGTAGGCCCAGGTGGGCGCGTCAAACTTGCCGGCGACGAGGACGAGGCCGAGCCCGTCGTGGCGGAGGACGTCGTCGAGGAGGTCGTCGACGGCGAGCGGTGTGAGCAGGTGCAGTGTCTTTTGGCGCACATCAATGCCACGCACGAGGGCGACACCGAGGGCACGGGCGTGTGCGGGATCGAGCTTGGCCTCGGCCGGGTTGGCAAAAAAGGGCAGACCGTCGGGCGCGCGCTGTGGCGTCGACGCCATGCCCCCAAACGCGGCAGTACGCTCGACGGCGACGAGGGCGACGACGGAACCGTTGATGGTATCGGCGACGAGGTGTGCCGGCGGCTGGGCCTCGTAGCAGAGGACGCCGAGGATGCCACATGCACGACCGGCGTAGGGCACGACCCAAGGACGAACAGAAGCGAGAGGCGTGGCGTCCCAGGCGAGAGAGGCGTGTCCGAGTTGGGCGAGATGAAAGTAGGACTGGGCTTGCATGCTGCGGAGGTGTGCTGGCGTTCGGAGACGCAGGTCGGCAGTCTGTGACGGCAGCAGGGCGAGGGGCACGCCGGGGTAGGCGGAGCGAAGGCCTTGCACGGTCTCGGCCGGTCCGTCGAGCGACATGTAGACGACACGAGCGGGCTGCATGTCGCGCGCAAGGGCACGCAAAAGGGCGAGACCGGTCCCTTGGACCCAGCCGGGCGTGTTGACGACGAGGGGCACACGTACGTCGCGACGGAACACGGCGAGCAGGTCGCGGACGCACGCGAGGTAGTGTGCAGGGTCGGCGGCGGGCGAGACGGCGGCGGTGGCGTGGGCACGCAGGGTACCGGCTGCGTAGGGGTGGCAAAAGGGTGGTGCCAGGTTGGGCGTGTCGAGGACGGTCAGGGCGACGAGTCCGGGCGGACCAAACTCGGGCTGGCCAGGGTCAATGTCGAGGACGGCGACGCGTGGCACCGACCAGCGTCGAACGGGTGCGCCCGGTGCACCCGGTGTACCCGGTGCACTCGACGTCAGCAGGCGGTTGGCGAGCAGCCGCGAAAATGTCGATTTGCCAGAGGATTTGGGGCCGCAGACAAAGTAAATGGGTCGGTCCGGTCGGTCGGTCCTGCCTGTTCGGTCTGTCGCCTCGGCTGCCAGCTCGGCCAGAAGCTTGTTCCACGCGGCAGGTGCGGTCAGGTCACGTGACGGGGCCGCGTCGTCGGACGCGTACACGATTTGGAACGTCTGTGACGCGTCGTCGTCGCCCCATAGGCCCTGGAAGAGCGGCGAAAGACGTGCGAGACGGCGCAGACCCGGTGCCGCCGCGTGTGGGTGCAGGACCACCGTCGCGCCGTCCGTGCACCGCAAAACCGGCAGGGCATGGCTCCGTGGCGCATGGACCCAATGGATTCGAGCCGGCTCCGATGCCAGAACTGACCCTGCCAACGTCACCGTGCCACGCACCACCTCGAGCCCGAAACTGCCGAGCACGACCAGCCGCTCGTCGCCTCCAAGACGCACATGCACGCGTCCGTCTGCGTCTGTACGCGTCTGCATCGGCTGGATCGACGACCGAGCGCGTGTGGCCCCAGGCTCGAGTGCCTCGGCCGACGAAACAGACGCTGCGTTCTCCGTCTTGTCCTTTTGTGTCGATTCTGTTTTCAACTTGGCCTCCCCTTCTGCCTCCGCTTCTGCCTCTGCTTCTTTTGACGTGGCTGCTTCTGCCGCTTCTGCCTTTGCCTCTGCTTCTTTTGACGTGGCTTTTGCCGCCTCGGCCCGGGCCAGTTCCTCGCGCTCTTCACGCTGCTGCTGCAGCCTTTTTCTCAGTGCAAACGCACTCGTCGCTAGAGGTCAGTCAAGTCAAACAGATTGGCAAGATACTCACGGGCGGGTGACGCGGGTGGTGCTGGTGGTGCTGCTGCTCCTGCTCCTGAGGGTACTGCCGCTGCTCCTGCTCCGGCTACTGCCGCTCCGGCTACCACGCGCTCGACCTTTCGCTTTTTTCGGGGCTCCATGGCCGGCATCGTGATCTTGGTGAATGCTCAGGTACGGGTGGGGCACACTTCACGCACCTTCCCAAAATTTTGGCGGTCAAGCGATTCTGCCGCTCTTTCTCTGCGCCCGTCCATAACCAGCCAATCAGCGTCCGTCATTGTGGAGCAAAGATTTCGTTTTTTGGCTTTTTGGCTCGTTTGTTTACCACCAACTCAGTTACGACCACACGACACCGTCATCATCATCAACATGGCCGGCCCGCGCGTCAAGGTCGGCTCGCTGGCAAAGCACGTCAACGGCATCGGCAGCGCGGCTGCAGCTGCGGCTGCGTCGCCCGCGTCCACGTCGGCCGCGTCGGCGCTGCACAAGCTCAAGGCCAACGGCGGCAAGGGTATCCAGGGCCTGCAGGACGACAGCGACGCGAGCAGCGACAGCGACAGCAGCACGAGCAGCAGCGGCAGCGATAGCGACGACGACGGCGACGACAGCGACAGCAACGACTCGTCGTTTAAGAAGAGCAAGGGCAAGGACAGCAAGGCGAACTTTTTGAGCAAGGTCGGCGCCGTCAAGGCGGCCAAGGCGGAGCCTGTCCCGGTGCCCGTCAAGGCACCGGTGCCCGTAAAGGCCAAGCCGGCCAAGGTGGCCAAGGAGGTGGCCAAACCAGCTGCTAAACCTGCCCCCGACAGCGACAGCACGAGCAGCGACGACAGCGACAGCGACGACGAGCCCGCCGCGAGCGGGTCGGACGGCACGAGCAGTGAGAGTGAGAGCGAGAGCGAGGACGAGGAAGAGAGCGAGGACGAGGTCGAAGAGCCGACCCAGCCCAAGGCCCAGGCCAAGACGGCCAAACCGGCCAAACCGGCCAAGATTGAGACGCCCTCCTCGGACGTCGACATGGCCGAGCCGGCAGACAAGGGCAAGGGCGTGTCGCAATTCTCGTCGCAGGGCTTCCAGCTGCGCAAGGCGGGCGCGGGCGACGCTGCCGACGTTGCACGGCTCTTTACACAGGCACAGCTCGAGGGCAAGCAGGTGTGGTACTTTACGGCGCCCGCGTCGGTCCCCATTACACTCATTGAGAAGCTGGCGGTGCCTGTGGCACAGGCCAAGACGGGCGCACCACTTTTGTCGCACGCCGGCCACGACTACGGCGCCGACTTTGGCACCGACTTTGCCGGGGCGGCCAGTTCCGTGCAGCTGCTCATCCCGAGCGCCACCGGCGACACGTACCAGGTGCTCGCGCGCGGCGTCGACCAGACGATGCACCTGAAACGCGTGACAAAGTTTGCGGCCGCCGACGAGACGGGTGCGCCCGCGCCTGCCGTGCAGGCGCCCGTGCCCAAGCCGCCAGCACGCCCGCAGCCTGCCAACCTGCGCGTGCGCAACCTGCCCATGGGCGTGGAGGCAGGTGACGGTCCGGCGGCCAAGAAGCGAAAGCTGGCGGCACCGAGCGGCAAGGTGACGCCCGTCGCGCCGCCTGTCGTCCCAGGACCCGCGACGCCCGTTCCCGTGCCCGTCGTGCCCGTCGTGTCCGTCTCTGACGCCATGGACGTCGACACACCGGCCAAGGCTAAGGAGGAAAAGGAGAGGGAAAAGAAGGAGGAAAAGGAGAGAAAGGAGAGGGAGAAGAAGGAGAAGCGGGAAAAGGACAGGGAGATGAAGGAAAAGGAAAAGAAGGAAAAGAAGGAAAAGAAGGACCGGGAGAAGAAGGAGAAGAAGGAAAAGGAAAAGAGCAAGCTGGCGACGCCCGCTGCCGCGCCCAGGATCAAGAAGGAGACGCCCGTGCCGCCGCCGGCCGTGCCCTAGCATGCGTTCGTCCACTAGCGGTCGCGTGATCCTTTTTTTCGTGTCGGTGTGTCTTGTGGCTATTGTATAATACGATAATAATTAAGCAGTGCAGTGTTATTACTGGCGGAACTGTGATAATCATTTAGCAGTGTCAATAGCGTTCAGGTGTTATTACAGCTGGGAACTACGGAAAGCTCAAGGCACTGTGAGTGCCAATAGCGTTCAGGCAATAGCGTGCAGTATCCACACTGCATTGATCTGCACAACACGACGACACGACGAACAACAGAACACCGACGCATCGATCGATCATTGACATGGCCTTGCCTGTCACGCGCTGGCCAGTCTTTTTCGCACGGGCGGGCGCACCCTGGGCCGTCCAGACGCGCGCGTACGTCCGCCATGTCGCGTTTGACGCTGCCTGGGACGCCGACGAGCTGGCTGCTGCACGTGCCTGGCGTGCCTCGCTGACGGGCCCGGCGTGCCTTCCGCGCGGCACGACGACGTTTGCGCGTGCGAGCGGACCGGGCGGGCAGCACGTCAACAAGACGGAGTCCAAGGCGTCGACGGCCTGGCCGGTCGCCGAGCTCGTCGAGGCCCTCCAGATCCCGCCGCTCGTCGCACGCGCGCTGCCCTCGTCGCGCTTCTACACGGCCTCGCACACCCTCCGCTTCCAGGCACAGGAGCAGCGCGTTCGGTCGGCCAATGCCGACGCCAACCGCCAGAAACTGTTTGACGAGCTCGTCGCGCTCTACGACGCCGCCGTGCCTGCCCCGACGGGTGCCGGCAAGGCCGACAAGCACCGCGCCGTCGCCCACAACTTTCACACCGCTCGACTCCGCGAAAAGCACAAGCACAGCCAGAAGAAGCAGAGCCGCCGCCGGCCGTCTGATGACTAATCACGTGACGTGTCACGTGTCAGTGCAGCAGCGTCCACAGTGTTAACAGTGCTTCTGCCATAGTCAATACACTTTTTACTGTCGTCGTTTGTGTCGCCGTTCGTGTCCAGTACGGCCTAAACAGACCACGCCCGCAGACACACGCCAGATACGCTGCAGACGCTGCAGACCACTCGCTGGGACGCAAGACGATTGGTCGCACAACCCCGCGCTGTTTCATCTCTTTTTGGACTCTTGTCTTTTTTCCTTCTTTTTTCCTTTTTTTCCTTCTTCTTTCCTTCTTCTTTCCTCCTTCTTTCCTTTGTTTTTCATCTTTTTTCATCTCTTTTCCTTCTTTTTTCTTTCTCTTCTTTTCATCTCGTTCTCTTCTCTTTCTCCTCTGCTCTTCTACCGTCTTGGCACGCTCGGAACGGCTAGCGTGGCCTAGCGCACAGACAAGCACCAAGACTCGGACTACCCCCATACTCATACACACTAGCCAGCATCCGCTCGCCACGACCTCACCTGCGACACCGCTCCGACACTGCTCGCTCGTCCACCGGTCCTGCACGTCGACTCTGCTCCTTGCTGCTCGACCCTGACCCCGCACTTACCCCTCTCGATTCTTGACTCTCGACTCTCTCGACTCTCTCGACCTCGACCTCGACTCGAATCGCCCATCTCGTCACCCGACGGCGATGCCTGCGACGCACACAATGTTCCGCCCGGCGGCGGTCGCGCCGCCACCGGTGCCGGTGCCACAGGTGCAGCCGTGCCGGTACAAAGTCGGCAAGACGCTCGGCGCGGGCTCGTACTCGGTCGTCAAGGAGTGCGTGCACATTGACACGGGCCGGTGCTACGCGGCCAAGGTGATCAACAAGCGGCTGATGGCGGGCCGCGAGCACATGATCCGCAACGAGATTGCGGTGCTGAAAAAGGTGTCCATGGGCCACCGCAACATCTTGACGCTCGTCGACTACTTTGAGACGATGAACAATTTGTACCTGGTGACGGACCTGGCGCTCGGCGGCGAGCTGTTTGACCGCATCTGCCGCAAGGGCTCGTACTTTGAGTCGGACGCGGCCGACCTGATCCGGTCGACGCTGTCGGCGGTCGCGTACCTGCACGACCACGGCATCGTGCACCGCGATCTCAAGCCCGAGAACCTGCTGTTCCGCACGCCCGACGAGCACGCCGACCTCCTGATTGCCGACTTTGGGCTGTCGCGCATCATGGACGAGCAGCAGTTCCACGTGCTGACGACGACGTGCGGCACGCCCGGCTACATGGCGCCCGAAATCTTTCGCAAGACGGGGCACGGCAAGCCCGTCGACATGTGGGCGCTCGGCGTCATCACCTACTTTTTGCTCTGTGGCTACACGCCCTTTGACCGCGACACCGACTACCAGGAGATGCAGGCCATCCTGCAGGCCGACTACGCCTTTGCCCCGGACATGTACTGGGCCGGCGTCTCGGGCGCCGCCAAGGACTTTATCGGCCGCTGCCTCACCATCGACCCGGCCGCGCGCATGACCGCCCACGACGCGCTGCAGCACGCGTTCCTCGCTCCGGCCACCGCCGCCGACACCGGCAGTCCCACGCCGAACCTGCTGCCGCACGTCAAGAAGAACTTTAACGCACGTCGCACGCTGCACGCCGCCATCGACACCGTGCGTGCCATCAACAAACTGCGCGAAGGCGGCCGACCCGACGATAGGACAAACGACAGGACAAACGACAGGACGGATGATGCTGGCAAGGAACGTGTGGCACGTGCTGGCGACTCGGGCTACGCGACACAGGGCGACACACCGGCCGCGCTCGTGCCGGGGACCCCGAGTCACAGCGAGGACAACACGCACACACGGGACACGCAAATGGACGACGCGCCGCCGCCACCGCTGCACCGGACGGCAGCAGGCGTGCCCATGTCGCTGCGTCCGGGCATGGAAGTCAACAAGGTCGTCGAGACGAGCAAGGGGCTATGGACGGGCGTCGGGCACCGCGGCTAGCCGCCGACGAGTTATGCGACACGATTGATGACTGTTTCTTTGTTTCCTGCCGGCGATACACGCGGCCGGCCTTGCTTTGGATATTTGTGCACTATATACCTGGGTCATGGACGTTGACTTCCAC
The DNA here is from genome assembly GCA_029298855.1 of Ophiostoma populinum. NCBI lineage: Eukaryota > Fungi > Ascomycota > Sordariomycetes > Ophiostomatales > Ophiostomataceae > Ophiostoma > Ophiostoma populinum. The sequence continues at coordinate 549,739 of JANSLU010000020.1, read as the reverse complement.
GCATGACCACCGTGCCCTGGCCGTTTGGACTTTGTCGTGCATTTCGGAAATGTACCCCGGTGACTTCTGTTTGAGTCGATCCGTCTGACGAACCAGTATGACGTCGATCCGTCTGACTGGGCCAGCCTTGTGCACAGGTCGCTCAGGTCTCTTATTCGTGTCGCGGGCGTCGAAAAGGTCCATTTTCCGTAATCACCGTCATGGGATGCCGACCCCTAACTATATTGGAGTCGCGTGTGCTCTTATTCGGGTCCTGCGACGTTTAATTTCATATTTGGCTTCATTACAGCGAGCCTGGGTTGACATGGATGATTCACAGGACGTATTTAGAATTGGATCGTCTGATGGATTGCGGGATCTGTGCGTATTCGGGTCGACCGTTTTCATTTCAAGCGGTGCTGTGACGACGCACATTGCATACGATCGATCGAGCGCAAGGGACGTTGATCGCCATTTGCCCCTGCGCGTCTTCCAAGGGCTATTTATGAAATTTATGCAGTCAAAACTAGTAGCGACAGAAGTCTACGTTAATATTTGCGATGCAATCCGACAGTAGTCTGGATATACAAAAAAACGCGTATGAATTAACAAAATGAGGCTCGAATTGGGCCATCATCGGGCGTTGCAAATCACTGTTTACAGGCCGAGCGGATGGCTCGGCATGACGGGCAACGGCCACGCGACGTGAAACACATCCAGGCCCGAAATAGTACTATAATACTTTGAGCATCGTGATGACAGTCTGCTGACCAACTGCCGGATCTCGGCATGGACGCATCGTGGGACGGTGCGAGTTTCTGCAGTCGTTGCCGCTGAGGAACATTTCTGCAGTCGTGCCGCTGAGAAAGACAGACCAGACGAGCAGGGATGCAGTCGTGCCGCTGACAGACCAGAACGAGACGCTGCCGGAAGCCTCGGACGACTCTTCGTGTGCCCATGACCGCCAAGGATGTCTGCCAGTGCAACTCTGCTCGGGTGACTCTCACTGAAACGGTCCTCACTAGGTTTCTTCTCTCACAAACGGAGGCCAAAGCGGTATGGTGCAGGGTGTGCGGCGCTTATCGTGGACAAAGTGCACGCGACATTCTGAGCGACAACGGCAGGTGGCTGCGGTTGCGTTGGTTGCGACTGCCATTTGTTGTACGGAGTACGGCATGTATTATTGGCATGCTGTGCCTGGCCACTGTGTCGTGCGACGAGGCGACGAAACATTAGGACGATCGAGACCGAAGCCTCGAGACGGTGGCACGATTACACATTGCTCGTTGGCAATCAACATAAAAAGACACGGGCAAAGTTCCGATCGCTACAGCTTGGTCAAAGTTCCGATCGCTACAGCTTGGTCACAAGCCATCGTGGATTTTCATCGGGGATACCAGTTTTTCCAGTCGCATGCATGCTTTGAGAGTCTTCTGGTATCGTGACAAAGCACTCGCCAGTGGTCGGCATTCCGGACGCCGACTCGCGTTTTCAAAATGGCGATTTACGCGGAAGCTGCGGAAAATTACGGCGGGTCGCTCTTTCCTGCACTTGTTGCGTGCGCCATTGCCTGTTCGGGCATTCGGGATGGGTTTAGCAGCGACGCAGTTTTCTCTTAAATTTACTTCGTAACAACGTCTGCAAAATTGCATTCTTGGCAGTGGGGAGCCGTTGAGCTCCTGTCATTTGCTCTCATTTGCTCTGTCTGCTGTCGTCGTCGTCGTTGTCGTTGTCGGTTCTGCGAAATTGCAGTGCTAGCCAGGCGGGTTCTCATTTCCATTTCATTAGGTCTAATGCACTACTCCGTAAATTTACTGCTGGGGCTCTGCTGGGACCGTTGCCGCTGTGCACCAGCCCAACGACAGGGATAAAACGAAGACGACGGTGCGAAGAATAATTTATGGCGATCAGACCCATCGCTCCATGGCAGTCATGCGACTGATCGCCGCAGGCAGGTGAATGCATTTGAGGAAAGTGCGACCAGCGTTTAAGTTTAATGAGCTTAAAAGGAAGTCTCTGTAAATATAAGGCGAAAACTCGCACAATGCTGATGCGACGCTGCAAGGCGCGCAGATTTACAGCGACGACGCGCGTTGGCGTCGTGAAAACTTTGCTGCAGCATGATTGATGAGGTGCCACGATGCTTTCAAATCAACACGATTCCTTACGGGCTTAGTACTTGATGACATATAAATACTCCGTCTGAGTTGCGGGTTTTATCTGTTTTAGGTATTAAGCGGAAGAGTTTTTAAACTTTTAAAAAGTAGGAATAAAAAGAGAAAAAGAAAAAGGAAGAAAAGAAAAAGGAAGAAAAGAAACAGAGAAAAATGCAAATTCTGCTTATAGTGGATGGCACGGGTAAGAGCGGACAGCCGTTAGCGGGTTTAGCGGGCCTCGGCTGTCAAATACAGAAGTGGTTCTCTTGACGGTCTGCAAGACTGCTCAAACGACTTAACATTACGGAGTTCATTGGGCCGCATGTGGGCTGCCCGATTGAAGCAGACAAAAGGAAAGAAAAAGAAGAAGAGAAGAAAAAGATAAAGAGAAAAAACGTGAAAAGGCGGCCGAACAGGTACAAAACCTGCCGACACACAAGCGGTCCTTTTGCAGCCTTGTCCGCTGCCTGTTTGTCCGGGCGGCCGCCGCCAGACAAAGAGTGCTTGCACCAGATCGCCGCGTCGTGCAGGCTATGACGCAGAGGTCTGGTTCTGGTTCTGGTTCCGTTTTCTGGCTTGGTCGCCAGTATCTTGTACCATGGGCGGCTCGACAAACGGAAGGTTACCAGCGAGTGCGCCTTCCTAAACGGTGCTCCAGACTTGTAATTTATATTTAAATATAAGTTTGTCTCCAGCATTTTTGTATATTCACTCCGAATGGAAACACGTTTACTGCGAATGGAAACACTTACTGCGAATGGAAACACTTACTACGAATGGAAACACTTACTACGAATAGAAACGTTCTACCGCGCCTGTTTCACGCCCAGCGCTTGGCTTGGCCGCACGTGCGATTGAGCCGTCTTACGTCTGACATGCGTGGGTTTATGTACTCCGTAGTTCTCCGTCGTTTGCTCTGGAGAACCATAGGGCGAGCAACTCCATAACCCCAAGGTAGGGCTGCAGGGCGTCGCGCTCTCGGCACGTTCGTCAGCACCTGGGGTGATGCATCACTGCGTCTCGGACCAACCACGGCCGGCCACGACGTTGCTGCGTGCGTCTTACTGCGTTTACTGCGTCGCCTCGGCGTACATATTTTGATGCAACGGCAGCGGCCACTCCAGCCAGTGATTTACTCTGTACACCGCCGAGGAGAGACGAAGAAACGAGAACATGAAACTGGAAGTCGTTGGCGTTGGGCGCAGTCTTGGGTCGCTCCTTCCTCAAGTGAATTTACATTTAAATTTAAATAAACTAGGCAGCCTGGTATAAGCGCGAGATTGGTGGCAGCCTGATCCCACCCGTCGGTACGAATGGACGATCAGCACTCTGTAAATCTATGGAGTATATATTTTGAGATGCCCGATCAGCTCAGCACTCGGGACATCACGTCGACCGACACCGAGCGAGGCTGAACCTGTCCAGCACCGCCAGCAATCCGAGCAGCACCGCCGCACCAGGCAGCAGAATGTTTCCCCGGAAGCTGCCTGGCACGCGATGCCCGTGCACGCCCATGCGCCCATGCGCCCATGCCAGGCGGACGCATTCGGGTCGTGTCGCCAGTGAACGAGTGCGACGCATCTCCTGCAATCTGCGCGGAAGCGGGTCCATTGGTTTGACCAATCACACTGCGTATAGCGCACATTGACTGCCCCACTATGACCGTCGCCCCGCTGCTCGCGTGTCCGTTTTCACTGCGATTTGCGCGCGAAATGGCATTCGGGGGCCTGGAATGCCCCGAGCGGCCGGGGCTGCGAGCAACCATCGTACTCGGTATAACTGCGCGTACTCTGTGCAGTAAATGCATTCCTCCGATCCGGCTCCGTAAAAAGTACGGAGTGAACACTCAGCCAGGCTTGGCTTGACGTAACGTGCTGCGGTCAGAAAGATGACCAAGCAGGCACCAGCGGCGCGCATCGTAGATATATAAATTTATTTAAAATGTACGGTGTAGGTCTGACGTATGTACAGAGTAAAGTATGCGCTGGTGGCTGGTATATAAAAGTGGACCCTGCGTGATTGGCGTTGGCCAGCCACCGTACGTTCCACGACGGCCGTTTCCGTTTTGGTCCTTTCCAGTGGATCCGTTTGATCGCTTTCGCTTTGGCTTTGTAATTATAAAATGTACATTGACATTTAAACCTAAATTACGGAGTAGGCGCTCTGCTTTTTCCACCGTCGCCGCTCCGTTTCTGCCGGCCATTTTCTCCTTCTTTTTCCTCTTGCCGCTCGCTTCGCCCTCGTCGACTGCCGCCCGCCCCGAGAGCGACTCGTGCAGCCAGCAGCCAGCCAGACTGAGCCAGACAGCGACCAAACGCAAACCCTTCATAGTCTCGTCGTCCCGCTCTTTTTGATCTCATTCGACTCGCCATCGTTTGCCTTTGTCGTCTCTCCGCCTGTCTTTCATCCAGCTTTACACGGCATGGGCGTGTGCTAGTCGTGTCGTCGTCGTCCTCTCATCATCGCCGTCGTCACCATCGCCTCATCGCCGTCACCGTCGTCACCGTCATCGCTCGCCAACCTTCATCAACGCCGACTACAGCACCACTCGACATTGACAATCGACGTCCGGCTCGCCAACCACAATGCCTGACCTCCCACTCTTCCAGCAGCCGGCGTCGCGCATGAGCATCTTTGGCAACGCCGCCAGCGTGCTCGCGCAGTGGAACCCGCTCAAGGGCGCCGAACCGGCAGCGACAAAGCCACGCACGCGTCCGGCGTCCAACAGCATCTCGGCCAAGATCAACGGGTCGGCACGCCGCAAGCCGCACCTGTCGGTGGCCGCACCTGGCCCGCTGCTGTCGGCCACGACGGTGCAAAAAGGCCTCGTCGGCGGCGGCAACGTCGCGGCCATGCAGCGCTCCTTTAACCCGCTCGACGGCGTGCGTGCCCTCAAACGCCACCGCTGGACCCTCTACGACATCCAGCACCCCATCACCGCGCTCTTTGTGCTCTTTAGCTTCTGCATCGCGCCGATCCCCGTCTACGTCGACGTCGCCGTCGTCCTGGCCTACGCACTGCTGCTGCTGATGCCCGCGACACGCCAGTTCTTTCTGCCGAGCATGTCCATCTGGGCGTACCTCTTCTACTTCTTTGCCAGCCGCTTCATTCCCGTCGAGTACCGCCCGCACATTTGGGTCAAGGTCTTGCCCGCCCTCGAAAACGTGCTGTACGGCGCCAACCTGTCCAACATTCTGAGCGCCCACACGCACCCCGTGCTCGATCTCATCGCCTGGATCCCCTACGGCCTCGGCCACTTTGCCAACCCCGTCGTCTGCAGCGCCCTGCTCTTCTTCTTCGCTGCCCCGGGCACGACGCCCGTCTTTGCACGCTGCTTCGGCTACCTCGCCCTCGTCGGCGTCACCGTCCAGCTCATCTTTCCCTGCACGCCGCCCTGGTACGAGCTCGCCCACGGCCTCGAGCCCGCCCACTACGGCATGCCCGGGTCGCCCGCCGGCCTTGCTCGCATCGACAACCTGCTCGGCGTCGACATGTACACCACCAGCTTCACCACCGCCCCCGTGCCCTTTGGCGCCTTTCCCAGCCTGCACGCCGCCGACGCCACCCTCGAGGCGCTCTTTATGGGCTACGCGTTTCCCCGCTTCCGCATCCTCTTCGCCGGCTACGTCGCCTGGATCTGGTGGGCCACCATGTACCTCAACCACCACTACGCCGTCGACCTCGTCGCCGGCAGCCTCCTCGCCGCCGCCTTCTACTACGTCTCGCGCCAGGCCTTCCTCCCGCGTCGCCAGCTCGACAAACGCACGCGCTGGGAGTACGACTACGTCGAGCTCGGCGAGAGAAACCGCTCCGTCGTCGACGAGTACGCCTACAACTACTACGACGGCTTCGGACTCGACCTCCTGCCGCGCCACCACGTGCCCGGCGCCCGTGGAATCCCGGCCGACAGCGACGAGTGGACCGTCGGCAGCACGTCCTCGTTTGCCTCGTCGCCCGCCACCAGCGCCAGCCCAGGCACCATGAGCCCGACCACGCCGGGCGTCGAGTTCCACGGCGCCACCGCCGGCCACGCGCCATGGGACCGTGCACCAGTCTACACACACACACACGCAGCGCCCCTCGCTGCTGAGGCCGTGCCTGTGCGCTAATACCGCCTAATGTCTAATACCCTTTGCTGTCTTTTTTGCTTTTTGCTTTTTCTTTTGTTTTTTTTTGCTATTTTTGCTATTGTTTTTTGTTACAGCTACGATCACGACCTGTATATGCATCGCCACGGTGTTTGGGACGGCGGCGTCGGACGGACAGGACACGGCGTTTGGACGCCGACTTTGGATCTTGCAGCATTCAGGCCCATTGGTGTCGAGAGGACTGGGCACGGCGCCAGTCATAATGGGTGCGAGGCAGAGGCCGAATACAGATTCATTGTCTTGTTTAATTGTGTGACATTTGCATTTGTGAGAAGAATGTGCGTAAGACACACGGCTACGTCATCCGACGCGACGTCACGTGACGAGTGATTGAAACTTAAGTAATGCATCAAGTAAAGGAATCGCTAAAACCAATTTCCAGTCCGTGTAATGTAACCAACGGCCCTGAGCCAAACTCGCATACGCACCAAGAAACCAAAAGACAGAACCAACAAGAACCAAGCGTGCGTGCGTGCGTGCGTGAGGCTGGAGTGCAAAAAGACAGCGTACGCGCGGCTGGAGTGCAAAAAGACAGCGCCGGCTACGCGCCGACGCACCGTCTACGCGCCATTGGGTGCGCCAGTGTCGCCGGGCTCGGCGAGACGCTCGCGCTGCAAAATGACGCGCTGGTTGCAAATGTCGATAAACATCTCAAAGCGCTGAATGACCTCAATCTTTTCAGTCAGCTGCTTCTTGAGCGACTCAATCTCCTTTTGCGACTCCGTCTGCAGCCTCTCATAATCGTCCTTGACCTTGGCCAGCTCGACCCGCAGCTCGTTGCGGATGCGCTCTTCCGTCGTCGGCGGTGCCTTGTTGTAAATCGCCGGCCGCTTCTCCGCCAACTCGTTGGCCACCTTGACCGGGTTGCGCGTAATCGCCGCGCGTGCATTGTAAATGTCGCGCGGCAGCAGCGGCACCTCTGGGTGCTCCGTGTGCAAGATCTCGAGCGTCTCGCTCACGCCAACTCCTGTAACAGCGTTAGAACCAGTGCTCTCAGCGCCATTGCGTACATGTCGGTCGTCCCCTCGTCCGCCTCCGCCGTCTGCGCCGTCTGCGCCGTCTGCGCCGTCTGCACCTCCCGTGTCTGCGACTTTGGCTTTGGCGGGTCGGGGCTTGGGTTTGCCCCGGGGCTTGCTCCGGGGCTTGGCCGAGGGGGCCGTGGGGGGCGTGGTTGGTAACGCACCGTCGTCCTTGAGCGCCTTGACCGCGGCGACCATGTCGCTGTCGAGCTTGCGCGCCGCCGGGTGCAGGATCGGGCTCTCGCTCGGCTCGTGGTTGTGCTTGAGGTGGCGGTGGTCCGGCCGGTACCGGACCGTCCACTGCGTGCGCTGCTCAATGGCAAAAAAGCCAAACGGGCAGTCGCACTTGCGCGACGACGTCTTGCGCTTGCGCTGCTCCGGGTTAACGCGTTTCGGCGGCTTGCCCGCCCGATCGCACACAAACAACACCTTCTTCAGGCCGGGCACCGTCTTCTTGGACCGCCCAATCACGACGGCGTACCCGACCGACATGCAGTACGACATGACCGACTTTTGCACCTCCTCAAACGATGCGTAGCTGCCGCCCTCGGGCGGCGGCGACATCAGCTCGCCCTGTGGCCGCCGCGGGCCGATCGCGCCAGCGTCGCTCGTCCGCTCGACGTGGACCATGGCCGTCACGTCGTTGCCGACGCCGCCACCGTCAACGGCCATCTCGTTTGTGTTGGTCGGCGGCGGCGCCACCGATGATGACGGCCGTTGTGGCGGCGGCGTCGGCGACGGGAGCGGCGCCAGCTGGCGTCCTTGGACCGTCTTTTGAACCTGTAGCTGTTGTGCCTGTGCATGTGCTTGTTGTTGTGCTTGTTGTGCTTGTGCCTGTTGTGCCTGTGCCTGTTGTGCTTGTTGTGCCTGTGCCTGTTGTGCTTGTGCTTGTTGTGCCTGTTGTGCCTGTTGTGCTTGTTGTGCCTGATGTGCTTGCTGCTGGGCCTGCTGCTGGGCTTGTTGTGCCTGCTGCTGGGCTTGTTGGGCCTGCTGCTGAGCCTGCTGAGCCTGCTGAGCTTTTTGCGCGTTCTGCAAAGCCGTCTGCTGAGCCTGCTGAGCCTGCTGCTGCTGCTGCTGCTGCTGCTGCTGCTTCTGGTGGTGCTGCTGCGAGTGCTGCTGATGCATCTGGTGCGCGTGCTGAGGCTGATGCGTATGCTGCACGTGCTTTTGGGTCTGGGTAGGGCGCGCGGCCGGGATGGGCGAGTGGGCGAGGGACTGCGACGATAGCGACGACGACGGCGCCGGCGCCTGCGTGTGCTGCGGCAGCTGCGGCAATGGCTGGTGTACGGGCGGGTGTGCCTGATGCGTCTGCTGGCGGTGGACCTGCTGGTGGTGGGCGGCGGCATGGGAGTGCTGCGCGTGCTGAGGGTGCTGAGGGTGCTGCTGGTGCTGCTGGTGCTGGGCGTGTTGCGCGTGTTGAGGATGCTGGGCGTGTGCGTGCTGACTGTGGGCATTGTGCTGGGCGTGCTGGGCGTGCTGCGCGTGCTGCAGGTGCGACGAGTGCGGTGCATGCGACGCGGCGTGCTGTCCGGCGTGTCCGGCGTGCTGCCCGGCGTGCTGCTGCGGGTGCTGCTGCGAGTGTTGTTGCTGCTGCTGCAGCTGCTGGTGGTGTTGCTGATGCGACAGCGGGTGGTGTGCCTGCTGGTGTGGGTGCTGCTGCGTACGCTGCTGCCCCATTAGAGCGGCGTCGCCCTGGACCTGGTGGCCGAGGCCCTGGCCGAGCGGCTGGCCCAGGTAGCCGACCGAGTGCTGCTGGGGCATCTGGCGGCCCCGGGCGACAGGCGGCGCGACCTGGGGCGGCGACGGGCGCGGGCCCGGGGCGCCATTCTGCAGGCTGGATACCTGGAGCGGCGGCGGCGCAGAGGTGCTGCCATAGATGGAGCTGGGCGGATAGGATGTGTGGAAGGTGGGGTAGTAGCTGGTGGGCGGCGGCTTGTTGGCGGGCGCGGGCTGGTGTTGCTGGTGCCCGTAGCTGCCACGCAAGCCGCTGCTACCGTTGTTGTTAAAGGGAAGTCCGTTGGACATGGCAGAGCGTGGCCGGCGCGTGGCGGCTCGGCGAGGCCACGTGACCGTGGAGCGTGAGGCCCAAGCCCCGCGTGCCGGTGTCCGGTGTGCTTGGTGGGACAGTCTCCGACTTTCTTGCTGTCAGGCCGTTGTTGAGTCCGACTTCAATGTTCTGCCAGGTAGCCGTTGTTGAGTCTCCGACTTTCTTGCTGTCGACTTCAATGTTCTGTCAGGTCGCTGTTACTGATGTCAGTATTGGTGCTCCGATGGACCCGCAGTCGGTCGGCAGCGACGATCGCGACTTGCGATGCGCCGCTCGGGGTCCGGGCTCGTGGTCCGTCCCAGTCGGCCGTCGGCCGTCGGCCGTCGGCCGTGTTGCTGGCTGCGTCAACGAGGCGTGTGGGCGCGCAAGAGGGGAGTGTGGTGTGCAGTGTAGAGTGAGGCGGGAGCGGGAGTGAGCGGTGTGTGTTTGCGCGGCGACGCACGCGTCCGAAGCGAGCCCCGTACCAAGATACGGTACAGATCCCAAGAACGAGACCAAAACATACTCCGACAGGCCAGGGAGCCGCACGCAGCGCGTGTATCCAATCGCGGCCGATGCCAATGGCCGGGTCAATGGCCGGGTCAAGGCCGGGTCAAATGCCAATCGAGGACGAGCAAAGGGAACGAATGAATCGACGCGTTGCCAATGGCACGACGTCAATCGAGGACAATGGATAGAACAATCCACAGGGCGGGCGTGTGGATAGAGTCTGGGGCTTGCACGATGCAAACGTGAGCACGCGTGCCCACAAACGACGGCGGTGTGGCGGATGGTGAGGTTGGGTGTGGGAATTGAGGAATTGCGCGTGCATTTGACGCTGAAATGCGAAATGGACGGAGTACGGAGTACGGAGTCAGGGGGAGTGTGGAAAGAAGGCGAGGGAACAATGGGAGCAACGAGCAGGGGAGCAGGGGGCGGCGTGAGAGTCAGCAGGTGTTATAGCGCCTGCAACAGGCGCCAGGCCTTATGCGTAGGGTGCGCTGTAAGCCCGCCAGGTGCTCAAAGGAGGGAGTGCGACGCTGCTGCAACTTGCCAGGGCGTCCGAAATATACTCCGTAGGGCAGGAGTCTGGGGAGACAGGGGCCGGACGGGGCGAGACACGGCACGAACGGGCAGGCACACTCTGGTGAAGCGGAAGGCAGACAGGGCAGGGCAGGGCAGGACATTGCAGGACAGGGCAGGACAGGCAGGGCAGGCAGGACTCGAGGGCAGGAACGACGGAACCAGGAGCAGGCGCGACGGCGAAAACGGCGAAAGAGGCAGGCGCGCGCGAGGGCGGGCAAGAGTGCGCGACAAGAGGAAAGAGCGACAAACCTCGGATAGCCAGCTGGAACTAACTGGAAGACTGACACATGGCGTACTCGAAAGTATAATGTGTTCGGGCGGCGCGACGATGCTCGTCAACTGCTCAACGATACAACTGTTCAGTGCGGTTGAGAGGAGGAAGGAGGGAGTGTGACAAGCAATGTGGGAGGGTGGGAAGAAGAAAAACAGAAAAACGCTAGGCAGCGATGGTGGCAGTCGCTGATGCGCTACATAGGCGCTGTAATTGCTGTAACTGCTGTAAAAACAGGCCTGTGAGCTGGAGCGGTTTGCGGGTTCGAGCGCTGGGCTCGTGCGGGGCTGGAGGCTGCGCGTGCCTCTTTCGCCCATAAAGTCTGAATTGTTTATTTATACTCTGTAAATATTATTCACTGTACGACAGGCCACAAACCATGTACCCGTCCCGTAAATTTACACAGGCCACCGTGCGGCCGAGCGTCGCAAAAGAAAACATAATCATGCGAAAAGCGAATCTGGGCGGCTGTGTGGAGGAGGGAGTGCGCCATCCACTAGTGCCATTTTTGGCCAATCATGGCCGAGGACGCCGGCCGTGTTTACCGCTAGTCCGCAGTAGGCGCTGCAGCGGGAGACGCCAATGAGCGCGGCGATGTGGGTCGACGCGTTCGGGCGGGGCGGGCGGCAAGGCGGCCTGTTGAACGCGTTGATGTTGTAAATGATTATTTTAATAATTTATTTATTCAGTAGGATGAGACGTGTGATAGTTCTCATCTAATCTCGCTTTGCTGATGCGCTAAAGCTGGAAGTCGCACGGCAAGGTTTCTCGATCCAGTGCCATTCTACCGTCCAACAGACTGCACGTAGATCATGTCTCCAGAGGGTGTGTGCATCGCGAGCACACAGCCGTGCCTCTCGTCTGGCGTATCATGATGTCATGTACCGTAGAACAAATCGCAAGAGCGTGGCAGAGCAAACGCTGTTAGGGGTTAGTCAGCTAACAGTCGTACCTGCCACACCAGACGGTCACGTGTTTCTACACTTCCATATTTACAGCAACATGACTTTACTGCAGAGTATTTGCCCTGTTCGAAACGGTCTAAGCGACGTGCTCGTTCCAATACAGGACACCGATGATGACTGCATGACAACTTTGTGCTGGACTAAAATGAGCAATCGAATTCTGTCAATTATCACTGACATAATTTGCCACATAATTTTTAAAAACCTCGGCTTGTAAAGTTTATATCCCATAACTTATCACACGTGTGAGATGGCAGTACGCACCTCACACCCCAGCTCCACCAACCGAGCCCCACATGCGTGACGGGGAGGGTGTGGCTCACTTAAGCAACGGAGTACGGAGTACGTCTTTGTATTTTACATTGTCGTATATCCATGAGCATGCGTTGTGATATCGCACTGAACGCAGTCCCTTTGACGCAGAACACTTGACCATGACAAAGTATGCCACTTTACCGCTTGGAGTGACCAGTTGGAGGTGCAAAGAACTCGTCTTTCAAGTCCTTCCAGAGGGGACTTCTGAAAAGCCGCTGCCAGTCGTCGCACCTTCCTTTAACTCTCGCTGCCTCGCACGCAATGTCTGGCCGTGTCCAATTTGTAGAGGAGAGCTACCCCCCCCAGCTGCCAAAGTCGAGCTTCATGAGCAGCCGGTCGAGGCCGCCGATGCGACGCGGGACGTACGCACCGGGTGCACGCAACCCCGGGCCGCCGCCGTCCATGTCCATGTCCAGGTCGACGTCGGCGTCGTCGTCGCCGCCCAGCTCGTGTGCACCCTCGTCGGCCTCGCGTTCGAGCGCACGCAGAACGGCGACGACGGCGAGCACGCCCTGGCGCACGCTGCGCTCGGCGGCCCGGAGCTCGTGCAGGGCATCCGCCTCTTCGCGCTGCAGGTCCACCAGGTCGTCGACGACGCCGGCGTCGGCCTCGAGGTCCATGGCCTGCCACAGACCCTGCAGGCGCGTGACGAGCGCGGCCAGTGCGTCGACGGTGCCGAGCAAAGCGTACAGCGGCTCCGTCCAGCGCGGGCCCTGGTCGAGCAGAAGCCGGCGGACCAGCTCGCGCAGGTACCGCCGGTGCGCCGTCGCGAGGCTCTGTGGGTCGTGGTCGTCCGTTTGGACGTTGTGTCCGTTTCGTGCGTCGGTCTTGTCGGTCTCGTTTGTCTCGTTCGCCTCGGGCTGCAACGCCTCGGCCATCCAAATGTCGTCGTCGTCGTCGTCGTCGTCGTTGTTTTTCTCGTCCACCCCCGGTCGAAGCCACGCGCGAAAGCCGTCCCACAGCTCGACGACGACCTCCATCTGGAGGTACCCCTCGAGCTCGGCAAAGAAAAAGATGGCGGCACTGGCAGTGGCCCACACACTCCGTAGCGAGCTGGACCGCTCGGCGTGGCGTGCACGCAAAAGACGCACGTGCTCCGGGCGCACGCGGCCGGTGGTGCCGCCATAGGGCGGTGGCGGGGGCGCTGGGTGGTGGCGGCGCAGGGCAGACAGTGTCCAGAGACCGGTGAGGCGGATATGGGCGCGGCGGATGGACAGAAGGTAGGCGTGGACGGCGGCGTACGCCTGCAGGTCGGCGGTGCTCAGCACGAGGTCGAGCGGGTAGGGAATCTGCAGCGTGAGCGATGCCGGGACCGAAAACAGCAGGTTCTGGAACGGCGTCGCGGCGATTTGCGTGAGCCACTGGTGTCGTGCGCCACGCAAATTGTGTGGCGTCGTAAACGTGTCGGTGGCAGCAGCAGCAGACGCAGAAGCAGAAGAAGCCTTGTGCAGAACGAGCCGCAGCGTCTCGCGTGCGAGTTCCATGCCCTCGTCCTCGTCAGCACCGTCGTCGGCGCCCAGGCGGCCGTGCATGGCACCGAGCACGGCCCATGCACGCGCGAGCACGGCCGCGACCTCACCGTCCTTGACGACGACGGCCTTGAGGCCACGAGCCGCCGAGGGCGTGAGCGTCTTTTGTGCCAGCGACGCGTCGGCACGCTGCCACCGTCGACGCAGCGCGACGTCGGCCTGCTCGACGAGCGCCATGGCAAACGCGCCGCGGCCGAGCAGGAAAAAGTCGCGAAGCAATTGCAGCATATCGACGACCTTGCCGGGCGGCAGCAGTTTCCGTAGCGCCGTGCGTGACAGAAACGCCCGAATGTGGGCGACGGTGCGTGCAAACGCGGCGGCGTCGAGTGGAAAGGTAAGCTGTGCGAGCGCCGGCAGCTGCGACGACAAGTGGCCGCCGTGGCCGCCGCTGCCGCCATCGACCAATGCATCATCGCCCAGCCAGTGTCGCGCTCGAGGTCCGTTGGCTGCCCGGCTGTCCGTCTTGGCCCGGAGGTGCACGAGCGAGCGTCCGACAAAGAGCATCGACGCGGCCGTGGCAGGTGCCACAAACGCCGGAAGGCAGTGGGCGCGGCACACAAACGAACCGGCCGTGTCCGCCGTCGCCGCCGTCTGGTGCACAAAAAAGTCGTCTTCCGTGTCGGTCTCAGTGTCCCCTGGCAACCGCCCGTACAGCATCCACGCGGCCACCTGCTTGAGCCATGCCGTCTCGGCCACCGTCACGAGACTGCGTGCGGCCGCCTCAATGTCGGTGTAGCCCGTTTGAAGCTCGGCGCGGAGGTGGTCCATCAGGAGCGCCGATGTCGCCGGTAAACTTTTGTCCGTGTCGGCGTCGGCGTCGGCGTCGGCCTGGACCGGGAGAATAAATGTGGCCACGGCCCATAGCCACTCCATGCGCCGCGGCCAGTCGGCAAACGCCGCCACGACCGCCGTCAGGGGCACCGCGTCGTACGCACCCACCAGCGCCGCGTCTTTGCGCAGGATCGTGTCCTCGACCGCGAGCACATCACGCTGGAACGCCGCCAGGTGCTCGGCCACAATGGCGGCCGCCACCGCGCGGCACACCACCGACGCGTGCTCCGCCGCAATGCGTGCCGCGTGTGTCCGCAAGCGCACGTGCAGGTCCGCCAGTCGGGCCAGGTCCGCCAAGAGGTCTTGCTCGGGAGGCGTCAGCGTCGTCGTGAGGCCAAGGCGGCCGTTGTCGTCGTAGTCGGCGTCGTCAACATCATCGTCGGCGTACGTGTCGCCCAGCAGCGGCGAGCGGTGGCCCGCGAGCGATAGCAGGATTTCGTGAAGCATGGTTGGTGGTGAGAAAACGCGTGGCGACGCGTCGTAAACAAATGGCCCACTTTGAGGGCAGCGCATATAGAGTCTGCCCACTGTGCGTCTTTCACAGTACAACAGGCACTTTGGCGGAGTGGTTAACGCGCGGGCCTGCTAAGCCCGTTCCCTCGGGAGCGAGAGTTCGAATCTCTCAGGTGTCGTTTTTTGCCCTGTTACATTGAATTGTCTACCCCTCCGTATTACCATTTTTGGAAGTGCGTTTGTTCAATGTCTACCCCTCGTATTACCATTTTTGGAAGTGCGTTTGTTCATATTCAATTCCAATGTCTACCCCTCCATATTCCCATTTTTGGAAGTGCGTTCGTTGCCACTGCTATTCATAATCAATTCCAATTCTCCCCTCCTTATTCCCATTTTTGGAAGTTGCGTTTGTGTTCAATGTCTACCCCTCCGTATTACCATTTTTGGAAGTTGCGTTTGTGTTTATAATCAGTCCAATTCTCCCCCCTTATTATTAACAAACCTGGTTGCGTTCGTTACACCTGCCTTGTGCCTGCGAATTCAGTCCAAAAATAATCAAAAATCAATAAAAATGGCACTGCTTGTCTGCTGCATGTACTGTCTTGACACGTGACTCTTCAGTACACCAACACTGACACGTGACACCTCCAACCCTACACGTGACTCTTCAGTACCAATCATCTCCCGCGGTACGGGTTGTTGTCGGCAAAGTCGAGGTTCGAGCGCGTTCGCATCAGCGGCGTGGTGCTGCCGGTACTGCCGGTGCCGGTGCCGGTGCCGGTACTGCGTGCGACGCTGCCCATGTCGGTCGCCGACGACGCGCGTGCCGGCAGCGGCGGCGGCGTAGACTTCGGCCGAGTCTGCTCCGTCTCGCCCACAATCAGGTCGCCGCCGCCGGGCACGTGCCCGACCACCATACCCTTGGCCACGCTCTTGATGAGGGCGCGCCGCGACACGCCCGTCACGTCAATGTACACGAGCCCGACGTTCTTGATGCCGCCCGTCAGGTGGCGCGTCACCTCGCCCGCTTCGCTGCCCCATTTCGAGGCCACCACGGTCGTCGCGGCGGTCGACGACGTGTCCAGCAGGTGGCGCCCGGCCTGCTCGATGCCGTCGGCGACGGTCGAAAAGGCCATCAGGCTCTTGTTGAGCAGGCCGGGCTGGAACCCGTCGACCGGCTGGCCGTCCGGCCCGATGCCCGTCGGCGCCTTGCCCTTTTTGCCGCTCTTGGGCGTGCTGCTGCCGCTGCCGCTGCCGCCGGCGTCGACCGGTTTGTGGCCCGCCAGCTTCGCGCCCATGTTCTGCGCCACGCGGCCAATCTGCCCGACCGCCTTGGCCGACAGACCGGCCGCGCCCGCCGACAGCGTGTTGATGCGCCGGATGTGGGCGTGTGTCGACGGCTGGAACGTCATGGGCGTCGTCGCCGGCGTCGCCGTCTCGGCGTACTTGTCCGCCTGGCCCTGCAGCGCGCGCGACACCATGGCCGAGCCGGCGACAATGAGACGCGACGCCGCCGCCGCGTTGGCCACGAGCGTCGACTTTTGGTACGCGGGGTGCAGGTCGTCGGTAAACGTCGGCGCCGCCGGCTTCACCGAGATGCTCGGGTTCGCCGCCGTCGGCAGCGTAATCTCGACCGGGTCCTTGCTGCCCGGCTGCAGCGCCGTGTCCTCGACCACCACCACGCCGCCACCCAGCTCGCCAATCACGCTGCCGTCCTCCTCGTCCACCAGCACAATCTGCCCGCCCTGTGCCGTCGCGCCCGTCGTGCTGCCCGTCGCATACGCCTCGCCGGGCTTGAACGACGCAGGGTTGTACGCAGGGACCGCGGCGACGGCCGTGCGTGACGACCGAGTCGTCGATGACCGCTGGGCCGTCGTGTACCGTCCGTCGGGGTACTTGATCTGGTCGTACGGCTGCGGCGGTGTCGCTGTCGAGGTCGCTGTCGACAAAGACGACTCGCCTGGCAGAGTCTCCCCGGCACGCTCGGCCTCTGCCCGGTCACGCTCGGCCAGGACATCCTTTTCGCGGCGCGACGACTTGGGCGGCGGTGCGCGCTCGAGAAACGCGGTGCACTGCGCCAGGATCGTCTCAAACGTGTCGACGTCCTCCTGCAGGCCCTTGCGGCTGCCGGCCGCGGGAAACTCGAGCCGTGTAAAGACGCCGCTGTTGCGGCCCAGGTCCCAGCGCGGGATCAGGTAGCTGCACGGCGGCTGGTGGTAGATTTGCGTCGTCGCCGGCAGCGGCAGGTCCAGCGCCGGCGGCAGGTGCAGGTGCAGGTAAAAGTCCTCGGGCGTCGCCAGCGACTCGGGCCGGGCCTCGATCGACGCGTCTGCAAACGGCGACGCCGTCGGCACCATTAGCAGCGACAGCGTCTGCGGGCCCGCCGGCGTCAGCGCCTCCTCCACGCCGTTGGCCAGGTGGAACGCCGACACGCCGGGGATCGCGTACAGCAGCTTGGGGTCCTGTCGTTAGCTCGTTCTGACGCGTCGTCCAAGGGCAACGTACATTAAGCGACGACGCCATGGTGCCGTTTGGTTCGTTCAAGACAGTCGAACAAGGTGTCGAACAAGGTGTCGACAGGGTTGTTTCCGCGACCGTCGAAGCGGCAGACCGACTTTTGGGCTTTTTGGGCTGGCTTTTGTATTGTCTTGTGTTGTGTTGTGGCCGATGCAGCTGAAACAAGCCAAACTGGGCTGGCTGTGCAACGCTCTTTCCCAATCAGGCAATCTGTCGCAGGAGCCGTCCGCGTGCGTCGGACCGTGCAGGTGGATGGGATGATGGGATGGATGGGATGCAAGAGACGAAGCGGCGTGCAATCGCCAATGAATGCGAGATTTTATTACGCAGCCGTCGCGTCGTCGCGCGGCTCGGCGCCGTGGGCGGCCTCGGGGATATTGGTCTCGGCGGCAGGCGCTGCCAGGGAAAAGAGGGGCCAAGCTGTGTGGTGGGGTTGTTGCACAAGTGCGTCACTTGCCCAAGCGGTATTGCTGCTTTGAACTGGCGCGAGAGGCGTTGAGTGAGAAGCAGAGCGAAAGACGAAGACGAACGAAGAGGAAGACAACGAAGACGAAGACAACGAAGACGAAGACAACAAAGATGAAAGACAAGAGAAATCGGGCGTGCCGATGTCAGGTCTCTTTGGTTTGGGCTGGGACGCTGCGACGCTACAACTGCGACGCTGCGACAGGAATAGAACAGCGTGACGGCGCAGGCACAACGACAGACTGGCGACAGACGGCGAAAGGAACCCAACCGCCGCGGCGGCAGCGAATAGAATGCGGTGCAGGCGTTGGTACGAGCCCGGCGCTTAATGACGCACGATGTTTGGCGCGGCAGTTTGGGAAGGCACATTGGACTGCCGCGCTTTCCTGACACGCGCTTCACGTGAAATGTTGTTCTTTTGACTTTTAATTTATTTTAATTTTGCTTTTTGTTCATGAAAACTTGGGACAATCTCATGAAACGCCGTAAAAGTAAATAAATATATAACGCACATCACATGCGACGCAAGTCTGCCAAGATTTGGGTAGCGCGCATGGTTGGACGCCCTTGTGCTATTTTGGACAAGCACGGTACGGAGTTATTTGTACGGAGTAATATAAATTTACGCTTTGCGTGATAGAAAGTCGGGAGACTTACGTGCCGAGCCGAACACGAGCTGAACAGCACAGCCTCAGGGCAGCGTGGCTGCGGGCATGTGCCATGTGCCACTCCAAGCGAGGTCACGTGACGAGCTTGGGCCAGTAAGTTTACTCCATAATATACAGCAAGACGACTGTGGCACTGTAAATAACGCCCTATGGTATTTACTTTGGAAGACGCATCGACGCCGGTACACTGAATTTAAGAAGCCAGAAAGAGACATCCAAAGAGATCATAAGTAAGACCAAAAGATCCGTGGCACCCGGCCACGTGCCTGCAAGTCAGCCTTGATCAATATTGGCCTCGTTGTGACCGACCGATCATGTGGCAGCCACAATCGATAGTCTGGGGAATATTGGTGGATCAGTCAGTCGGGGCATTGCATGCTCGTGCTGAGCTCGATTCGTGTCGATAGGCGTTCTATGGACGTGTATTCAAACAGAGTACTACGGAGTATACAGAGTACGGAGTGGTTTGAGCTACCACCGACCAGCGGATGCAAGGTCCCTTTACCGCCAGTCTACTCGGCTTTCAAGCAAGCGGTCGTGGTCGGCCGTGGAAGGTCAACACGGCCGCTGCTCGGGACTGTCCTGCCAGGATGCAATGCAGCGCAGAAACTGGATTAGCGCAAGCATGGACCCGTTCTCCGGTGAGTTTTTTGGTGAGTGACGAGGTGCAGGTGCAAGTCTTGCAGTGCAGCTTGCAGGTTAGGCCAGATGGAACAAGTGGTGCCGTCAGTCCCTGTTCGAAACGATACCGAGACCGTCTGTTTGCACCGTTTCTCATGGCACGAGCGTCTGGTGCCCAGTGCAAATGTCACGAGCGGATTTGAGTTTGCATCTGGTTCAATGGTCCCGCAGACGTATCCTCTCAAACGCTTACCGATACTTGACGTTCATGCACGACTTGCGTTGCGGATTCCGCGCCACCGCAAGAGCAGGGACGTGCACAGGAAGCTGGGCATCACGATGGCAGGATGCGACTGACAAACTGACAGGCTCCACGAAGATACGAGGCATAACAACGTTTTTTTAAACGACCCTTGTTAGCCCGGCAAGTCACTTGGTGTACCTGTACCGCTTCAAACGGTGGCCGGCTGGCAACGCTTGGCATCTGGTTTTGCACGGTGCATCCTGCGTCTGCCGAGTACCAGAAGCTATGGAGCACAACGCCGGTCGGCGAGCTGGTAGGTCGCATCAGAGGTGCATATATATATTTAAATATTTATATAAATATCAGTGGGATCTGTTCTGCTGCTCCATATGCAAACCAAACCCCTGCCTTTTGCTTTTGGCAGTCTAGACAGTTTATAATCGTCGCCGACATCCGACGTCGTCCTGTCTTCCTTCTTCTGGCGTCCGGGAACGATGGCAGACGGGAGTCGGCGAGTCTGGCCGTCGTCCGCATCTGTCGTCGCCGACCAAGTTGTACGTAATGGAGTAGTCCATTGGTATGTAAATTATATTAAATGTTTGGCGGGACCTGCGATCTCGTTTACCTCGTATATGGCACGTGGTCGATTTACAATATTAAGGCCAGTCACTGAAATGAGTATCTCCAATCTCTGACACCTGTCTGTAAATAGATTTATATTTACATCAGCTTGCAGTCCGAACAGAAAGCACCGCTTGCTTTACTGAAATATACAGTAAATATACACCGTTCGACGACTTGTACACTCGAGCTGATCGCTGCAACCGAGCTGATCGCTGCAACCGAGCTGATCGCTGCAACCGTCACCGCGATTCGCGTACCGTCACGTCCCTGTACATATGATTTTCGTTCAACTATTACGGTATATTTATTGTATTTATCTACTTGCCCTGGTCGATTGTCTGTGGCCACATCGATCTCGTTTGACATCTCCGCCCAATCCTCCTTCAGGTTGCAGCTCGAAAGGAGGGCCACGACAAACTCTTCATCTCGGCTCGACTAAAAGGGCCTTTTCTTCACCGCATGAAATTATATTACCTTGTAAAAACTGTAAATGTTTATGTAAATATATTTACTGATCGATAAATACGGAGTAGACTGGCTGCCCGGCCCGACTTCCGATCATGGCCATCTGATTCACGCTTTGATCAGTCACGTGTCCTCTATTATCCTCTGATAGCCCAACAAAAACAAGACGCAACTGCAATGACGAAAAGAAGTTTGCCAGCAGTTTCCCAGTACAGAGTATATTTAGACCAGACTCGGTCGGCCGTCTGGTCTTGTCCTTGTCGTGACGGCCAACAACTGCCCAGGCTCGCCATGGCACATTCCGCTCGCCTTTTTCTGTAGTTTTATAGTTACGACGCGCGTTGCAGACTCTGCTCTGCTCGCATAACGCTAGCCAGCGAGTCTGAGTATATTTACATATATCTATACGAGTATACGAGGCCAGCTTGGGCAGGGGTGTGCAGAAGGATCGAGCTCATATGCAGTCTAAATATACTCTTTTTGGGTGTCAGTAACATCTCTCGTTTTTTACTATTTAGAGCTGAGCTCGTTTTGGTACCTGCTCCGTCTTTTTCTTCATTCTGGTGTTCTTTTCTTTTCCTTCTTTTACCTTTTCCCCTTTCTTTTTCCTCTTTCCTCTCCTTTTATCCTATTCTATGATAACTTTTCTTCTCTCCTTTTTCTTTCCTTTTTCTTCTCGGATTGTCCATTCCTGGCCGGATATAGTCATGCTCACGTTATAGTTGTATTTATTCAAATATATCCAGCTGCATCTGGCAGTTCGAGGGCTCACCCAGCTCTCTCTTTTCTATATATATTTATATTATATAGTATAGGAAATGCACATTTGTCACGAGCACTGCGCACCAAGTTACTCGTCATTTTGACACTGACGCCAATGACACAGGTCAACGGCTCATTGGCGAACAGCTCAGCGGATGCGCCTCTTGTTCTCTAAATTTACTCTGCAATTATAAATCATTCTGTAAATAAAGACTCCTGGTAACAAGGCTCAGACAGTCCAATCTTACACGCAGCGAGGCGGAGCGTTCCAAGAATCATCTGCTCGTCGCCGAGCACTGCCCAGCATCCCTTGACCCTCTTCCAACGGGCCGATCTGACAGATGGGGAAAAGAGCAGCGTTCGTCGCAAAGGGCTGCCGTGTTGAGTGGCAAACCTTTCAGCACTTGGCTGCAGCACTCTGTTTTTGCGGTGAAGGGTCCGTTTGGGCCCATAGCACTCGACGCATGCAGAGTTTTCGACATGGGACAGGCGATAGCAGCGGCGCAGCAGAAGGGACCAAGCAGCGGCAGTGGCAGGCGTGGTTCGGAACGTTGGCCTCAACCGCCCGTGCCCGAGAGATGCAAGTGAGATGGCACGACGACAAAGCGCGAACGGCTGTGTTTCGATCACCGTCGGGTACACCTTGACACTACTCTATATTTACGTGACGACAGCTGACGGTCATCGACCAGGGGTGGCGAGTTCTGGCTCAAGTGTAAAATGTTTCGCCTTTCCATTCTCGGACTTCAAGGGATTCGATTTCTCGGGATTTGAAGGTCGATTTCCGTCGATGAACGACCGGCAGCGAGCTTGGTCGGCGTATACTCCGTAAAAGATGTAAACACTGAGACGACCTGTGTATATATATTTATTAATTTAAATGAAATACAAAAACAGAGTAGTATTTAAACGTAAATATAAATACAAACGAGATGCTACACCGATCGACCGCTTGACACGCCTCGATTATTCAACTTGTGGCGTCTTGCGGTAGCAGCCGGCTGGCCAGACGCTAGCTTCGCCAGACTATGTTATGCTTTGCTCATTCTCACCTTGTGCACGCACACCTCAATGGACGGAGATGCTGGCTTTGGTTGCAAAGCCTCGCTCGGCTACCGCCACGATTGCCAAAGTCATACGATGTCTGCTCGCTTCGCCGTGCACGGGCACTTCGGGTATGCGCATTTGTGCGTTTGCTCAATAGCGTCGGCGCGTTGGACCAAGAAGTATATTTAAACTCGAGAACGAGAATATAACTACTCCGTAAATGCCGTTATAAATATATTGTAAAACATAACGTCTGATGAATGGCAGCAGTCACAGCTAGGACACGATTGCCTATTCTCCGAGACGCGCGAGAGCCAAAGGGGCAAGGGACAAATCAGGACAACAACTACATTTACTCCGTGGTAACGAGATGGACCAAGTCGGTTGGTTGGTGAATGCTCCGAACGGAGGACTCGTCGCAAAAGCTGAAAGACACGTCTCAGGCAAAACAAGTTGACAATATCGTCTGGCTGCCTTGGAGATTAACGAGCCATTGATGAGCTGGCAAGTGCACAATTCGCAATGTAAATGTAGAGAATCCCTCAGTTGGACAACGTTTTCATCTATTTACTCCGAAAATATAAATACTCCGTATATACGCCCAGTTCTCCACCCGTACGCACCTGCAACGTGATTGGTGGAATTCGTCGGAATGATGACATAAGAGAAACGGTTACACACGCTCTTTCCAGTGGCGTGGTTCTGACACCGCATCGGGATATAGGACAGCAAGACACCCAGAGAGCCCGAACAAGGTACACCTTGGACTTTTCTTGGACTCTTCTGCAGATGCAAGAGCAGGGACGCCCATGGACCTCTTCTCTGGCTCTCTTTGCCGCACTCGCCAACGCAGGTCGATAATTGTTCCGCCGTCCTTGGGCCATCTCGATACATTGAACCGATGCCAGCGACCCAACATCTGCAGTCGCTCACCGGGATGGGGTCCGTGCCACGCGAGGCCGTTGCCAGTGTTCGGAATACGCTATGCTACGATGTGGCACACGGGGACACGAGTGACACCAGTTCTTGACCGGCTGCAAGCTGTTAATATCTGATGGCGGGCATGCGTTTCGTGCAACAGCTGCGAGTCGCGACTTCCCCGTCGGCCCCCACAGAGCAGCCAAGCCCTCGTATGGCGGGCCGTGCAAGACAGGCGTTCCACCGTTCCGCCACGCGCACTTACCACATCGCATGTTATAGATATATACTTACAATCGGTTGGCTCAGACGAGAGCTGACTCTCGTCGCTCCTTGTATATGTATACTAATATCCACGAGTCTCATCTAGATATTTATGTAGCTTCGTAATCGCTCCTGTCCATAGAAAGAACCTGTCACGGTGACGCCTGCCGTTACACAGCATCCCCTTTGTGCCATTGGACGGCCCTTTCCTGACTCGTAAAGACGCTGGCCAGTCATCACTGGCACCTTCCTCGAACGGACACCGCCGTTCCTTCCTTCCCCGCCGCCGCCACGCGTGGAAACGACCTGTCTGGCATCCGCTTGGCCACCGCACACAGACAGTTCACAGGGCTGCCAGCGAGTGTCTTGGTTTGTGTCTTGCTCGAATGATTGTATAGTTATTGCTGTGCTCGTTGCTCGTGCTCGGTTTGCCCATCGGTTCACATGCCTCGGAAGCGACGACTGGTGGCTGGTCGAGTACGCCTTCCGAAATGGGACTGCATCGTAAACACCCAGGCGCAACAGAGAAGGCGCCGCCCAGGGCACTTTGTGAATACCCCTGAATTTTTGGGCCTCTCCTAAACTTGCACATTTCATCTTTCCATCTAGCACACACATTTTCATCTTTCCATCTAGCACACACATTTCATCAAGAACCCAAGTTTCCATACGCCGTCGTGTTTGGCCCATGTCGATTTCGATGGTGCGCACAGTCGCCTGCAGCACAGACCACCGCCTGTCTTTGCTCCAGCGCACTCTCGACTTTCAACGACGCACGCAATTCGTCTGCTTTCTCGCACTGGCCTGGTCGGGCGCAGTCGATCTGCACTCGTTTCCCAAACTCGTTCCCGCGTCCCGCCTCGCCTTGCCGCTCAGACGGCGGGCTTGACGCATCGACGCATGTCGAGATGCTGGTCGGCAAGCTTCAACGAGCTGGGCAAGGACAAGCGATGCAACACACAAACTGTATATTTACATTGATTGCTTTTGCTCCGAACGAATCGATGCAGAACGCTGCCAGGCCAGGCTGCATGACAAGGGTGCGCTGCGCTCCAATAAGCCGCTTCGCTGCATATTTCTACGGATACTGCAGGTTCAGGTTGCAGGTTGCAGGCGCAGCTTTGCGGGCTGCCGGTCGCAGGCAGGCCGCAAGACTCCAAGAAGCAACTCGTTGCTCCCCAGCTGCGCTCTTTTCTTTTTCCTCTTCTTTCGTCGGAACCATTATCAAAATCCGTTCCGGCTGCTGCCCCTCACCGTTGCTGCTCGATGCTCGGTCCGACTCACGATCGACCTGCTCTTTTGCTCGATTAACAGTCACAGCATCGCTCGCGTCTTTTCTCGACCACTCGCCCACTCGCCAGCAGCCCGGCGCCACTGCCGAGCGCCCGTCTCATTTCGGCTCGTCTTCCCCGCGACTGACGCAAGCTCGCCAGAACCATCTGCCCCTCCAAACGCCCAACGCCCAAGACGGTCTGAGTTCACGCCCTTGCTTCGTGCTTGTCTCGCCCGACGCCCTCCACCACCACCGCAACGCTCCATTACGACTTTGCACCTGCCCACCTAGTTGCACGGTCACAGTTTGCAACCCTCCATTCCGCAGCTGAGCTGGTAGATTGCGATTTGGGTGTCCTTGTGGCCGTCTTACGATCAACCGACCGCCAACAACCTACCGCCAAAAGCCCCTCTCGCTGGCCGTCGGCATCACTGATGGAACAGGTGGACTGGGATTAACAACAGCCCTCCTCGCTTGTCAGCCGAGAACGGGCCCGCCCAGCTACCGAGTTGGACCGTTGGACCGCCCGCCATTCTTCTCTTTTCTGGCTGCCTTCTTCGGTAACTCGCCTACGGAGTACAGTGTCCATTTTAGCGTCTCCAACCAGACACTCCTGCAATCTTGCACTGACGATAGCACGCTCGCGTACGTGTGCAGCTTTATACGAACAGTCTAAACGACTTTATACACCAGAGCATTCTAAACGACTTTATACACCAACAGTTTAAACGACTTTATACACCAGAACAGTCTAAACGACTTTATACACCAGAACAGTCTAGACAAGGGGCGAAACAAACGTGCCAGTGCAGCAGTTTGTATTTGTTCTTGTTTGCATTCTGTCGGCAGCTTCTCTCGTCTAAAGAGTGTTGGGAGCGCGTATCTGCGGGCCGCCATCCTGATCCCTGATCACCAGTTCTACCAACAGCCCCGACCACTCTACAGCTCCGCCTTTCCCCGGCCTCACAGTCGCCTGGTCCTCGCTTTGCGATTTTTACCTTCAGCCTGGCTCCCAGCTGACCTGTCCTGGTACGTATTGTCTCATATAGTCTGCAACGGGCACTGTCTTTCGTCTGTCTCGCCGCCACCGTTTATATGCTTTCTATTCCCCACACCCCTGTTCTCCTGGCCCCGTCCCCCTCGAGGTCGAGTTCCTCCTGTCTTTGCTTGAATCGACTGTGCATGGCAGTTCCCGATCACACTTGCCGAGCACGGGCTGCGCTGTACTGAGTAGACAAGCCCGACCAGGTGTGTCTGTACACCCCAGTACAGCCGTTGGAGAACCAGGTGCAGCCAATGCATTGACACATCTACTCCTTATTACGAACTGTTGACACATCCCAGAGTATTTTATGTATTTAATGTTCGACCGCTGGCATGCTGCCCCGTTTGTTTTTCTATTTCCACGCTGCCTATTTCCATTTCCTAGTCGACTCCCGCCCGATCTCATCACGTCAACGTCGTCCTGTTCCTCTTTTGCTCGCGTTCCTGCGCGGTTTGTACCACCCCAAGGCATTCCGGCTGAACAACGGGCGTGAGGTAGTCGACCAGTGGAAGCGCTTGTGGTGTTTGCAGGCCTCTACAGGCCTGCCGTTATAATGAATGAGCACTGACAATGGCAAAGATCAAGGGCTGGTTCTGGCCAAGGAGCCGAAACGACAACAGACGACCTGTCAACCGGGGACTTGCCTAGCCACCAGACGCCTACTCAGCTACTCTGTAAATTACAGATCTGCGTTTCGAGGTCGAGGGTGTGAAGGTTGAGACCGAGATACTAGACACACGCCCCGTGTTTGTTGCTTGCCTACACGAGTTTGTGTTCAGGTGTGTCTGCAGCACGCCAGTCTGCGGGACTGCTCCAGGTAAGAGATTGCGAAATTAGACACCCCAAAGACTGGCCAGAAAAAGAAAAAGGAGACACCCCAAAGACTGGTCAAAAAAAAAGAAAAAAGAAAAAGAAACAAAAGGAAAGTCGAAAAAGAAAAAGTATAGGGCCAGGGCCGTATTCGATACTTTTCGAGGTTTATTCGCTAATTACTTTAATTATGTTAGTCGGGACGAGAAGCACCATATAAACGAAGCGCAGCCCGGCTGCGCTGGCCAGATGGCACACTCGGGGCGGACCCTCGACAAGCCCACGCCGCCACTCAGTATCCAGTCGATACTGGACGACTCTCCCACGGCCGCTGAATTTTCAGATCTTGCAACGACAACGGGCCCGAGTCTTGCCTCGGCCACTGTGTCTGTCGATCTTCCACGACGGCCAATGTATCCGGCTGCACCGTGCGAAGCCGGGTACTCGCAAAATCAGCATGACAACCACGAGTCTCAGCAAACGCAAAGCCATCCAACACAGCCGTACCAGCGCGGCCACCCGGGCCAGGAACAGAGTCCCCGACAGTACGGGCGGGAGAACACGGAGAACACGTACCACCAGACGTACCACAGCTACCCGACACAGGCCGGGCATTCGTCGACATCACCGGCGGCGTCTCCGGCGTCTGCACACCAGTCTCTGCAGATGCAGCGGCACTCGTTCCAGGGACCGTACCAGCAAATTGGCCAGGTGATGCACGACCACCATGCTCTGAGCTACCAGCACCATCCAGACGAGGGCCAACACCCGAACCAGCACCAGCTCCAGAGCCAGCAAAGCGGGCAAGTTTACGACCAGCCAAGCCACAGCTACGGCCCGTACGGCCAGGACAGAGTGGACTTGAGCCAGCAGCAGCAGCAGCAGCAGCAGATGGAGCAACATCAACAGCAGCAACATCAACATCAACAGCAGCAGCAACAGCATCAGCAACAGATGCAGATGGAGCAACAACCAAACCGGAGAGCTCAACACCATACACACCAGCAGGCTCTCCGGCAAGCACCGTCCCAGCACCAGCACCACGCCCGCCAAGGGTCTCTTCCGACGCAGCGTCTGTCACAGCCCGCCAACCTGCTGCGGATCCAGACGCAGATGCAGACAGAGCCGCAGGAGTACCAAATCCAGCCAGGCCACGCGGACGAACACGACTCACCGCAGCACTCTTCTCCGCCAGTACCGTCTAGCATGCCGGCACCGGCCTCGCTTTCACCGGCTGCACAGCGCCCCGGCCAAGTACCGACACAGACACCAACACAGAGAGACACGCAGTCACCGTTGTCGACGCACGAGGCGACGCCGCGGTCGGCGGACGAGCCGCTGTCGTGGACGTCAGAGGCGGACAAGAAGGCCAAGGAGCGCGAGTGGCACAATGCCGTTCTGTTCCGGCGCCCGCCGATGCGGTCGAGCATTGCGTGCATGCGGTGCCGGCGGTCCAAGATCAAGTGCGTGAACAGCGGCGACGCCAAGGCCGCGTGCGGGGCGTGCCTCAAGATGCAGCGCGAGTGCCAGTACCCCGGCATAGTGGAAGCGAAGCAGACAAACGCACACGGTCCGCGTCCAGCCAAGTCGAGTCTGAAGCGCGACGGGCAGCGCGGCGACCAGGCGGGGGAGCGCAAGCGGGTACGGCGCGACCGGGCCAGCGAGCCGCCGTGGCTGGACGTGCTGCAGTCGGGCGCGTTCTATGCGCGCGAAGTTCTGGCGGCCAAGTACCTGACAAAGACAATGTGGAAGTCTGTGCTGGGCGTGTTCCAGCAGCACTATGCGACGGAGCTACCGTTTCTGCACATGCCGACCCTGAAAGAGCAGCTCGGGGGCCAGGAGGTGCGGACCGACGACGCGAACCTGGTGCTGCTGGGTGTGCTGGCGCTGACGGCGCGGTTCCACGACGACCTGGTGCAGTACATTTCGCACGCGTCGAGTCAGACACAAGCTACGACGCCAGGCCGCAAGATGAAGGCGCCGGCGCGGTCGGATGCCGCCGGGGCGTCGGCGTTCTTTGCAGACGCGCTGGTGCGTGCACTCGGACCGATGCCGGCGGCCATGTCGCTGGGCAGCGTGGAGCGGGTGCAAGCGTTTCTGATGCTCGGGGTGTACGAGTGGACGCAGGCCGGCCCGACGAGCGGGGCGGCGGCGTGGATGTACGTGGGCGTGGCAGCACGGATGGCACACGGTCTGGGCTTGGGCGTAGAGGCGCCGACGACAACGACGACAACGACAACGACAACGACGACGACGCCCGACGAGATTGCGCGGCACGAGGTGCGGCGCCGGACCATGTTTGGGTGTTTTGTGCTGGACGGCCTGCTGGCGAGCGGGCGCGGACGCGGACGGGCGGTTCGGGCGGCCGACCTGCAGATCCAGCTGCCGTGCTCGGACCTGGACTTTGACCTGTCGGACCGGCGCGCGGCGACGGGCACGCTGGGCGAGCCCGGGCGCGACACGACCAACGACAGCGTGCTGGCGCGTTTTGTGGTGCTCGTGGACGTGTGGGGCGCCGTACTGCAGTCTGCGTTTGGCCCGCCGACGACGGCGCCGTGGACGGACGAGCGGTTCACCACGGCCCAGGCGGCCCTTGATGCCTTTTCGGGGACGCTGCCGGCGACGCTGCAGCTGTCGTCGGGCAACTACCACAAGCACGAGAACCACCAGGCTTCGGGCGCCTTTGTGTCGCTGCACCTGCTGAGCTCGGTATGCCGCATCCTTCTGCACCGGCCCTCACTGCCGTTTGTGCCGCGCGAGGGCATCGCGACGGTGGCAACGGACCACGCGTTCTGGGCCGAGAGCGCGGCCGCGGTGTTCCGGTCCGCACGCGACATTGTCTTTTTGACGGACCTTTGCCGCGCGGGCAACACGCTGCCGGTGTCGGTGCTGAGCGTTCTGGCGGTATGGACGGCGGCGGCCGTTGGGATCTATGCGTGGCACTTTCCCGCCATGGACGTCGAGTCACAAATGCAGCCGGAGCCCGGGCCGAGCGACGGCCGGACGGAGAGGGGCGACGCCCGGACGGAGAGGGATATTTTTCGGGACGGTCCGACGGGCGTGGCGTACGGCGTGCTGACGCGCATGGCACCCTTCCTGCCGCTTGCTGCCGAGCACATGCATCGTTTCCGTGCGCTGCACGAGTTTTATGCAAGCGGCGCCGTGGGCGATTCGTCGGAGATTGAGGCCATGGTCACCGACAACGGGTCCGTCGTGTTTGGCGGCCCGTACGCCACGCCCCATGCACCGACGAGCGTGACGAGCGTGACGGACGTGACGGACGTGGCGGACGCACCGACGGAGGCGGACGCGACATTTGACTCACGGCCGGCGTCACGGGACCTGGCACATGCGAGCGACAGCCGGGGGACGTACGGCCCTCTTCTCGCGCCCGCGCAGCCAGCAGAAACCCCTCGTCGCGGGCTCCCCGGTCCGAAAAAAGTCCATTCGGACGGCGAGAGGACGGAGGCCGAGCATGTGACCGAGGCCAGCTCGGCATGGTTCCCCCAGCACATGTACCCGGCCGTGGAACCAGAGACGGAGGCGGCAGAGGCGGCAGAGCCAGAGTCGGACCTGGAGACGACGACGTGGGCACCGACGACTGGGTACATTTATCCCGGGGCGTACCCCGGAATCGACGACTATAGCTAGGTCATTGGCACTACGCACAATACACGAGATGACATGTTACTACATGATCTATATACCAGGCTACCCTGAAAAACGGAACCGGGCGGCCTCGAGGGCGCCGAGACCGTCGCGTGGCGCGACGTAGCGACGGCGGTATGTATTGGTAAAGTCCTGCAGAAGGGCACGGACCTGGCGGAGTCCGCCGCCGAGGGGATTCTGGAGCCGGGCGGCGATTTTCTCGGTGAGGGCGTGTGCCTCGGCGGCCGAAACGGTACCGGCGGGCAGCATGGCGAGGGTGCGTTCGACCCAGCTGGTCGTCGGCCCTGGCAGGAGCTCAAACATGCTGAGAAGGACGCCGCTGCCGTCGGCGAAGCAGTCACGCGGAAAGGTAATCATCATGCCGGCGAGGACCTGCTTGACGAGTCCGTCGCCGCGTGCGACGAGCAGAGCGGTGACGGTGGCCTGCTGCTGGCGCCGGGCCTGGTCGGCGTCGATGCCCGGAGCGAGGGTGGAGTTGGCCGGGCGCGAGACGGCCGGGTTGGCGGTGGCGTGGGTGAGGAGGTCGCGGAGGTAGTGGAGGGTGGCCGACAAGGGCTCGCGCTGTTCGAGGGCAAGAGCGGCGACGGCGGCGTCAAAGATGGGCGTGAAGAGGTCGCTGGCGATGAGGCGGTGGGCGTGGTAGAGGAGTGCGTCGACGAGGAGGCGAAAAAAGTCTTCAATCACGTCGGGCAGTTCGGCCGGGGGCAGGGCGGCCATGGCACGGAGGACGGCGGTGGCCTGCTGCTCAAAGAAGCGGTAGATGCTGTCTGTGATTTGGGCGTCGACGTTGTCGCGGTCCTCGCCAAACTCGCGGAGGATGGCGCCGGTGACCCAGAGGAAGCAGCCCTGGCGCGAGGCGGCAAAGCCCTGGGCCAGCTTGTCGGCCATCAAGGGCAGCAAGGGCGTCATGGCGGTGCGGTGGGCGACGACCATGACGCGCCAGCAGCGGCAGACGCGCTCGCAAATGGGCGTAAAGGCGTAAAAGGTATCGAGGACGGTGGCGAGCACGGGAAAGACGTCTTGCCAGTACCGGACAGCGGGATTCTCGTCGCCAGCAGGCACAGCAGGCACCACAGTCTGCACAAACATGGTGATGAGCTGGAGATGGTCGGCCACCCGCAGTTTGGCCGTTTCGGACTCGCTTTCAGGCGCATCAGCAGCAGCGACGGCCTTTTTTTTCAACCGCTCGACGAGGGGATCGACGTACAGCTTCAGCAGACGGTACGTGTCCCCCTGGGGCTGGGCGGCGACGACGTTGGCGACACCCTCGGTCATTTCCTCCTGGCTGAGGTCGGGCAGTTTATCGAGGACGCCGTCGTAAAACTGCTGGAGCTGGACGACCTGGTCGCCGAGCAGGCTCTTGCAGTCGGTGCAAAAGAACTTGATGGCCTGGGCGGCGGCGCGGACAATTTCGAGCGACGGGCTGGCAAAGGCGGTGATGATGTAGTTGAACTGGGCCTCGAGAAAGGCCGGGTGGGCGGCGGTCCAGTCGGTGTACCGGCCAAAGACCATAATGGCGGCAAAACGGAGCTTCTCGTGCGGCGGGACCTGGACGAGCAGGGGCATGAGCTGGGGCACGAGCTGCGCCTCGTCGCGGCCGACCATGCGTCCCATGGCACGCATGGCAAACAGAGGCGCCTCGAGCGCCTGCCAGTCGGGCACCGTGTCGGCCGTCACGCCCGGCCCACTGCGTGCCTGCCACGCCTGCACCGCGTCGAGCACCTTGGCGAGACACTCGGTGACGCCCAAGACCTCGCACGCATCCTTGAGCGTGTCGCCCATGTGGTGGCGAAACTCGCGAAACCGTTCCTCCTGCTCGCGGTCGCCGTCAAAGAGGTCGAGGCCGGTGCCGGTACTGGCAGTGCTGTTGGCGGCGGCGACGGCGTCGGCATCGTCGGGGTCGGGCCGGGGGTACTCGAGTCGCTGGAGGAGAATGTCGACGAGGCGGGCGTAGACGTCGACGAGCGCGAGGCGCGACTCCATGTACCGCTCGAGCACCAGGTACTGCTTCAGCTCGTACCAAAAGGAAAACGTGTACCGGACCACGTCACATGCCCGGTCCAGCGCGGCACACTCGAGCAGCGCGTCGACGAGCGGACGGAACACGGTCGGAGCACGAGCAATGGCAACGACCCAGGCGTCGCCGGCGTCGGCAAAGAGCAGCGTGATGGCCCGGAAACTGTCGGCGTCGTCGGCGTCGACGTAGCGTCGGATGAGCGGACGGAGAGCCAGGATCCGAGGCAGCAGCGTCTCGACCACGTCCACATTGTCGTCGACGTCGCGTGTCTCGCGGCAAATCGTGCCGAGACAGTCGCTCGCCGCCTGCACCGTCGCGTCGTCGCCCATGGCCTCGAGTACCACTTCGAGCAGCGGCGACCCGACGACCGACGCGACCGGCACCTCGCGCAGCCACGACGTGATGCACTCGAGCAGCAGCGGGTCCGCCTTGGCCGCCGACGACGACTGGGCATACTGCGTCAGCAGCGCCAGTACCTGCTCCGCATTGTCGCCCAGCAGCTCGCTCGTGCGTGTCGCCAGGGCATCCTCGGACAGCGTGACCTTGCGTCCTTCCGTCACCTCCTCGGGCAACACGCGCAGAAAGTCGAGGACACATGCCAGGCCGGCCGCGTCCGAGCCGAGCGACCCCAAGACCACCGGCAACACATCCTTCCACGCCGTCATCTGGATCGCCAGAACCGCCAGGCACACGCACAGCTGCACCCGTACCGGCCGTGGACCGCCTGCAAACTTGCGCAGCAGAACGAGTACCTGGTCACGCAACTCCACCATTTGGGCCGGCTGTACCTGGGCCGCCAAGTCGTACGCCACCTTGCCCTTGAGCGTCGTCGCCGCAAACAGGAGCGCCTCTGCCTCGGACGCCGACTGCAGCATCGTCACCGTCACCGACCATGCCGTGTCCTGGAATTAGCTTGGCCCACTGCGAGTACCGTCGCTCTACGCACCGACTTTTGAAACGATGTCAGGAAATCCATCGCCGCCGTTTTCTTGCTCGCATCGGCGCTGCGCATCGTCGCCATTGCCGCCAGAACATTGTCCGGCGTAAAGGCGGGGGAAGACATTGCGTGAGTCTTTTCGTCTGTTCGTGTGTCTTTTGTCTTGTGGCAAAGGGAGTCGGTTGCTGCGAGCAGTCGTGCTCGAGAGCAGTCAGTCGATCAGTCGTCAGTCGATCAGATCAGTCGAGCATTCGATGCAGCAGTCGCAGTCGATGATTCGGGTGTCGTGACGGTGTCGTCGATGCAGTCGATGCAGTCGATGATGGTGTCGCGTCAGTTGGGTTGTGTTGTGCAGCGGGAGAAAACAGCTCGGCGGACCCGCTTTTTCGTGCCGCCTGGCAGAACGACGCCGAGTATTATGACTAGACTGCCTGCACTGCCTGCACTGCCTGCACCTTATCCTCACCTTACCCTACACCTGCACCTCCTACACCTCCTGCACTCCTGCACCTCCTGCACGCATACCGTCTACGCTCGCAAATCACTGCGTCACGTCAGATCAGTCCGATTCAACTCTAGGTGGGGTATGAGGGGTGCTGTTTGTCTGAGGCTCAGCCTTGCTTAGTCAGCTTAGTCAGCGAGGTGCTGAGTCAGCATCGGACGAGTCATCACCGACGGCCTCCAGGCGAGCCTCCGGACGGTCACCGACGACACGGCCGTCACCAACGACACGACCGTCGCCGACGACGAGGCCGTCGAGGGCATGGTCGTGCGTGTCTGTCGGCACGGATCCGCCGGGAAGAACTTGCTCGGCGAGGGCGAGGCCGTACAGCTGGACAGGACCGGCCTTTTTTGTGTAGCGGTGCAGAAAAAAGTCGTAGAATCCGCGGCCGTGTCCGCACCGGTGCACGCGGCCATGGTCGACGTCGAATGCGACGCCGGGGAGGAGAATGATGTCGAGGAGGGTGTTTGTATCGGCGTCTTGTTCACCTAGGATGCGCTCGCGGGTATGGACAGTCTCGGCGTCGACGCTGGGAATCCCCCATCGGTCGCGTGCCAGGCTCTCGTAGTCGGCCACGTCGTGCAGCCGGACCATGTCCATGACGCGTGCCGGCGTGTACGCCCCAGCGCCCAGACCGGACGGCGTCGCGTGCAGAAACGGGACAAACACCTGCTTGCCCTGCTCGAGTGCTGCGCGCACCACACCGTCCGTCTGCACCTCGGCCGCCGGCATCGACAGGAACACGCCAACGCGTCGTGCGTCGGTATACGCCTGCACCGTCGTCAAGGCCGACGCAATCGCTGCGCTCTGCTCGGCGATCCACGCGGCCGGCAGCGACCTTAGCTGCGTCTTGATGCGCGCCCGCAGTTCCTGCTTCGCCGCCGCCAGCGCGCCCGCCGCTCCAGTCAGTCCAGCGTGTCCAGCCGCGTGTCCAGCAGGCATCGGGGACGTGATGAGATGAGATGAGATGAGATGAAGATGAAGATGAAGATATATTAAATGAAAATGTAAATGAATGTCGCCCCACTGCGTTCTGGTGGACCCGGTTGCGCCTTCCTCGTGCGCTCGTCTTCATCGGGCCTTCCTCATGCGCTCGTCGTCCCTTCCTCGTGCGCTCATCGGGCCTTCCTCGTACTCATCGCGCCTTCCTCATGCTCATCGGGCCTTCCTGTTGATCACATGTCTGCCGTAGTGGGAAGCCGGGAACGACCTCAATCGTGCCGCTCAGGGGTACCTCTGCCTTTTGACCTCTGCCTTTTGACCTCTGACCTTTTGACCTCTGACCTCTTGACTTGACTTTAACCTGATCCAACCAAACCATGCCATCGCCGCTCATCCGCGCCGCAATGGCATCCGAAGACCAGTTCGCCGGCTGGCAGCGTCACGAAGCTGCTCGCCGTCTCGCTCGCCGTCTCTCCCTTATCTTAGTTCCGTGACTCTCGCCGACCGTCTCCATCTTGGCTGCCCGCGACCTCGCCGACGGTCTGACACGTCTCTCCACATCCGGCCTCTTTTCTCTTTCTGACATTCGGCCTTTTTCTCTTTCTGATCCCTGTCTTGCTCAGCGCATCTCTACGGCCTCTCACTCGCCAGCGACGATGATCGCCCCGCGCCGACTCAGTGGCCCGCTAGTGGTCATTACTTGGTTGCACGTCCGAGTCACCTCACCCGCCATTCGCTCACATTGCTCGGAGCTTGAGAGCTTGCTCTTCCGACTGCAGACGGGCAGTCCAGTTTACAATGGCAGACATTTACGATGGCAGACCAACGATGGCAGACCTACGACAACTAGTCGGCCCACTTACCCGACGCTGTCTGCCGTAAATATATTTAAATATTTACATATTGCCCATTTCCACGACCATACGCTAGCAGATTCTCATATCCTGCTGTGGATGCCCAGCCCGATGCAACGACACGAGTGTAAGACGACGACCACGAGGACGCACGATCGCACGACAGCCCATCACGCCCTGGTGGCTAGCGAGTTGGCAGAAGTCGATCAGCATCCCCACCACGCTGACGACGCACGCTGTCTCGCGAGACCTTGCGAGACCTTGCGAGACCCTGCGAGACCCTGCGGCGAACAGGTTGACCGCCAAGACCTCCCTTCTCCCTTGCGTGCACGCCTTGACGGACCCTTCTCCCTTGCGTGCCCGCCACCCTGACGGACTTTGAGCCCTTCTCATGCCACCCTGGCTCTTACTCTTCACCAGTCACTTCCAGCACATGGCTGGCCATTGACACAATGTCACGAAGACGGCCTCCGACACGCTCGTCGCCGAGCTTTGGCTCTGCAGGCGAGTCGCAATCACAGCACACGGAAGACACGCCACTGATCCGGCCGACAGAGGCACAAGAGCACACGTCGTCACGACATGGCACGCTGCGGCACAAAAAGTCGCAGGCGGTGTCGCTGTTGGCGCAGTACGATTCTCTGACGGGCGGCTCGGACCGTGTCCCGCCGCCGGAGCTCGAGGCCGAGGCCGTGCTGATGGGTCTTGGCGGCAGTCGCTTCGACGCAGCAGGCACGGCGGCAACAGTATCGGCCGTGCCGAGCGAGGCGAGCTACGATAGTGACGCAGATCTGGGCGGCCTGTCCGACGGTGGCGAAGACGACGGTGGCGACGAGGGATACGCGATGCTGCGCACCGTGGAGGCGTCGGACGGGTACGGTACTGTGGAGGCGATGGACGCGACGAACGCATCGGACGCGGACGCGGACGCCAACTCCCCCTTTGAGCAGGTCCGGGCGTCGGTGGCGCCGGTCGACAACCACCTTCTGAGCATCTCGACGCCGCGCATGTGGTTCCTGTCAATGCTCTTTTCCATGCTCGGGTCGTCGACGAACCTCTTCTTTTCGCTGCGGTACCCGAGCGTCGCCATTACGCCCGTGATTGCGCTGCTGCTCGTGCACCCACTCGGCCTGGCCTGGGACGTGCTGCTGAAACGGCCCGACGACCCCGACGAGGACTTTTGCGACGGCCATCGCGTGACACGTGACACGAGCCATGGACTTCAGCGCGTGCGACGGTGGCTGGCGCAGGGCCGGTGGAATGAAAAGGAGCACACGTGCGTCTACGTCAGCAGCAACGTGTCGTTTGGCTTTGCGTTTGCGACAGACGTCATTGTCGAGCAGACGCACTTTTACAAGCAGGAGGCGACGCTGACGTACCAGGTTCTCCTGATTGTCAGCACGCAGATGCTCGGGTACACATTTGCCGGCCTGGCCCGGCGGTTCCTGGTCCGGCCGAGCGGCATGATTTGGCCGTCGACGCTCATGTCGGCGGCCATGTTTGCGACGCTGCACAAGGAGGAGAACTGGCCGGCCGACGGGTGGCACATGAGCCGGTGGCACTTTTTCTACGTCGTCTACACGGCCGCCTTTCTCTTTTACTTTGTGCCCGGCCTGCTCGTACCCGCGCTCAGCTACTTTAACGTCTTGACGTGGTGGGCGCCCGACAATGTCGTCGTCGCCAACCTGTTTGGCGTCGTCTCCGGTCTCGGCCTCTTTCCCCTCACTTTTGACTGGGCGCAGATTGCGTACATTGGGTCGCCGCTGCTCACGCCATTCTGGGCGGCCATGAACGTCGTCGGCGGACTGGTCGTCGTCATGTGGATCGTCGCGCCCATTGCCTACTACCGCAACTGGCTCTACGCCGCCTTTATGCCGATCCTGTCCGTTTCGGTCTTTGACAACCACGGCGACGTCTACGACGTCAGCCGTATCCTCACACCCGACTTTCGCTTCGACCGCCGCGCGTACACCGAGTACAGCCGCGTCTTCCTGCCCATCACCTACGTCCTCAGCTACGGCGTCCAGTTTGCCGGTCTCGCGTCGCTTCTGACACACACCATCTGCTGGCACGGCCGCGACATTGCCCGACAGTGGCGCCAGACACGTCCTTTGGATTCAGACGACGACGACGTGCACTGCCGGCTGATGAGCCGGTACGCCGACGCGCCCATGTGGTGGTACCTGGCGACGTTTGCGCTGATGACGGCCATGGGCATGTTTGTCGTCGAGTACTACCCGATCCACTTGCCGTGGTACGGTCTATTGCTCGCGCTCGGCCTCTGCACGGTCCTCTTCATCCCGATTGGCATCATCATGGCGGTGACGAACCAGCACGTCAGCATCTACCTCGTCTGCCAGCTCGTCTGTGGCGCCGTCTTCCCCGGCCGACCCGTGGCCAACATGGTCTTTGTCACGTACGGCTACATCTCGTCGGCCCAGGGCATCAAGTT
Source organism: Ophiostoma populinum (assembly GCA_029298855.1). NCBI lineage: Eukaryota > Fungi > Ascomycota > Sordariomycetes > Ophiostomatales > Ophiostomataceae > Ophiostoma > Ophiostoma populinum. Next base: position 511,865 of record JANSLU010000020.1, on the reverse strand, counting down.
CTGCGCCGACCTCAAGCTCGGCCACTACATGAAGATCCCGCCACGACTCCTCTTCCAGACACAAATGGCCGCGACGCTCGTGTCGTCTGTCACACAGATTGCCGTGCTCAACTGGATGTTTGGCCACATTCCGGGTCTCTGCACGTCCGAGGCGCTCAACGGGTTCATCTGCCCGATTGCACGCGTCCACTTTAACGGCTCCATTCTCTGGGGCGTCGTCGGCCCGGGCGAATTCTTTGGGGCCGGCGCCCTCTACCGACCGCTCGTCTGGTGCTTTCTCGTCGGCGCCCTCGCGCCCATCCCGCTCTGGCTCTACGGCCGCCGTCACCGCGACAGTCTCGTGCGCAAAATCAACCTGCCCATCCTGCTCGGCTCGCTCGGCTGGATCCCGCCGGCGACGGGGCTCAACTTTTCCGTCTGGGCGCTCGTCTGTTTCCTCTTCAACTACGTGCTCAAGCGCCGCGCCGCCGCCTGGTGGGCCAAGTATACCATGACACTCAGCGCCGCCCTCGACGCCGCCCTCGCCTCTGGCATCGTCGTCGTCTTCTTTGCTTTTGTCCTGCCGGGCGTCACCGACAAGTTTCGCTGGTGGGGGACCGAGGTCTACAAGCAGGGCTGCGACTGGCGTGCCTGCTCGTACCTGACCGTGCCCAACGGCGGCCGGTTCGGGCCCGACACGTGGTGATGTGTTTATTGATTTTATTGACTGGATCTTGACTGACATAAAAACCACCGACTGACGCATCAAATCACAAAAGGGACGAACGCGAATCGTACGGGTTACGGTCGCCGTCGAGGACGTCGGCGAGGGCGTCGGCGCGACGGAGGTCGTCGGGGTGCCGACTGCACCGGCGGGCGAATACGAAGAAAACGACGACAAAGACAAGGCCGAAACCGAAGAAAACGCCGACAAACCAGGACGAGTCGTCACTCGCGCGCTTGGCACCATGGGGCACGGGCGGGGCGGCAGCGGGCCGCCAGATGAGAACGACGACCTCGTCGTGCCGCGGCCGCTCGTCCTCGGCGTCGAGCTCGTCGTCGCTCGGCTCGAGGCCGCCCTGGGCCATGCGTGGGACGGCCATGTGGCGGGCCCGCTCGGCATAGACACGGCGGCCGGACGTGGCATCGAGGGGGAGCATGCCACTGCGCCGACGACGGACGTACGCCTGAACGACGGTGCCGTCGGGGCTCTTTGTCGTGTCGAGCAGGCGGTACGTCCGGTGCGTCTCGTTGAGGCGGAGCAGGTGGACGTCGCCAGGCGGTCGTGGCGCCGCGTCGTACAGAAAGCCTTCGACGTCAGGGTCAGATTTGGCGTCCGACCTCGCCACGACATCCGACACGGGACCGGAAAAGTGCGTCAGGCTGTGGCCGTTGACGAGGACCCAGTTGTCGTCAAAGTGGTACCGCTGCAGGAAACAGTCGTCGCCACAGACGTCGGCAATCTGCAGCGCACGGATGGCGTCGTACTGGTGCAGCGCGTGGTTGTGCAGTGCAAGGGGGTGTGTGCCGCCAGTGTACTGGTGCAGGCGGCCGAGGTCATCACCAACACTGTCGCTGCCATAGGCGACGAGGTCGGCGGGCGCAAAGAAGCTGGGCACGACACGGACGACGAGACCGTCCAGTTCGTCACGGGCACACCGCAGAATCTGTTCGTCCCACGGCTGCTCGGGCAATTGGCGGCCGAAGCGGTGGTGCTCGTCGCGTGCAGCCTCGTTGACCCGGCCGTCGGGCGTCGAGCGACGGAGGCACGGCAGCTCGGCGATACGCGAGGCAAGAGCGTCGGTCATGAAGACGGCGCCGGCGCTCCAGGCGGCGGCGTGGGTGGTGTTGTCGTGGAAGAGGGCATCGGGGAGGTCCTTGGTCTGGCGCGGCCCGACGGTGCGCTGCTCGAGGCGACGCAGGGCGGTGCGTGACGCGCCGGTGTGAAAGGTCCAGTCGGTATAGGGGTCGCTGGGAAAGAGGACGACGGCCTTGGTATCAAAGTGCGCGTCGTCGGACCAGCGCGAGAGATTGGCGCTGTCAGAAACGAGCCGGTGCTCCTTCAGTTTGTGCACGAGGTGGGCGGCGCTGGCAAAGAGCATGTCGTCGTCGACGAGGGCAAACGCGGGCCGGCGACGGACGTGACGCACAATGACGTTGCCGTGCATGTCGCGGTCGCGGCCGTCGGCGTCGGTGGACCAGGCCTCGGGCATGCCGCCGAGCACAAAGTGGTCGTGGTGGAAGGCGACGGCGGCGGCGAGGGCGTTGGCATAGCGCACGGGCGCCGGGTCGGCGTACGGCAAGTCGTGGCTGCGTGCGTCGCCGACACGGCCTTCACGGTCGTCGCCCGGGTCGGCACTGGCGCGGCCAAAGATGCCACGCTCGCGCAGAGCCCGACCGACGCGGTCGGCCTCGTCGGCGCGTGGCCGATGCACACGCACAAGGACAAACGCGCCGTTGGACCGGCCGTGGCCGTTGGTCATGAAGCGCGCCCAGCCGTCGAGCATGGCCCAGTTGTCATTGTGCAGGCGCGCATACGTCGAGCTGACGACGAAGAAGATGGACGACAGGTCGGCGACGCTCGTGTCGAAACTGTCGCTGCCCTCGAGGAACAGGTTGTTACCAGGGTCCGCGACGCCGGCCACGACGCCCGTGCGCGCACGCATCGCCCGGCCCATGCCCCGACCGGCACTGCGCAGTGTCAGCGTGCCCTGGTCGTGGAGCATCGGCGTCGTCGCACACGGTTCGTGCTCGCGTTCGGCCTGCATCGCAGCGGCCGTCTGGTCGTCGAGCGCGTACGACTCGGCATAGTGCCACTGCGCGTCGTCGCGCTGCTCGGCCGTCGGCTCACCACGACTCACGGCGATGGCATCGAGCTCGGCCTGGCGCGCCTTGGCCTCCTTCTCGCGCTGCACCGCCTCGACACGCGACGGCGGCCAGCGCAGGACAAAGTCGTCGGGCGGGCCGGGTGGTGGCGGGCGTTTGCGGATCCGCTGCATGTACAGCTCCTCCTTCTTCATGTTCTTGCGGACGCGCGCGTCGTACACTTCGCCATAGTCGTTCAACTGTGCGTCCTGTGCGTGCTTGCGCTCCGCCAGAACCGCACGCGTCCCGGGCGCGTGCACCGTCTGGAACCCGTGGCGTGGCACCAGGCGAGCACGCGCCGGTTCCAGCGAGCCCAGAACCTGCGTGTCGACCGGCGCGTCGCCCGTCGGGTACGTCGCGTCGCCATGGAACACGTGGCCATCGAAAGCCGTCTCGACCGTGCGCACCACCCACCGCGCGTCCGGTCCGAGCTGGGCCGCGTCGACGAGGTAGTTGGCATAGTCCGACACGAACGTGGGCGTGACTGCGTGGCGCACCGGTGCCGGGTACCCATGGACCAGCTTGTCGGACCGCGCGCCCTTGTCCTGAGGCGTGTCGGCCGGAAGGCCAAACAGAGGACCGTGCTGTCGAAGCTGGCGTCGCAGACCGTGCACGTGCGACGCGTGGGCCGGCAGCGACCACAAGACCGCCGTGGCGGTGATGATCACGATGATTACCAGTTTCTGGCGAGCGAGGGCTTGGAGCACCTCGACCGGCCGGACGTGCTGTGCCTTGCTCGACGCACACTTGTACAGAACGTGCACGACCACGACGGGCAGCAGCACGAGACGACGCAGAAGGAGGAGCAGCGACCGCAGCGGCCGTGCGAGTTTGGAGAGTGCCGGCATGTGAAGCGTTAGCGTGACGGTGTGTTGCGTGTTCGAAATTGGCTGGTAAGCCGGCGAAGATGAGAGAAGATGGCAGGACGGGACGCAGAGTTTGAGAGCTGTCAGGACGACGTTTGCAGATGTCAGAACGCGAGCTAGAAAGTGGCAGACGCAGCCAGAAAAGTGGCAGACGCGAGCCAGAAATACGAGTGGCAGAATACGTCGAGTGAGAAATACGTCGAGACAAGAGCTAGCTCGACAGCCAGAAATACATCGAGTGCAGCCAATACGTCGAGCGAAATACATCGAGTCGGCCATAAATACGTGAGCTAGCCCTGAATACGTCTAGAGCGGCAAGAGCTAACTCAAAGAGCCAGAAATACGTCGCGGCAAGAGCTAACTCAAAGACAGCCAGAAATACGTCGTGGCAAGAGCTAACTCAAAGACAGCTATGGACGAACTGCAAAAGTACACCAGCGTCCTTTTAATTCGCGCAGACGGACGCCGGCGCCCCGAGAAAGCGCAGGCAATGACTGAAACGAAAGACTAATCAAAGAGACTGAAACGAGGCCTGCCTGTCCAGACGGAAGAACAACTGACGAGACGAAGACGAGAGAATAAACTGGTGCGACGTCGCCGCTTATCACTTACACGTTTTATCGCGACGTCGCCGCTTAGTCATCCACTGGTGCTCACGTCTCTGCTTAGTCATCACTTACACGTTATCGATAGAATACTGATAAGAAATATCAAACGTTATCGATCAAAAAAATGACGACAATCGACAGACACAGCGACTGATGTTCCGGGTACCGAGGCACCTCTTGCGCAGCTCTCGCACGCCCGTTCCCACGCGACTGGCGCACGGCCTTTCCGACTCTTTTTTCTTACCTCCCGACGACATGGCCGAGCAGGGCGCCAAGCGCGGCAAAGCGCAGCCGGCCAAGGCGGCGCAGACGGCCCAGACAGAAGACGCCGCCGAGGTTGTCGTCGACGGCGCGCGGTACAAGACGGCGCAGGAGGGCCGCGCGCACATTTACGTCCCGCTCAGCAACTACGACAAGGAACGCCAAAACGGTGGCGGCGGCCCGGCGGTCGAGGATACGCCGCAGTCGGTCTTTTACAACCCGATCCAGCAGTTCAACCGCGACCTGAGCGTGCTGGCGATCAAGACGTACGGCACCGGTCTCATCGCACGGCGTGCAGTGGCGTACGCCAAGAAGGCGAGCGCGGGTAAGAAGCGGAAGCGCGGTGACGAGTTGCCAAAGACGGACGTGGCGACGGCGGCCGCGACGGAAGGTGCGACCCCGGACGCGACCCCGGACACGGCAGGTGCGACGGCGACGGCAGGTGCGACGGCGCCCCCCCTCCGAATCCTGGATGCTTTGTCAGCAACGGGTCTTCGGGCCTTGCGGTACGCACACGAGCTGCCGTTCCGGGTCTCGGTGACGGCCAACGACCTGCTGCCGGCGGCGACCGAAGCGATTGCACGCAACGCGGCGATGAACGGGCTGTCAGACACCATCACAGTGACACAGGGCGACGCGGTGGCGCACATGTACACGGTGGCGGCGGCGGAGATGGCGGCCAACGCGGGCGGCGATCTGGACCGGCACGCCAAGACGACGCGGCGGTCGCAGCTGTACGACGTCATCGACCTGGACCCGTACGGCACGGGCGCCGGCTTCTTTGACGCGGCGATCCAGGCGGTGCGGCACGACGGCGGGCTGCTGTGCGTGACGTGCACGGACGCGGGCGTGTGGGCGTCGCAGGGGTACCCGGAAAAGTGCTTTGCCCTCTACGGCGGCGTGCCAATGAAGGGCGCACAGTCGCACGAGGCCGGCCTGCGACTCGTGCTGCACGCGCTCAGCACGGCCGCCGCGCGCTACGGGTTCGCCGTGACGCCGCTGCTGTCGCTCAGCATCGACTTTTACTGCCGCGTCTTTGTCACCGTCGCACGCTCGCCCATGAGCGTCAAGTTCCTGGCCGGCCGCACCGTGACGGCGTACAACTGCGACGCCGGCTGCGGCGCCTGGACGACACAGCCGCTGCTGAAAACCCGGGTGCTGACTAATGAGAAAAGTGGGTCCGAGTACCCCAAGTTTACATTTGCAGCCGGTCCGACGGCCGACGCGCACTGTGCGCACTGTGGCAGCAAGACGCACGTCGCCGGGCCCATGTACGGCGGCGCGCTGCACGACGCCGCGTTTGTGCAGCGTATCCTCGACGACCTGCCGGCCGTCGACACGGGTGTCTACGGCACGACGGCACGCATCCGCGGCATGCTCCAGACCGCCCTCGAAGAGTTGGGCCCAGAGTCCGAGTCCGAGTCCACAAAAGGAGCCGGCCTGGACCCGACGCCCTTTTTCTTTCTGCCGACGGCGCTCGCCAAGGTCGTGCACTGCGAGACGCCCGACGACGCGTCGTTTCGCGGCGCGCTATTGGGTCTCGGGTACCGCGCGGCACGCAGCCACTGCAAGCCCGGCAGCGTCAAGACGGACGCACCATGGTCCGTCGTGTGGGACATTGTGCGTGCGTGGGTTCGTCAGCGTGCGCCCGTCAACAAGGCCAACATTCGGCCGACGACAGCCGCCTACCGCATCCTGCGTATGGACGTCGCCGAAGACGAGGCCACCAAAGACATCACCGACATCACGACCAACGCGGCCGGCGAGCAGCAGGCCATTGTCTTTGACGCAGCTCTCGGCCGTGCAGCCACACGCGACGGCGGCAAGCTCGTGCGCTACCAGCTTAATCCGCGCGAGAACTGGGGGCCCATGAACCGCGCCAAGGGGAAGTAACTGTGTGCACTGTGTGTATTCGTACTGTGCACTGGTGATAATACATCAATGACAACTGTATATATTTACGTCATGTATTGCGTGATTGTTGCGTCTTATCGTCTTACTCACGTCCTCGTCTTATCGTCCTGCGCGTCCTGTGCAGCCTGCGTCTTACTCATGCCGAGATCTACGGCGTAGATTGAGGCACGCAGCTATGTATATTTACTGCAAGGGTGATAAAGCGCACTCCGTAAGTGGATGTAGTGCCCAACATACTCCAAATGGCCATCCCTGACCACGAAATCTTGTTTGCGGTGCGCAACGGCGACGCGGTGCGTGTCTTTCAACTGCACGAGGCGGACGCGCAGTACACCTTTTCGACGACGCTGGTCGACGCGCTCGCGCCCTCGCCCTCGCCGGACGTGGACCTGGACCGTCACGTCGTCGCTCTGCCCGACTGGCTCACGCGTCCGTCGGCGCTGCACGTCGTCGTGTCGACGGGCTCGGGCCTGTGCCAGGCACAGTCATTCTTTGACGACGTGCTGGAACCGCTCCTCGACGCACTGGGCCTGAAACGCGACGCGTACCGCCTGCTCGTGACCGACAGCGACCAGTCCGTCGCCAAACTCGGACGCACGCTGCCGCCCGATGCGACCGTCGTCCTCCTCAGCGGCGACGGCGGCATCGTCGACCTTCTCAACGCCGTTGCAACGTCTGCTGCACTTGCAACACGCCCCGCCATTGCCGTCCTGCCGCTCGGCACGGGCAACGCACTCTTCCACTCGCTGCACAAGACGGCCGCTGCCGCCGACCCCGATGCCAGCCCGCTCGTGCTCGGTCTCCGCACGCTGGTCCGGGGCCGTCGTGCCCCGCTGCCGTCGTTTGCAGCCCATTTTGAGCCCGGAGCCGCCACCGTCGCCGGCCGGTCCGTGTCGATGCTGACGGGCGCCATTGTCGCCAGCTACGGCTTCCACGCACAGCTCGTCTGGGAAAGCGACACGCCCGCGTACCGCAAGCACGGCGACGCACGGTTCGGCATGGCCGCGGCCGCGCTCGTCGGCGAGGGGCACGCGTACGACGCGCAGGTGACTGTCGATGGCGTGCCGCTGGCCGCGTCGACGCACAGCTACGTCCTCGCGACGCTCGTCAGCGACCTGCAGCGCGGGTTTCCCATCTCGCCACACGCCGTGCCGCTCGACGGCCAGCTGCGTCTCGTCCACATTGGCGCCGTCGGCGGCGCCCGGACCATGGAGCTCATGATGCGTGCGTACGCCGGCACGCACATTGCCGAGCCCGACGTCACGTACCGCCCCTTTGACAGCCTCGATATCCTCGTCCGCGAGACCGACGCCCGCTGGCGGAAAGTGTGCGTCGACGGCACCATTGTCGACGTGCCCACCGGTACCACCGTCCGCATCCGCAAGACCGAGCCCGTCCTCGACGTCGTCGCCGTCACCGTCTGAGAGAGACAGAGACAGAGAGAGAGAGAGAGAGAGAGAGAATTTCACACTGGCAACAGGTCCGAGTCTGCCTCGCTGTCGGCAATGCTGGCTGACCGCCGTCGTTCTGTGACGTGATCGTGATCGTGATCGTGATCGTGCTCGTTGTCGTCGTCGTCTGCCTTGTCGTCGTCGGCCTCCGCCTCGGCCTCTGGCCCGAGCAAAATGTCCTCGCTGCCCTGCCACTGCGACGGCATCGCCAGCGCCGCCGCCTCGTCGTCGTCCCAGCCGTACTCGTCGTCGCCGCCCGCATCTAGACCGGCCACGCCCGCCTTGCGCTTGATGCGTGCCCACCGCGGCAGTACTGTCCGGTACGTCTGGCCCTGTAGGCCACGGTCCGTCACGGCGAACCCAACGACCGCAGCGAACCCGTCGCCCGGTGTCGTAGGTCCGCCTTTTTGCACGCCCGCAAACCGTCCGCCCACCACGCGGTGCCGCACGTCGTCGGCACGCACCGCCCAGTCGCGGAACAGGACGACGCGTGCTCCGACGCCGTGGTCCCAGGCCGCTGCCGCCACGGCCGCCTGGAGGTGTGCACTGCCGCCGCCGCCCGCGACACGCGTCGCACACTGCGCCAGAACCAGCACCGCCGCGCCACGCGCCTCGGCCAGTCGCTGCAGCGCCGCCGCCGCCGCCTGTAGTACCTGAGCACGTCGGTCATACGCCGACGGGCCACGCCGGCCACGGTTCAGCTGTGCCGGGCCATCGGGCATCCGTGGCAACGCGTAGTTGACGAGCGCCGAAAGACCGTCGACCACCACGAGCCGCGGTCGGTTGGTGGCGATGTCGGTGCCGGTGTCGGTGTCTGGCTGGCCAGGTCCATCGGCACGCGCAAGCCGGCCCGCCAGTGCCAGAAGCTGTGCCAGGCTCGTGCATGTATAGTGCACCACCTCGCCTCGCTTTGTCTCGTCGTCGTCCACCGCCACCGCAGCCGCCAGTCGCTGCTCGCACACCGGCTGGAAACAGTCCACCCACGCCACGGCCTGTCCCGTGCGTACTGCGCTCGCCGTCACCTGCACTCCCACCGCCGTCGTCCCAGATCCCGGCGGACCCCAGACCTCTGTCACCTGTCCGCGCCGCACGCCACCGCCCAGCGCCGCATCGAGCTCCGGCACGCCCGTCGATAGGAAACGCAGTGTCTGGTTTTGCGTCTGGTTTTGTGCCTGTGTCGGCGCCGGGCCTTCGTCGTCCGACGACGCCGGCGACGGGCTCAGCACGTCGGCCGCCGACACCGTCACCACCCTGTCTGGCACGTCAGCATGTTGAGAAAAAGAAGAAACTGAGAAAGAAAAGAAAGAAAACGTACGCTGTGGCGTGTAGGCCACGTCGTGCCCGTGGATGCTGTAGTAGTCCATGTGTGTTGTGTCGGACGTGAATTGGCTGCGTTGCGCGACAGGAGGTAAAGGGTCCACCCACCCCGGGCGGGGCTGCGGCTCAAGCTCGACAGCAGTTCCTTCCTTGCTGTCGAGTCTTCTTTCCTTTGATATCCGTTGAGACTCGTAATGGTGAATTGCTCTTTCTTTATGCGGTTCCCGCATCGGCTGCACCTGCCATGGCGCACGGCTACACGGCCGTTGCAGTGCTGCATCGCATCGCAGCTTCCGCCAGTCCCGGCATCCTCGCGATCGCCCTTGCCGGCTTGGTATTCGTCGCTCCTGTTATACGGCCGTACCCCTTTTTGTTTATTGGCTTTATATTTCTGGATGAATAATGCTTGACTTCTACAATAATAATATTAGGTGGTACGTCCTCACTGACACCTTATATAAGTAGTCACGTGCTTCACCCAGCTCTACCAAGCAGTAGCCAGCCATGAACTATTTACAACCCTGATTGATCACCACAGTCAAAGTTCACCGTTTGGCTTGACGCCTGTCGTGCGAGTCAACCATCCACATTCAAGACCACGCGCGTTCCATACACCACAAGGACGGTCTGCACCGCCGTTTGGAAAGGTTTGTTGCTACATCTCCATCTGACCATCTGATGTCTGACCATCTGACGCCATCTGTTATTGACGACGACCTACAACCCCTTTGCGCGTCTCGTGCGCATCCAAGATGCCTGGAACGGCGGTCTTGCAAGCGCCCCTGGCCACTTGGCTGTACGTCGCTGGCCACAGTTTGTCGAGGTGCTCGCCGTGCTTGTCGAGTCTAAACTAGCCTGCTCGCCTGTGTGACATACGCATACACACACACACACACACACACACACACACACACACGGGACCCGCCACACCACGGCCACGGCACCGCCAGCGTCACACTCGGGCATCCATGTCCGTGCCGTCTCAACTCGCAGCCAAAAGTGCCGGTATAGTGCCAGCACGTGTATGGCCTGTTGCAACCACCGCCTTGACTTGTCGAGCACCAGAATGCCAGTATCATACAGCACACTCGTCCACCAGTGTGCTCGGTACAGCCGCGTGGAGTCGCGGCATGCGTCGGCTATTCAAGATCGGCAATGGAGGTCACGGGCTCTGCGACGTCGTTGGGGGTGGCAGAGCACGCACCCAACGCATCTTATCTGTTTCTGGCGGTACGTTGACACGAGGTCGACCAGACTGGAGAGAACAAACGGTATCTGGCAATGTGGCCGTCCAGGAATGGTCGTCTCGTCGGCCACTCCAGCTCCAGCTCCCACATCAGGCATCAGCGCATCTAACAGCGCATCCAACAGCGCATCCAACAGCGCATAATCAGCGCACCATCCATCGCCAGCGCACCCACCGCCAAAGTGACTCATGCGACGCTTGCAGTGCTCGCCAACGGGTCACTCCATCGTCTTCCTCTGTCGCGGGCATCATGACGGCGTTGGAAGAGTGGAAGAGGCTGACCACGCGGATTTACCCGGCCCGCATAAAGCAAGCAGTTCCGAGGGCGCGATACGACATTACCCGGCTCGACGAAACGGAGGCAGCGTCTTGGCCTCGCAGGCACGGCTTAACACCAGTCAAGTATAAATCGAATTACGGCGCCTGGCTCCGCGGTGATGAGGAAAGTGCATCCTCGGTCATGTGGCATCTGTGTGGCATGCGGAGCCGAGGTGCTTTATTCGCATTCACCTTTTCCCACACAGGTTATTTGCGTTGCGCCGAGTCTGGGGTCCGGGGAAGCACTTGCAAGACAAGGGCGAAACGGATCCGGCGGAAATGATGCACGATACGGAGTATCTATGGGGTAAATGTACAAAATAGCCGAGCACTCACGGCCCGAAAACAAAACGTAGGTCGGCAATCCGTTTTTGGTTGTTTTGTTTTGGTCTTGGTCTTGTTCTCGGTCTGTTCTTGGTCGTCTGATACGGAATGAGGTGAGCAGAGCAGAGCAGGGCGAATGGTCCAAGGCGCCAAGCGATCGCGCTTCTCCATCAGCAAATATGTCCGGTCTGGAAAGATCTCCGACGCCGGACGAGAGGGAGCTTCCTCCACGCCCACGTGCATGCTCGGCCCAGCTCGGTTCCAGTTGCTGCTGGCGCGCTTGTTGCTTCTGATCGTGATTGATTGTTCGCCTTGCTTGTGCAGCCGGTGTTGGTCATGGCTGCCGGACGACCGGTTCAGATCAGGCCGGCCGGCACAATCTCGTCCGCTGGTTGAATGCCAGTAAATTTACAAGTCCAAACGCTAATAGATATACAAATGAATATAATACTGTTCAAATGCAAAGGCAATGTAAATATTTACAGAGTACGGAGTAGAATAGAAACCTGTTTGTCGTGGGGACTGGAAGGACGGACTGGAGACCGAGCCCAGTGTGGCTCCGGGGCCGTCTGGAATCTGGAGTCTCTGGAGTCAAGTCTGGAGTCGAGTCTGGAGTCAAGTCTGGAGTCAAATCTGGAGTCGAATCTGGAGTCGAGTCGACTGGGTCTGGAGCCTGGTCTGGAGAACGCAGGATCATGCAGGGACCAGCCAAGCCCCGAAGCAGGGCACGCAGAATCCAGCATCCAGATCGCATGGCGACCGAGCAGGGGCGTACTCCGTACGGACATGACGCCGTCTTGGTTGCGTTTGATTTCAGTTTGAGCTTGGAAAATTGACGCACAAATCCCACCGTCGAAAGCGGCACCGAGGCTGCCCTGCAGGATCAGTCATGTCCAGTTGCTACTCCGTATTTGCCGACCATATTGCCTCAACGGCCGGCAATACATCGGCTGTCTGTCTCTGCATGGTCATGATTCGCAACTTGTCACATTCTTGCACCTCTCCGCACACGTTCTTATCTGAGAAAGTAACCGAAATTGCACGTCGCTCCTTCCCATCTGGTCGCGACGGAGCATCACGAGACACGCCGGCTTTTCATCCGGGTATTTCTGTAGTCCGTACTGCGGCTGTCTGTAAATTTAAAGCAAACAAGTAAATATAATTATATGCAAATGCTAAGCGCCGCCGGGCGTCGGGTCGCTTTGCGACGAGCATCGCCGGCTAAATGCACGCCCACGACCTGCCCGCCCCAAGGCTAAATATACTCCGTAAAAGGGCAGTTGAGCCGCTTGCGCCTGCCGCAGTTTCCATCGTCGAGATACCGGGCGCAGGCAAGGCCTCCGTCTCGGGCTGGTCCTATAGACATGTCCACAGAACATAAGAAATATGGTCCGGACCCGGGCGCGCGGCGCTTATGCAAAGACGCATGATTTGCGCCCGTCTGCATCGTGTGCATCGAGCGCATGGCAGCTGGCGTCGGCCCGTGAAGCCTGAGGTGGCAGGCACAACCAGGGTCTCCTTCCCATGTATATTTGTAGATCAGATATTTGCTGCCGTCACTGGAATTTCATTTCCGAGTCTCTACGGAGTATATTTACTTTGTAAATATGCAATTTGTGAACATACGACTGATTGTATTATTGGCCTGCTTCGCCAATAGTGCACCTGGGCCTCTGTTCTTACTCCGTAGGCAAGCCCTCCCCTGTCTTGCGCTTTCGCTCCTGCCTCTGTGCGTCGAAACTCTCGCAGGCAAGAGCGCCCCATGCCCCATGCCAGGCCCCATGTCTGCCGCAGCGTGCCATCACGGACAACGAACACCGAGACGGGACGTGACCCGCTTTTAATCCTCTTCTATCAACGACATCGCAACGCTGGAGTAGTAGATTGCACTCGCTGCGATAGGACACTCGAGCACCGGCAAAATGCTCGGCCTCTTTCTCAGGCGATTCGACTGCTCATTCTGCCGGACGAGCTCTTGTCGGGCCGCCGCGCTGACGACTTGCAAGCGTCCTCCGTATAAATATATTTGTTTACTAGCAGGTAATTTACAAATATTTACTCTGAACAGCCGGCGTCTCTTTCCGCCTTCTTCCAGTGCCAATAACATCCGCTCCATCGTCCCCTCACATCTTTATCTCGCATCGCCCCGTAGTGCGGGCGCCATGGATAAAGAACCAGCCAAGTCCAAACACTCCAAAACTCCAACTCTTCTGCACAAGTGCTCCGTTCCTGCCTCCGTTCTGCTCTCAATTTCTCATGACATTTTACGGAGTACCTGTGACTTGCCAGTGGAAATCTGCCAAACTGAAATGTCATCTGTCTCCGTAGCAAGGAGGCGCCTGGCGTTTCCAGTAAATGTTATCCTCGGCTAACCAGCATCTCTGGCCAATCACGACAGGGCTCGGTCGTCGTCGTCAGAGCCGTAACTACTCCGTATTTTTTTTAAAAAAACTTTACTATTAATTTACAGTTCTTGCTGCCTCTGCCAGCACTTTTGCCAATGTGGTGGGAACGTCAGAACGCCCGTCGCACATGGACGCCGAACACTGGACGCATCGTCTCCCCGTGGGGTGCGATAATTTGGGCGAAATGAGCGGCGGGACAGCGTACTGCGTGCCAAGCCGTGCATGATTCATGGTTTTTGAATTGTTTTTGCTAAAAGTTTTATGTTTTATTCTTTGATTTGATTTGGACATCAGCCTTGTCCAGGACAGGCGACACGCCGGCACGCCTGGCAGTGAATGTTGAATGAGAAGGAAAAAAGAAAACGAAAAACGAACCCCGAAAATGAAAACCCCCGAAAACCCGAAAAATGGCTGGCCTGGTGCCTGTCTCTGTGATGCAGGTACAGCACGAGGCGCAGGGCCAAGGCTGTGCCACGACCAGAGCCATTTACCAGGATCCGTACACGACTCAGCCGTTACAGGGACGCGAATACAGGACACGAAGCCGGCGAGGCCGCACGGCGGCATTGTGGGTTGCGTAAGTCAAGTATTTATTACGGGCCGTACTCCGTAAATATATATTTATATCAGAGGAACGTGAGGCGAGCAATGGCCGTGGTGCCGTCTTCTCTTGCGTGCGACGCAGTGCTATCATGATTCAGGTCCGGGGTCGACAGGGGTCGAATCGCGACGGAAAACTGGAGAGCGAAGAATCTGCTCTCTGGCTCGTGGTGCGGGCGGCAAGTCGAAAAACGCCAGGGGCGTCCGTTTGAAGGCGTCCGTTTGCACTTTGACCCGCCTACGGAGTAAATATACTTGTCAGTAACGAAGACCGCCATGATGCTCGCTGGTTTGCTCGCCGAATTGGCACTGTCTCGGCCTCGTCGTGCCGCATGCCGCGAGCCAGACGAGGCGGCGTGAAGCCTGCTCTGGTACTTGTAGTAAAGCTCATGTGTATTGCTTTGCAACTCGGCATTGCGTTGCCGTCTCGCAGAGGCGATGCCTGGACGGTGCAGTGCAGCTCGTCCGCTGTAAATATAGTGCAGGCTTTCCGCTGTAAATATAGTGCAGCTGCCGCTGTAGTGCAGCTTTCCACTGTAAATATACTCCGTAATCAGGCCCGGACATAGTCACTGGCGCATGACATCATCCCGGCGTCGCACATCAAGCAGCATGATATATATTTATTTACTGACAGTCTTTAGTGACGACTGCGCCGGCGTCGGCTGCGCAGTCTCCGTCTCGTCGCAAGACGGAGTAGGATCGTGAGGTGGAGCGTGGGAAGAGTGTTTTGCCCGTCCGTCTCCATTTCGCCCGTCGGCAGTTTGTCGCGAAAGGCGACCTCCGTTTGCCAGACCTGGGGGCCATCTCGGCCTTATTCTTCCGTTTTGTCTTGGTTGCCTTTGCTTCTCATCTGCTGCATCCGGCGCAGAGCTGGTGGTGCCTACGGTCTGAATATTCAACCAATTATGTTCATAAATATATTTATATACCGCCGACCACTGCCTCCACGACACAGTGGCGCGTCTGGACTCAGGCCTGCCTTTGGCCCGACGTGCCGTGCATGATTCACACCATCCCAGTTCCCAGTTCCAGCGCCCTGGAACCGTGCCTTTTGCATGCAAAAAGAGTACGAGTTCGATTCCGAGCAGCTTGGCCACGTTGCAAAAGTCTGCGTTTTGTTGGTCGTAAATTATAACGCTGTTTTTCCACGCCTCCTGCTCGCTCCTTTGTTGCCGCTGGCCGAAATGACACCGAGAAATGCAGCGGTATCAAGGACGCCAACGTGCTCCAGGCAGATACTATAAATATATTCACTACTCCGTACTCCGGAATGGCAACATTAGAGGACATTCGAGTTGGCTTATCGCTCCAAAATCACATGCTTTCTCCACACCATTTGCCCTCAGCGAACCAACGTCAGCGCCTCTCCCCAACGAGCTGCGGCTCCGGCGTATTTCGGCAGCACCATGCTAAATATTTAAATATTTTTAAAAGTGGGTGGACACGTTCTGGAGGGCAAAATGCGCCTGACGTGCCGCCGCTACGACGTACTTTTGCCGCATTGAGCTTGTGGCTGGGGTAGCCGCGGATCACGACTTGTTCCGAGTAGCCCCGACCTAGACCGAGGACAAGCGCCGCAAGGCTGTGGCATGACGTACGTAGATGCAAATGGAGACTCGGCATCATGGTTTCCGATGTGTTGGTGCCGAGGCTCTTGCCTCACCAAGAGGCGCATCATAACCAACAGTCAAAGCCATCGCCATCTCAACAATCTCAAATCTCCAACAGCCAATCTCCAAGAAATCCAACACCTCGTATTGAGCCTGTCCAAACTGGTTTCACACACCAACTCGCCATCGACGGCGGTCCAGACCTTGTGCTGCGTACTTTTATATGCCAACATGACTAAATTATAGATCACGGAGATGCACCGGCCTGCGGCTCGTATTGTTATATTTTAGCAGGCACAGGCTCCGACCCCAGGTTTCCAACTTAAGGCGCTCGCGACCGGTTTCGTTTTGCGGGGAGCCGTCCTTTTGCAGAACGACTTGGTCTAGACTTGCTGCGGACCATCGTCACGCCTACGAGCTGAGCTTGTTCAGAAAGCCGTTATGCGTTGGATTTTGGTAGGTTTTATTAGATATTTTAGGTCAAGATACTACGAAAGGCATCTTAAATATATTCGAACATAAATATACTACTCCGTACTCCGGCTAGTGCAATCAACAAAGCAAACCGACTCGCCAACAATCTCCAACGATCGGAGAATTACATTATTCCAAATCGCGTCTCTCCGCAAGTGAAGCCAAATCCAGACTCCAGACTCCAGCTCCAGACTGATCGGATCCTGCCATCCTGGTCCCTGCCGCGCCGCCTACCCCAGCATTGACAGAGCCTTTGTCGAGTGTTTGGCCTTGCTGCGTTCTTGGCAGGCTTGTGGGGCGAGACCGTAGCTGGGGCCCGAACGGACCGAAGGCGCTGCCCAAAGAGGAAGAAAACGGAAGAAAAGCGGGTCTCCAAAGGCTGCTCGGTGTTTGTTGACCGAGGCGGCGCTGTTTCTGTCTGTCTGCTTCTGTGTCTGTTTCTGTTGTCTGTCTCTGTCTGTCTTTTGAGCCAACGCGAGGCGAGACAGCAAGAGGACAAAGGCCAGGGGATGCAAAGGACCTGACACAATCGTGCAGTGAGAGACGGCTGGTCTTTGTGGCTGGCAAGGACGTTCCGTTCGATTCCGTTTTCTTCCGCGGCCGGTGCATTTCGGCAACCGGTGATGACGATGGGCGGACACACGGCGGACACACGGACACACGGGTGGACGATGGTAAGCGACCGACAAACGTCGCTGTTGTTGTCGCTGCCGCAGCGCAGGCGCAAAACATGTACCGTAGGTACCTCGGCTGCCAGTGGCGGTGGCGGGGTACATTTGCCGACGGACTGGCGTAGCGTGCACAGTGGGCGTCTTATCGGCTTATCTGCCCCGGACTTGGTTAGCGGACGCGCTGCAAAATCCGGGGGATCTGAGCTAGCAGCGACAACCGACCATTCACTGTAAATCACATGCTGTAACTTTTTTGTAATCATTCACATGCTGTAGCTTTTCACATGCTGTGACTTTGTTCACATGCTGTAAATTATTCGCATGCGTGCTGAAAAAGCCCGATACGAAAGCAGGAATCAAAGACATGTACAAAAAGACGGACGCTCGTTCTGGACCCGGCTTTCCGCTGCGTCTGTAAGCAACGAAATGAGACCAGCCAGGGCACGAATCACATTCGTCTGTGGCCGCCACGCCGGCCTGTCTGACACCACCCAAAGAGCGGTGGGCCGTGTCTCCTTTTCTATTTATTTACTTATAAATTATTTTCATTTCATATTTTCTTTATTTTCTTTTCTTTTCTTTTTATTTTTATTTGGTTTTTTTAGGTTTCTTTATTTTCTTCATATTATCTTTTATTTTCATTTTCATTCACATTCTCATTTTCCTTCGTTTTTTCCTATCTCTTACCGTTTGTTGCAATCAGACATACGACGGACAGCGATCGCCGATGGCACACGGGACGTTGGGGTACGCCCTGTTCGGAAGTTTGATCTCGTACCCTGGCGATCCGCATCAGGCCAGCGCTGCCGCGTCTCGAAATAGCATAGCATGATGTTGGTGCTGGTCGTGATACGAGCCGTCTGCCTGCGCGGGATGCTGCTGCGTCGCGACGCCGTACGCCGTACTAGCTCGGCTCTTTCGCTTGGCCATATATAAATTTATATTTAAGTGTTGTGCAGAGTTGCACCCGCCAGTCCAGGCCTAGATTTATACTTTTAATGTCTCCAAGTGCAGTCAAGTGCTGCACCGGGGAAGAGGAACCCCCACGTCGTTCCGTGTGCTCCTGCCTGCTGTGCAGAGACGGCGTTTCGCTGCGCGTTTGCTGCACGGAAAGAAAGGGGGAGAATGCGACAGAAGCCCAGCTGGCCATAAATAGAGGCAGCCAAACCCAGACAAACGCATGCCGTCAAACGAGGGGTGTGCATAGCGGAACACGGGGTAATAGCGCCATGGCTGCGCAGCACACAACCTCATTTCATACCCTCATCGCACCACTGTTATATTTTACTACTCCGTAGCTGCGTCTGTGCTACGCGCCTCTTTACGGAGATCCATGTACGAGCACGGAATCGCATACGATGCCGAGCTCGTTTGTCGATATGAACTCAAGATAAGAGAACTTCCGGCCAAGAGAGTATATTTGCATTTATTTGTAAATTTTAATAAAAGTCAGATGGCAACCAACATCCCAAACGCTCTCGTTTGCGTTGCCTGGGCGTTTTTGCGGGAGCAGTAAAATATAACGAAAACGATGCAGCCCTGGCACATGCAAACAGGACCTGGCAGGCGCGGCACGGAACTGCTCTGGGCCTTCCCCGGATTTGTTGGTGCGTTGCTGACCCGTAATTAATACTCCGTATACCCGTTCTTTTATTTTAAAATAAATGTCTTTCACGTTCCCCTAAAGCCCTGTCTTGCCATGTTTGCATTGCTTCGTAAGCCAGGTTCACAAATTGACTCCGTAAGCACATGTTTTCACTCCCAGCAAAGGCGAAAGGCGTTTTCACTCCCAGCAAAGGCGAAGGAACACGGACTGGGGTAATAGATAAGAGTGGGTCCACGCCCAGCGCCTGAGTCCTGGCACCATGGCGTCGAGCAGCGTCGAGGAGTCATTGGGCATCATGGAAGGATGGCTGACACCTGAAAGCGAAGATGTGGCACCGAGGCCCTGCGGAGAAGTCGATTGCGCATGTCGTTTTAAAATGACTTGCTTGGACCTGATCGTTCGACGCTGTATCAGGTATCTGTTTGCGCCAAGTGCGCGACACCTTCAGATGCCGAAGCTAGAATTGCATGATGGCTGATCGTTTTCGTTTTTTCTTTTTTTTTTCATTCTTCTCTAGTACATTTACTACCGACGGATGGGCTTTAGAGTACTTCGTACTTCGTATAATGGGCAGATGTGAGACATCGGAGAGACACTCTGCACACTGAAAAGAGAATAAGGCCGAGCGTTGCGGTTCCGACTTGCTCCGACATGCTCCGACAGGTCTGGGTACGGTTTGGCATGCGTGGGCGGCTTTTCCGTTTTCTGTCCTGGTCCCACCGTTTGCCCCGGCCTTTCCTCGCACTTTTAAAGATAACGGCAACCCCACAATCCAGCCAGACCAAGATGCAACATACTCCGTATACTAAGAATACGGAGAGCCCAGAAAACAGCCGTTTACGACGACCGACGGCCACGAGAAGGAATGCATCGGGGCATCGAGGGGAAAGACTGAAAGTCACGCGCATCCGGCTCGTGAGCACGTCGCGTCGGCTGCCCAGCCTGTGTGCGCACACTGTCTCGGATGGCGGCCGCGTGATGCCTGTCGCCCAACACAGTGTGCCAGCTGTGTCAAAAGTGTAAAGCCAGGGCCTGGGCAGCGGGCGTGCTGGGCTGGGGCGTGCTGGAGCGTGCTGGGGCGTGCTGGGCCGTGTATGCGCCCACAGCGGCAGGTACCTGCTGTAAATCCGTAAAGCGCCCAGCTTACTCCGTAAATAATTTATACTGACAGAGCGCCCAGGGCCAGCGGCTGCTCTGGACGTCGATCCCAGCGCGCCCCCACACGACGCACACGACGACGAGCCGCCTCGTTTTGTTCGCCTCGCAGTACCAGACACATCTCTCGGTGCATCGCGACCAGCTACGGAGTACTCCGTAGGTGCCGAGACAACCTGCGCCGTCATGCTCTGCTCATGCTCCGTGCTCCGTGCTCCGTAAATTTAGGCGCCGTCGGTGACGTTGGGACGTTGGGACGTGGGATCGCGGAATGGAAAAAGAGCTGACGACCACAGTGATTTGGAATAGCAGCCATGAGCAGGATATGCAGCAGTGGTGGCCCCATTTTTCCCCTGCGTCGGTATCTCGAAT
The DNA here is from genome assembly GCA_029298855.1 of Ophiostoma populinum. NCBI lineage: Eukaryota > Fungi > Ascomycota > Sordariomycetes > Ophiostomatales > Ophiostomataceae > Ophiostoma > Ophiostoma populinum. The sequence goes on along the minus strand of JANSLU010000020.1, from coordinate 491,820 downwards.
TGTCGTCAGCCCAGACGGGAAAAGAAGAAAAGAAAAAGAAAAAAGAAAATGGGAATAAAAAAGAAAAAAGAAGAAAGAAAAACGACGAGAATAACGACGACGCTTTGCTTTCATTTACCGCCGATTCTTTCAAAATATACGACGGGTACCAGACAAAGAGCAACTGCATATTTCAATTGCAATTTGCACGCAATGCACGAACAGCGCTGAGGCGACTGGAAGAGGGAATAGCCGCTGACGGACAGGTTCTCCATTTCGACTTTATAGAGTGTGTCGCATTCTCTCGATGCAAACCAAATTATTACCAAAAATGACCAGCCCAGAATGACGTGTGATGTTGCCATACCTTTGCACAAACGCTTCAGCGCCCACTATCTCCGTTTTCAGCGAGAACGAGCACGTTTGGCCGCGCAGGAATTCACCATCTGTTTCCCCATACTTCCCCAGCCATGAATCCTATCGTACATTTACTCAAAGAGCATTGTGCCGGATTGGTTCGTCTACAGAAACCAAATGTCTCTTTTGTAACGATATTGGGCTCGGCAGTCTTTTCGTGTCTGCGTCTCAGCTCGCCGCTCCCTGTCGCCTCAGCCGCTCTATATTTATCAATCATTCAAGTCTATAAATATATATAAATTCTAAATAGACGACGCCCCTGCATCGGCCTCTTGCATAACTGGCCAGCTGTCGTATTTGCCTTCATCTCCTGATACATTTTCTGTCGGGACAGGCCAGATACGACGGGCATTGCCCGGCACCTGAGACGCTACAACGTGATGCAGGCGTACAAGAGCAGGCGTATGTGGCTGCCTGGCAAGGTCACTTGGTCACGGTGACAAGCGACCGACACACGCACAAAAACACGCACAAAAACACACGCACAAAAGACACAAAGACACAAATAGAAACACGCACAAGACACCACGCAATCGTGCTCCGTACGCTGGGCTGTCAGCGATCTTTTCCTGTCGTTGCATCATTTCACATCCTTGGCCATGACACAGCCTCACCGAACAAGAGGAAGCCCGTCCTCCACGTCAGACAGACTTCGACGCGCTCCACGGCTATTTATGATTATAATTTGAATATTTATTAAAGTACAAAGTACGGAGTACGCGTTGCACAAACAGAAAGAGCGGGATGCTCTTGCTCGCTTCCGTGCAGCCAGCCCAGAAGAACGCAGACGGAACACGATGCAGGACAGGCAGAAGCAACGCATCCGGGGTAATCTCATCGTGCTCGTTTTCCTAAAATATTTATATTTATAAGCCGGGGCGAGATAACGGAGAACTTGCTCGGTAATTTAAAAGGCCAATGCCACGACGGACTTCATTCTCCAGAGCCCTCCGTGCCCCACGCCCCACGACGGCAGGCGCTCTTTCCTCTCTGGCCTCTGGGCTCTGGGGCCCCTCCCCCCTCCCCCTGCCACCTGCCCCCTGCCCCCTGCGCACGCCCCTGTCTCACTGGCCGCCTTCCCCGTGCCGTTTCCCCCGCTCTCCGTAAAGCAGCAGCGATCCGTAATGTCGTCCGTTTGAGAAAGGACGCCCGTTTGCGCTCCCCTCGCTCTTTCCCCCGTTGTTTCCCTGTGGGCAGTCACTCCACACCCACACCCCGTTCCATGGATAAACCCTTTTTTCGTAAATAAATTATATATATTGACACAATTTACACACCCCCACATCCAGGCCAAACCAACGGGCAAACGAAGACGCAAGAGGGCCCGGCGAAAAATCTACCAAACGTGCTCCGTCCTGATACTGCGTACCGCTCTTTTCTTTTTCTTCTTCTTTTTCTTCTTCTTCTTACTGTCCCTCCGTTCCGCCACGCTGACGCACTGAGCCCTGGGGTCAACGCCCGTCTCGTTTATAATCCCCTGCCCCCTCTGCCTCTCACTTCTTTCTCTTTGATTGTTCCTGATTTATCCGACCCGTTTGAAGTCCTTATATTTGCACGTCCACTTAACCGTCCCTCAACCATACGCCACTCTCTAACCATCGTCTGTCGACAGCACACACAACACGATACAACAACACGAATAGAACAAACGCACGAATCGCGTCCGTTAACACCACCGCACCACACATCGCCGGCTCGGCTGCAGGACACGATGCAGCGAGCCCATTCTACCGTAGACTTTTCCAGTCTGCTCAACCCCGACGACGCGCAGCAGGTGCACCAGCAGCACCCCGCGCAGCACGCGGCCGACTCGGCCGACGTCGAGATGGCCGCGGCCGAGACGACGTCGGGCGGCAGCAGCGGCGCGTCGACCAAGGGCACGGCGACGCCCGTGGACGCCTCCGCCTCGTCGGCGCCCGAGATGCCGCGGCCGTACAAGTGCCCGCTGTGCGACAAGGCGTTCCACCGCCTCGAGCACCAGACACGCCACATTCGCACGCACACGGGCGAGAAGCCGCACGCCTGCCAGTTCCACGGCTGCTCCAAGCGTTTCTCGCGCAGCGACGAGTTGACGCGCCACTCGCGGATACACAACAACCCCAACTCGCGACGCCACAACAAGGCATCGCACATGCCTTCGTACGCCGCCGGCCCGGCCAGCAGCAGCGGCAGCGACGCCAACGGCAACGGAAACAGCAGCATCAACAGCAGCAGCACCATGCCACCGCCGTCGAGTGCCAAGACGATCCGGTCGGCGCCGCCGTCGACGCTCGGGTCGCCCAACCACTCGCCGCCGCACTCGTACTCGGGCTACAGCCTGGCCAACGGGCTCAAGCACTCGTTTGGCCAGAGCGGCAGCACGACACGGCTCAACGGGATGCACGGCCACGGCCACGGCCACGGCCACGGTCACAACAACGGCAGCCTCGGCAGCCTCGGCAGCCTGGCGAGCATCAACAACAGCCTCAACAGCAGCCTCGCCGGCAGCGCGACGACGAGCCCGCAGCAGCAGCACCAGGGCATGGACATTAGCATGCTGGCCAAGGCGGCACACCAGGTCGAGCGCGAGGCCATGGGCCCGCCGTCGATGCACGCGTCGCAGGGGCAGCACCAGCAGCACCAGCACCAGCAGCACTCGGCGCACTCACACTTTGCGCCGTCGGCGTCGTCGACGTCTCTGTCGTCGCTCGTCGCGTCGCGGCACCATGGCTCGAGCACGTCGCTGCACCACCACCACCACGCAGGCCACGGCCACGGCCACAGCAGCCACGGGCACAACACTCACAGCCACACGAGCCCGACGTCGGGCTACTACAGCGGACACCACGCGCGTGCGAACCTGCCGTCGCTGTCGGCGTATCACATGCGCGGCGGCGCACACGACGACGGCTTTGGCGCAATGGGCGCGATGAACGGGATGGGCGCGATGAGCGGCGAGAGTTTCGAGACGTACCGGCACGCCAAGCGGTCGCGGCCCAACTCGCCCAACTCGACGGCGCCTTCGTCGCCGACCTTTTCACACGACTCGCTGTCGCCGACGCCGGACCACACGCCGATTGCGACGCCCGCCCACTCGCCACGCTTGCGTCCGTTTGGGCACTACGAATTGCCGCCGTTCCGGCAGCTGTCGCTGCAGACCAACACGACGCCCGCGCTGGCACCGCTCGAGCCGCAGCCGGACGCGCACAAGAACACGGCGCCCGGCCCGGCGCCAAGCATGCCGCGTGTCAGCAGCGGCCTCTCGCTCAGCGACATTCTCAACCGCGCCGACGGATCGCAGCGCAAGCTGCCGGTGCCGCAAATGGGCCAGCTCGGCCAGCTCGGCCAGCTCGGCCAGCTCGGCAAGGGCGTGCCGGGCGTGCCGGACCTCTTGATGCCGACCGACGGCTTCCAGCTCAGCGGACGCAGCTCGACGGCCAACAGCGTCGCGGGCGGCGACCTCATGGACCGGATGTAGCACCGTCCGGCCCCGCAGGCGCACCCCTCGTCGCGCAAGCGGCCCTACTGCCCTTGATGTATTTTTTTCCATTTTTCTCTTCTCATTTTTGATTTTTTCACATTTTGTTCACATTTTGTTCATTTTCATTTGTTTGGGCGTTTGGAGGACGATTTACGAGCCAGTCGCTGTTTCCACTCTTCCTTGGAGACCATCTTCACTTTTCTGTTTGTTGGCTGGATTGGGTTTGGCATGGAAGGACACACGATATCACTATAGACTTATACCGCGTTGATTACGAATACATTACTCTACTTTCAGGAAAGTGCCAATAATTTAGACGACGAGCATGCAACCACGCGTAAAGGCAAATGAGAGCGCAAATCGTCATGCTGCAACGATGCGGCCTTATAAGGGCCCTTTGCACTGACTAGACATGGACGCCCGGGTAGCACAGTGGTAGCTGCGCCTGCCTAGTAAGCAGGAGGTCCGCGGTTCGATCCCGCGTCTGGGCATTTTTTGTCTCTTTTCCTCTTTTTTTCTCCATTCTTTTCTTTCTCATAAAATTTATATTCCTTTTATTTCCAGACACAAACACGCTAATACCGCCATATGGCGTCAGCCATGGCGACGACTTGCGCCATCTCCTTGACGTCGTGCACGCGCACAATGTCGGCACCGCCCTGGACGGCGGCGGCGACGGTGGCGGCGGTCCCCCAGACGCGCTCGGCGGGCGTGGCGACGCCGGTGGCGAGGCCGACAAAGCTCTTGCGGCTCGAGCCGACGAGCCACGGCAGCCCCTCGAGCCCGGGCCAGGCACGCAGCGCGTCGAGGTGGCGCAGCACGTCCATGTTCTGCGGACCGACCTTGGCGAAACCGAGCCCGGGGTCGAGCACGATACGCCAGCGACGCACGCCCGCGGCCTCGGCGGCAGCGACGCGCGCAAGCAGCTCCTCGGCAATTTCCCGGACAATGTCGCCGTACTGGTTGTGCGCGCTCATCGTCGCAGGCGTGCCGCGCATGTGCATGAGACAGACGGTGGCCCGGCGACGCGCGACGGTGGGCAGCATGGCGGCGTCCATGTCGCCGGCGGACACGTCGTTGATCATGTCGGCGCCGGCCTCGAGCGCAGCCTCGGCGACGGCGGCGCGGTACGTGTCGACGCTAATGGCAATCGAGTCAAAGGCCGGCTGTGCGCGCAGCAGCCGGACCGCGGGCACGACACGCGCCATCTCCTCGTCGGCCGACACCTGCAGTCGCCCCGGGGCCGTCGACTGGCCGCCAATGTCGACGACCGTGGCGCCGGCAGCGACAAAACCGTGTACCGTCGCCAGCAGCGCCGCCTGTGCGTCGCCGTCGCCGGTCGAGTGGCGGCCGCCGTCGGAAAAGGAGTCGGGCGTGACGTTGAGAATGGCCATGACGACCGTCTTGCGCGTCGCACGCAGTGCCTGAAGAGGTGTGTGGGCAGCTCCAAGTGGCGTCAGTGGCGTCAGTGGTTCGGACTCGACCGGCGGCAGCTCGTTGAGATAGTCCTGCACGAGCTTCCACGGCCGTGCGGGGTCGAGCGCGAGGGCGGGTGCGAGCTGTGCGAGCGGACGCAGCACAAACTCGCGCTCGATGAGACCCGCGTGTGGCACCGTCAGGCGCGGGTGGTCGACACGCTCGTTGCCGTACGTCAGCACGTCGAGGTCAATGTTGCGTGGCCCCTTGTCGACGGTCTTGGTGCGCCCGAGCTCCTGCTCAATGGCCTGCAGCGCGTCGAGCAGCGCCAGCGGCGCCAGACGCGTCTCGACCTCGGCGACGCCATTGGCAAACTTGGCCTGGTCCAGCACGTACATGGGCGCCGTCTCCCACAGGCTGCTCGTGCGTCGCACCCGGATCCCGCGCGCGTCCATGGCCGTGCACGCCTGCTCGATCCACCCGATGCGGTCGCCCATGTTGCTGCCGAGCGCAATGTACGCCGTCACCGGCGGCGGCGTCACAGGGCGCAGCGGTGCCGCGCGTGATGCGCACCCACACGCCGCCACGGCCGCCGTCGACGACATGCTCCGCGTTTGTAAGGTTCTCGCCAGCGTGTGTCGTGTCTTCCACGTCCAGGTCGTCCGCGTCGATGTCGATGTCGTCAGTCTCTGTCCAACTGCACGGGCCGAAAAGAAGTATGGCGCGAGCGGACGCAGGAGCAGCGTCTTCATCACCGTTGTGGCGCTGTCGAGGCCGTGCGGAGTCAGGCGGTCGCAAGGAGCAGCGCGAAACAGCAGCGGCGTCACTGCAGATGTCGTCGCGCTGGCGGCATCGAGTGTAGATACCCGTAAGTGACTTTTGAAAAAAGGTCGCAACGCGTGCTCTGATTGGTCGGAAAATGCACGGGCATGGGACGACCTAAAGTGCATTCACACAGTGTGGGGTCCCTAAGCACTGTCCGTGTGCGTGTGCGCTAGTGTGCGTCATCGTGGAGAAGTTGGCGTGAGTAAAACAGTCGTAAAAGTCGTAATTGAGAAACAGTGTAAGAGAGAAAACAGGAGAGAAAACAGGCGAGAAACAGGAGAGAAAACAGTCGTAGAGTACTCCGTAAGTAACGAAAGTCCTACGTACGTACGATAGGGGCACCCCTATTCGAGAAGCTGCACTCGACGCTTCGCGCCTCCGCTCTTTCCCCGGACTCCGCGCTAGCGCCGCCGATGCACAGCGTGCCTTCCTTGGCGCCATCATTTGGCAGGTGCTCAGCGCGCACCTGCCAGCCTCGGCTCAGCTGCTTGGGGCAACAGCGCCCAACGCTCTACTATTACCCCTGCCCCCGCTCGTCTGTTTTTGCTTCGACCTTTTCTACTTGACTTTGTACACCTCTGCATCTACATCTTATCTGATCCATCTCGTGCGACGACCACCGACGACCACCGACCGACTGACACCGACCTGACACCGACCTGACTCGCTCTAACGCACTGAAACGCACACCTGCACCGAACATGGCGTCTCCTCGTGCGTTGTCCACGCCTACCAGCAGACTGCCTTTGCTGACTGACCACGTAGAAAAGATCCGGACGCCGTTGACGGATCTGTTCAAGATCAACCACCCGGTACTGCTCGCCGGCATGAACGTCGCGGCGGGCCCGCTGCTTGCGGCGGCGGTGACCAACGCCGGCGGTCTCGGCGTGATTGGCGGTGTCAACTACACGCCCGAGATGCTCAAGGACCAGATTGACGAGCTCAAGTCGCACCTTGTCGACAAGAACGCGCCGTTTGGCGTGGACCTGCTGCTGCCGCAGGTCGGCGGCAACGCGCGCAAGACCAACTACGACTACACCAAGGGCAAGCTCGACGAGCTCATTGACGTCGTCGTCGGCTCGGGCGCCAAGCTGTTTGTCTCGGCCGTCGGCGTGCCGCCGCAGCACGTTGTCGACCGCCTGCACAAGGCCGGCATCCTCTACATGAACATGATTGGCCACCCCAAGCACGCCGACAAGTGCCTGCAGCTCGGCGTCGACATTCTGTGCGCACAAGGCGGCGAGGGCGGCGGCCACACGGGCGACGTGCCCACCACCGTCCTCATCCCCGAGGTCGTGCGTCGCTGCCAGGGGCACACGTCGCCGCTCACCGGCCAGCCCGTCCAGGTCGTCGCCGCCGGCGGCATCTTTAGCGGCCGTGGCGTCGCCGCCGCGCTCATGCTCGGTGCGTCGGCCGTCTGGGTCGGCACGCGCTTCATCCTGACCGACGAGGCCGGCGCCCCCGAGTCGCACAAGGAGGCCGTGCGCACCGCCGGCTTCGACGATACCATCAAGACGATCATCTTTACGGGCCGCCCGCTGCGTGTGCGCAAGAATCCGTACATTGAGCACTGGGAGACGGAGCGCCAGGACGAGATTCGCGCGCTGACGGCCGAGGGCAAGCTCCCGTACGAGGCCGACCTCGACCGCGTCATGGCCGGCGAGCTGACGTCGGCGCCCTTTGCCAGTGACGCCGACAAGGAGGCAGACAAGAAGGAGGCCGAAGCGGAGGTCGACGTCGACGAGCTCATGGACCAGTTCCGTCCGTTCCTCATGGGGCAGTGTGCGTCCGTTGTCAATGAGAAGAAGCCGGCCAAGGCCGTCGTCGACGAGCTCGTCAGCGACGCCGCCGTCCTGCTGGCCAACGGCGCCAAGCTGGTGGCGAAGCTGTAGTTTTGGTGTCGTTTTGGTGTCGTTTTGTCGTTGTCTTTGGTCGTTGTTCTTTGGTCGTTTTGTCTCCACTTTATAGTTAATCACATTATAGTTCAGATGCAAAGGACAGGTATCGATGACTACACAAAAGAAACTACCAACGGGCGGATAAAGACCGATGACTAGCTGTTGAGGTAATTCCGGATGGCGCCCTGCAGCTTGGTCGCACCGGACCCGAGGGCCTGCGTCAGGCTGTCGAGGTCGTCGCCGGCGGTGATGCCGAAGCGGCGGACAAAGTCCTTGGCGGCCGTCTCGAGGTCGCCATAGTCCTCAATGGCCTCGTTGTCGTCGGCACGGCCAAAGTAGGCGTTGCTCGAGATGGCCGTCGCGCCGTCAAAGCCCTGCAGCCGCTGCTTCGCCTCCGACTGCGCAGACGCGTCAAACTGGCCCTTGCCAAAGTACTCGTCCGACGAAATGGCCTTTTGCGTGCCAAACTTGCTGCGCGCAAACTTTTCGTCCTCGTCCGTCGCCCGGATCGGCCCGACCGACCCGAAACCGCCGGCGTTGGCCTGCTTGGCCGCCGCCGACGCCGCCGCACTGCGTCCGCCGACCTGACCGAACCCGAGACGGCCCATGCCCATGCCGAGCCGCTCCATCTCCGACGCCGACTTTTCGCGTGCGTGGGCCGCCGGGTAGCTGCGTGTGCCCGCAACGGGCGTCGGCGCCACGACCTCGGCCGCTTTGCCTGCCGTGCCCGACGCTGGGGTCGTCGTCGAGGCCGCCTTGGCCGCTGCGTCCTCGGCGTCGGGGTCGTAGCCCAGCTTGGCAATCCGCTCGGCCTCTTCCTTGGCCTTCTTCTCGGCCTCGTCAAAGTCAATGACGTCGCCTGTGACCTTTTTGGCGCCCAGCTTGGTCGCCCCGAGCTTCTTGGCGCCGAGCACGCTCGTCTTGCGCGGGCCCGTCGTCGTCTTCTTGAGCGCCGACGAGTGCGTGATCCGGCTGGCCGGTTTCTCGGCGGCCGAGCCGGCCGAGCCGGCCGAGCCTGCCAGCGGCGATGCCGACCGTCCGGTCCCGGCTCCGGTATTCAAAAAAGGCGACGGCGTACGGCCGACGACGGGCGGCGTGGCGGTGCGTGAGACGGGCGGCGTCGGTTTCTTGATGGCGGGTTTGTCCCAGGACGAGAAAAAGTCGTCGGCGGCGTCGCCCGAGGGCGTGTTGGCGCCGCTGGCAGCAGCAGCAGCGGCCGCATCGGACCCGTCGAGCACGACCTCGTCGGGAAACTCGAGGGCGTCGCGAGCGGCACGGCGCTTGAGCTCGTCCTTGTACTTGGTGGCAGCGGCCGACTGGTACTTGGTCTTGGGGTCCTTGCTGGCGAGCGCGGCCGAGCCGCCGTTCTGCTGGAAGAAACGCGTGGCCGACTCGTTGCCGCCGACCTTCATGATGCGCAGCTGGTCCCACTGCCACTGGTCGAGGTTGGTCGAACGCACAAACGAAATGTGCACGCCCAGGTTGCGGTGGTTGGCGGAGCAGTCGAGGCACAGGTAGATGCCGAGCGGCACAGACGTCCACGTCGGGTTCTTTTGGCCGCAGTCGAAGCAGATCTGACATTAGCGCCGTGCAGAGAGCAGACAGAGACTACACACCTTGTTGGCCGGTTTGAGCTTGAACGCATCAAACAGCTTGAGCGACTGCGTCTTGGTCGCGAGGCCGCTCATCGTGGCGGTCGTGTGCGTGGTGGTCGTCGTGCGTGGTGGTCGATGGTGCAGCCGGCGACAGATGCGTATGGCGTGGTGACGGTGACGATGACGGTGGTGACGGATGCGATGAACAGGGGAAGAGGACAAGTCGCGGTGGCTTGTGCAACGCCGCCGAATCCGACAAGGGGCCTGTGGTGCTCCACACCGTGTAGATTAGTATGCACTGTGTTCGCACTGTCTGACGTAAGCAGTACATTCCTGACATAAGCAGTGCGTACCCACAAACATTATCTGACATAAGCAGTATTTCGACATCTTTGCACCACCACCACCGCCATGAGACTACACGCCCGCCCGGGGCGCGTTGTGCACCCGGCGTTCTCGCCGGCCGCGCATTCGTCTGCATCGCCAGCGGCAGCACCTTTGTCCACACGGCGGCCCGCGCCTGCACCGCGGTGCTACGCCTCGTCGTCGACGTCCTCCTCGTCGACGTCCTCCTCCTCAACCAAGTCGAAGCGCCGCGCGGTGACACCGTTCAACGACGATGGCGTCGTGCCGTGGTCGCAGCTGTCGGCACGTGAAAAGACGGGCCGCGCGGCGCAGCAGACGTTCAACCTGGGCCTGGTGGTGGTCGGGCTCGGCCTCACCGGCGGCGTCGTCTACCTGCTGCTGACCGAGGTGTTTCTGCCCGACAGCAAGGTGGCGACGTTCAACCGCGCGGTCGCGCGTGTCAAGGCGGACCCGCGGTGCGTCGCGGCGCTCTGTGGCAGCGCCGACGCGTCGCAGATTGCCGCGTTTGGCGAGCACTCGACCAACAAGTGGCAGCGCGCACGACCGATTGCGTCGACACAGACGACCGACGCGGCCGGCCACGCACACACTGTCATGCAGTTCCACGTGCAGGGTCCGCGTGCCGACGGCACCGTGTACCTGCACCTCGTCCGGCGCAAGGACGCCGACGACTACGAGTACCGCTACCTGTACCTCGACGTCGACGGCGGCGAGCGCGTCTACCTCGAGGACAACCGGGCCGGCAGCATCGGCAACCCGCGGACCGGCAGCGCACAGACGCTGTTTGGCATCAACTGGGGGAGGTAGCACTTTAGCAGTCTTCATCAGTCGTCACTTGCAGTCAGACTGTAATGCAGATAAAATAAATACAAAAATAAATACAAAAAGAAAACAAAAAAAAAGTCATGCACGTCTGCCGACGATGCGTATACGTTTGCGTGTAAAAACGTTTTTGGACTCCTTCGTGCCAGTGTCGGACGCGTTGCTCGACGGCGTCTAGACCTCGGCGTCGGCGCGTGACAGCCACTTGCTCATTTGTGCATACTTTTCCTCAAACGTCTTTTGCAGGCGCTCGCACACGCCCCAGATGGCGTCGTTCTTGGTCCAGTACGTGTACACATTGTCAAAGATTTGGCGCATATCGGCGGCAAACTCGTCGGCGCTCGTGTAGCGTCCGTGGTCCAGGTTGCTCTTGATGGTGCCGAGGTCCATGGGCCGTGCAATCTTGGCGAGGTAGTCGGGAATGCCCTCGCTCGACGTGTCGACGGGCTCGCGGAACGGTCCGACGAGCCGGGTCCAGAAACCGGGGCCCGAGAGCATGCGTGTCAGCAGATCGTCGCAGAACACGAGTTTCTGTGCGTCGGTGAAACTCTGGGGGTCCATGGTGTGCGTGTACGCCCGTTTCTTGGACACGAGACCCGTGCCCGCGGCCGACGACGAGCTGGCGCCCTGTGACTGCGACTGCGGCTGTGACAGAGAGGCCAGTGCAGCTGCGGCGGCGGCATTACCGGGCGTAGATGCAAGGCCGCCCAGGCCCATGGCGACAGAACGCGGACCGGGCATGGACGCTCGGCCGCCGCCTTTGCGTCCACCGTTGGCATTGTTGGGTGTTGCGAGGCCAGTGCCCAGACGTGCACGCTTCGCGAGCAGGCCGTTGGGGTCGTACGCAGCGGAGTAGACGCCGGCGTACGACTCGTAGTAGCGCACGCGTTTTGGGGGTGGACCGGGTGCAGGGCCGATGCGAATGGGCGCGTCGTAGTCGACAGGCTCGACGTCGGTGGCTGAGTCAGCAGGGTCGGCTGAGTCAGCAGGGTCAGCACCAAACGTGGTGGGCATGCCCCAAAAGTCGCCAAACGACGTGGTCAGGCCGCAGACGAGCTCGCCGAGCAGGTCCTTGGGCAGCGCGAGGGCAAACGCGCGACGGCGTGCGGGGCTGGCACGCAGGTACTCGGCGACCCAGGCGAGCAGCAGGCGGCGGACGGACGAGTGTGGCGGCGTGTCGTGCCAGGCACGCACGAGCGTCGCGGTGGCGGGGATGGTGGCGGTCGTGCGTTTGTGCTCGGCCATGACCTCGAGCACGTGGTGCTCGAGGCCGTCGATACCGAGGCGCGCGCCCAACTTCCAGACGGCGATGAGCGTGTCGTACGAGGGGATGGCGCTGCGGTCGGTGGTAGGTGCTGCTTCGGCGTCGGAGGCGTCAGACACGTCGTCGGGCGGGTCTGGGACAATGGCGCCGGTATACAAATACTGCTGGACATGGCCAAACGCGGTGGCGGAGACGTCGGGCAGGCGCACGGGTCGTTCGAGGGCGGCGGCGGCCGCGAGGCTGCGAAAGTAGGTGCTCTTGGCGCACAAAAAGTCGCGCTGGAGGCCAAACGGACGTTCCTCGGGGCCGGCCAAGACGACGACAAAGGCTGGGTGCGGGTCGCTGGCGGTCAGCGTGCATGTGGATGTCGGACGATGCCTGGCGGACGGGCACTTACAGCCACGAAAAGGGTTTGGCCGGGGCAGCGTCGTCGGCCGGGGCAGCGTCGTCGGCCGGAGCCTGCACGGCCAAGCTCGGTTTGGAGTCGGTGTCCATCTGTGTCTGGGTCAGTACGGCGAACCTTGCACACTGAATCAGACGTACCTAAGGATAATGCCACTCTGTCGTGAGAAGAATCAGGGACAGATTAGGGACATTCAGGGGTCAAGACCGGCTTGTTTACAATGTGCTTGCTTCCGCACGAGGAAGGCACCACGGAGCGCGCGCCTGCCGTGTCGTGTTGTCGTCAATGGTAGGCGACCGTGGCCGCCCGACGCCCAAGCAGCAGTCTCGGCACGGGCACAGTGCTCGGGACGAAACGAGCCCAGACACGACAAGGCAATAAAGGCAATGAGACGGCGTGTTCGGGCGGCCCTTGTCGTGAGATTGGCGAATGCTCATGAGGTCAAAGACTGAGATGAGCGAGAATAGTGGGTCTAATGATGAGAATAGACGTGAGAATGACGATTGAATAGTGAGAATAATGGATCCAATGAGATAATGAGTGAGGTACTTGTGGACACACGCATGCTGGGCGCGACCAAATGTACCTCATACATTCGACGAAAGGCACGTGACTTGAATGAGATGCCCCACGCATCCGGAAATAGAACAGCACAGCCAACATTTCATGTCTATTAACAGTCCATGATTCGCCGCGACTTTGCCGCGACGCGCACACGCGTCATGGCAGGCGACGGATGCCTAGAGACGCGCAGACGGGCGCTGAGCTGCGCCTCGGCAGCGTACCTCATGCGTCTCGGAGGCAGTCGGCAGGCAGCTCTTGGCTTGGTATAAAGCTGGACACTTCGTGGTATAAACTGGACACCTCTTTGTAGTAAAGGTGGACGACTGCAGAACCACACGACATGACGGCCAGCACGGAGAAAGACGCGCCACCACTCCCCCGGCGACCGGCACCGGGACCGCCCGACAGAGCCATGGCAAGCCGTGCCAGCACGACGTCGCTCTCTGAGACGGTACCTTTGCCTGCACAAGCGACTCAAGCTACGCCTACTCAACCTGCACAAGCTACGCCTACACAAGCTATGCAAGCTACGACTACACCCCTCGCGGCGCAGCATGAGCGTCTCATGCTCGAGCTGCTTCCTTTCTCCGACACTGCACAGTTTCGCACGTGGCTCGCCTTCCTCGACGGACACTGGGACGAGTACGTGCGCGACTTTCTGAGTACACACCCCGACAGTGCAGAGCCCGACAAGACGACGACGGCCGACCGCGCTCGTGCAGCACTCGCGAATCGCAGTGTCGCGTTCCTCGCGTACCACCCGCGGCCCGGCGAAAAGAGCGCATGGACGCCCGAGGACCACGCCGTGCGCTTCGTCGCCACCGCCATTGCCGACAGCCTGCTGCTCCAGACCTGGCCGGCACGCACGTGGCGAAAACGCCCGGCCGAGATTGCACGTGCCGTCTACGAAGTCCTAAGCTACCGTCGTGCAGGCTACTATTATGCCCACGCCCAAGTCCCGGCCCAGCCCGGCCCGGCCCAGACCGACCACGTTCACCAGGACAGCCCGCCCGAGTACGATTCTGTGTAGTCGTAACGCCTTTGCTTTCGTTCGACTTGCTCTGGACCGTCGTCTGCGTTGTCGTCAGGCCGAAAGCGAAATGTTTGATTAGTCATCAAATATAACACTATCTAATATGTTTAATCCATACAAAAACAACTTGCAACGAGAAAGAGACACCGAGGGTGCTGTAGAGTATCACCCCGAGCCATTCGCCTTCTAGAACGGTATCTACAGTCGACGCAGGGACGGTAACCAAATCGGAACAGGCTCGGTGCGTATCACGTGACCCACCTATAAGAGCCGCACTCTAAATAGTACGGAGTAAATATAAATTTACGTCGGATCAAGCATCACTGAGGCGAGCCGTGACAGCACGGTCTCTAGGATCGGCACCCCTTGCATAGTGCAATACAACGCCAGGGCTGCGGCCTCCCTTGCAGCAAGACTGACAGGTCCACCTGTCCCTCTCCTTTTGCTGTCGTTGCTATGCGTTTTGGCTGGCGACAGGGCACTTACTTTTAGACACCTCGCTGCAAACGCGATAAACACCAACGCTCGTCCTTTGTCTCACTCGCTGCCACTCGCTCACGGTCAATGGATGTGCATTTTTACAGAGTAATTTCCAGAGGCAAGAATAGAAGCTGTACTAGACAATAAACAATAGATGTAGTAGATCAAAACAAACGGGCTCCGGACAGGCTGGCCTGTGCCGGCGACGAAAAGACCAAAATGAAATGGCAAAGCCACCATCATAATGGCGGTGGTATCAAAGAAAACAGGCCGTCCCAAGACGGCAACGAAGGAGAAAAGAGAGAAAATAGAAAAGAGAGAAAATAGAAAAGAGAGAAGAGAGAAAGATGGAAGCAAAGTCCCAGCCAAAACTTTGAGAAAATCAAAAACAAGCCAGCTAAACTCCTCAACCAGGGAAACACCATGCAAGCAAGTCAAGCAACATCCACAGACACGCAGAAAAGAGGAGACGCCGCTGGATGTTTGTCTTGCATTGAGGCTAGATCGTGTCTCGTACTCGTAACTCGTGCAGCGGCGGCGTGTCAGGCCATGCCAGCGACAACAGCAACAGCTGCTTACAGCAGCAGGGTAAAGGCAGCGGCCAGCAAGGCGGCGGCGGCACCGGCAGGCTTGAGGAAATCGCCGGCGCTGGTGGCGACGGTGTCGGTGCTGGTGGCCGAGGGCGAGCCGGTCGTGGTAAAGTTGTTGGCGGCGCCGGTGGCGGCGGCCGAGGTCGAGACGCCCGACGCGCACGGGGCCGTGGCGAAGCTGGTGCCCCACGACGTGATGACGGTGCTGTTGGCCTTGTGCGTGGCGTGTGTAGTCGGCGCAGCAGTGGTCGTGTTGGGCGCGGCCGACGACCACGAGGAGGACGACGAGGACGAGGAGGAGGACCACGATGACGACGACGACGACGAAGACAGAATGGCCGACGACGAGGCGACGCTGGTGCTGCTGGACGGGGCGGCGGTCGACGACGACGCAACCTCGGACGTCAGCGAACCGGTGACGTTGTAGTTGGCGGCGCACTCGGCGAGCGTCTGGCCCTCGGGACAGCAGACGGTCTCGCCGGCGGTGGAGCCGGTGCAGTAGTAGCCGGCGTCGCACGAGTTGCCCGAGCCGTCGGGGCAGCACGTCTGGGCCGCGCCCGCGTTGTAGCAGTGGATCGCGGCGTCGTCGGACGCGCACGTCGCAAAACCGGCGCCGCACGCCTCGGCGCAGGTGGTGCCGAGGCCGCACAGCGACGTCGACGGCGAGTAGCCGTCCTCGGAGCGGCCGACAATGCCAAACATGGCGCGCACCGACATCTTGTGCACGGCGGCGGCCTTGTAGGGCATGGGCTCGGCCACGACCTGCGAGGCAACGGCCAGGACGGCCAGGGCAGTCGACTTGAAGAGCATTTTGTTGTTGGAGTTGTCGTCGGACGAGAAAATGAGACGAGACAAAGTCGAGACGAAGAGAACGGTCGGTTCAACGAGCGCAGCGAGAGGCGTAAATGAATGGCACGAGTAAAATACTCTAAAATATGCAAGCGCGGTGAAGAACGGAGAGCGACGATGCGAAAACAAGAGAGGAGAAGAGAAGAAAAGGAAGACACGGGAGGTGGGAGGGGGCCTTCTTACGTCGCGGGCTCGTTGCCGTCGCTCCTGCCGCACGGCGTGTTTTTCAGGGAAACAGCGGCTGGCAGGCCCAAACAGCTCCTAGCAGCCCCTAAATTTAAAGCCCCCAAAGCCCCAAACAGCCCAAACAGCCCAATACTGACGCCGCCGAACCACGTCGACGCCGCCGCGACAGGGGCTGGCATGGCAAGGACATGGGCACGGCATGGACATGGGCATCTGCAGATAGCAAAAGGGAGACGGCAAATAACGACCCACCGGCGTGACAACGTCCAGCAATCTCGCAAATGGAATAACAAGGTCGCTCGCTAGGTGGGCCCTGCGTGAAAAGCGACGCAGTGGGTCAAAGTAGCGTTCGGCAGTGGCACTAGTCTGTAACAGGAAAGACGCGGGCTGTCTTGTGACGGTACACCGACAGCGTGTTGCTTCGAGTTCTCTCCAACAACGTGCCCTTTTTGTCCAGCTGGCGAAGAGGCTCTGTAAATTACATAATTCTACTGAGGCAAGATGGACAACATGTCGGAGTACTCGGTATATTTGCGCATCGCCTCCTAATTGCAGCTTATCACGATGTTGGACCCTGCCGAGGCTTTGATTAAATAACCTCTGGCGCCTGGGCGCTGGGCTTGACCGCTGGCTTGTGGCTTGTGGACGTTGCGTCGCATGTAATTATGATAAAGGTCGCCGACGATGGTGCAAAAAGACTCAACGGTATACGGCATATTTCTACATGGCCGGGCTTGGGTGGAAGGTGCGCTCCATCGCCGCCACGGTGGCAAGGAAAGAGAAAAAGGAGGAAAGAGGAAAGAAACAGCGCAACATTCTGCATTGCGTCTGACCGAGTTGTCAGGATGTAATATTTAAGAAATTACTTTTCTTTTTCTTTTTCTTTTCTCTTTTCTTTTTTCTCTTCTCTTCGCTTCTTTTTCTTTTTTCTCGCTTGGTCGCATCCTTTGCTGGCTGACAGCGCGCCGGTGCGCTGGCACATGTTGTGGCCCGACGCCGACAAACTCTTTGTGGCCTGTGAGTCGGAGTATACTTCTTGTCTGTCATTCGCCAGCACATCGCTAGCCAGACTGGCGTTGGCACGATACAACGGCCTGCGACGACTAGGAGCCGCTGCGAGCCTGATGAAGATAAAATACTTACTCCGTACGGAAAGAGCAGGTTAGGGCGCTCCTTCCAGGGTCGCAGTGCCGTATGTGAAACGCGGCGCATTGATCTCATTTAAGCCTGGCACATTTGACAAACAACCGTGCCTCGTCGGTCGGCGCTGGACCCGGCCCGATGCAGCCATTGTCGCCCGCCTCGAGCCAAACCTCCAGATCGCAATCGTGTGATCGCCGTGCAGTTCTGGGAGTCTTGCAATTTGCGCTCCCCTTTGCTAGAGTATCCGTACGGAGTAAATATATATTTACGTCCCTGGCTGGGCTCATCTCCGGTCGCGTAGAGTCGCACTCTTCTGCAGGTACCCCGTGGTACCGCGCCCGCCGTTTGATTACACCACAATTAGCGTTTGGGGTTTTGCCCGCCTCTGTGAGCGTTCCTGGGCGGGCGGGTACAGCCGACCAATGAGAAGAGGCGCGTTCCTGGAAAAGCGGGTCGTCTGGTCGCCGTGGCGGCGTGGCACCATGGCGGCGTGGCACGTCTGCCGCGCAATTTCGCGCACGCCAATGGGATTTGGAGGATGGATTTCGAAACCAGAGGCTGGAGGCTGGAGGCAGGCTCAGTTGAGGCTTGGGCTGAGGCTTGACGGACGGACTCGCCAACTTTCACTTTGAATTGAATGTCCGTCAACGCCACTGGAATGCATGATCGCCGCGCCACATTCGTGCCAAAAAGGTTATCGGGCTTCGGCATTGTTTTGAACCAGACCGGAATGTGCGTTGACTTTTGCAGGTTCTTACTTGACGAGCATCTGCAGCGCACGTCGCACGGGATGCAACACGACGTCGCACGACAGCGCCAGCGTCGGTTCAGAAAGTGCCCAGCAAGGTGGCAAAGGATGCGGCGCCACAGCCAATGCATGCACGCGATACGATGTCGTTCGTGGTGCGCGGCACTATCGCATGCAGAAAATAGGCTGGCCGCATAGATTTATTACTATAAATATATTACTTTGTACGATCGAACTCTGGGCCACGGCGAGGCAGGTGCCACCGCGGGCGCCTGTTCGAGAAGGCACGACGCTCTTCGCTGCAACACGGAAGGCGCGTTGCACAAGGCACGGTGGCTCAGGGGCAGCCCTGCGAGGCAGTTGCGAGGCAGCTGGGCAGCTGCGAGGCAGTTACGAGGCGCCCCTCCTTTTCCTCTCGCCAGTCGTCCAGTGTCTCGCCTGTTGTCTAAAAATACAACCACCTCGACGACGCCACATCGCCGCCGCCACATCGCCGCCTTGGACGGCCGCCACGACGCCGCGACCCACGATGACGCGTGCCTCGCTCTTTGATTCTCCGGCCAAGTTCTACGTGATCGATCGTGCGGAATACAGCAGCACGCGTGTCGATTGAAGGTCTTTTCCGGCCGGGGTCGACAATAGCTACCTCGCCAGCGCCTGCTCAACCGCTCTGCTGGGCCTCCAACTCGTGCACGCTGTCCGCCAGTAGCAACAGCTTCCCCGCGCGCAGGCAGTACACGGCCCGGGCTGGGTCTCCCGGTCCGAGCCCAAACCAGAACCCGGGCCCGGCTCGTCCGTGTCGTCGCCCTCGTCCACCGCCTCGACGATGTCGCGTGTTCGAGTGCTTTGTGACCTCGCCGAGCACGAGCACTGCGGGCGACGCCACAGCGGCGGACGAGCGTCGACTGGCCGGCGCTGTTGAGCCCGAGGATGGCGATGCCGTCGCCCTTGTGCACCGACAGGTCGACGGCGCGAGCGTTCACGGCGTTGTGGACGGCCGGACGTGTACGAAAGGACACGCCAGCGCCCTTGAGTGCGACCAGGTGCGCGCGCGCCGGCGCCGAGCAGCACCAGGTGGTCCGTTTATTCGGCAGCAAGTCGCAGTCTGCGACACCACCACCAGCGTTGGCGGCGGATCGGCCACGTGTGCTGGCAGCGACGAGGGAGAGACAAACTCCATGAAGAAGACGTCAACAAGGAGCCTGATGGCCCTGTTACCGGATCATGGGAGAATGTCAAGTACCCGCAGCCCTCCGCTGGCAACGACAGAGAGCACGTGCGTGACGCTGTAGCCACACGATGAGACAGTTGTCGGCTCGTCCAGCACCAGAATGTCCGTCGTTCGTCGTTTCGTCTGCGATGTCTGCCGAGCACAGCGTCGCGTCGACCAAAATCTCGGTACCCGCGGCCCTGGGTGTCGGCTCGTCGGCCACACTGATGCACAGCCCAGGACGTCGAGCTCGCGTAGTTGGGGCTCTCGCCTGGAGCGCGTCTGCCTGCACGACACCAGATCATCCGTCCGGCATTGTACGTAAAAAGAAGAAAGAAGTAAGTAAAGTAAAAGTAAAAGTAAATAAAGAAGAAGTAAGTAAAGAAGAGTAAAGAAGAATAAGTAAAAGAGGAATATATTAAAAGAGGAATGAAGTAAAAGAATAAATTTAAAGAGAAGTAAGCAAAATAAAAGTGAGAAGAAGGAAAGAAAAGGAAAGAAGACAAAAAAGAAAGAAAAGAAAAAGAAACGACGTGAGCAGGATTTGAACCTGCGCTCCCGAAGGAAATAGATTTCGAGTCTATCGCGTTAACCACTCCGCCATCACGCCTTGTCTGTATAAGGATCGCTCGCTAGCGGGTCCATATGCCGTAACTGCGTACTGTGGGGCGACTACTTTATAGTAGATAACGTTTCTTCTGCAATTACAAAACGCTGCGACTGATTGTTTGATAATCTGGTAAACGTCAGCTGTGAAATGGCTTTCTCTCTTCTATGAATGCAGTGGATTCGGCTGCCTTTGTCGACAATGGCGAGCCCTACCAAATCGGCGACGGTGCCATCGTGGCCCGAATGAATCATGGCGCACTCACCTGTCCAGCCTGCTGCTTCTTTTCTGCATTTCGGCCATTTTGTTTGTCTTTTCATTATTTCGAAATTCTTGTTCGAGGTTTTTTGTTTTTCTTTTTTTGGGCATAATTATTTTCCAATTTATTTTTGTTTGGAAAATAACCATGTTTCTTCAGAGATTATACTTCATTTCAAAAATACAATTTGAAAGCTACACTATGCTATTATATTTTCATAAGCTGTTCAAAGATACTGTTTTTAAAAATAGTACAGATTTCAAAAATATTACATTGCAAAACCACCGATGTGCAACGCGAAACGTCGGTCAGGGAAGATCTGATACGCATGACCGGCAGCACCACGATTCCGAGTGGCTTGGCGCGTTTTCGTCCTGTCCCCTCGGGACGCTGCGAGGCAAGTCGACCGTCGGACGGGCGTGCAGTACTCCCGAGGACTGGGCGCACAGCAGGACGCCATTCGCGTGATGGATGCAGCCCTGGAGAAGACTGTCGCTCACCGCAGTCTCTGCCCACCGGCTCTGCCCACCGGCTCTGCTCACCGGGTCTCTACCCACCGGGTCTCTGCTCACCGTGCGATGTCGTCTGTCTGTCTTTCTGGGCTCACCGTGGCCCGGGAAAGTCAGCAGAGACATGGAAAACGGAAAATTGACGAGACAGACGGTGCAGGCAAAAGTTACCCTATTTGGAAAGACGTGTTTACGGCAAGGGCGACGCTGACTGACCGGCTAGACTGGCCGTGTCAAAAGTCAAAAGCCAAAGGACCAGTCGACCAGCCGTGAGATGACGTTCCAACGACGAAACGCGAAATGCCCGACGTGGGTGGCGGCTGAGGAGACAACAGCAACGGCGACGCACGCACAGCAGCCGCTAAAACGTGCGCACGTCGACGCAGCGCCCAACGACCACGATCGCGTAGTCGATTGGCTGGCAAATCGGTGCACGAGTGTTGCCTCTTTTTATGTTCTATTTTACGTGCAGGAGGCATGTCTCGGACGTTGCACTGTCACGTCACCCGCCAGCGCGGTGCTGGCAGTGCATATGCACGACCTTTCGAGCTGCGACCCAAACCAGGACCAAGAACCAAGACGCCAGTGGACACTGCCGCCGTGGCAATGTCTTGTTGCAAAGAAGCTCAGCTTAGCGTCTGGGCAGGGTCTTGGTCTTGGCCGGACTGAACAGCGCAACACAACAGTTTAAACAGCGCAAAAAACAAAAAAGCAGCTCAAAAACAATTCAAAAATAAATGACAAAAAGCCAAGACGGAAAGGGAAGGTCCAAGGCGGCAGATGCTTTGCTTGTCTGACGCCAAGCCCATGGCAAGCCTCCAATTACCTTTCGGAGTACCAGACGAGCGATGCACAAACGACAGGCAAAGTTGGTCTAGTCCGTGGCGCGTTGCTAGACACGAGTGCTAGACACGCTCGATAGACACGCTCAAGTGCTAGACACGCTCAATAGACGATCGAGTGCTAGACACGTTTGATAGACACGCTCGAGTGCTAGCACGCTCGAGTGCTCCGTAAATTACTGATAGCCTGCAACGAGCGTCCATGGACTGTACAAGACAGAACGCAGAACGCAGCGGCGACGGACACAAACAGGAGGGCGTTTTGCCAAGACTGTACGCCCAGGATGGCGTCTCTGCGCTGGCAGCAGATCAGCCGAACAGGGCGCCGAGTCGACGCTGAATCGAGACGAGCTGACGGTCACTAGTCCGTAGTGCTGCAGCCATGTTGAAAATGAAGAAGGATAAAAAAGAAGAAGGATAAAAAAGAACGAAATGCGATTGGAGCGACGAGGGTGTTTGAGCCCGACCGCATGAGTGATGAGTGTGAGTATCGGCTTGTACTCCGTACATGACCCTGCCACTCTCGTCCCTTCTTGCCGTCCTCGTGATTCACCCACGGCCTGTGACGCGGGCGCACAAGACCTTTCGACACATTGCCGTCATCGACCATCGACGCTCACTCTGCATCGACGCTCACTCCTGCCTGACCAGGCACCGACACCTCCTGCCGTTTCTGTCCCCGACCTCTCTTTCCACTATTTTCGTGAACCTGCCAGAAACTTGCTCGTCTTGGTCGCGACTGCCTCGTCGCAGTTTCCTCGTCGCAGTTCGTCCAACGCACCTTCCCAACGCACCTTCCCACGCACCAGATTCCTTCTCTTGTGTTTACTCGTGTTTTCCTCTTCTCTCCTGTGCCCCTTTTTCTCCCCTCTCTTGCTCTTCCACTCTCTTGTCTCTTCCCCTCTCTTGTCTCTTCTGTCTTCTGTTTCTTCCCTCTCTTCTGTTTCTTCGATTCTGTCTCTATTCTGTCTCTTCTGTCTCTTCTTCCCTCTCTTCTGTCTCTCCTGTCTCTTCTCCCCCCTACTCTTCTGCCTCTCTATTCTGTCTCCCCCCCTTCTCTTCTGCCTCCTGTCTTCTGTCCCCAGTACATACAACGTCGGCCAGCAACAGCAGCAGACTCAGACACCAGCAACACCGAACCAACTCGCCGACCAGATACATGCACGACCTCGAGGCACAGACGGGCGCCGAAAAGGCCGGCCGCGCGTCGGCCACCGGCACGGGCACCGGGACCAACAGCAACAGCAACAGCACCGGCAACAGCAACAGCAACGGCAACGGCCAGCCTCGCAAGCGCACGTTCCTCGGTTTCCGCCCGGCTGCGCCCGACACGACCAGTTCCAGCGCCAGTGCCAGTGCCAGTGCCCGGACCTCCAAGAAACGCAGCCACCTGCAGTTCCGCCTGCGCAAGGAGGGCGACAGCGGGCGCCGCGGGTTCCATCCGTGGCTTTTCCTGCGCATCGCGTTCCGCTCGTCGTCGCGCGTGTCGGCGTGCGTCAATGTGCTGTGGCCGGTCGTGCCGGCGGCCATTGCGTGCCGCTACGCGCTGTCGGACACGCCGGCCAACCACCTGGTGACGTTTGTGCTGGCGTACATGGCCATGGTGCCGTGCGCCAACCTGATTGGCTTTGCCGGCCAGGAGCTGTCGCGCAAGGTGCCACACGTGCTCGGCGTGCTGACGGAGACGACGGTCGCGTCGATTGTCGAGATTGTACTGTTCAACGTCCTGCTGACGCGCGGCCTGTACACGGTCATCCAGGCCGCCATCCTCGGGTCGGTGCTCGCCACCATGCTGCTGTGCCTCGGCCTCTGCTTCTTCGTCGGCGGCCTCAAGCGCAACGAGCAGGAGTTTAGCGAGACGGTGTCCGAGGCCGGCAGCGGCCTCCTGCTCACGGCCGGCTTCGGCCTCGCCGTGCCCACGCTCTTCCAGCACGCGCTCGCCGGCACCGTCGCCGTCGCCGACGCCGACGACCTCGCACGCCGCACGCTCAACGTCTCGCGCGTGTCGGCCATCCTGCTCATCCTTGCCTACCTCGTCTTCATCTTCTTCCAGGCCCGCACGCACCACGGCATCTACGATGAAATCTTCGAGGGCGAGGAGACGCGCGCCGCCGAGCACGCCGCACAGGAGGCCGCACAGGAGGCCGCACAGGAGGCCGCCGCGCATGCCCGGGCCGGCGACGCGGACTATGATGCCGCCGTCGCCGCCGTCGCCGCCGTCGCTGCCGAGGATGCCAAGCTGACCATGACCGAGTGCCTGGTGGCGCTGGTCCTGGCCGTCACGCTCGTCACGCTCATTGCGCTCTCGCTCGTCGAGGAGATTGAGTACATTGTGACGGAGCGCCACATCTCCGACGCCTTTATGGGCCTCATCCTCGTGCCGCTCGTCGAGAAGGCGGCCGAGCACCTGACGGCCGTCGACGAGGCCTACGACAACCAGATGAACTTTGCGCTCGCGCACGTCCTCGGCGCCACGCTGCAGACGGCCATGTTCAATGGTCCGCTCGTCGTCATTGCCGGCTGGGGGCTGCACCGGCCCATGGGCCTCGACTTTCAGCTCTTTGACATGGGCGTCCTCATCCTCGCCATCATTACCGTCGGCAACTTTTTGCGCGACCAAAAGAGCAACTACCTTGAAGGGCTGCTGTGCGTCATTGTCTACATTTCCATTGCCGTCGCCGCCTTTAACTACCCCAACCCCGCGCACGGCGAGGCCGAGGGCGAGGCCGGCGCGTCCGAGGCCGCCGAGGCCGTCGTCCACGCCGTGCGCAGCCTACTGCGCTGATCTCTTTTTTTTCTTGATTTCTTCTCATTTTTTGATGTCTTGATTTATGCCAGTAGAATAACAGTCTATACGGTCTACATGCTATGCTACATGCTATGCTCGCCGCTCGTCGTCGCTTGATGCCACGTAGCTCAGCCGCCCTAGTGGACTCGGCCGTACCAGCGCACCCTGTGCCGACACGCCCTGTGCCGACACGCCCGACGCACCCTGTGCACCCGGAACGTGCGTTGACGACACCACGCTGTCGGCGTCTGTCCCGTCGGTCAGGAACCCCGCCTGCTGCATCTCTGCCTCGGTCGGGTACTCGTAGACCTGCCCCGACGCCGGTGGTAGGGGCCGCCCCGAGCGACGCGACGTCTCCGACACGCCAAAGCTGACCTGGCTCGCCTGTGCCAGCTCGTACTTGCGGCGGTCCTCGTCGCTCATTAGGCTCTCGACGCGCCGCGGCATGTACACGGAGCTGCGACTGGTACCCGGCGGCGGTGCCAGGCTCTCCTGCGACGTGGCCAGCAGCTGGACGGACGCGTGTCGGGTCTGTGGCGCGGACGCGTCGCCCGGGTAGTGGTACCAGCCGGACGCGCTGCGCTCGGGCGCCGAGAACATGCCGTCGACGGTGTCGGGCGGCTGCAGCAGCGTGCGCCCGCTCTTGGACCGGCCGACGGGCTGGGCCGGACGGGCCGGGTACGCCGTGATGGCATGGGCGTCGAGGATACTCGCATAGTGCGGCGCGTTGGGTGCGTGCGGGTCGTCGCGGTAGGCACGGCCCTGCAGCGGCACGGCGTCGCCGGAGCGCGAGTCGAGTTCGGTATCGAGTTCGGTCTCGGTGTCGTCGAGGGGCGCCGCCTTTGTGCGAGAGGCGACGTTGGCGTGGGTGGACTTGGCCGACTTGGCACTGCGGTGGCGCTGGACGGCGGCGGCCGGGACAAAGGATTCGGGCACAATGTTGAGGTCGTCGCCGGTCTGCTCGGCGTGGGCAATGGCGTCCTGGACGGTGGTGGTGGCGCCGTCGGCGGCGGCGGCGTCGGCGCGTGGCCCTCCCCAGGTACGCTGGCCGGCGGTGAAGATGCCGTAGACCATGTAGTACCAGTTAAAGAACGGGTTGAGGACGAACATGAGCGGGTAGAGCATAATCTTGTAGCGACGCAGCTTGGCGCCAAAGTAAATCATCATGACCCAGTTGAGGCCGAGCGAGACGGCGATGAAGCCGACGGGCAGGTCGGCGATGCGCTTGGACGTTGTCATGAGGGCGAGGACCATGATGAAGAAGAGGAGGGCGGTGGTGCGGATGGTATTTTGCATGAAACGCACGAGGATGAGCACTGGGTAGCGCTTCCAGAGGCGCCAGTCGGTGAGCATGCAGACCTCGTTGGTGATGAAGCCGAGGAACCAGCGGCGGCGCTGCTTGACGAGCGACGGCAGCGTCTGGACGGCCTCGGTCTTGCAAAAGGCCGAGGTGCACATTTGGATCTGGTAGCGCGTCTTGGCGCCAATCATAAAGAGGTGTGTGAGCCAGCGGTCCTCGCCGAGGTGGCACTTTGCAAAGTCAAAGAGGTCCTCGCACTGCTCGGCCTTGTCGGCAAAGTAGTACTTGGCCATGCGACGGAAGGCGGAGAAGCGCAGCATGGTGAGGGCGCCCGGCAGACAGGTGACGGCGCCGCAGCCGGACTCGACGGTGCGCTCAAAGAGCTGGCCGTGGACGTACTCCATGTCCTGGAGCAGCGTGATGAGGCTGTGCTTCTTGGTCGTCGACGTGATGACGCCCGTCATGGCCAGCATGTCGCGGCGGTTGCCCGGGCTCAGCTCCATGTCGTAGACAAAGTTTTGCAGGCACACGCGGTCCAGGATGCAGTCCGAGTCGATGAATAGGATAAACAGGTTGTCGTTGCGCTTCAGGTACTGCTGGTACACCCGGTCAATCAGCCGGAACGTCGACTTTTGGCAGTGGCGTTTGCCGCCGTGGGCAAAGCGCGACACCGTGACGCGCGCGCCGCGGTACGCAACGTCGATGCTGCGTGGGTAGGACGCGAGCGTCAGCGGGACGCCGAGGCGCTCAATCGTGCTCAGGTACAGCTCGTCCTCCTGGTCGCCGTCAAAGGAGAGGAAGACGTGGATGCACGACGGCGGGTAGTCGCAGTCGACGACCGAGTTGATGGCGCCCAGCAAGATGTCGGGCTCCTCGCGGTAGCACGGCATCACAATCACCACCTTGGGCGCCGACACCTCGTCGAGTACCTGCCGGATCCGCTTCGTCCGGCCCAGCTGGTGCGTCACAATCTGGTACACGCAAAACAGCCACGGCACCGTCAGCAGGCCCGCAAAGCTCCAAAAGGCGAACCACTGCAGCACCGACACCATGCCCGACGGCCACATGCGCACCACCGCGCTCGGCAGCGGCAGCGTCACCACCATGATGGGCAGGAAGATGCACCGCAAGAGCGTAAACGCCACGCCCACCACCACCGCCAGCACGCTGACCGTCCAGTGCTCGGCCTTGCGAAACACCTTCCACAGGCAGTACAGAAAGGCCGCCACCCACAGGAACCACTCGAGGCACGCCGCCAGCATCACCACCCCGACAATGGCCGTGTACACAATCTGTCCGTTAGCGTGTGTCGCAACGTCACCTCGAAAGACTGTCGTCACGAAAGACTCACGTCGTGGACCGGCCATTCCGAGTCGAGGTCGGCCATCGTGTCTTGTCGAGAGTCGAGTCAAAGTTTAAAGGTTTAAAGTCGTTTCATGCGCCATCCGCTGTCGTCGTGTCGTCGTGCGTCGTGCGTCGTGTCGTGTCGTCGTCGCAGTCGAGTCGTTGGTGGCTCGTCGTAGTCGGCCAGATAGACGTATTTATAGGTAGGAGGCCAGACACTAGGCCTCGACCGTGTAACATGCTGCAGGCCCGCAGCACAGACAGCGCAGCAAGGACAGGCCACAGCCCGTGTGCGTACAGAGTACCCGTACAGCACCAGGGGCAGTTTTGAGTTTTCAGCTCCAGCTTCTTTCTTTCCTTCCTTGCCTCGTGAGGGGCCGTGCGACAGGGGTGCCGTGGCTATATTTACCGTATATGCAAGTGGAATCGCACAGCTCGCACGCCGGCGGGGCATGGTTCGTCGGGCATCGTGTCGATCAAGACGGTCTTTTTGGTCTTTTTGTGTTTATTTTGGGCTCTACATTGTGAAGACGCGACGTGCTTCTGCTTCACAATGGGAAGGCGCTGCCCGCTCGCGTGTACCGCGTTCCTTCCGTCCGAGTATATAGTACTGTTTGGTGTTGCACACAGCCGCAATCACCAGTGCCCAACAGAAACATACAAGTAGAAACAACGAGACAACCTGGCAGAAAAGCCCAGGCGTGCAAGCCCAGGCGTATAAATTCAAAAACGCCCGACGGAGCACAGCGTGCCGCTGGCGGTCCAGTGAAGAACTCGGGAAGGAGCACCCAGTGCAGCCAGCGGGGAGGAGCACCCGCAGCAACAGTCGGTCGGGGAAGGAGCGTCCAACGCAGAAACACGAGTCGGGGAAGGAGCGTCCAACACGAACCAGTCGGGAAGGAGCACCGCCCATCCACAAACAGCAGGAGCCCTGCTGCCCACAAAACCAGTATGCTGGCCGGTGCAGGGCCCGACGCCGCCGTGGCCGCCGCCAATGACGAGAGACGGCCTGCCTCGCCCGCGGTCGCCTTGTTCGTTTGCCGCCTCGCTTCCGTGGCGTGCTCCTTGGTGGCTATTTTCAGACACGCACGTCGCACTGCAGACGCAGTGGGCCGTGCAGAAGGAAAGAGCAAGCATGCGAGCCAGACACGAGAAACGCCCAAAAGCAAAGAAAAAGAAAAAGCAAAAGAAAAAGCAAAAAGCAAAAAGCAAAAAGCGGTGGCGCCTCGCCCTGCATCCTGCATCCGCACATGCAGGGAGCAGGCGACTTCGTGTATGCAGGAGACGGGCCAACAGTCAAAGCTGAGCATTGGCAGCATATGATGGGCTGTCGCAATCGGCTAGGGGCGGAAGGAGCGTACCCGTAAATAACTCCGTACATATAACTCCGTAAATGTAATTTATAGGAGCTGAAAAGAAGAAATACGACAATCACGTGACCTTCCTTCGCTCGGCGTATATTTTAAAAAGTTGCGGTCTATTTATCACTGCGCTGAAATGTGCACCTGCTGAAACAGTCAGACGCCTGCTAAACGTACAGTAAGCAGTAAAGTAACGATACTCCATTCGTCGCAGCAAGCCCTGTGCCCGGCACACGTTTGCATGGCGTAAGCACAAGGCGGCACGTGGCTCAGCCATTGCTTGTCGTGCTTGTCGTCTCCTGCAAAGTTGCAAAAGCCGTAAAATCCCAGGCCCGACAGGCGTGTCACACTGGCCTAACTCGAGACCCGTGGCACAACGGGAGCACCACTGGCGTCCGGCAGACCGGCCCAGTGGACGTGGACAGAGTGTGAGAGACTCGGCCGACTCGAGCCTGAAAGACCAGACAGAGTTGGTAAACTGACGCTTCAGGTCCAGTCGACGTCGCTGAGCTGGAGCTTGCGCGCCCGCTGCACGCCCTTGCCTCCGCCCGGGGGCCGGTTGTGATAGAACGTCGACGGCCGATCACGTTCCGAAAGCTCGGCCTCCTCGCTCTGAATGTCCATGTTGAGCACCAGGTCCTTGATGCGCTGCTGCTCCTTGAGGGCCACGGCCTGCTGCGTCTTCATAGCCACGGCAAAGTCCGAGTCCGACGGGAGCGCCAGTTCGCGCGTCTGCTGCCGGTTGCCACGTTTCGTCAGCAGCGAAAAGACCATGGTCGGCTTCTCCTCCGACGCACCCCTCTCGCGCTCGTCGGCGTCGGCCGTTGCTGCGTCGGGGTCGAACTGCGTGGCCGACGCTGCCGACGCTGCCGACGCTGCTGATACCGCCTCGCTGCGCCCTCCTTTGGCACGCACCGGCAGTGCAATGTCAAAGGCCGGCTTGCGCTCGTACTTGCGCACCTCCAGGCTCTCTGCCATCATCCGCGCGTACTCCCGGTCAAACTCGGCCTCGTCCTCGGGGTCCACCATCTCCTCCTCGCGCGTCACCACAATCGCCTCGTCCTCTGAGTCGCTCTCGCTGTCGCTGCCGTCGTCGTCGTCGTCGTCCCCGTTGTTCTCGGGGTCTCCGTTCTCCTCCTCGGACAACATCTCGTCGTCGACGATGCGCACATCGCCCGCGCCGCCGCCGCGCATCTCGTCGTCGGACGACTCGTCGTCGTCGCCGGGCTCGCCGGGCTCGCCGGGTTCGCCGGGTTCGCCGAGCGACGTGGTGGTGGCTGCACGCGCGCTCGTGCCCGCCTTGTCCTGCCGGTCCTGCCGGTCCTGCCGGTCCTGCTGGTCCTGCCGGTCCTGCACGACGGCCGCGTGAAAGATGCGCGCTGCCTCCTCCACGTCCGACACCAGCTGCCACTGCGGGCGCACGAGCGCAAAAATGTCGTGGACGATAAACTCAATGTCCATGGGCAGCGGGTCCTTGGTCGCAATGTAGTACTGGAAGAAGGCGAGGAAAAAGTCGAGCTTCTTGGCGGCCGCGCCCTTGCTAAAGTAGGTGCCCGTCGTCTCGAGCACGGTCGCCACGAGCCGGATGCGAAAGTACTCGTCCGGCAGGTCCAGCGGGTTGATGCGGCCCGGCATCGGCGCGCCGCCGTGCCCGAGCGTCAGGATCTTGTAGAGCATGTCAAAGACGAGCGGGTGGTCCACGAGCCGATACGTGTAGAACTCGCCCAGGTACTTGGCCTCGGCCAGCCGGCGCTGGTTCATGCGGTAGTCGTTGGCCTCGAGCCCCAGCACAATCGACTCGACCAGCCCGTCGACAATGTCCACGACAAACGCGGGGTGGTGCCGGTACAGCGCGCTCAACAGGCCCGCCAGCAGGTGCACGTTGCTGTACTTGACCTTGCTCGGCCGCGAAAACACCTTGCGCACAATCGCCACCACCTCCGCCTCCTCCCAGTGCAGCTTCTGAATCTGCCGCAGGATCCGGTTCGCGCTGCGTGGACCGAGGTCGAGGTAGACGAGCTTGCGAATGTACAGCTCCGTCGGCGTCCGCTCCTTTTGCGGGATCGCCGACCGCGCTGGCGGGTCGACGTAGTACACCGCATTCTCAATCAGCATCCGCTCGGCCTGTCCAATGTGCTGCATCTGCTTCTTGCGCTGGAGCGTCTCGAGAAAGGCGGCCATGCGTGGCGCCGTCTCGGCGTTGCGCAGAAGGTACCGCCCGCAGTTCTCCAGCAGGCTCGAGATGATTTCAATGTTCATGCGCGAAAAGTCGTCGATGCTGACCTTGAGGCAGTGGAAGACGACGTGCTCCGGCACAATGCCAAACTTGGTCAGCTCCGCCAGGTACCGGATGTTGCTGAGGCGCACCTGGCCCAGAAAGTCCTTGTCCTTGCGCCGCTGCAGGCTGCGGAACTCGGCGTCCAGGTACTCCACCAGGCCTTTGGGCACGTCCGGCATGTACTGGCCCAGCGTCGCCACCAGGCGCGACCACGACGGCAGCAGGTCGCCGCGGCCTTTGGGTACCTCGGTCAGCGCCTTGACCAGGCGGTTGCGTGACGCCTTGGAGTTGAGAAAGCAAAAGTCAATGGCCGTCTGGTCAATGGCGTCCTTGTTCGTCAGGTCCGGCAAACGCAGCAGGAGCGCGTCCACCTGTGCGCCCACGCTCTTGTTGACAATCGCCGTCGACTGGTCGTCGGCCGGTTTGGGGCTGGTCGCGGCGGTCTTCATGTCCGTCTCGTCTGCTGCCTCAGTCCTCCTACCGACCTGGTCGTCCGAGTCGGTCTTCTTCTTCTTGCCGTCCTCGAGCAGAATGGCCGGCACCTTGCCCTTGAGATCGACCAGGTTTTCGTAGAAGCGGCGCTCCTCCTCGTCCTCCCAGATACCGGCGCCCTCGCCCTGGCCACGCAGGTACTCGCCCGTATTGACAATGCCAATCATGCCGGCCGTGTTCACCTGGGCCTCGTCGCCGTCCTTGAGGTCGGGCATCTCGGCGCCAATCATGTCGGCAATGGTCTGTGCGTTGGACACGAGACGTTCCTGGGCCTTGACCTGCTTGTCGAAACTGGCCTGGCGGTCTTCAAAGATCTCGCCCGACTTGACGTAGGCCTCGGCGTTGCGGCGCGACTGCGCAAAGATGGCTTTTTGATTGCGCACCAGGTGCGCCTTGACGTCGTCAAAGTAGCGGTGGAGGACGCTCTTGAACTTGGCCTGCAGCGCCGGTGGGGCTATCGCGTCGTCTGGGTTGTCGGTCGGCGGCACATTTTCGTCGGCGTGTCCGTCGGCGTGGTCGGCGTCAGACGACAGCTTGGGGTACTCGGTGCCCTCGTTGGCCGCGCCCGCCGTGTCCTCGTCGGTCTTGCGGGCGCCCTCGCCGGGCGTGCCGCTGACGCCCAAAATGTCCCAGCTAAACGCCTTGACAAAGGTGACGAGCAGCGGCAGGTTGGCGTGGTCGCGGTCGTGGCCGAGCAGGTCCTTCAAGACGGCGAGCGGGAACGGCTCGGCGGACGCGCCGCCCTTGGCCGCCCCGGAGCGGAACTTGACGTCGGCGGTCTTACCGGCGGCGCCCTTGGTCGCTTCGTCGGGGCGGTTGACGTCCTCGAGCGTGCGCAGCACGCCGACGAGCCACAGCTCGGTGACGATGCGCAGGAGCACGCGCTGCAGGGTGATGCGTTCCTTTTCGTCGCGCTCGCGCGCCTCGGGCGACAGCGTCTTGAGCTGGGCCTTGTCGGGCGGCGCCATGCCCTTGCCGAGGAGCCATCCGAGGTACTCGGAGAAGTCGGCGGGCCCAAAACGCTGGTGGAGGGCCGAGACGATCTCCACGCCGGCCTCGATGTCGGCGGGGCTCTTGAGGCGGCACAGGCCCTCGTAGCAGGCCGAGATGATTTCGGAGAGGTACTTGCTGAGGCTGAGCGAGGCAATCTCCTGGAGAAACGAGGGGAGGCTGGCAGAGGAAATGGCCGTGCGCAGTCGTCGAATAAACGCCGTGTTCTTCTTCAGGGACGAGTCGAGCGACGCGTTGACCTTGAAGAGGCCTGCCGGTCAGTTTTTGTTTTTGTCTGAGCCATCACACGAGGCAGTCCAGGACCTACCAGTTTCTCCCGCCCATGCGCGGTCGTTTAGCGCTCGAAGTTGGCCTGGTTTGTTAGTCGAGCAGATACGACGGCCTGTGCGTGCTCGCAGTACGTACGCTTCTTGGCGCGGTCCATGATCGGCCACGGTCCAAGATGTATGGTGGGAACGCGATGCTTTGCCGCACAAACATTCGCGGTCGGTCGTCGGTCGTGTCGTCGGGTCGGTCAGCGTCGGTCGGTGTCGTCGGTTCGTCAGTCAGTCGGTCGGTGTCGTCGGTTCGTCGATTTTGTCGTCAATTTTGTCGTCAGTTGTGTCGGTCGGCGTCGAAAGTGCGTGATGGACGTGCCACGGAATCGCTACGGCACGGTCAGGTCGAGAATGGGTGTACAGATCGCTCCAGAGGCCGTGAGATGCATGGATGGGTTCAAGGCTGCGGCAGCCCGTCGGTGGTGCAAGGTGCAACGGCGTCTGTCACAGACCGGCGTCGAGAGTGTGGAGGCGAAGGTTCGAGAATCGAGAATAGGGGCTGCTGGCGTCGCTGCCTGATTGGGGTCGGGTTGGCGATGGTCGCAGGTTCTGGCTCTGCCCGTTGCTCCTTCTCGTGGGTGTCGCGAGCGTCGCACCTGCCAAATCGTGCGGGCGCTAGCCGAACCGGGCCATGCACACCGACGAGCTGGTTGGCGCCTGCCGTCTGCCAGCGCCTGCCGTCTGCCACGGGGCCGATAGCGCCCAACGTTCCTGCTATATTTACAGTGAAAGGCGCTGTAGCCCCTCGGCCGGAAAATTTATTAGCCCGTAGGACAGCGTTTAGCGGGTTAGCGGCGCAACGCCTATATTTAGTGTGACGTAGGCTACCAACGACCCGTACAGCGGGGTAGTACGACGTATATTTAGTACAAGTGCAGTTTGGATAAAGGATCAACAAATCTATCTCCTATCGTATTCATGCTCGTTCCTGGCCCGCGACTAGTCGACCTCCTCGACGGTGCCGTTCTTAGTCGGGTCGGCATCGGTCATCTCGGCGTCGGGCGTGGCCTCGTCGGCGGCCTCGGCCGGGGCAGCCTCCTTCTTGGCGGCCTCTTCGGCGGCCTTCTTGGCGGCGGCGGCCTCGGCCAGCTCGGTCTCAATCTTGAGGCGCTCGGCCTCGGCGTGCTCAAAGTAGCGCTGGTGGACGGGCCCGACGAGGGCGGCGAGCTCCTCCTTCTTGGCTCTGTAGACGCCGAGCGAGGCGTCGTAGCCGTCCTCGTACAGCCAGTCGAGGGCGTCGGACATCTTGCCGACAATCTTCTCGCGCTCGGCCTCGTTGGAGAAGGGGACGTAGACGCCGTCGTCGTCAAACTTGGAGCGCACGTCGTAAATGTACGTCTCGAGCGCGTTCTTCATGTTCTCCGTCTCGGCGACGAGCTTGTCGCTGGCGGCCATCTTGCCCTCCTTCTCCTTGTAGTCCTCGGCGGCGACGCGCTCGAGCGACAGCGTCGCCGGCACGACGGGCAGGTTGTCCTTGCGCACCTGCTTGCGGATCTTGCGCGTCTTGGGCTTGTCCTCGGTGTCCATGGCGTCGCCGTCGGCGCCCTCGGCCTTTTCCTCGTCCTTGATCTCCTCCTCGACCTCCTGCTCCTCGACGTAGTAGGCGGTGTCGAGGCTGAGGATGCCGTCGGGGTTGACGCGCGCGCGCAGCTTGCACGTCATGTAGTCGTCGGGCCCGCCAATCGTCGGCTTGACGCCCTTGATGGAGAAGCGCGCGATCCACGGGTTGATGCCCGACGGCAGCTCCTCCGGGGTGTAGTAGCGGGCCTCGAGGTCAAAGGGGCGTTTCCGGAAGAAGGTGAGGACCTTGGTGGACGGCATGGCGTTACCCTTGCCGAAGACGACCAGGTTGGGCTCCTCGTCGGGGATGTCGTTGGCCTTTTCCCAGATGAATTCAATGGGGTACGAGACCAGGTCGTGGACGGCGAATTCGCGGACGCGGAAGATGGGCGACTGCAGGGCGCTGGCAAAGGCACAGCCGCGCGCAATGGCCTCGTCCTGGTTCATGGTGAAGGAGAGGGGCTTGCCGAAAAAGGCCTGGATGCGCTCCTTGACGGCGGGCACGCGCGAGCCGCCGCCGACAATCTCAATGACGTCAATGTCGTCCTTGGTCACGCCGGCCTGCGCCAGGGCCTGCTCGAGGGGCGCGGTGGTGCGGGCGAGGATGGGCTCGGCCAGGGCCTCAAAGTCGGCGCGCGACAGCGAGGTGGACACGTCCTTGTCGTTCATGAGCATCTCAATGTTGAGGGGCGCCTGCTGGTTGGCCGACAGAATCTTCTTGAGCTTCTCGGCGGCGGCGAGGACGCGGACGCGGGCGCGGGGCTCGGTGTTGATGTCAATCTGCAGCTTCTTGTCGGCGAGGAACTCCTTGGCAAAGTGGTCGACCAGCGCCTTGTCAAAGTCGCGGCCGCCGTAGTGGCGGTCGAAGCCGGTGCCCTTGACCGTCAGCTCGCCCTTGCGGAACTCGACGACGGAGGCGGTAAAGGTGGAGTGGCCGACGTCGACGAAGCACACCCGGCGCGGCTTCTCGTCGCCCGTCGGCAGGTCGAGCTTGGTGATGCCCCAGCCGAGCGCGGCGGCGGTGGTGTCGTTGATGAGGCGCTGGACGTTGACGTCGACAATCTCGAGCGCGGCGATGACGGCGCGGCGCTGGCGGTCGGTGAACCAGGCCGGCACGCTAATGACCATGTTGGTGACGGGCACCTTGATCTCGGCCGACGTGATCTGCTTGATCTTGCCCATGTACATGGCGAGCAGCTGCGTGGCCGTGAACTTTTCCTTCTTGCCCTGGTACGACACCTCGGCGCCGACCTCGCCATTGACGTCGCACAGCGGCGCCGAGATGAACTCTTGCTCAATCTGGATATCGGCCTCCTTGAAGGAGCGGCCGACGAGACGCTTGAGCGAGGCGACGGTGTTCTTGAGGTTGGAGATTTCTTGTGTCTTGGCGGCCTCGCCGAGGTAGCGGTTGGTCGGGCTGAAGCCGACGACGGTGCTATGCGGTCAGTAGCTGTCTGCGTTGTCTGCGGTCTTTGTGGTCTGCGTGTCATGCAGGGACGGACGTACGGTGTGGCGCGGTTGGAAACTTCGTTGACAATCTGGTCGTTAGCTCACGAACGAAGAAAAAAGGGACGATAAACGTACGACGTCGATACCACGGTTGCGGGCCACGGCAATCACCGTGTTCATGGTGCCCAGATCAACACCTGCGTCGTTAGTATGTGTGCGTGTGTGTAGCTGCACTGGCGTAGGCGTGGGCCGGAGCGGCCCGGACGCGCCAGGATCCATTGAACGTACCGACGACACTCATGATGGGCGAGTTGGATGGATGTGTGTATGTGTGCGACAGCGGCGGACGTGTCGAGACGAAACAAGACGGCGGGCGGACGGACGTGGGAGTGTAGGTCGGTCGTGGTCGAAAGCGTAGTCGAAAGCGTAGTCGAAAGCGTCGAGATCGTGAGTGGGGAGCCGGACAGAGGGCAGAAAAGGCAAAACGAAATTTTGGCCCAGGACGCAGCGGGCGTAGTGCGTATAGGTGTTTGTAGCGTGTGGAAGCGTCGAGCGCTGAGAGAAGCAGAAATAGAAATAGACGGAAATAAACAGAAAAATCGAGAATTGCTAGGAGACGTTATAGTGGGGTACACGGTCACTGTTTCCTGGTGTAGCTTTGGTGTTTCTCTGGGATTCTACGCGGCGGCAGTGACGACCAGTGACGACGCGTGGAGGGGAAGGCGCAGTGAGGGGCAGGCAAGAACGATGGACAGTACTGGACTGAAATTGACAGTTTGGCAATCCATTTATTGAATACATGTGTATAGTTTAGAGAAGAGTAAAAGAGTAAATATACAGAGTACACAGAATAGTACCGCCGACACATGTGCAGAAGGCCAGAGAAGCTTCTCGATCTTGCGAGACGACTGGGAAAACCCTACGGCGGGGCACGCGTTGCGCCGCACTGTGTCTTACCGCCTTTGCCCCGCAGTATTATCGTTTACGGTGCAGCCAGTAAATATATCACTAAAGACAGACACGTAGCACCTAAATTTGGCACGTCAGTGGCCCTCAGTCATTCGATCGCATACAAGTAAACAAAATAAATAAATAAAAATAAACACTTTTAGATGACGTTAAACATGGGCTTGAGCTTGATGAGCAGCTTCCACTCCTCGTCGGTGACGTCGGAGCGGTAAAACTCCTTGAGGGTGTCGATGCTCTTGCGCGAAATCATGCTGTAGAGGACGTCGCCCTCTTCGAGCTGGCGGCCGTAGGTCGGCTGGTGCCCGCCCATTTCAATCTTGACGGCGACCGAGGGCTGGCCGCGCTTGCAAATGTCAATCTGCTTGTGCTCGCGCTCAATGGACGTGACGCGCCCAATGGAGATGATTTCCTTTTCCCGGGTCAAGGGGTTCGGCTTGACGACGGCAATGGGCGTGTGCATGCGCAGATTGCCCTCGACGACGTCGACGCCGACGACAATGGGCGACGTCTTGTTGAAGACGGCCACCGGGTTGAGCACGCACGGGAAGACGGCCAGCATCTTGGACTCCTCCTTCTTCTTCTCGCTCAGGATGGCCATGTGCTTGGTAAA
The DNA here is from genome assembly GCA_029298855.1 of Ophiostoma populinum. NCBI lineage: Eukaryota > Fungi > Ascomycota > Sordariomycetes > Ophiostomatales > Ophiostomataceae > Ophiostoma > Ophiostoma populinum. The sequence continues at coordinate 454,876 of JANSLU010000020.1, read as the reverse complement.
GGCGTCAAAGAGGTGGTAGATGATGTCGGCCGTAAAGATCTTGATGCCCTGCTCGTCGGCGTACGCGGCGGCCTCCTTGTCGACCTTGACGTCAAAGCACAGCATGACGGCGTAGTCGGGCGCCTTCTCCAGCATCACGCCCGTCTGCATCACGTCGCGCTTGTAGACGGGCCCGATGCCGACGTTGGCGACGGGAATCTTGCAGTCTTTCAAGAAATCGAGCAGCGCCTCGAGCGAGCCGAGCGTCGACGCCTGCACCGACACGCCGCGGCCCGTCTTCTCGACGCGATTAAAGACCGAGGCCAGGTCGCTCTCGACCTCGTCCTCGAGGTCGTCCTCGTCGTCGTACTTGCCGACGACGAGCAGCCGCGAGCCGGCAATGGCGCCCTCGAGCCCGGGCGCGCTGATCTTGATGCCCATGGCCGCCTTGACCTCCTTGTTGTGCACGTAGTTGGAGCGGACGCGCAGCTCACGCAGCGGCGCCGGCGTCAGCAGTGCACGAATGTTTGTCTTGATGGCGCCCTCGGTGCCACACAGGATGATGCGGTCGCCCTCGCGCAAGACGCCGTTGGACAGGATAATGTCAATGGTCATGCCGAAACCCTCAATCGCCTTGACCTCGAGCACCGTCGCCTGCACCTCGGACAGGTACATGAGCGAGTCCGTCATCCGCTCCTGCGACAGCTGCACCAGCAGCTTCAGCATGTCCGGCACGCCCTCGCCCGTGTGTGCCGACGTCGGCACCAGCGACACGTAGCGCGACATGTTCTTGTTCTCGTAAAAGAGCTCCGCGTTGAAGCCCTGCTCGGCAAACGCCACCTTGGTCTGCTCCAGCCGCTTGGCAAACTCGTTTTGCACGCCCCGGCTCTGCAGCGCCAGCGAGTCCTGGAAACCGTTGTTGTCCACCTTCTTCCACCCATACAGCCGGTCAATCTTGTTGAGTGCCACGATAAAGGGTGTCCGCCGGTCGCGCAGCATCCGCATCGACTCCAGCGTCTGCGGCTCCAGCCCGTGCATAATGTCCACCACCAGAATGGCAATGTTGCACAGCGACGAGCCACGCGACCGCAGGTTCGAAAACGACTCGTGTCCGGGCGTGTCAATGATGAGGAGGCCGGGGACCTTGAACTCGAACGCGCCGTCCTTGTTCACCACATTCGTCTTTTGCCGGATCGCGTCAATGGGGAAGTACGTCGCGCCAATCTGCTGCGTAATGCCGCCCGCCTCGCCCTCCTGCACATTCGTCTGCCGCACCTTGTCCAGCAGCTTCGTCTTGCCCGTGTCGACGTGGCCCATGATGCAGCAAATGGGCGACCGAAGGTTGTCCTTGGACCGCGCCGCCAGCGCCGCCTGGTGCTCTTTTTCACGCAGCTCTGCCATTTCGCGTTTGCGCTGCTCCGCCGCCGCCTTGGCCGCCGACGTCTCCTCGTCGTCAGAGTCGCTGTCGTCCGAGTCGTCCGAGGCGTCGTCGTCGTCCTCCGAACCAGAGCCCTTGGACTCTGACTCTGCCTCGCCCTTGGACTCTTCCTTCTCGCCCTTGTCCTCTTCATCTGAATCGGCATCCCAACTCTCCTTGACGCCATCCGACTCGGCGTCCCAGCTATCCTTGACGTCGTCCGACTCCTCCGCCGCCGCCTCGGCCTTCTTCTTCTCCGCCGCTGCACGCTCGGCTGCCTCCTGCTCCGCCGCCAGCTTCTCCGCATTCACGCGTGCACGCTCCGCCGCCTCCGCCAGCGCCTTGGCCTCGTCCACCTTGGCATTCTTCCGGCCCGCACGCGCCTTCTTGTCGTACGCCGGCTTCTTCGTCTCGCCGCTGCCTGCCAGACCGTCCACCTTGATGCCCGCGTCAATCATCTGCTTCAGCTTCGCCTCGTTGCGTGCCTTGGCCTCGCGCTGCGCCTTGGTCATAAACGTGCCGTCCTTCTTGGCCTGCTCGATCCGCTCCTTCTCGCGCTGCTTCTTCAACGCCCGTGCCTCCTCCTTGCGCTTCGCCTCCTCCGCCTCCTCCGCCTCAATACGCGCCAAGCGCTCCCTCTCCTCCGCCGCAGCCGCCTCCGCCTCGGCCTGACGCCGCCGAAGCTCCTCCTGCTGCTTCTGGATCGCCAGCAAGTGCGCCGGAAGCTTCTTCTTCTTGCCGCCCGCCGATGCCGACGCCGACGCCGACGCCGACGCCGCCGCCGATGCAGCTGCCTCCGCCGCTGCTGCCTCCTCCTTGGCCGCCGCCGCCGCCGCTTCCTTGGCCGCCTCCGCCTTGGTCGGCGCCGCCGGCTTCTTCTTGGACGCCTGCTCCTTCTTCCGCTGCTTCTCGCGCTCCTTCTTCAGCTTCTCCTTTTCCGCCTTGGTCAGGATCCGGCCCCCGTTGTCGTCGTCGTCGGCTGGCTTGGCCTCTTTGTTCTCCTTTTTGTTGTTGTTGCCGCCCTTGCCCTTGCCCTTCTTCTCCGGCAGCGCCCACTCGTCGTCCAGGTTCGCCTCCTCGGGCGCCTTGTCCGCCAGAGCCGCCGCCACGTCCGCCACATCCGTCTCGGGCGTCTCCTCGGCCGGCTCAAAATCGTCGCCCAGGCCTTTGGCCTTGCGCTTCTCCTTCTTGCGCCGCAGCAGCGCCATCATGCCGCCACCGCCCGCCGCGTCGTCGTCGTTGGCATCGTCGCCCTCTCCGCCCTCCGTCGCCGCCGCCTGGTTCACAGGGACAATCGACTCGCCCAGCTCGGACTCCCAGTCGTCCTGGTTCTTCTTGCCTCCCTTCTTCTTGGGCGGCATCGTGGCGTTGCGTCGAGAACAAGGTATAATGCAGTGTCGATCGTTCGCGTCGATACGTCGATGCGTGTCGAATCAGATAATCGAAAGTGATTGTCGACACGGCCTGATGGAACGCAAAGCCAAAGAAAACGTCCAGTGAGGTCCAGTGCTGTCTAAACGGAAACACACGCAGTAGGGCGGCGGGCTCAGGTGAAAAGTGGGGCATCTAAAGGCGGCGGACGACGGCAGAACGAAAAAGTCAATCAGAAAACGTAGCGCAAAGGGACGCCTAGCTGTGGGCAAAAATCAAAATGCACACAGGTGCTTGCGAGGCCTATACGCACTACCCTTTGCTGTGTGCGCGCCACAGCTTTGGCGCGGGGCAGCGAGTGGGTCCTAGAGGGGTACCTGCATAGTGCCAATAGCGACCTCACTTATTGTAAATAGCGACCTCACTTATTGTAAAGACTCCATACAGTCAATAGAACACAATAAGACCATTTAGTTACGCTGCCTCAATCACAACGACGTATATTTTAAAAAATCTGTAAAAGTGCTGATGCAGCCCAACGCTGGCCAAAAAAACAAAAAGCCAGACTACAAGGCGGGCTCCAAAAGGTACTCGAGAATGTCATAGGTGAGCCGCAGGTACTCGTCACGACGGGTCACGTGCAACGCACGGCGGGCGGCGGCGTCTTCGGCCGCAAATGGCAGCCACTTGCCGCCGTCGAGCTCGTCCAGGTACCCGGCCAGCCGCTGCAAGCGCCGCGCGTCGGCAAACAGCTCCTCGAGGGCACGCGCGGCCAGGCACCGCTGCAGCATGTCGCCGTCAATCTGCATCGCGGTGCGCCCGTCGGGCGTCATGGCGCCGCGCACGTCCATGTCGGCCTCGGTGTCCCGCGCGTCGCCGGTCACGAGATAGGGCGACTCGTCGTACGTGAACGGATACACCGTCGGCGACGCAGTCGCATACAGCTGCAAGCACCGCAGCACACGCCACAGGCCCAGGCCCAGCACCTGCACGTGCTGCAGCGACCCGTCCGCAGACGCCCCGAGCACGTCCGCGCCGTCCACCGTGCTCGCCAGCAATCCGTACCGCAGCCCGCGCCGTGCCTGCTGCCACGCCGGACGCGTGTGTCCGCGCACCAGCGTGAGCACCGTCGTCGGCAGCACCGCCTCAAACACCAGCCGGCAGTTGCGGCCCTCGCTCTCCCACGGCACAAACAGGCCTGCCAAGAGCGACGTGCGCGTCGACATGAGCATGATGGGGGGGGCCGACTCGGTCGGCCCGGTCGGCGTCGTCGACTCGGTCAGTGCCGTCGACGCCGTCGACAGGCTGCTCGGACCGCTCGGGTACAGCGCGAGCATATCAAAGGCGGTGCGCGACTCGGGGTCCGCGTGCTCCAGCTGCTCGAACCCGGCCGGCCCACGTGCAATGCTGTAGACCTGCACCGAGTTCTTTGCGTCCAGCACCACCAGCTTGCCGTTGACCACCTGCAGGCGCGTCGCGACCGACCCAATCTCCGTCTTGGCGTGCAGCGCCAGCGTCTTGGCCGTCACGTCCAGCTTGTCCCAGTGCAGCGTCGTGTTCACCGTGTAAAACACATTGTCGCCCCACCCAAACACGCCGCCAATGTACGGCGCCGACCGCTGGTACCGCGTCGTGTACACCACCTGCGGCTTGTTGTCCGCGCCCGTGGCCCGCTGCACGCTCACCACAATGTACTGCCCGGCGCGCGGCGGCCCCGTCGTCACAATCAGGAAATCCCACTGGTCGCCGTCGCGCTCGTAGATCCACTCGCACAGACCCGTGATGCTTTCGCCCGGCTTGCCGAGCCCGCGGATAAAGGGCACCGTCTCGTCGCGCTTCATCGCCACGCCCATGTCGCGCCCGCTGTCGGGGTCGACAAACATGAGCGTGCTCACACCGTCGTTCGCCGTCACGCCCACCACCAGGCACTGCAGCCGCGGCGAGTAAATCATCTTGGTCGGCGTGTGGCCCAGCATCATCGTGCGGTGCGCCGGACCCACTGCCGGGCTCAGCTCCGCCACGTGCACCGTCGACCCGGAGCAGAACACCAGGTGCGACTCGTCGCCGCTGCCGGGCAGACCGCCGGGCACCACCGTCGCCGCCGTCGCGTGGTACTTGGAGTCCACCATCGCCGGCGCGTCCGCCGGCGTCGCCTCCATCAGGTGCACGGCCTCCATCCGCTGGTACGTCGCGCGTCCGCCTTCCAACGACAGGGCGCTCTGCACGCACACGCGGCCGTCGCACGTCGCCAGCAGCGACTTGCCCAGCTTCGGGTTGTCAAACACGACGACCTGCACCGTGCTCAGCCCAATCACGTCGACAGCGCCGGCGACCGGCCGGCCCGACTCGGACAGGGTCAAGTGGCCCAGCTGCCCGTGCTTGGTGCCAAACACAATCGTGCCAATAGTGCCAGTCGTGCCAGTCGTGCCAGTCGTGCCAGTCGTGCCAAACTGGTCGCCGCTCAAAACCGCAATGCTGCTCAGCGCATGGAACTCGTGCGCAATCGGCCGCCAGCTCGTGGCCGGCTCAAACAGTGCGCTGTGCTCGTTCAGCCGGATCAGGACGGGCTGCGCCGCCGCCGAGACCGCCAGGTCCGTCTCGTCGAGGCGGTAGATGGCAATGCCCGGCTCGTCGCCGACGACCACGCCTGCCGCAATGACGGTCGTGCTTCCGGCACGGGCCACGCACACGCACGTCGGGCTGCTGACGTTGCGAATCGTCGCGCGCGCGGCCACCGCGCCGCCGGTGTCCAGGCGCACAAAGTGGATCGCGTGCTCGCCCGCGCCCGCGTACGTCGACACCGCAATGCGCGTGCCCAGGACGTGCGCGTCCATGGCCGTCTGCGCGCCGTCAAAGAGCGACGCGAGCGCGTGGTGCACGCTGCCGCTGGCCGCCGAAAAGACAATGCTGTTGGTCGTCACTTGGATGACGGTATCCTCCGACAATTGGGCGGCCGCCAGCGTGCTGGACTCGAGGTCGTACGGCTGGCTGGCGCGGCTTGCGTGGCTTGCGTGGCTTGCGTGGCTTGCGCGGTTTGCGCGGTTTGCGTGGCTTGCGTGGCTTGCACGGTCGCGGTCGCGGTCGCGGTCGCGGTCGCTGGCGGTGGTGTCGTCCTCGGCGCCAAGCTGCTCAAAGGTCTGCATCTCCTTGTCGTCCGACGACAGCGCCACCGTCGCGTCTACCGTCGACACGATAAAGTGGTACCGCAGGTCGTAGTCGGCATTGCGCACCACAAACAGCCACGACTGTCTGACCGGCATGCCAATGTCAATGTACGCATCGACCATGGCGCGCAGGCCGCGCCGGAACTCGGTAATCGACCCGGCCTTGCCGGCGCACGACGACACAAACACGCGGTCGGGCGCCATGTACGTGCCCAGCGGCCGGTCGTGCCACGGCGTCATGGCGGTGCCGTCGACCGACCGCAGCGCCACGCCGCCGCCGTCGACCTTTTGCACCGACGTGAACCCGTCCGTCGTCGTGCAGTCCGACACGGGCGACCAGTTCGCGATCCAGCCGAGCGGCTTGTTCTCCCGGCGCGGCCGCAGCTGCACAATCTTGCCTGGGCCCTCGGAGTTGCCCATAATCAGAATGTCGTTGAACTCGTCAAACAGGCTGCAAAACGACTGGTCAATGATGCACTCAAACGCGCCAATGCTGCTGGACGACGTGATGGAGCCGTTGGCGCCAATCTCCCAGTACGACACAAGGCCGTCCTCGCGCGCCAGGTAGATGCCGTCCTTGGTTGACGAGAAGGTCGGTAGCCGGTACGGCCGGGTCCAGGCCGTCCAGATCGGCCTTTCTAGGTGGGGGTACAACCGCGACGCCCGGTTGTCGAGCGGGAACACCTCGAACGCCATGGGCTCTTCCAGCGCATCCCAGCAGGCGTGGAGGGCGTTGCCAGTCACCACAAAAAAGGCCGAGTTCGACGTGATGGGGATCAGCAGGGGCTCCTCGGCAAAGCCCGGGTCTGCGTGTTCGAGCCGGGTTTTCTTATGGGCCTCGTTCAGGTCCCACCCGGACTCCCACTCGTAGGTAATCACGCGCGTGCGGTCGTTGTGCGTGACGATGAGCAGGAGGACCATGAGGAAGCCGTCGTTGGCCCGCGGGTACAGAAACTCCATCTTCTGGATCATTCCCCGGACGGGGCGCGGCTTGTAGCTCAGGAGGAAACGGAGCTTGCGGCCCTTGGCGTAGGCGTGGCTCAGCGAGCGCTGCGACTGCAGGCGGTAAATGACAAACACGTTCTCGTTGCTGCCGAGGGCGAGGTAGCGGGAGCTGGGGTCGACGGTGACGTGGTAGGTCGGGTGGACGACGCGTTGCGCGTGCGAGGGCACGTCGCACACGACAAACTCGAGCACGCCGTTGCCGTCGTAGCGGAGAAAGAGAAAGACGAGCGCGCCCGACTCCAGCACGACGAGCAGCTGCTGTGGCGGCAGACGTGGCCGGCCGCTCTGCGCGGCTGCGCGGCCGTTGTCGCGGCCGATGTCGTGGACGCCGTAATACGGCTCGTCGTCCTCAATCTTGATCCTGATGGCCCTGTCCTCGGCGTCGACCATTTCGTCGTCGTCTTCGTCGCTGTCGTCATTGTCGCTCTCGATGCGGCTCTCGGGCAGCGAGCCAATGACCTTGGCATTGACAATGGTCGAGCCAAAGTCGTTTTTGCGGATCACGTTAAGCAGCTGGCCATCGCTGTTGAGCTCGCTGATTTGCACATAGTTGGTCTGTGGCGTTAGTGTGTCGCCGGGTCACATGCAGCGAGCGGATCGACTTACGCCGATGATGGCCACGTCCATCTTCTCTGCGGAGCGTATCCTGGCCGGCAGGATGCACGAGACCCGTGGGCTCTCGACCACCGTCTTGGTGAGAATGCCATAGTGCCGTGGTGCGTCGGCGTGCGTCGGGTCTGACGGCTGGGTTTTGTCCGCCCGGTTGTTGGCTGGGCCCGTGGAACGGTCCTGGCGCACCCACTGGCCGTCGATGTAGACGTCCGTCATGAAAGTTCGCGCCGCCATGGTGTGGTGTCGTCGAAGCGGCCAGAATGCAGATCTCGAAACGCGAAAACGCGAAAAGCGGAAATGCGAATATGCGGAAATGCGAAAATGCGAATATGCTAGAATGTGGAAATGCGAAAATGCTAGAGTGCAGAACTGCGAAAATGCGAAATGCGAAAATGCAAATGCGAGGCGCTGGCGGTGAAAGCTGTGTGATCACGGGCAGCAGGCGAGGCGTGTGGTCGCACGACGGCCAGATATTGGAAGAGTTGTAAATCGACCGGCGGGTACGTGACGGAGCTAAAATGGAGCTCAGCTCTCGAGGCTAGGTCCAAAATCGCGCTAGGCCTCTGGGGACGTTGGTAGATCAGTCTGTTCAGGCGCGCATCGGGCTCTGAGATTCGGTTCGATCGAACGGGTTGGGCTCTAGACAGTGTCAGATGATATCATCGATGCGGGCGGGCGAGGGGTTGCGTGCAAGAGGCGGTTCACGGAGTGGGCCGGCCTGCCAATAAACAACAACAAAAAAGAAAAAAAGAAAAGAAAAAAACAACAACAAACGCAGGAAGCAATGGCAAAGGTGCTAGTCAAACTTTTGAACAAGTTCAGAACGTTTTCCCGATCGCAAAAGGCACAAAAGGCAAAGGCTGCAATGCTCCGTACACCAATGGAGGGGCGATCGTAGTCGAGTGTAAGCAATGCAAGGATGTTGCGTGGACGTTGGCGGGGCAGTGAACAGGGTGATCAGGTGGCGTGCTGGGCCGGCTGGACTCGAGGATGGAGCACACAGTTTTCCAACGACGGCTGGGCATCTGCAGGGCATGGGGCATGGAGATGACGGGCTTGGGCCTAGCAGACGCGAGGGTGCGGGACACGTCGTGCAGGACAGGCCGCAGGCCAGGGTGAGGGGTGGGCGGAGCGGATGTGTGGCAGTGGACACGAGTGTGCACCTTTCGGCAAAGGCCGAGGCGTGACCAGGCAGAAGGCAGAAGAGAAGGCAGAACAGAGTGCAGGGCGGGCGTGCATCCGCGGCCAAGACCAGCCAGCGAGCCAGCGAGCCAGCGAGCCAGCGAGGGCCAAGGCGAGGTGCGTAATGTGTGCGCCGTGCAAGGAGGATGGGACGGAGGAACAGGCGAACAGGCGAAGCTAGCCAGGCAAGCTGGCCACGAGATCACAGATCACGTACATGAGTACGAGCCAGGCTGCCACAAACAGGGCATGGGGTTCCGAGCGGCTGCAGAGCGGGCGTGGGACTGGACGCTGCTGTGCGGAGTGTGTAGAAGCTTGGAGCCAAGAGGCAGAGGGGTCGCCGAGACGAGAGGATCAGCAAGGCGCCCAGCCATGGACCAACAGGCGTTGCACAGCGGTCGGTACCAGACAGGCCAGAGACAGGCCAGGGGCCGGATTGGCCGTGTTGCTCTTGCAGACACTGGCAGCGCCGGCCACTCGAGCACGGAGCGTTTGCAACTGGTGCAAGGCGAGCGCGAGCTCGGAACGGGATGAATGCCTGTTTGGGTGGTTGGTGTAGTTTGGTTGTGTGGTTCAGTCTGGCTCAGGTTGGCTGTCTGGCTCAGTCTGGTTCGAGGCTTGGGGCAAGAGGCGGAGTCGAGTGTGGTTTGTGCAACAACGAACTGCGCAGACTTATGGCGGCCCGAGATGCACTGCACGAGCTGATCAATGCCAGGCAATCAAGGACGGCAGGTGTGGGCTCGGACAAGGCTCGAACAAGGCATGGCCAGTGGCTTGCGTGTGCCTTGGGCTTTCTGGTTTGCTCTTGGGCACGGCTCGGGCCGGGATGATGCGTCCAGTGAAAGGTCTCGGTTGGCGGGGCGCACAAGCTCGCGTAGAGCGAGAAGAGAAGAGAGAAGAGAGAGAGCAGAGAGTAGAGCTGGACGTGGGCAGATTGGTGCAGACAGGGAAAGGGGGCGAGGGGTAAGCACAGTAGCAGAAACGGCAGGAGAGGACAGTAGACGGCAGGAGAGAAGCAGTTGACGGCAGGAGAGAAGGACAGCAGACGGAAGCAAAGACGGACAGCAGACGGACAGCAGACGGAAGCAGACGGCAGAGACGGCAGAGACGGCAGGAGAGACGGACAGCAAGTTGGAAATCAGAGAAGATGCACAACCCAAGTGCGTGCCGTGGGCAGGTGCAGAGGGACGGCACACGAGATGGGCGTACAGAGATGGAGGGTGACAAGGAAGGTGAGATGGGCGCAGCTGGGCGCAGATGGGCGCAGATGGGCGTGGACGGGCGGCAGTCGTAAATGGCGGGAGTTGTGCAGTGGCAGGTGCAGCGCGCAGTGCGCAGTGTGGCGGCGGAAGGAGGGGCTCGCAGCCACGCCGCAACCGACGTTTGTCGGCGCGGGTGTGGTAGTGGTAGTGGTAGTGGTATCGGCGTGGCCGTGAGGCAGCGAGGCCGCGTGGCCGCGTAGCCGCTGGCCCGTGCTCTTTGCTCTGTGCTCTGTGCTCTGTGCTGGCCGGCCGTAGCCGGTGTGTCCTGCCGTGCCGTGCGCAACGCGTTGGGCGAAACAGGCAGGCGCGGGGCACGGGTCGGGCGACAAGGCAGGAGCGAACGCGGACGCGGACGCGGACGCCGATGCGGCGCGGGCACGGTGCGCGACGAGCCGGCCGCCGTGGAAAAGCGGAAGACAAAAGGCAGGCAATTGAAGGTACTCACGTAAAAGGTCCGTCCGTGGCCGTAGGTACACCAGGGTAGAGCTGATGCGAATCGAGTCGATGCGGGATGCACGAGGACACGAGGAGGGACGCAGACGGCAGTGGCGCAGGCTCGAGTCGCGGGCGTGCCTGCAGTATACAGACGGTGCAGACTGCAGCGGTGCAGAAGGTGCAAAAGGTGCAGAAGGCGCAGGCGGTGCAGACGGTGCAGACAGGGCAGGCGGTGCGGGCGAGCAGGGTCGGTGTTGCGGTCTTGCGAGGTTCAGTCGCCAGCCTGAGGGGTAGCTCTTGCCCGCGTTGGTCGTGGTGGGCTGAGCTGAGCTGAGCACAGAAGGAGCAGGCGGCAGCACGCAGTACGAGTGTTGTGTAAATGATGGGTGGCGGCGTCGAGCGTGTGGTTGAGACTGGGAGCAATGTGCACACCAGAGGAGAGGACGAGAGGACGAGAGGACGAAGAGCAGAGATATAAGAGCGACGGGCAGGGCACCAGGAAAACCGCGCATGCGACCGAGGCGGGACTGGGCACAAGTGACAACGACGATGCAGGCAGGCCGCGGCGACGGCAGGTGGACGCGGGTGGGATGGCGCCTAATCTGTTTCCTCTTTCCTCTTTTGTTTTTGTTTTCGTTTTTTGTTTTTGTCTTTCTTTTCTCTTTTCCTCTTTTTCTTTTCCTTTTTTTCTTTTCTTTTCTCTTTTTCTTTTCTCTTTCTCTTTTCTCCTTCTCTTTTGTCTTTTCTCGTCGTGTAGTCTGAATGCCAACAGCGTACGTCGTTTTTTGTTTGCAGGCCGTGCGGGAGCTGGTTGCAGGCGGCCTACGATGCATGCTGTCCAGCGCAGCGTGGGCTGCTTGCTGTGCATGGTATTGGGAACACAACAATGGCGGGGGAGCACGCACGCGGCACGCGACAACAATGCATTGTTTATAGTTGGCCATTGAATTGTTGTGATTCGTCACCGTCGAAAGTTCTTCGAATGAACTTGTGAAATACCGTCGTTCAATGAATATCTGCCAGTCAATATCTGCTCGTTTGGTCTGGTAGTTTCTACGATCGTCTTGTCGACAATAAATATACATCCTGCAGGCAGCCAAAGCACAGCACTGGTCCAGCCTGCCACGCCTAATGCACAGTGTATACGGCTAGCGAAGGCTCTGGTCATCTGGCCCGGACTGTGCTGCTCTTGCCGCCCGCGGAGACTGCTAAAACTGGCAGCCGAAACACGCATACGAGACAAACAAGCAACGTTGTGCGTTTGTGCCGGGTGTATCTGAAAGATGACTCGAACGGATCAGTCAGGCGAACGGATTGTCAGGCAAACAGGAAGCGGAACGAGAAATGAGCAGATGAGCAGAATGGCTTTCTTGCAAATCCTAGCCTGTTTTGGAAACATGAAAACACCCCTCATCTGTAAGAAAAGAATATAAGAAAATAAATAAAAAAATAAGAAAGAAATAGATATAAGAAAGAAATAGATATAAGAAAGAAATAAATATAAGAAAGAAATGATAAGAATAAGAAATGATAAGAATAAGAAATACGACTCTCACCAGAAAAGAAATACCACTCACCAAAAGAAATACCTCTCATCAAAAGAAATAATGTCACTCTTACCAAAAAAGATAAAAGACTCCCACCAAGAAGAAAGACTCCCACCAAAAAGAAAGACTCCCACCAAAAAGAAAGACTCCCACCAAAAAGAAAGACTCCCACCAAAAAGAAAGACTCCCACCAAAGAAAAAGCCTCGCACCAAAAAAACTCAAATCGTATGCTGCCAAGGCCACATATATTATCGGCCCAGCAGGACAAGGGTCGAGACAACGGACAGAAACAAAAGGTGACGAGTCGTTTTCGATCTGCATCGTCCGAGGACGCAGGAGCACACATTGCACAAGTCCAGACACGCAACAGTCCATGCAAGGAGCTGGAAATGCAGGGTCTGCATCATATTTCGTTTTACTGTTTGCTGTTCTCCCTACTTCTTTTCTTGTTTTCCTCTGCTTCCGTCAAAGTAGGTCTCGGAACACGACGAGAAAAGCGTAAGAACGGAGTACCCGCACGGAACGGCCACCCCGTTTGAGACCAGAGGTGCATGCAGAACGGGTCAGGCAGAGGACCGTGTTCTGCAGGACTACGGAGTCGACCCGGGTCAGTTGCCACTGCAGATGGTTAATATTACATGTTTATTGACTGAAGCTGCCGCTGGACATTTTATTGACTGAAGTTGCCGCTGGACATGTTTGACTGAAGCTTCCGCTGGACATGTTTGACTGAAGCTGCCGCTGGACATGTTTGACTGAAGCTGCTGTAAATAAATAATTTGTATAGTCAAGCGTGTTGTCTATATTTAAAGCGTAAATATACTCTGTAGTAAGTGGACCACTTTACCCACAGCCAGCGGTGCCTATAGCGGCCATGGCCCGTACCGACGCGGTCAGCGCTAGTTGCACCGACCAGCTTGCAACGTCACAACGTAGCTCCGAGTCCATCACGCATGACGTGCAGCGTCCGATCACCACCCACGACCAGCCTAGCGACGGCATAGCGACAGCACACGCATTGCCTAGCCACGCCCGCTCAACCGCCGGCCCGTACGACGCTGTGCCATTGGCACGTACCCTCCTCGCGTCGCATCGCTCGATTGGCCGCGTTTGTCATGGCGAAGAAGAAAAAGTCGAGCAAGCGGCCGCCTGCAAACGCAGCCGCAGTCGCAGTAGCGGCACCGACACCAGAGCCGGCACCAGAGCCGGTACCAGAGCCGGCACCGACACTAGCACCGGCACCACTGCCCCCGTCAAGCCCACCTGGCAACCCAAGCCCACCAATAGCTGAGGAGAAGGAGCTCAAGCAAGCAGTCGATGAGGAAAAGCAAGCAGGTGAAGAGGCAGAGAAAGAGCCAGATGAAGAGATAAAGCAAGAAGATGAAAAGACGAGGATAAAGTGCGAGGACAGTGTCGACGCACGAATCGGGGATGGCATCAAGGACGAGACCGACGAGCTGCTGCCCGACGACACGACGACGGCCAAGAAGCAGGCGATCCGCGACGCGTGCTGCACGGCCGACATTGCGAGCCTGCAGGCACTGGCGGTATCGCCGGGCGGCTTCGTCGACGACGGCTTGCGGCAGCTCGCGTGGCCACTGCTGCTCGGAATGCCATTGACGCCAGAGGGCGACCAGGTCGACCTGTCGACCGACAAAAGCCCCGACCAAGACTGGACGACGCTGCCGGCGCACCGCGACGAGGAGCAGGTGCAGCTGGACGTGAACCGGGCCTTTGTCTACTACCCGGCACACCTGACCGCCGAGGCCGAGGCGGCACACAAGACGCAGCTGTCGGCGCTGGTCGTCGAGGTGCTTCGGCGGCACCCGTTCCTGTGCTACTTCCAGGGCTTCCACGACATTTGCCAGGTACTCTTGCTGGTCCTGGCAGCGACACCGGCGGTGCGTGCACCCGCTGTTACGCGTCTCGCGCTGTTCCGGATCCGCGACTTTATGCTGCCGACGATTGACGCGGCCGTGCAGCAGCTGCAGCTTCTGCCCGACATTCTCTACGCCGTCGACCCCGTGCTGTGCGACCACCTGCGGCCGGCACACCACCCGAGCCCGTTCTTTGCGCTCAGCGGCACGCTGACCATGTACGCCCACGACGTGCAGACGCTCGGCGCGATTGCACGGCTGTTTGACGTGCTCCTCGCGCGGCCACCGGCCTTTTCGCTCTACCTGTTTGCCGCCGTCGCCGTTGCACACCGCGACGCGCTGCTGGCGACGCCCGCCGACGAGCCCGAGATGATGCACCACGTCCTGTCGAAACTGCCCGGCCGTTTGGGCCTGGGCCTGGACGGCGACGCCGCGTCGCTCGACCGGCTCGTCACGGTCGCCGACGACATGCACACCACGATCCCGCCCGAGTCGCTGGCGTCGTGGCGTGGCGTGCCGGCGGCGTCCGTGCTCAAGACGGTCGACGTTGCGACGCAGGCACAGCAGACGGACGCCGACGGCGAGGCCCTCTTCCACAAGCACGTCGACGAGCTGGCACGTGCCGAGCGGCGCCGGCACCAGATGGCACGCGTCCGGCACGCACTGCGTCAGTACCGCGGACCAGCACGCGCAGTCGGCGTCGCCCTTGTCATTGGCGTCGTCGCCATCGCGCTGCAGCGTGCCAACACCCGTGGCACGATGTCGCATTTGTCGCATCTGCACTTGTCGGGGCTCTGGCATGGACCCCTAAGCACGGCGACGACGCTTCTGGCCCGCCTGGGTTTGTAGCACGTCGCAGTAGTTTATAGTCTGGTCTCAGTTTAAGGTCACGCGTTTATAATTTGTTTTGATTTTTATAATTTTGTCACCAACGATTGCATGAATGTTTTGCATTAAAAACCACAAAGACGCCGGTCCAACCGCGTGTCCCGCCTCCTTTCTTTTGAAGCCGCAAACACACGCACCCGTGGGAGAGGGCGAGTAGTTTACTTGAGCTTCTTCTTGGGGCGGAGCTGGTTCGTGTGGCCGCACTTGCGCTTGCGGCAGTTGGTCGCACGAGGGGGCAGGCGGGCCTGTTTGTTAGCAGGGAGCGTCAAACACTAAAAAGCGAAAAACATACGTAGCACTTGCGGCAGATCATCTTGTCGCAGTTAAACTTGGACGCCAGGGCCTTGAGCGAGGGCTCAATGATACCACCACGCAGGCGCAGCACCAGGTGCAGGGTCGACTCCTTCTGGATGTTGTAGTCCGACAGGGTACGGCCGTCCTCGAGCTGCTTGCCGGCAAAGATCAGGCGCTGCTGGTCTGGGGGAATGCCCTCCTTGTCCTGGATCTTGGACTTGACATTGTCGATGGTGTCCGACGACTCCACCTCGAGGGTGATCGTCTTACCGGTGAGGGTCTTCACGAAACTGCGGGCGTTAGCATCGCGTCCGATGTCGTTGCACTGCGCGTGGACGGATTCGAGACGTGTTGGTTCAAGAGGCGGTCGGTCGTCGGTGTCGTCGTCTTGTTTGCTGCCTTATTTTTGAAATTATTTCTTCTTGGCTTTTTGCTTTTGGCGCGTGATTAAATCGTCGGCTGGCTTGTGCTGGTGCATCGGCTGGGCGCTGCATCGGCTGGGCGCGACATCGGCTCGTCGTGCTCATCTCGCTCATCGTCTCATGCCGTGGTCGTCGTCTCGAATTCGTCCTGCGTGCAATCGCATTTCTTCAGGTCCATGGCGGCGGGTTCGGGCTTACATCTGCACTGCGGCATGTTAGCATGGCTCCAGGCAGGCGAGCGTGCGCAAACTTACTCTTGGCGATCCGTGAACGTGTCGGTGGTGTTGGTGATGCTGGAGCGGAGGGGAAGTCGGAGGAGAGAAAGGTCTATTGGGGGGCACGAGCACGGCGAGGGCTAGTGAAAAATTGCGTCTGGCGCGCGGGTCCACTTTTCTTTTCAGGCGAGAATTTTGGTGCAAAGCCGCCAAAAATGCTAGTGACTAAGCACTCGGAACAACTACAGTTGTTCCGGTCAGTGACGTAGTGGGTCTTTTCGTCCAGGCACGTCGTCTAACAAGCCCTATCACGTGAGCGCCATACGACTCAGCTCCAGGACAGCACATCAAGGACGTGTATTCAAGGACTTTTTGTAATCAAGGACTGCTTGTAATGTACAGGTGGCGCACGCCGGCGTCGTCGTCGCTGGCATCGTCGCTGATACCAGGGTCCAGGTCGTCGCTCAGACCAGGGTCCAGTTCCAGGTCGTCATCACCGGACAAGACTTGCCCGCCATGGTGCTCGGCATCCCAGGCGAGCCAGCGGCGCTCGAGGCGCTCGACGGCGCGCACCAGCATGTCTGTAGTGATACCGGCGAGTTTGGCTGGATGTCAGTGTCAGTCAGACAAAGTCCTGAAGAGAACTCACCGGCGCGGTTGTAAAAGGCAAGAGCGGCCGGCGGCAGGTCGGACTCTTGCCGGTAGTGGTCGAGTAGGACTCGGCCGTGTTGCTTTTGGCTGTCTCGGACACGTGACCGTACGCTGCAGTCTGTACTGGACGCGACCGGCACGAGACAGGTCTGCTGGATGTGGCGGTAGCGTGCGTCAATGTCGGCGTCGGGCTCGCGCGGCTCGGGCACGACGGGCACGGGCTCGGGCAGCGGAAACAGGCGCAGAAGACGACGAAAGTCTTCCTTTTCGGACAGGCGGTGTGCCTGGTGCCAGTCGAGGTAGTCGTCGACGCGACGCACGGCCAGCGCGGGCACGTCCTTGCCACGCAGGCGGCCCATGTCGCGGTGGCTGAGCGGGGGTGGCTGATCGGGTGCCTTGTCGACCCGCGAGTCCGTGTCAAAGACGGCCTGCCAGCGCCCCCAGTCCATGACGAGGCGCGTGTGCGACGCGTCGGCGTCCGCGTCCGGGCGCGGCTGCTGCACAAACGGGTGCAGCAGCTTGGTGACGACGACGAGGCTGGCCAGCAGCAGGACGTCGGGGTGGTCGAGCAAGAGGATCCGGTGCTGGTCGGCCGGGTAGCAAAACGGTTCGTCCATGAGCGCGGCGAGCTCGAGCACGCCGGCACACACGTCGAGCGGCAGCCCGAGATCGCGTGCCCAGGCCCAGGCGAGCGGCGGCGCGTTGAGCCCGGCAAAGTGCAGCGCATTGTTCCGTGCAAAGCCTCGGACGAGCGCGACGACGGCCTCGTGCAGTGCGCCCGGTCGGAACGACGCCTGGCGAGCCGTCAGCGCGCGGTGGTACGCGGGCGGCAGACGCTCGCGCATCACGCGTGGAATGTGCTGCACCGTCGCCTCGAGGAACGGAAGCTGACCGGCCCGTGCCCAGCGGAACACGTCGCCGATACGCAGTGGCAGCTGCAAAAGGACCCCGCCCAGGTAGCACAGTGCGAGCGTCTCAAGCACGGCAGGCACGTTCCAGCGCTCGTCAGGGCCGGCGACCCAGTCACGTGCCGCCCGGGCCTTGCTGCGTCGTGACAAACGTGACAAACCCGACAAACCCGAAACGGCCGACCCGGTCGTCGTGTAGCCCTCCGTGTCGCTCGCCTGCGACGTGTAGACGGTCCGTTCCGTGTCGGAGCCCGTCGTCGCGGCCGACACGCCACCACGGCTGTGCGATCGCGACCGAGACGACCGTGACCGACGGCCGCGAGCGCTAATGGCCGTAATCGCCAGGCCGTGAAAGTAGCGCACGCGCAGGTCCCACAGGTCGCGCACGACCGATTCGAGCGCCGACACGGCGTGTGGCGGTGCGTCTCCAACTTGACGGACGGCTAACGTGCCCTGCAGCCACTGGACCTGCTTTCGCAGAAGCAGCTGGAGACACTCGAGAAAGAGTTCGCGCGCCTCGATGCCTGCCAGCTGCCGTGCCTCGCGTGCACGCGTCTCCTTCTTGCGTCGCGTCGTGCGTCCGTGGTCCGCGCCAAGGTCGTCCTCTTCGGCAAACGGCACGTACGCCTCGATCCGGTGCCCATTCTCGCAGTACCGAAGCGACGTGTCCGTGTACCACCGGCGCGCATTGCACTCGTCGCACGCGTCGCCCTTGCGGAACGCATGCAGCTCGCGTCGTCCCGTGCCAAGGTCCATTCGTCGTTGTCTGTCGTTTTTGTTTGTTGTCGTCTGTTGTTTTTGTATGTTTATGTTTAGTGGGCAACTTTTATGGAGACAGGCTACGAATTTAACGTCACTAAAGACACCACATTTACAACCACATAATCGTATTTGTCTGCTCTTTTCGCCCAGCCGAGGACACCTATGCATATTTTGTATTTCCTCAACGAAACCCAAGAGAACAGAATCGGCGGACTCGGTTCTCGTCAATTAAAAGCACCCTCCGGCCAGCTCCGCCGCTTTTGGCAGTTTGAATGCAAAGATTGCGCGTTCCGGTCCGGGTCCCGTCCGGGTCGGTCCCGATCCCGTGCAAAGGCGGCGAGCCTCTCCGTTCGCTGCTCTGGTCGCCGAGCACTGCCGAGACTGCGGCCGTCCAAGTCTGTGAACCAGACGCCGACGTGCCGACGTGCTGGCCGCCAAGCAGCGACGCAACGGCAGCACATAGGAAACAACACAACGAGGCTTCACAGCAAAAAGCAAAAAGAGAATCAAAAACTTTTTACTGGCGGGGAGCCTCCTTGGCGTCAATGGCGCACTCCTCACCCATGGCCGTCAGGACAATCACGTCTGCCGGTTAGCACGTACTTGATAAGAGACGAAAGAAAAAAACGTACTGGTGTCCTTCTCCTCGGTCTTGAAGAGCTTGGTGATCTTGTCACCGACCTCGCCGTCGGGCAGCTTGACGTCGTCCTTCAGGTCACCGTCGTCGTTCATCAGCGACAGGAAACCGTCGTCGGAAATGTCCAGCTATACGTTAGCACGTTACAAAGAGATGAATAGAGAGGACGTACAAGCTGAAACTCGCGGCGCGAGACGTTGGGAACGTCCATGTTGTGGGTCGAGGGCGACAGGTCCTCGAGCTTCTTGCCGGTGAAAATGTCAATGGCGACCAGGTGGACCTTGGCGTGACCGTGCTTGCCCGTCTTGGAGGTCGACATGTCGACAATCTTGCAGGGACGGCCCTTGATGACGACGTGACCGTTCTTGCGCAGGGCCGAGCACTGCATGGGGTAGGTCAGCGACGCACCGGCGTCGGTGGACTCAAAGGTCTCGTGCTGGGATGTTAGCTGGGTTCTCTTGCGCAGGCAGACAGACGCCTTGTCGACGAGCCATGCAAGTCAATGAAGTCAAGCAGCCAATGGCGAGACGAGCATGCCAATGCAAGCCAATTCAAGTCAATAGCGAGACGAGCATGAACCAATGGCGGACAAGTCAATGGCGGACAAGTCAATGGCGGACAAGTCAATGGCGGACAAGTCAATGGGACAAGCATGACCCGCAGCGTCGGGTTGTGAGGCGTTCAGCGTCATTGTGTTGGTATTTCGTGTCATGTTTGCTCGCGTTTGTTTTGCGCAAATGCGGGGTGTTGCACTGCGCTGCATCTGCGCCGCCGTCGGCCGGTGTCGTTTGTCGTCTTGTCGTGTCGATGGACGTTGTATTTGGTCTGACGTATCGTTTGCCTGCTCTGCTCTGGCTTGCTCGCTCTGCTCTTGGGCGTATTTTGGGCGTATTTTGGTATTTTGACGTCTCGTCTGCGCCCCTCACGCCGGGCAGGTGGCGCAAAAGTGCATTTTGGCGGCGTGCAAAAACTGAAACGCAGGGTTGCTTACCTCGTCAGACATGGTGATGAATTGGGGTGGGTGAGGAATGGGTGGTTTGGTGGTGAGGGTGAAGAAGGAGGAGGGAAGAAGAAAAAAGTTCAAAGAGAGTCGAGGCAGTCGGAAAAGGGAAGGGGCAGAAAAAATATTGTCGGCGCCGACTAGAGAGGGGGGCAAAGGTGGAAGGGCCCTTGAGGGGGACAGGCGGGACTGGCCAGTAGCGGCGGCGGACGGTAGCGGCGACAGCGACAGCGACAGCGCTGGAGACTGTGCTGCAGCGCTGCACAGCCGCCCAAAATGTACATGGACACTGGAAAAATAATGTTCACGGCTCGTCGAGGGGGAAGCGACCAGCCAATGAGACGCCGCGAAAAGCGGCCGAGAGGGGCGGGGTGAAGCGGCGTGTGGATTTTGCACAAAACTAATAGCAAAAAGAACTCGGAAATTCACAGCAAAAGTACAACGGCGCGACGCAGAAAAGTCTTTTGCGTAAACAGCGCCAATCAGGCGATGGCCAAGGTCATGAGCGCTCTACAGTCATCCCATCTAATCTCGAGATCTCGAGATCTCGCTTGTGAGTGTCATGCAGCATAGAGCGCGACATTGTCAATTGGAGCGTTGTCAAAAGCCCAGAACTGTATTGCCTGCTCGATTATAAGATTATGTAAGCGATTGTATTACATAAGCATCCAACGCAAGCTCCAGTGGAGCTCCCCTGACGAGAAGCCACATGCATTGACATGTTGTCTGCACGTCGTGCATCGAGCGACAACGACATTCGACACGTTGTTATCCGTCTACCGGCCGACAGTCAATTCGTCATTGATGCAGCGCATAGCTGCGCTTGCGGAGGCGAAGCTGGGTCGACGCGACGACACTTGACGCGACGACACTTGACGCGACGCATTGATCATCGACTCGCACGCTCGACACGATGTGGCTTGACCGGCTGGGCAGTGCGCCGGGTGCACAGGGCAACGGGCGCCCCGGCGGACGGGGACCGTACATGACATCGCAGAGACCGCCACGCAGCTCGTCGCTGTCGCTGTCGCTGACACCAACACCGGCAGACTCGACACCGTCTCTTCTTCCATCACGTCGGGCGTCACCGGCACCATCGGGCGGTTCGCTGCTGCACCGGCCGGACCAGGACCAGAACCAGAGCCGCGATGCAGCGGCGGTGGCCCAGCTCGACAAGCTTCTGGGCGCCTCTGCCACGCCGGCCGACACGGGCTCGGCGTACACCATTACCGACGACGACCTGGCGGCCGACGTCGACTTTGCCGGGCTGACACTGCACGAGGCAGCACGCGGTCCATTGACTGCACCACGCAGTCTTTCCCAGCGTGCGTCTCTCTTTCTCTCTCTTTTATTTAACTCCGCTAACAGACAGTCGATGCGGACGAGGCAAAGCTGCGGGCGCTGCACGAGTCGATCCAGGCGTGCGACGAGGTGCTCGGGTCGGTCGAGACGAACCTGACGAGTTTCCGCAACGACCTGGGCGCGGTGGCGGCGGACATTGAGAGCCTGCAGGCGCGGTCGGCGGCGCTCAACGTGCGGCTGGACAACCGAAGGGCCGTGGAGCGTGGGCTGGCGGCGGTGGTCGAGGACCTGAGCGTTCCGCCGGCCCTGGTGGCGCAGATTGCCGAGGGGCCCATGGACGAAGCGTGGGTGGTGGCCTTGCGCGAGGTCGACAAGCGTGTCCGGCAGAAGGACAGGTCAACAAATGGACGCATCCGGGCGGCCGACGACCTGGAACCGCTGCTGGACAAGCTGGTGCAAAGGGCGCTGGAACGGGTTCGCGATTTCCTCGTTGCCCAGATCAAGGCGCTGCGGTCGCCACACATTAACGCACAGGTCATCCAGCAGCAGACGTTTGCCAAGTTCAAGGAACTCTTTGCCTTTCTGCACCGGCACCACCCCCAGCTGGCGTCGGAGCTGTGCCAGGCGTACACCAACACGATGCGCTGGTACTATAGCAGCCAATTTGCACGCTATGCACGGGCGCTACAGGGCCTTCGTCTGCACGCACTCGACCGCAGCGACGCCCTCGGCCACGACGACCGGGCCGGCCGCAAGAGCGCCGCCAGCAAGTACCTGTCGCCGGCGTCGGCACTGGCGTACGCGGCCGGCACCACGACGACCACGACGCCGCCACACGACGCCTTCAGTCTCGGCCGTCGGGGCGATGCACTGACCGACGTGGCAGCTGCCCATGTCGCGCTGCCGTCGTACGTGGCCGAGGAGGACCGGGCGACACACTACCTCGAGCTGCCCTTTCGCCACTTTAACCTGGCGCTCGTCGACAACGCGACGGCCGAGTACACCTTTATGGCCGCCTTCTTTGCACCGGCTCTGTCGCACACGGCCATTGCACGCCACTTTGCCTACACGATGGAGCCGACGTTTGCGCTCGGCCAGGCCCTCACCAAGACCCTGCTCGGCAACGGCACGCCCGACGCGCCCGCCGAGCGAAAGACGTGCGACGCCCTTGGCGTGCTGTTGTGCATCCGCCTCAACCAGCGCTCGGCCTTTGCCCTGCAGCGCCGAAAGATTCCCGGCGTCGAGGGGTACACGAATGCGACCAACATGCTGCTCTGGCCACGCTTCCAGAGCATCATGGACCTGCACTGCGAGAGCGTGCACGCGCTCGCCGCCGCCACCACGACGCCCGCCAACGCGTTTGGCAACGACGCCGCCGCCGGACAGCCTGCGTCCGTCGCGCCACACGTCGTCACCCAGCGATTCGGCCAGCTTCTGCACGGTATCCTCGTGCTCAGCGCCGACGCCGGCGACGACGAGCCCGTCGCCCTTAGTCTCACGCGTCTGCGGTCCGAGGTCGCCGCCTTTCTCGAAAAGTACGCCGCCGTCTGCTTCACCGGCAAGGCCGCCAGTGCCAGTGCCTCTAGTGCCTCTAGTTCCTCCAGTGCCCAGCGTCGCCAGCGGTTCCTCGTCAACAGCTACTCGCTCGTGCTCACCATCATCAGCGACGTGCCCAGCAGCAAGCTCGCCGCCGACCAGAAACAACACCTCGAAGACCTCATAGCAAAGTACAGCGTGTAGTTTGTGCAGCGTGTAGTTTGTGCAGCGTGTAATGGTGTAATGGTGAAAATGGTTTATTTGCATTGTGGCTTGTACGTGCACTGCTGACTCAGCAAATAGTCGCCACGTTGAAGGAGTGGGACCCACTCATCTGTGAGCGTAGCTTCGTCGCGTTCAACTACATTGCTCGTCTTTACCATCGTTGCATCACCCACCGCATCGACACCATCGACGCATCGACGCATCGACCTGACCACCCGACTGACCCCGACCTCGACACCTCACCATGGCCACTGCGGGCTACGATGCCGTCGTCGACGTCGACGACGAGGTGCGTTGCCTCGTTTACTTCTCTCACGCCCACTAACGTCAGGGCGACCTTGGCCACACGGACCTGCGCGAGGACCTCGAGTTTCACAACAGCACCTTTGACGACACGGTGCCCGGCCGCAAGACGCCCGGTCTGCCGCTGCCCGCGACGGCATCCGGCTCGGCCTCGGGCTCGGGCGGCGGCGGCCGTGGCAGTGGCAGTGGCAAGCGTTTCCTCTGGACCATGAGCTTCTATGCCCAGTTCTTTGACGTCGACACGTCGGCCGTGCTCGCACGCTGCTGGGCCGCGCTGTACCCGCGTGCCAACTTCCTCGACGTGCTCGAGGGCAACCCGGACCTGTACGGCCCGTTTTGGATCGCGACGACCGTCGTCTTCATCCTCTTCCTCAGCGGCACCATTAGCCAGTACCTCGCATCGACCGGCACCGAACCGTTTGCCTACGACTTTACCCTGCTCAGCGGCGCCGCCGGGCTCGTCTACGGCTACACCCTCGGTATCCCCGTGCTCCTGTTTGCCGCCCTGCGCTACTTTGGTTCCGAGAGCGCCAACCTGCTCGAGTGCTGGGCCCTCTACGGCTACGGAAACCTCATTTGGATTCCCGTCGCCCTCATCGGCTGGTCCCACGTCGACATTCTCAACTGGGTCTTTGTCGGCCTCGGCTTCGGCCTCTCCGTCGCCTTTCTCCTGCGCAACCTGTACCCCGTCCTCTCGGCCACCGACCAGCAGACGAGCAAGATTCTGCTCGTCGTCGTCGTCGCCCTCCACCTCGGCCTCGCCGTCACCATCAAGTTTCTCTTTTTTGCCCACCACAGCCCCATCAGCTCGAGCACACCCAGCCCGGACACTCCCGCGCTCTGAGGCCTGCGACTCTGTCTTCCTTTGCACTTTTTCTTCTGCTCGTCTCGTTTTGTTGTCAGCTCATGTGCATGTACGATAGCAATTTACTTTCTTGTCCGTTTCTTGCTGTCTACGACCGCTCCACGGGTCCGCCCTGGCCGGCCCAGTCCATCCAGCTGCCGGGGTACTCGCCGACGCGTGTCCACCCTGCCTCCTTGGCCAGCTGTGCCGCTGCACGACTGCGCACGCCCGCCTTGCAGTAAAAGACGAGCTCGGTGTCCTGTGCGGGCCGCGCAAAGTCGAACCGGTCCTCGAAATCGGCGTCGCTCAGGAACCAGGCATCGGGCGACGACTTGACGGGAATGTTGATCGCTCCGGGAATACGGCCCGTGTCGGCCAGCTCGCCAGGCTCGCGTGCATCTGGAATTAGCATTTGCACTGTAGCGGGTCAGGATCGAGAGACGTACCGACGAGGACCACCTTGCTGTCCTTGGCCTGCGTCAGCTTCTGCACGTCGGCAAACGAGTACAGCGGGTGTGGTGTCTCGCTGTCGGTCGAGTAGGCACGGCGGACCAGGCGGACCGGGCGGACCGAAAACGACGTCGACGCGACTCGGAAGGCGGCCGGTCGGGGCGTCGAGACAAGCCGGGCCGACGCCGGCGACGCAGGCGACAGCGACAGCGGCAGCACACGGGCGGCCGGTCGCGCAAGGGGGCGGCACAGCACCGAGGCCGCCGTCGTGAGTCGTGCAAAAGACATGGTGGTTGGATGGTAAGAGTGTACGCCTTTCAATTTACAGGCTGCGGGCGCTATAAATTACAGCTATAGTGAATGCGGGGTGCTCCGTAGCGTGCACATTAAATAAATTATACACTTTAATCAAAAATACGTAAATAGTACTACTCCTCGGCGACCTGGATGCCCTCGCGCAGCCCCTCGACGACGAGCTCCTCGCCGGTGCACCGCCGGAAAATGTCCTTGACGTCGTCGGTCGTCGTCTCAAAGTGGCTGGTGGCGTCGTAGCTCTTGGAGATGAAAATGTTGTCGGCGCGGCCGTCGGCGATGGGCTCGTAGAGCGGAATGGGCGCGCCCATAAACTGCTCCTCGATGGCGCCGAGGCGGTCGAGGCCGGGCTGCAGCTCGAGGTGGTGGTTGGCGGCCGTCTCGGCAATCGTCGACACGATGGCGATCCAGTAGCCCTTGGGGCACACATTGTGCGCGCTCGAGACGCACGCAATGTAAATGTCGTTCTTGCGGCCGACCTGGCTCTGCGGGATGATGAGCTGGCAGGAGTCGGCATCGCTCGTGTTGGCGAGCGGGTGCTTGAGGATGCAAATGGCGCGCAGCACGTGGCCGACGACGCGTACCTTGTCGGCAAAGTACGACGGGTCGCCAATGATAAACTTGGCCTTGGTCGCAAACTCGACCTTGTCGTCGCCGTTGGCCATGGTCGCCTTGATGCCGGTCGCCTTGCCGCCGTCGTACGTAATCTCGTCGACGGTCGTGTTGAGCATGTACGTGCCGCCGTAAATGGCCGACAGGCGTGCAAAGCCCTGCGGCAGCTCGCCGAGGCCGTAGAGCGGGTAAATGTAGGGCGACTTGCCGTAGCGCGCGACGCTGTTGCCGTAGAGCCGGATGCGCTCAATCGCCTCGGGCGCGCCGCCGACGGCCTCAAAGTACGCGTCGTTGAGGTAGAGCGCCATGGCGTGCCCGATAAAGTCCTTGGTCGTCGCCTCGAGGCCAAACTTGTCAAAGACGTCCTTCATCGTGCACGTCGCCATGTTGAGGCCCTTGTGCGTCGCGGGGTCCTTGGGGTCAAAGGTGCCGACCCATTCGAGGAAGCTCTTCATCCGGCGCTTCTCAAAGATGCCCATCAGCGGCGACCGCAGCGCCTCGGCCGCGTCGGCCGGCACCTTGGCCACCGTCGCCTTGGGGCCGTGGCCCTGCTGCACGTAGCTGCCCGCAATCTGGCGGAACTCGAGGTAGCGCGTCACGTCCGTCGACACCAGAATGTTGGTCAGCTCGCCCGACGAGATGAGGAACTTGGGCACCAGGTCGACGTTCCAGTCGTTGACGCGCCCGTACGCCTTCCACGGCTCGCCCGCCGTGTTGCCGTACTTTGTGTAGAGCGCCTGCAGGTTGAGCGAGGCCGCGTCGCTGGCCGTTAGCACAAGACAAAAGAACATGGAGAGAGAGCCTACCCGCCGTAGTGGTCGTTTCGGTCAATGTGCAGGACCTTTTTGCCCTTGACACTCAGGACACTGTTTGTCAGTTTCAATTCTTCTTGGTTTCCGAAAGACGACGCACCCAGAGAGAATGCACTCGGTCAGGCCTGGGTGTTAGCTGGTTTGCTGGTTCGTCGCGAGGCCGACAGAACTCACCGGTGCCCAGCACAATGACATCGTACTCCTTGGCGATCTCGTCCATGGCTGCGATCGGATGGTGAAGCTGTGGGGGGTTAAACAAGCGGAAGCGTGAAGCGACAGTCGGTCGAGAGTCGTGAGAGTCGTGAGAGTCGGAGAGTCGGAGAGTCGGTGAAATGGCGAGAAGACGATTCGAAAGTCGTCAAGAGGATAAACCAAGTGTGGGCAAGGTACGGAGACGAAACGAGAGATAGAGCTGCCCAGGATAGGAGGCGCCTGGCGGGCGCCAGAAGAGGGACCAGCGCAGCCCCGCAGTGGATGGGGGTGCAGCCTGTCCGTCACCGCCCCTCCAGACAACAAAGCGCCGTGTCGGCATGATTTATTCTATTTTATTTACATAAATATTGACAATGTATATTTAAATATACGAGTCGTCGGTTCTTTATCAAGCAAGCTGCCAGTCAGCCACGCAGAAGCCAGAATGACAGTATGTCGACGTCTCAGTAGTCTACATACAGGCGATACTCTGATGCAATCGCAAGCGGTGGACCAGGAGTTTGCCAAAGCACCCGCCTGGCAACAATCTGGTTTGATGATCCTTGACACGCGCCAAGCAACAGCACGAGCATGCATGCGCGTTTCGGCCTGTCTCTCTGCCACAGAGACGTCTCAGGTCATGCTGTGCGGAGCAAGACGGATGGCGCCGAGACTGGCAGGAGTGTGCATATTAGTCAGCATGCGCCTCATGTTGCAAACAGTATATTTACGGCGTGGTACTCTTAATAAGCTTGTGTGATATTTACTTGAATGCCAAGTCTATTGTACAGTCGTGCGGCGTCTCGGTCCGGCTCCAGGCAGCAACTACCTCGCTGGCACGGGCTCGGCTTGCGGCTCTGTTGGTGCTGCGGTCTGTGGTTCCGCGGCCTGTGGTTCCGCGGCCTGTGGCGCAGGTGCAGGTTCTTCCTCGAGGTACGCCGACGGACGGAAAGCGGGGCCGTTGCCCGATAGGTCGATCTCGGGGTCGCTCTTGGCGAGCTCGCGTGCGTCCTCCCACGTGTAGAAGCGCTCTGTCAGCGTGTGCTTGATGGCCATCATGGTACGGCGGACCTGGGGGTTAGACGACGAAATAGAGGGCAGAGGAGAAAAGAGGAGAGAAGATAACGTACGGCTGTCTCGCGGTCGCCGGCTTCTTGGTCGCCAAACCCGAGCTTAAAGTGGTTACGGGCGGCGCGTGCAGTCTGGATACGGTTGCGTTCCTTGATGCACACCCACCACAGACGGTGCAGGTCGTCCCAGCTCTTGCGGCGCAGCTCCTCGACGGTCCACGGACGCCCATACTCGCTGTCCTGGACGGGCGTCTGTGCGACCTGCTTGTCGTAAAAGAGCTGCCACAGACCGTGGTCCGGGTCAATGGCCGGCTGTGCGAGTGCGGCGGCGGCCTGGCGTGCCTCGGCGGCGGCGGCGGTCAGCGCCGGGCGCGGGATCGGGTCGTTGGACACGGACAGGCGCTGACGCGGGCCGGTCTGGCGGATGCTGGACACGCCACGCATCGGGTTGTTGTCGCGTGGCTTGTAGCGGTGGCGTTTGGCGAGCGAAGGCGACGTCGAGAAGCAGGCCGCAGCCGCAGTCGGGGCCGGTGCAGCAGGTCGTGACGGCCGTGTTCGAGCTGGTTGTGACGCAAACGAAATCGAGACCGTAGTCGAGGCGGCCGGTATCCGGGACCAGCCAGCCGTGGCACGGCGCACAGGGAGCGACGCCATGTCGAGCGCGAGGCACAAGCAAGGAGTCGGCGTGTCGGAGAGTCTGTCGAACAGTCTGCCGAATCGCGGTGCGTCGTCAGTGTCGTCGTGTCTCGAAAGGCATTTTTTCGCTGCACGTGCCCCACTGTAAATAGCTGGACGAGATGTGGCTGGAGTGTGGCGGTGCACAAACTAGTGCCGAGCCTCCGTCGCTCCAGCGGCCTCCACGATTTCATTCAGTTCGCCAGCTTTACACAACACCATGTCGCTCTGGAGGTGAGTCTGCTTCTTCGGCCGCGACGGCGCTGACCACCAGCACGTACAAGAACCTGTCGCCCAAGGCGCGGCTTTACGTCGGCCTCGGCGTGATTGCCTGGGGCTCGATTGGGCTCTACATGTCGGACGTGGCGGAACAGAAGCTGGGCTACACGCCGACCGAGGCCGACAAGGAACAGCTCGCACGCATGACGCCACGCATCCACGTCGTCGACCGGGACAAGTAGCGATCAACGTCATCGTGCCGTGGTTTTTTTTATTCATTATAAACTCATATCCAAGCGCACGACACCGTCAGCAAATCCGTCCACAACGACAAACACCGTCTAGCAAATCAATCCGTCCACGCCAAACAACCGTGCGAAAAATAAATCAAAAATAAATCAAAAATAAATCAAAATAAATCAAAAATAAATCAAAATAAATCAAAAATGACAACCATCTGACGAGTCTACCTCTGCACCGTTTGTACCAACACACACCACGCACACACCTCGGCGAATCCGCTTGCTACCTATCCTAGTACCCCTCGGCCTTGTACTCGGCGCGGTACGCCTCGGTGCGGGCCAGGTCGTCGGCCGTGACAAAAGGCCGCATGCCGGCGATAATGTCGTCGAGCGTCAGGATGGCGAGGATGGGCAGCCCAAACTCGCGCTTGAGGGCACCGAGCGCGCTCTCCTTGGTCGCTGCCTCGGGCAGCGTCTCCATACGGTCGAGCGCGACGACGATGCCGACGACGATGCCGCCGGCCGCCCGGATCTTGGCGACCGCCTCGCGCTTGGCCGTGCCCGCCGTGATGACGTCGTCGACAATGACGACGCGCTGGCCCGCGAGCGGCGCGCCCACAAAGCTGCCGCCCTCGCCGTGGTCCTTGGCCTCCTTGCGGTCAAAGGTGTAGCCGATACGGCCGTAGCGTTGCGCGTCGAGCGCCGCCAGCGCACCCACGGCCGCCGTCGCCAGCGGGACGCCCTTGTACGCGGGGCCGAACACAACGTCAAACGCCGGTGCGTCCGGTGCATCCGTCGTCGCCGGTGCGCCAAACACGCCCGCCTTGTCCGCCTCGGCAATCGTCGAGCCAAAGGCCGTCGCAATGGCCGCCAGCAGGTCCGCGCGGTAAAAGGAGCCCGCGTTGAAAAAGTAGGGCGACACGCGCCCGGACTTGAGCGTAAACGTGCCAAACGAGAGCGGGCCGCCCTCGATGGACGCGCGCAGGAAATCGGCCTTGTACGGAGCGAGAGACATGGCGTCGTGAGCGTTGGTGAGAGCGGCGTTGGTGAGAATAGGGGTAAAGCGCGGGGTATCTGGTCGAGGCAGGAGCAGAAGCAGGAAAGAGCATGTCGTCACATCCCATGAAACTTTTTCGCAATCTTATCGCTATCGGCGTATTTATGTTATAGCGCGGCCGGTCGTTTTTATAGTACTTATAGCGCTGTTGGGCCGTTTACTACAGTAATATAGCGCTGTTGGCCCAGACTACGCGCTATAGATTTACAATTAGCGTATAACGCTCACTAATATGTTCAGACGCTATAAATACAGTCAGACGTATAAATACAGGGAATCGAAAAAAGAAAAGACTACTTGCCACGCCCACGCCGGCCGCCACGGCCCTGTGCTTGTGACCGTGGCCGTGCTCGACCGGCCGACGCTGCTGGCCGTCCTTTGCCGCGCGTGCCACCACGCCCTCGGCCGGTCCCGGCGCCGCGTGCGCCCTTTGCCGGTCGACCCTTGCCACGCATCGGCTTTGGCGCCTCGCTGACGTTGCTCGCGCTGCTGCTGCTGCTGCTGCTGTCGCTGTCGTCGCTATCGCTGTCGCTGTCGGCCACCTCGACACCGTCCGTGTTGCTACCGTCAGAGTCTTTGCTCGTGTCCGACTCGCCAGAGTCAGAGTCCTTCTCGCTCGCGTCGGACGCGTCGTCGGTACCGTCCGTGTCAGAGTCTGCGTCCTCCTCCTCCTCGTTCTTCCGGCCCCGACGCGTCTTGGCCGCCGCCGGGCCCTTTTTCCGTCCCGGCTTGACCTTGACTTTTTTGACATCCTTGACATCCTTGACCGCTGCACGCTTGCTCCCACGCGTGCCACGTGTGCCACGCCCTGATGCAGGGGCAGGGACGGGCGCTGGTGACGCTGCCGACGACGCGAACTCGCTATCCGCCGTCGTCGACCGCGTCCGCAGTTCACGCTTGCGCTTCTTGCCGGCGACAGACGCTGTTGCTGCCGCTGTCGCTGCTGCTGTTGCTGCCGCTCCGCGCGAGTGTGTCGGTGCCGGCGACCGTGGCGCCAAACCACGCGCTGCACGCACCGACGGCGGCGGCGAGTCGGGGTGCCACTGTGCGGGCGACGTCGCGGTCGAGTCAATGTCGTCGGCGAGCGCGCGCTCCATCATATCGTCGCGAAAGTCGGCCATGGGCAGGCTAAACTCCTTGTACCGCAGCTCGGCACCGTCGTCGAGTGCATTGTCGCGGTCGTGGATCATGTCGACGTCGTACTCGGCCGCCAGTTCCTGCCAGATGCCCGGGATTCGCGTGTGCTGGTACACGTCGGGGTCGAACCCGCGGCAGCGCAGGTGCTCGCTAATGGCAATCATGCGAAAGTGCCGGTGCATCCCTGACGGCTTCCACCGGATCACCGCCGAAAACAGGCCCGCCTTTTGCTCCGACGTCCAGCAGCTGTCCAGCACGCTCGGCCGCGCCTCGCTCGACTCGTTTGTCTTGTTCGACTCTTTCGACTCGTTCGACTCGTTTGTCTCAGTCTTTTCCATCTCCGTCTCTGTCCGCTCCGTCTCTGTCGCCGGCGTGTCCACGTCCATCGCGTCGTCGTCGCGTGGTGTCGCTGCCGTCGGTGTCGGCGTCGGTGCCGTCGTCGTCGTCGTCGTCGTCGCCGTGGCCGCCGCCGCCGCCGCCGCCGCCGTGCTGTTCCGTCCACGCTTCTTGGGCGGCATCGTCCTGTCCTTGGTCGGCGTCGCGCGCGTCGTCGTCGTCAATGAAAGGGTGGCGTCGCGTCGCGGTCGCGGTCGCGGTGGTGTCAAAGTTGTCGAATCTTTTGGACTTGTCGCCAAACGCGCTCCAATTGGCTCCACAGCCTGTCCAGCCTCGTGGATCCACAATTTCCTTGTAGCACAGCCACAACGCCACACCACTTACACGACGTTCATTCGACACACCAACTCGGAGACTACAGTTCATTCGACACACATACCAACTCGGAGACTCAACATCGTATCGAAAGGTCATTATTAGATAGCTTTTAGCGCCCGCCTCTATGGCGCGGCGTCGGACATGAATTACAACAGGTATGCAATGTCTTGAAGACAGGCAAGGTAAGAAGATACAAGAAGGAGAACAGGCCAGAACGGCCAAGCACAACGCCCGCCGTCTGAACAAAGGGAATCAGAGAAGAGCAGAAGAGAGCAGAAGAGAGAGCAAATGGAGAAGAGAGAGCAGAACAGAGCAGAAGACAGAGCAGAACGAAAAGAAGAACAGAAGGGAGAACAGAGAGAGAACAGACGAAAAGAGCAGGCAGAGAGAAGGTAAAAATGTTTATTAGGTAATTACATTAGACATTGTTCTCTCTGCCCGCACGCCCGCGGCCACACGACCGGCTACCACTCGCGCTTCTTAAACGTCAGGGGGCAGTCGTCCTTGGGAAAGATGGTGGCAAACACCTTGATTTCCTCCGACAGCGGCGTCGCGTGGTGCTCCCACTCGAGCTGCACGGACGCGGCGCCAATCATGAGGGCCAGGTTCAGCTGCGCATAGTGCTGGCCCAGGCAGTAGTGGGGACCGACGCCAAAGACCAAAAAGTTCTTGGCGCCCTTGGTCTCGGCGTCGCCGGAGTAGTAGCGGTCGGGGTCGAACTCGTCGGGGTTGGTGTAGACGTCGGGGTCGCGCAGCGCCATGTACGTCGTCGGGATGACCATGGCGCCCTTGGGCACGGTGTAGTCGGCCGAGATGGGGAAGCTCTTCTTGACGAGGTACGGCACCATGAGCACCGGCGGGCGGTACCGCAGCAGCTCGCGCACCACGGCGCGCGTGTACCTCATCGACTCGAGCTGGTCCAGGTTCAGTTCGGCGTACGGGTCGTTGTTGCGGACGGCCATGTTCTCGGCGCGCACGCGGTCCAGCACGTCGGGGCGCTGCGCCATGATCTGGAAGAGCCAGGTGCACGCGCTCGACGTCGCGTCCTGCGACGCAAACAAAAAGGTAAAGATGGTCTGCGAGATCTCGTAGTCGGTAAAGTCGCGCAGCAGCGGCTGCGGCTTCTCGAGGCCCTCGGGAAAGGTGCCAGTGGCCTCGGCCTCGCGCCAGCGCTCCGAGTCAATCATCTGCTTGATCCACGCGTCCATGATGCACGTCACCTCGCCGCCCGCGCGCATGCGCACCTTGCTCTTGGCCGCGCACTTGGAGAACTCGTGCAGCACCATGTCCGCCGCCTTCTTGCCGTACCACGTCTTGGTGTAGGGGATGATGACGGGGAAGTTGACGAGCTCGAGCGCGGCCGTGATGAGGTAGTAGTCGTCGGCAATCTTCTTGAGCGACTCGTCCGGCAGGTAGTGTCCGACAAACGTCCGGCACGACACCGCGCACATGACCTCGCGGAACTCGGCCATGAACGCCACCGGCTTGCCCCCGGCCTGCTGCGTCACGCTCAGGAACCGCTCAAAGTACTGGCGGTACACCGCCGTCTGCCCGGGCAGGTAGCACTCGAGCGCCTTGCGCGTAAACAGGCCGTTGAGGCCTTTGCGGAAGTCGACGTGCGCCTTGCCGTCCAGAAACACCCAGTTGTCCGCGCCGAGCAGCTTGTGTGCAATGTCGACGACGCACGGCTTGACGTACGTCGGCGCGTTGAACACCTTGCGCGCCATGTCGCGCGTCGACGCAATCACGACAAACTTGTGGAAGACGGACACGCAGCTCAGCGGGCCGCTCTTCCACTTGGCATAGTACTCCTCAAACTTGGGGTCCATCGACTCCAGGAACGGGCCCATGAACGGCAGCTTCATCGCCGGGCCGACAATCGGGCCCTTTTGCAGAATGTACTTGACTGTAAGGTTAGTGTTGTGTTTTGTTTTTCTTGTGTTGTGTCTTTTTTCTTGTGTTGTGTCTTTTCTCGGCCGCGACGGGTGCGCACGTACTCTGGTCGTAGACAACGGCAGCCATGAACACGGTCAGGGCAATCTGCCACACGCTCGCATTGGCCACTGCATTCACAAGCGGCGCCAGCTGCGGCGGGATCGCGCCGGAGACGGCACTCTTGGCCGTCGCCAGCGGCGACGCAAAGACCGTCGCGTTCGCGTCCATTGTTGTGGTCGTGCAGTCGTGCAGTCGTGCAGTCGTTGGTCGTGCAGTCGTGCAGTCGTCTGGTCGTGCTGCTGATTGGTGGGTGCAGCGGCTGGTCGTCGGGTCGCGTCGAGACTCGGGTGTCGTCGACGGCAGAGCGAGAGGCGTGTCGAGAAGAGGACAGGAGCAGGCCCAGGACAAGACGGAAGACGGGCGAGTGTCGAGAGACAAGAGGCAGAGGTGGGAGACCGCAAAGAAAAGAAAAAGGGGAAAAAGGCGAGGGCGCTGGAGACGGGAGATTGTGATGTTGTAGGCGGCCGCTGTGGGCGGCGGCACAGGGAGTTAAAATGAGCAAAACTCGGAATTTAGCGGCCGTTGGCCATGCGCCGCCTGCAAGACGCGCAGGGCCAACACTCCCTATTGGCGCTGTGGGCGCTGTCCCAGCGCCCAGCGGCCAGTGATTCAGTGGCACAGGGGTCGTTCCGTGGGTCCCAGGGGCAGCGCGAACGGTGGGTCGTCACGTCGATAATTTATTCTGCGAAATATACGGAGTCGTTCCGGCGCATGGCTGTCCCGATCGTGAGAGGACAGGGCAAGTGGTCACAGGCGGATTCCATGTGCTTCTTGTTTTTGTTTTTGTTTTTGTTTTCTGAAAAGAAATGTGTATGCAAATAGCGGGCGACATATGCCCTGTAGAGCAGCGTAGAGCGGCGGCAGGAGCGGACCGCGACGAGGAAGCGGCGTGCGGCGGAAGCGCCGGCGAGGGCACGCACAGGGAAGGCACACCCGACATGCGTGCTAAAAGGATGGAGCGACCCGGTCACACGCGGTGCTTTTGCACCTTCTACAAACGGCGGAAACGGTCTTTAACCGGTTCATGCGGTGCTTACGGTCCTTGGCGTCTTGACGCAATTTTTTTTTATATTTCCGGGGCTGTGGCTGTGGCTGTTGGTGCTGTTGACCATTGGACGTCTGTGTCTGCCCGCAATCCTCGCGCTTCATCTGATATCGCAGCGGAGGCGACATCCGTCCGGCGCGGTGCGCTGCTCTGTTGTGCAGGGCCAAGCATTCGACGAACCCCGCCTGTCGCGGGCACGATGCGTATGCGACAATGCAAATTTCCCCCTTTTGAAGTCGTCCAGGCGGTGCGAAACAGTGCGAAAAGCGAAAGGCGAAAAGCGAAAAGCGAAAATTGCTGGCCAGTGGCAGTGTGATGGTTTAGTCTCGGCCGGAAATTGCAGCGTCGGCGCTTGCCCGATTTCTGCCACCGCCGCAAGCAAGAGCAAAGGCGGAAGAGAAAAAAGAGGAAAGCGCGAATAGGAGGTGTGGGTCGCCCTTTTTCATAATTTTTTAAAAAATATTTTATTACTCCGTCTTGTCACTGAGCGCAAAGTCTAAAAAGCAGTTTTCGCGTTTTCGTCTGATTCTCGCTTGTTCCAAGGCGATATGAGCCGCGCGATGGACAGGAAAAATGAAATGAAAAAGTGGGCTACGCGCTAGGCCGAAACTCGCGCGACCGTCATCGTCGCACACCGTATTTATTTACCTGAATAATTATAAAGGTCTCTCACAGACAGATATGCATAAACGTAAGAATAAGAATAAGGCACAAAAGCCTGAATAGGATGTTCTCTGGATAAATAAGTGCATGCTTGGCTCGGGGTCGGGGTCGGGTCGTGTTGGATACGAATGCGAATAAGAATAAGTCTGGCCAGACGAATAAGAGACGCGCCAAAGCAAGACACCGCGGCGTCGTACTGTCGTACTCGGACGGGTTGGCCGTTTCTGTTCTGCCGGAATTGCGACAGCCCATATCTGGAATTTGTGCGCAGGGCACAAGACGATGGCACGACTATTTACACAATCGCTCACGCATTCCTCTTGCCAGTCACACGCTTTGACGTGCCATCGGCCGAGGCAGCTCTCGCGTCGTGCGTTGCATACGGGTCAATTCATTTAAAATGTCATTTAAATGTCATTTAAAACGTCGTGCTGGGTCGACGATCCAATCAGTCTGACGGCGCAGAGTCATGCAGGCACATTCTCGACGTGCAGAGTGGCGTGGCCGGCATCTCGCGCTTCCGGGCGCATCGTACAATCAGCAGCCTGTAATACAGAGCTTTAGTGGTCTGACAGGACCCTGAGGGTGGTACAGCGGGCCGCCAGTGCAGCTGCGATTGGCCAATTGCCATACACTATATTTACAACTGGATTGTGCGTCACCGCTTTTGTGGCAATCTCCACTCGTCTGTCCCCATTGAAATGCACGACGACAAAACGGCTTCAGCCTCGCCGCGCCACAAACGATGGCTTGCGTTTAATATGTAGACAGCTGGAGTTCAATAAATATTTAAATATACAGCAGTTTACCGCCGGGTGTCACGGTGCACCCCCGCAAAAGAACTCGACTGCAAAAAGTATGACAAGAGTGGGATTCGAACCCACGCCTATTTCTAGACTAGCATGGACAAGTTGTTGGTTCGGACGAACCACTTCCTGAAGCTAGCGCCTTAGACCGCTCGGCCATCTTGCCTGTCTCTTATAAAGATCTGCCGTGTCGTGGGTTCATATGTCGGCATGGCGGAGGTGACCGCTCGCAAATTATATTTACTTAGAAAATTCGGGCTTAAGTGGGACCATTTTTCTATTTTTCATCTCATCAAGACAACTGTCAGCCGTGATAAGGACGGATCAACTCCATGATAGCAACATGCGGCTGCCTTGAAGCCCAGGCAGCAGTTGACTCGGCGTTACATTTTTATGACAGAGTCTGGTGCTGCACGTCGAGTCATCATCGGTTGATCCGCCATGGCCCGAAGAGGAAGGAGGCTTGCCGATTGGTCCAGTGCAGCTGCAGCTACCCTCCATGACCAAGGCCGATAGCAGCACGATGGCGGTGAAGCATATCCGATCGAGACATAAATATATTGAATAAATATAAAAATAAATTAAGTGTTCTGGCATGTGCACGGGCGGGCCAGCCACGTCCTGATCGAGTTTTGTCAGACGAGGAGTCACCGCTGACACCTCCACCAAACCGCAGGCAGGATCCCCGCGCAGACTTGGCCAAACGTCTCGCCAGCAGGATGCAGGATACACCAAACGTTTATCGCCAGTAGATGAAGGAACCGGCGTGCGGGGCCGTTTCATGCCGGCGCGGACGTCACTCTAGGCAGAAGCTTGGCTTGCATCCCGACGGCTGGCAGCAGTGCCGGACGGACCTTGCTCCATCGGTGTCGTTTGATCATATTTAGATCCATCGTGTCGCTCAAGGTGCCGTTCGAGTCAACTCAGTAACGATGCTGAACCTGATTCCGTGCATTCCATGCGGCGTGGTAAGTAAGGAAACTCCTTGGCTGCGACGGAGCCGACGTAAACTGCTCGGCGAAACTGCTCGGGCGTCGACCGGATTCGTCCGTCTTACTTTTGCAATGGCGCATCGGAGCGAGTCTTTGCCGCGTCGAGACTAGACCGGTGTCTGTGACTCTTGGGCCACTAGTGCATGCAAGAAAACTCTTGCAAAACTCGACGCAGCAAGGCTGTGGCA
This sequence comes from Ophiostoma populinum, assembly GCA_029298855.1. NCBI lineage: Eukaryota > Fungi > Ascomycota > Sordariomycetes > Ophiostomatales > Ophiostomataceae > Ophiostoma > Ophiostoma populinum. The sequence continues at coordinate 417,856 of JANSLU010000020.1, read as the reverse complement.
CGTCATCACGGAAATCCTGGTGTCTGCCTACAGCAGCATCGGGTCAATCCATGTTCTGTGATCGACTCGGGCCAGGCAGCAAGAAAGGCCTCGGCTGTCGTGGCATGACCGTTTTTGTTTCTTGTTTTTGTATATAACGAGCATGTCCCGAGTGGCAGATCCAACGACCAAACAGACAGACCGACAGACCAACAGACAGACAAACAGACAAACAGATACATTCAACAGACAGACCAACAGACAGATTCATCAACCTGACCACACTTTGACACATGTCACCGCCCAACGCCTCGTCGCCAAACGCGCCCAAGACGTACCGGCCGCCGCCCGTCATGAGCTTCACGCCCCCCTTCAACAGCATCGACCGTGGCTCTGCCCACGCCATGGCCATGGCCATCAACTACACCATGTCCGAGGAAGAGTGCCAAGAACTCGAGCGCCGCAACGCCGAGCGCAAGGCCGAAAAGGCGCTGAAGAGGGAGCTCAAGGCCGAGGCCAAGGCGGCCAAGAAGGCGGCCAAGTCGCAGCCCGACGATGCGAGCATCTTTAGCTTTTCGAGCAGCACGGGACTGCTCCGCAAGAACGAGAAGCGGTCCTGATAGAGTTTCCGAGTCAATGTCTCTTGAATACCTCTTGATAGTTCTATTCTCTTGATAGCTCTATCCATTCTTGTCGGTCACAATGGCGCAGCTACGAGCCAGCATGGCCGAGTCTGACCTTCGGGTACAAAGACGCCACGTTCTGTTGTTCATTGTGTTAATTCGCACTCTATCGACAAACTTTTGTGGCTACCGGCTGGGTCAGTCGCTGCAGGCTGCAGGCTGCAGGCTGCAGAGGCCGACGCCGCCGACAGAAAAACAGGAAACCAAAAAGCCAGCCCGACACACGTGTACAAAAGAGAAGCACAACTTGATTGAAAGACTGAACGCCGCATATGCGAAGGATACTATCCGTTGACCATCCCAGGACAGAACAGGGAACAAGGAGAGGAAAGAGACCAGGGACAGGAAAGCAAACGAAACAGAAAACTGAGGGACGAGAGACGAGAGGAAAGAAAAGAGGAGAAAAGAGACGAAAAGACGGGAAAGGAGGACGAAAACAGGCCGATGGCAACATTAAAAATATATGGTTTTGGATTTCGTCTTTTTTTAGTTTTTTCTCTAACCGTTGCCAGCCGATTCTAATCCAGTTCCGTTGTCTTTCGGACCGCCACGCGCTGCTCGTTTGTTCGTTGTGATTGGCCAAAAGAGTCGAGAGAGAATGGTGCCAAGGTCGAGATCGAGGTCGAGGTGCAAGGTGGGCAGCGCAGCGTTCCCGCCGCCACTGGCCCACCATACACTCACTCACTTGCCACAGCCAGGTCCTACTAGGCCTCGGCGGTTCCAAACAAGAGCCATGGGCAGACAATGTCACTCGTCGCCCAGGCGGCTGCGTCACAAAAGTGCTCGAGGTGTTCGGTCGGGTATGCAAGACAAGTGAGACCGTTCCCAAGCTGGTGGTGTCATTCGTTCAAGACTGCGGGTGGCCAAAAACAGTCGGCAAAAGAGACAAGCGTGGCGTGAAAGAAGATGTGAAAGGGGAAAAGACGAAAGGACGAAAAGGACGAAAACGAGGACGAGAGCGTTGGTCGGTCGAGGTTGTTGTTGTTGGGTTGTTGGACAGAAACAGGAGCAGGAAACAGAAAGCAATCTTTTGAAAACTCGTCGCAAGGGTTGCATGTTGCATCCCCTTGCGAAAGCCTGCTGGGGCCGGCGTGCGACCCGTGAGTCGGAGGTACATCAGAACTTAGTTCTTGGGCTCCGGGTACTAGGTGGAGGCCTCCTCCGTCTTGGGAACCACAGGGGGCGTCGCGCTGTCGGCTGGAGAGTCTTCCTAAGATCTCGCCTGGCTGCGATCGGCCTCCTGGGGCTGCGCCGGCTGCTGGAACATGGACGACCAGTCCAGGTTGGGCTGCGCGCCGTTGCTCTGGCCGGGGAACATGCCCATGCCGTTCTGGGCCGGGGGCAAGCTGTAGTTGGAGAGCTGGGGGTTGTACACGTTGTTCTCGTACTGGCCACCCTGCGGAGCGCCGGGCTGGCCCGCAGCGCCGTTAGCGGCACGGGGAGCGCCCTGGGGCTGGGCAGAGTCGCGCTGGGGGTCCATCTGCGAAGGCGTCATGGGGTTCGAGCGGCCCAGGTGCTGCTGCTGCTCGGCCGACATGCCGTTCTGGGGCATGCCGCTCGGGCCCGACATCAGGCCAAAGGGGTGGGCCGTCATGCCGTCGCCCTGGACACTGGGCAGGCCGCCCATGTGGTGCATGTCGCCGTTCTGGGCCGCGGCGGCGGCCTGCTGCTCGGCCAGCTTCTGCGCGGCCTGGGCCTTCTTGACGTGCGCGTGGGGGTGCGACAGGTGGCTAACGCCGGTAGGGTTGCCACGGCGGATCGAGCACTTTTGGAAGTGGCGCTTCAGAATGTCGCTGCGCGAGAACGTGTCTCTGCACAGCACGCACATGTACGGGCGGTCGCCCGTGTGGCGCAGCAGGTGGCGCTTCAGGTGCTTCGCGTGCAGGTACGTCTTCGTGCAGTGCGGGCACGGGAACTTGCCATCCGCATCCTTCTGCGGAATCTGGGTCTTGGTCATGGTGCCGGCAGCAGGGGGAGCGGGTCTACCGGGGGCGCTGGGCAGAATGCCGCGGCGGCCCTGGGAGCCGACAACGTGAGTCGGCTGCTCGTTGCTGTCGGGCAGGATGGCCATGGGGTTCATGGGGCCCTGGGCGTAGGGCGAGGCCATGCCCGGCTGGGGCATGACACCGCCAGCGGGCATGGGGCGCAGGACGGGCGGGCCGCGGTTCGCCGGGGCCGGGGCAATGGGCTGCGGGTGTGACATGGCCGCCGTCGTCTGGGGCATCATGCCGGCCGTGGTGGGGGCGTAGTGGTGCTGGTACGAGGTGGGCATCATGTACGAGCCGCGGCCGCCATTGGTAGTGGGCGGGGGCGGGTAGCTCATGGCGCCGGGCGTGCTAGGCGTCGACGACGGGCGCGACTGCTGCTGCGAGTAGCTGCCGTACGGCGTGTTGGCCTGCATCATGCCGTTGTTGTGCTGCGGCGGCTGCTGCTGCTGCTGGGCAGGCGGCTGCTGCTGGGCAGGCGGCTGCTGGCCCTGCTGAGCCTGGCCCTGGCCCTGGCCCTGCTGAGCCTGCTGGCCCTGCGGCTGCTGCTGGCTCTGCTGCTGCTGCATCGGGGGCAGCGTGTGCTGCTGGATGCTCTGGGGGGTCGAGGCGGCGGAGGAGTTGTAGGACGGCGTCGATGTGCCGTTGATCACATTCGACGAGTAGTGGTTCGCTTCCATAGTGCGAGGTAGTGAATTGACTGCTAGAGTGAGTGTTAGTTGATGAAGGAGGAGAGTGCGGATGGATCGAAGCCAGACGCGTCGGATCCGATGGCAGAAAAAAGTGGAAGGGAAGAGATAAGACAAGAGAAAAATGGGAAGTGTAAATAGAAAATCGCGAGCACCGAAAGGCGGTGTTGACTAAGCCGGGCGGCAGAATTCGGCCAGACCAGGGTCAGAAGACGGTGGAAGACGAGGAGACTCGTGTCACTTGAACAACGAAGCAAATGAGCGCGGTTCTGTGTGCACGACGTGGTGTGGCAAGGCCAATGCAAGGATAGGAGAGCGTGAGGCGGCCAGAATAGGAGATGCATGGAAACGGGCAATGCAAGGGACGCATGAGATGTGGGAACCCGGCACAGAAAGAGTGGGGAGAAGGACGACACGAAAAAACGCCAGATGAGGAAGAATGCAAAACGACGACGCGAGACAGACGATCCGACCAGACGCGGACAGACACTAGGCAATACGCAGAACACAATGGCGCGAGCAACCAGGAAAGTGTGCAAGTGTGCAAGTGCACAAGTAGCAGATTGCAACTGGCGATGCAAGGCACATTGAACTCCGACTGGCCAAAGACAGTCTGAAGTCTGGACAACTGCCCGTCGGGCTGTGACCCGCACGACGATGCAAACCAGCAAACAGACAGCGCAGAAGACATGCAAGGCACGGACACGGCTCCACGCGCGGCCAGTCTTTTTGACCCGTCGTTTTGCACGAGGCAGACCAAGCCAAAGACAAAGCCAAAGACCTGAGCCAAAGACCCGATTGACGCAGCAATGGATAGCGGCTACCAAAGGATCCAATGGAAGCCATCGCCAGCCTGTTACGCACCGATACAGTGCACGGACGGACACGCCCTTCTACGGCAACAGATGAGGAATGCCAGTGACCAGTTGGTCAAGGAGTAGGAGTCCAGTGTCCGCTTCGCATCGGTGGTCTGCAGGCCTGCAGGTCGTGGTCGCACGCTGGCCAATGCTGTGCTGCAACGTCTGCGCGTACCCGTGTGCATATGTGCTCGGGGCTGTGCCGTCTTTGCCTTTGCTTTGCTTTCGATTCTGTCGGTTCTGCCAGTCTGACCGCTTTCGTCTTTTGCATCCAGTCGCCGCCCTGTCCGCACGCGGCATGCGACCGAGGCCGGCTCCTGCGGCAAGCAGCCCGACGGAAGACACAAGAGTGCCCTGTCGCTCAGGCAGCTGCATCGCAGGAGGCCAGCGCGTCAGTCGCGTGTTGTGTCCACGGTTGTTTGGAGTCCATGGATCGTGCGTTCTCTTCGTCTCGTATCGTCTTGTCTGGTATCGTCTTTTGTCTGGTACGATTGCATCGTTTTCTGGAATCTTTCTTCTGCTTTCTGTCTTCATGCACCTGGGTCTGGTCCGGTCGCGTCTGGGGTTTGTTGTGGTGGGGTTGCGTTGGAAGGGCAGGGGTGTCGGCGGTGTCGGCGTGTTGGCATGTTCGTCTTACCTGCAGAAATGTGTTGGCCGTCGAAGCTCGATGCGGGCAACGGCGGATGACGAGTGAATGGATGCTGGTGGTGAGGTCGTGATGGTGGACGCGAGTCGAGGTCGGGTCAGGGTAGGGGTGGAGATTGAAAAAAGAGTGGATAAGGTGAGGCTTAATAAATGCGGCCTCGCAAAAGTGGATGGGATGAGAGGAAGAGAGAAGGAAGAAAGAGCAAGATTGGAAGGAGGAGAAAAAGAGTGGAAGGGGAGAGGAGAAAAAAAGAAAAGGAGAAGATTCGGTTTTATGAAGGGAGAGGTTGGGTTGGCTACAGCGAGGGAAAAGGGAAGGCGGTGGCCGCCAAATAGGAGAAAAAACCAGACGCGGAAAAAGGAGAGGAAAAAAGGAAAAAGAAAATAACGAGAAATGTGGGTCTGTACCAGGGGTGTATTGGTGGTGTACGTGTGTGCGTTGAGAGTCGGAGAGTTGGGCGACTTTTTGTCTGCAAGCGCTGTCCCGTGGTCGGCCGAAGGCAACAAGAAGGCCTGGATGGCGTCAGTGTCAAAATTATGTGTTGCGATGAAAAAGTGGCAGGCAACAGAGCAGTGCAGTGGATGGCAGATGGCTGTTTACGAGAACGACACAGGCTCGAGTACGCTAAAGCATGTGTGGCCAGGGCGGGCTGAGGGCTGCAGCGAGCTGCAAAAGGTTCATGCGGAAGGCAACACGGGCAAAGGGGAACATGCAACAAAGAGCCGTGCAGGAGGAAGGGGCAACCTGCATCGGCGGATGTATATTTGCATACATATAAAATGCAAATGTACATGGCACAACACGGTCCACGCGTTTGTCCTGCCAACTGGCAGGCTCTTCCCAATCGTTCCCGGACAACGTCCGCGCGAGGAAGGAACGAGCAGCGAGGCTCATTATGCTTTCCGTGCCATTGTGCTCGGGCAGGAACAGCAGCGGTGCACGGCAAGAGCTGCCCGCCCAGGCCAGGCCCAGGCCTTCCTGGGAGCATTCCTGGGAGCAAAATGGCCTTGCCGTGGCGCGTCATTTCCTCGTCTTTGTGTGATTTGCACGTGCGGGAACGTGCTCAATCAGGGAGTCAGGCGGTCCAGGCTGCTGATAGCCTGGCGGCCTTGCCTAAAGGAGAATGGGAGAATGCGAGCGCCGGAGTTATATTTTAGATTTCTGCCACCCGAAAATGAAAATTTCAATCCTGCGGCGACGCGTCTTGTTCTGTTTACGCCGGTTTGCGTCCGGAGTACGTCCTTTTTCCACCTGTGGCAAAGAGGCAAGGGCAACGCCCCGTGGCCATGGCCTTTGTCGGCAGCAGCAGCAGCAGCCACAAGACACGACCGCCAGCCACGGCCGGGCCGCAAACACGCTCAGAGAGATGCATCGCCATGATGCACCGGCGTCCGGCACGGTCGTGGCAAAAGATGGAGATGGGATGGGGCGGCTGTCAGGCCCGGTGGTCGACGGGAAGGGTGGGTTCCGTGCTATAGTGGGTAAGACGCAGTGGGTTACAGGGCATTGCGATCCTTTTTAGGCGCTGGCTGGCGCGGTTGGGCGGTGCTTGCAGCGGGAAACAGTGGAAACCACCCCTGGAGAAGCGGGACAGGCTCCTGAAAGCGAGCAGACGCGCTAGAGGCAGGAAGCCACAGCGGGACAGATGCTTTCTGGGACTGCGTTGCCACTTGGAGGTAGTATTGGCTTTTTGTTCGAGTAAATATATTATTCGAGTAAATATATTATTCGAGTAAATATATTATTCGAGTAAATATATTATTCGAGTAAATATATTAATCGAGTAAATATAAATATTTAAATAAATTTACGACTGCATGGTGAATGAGCGAGCGGCATGTGCCAGTCGCCATCCAGGAGACAAAGACGCCGGCCATGGCAGCACGTCACAGGGCACCAAGCCCTAGCCTAAATAAAAAGAAAGTGGCGAGAACGCCGTCGAAGAATTGGAAAGAAAAAGGCGCATACTGAGCAGGCAAGCCCAGAGCGACCACGCTGGATTTGGATTGGAATCCGGCCGAAAGTCGGCGTCTTGAATTTTCGAATTCAATGCAGAGCAGAGTTGGATGCAATGTGTGACACCACCAACGAAGAAAGTGGGCTTCCACGTGCGCAAGGCTGTCAACTAAAATTTACGGAGTACCTACAGGACACGTTAACTATTAAACTGGAAACATCTCCAACTGGTAAGAATGAAGAGAAAGATGGGGGTGAGGGGACGACAGGCCGGGACGGCTTTGGGCATGGGGAAGATTGCCACAAGTGACAGGCGCCGTGCTCCGTATGGAGATGGAGATGAAGATGGAGCCTGAGCCTAACTGAGCCTCACGGTGTAAACGTACGGAGTAACTATAACTTAAGTAAGAGGAGGATGGACGGTGGAGAAGAGGGTCTGGTTGGAGATGGTGCAGTCCCATAAAACGTCGAGATGCACAATCCGATTCTCCGAGGAATTGGTGCAGCCCAGTACGGAGTCTGTTTGCATTTGGTATGGCTGAGCCCGTGGCGACTGGCGCAGCATCACACGCAATGGCCAGTCACACCTTGGCGTCTAGACCAGCAAAGCAGCAAGACAAGGACAAAGCAGGACAATGCTAGAGCGACCGCGCCGACCAATAACGGAATCCGGCTTGGTCGGGCTGCCGTGGTAGTACACCAGACACACTGCAGGCGAAGGATCGAAGAGCAGCGTTGTGGCAGCCAACGTGCAGCGTCGGTGCAGAAGATGCAGGGCGTGCAGGCGCCACGGTCGCTGCTGCTGTGCTGGCACTGCACCCGCCCGATAACGGCTGCGGCAGGACGAAAAGGGTAGTCGGCTGACTGTTAATTTAAAACTACAGCAATATACGACCGACGCTCACCAACACGACGAAACAAAGACACGAGTCGTTCGTCGTGAGAACACAGACCCCGCTCGGACCGTCTACCGCCCAACCCAAAAGAAAAAGCAAAAGCAAAAGCAAAAGGCAAAGGCAAAAGACTCGCTCGCTGACCCTGGAGCACAGAGGGACACAGTCCCACTCGCGGCAACCGCAACCGCCAGCGAAACGGGGCTGCCTCGTTCTTCCCTCTTCTGGGGTGCGCGCCGGCCCAATAAAAGAGGGCAGGCTGAAAAACGGGGCATCACCAACCTCATCTCTTGAATTCGGCGTGTTTGCCCTGGCCAGCGACGCGTCGGCGCGCTGCATCGCGTGCCAGCGTCTGTGGTGCATTTTCTGATTCCCTGGTGAGACCGCGGCCGTCCAGCTGCCTGCAAGCCCTAGACGACCCAAGTGCGAAACGAGCGTGCGTTCTTTTTTGCTTTTTTCGTTCAAGTTTTTTGGGTTATTTTATCGGCCTGGCTCTTGGCCAAGGCTCCGGCGCCGGCGCAGAGTTTTCTGCCGCCCAGTTCTGCCGTCGTTTGGCCGGGTCTGTGCGAGTACGAAACGTATCGGCACCGGCGTGAAAACTCTGATTCGCACCGCGCAAGGCCAACACAGCACACAGCGACATGGCATTGGCTCCCGACAATACGAGCTTAGTCATGCACACGCGCCTGCCCGAATGGGATGCAATTTTTATAATATAAATATTTATAAATAATTTCAGCGAAACACGAAGAGTGATGAGTGGCATGCGCCCTGCACGCAATGCAGAGATTGCAAATCGGCCAAATCGGAATCGGCGTCTTTGTCTCGATGGCTGCGGCGTGCAGCGAACCTGCGAGAACAGGTTGTCGCGCGGCGCGAGTAGAATTTTCAAGGGTGTCCCGATGCGGCTAGGCCGTCCAATTAATCGACTTGATCGCTCCGCCGATGCGCGCCAAGCCTCGGCCACTTAAAACCGGCAGAATCAATGCATCCAACATATCCGACGCGAGTCGAGTCAATCGCCCGCGGCCAATGGCAGGCAGACAGGCAGGCAGACTGGCCAGCTGGCCGACTCGACACGAGACCAGCCACCACTCTTTGCTTCCGAGGCGGAGCAGGACGCCAGCGAGGCGCTGTGCTGTCACCTGGATGTCCACCAAGCGAATTATCTCTCTCATCTCGCTTTCACATTCATTTCTTGGGCCAGGCCAGGGCAGAGCATGCGAGCCAATGCCATGCCGCCACGGCCACGACGCGCAGGATTGTTTTGAGCGCGCGCGCGTGCGAGTGGAAAAAACACGAAAAACACGAAAACACGAAAACACGGCGGACAAAGGAGAACCAAGGCACGGCGACAACAAGGCAGCAGGCAAACGACAGGACGAGGACAAACCGAAAAGAGAAAATCGACAAAGGTCAGACGACTAGCGGCGGAGGTGCAGACCGAGAAGAGAAGGAACAGCCTGCTTAAGCTGCTCCTTCCATGCTGAGCTGACGTTTCGCCACAGCAAGCCTGCGTAGGACAGCGCATGACCAATGCAACGGCCGTGGCGGCAGACTCCATGTCCGTGCTGCTGGCGGCCTATCATTCACTCGCTGTTTGTATTCACTAAAACAGAGCAGCACGCGTCGGCATTCAGTGTCCGAACGGTAACCCGAGGTAGCCTTGCAGCAGTCTGTTGGCTCGCCCATGTCTTCCGTGCCGAGTACTATTCAAATATAATAAATATATTGCATTGCGTGACGCGCTCAGACTCCGTCCATTTCGTAAATATATATTTACTAATTACTCGGCGCCGGCGTTTGCCCAGAAGAGGAGCGCTCATCCGCGCGCCGCGCGCATTGCACCGACTGGGCCTAGCGCGCACGTCCCAGCTCGCTTGGGCTGGTGAGGCAGAAGGACGGAACGAGAGCGCGCAGGGTAAATAATTAAATAATTTTATTACTTTATATTTACACGGAGTCGAGTCGGAATGAGGGACCCCAAAAGACACTTGTCATAGAAACCAAAAGAGGAAGGAGGTCCTCTCGAAATAGCAAGCACGATGCAGTGCAGTCAAATCAGCACTCGCCAGCGCTGACTCGTCGCCAACCATGCTGACGGCGCGGGCGGTGAAGGGTGTGCAAAGACTCTGCGAACGAATGGGCGCTGTCGACCACTCGAATCCTCCGAGATGACATTCCAAATACTTTTAAATTCAAATTCATGTTTACGCTATCAGTTTGGCCGCGCCCTGGCGGTGCTTGGCTGCGCGTGTTGGCGTATTTCCAGTTTGCGCGTGTTTTCCAGCGCCGACGCCCTGTAGTCGACGCCTTAATATGTATTTACAGCGCTCTAGCGCTCGCACAGCGTTCCGCCGCTGCCGTCGGCGCCGAGTCTCCTTTTTTCCACGCCGCCTGCGTCGGTTCGTGTTGGGCCCTGTTTCTCGTGTCGGCGCGAGTCTTGTGATTCTGCCTGGATGAGACCAGCTCGATGAGACGGGCGCTGTTGCAAGTCGGGCGGCGTAAATGACCTCTAACATTTATTATTTATGAAAATGAGCACGATGCTCGCCAGGCGGTCAGCGCCGGCGTTTCATGCCCTCGTAGTTTTGTAAACAACTCGTGTGGGAGCGGTGCTTGTCCGACACTCCGACACGGCTACTGCTTCGGCTGTCAGCGGGTGACTTGCCTGCAGCGGCGTGCTTATCGCCTGCTAGTCCTGGCTAGGCGTTTCAAGGTGGTATCGGAGCAGGAAAGGCAGGAAAGGCAAAAGAGAGGCAGGAAAAGAGGCCGGAAAAGAGGCAGGAAAGCAGGAAAACAGGAAAGGAACTGGCTGCCCCGGCGAAGCCGCTGCGGTGTGCATGCACATCCCAGTCTTTGTCTGTGCATGCCAGTTCCTTTGTGTGAAGCGTTGTCGTCGACACGCGTTATTACGGTAATTTGCCCATTCCTGTGATTGTATTTGATTTACTCGAGTTTGGTCTTTGTCAATGGCAAGTCTTTGTGAGTTATGTGAGAGGATTTCGGGTTTAAAATCGAGGGAAAATTGTATTAAAACTCTCAAAATATAATCGAAGAAAAATCAATTGCATTTTATGTCGAAAACTCGAAAAAAATGTCATAACGTAGATAAAACCCCAAAAAATAGAATCGAAGAAAAAGGCATTATATAAATATTTACTAAAACAAAAAACAGACAAAAAGAACAAAAAGAACAAAGTTGCACGCAACCAATGTGGCCAGGACAGACGACAGTCCCATATTAATCGAGACGTTGGTAAGAAAAGAGGAGGCCGTGAAGAGGAGCCGCGATGGGTCACGCAGGCACGACTGGAATCTCCAAACAGCGGGCTCGAATGATCACCAGTGAGGCGAGCCAGAAGAAAGGACCAAAGGACCAAAGGACGCCTGCCCGGCGCGGCGGGAGGCCCATAGCGGCACGGTATCACAGCAGGAACCTTGTTCAGCGGGCCAGTTTTCTAAATTATAGCGTCAAGGGAAGCTTCTCCAAAGAGCCGTGGGCCTGTGGCCTGTGTGTGTGGCCTGTGTGGCCTGTGTGTGTGGCCTGTGTGCTGTGTGGCTAGTGGCCTGTGTGTGGCCTGTGGCCTGTGGCCTGGTCTGTGGCCTGGTGTAGAAGGCTGTGGCGGGCCCCAGGGCTTCTAGAAGGAATGCAGGGCCACACTGTGGCGGGTCTGTGGCGGGCTGTGGGCACGGAGGTTTGGTGCGGGACGATGGAGCACTCTTGAAAGGTGTGTGTGGGACGAACGATGGCGAGTATATTTATGGTGATTGGCAGTGCAGGGGTGGCGAGTAAGTATGAGATTTACAGAGTAATTGTAGTTTTACAGACAGACGTGTGAAGCCGATAGACGTGCGACTGCTGCAGCGGTCCAGGAAGATGGCCGGCATGGTAATAAAAAGGGGCCGTCTCGAGCACTGTGGCCCAGGCGCAGGAGGTGCTCGCCTTGAGACGTAAGAGATTCGGGCTCTCGGAGGAGAGCGTCAAAAGGAGACAGCGGCAACGCGGCGTCACAAGGCGTGCCAAGGCCGGTTTGCAGCGTCGCAGCGACAACGCAACGTGAAGCAGTCATTGCAACCGAACAAAAGAAGGGAACCACGCCAGAACGAAGGGGGAAGGGAACCAAGACGCGCATACGGAGTAACTGCATGTGACACATCCATCGAACACACTCCGTAAACATTGCTGAGCCGACACATAACATTGTCTTTTGTAATAAGCGGAAATCAGCTGCTGTATATTTAATAATCAACTGAGACGAACGTAGACTCGTCTCGGGCTCGACGGTCCTCGCGACGCTGGTTGGCATTTCTGGTTACGAGAACTGTTACGAGAAACGCAAGACGCGTCGACTGGCATAAACGACAAACGACAGACACAGACCACAGCGCAAAACACTACCTATTGCGGCCCTGTTATTATGCTCGTATTTGACCTGTATATTCACTGTAATGTGGTGAGGAGCCCCTGTAATTCAGTGACTACCGCACAGACGGCGCCTGTCAGAATTCCGGGTAATCAGCACCAGCGCCGAGGCACTGCACACGGCCGCTGTACCTTTCAAATAATTTTAATTTTGTTTTTGTACGCAAAAATAGCGGAAGAGATCCGGCGGCAGAATGCATCCTCATGCACCCGCCCGACGATCGCCCAAGATTGAACGCCTGCACATGTCCGCGCAGGCACACCAGTGCCATTCAGAGTCAGACTGGAACGCGCTTGAGATTGAGCGAAAGCATTGTCTCCAGCGGCTGTACGGCTAAATTATAGTGATTGTACCGAGACCCACTGCCTGTTTGGCAGGGTTCCATTGCAGGCATGTTGACGACAATAGGAAAGACTCATGACAGCACGTCTACTCCGTACGTGGCATGAGAGAAGCACTGTTAGGGAAGGCTGTACCGCCTTCCCGAGCACAGCCGACGAGGAAGGCGCGGGACACAACGAACGAGGCATCTTGACGGCTCTAGTCTGCGCCGTCGATATACGGAGTAAAGCGTCGCGTCGTGATGCTGCGAGTTGCCCGGCTCATGATTCAGGAAAAGTGGACGTCCCGGGCACTGGGAGCGGTGGGTTCGGGTCGCGCGACGCTGCTGCTCAGATGCTTCCAAAATGGAGCTGGAGCTGGAGCTTGAGCTGAGCATGGAGCATGGAGCATGGAGGCTCGTAGCACGGGAAGGGGGAGTGGGACGGGCACAGGCACGGCAGGAGACGGTGAGACGGTGAAAAAGACAACCCCACAGGAGCTGATTGCCCAAGTCGGAAGCTTCGCTGGACAAGTGTTTGAAGTTGGAAGGAAGGCGAGCGCGAGATTGCGACTGCCGCGAGAAATTGCCTCCTGCGCCTTCCTTGGCCGGTTATGATTCCATTTGGTAAATGTAAATATACAGAGCAGAAATCAGAACAGGACGAAGAGACGTATATTTATATTTAAATATAGGCGTCCTCCCGAGCTTGGGCCGAAGGAGGCGCGCTCGAGGCTGCGGCGAATCGATAAATCATAACCGCTCCATTTGGACATTTACGCGACGACAGCCCCTGAGTGCTATTGAAATGAGCTGAAATTGCCATCATTTGTACTTTCCCTTTGTAGTATCGGTGCTATTTCCGAATGCCAGAGTATATTTCAGTCTCTAGATATTAGAATTTCCGGAATGCCAGAGTATATTACAGTCTCTAGATATTAAAATATAAATCTACGTTGAACGACGGAACGGATCGGATCACAACGCGTGAGTTTTGCTTCTCTGTTGGGTGTTGGCTGTCACTGCGGGAAATAAGAAGCCGCGGTTTAGTATCCATGCACTGGAACAAGGCCTATATTTTCTACGTTACGAACTCTTAGGCGGAGATGACCTGCAACGCCGAGATTGCTGATTCATTTCGTCAGTGAGGTCGATTTGGTCCGCGTCCGCGCTTTTGACTGCGCTCGGCCATTCGACGCACTGGATAAGCCTGCGAAACAAATGTGTCACGGCCAGCGGCAACTGGAAAAACCAAAAGCAAGACGACCAGGATGCACGCTGAAAGACTCTGCAGACCGTCGTGTCCGTCGCGTCAGTACTGCCCGGCGTAGTCGAGGAGCAGCACGAGCTGGGCCAGTGCACCGCCCTCGCCGGCGCGTGCACCATCCTGGAAGGCCTGCTGGCGCTGGTAGTCCTTGCGCGCGACGCTGTCGGCCTCCTTCTCGGCGAGCCCGCGGCAGACGGCGACAAAGGCGGCCGTCTTCTTGCGCAGCGAAGCGTAGCCCTTGGCCACGTTGTACGACGCGTCGCGCGCGGCAAACGCGAGCACGAGCCCAAAGATGCTCTCGAGCAGTGCGAGCAGTGGCTGCTGCCGCTTTTTCAGTAGCAGGCCGAGCATCATCTCGTCGACGGCCTGCTCGTGGCGCGCACGCAAACGTTCCGGGCTCACTGCGTCGTGCTCTGCACCGCCACTGCCGCCGTCGTCGCTGCCGTCGCCATCGAGCTGCGCCTCGACACCGTCAAGCCACGCCTGTAGCGCCTGCCAGGGCGCGCCGACGGCCGTGTCGAGCAGGTACGCCATGACGGTCGCCACAAAGTGGCGGCTCTCGATACGGAAACGTGTCTCCAAAGGCGTCTCGGGCGTCTCGGGCGTCTCGCGGTCGAGGACGGCCGCGGCAAACAGGCGACACACGACGTAGTGCATGCGCAGGACGCGCAGCAGCAACCGAAAAATGGCGTCGTACTTGTCCAGTACCGCGGGCGTGAAGATGGCGGCGAGTGAGTCGGGCGGCGCGTACGCGAGTCGCAAAAAGTCGAGCGCCTCGAGCGCGTCGGGGTCCATGCAGCGCGCCATGGCGTCGGCGTCGAGGCTGCGCACTGCAAAGCTCAGGCCGCCAGGCAGGTCCGTAGACTCACCAGAGTTTTCCCACGTCTCGGACAGGATCCCCGCCAGGGCCAGACGCAGCTCCGAGCTCGCTGGCGGCCACGTATCGCGCGCGCGTCCTGCAAGCCGAAGCCCGGGCGCGGCGCTGGCGAGCTCTACGCCGTCACTGGCACGGTGGTCAGCTCCGGCCTGTGCTGGGTCAAAGAGTGCGTGTGCGAGCCGGCCACAGAAGACGCCGCTTCCGAGCAGGGCAAAGGCGCGCAAGAGGCGCAAGTGTGTTCGCAGGCCGTGGGCGCGGAAGAGCAGTCGCAAGCAGGCGCGGTGGACGACGCGTGCCTGTGCAGCGACGACGGGGCCAAACGACAGCAGCGGGAGCAGAGACCAGTGCGGTGCAAAGTCGGTGGTGGGTGCAGGCACCGCAGAGGGCGCGAAGAGGGCGTCCACCACGTCTGCGAGATCGTCGTCGTCGTCGGCGTCGGCGTTGCGGGCAGGGGGTGGCGTATCAAGGGCCCGGATGGACGCCTGGAGGGACTGTTGCATCTGGGCAGCAGACTGGCCAAAGAATGAGAGTGCAGGTGCGATCTCTTGCTTGTGCCTGGTCGTGGGTG
The DNA here is from genome assembly GCA_029298855.1 of Ophiostoma populinum. Classification (NCBI taxonomy): domain Eukaryota; kingdom Fungi; phylum Ascomycota; class Sordariomycetes; order Ophiostomatales; family Ophiostomataceae; genus Ophiostoma; species Ophiostoma populinum. The sequence continues at coordinate 402,710 of JANSLU010000020.1, read as the reverse complement.
GTGGTGGTGGTGGTGCTGATTCGGTCATGACGGACAGGGCGGACTCGTATGCTAGGGCGGCCTGGTCGAGGGCGTGGATGGCCGGCCAGTCGAAACGCCAGCGTAGTGTCGGGGGCCGGGCGTGTGCGACGGTGGCCGGGCGTGCGAGCGGGTGGTCGGGGTGGTGTGTCCAGAGAAAGCGCAGGTGGCGGCCGGTCTCAAAGACGGTGCGTGCCATGTCGGGCGGCATGAACGTCGGCATGCGCGTGTCGTCGTAAAAGACATCGGGCACGGCGTGCTCGGCACCAACGTCGTCGGACCAGACGCGTGCACCGACACGCACGAACCCGTGGCTGGTAGTGGGCGCAAGGGGGAGAGGCGTGCCGAGACCGAGCCAGGCGCCGACAAAGTCGAGCCACGGTGCAGACGCACGCTGCAAAAGACGCTGCACGAGATCGCGCAGCACGGCGGCACTGTACTCGCGTGCCTGGGCTTCGCGGAAGAGCAGCGACAGGAATTGTTCGTCGGTGGCCGAGCCTGTGCCCGAATCCGAGCCCGAATCCGAGCCCGAATCCGAGCCGAGTGCACGTGCGAGTTTCGTGACGAGTGCACGCACGAGCTGCACGAGCGCTGCGGCCGGCTCAATTGCACGCAGAAGCTGAAGCAGCGACCGTGCATGCTGTGCTCGTGTGCCAAGTGCTCGCTGGACGGCCACCAGTAGTCCGTCAATGGCGCGAGCGAGAGCGACACGCGACGGCAGCGCTTTTGCTTTGGCCATTGTCGTGTCGCGTGCAACGGACGCGTGCTCGACGTAGGCACGCAGGAAACGGCTGTCGGCGCCACACGCAATGCACACACGCTCGGCACTGCGCAGAACTGGTCCGCTAAAGCCCGAGACGCGTGCCGGACGAGTCGCCGAAAACGTGTGTGCCTTGTCGTCCCACGCAAACAGAACGGAACTGCGTCCGAGCGCCAGAGCCAGCAGACACGCATTGTACGCGCGTGCGTCGACAGTGCCCGTTGTGTCGCGTTCGGCCACCAGTGCGTCGACAAGCCGTGGTCCTTGTTCCGTGGCAAACAGTGCCGAAGCCGGGGTATCTAGAGCAGTCCATGTCTGGAACGCCGGAGGAGCCGTATCAGCCGTCGTGTGCTCCCCCGCAAACATCCAAATGTCCATTTCGTCCGTTTCGTTCTTTGCGTTCGTTTCTGCGTTCGTTTTGGTGTTCGTTTCGGTGTTCGTTTTGGTGTTCGTTTCGGTGTTCAGGTCGTCCATTTCTGCATCCATATTGACGTCTCCGTCTCCGTCTCCGTCCACATCTCCGTCCACGCCCATGGGCGCATCCCTTCTCTCCAACCCCGCCTGAAGATGATGCGGGATCCGAAACAGTCCATCATCCGGCACGTGGCCCGTCTTGGCCTTTTTGGCCGGCTTTGCGTTTGCATCCGTCTTGGCCTGGTCGCTGCCGACAAACAGCGGCACGGGATCGACGCCGGGCTGGATATCAAGCCCAAAGAAGCCGTGCTGGCGGTCGGCGGCGGCCAGCGGCGGCGGCACGTGCCACGCCGGCGGCCGCCAAAAGTCGGGCATGGCAAAGAGGTCGTCCATGATGTTGATGAGTGACGTTAAGCCCCGCTATATTATGTATTTACAGTACAGTGTCAGCGTGTATATTTACAGTTACAGGCCCCACTATATTTACAGAGACGCGACGCGTCACGCGTCTGCCCCGCATCGGTCGACACGACACAACACATGACGACGACATGGCTGGCCGCCCGCTGTCGACGACCGAGGAGCTCGAGAAGCTCGAGCAGCAGATTACGCTGACGCTGCAGGGTGAGTCGCACGGCACGGTCTGGGCGAACGAGGCTAATCCCAGAAATCGACCACAACTTTAGCCGCGCGCACCGAACGGTCACGGCGGGCATCCTGCCCGTCGTCGAGCAGTATGGCGAGCACTGCCGCGCCGCGTGGGACGCGTCCAAGTTTTGGAAACAGTTTTTCGAGGCCGCGGCCAACGTGTCGCTATCGGGCTACGAGGCGCTGGCCAACGATGCCCACGAGTCTGGCACGGGCGAGCACGGCCCTGAGACGAGCTACGCGTACTCGCGCGACGACTCGGTGCTGTCCGACGGCGACCTTAGCGGGAGCACGCCGCGGCCAGCGTCCAAGGGGCGAGACGCAAACGCAATCGCAAACGCAATCGCAAACGCACGACGAGGCTCAGCATCGGCCAAGGATATGGAGTTTGCCGACCTGGACTCGCCGTACGAGACGCTGCGTCGCGAAATGGCTGCCGAGGGCACCGGGCCGCACGCTGCCGCCACGACCGCCCTGCCCGCCCTTCCCAAACGCGAAGACGACGAGAGCACGCTGATGCGTTTCGACGAGACGGGCATCGACGATGGCGACAGCAGCCTGCAGACGCGGGTCCCGAGCATGGCCATGACGCCGCGTCTGTCGCCCGGTGCGCGGACCAAGCGTGCACGCGACGAGCAGCAGGCCGCACTCCGTCGCCAACAAGATCCGCTGCTGCACCGCGTCCTCGGCAAGGAGTACCGTATCCAGGCGACGCCACACCGGTCACCCGCGCCGAGGCCGGTCAAAGAGGGCAAAGAGGGCAAGGAGGGCAAGGAGGGCAAAGAGGTGCGGCCGGAACGCGTCCACTCGGTATGGAGCTCGCCGGGATCGTCGCCCGAGCTGGCCGTGCCACAGATGCGCAGCGCCGCGTTTCTATCGCCGACCAAGCAGGCGTACTATAGCAAGCTGTCGGGTGCGTCGGGTGCATCGGGCACGTCAGCCGGTGCTTCGGCGGCTGCTCGGCTCCGTGCCCAGGACGCACGCGAGGCTCCACGGACGCCCGGCGTCAGCGTGCAGACGCCCATCAAAAAGGGCAGTCAAGGGGGCCAAGGGGGTCAAAACAGTTTGAGGGCGCGTGTCAGCCTCGGTCGGAGCCGGCTGTCGCTGGATACACCTCCCGTGGCCAAGGACAGCACGGCCGGACACACTGGGCCCGTCGTGTTTGGCGATTCGGACGCCGACGACGCCTACAGCAGCGGCGACGACTTGTACGGCGGCATGAGCCCGCCCAAGACGATCAGTTTCGCCCTGCCGCCCAGCAAGGTCCTGCAGACGCCTGCACGCGAGGCCAGCCGGCGTATTGTCGACGATATCCTGACGACCGCCGGCGAGGACCCGGAGGACGACCTGTACGACTACGACGGGCCGGGCGAGTACAGTCCGACCATGGTCAAGCCGAACGCCATGCTGGACGATACGTTTTAGACGATTAGTTTACGTCTTGGATTATTAAGAATATGGTGTAATGTTTGTGGATTTTAATGAGGAATTAAAGAGGAATTATGGTGTTGAACTGAGTACGCGAATTGGATTTATCAAGAATTAATGGGATGACAGATTTAAATTGGGGTTCAATTAAGAATACGACTGCTACAGCCTGAACCGAGACTATTAATTCACGTCGTGTCTACCGTTTGAAGCAATGGACTGGCTGCATCTAGACGGCTGTTTTCGAATGACTCTTATTTTTATAAATTTACCTCGTCTTTATAAAAGTTAGATCCATTTACAATGTACTTATTCAAAATCCTACAGATCCAGGTCTATTAAATAGTTAAAAGTTGCCCCACCTTTAACTCATAAATTACAGTTTATTTAAATTAATTTGCTCTGTTCAAACACTACAGATCCAGGTACATGTCGAACCAGCCGCCGCCGCCAAACTGTGCGGCACTTGGGCCGTCCAGCGTGTAGCCGAGCTTCTCGTAGTACTTGACGAGGTACTAATTGTTAGCCGAGCCGCAAGGACAAGAAAGAAAAGACGTACATCCTGGCAGATGAGGGCGATGCGGGACACGGGGGGGTGACCCTGGGCAGGCAGCTGTGCCAGGTGCTCGGCGTAGCGCTTCATCAGCGTCGACCCGACGCCCTGGCCGTGCACGTCGGGCGCGACGGCGAGCGAGTGCACGCCGACCATGCTGCCGCGGGGACGGTGTCCGACAGTGGCGGCAGCGAGCACGGCCGGGTCGCGCCAGTGCTCAGGCTTGTCCATGTCGGCGTCGACAATGGCCTGGCCCGCACAGCGCGTCGCGATAATGTGGCCGACGAGCGTGTCGTCGTGGAACGCGCCGAGGCACAGTTCAGGGCACACGGTCAGGCGGTACTGGAACTTTTCGGGCGATGCGCGGTGGTCGGGGTTCGTAAACGCGGCATTCTCGACCGCCACACAGCCGGCAGCGTCGGCGAGCGTCAGCGGGCGGATGGTCAACATTGTGAGATGAGCAATAGATATACAGAGCGTTGTAAACAGTAGACAGTAGATATAAGCTATAGCGACGCCCAGCAGACCCACTAATTTACAGCACCTGAGTACTCTGTATATATTTACATCAATGTCAGCAATGTAATTTATATTTACGGAGAAATATACTGTACCAGGTTACCAACAGTCAGACCCGCAGCCCGAGTCACATTTCCTTTATCTGGCCCTGAGATCGCGGTCTGACACGCAGTACGGAGTAGCCTCCGCCTGCATGCGGCCGCCTTCCGAGATCATCTGACTACATCACGTGACTGTGACTACCCACCGAGGGGCACTCACCTCTTCAACAACGCACCACCGACAACATGCCTCTCGCCGTCGACGCACACGTGCGCTACATCCAGGGTCTCAACACGCGCCAGGACCAGTATGCGTACTGGCTGACCGAGCACCTGCGCCTCAGCGGCCTCTACTGGGGCCTCGCCTCGCTCTTCTTCGTCGGCCGCCCGGACGCCCTGCCGCGCGACGACACGGTCGAGTTCGTCATGTCGTGCCAGTGTGCCAACGGCGGCTTTGCTGCCGCGCCGGGACACGACGCGCACATGCTCTACACCGTCAGCGCCGTGCAGATCCTCGCCATGACCGGCGCCCTCGACCGCCTCGACTCGCGTGTGGTCACGTGTGAGTTTTTTTCTTTTTTTCTTACTATTTTATTTTATTTTACTTACTTACTAACCCCAGTCATTGCGTCGCTCCAGCGCGACAGCGGCACGTTTGCCGGCGACGAATGGGGCGAGGAGGACACGCGTTTCCTCTACGGCGCGCTCAACGCCCTGTCGCTGCTGGGCCGCCTCGACGCCGTCGACGTCGACAAGGCCGCCGACTACGTGGCCGCCTGCGCCAACTTTGACGGCGGCTACGGCGTGCGCCCGGGCGCCGAGTCGCACGCCGGCCAGGTGTTTACCTGCCTGGCCGCCCTCGCCATCGCCGGCCGCCTGCACACCGTCGACGCCGACACCACCGGCCGCTGGCTCAGCGAGCGCCAGGTGCCCGGCGGCGGGCTCAACGGGCGCCCCGAAAAGAAGGAGGACGTCTGCTACAGCTGGTGGGTCCTGTCCAGCCTCGCGCTCGTCGGCCGCCTGCACTGGATCGACCGCGACGCCCTCGTCGCCTTCATCCTCGACTGCCAGGACCCCGACGGCGGCGGCTTCGCCGACCGGCCGGGCAACATGGCCGACGTCTGGCACACCGTCTACGCCCTCGCCGGCCTCGGCCTGCTCGGCTACAAAGGCATCGAGCCCGTCCACCCGGCCTACTGCATGCCCCAGGCCACCATCGATCGCGTCATCGGGGCAGGCGCTCTGGGCGCTCCTGCCAGCACTGCCAGCGCCACGTCCACTGGACCTGCCGCCAAAACGACCGCTGAAGCTGCCCCAGCCTCAACCGCGCCTGCCCCCGCGCCCGCTGTATGATGCTGGCTCCGTCGGCCTCTGACCGTCATCTGCCTTGGCCTGCCTTGGCCGTGTCTTCTTTTGCATACTGGCGCTGGTTTCTATTGTCCATTCGCGTCAATCATCGTTTCTCGCTTCGCTTCTCGTCCATGCCGTCCCGTGCTCTTTCCAGCTGGCCGCCCAAGTCGTCCACGTACCATGTATATTTCCACATCTCGCCGTCGTTCTTTCTGTCTGTTCTGTCTGCCAGACTCGACTTCCGTCCACAGTTTCAGTCTTTCCAATCGTGCAAAGTACCTTCCCGAGCCAGACCATTATTGACACGGCACTTGTCTACGCCACAAAACAACCGCCTGTCTTGTCTAGACGCGTCAGATATCATCGACACTTGATAGTCGACATTTCACACTGGCTGATTTCGTAAAACGCCGCCCACGGACTGGAATCTCGTTCTCGGCTCGTACCTGATGCCATACCACAAGGGTGGCGAGCAAGTCATCCGCGCTCAAAGTCCCCGCGCTCAAAGTCCCCGCGCTCGAGTGGACTGTCGCGTCGTTTTCGCATCAGTGGGCCTCTTTCGCGCGTTGGCCCGTCTTGCCTGCCTCTTGTTGATGTCCGGCTTCCGTTTTGGAATTCAATGGACCCGTAGCGCCTGCCAAAATCAAAACAAACAGTGTAGTCGCCCCGAGCGTCGTCAGCACTGGCCAGATCTCGGCCGCGCGCGCCCACAGCCCGTGTTGATACGTCGACACGCCCAAAAGGGCATCGGGGCAGTCCTAGACAACAATATTGTGCCTGTGCCGTGTTTGGCTAGCAAGATGGCGTCGGCAAAATTAATAAGCTCCTTTCCACCCGTCCCGTGTCCGTGGCTCACCGCCAGGCCAGCGGACGCCGGATGCCCCAAATTATAAATACCCATCCACCCTTCGTCCTCGCGTCTTGCCTTCCCCTCCTTCCTCTCGCTCCCACCATCACCGTTGCTCTTTCTGAATCCAAGCCAGCATCGATACTCGCGCCTTCCCTTTGCACGCTTCCCCTCGTCGCCCTGCATCGACACGCACAGCGGCAACAGGTGTTCCTTCCGCCAGTAGGTCCCGGCATCCCAAAGCATCACACCCCCTGCGTCCCCTGCCCACGGTTCCTGCCTCCTGCAACGGGGTTTCGTGGCCCAGGGAAGTCGTCGCCTGGTCCTCTTGCCTTTTGTGGACAGTCTCACGATGCCGCCGCCGACGGCAGCTTCCTCTTTTGATTTTTTTTCGTCCGTGCGCCCGCCAAACTGGGCACCGTCCGTCCGGTCTTTCCTCTTTCCGCGCTGCCGTTCGATCCAGTGCGCCGGATCCCGGTGCGATCACCATCGCTCTGGACAATCTGGACAAAATAGTCTGGACGCAGCTGCAAAAATCCGGGGGCAGCGTCTGGCCGTGGCCGTCGCCGGCAATATTTATACCAGACCATCTCCCCTTCCCAACTCTCTCCTCTTCTCTCCGTGCATCTTTCTTTCCATTCCTCTTCTCTGCCATCATTCCTTCCCCTCCCTCGTTCGCTCCTGTTACTCCAGGCCTGGGCTCATTGTCTCTTTCCTACTCTTCTACCTTCTACCTTTGCTCTGGCGCCTCTTCACTGAGATCGTCTCCCACATCAGAGGTTAGTCCTCAGTCCAGCTCGGCTTCTCCTATGGCCCTGTCTGTTCTGTGCACTTGGCCAACAGCTTGAGCAGCTCGCTGCCTCGTACCGTGCCTCCAGTTCTCCGCGTTGTTGTTACCCTGTGCTTGCAGTCATGCGATAATGGCACTTTCTCGCCACTAGGCTTCGGCCGCAACCGTTCCAAAACTGACACATTCTAGCACTTGCACGTCTACTCTTTCCCGTTGCTCCTTGCACACCAGCGCTCCTTCTCGCGTCGCTCTTTAGGTATGTCCCGAGTCCCAAATCAAACTGCAAGAACACCCAACAACCTTCCTCGACTCTCGCCCTCCTTTTCACCGCGGCAACAGAGTGCGCGTCCTTGCCACCATCCTGCCCCAAAACGGAAACATCACTTGCTCTTATCATGTTCACGGGAAAGTGCTGACGGCAAAAGTCGCCCGACCAGATCATCAAGGAAAGCGCCATCCGCCACGGCCAACCGCACAAGACACGTTGAACCGAGAACTATGATTTCTCCGGCTCCCATCCGTCTTTCCGTGCTTTGCACTCTTCAGCAGTACGTCTTTCTCTTCCATTCCTCTTCTGCTTGCAACTTCTCGACTCTCCCACCACCACTCTTCCCACCTTCCCCTCGACAGAAGCCTCATCTTGAACGTTTCTCGACTGTCCTTACCCCATACACGTGCACTCCCATCGTGCCTCGCTCTTCCAACACAGTCCCTCTCCCTTCTCGCCTTCTCCTTTCATTCCCCAGCCTCGCCTCGCCCGTCTTCCTCGCACTTGCTTGCCAGATCGCGTCCTTGCAACTTTTCAGCATCCGTGACAGTCGAGTACATGGCAGCCATGTGTCGAGCAATGGTTCTTCTTGTACGCAGCTCGCGTCGGTTGCATGGATATGGCTAACACGTCTAGGAACAAGCAAGAATGTCTTCTGGCGCGTCCTCGCCTGTGCCTTCGGCCGTCTCGGCCGTCTCAGCCGTCTCGGCATCGGGCGTCTCGGCGTCGGCCGTCTCGGGGTCGGCCGTCTCGGCATCCGCCGTTTCGGGGTCGGCGGCTTCGGGCCAGGATGAAGTCAAGGTTCCGCTCATGTGCATGCTGTGCCCCAAGAAGCCGACCTTCTCCGACGAGTCGCACCTCCTCACCCACATCAGCTCCAAGGGGCACCTGCACCAGCAGTTCAGCACGGGCCTGCGCGCCGTCAACGACCCCAAGGCCAAGGAGAGAATGAGCCAGTACGAGGAGTGGTACGAAAAGTACAACATGAAGCAGCTGCTGGCAGAGCGCATGGCCAACAAGGGCGACAAGAAGCCGACCCGCACTCGGCGCGCGGTAAGCAACTTTCCGTCTTTTGTTTTCCCCTGGCCCGACCATACTAACTCGCGCAGGCTCGTCAATCCACGGGCTCTGTCGATACTCGGCAGTTTGTCAGTCTCACCACGCCTGACCAGCGTGGCCGCATGCAGGGCTGGAACTCGGGCCCCGTCGGGGGTGTTGGCTACAATGCCGGCTACTACAACTCGCCGATCCCCCTGAGACACCGTGTGGCATACTCCCACATCCACGATGGCGAGGATGGCTCCATGGACTCTTCCATGATGTCCACTCCCTCCGGGATTGACGGGTCGTTCGTTGGGTATGTTGAATATAATGAAGTCAACAGCCGCCTCAAGGGTATCATCTGGCCCGGGATGGATCTTTTCGACTCCGCCACGCCGGCGATGAAGAAGATGAGAAATCAGCGCAAGGATGACGCAGCCATTGAATACCTCAAGCTGACATCCGAAAACATTAGTGCGGTCGAGGCGGTGTGGTCTGCAGACCAGAGCCACCTTCGGAAAGAGAAGGATCTTTACGCGACCCCGTCGGAGCCCAGCGCGGCCGGCACACCTCCGCAAAAGAGAAAGTACCGCCGCAATGTTCAGGAGTCGCTGTTTGGCCACTCGCCCCTGAGATCCATGAAGGCAGAGGACGAAGACGACGACGATATGCCCCCCATGAAGCGCGGTGGCCGCCACGGCGTGCAGACCCGGTCGCAGATGGCTTCAACGGTCGGCGTCAAGCAGTCGGTGTCGGCTGGTGAGCTGGCCGGTGCCAACCCGGTCCAGGAGGACTCCTATGTCATGGGCCCGCCAAAGGCAAGAGACTATGGTGTGTACCACAATGGCAACGCCTCGGGTGAGCATTTACTTTTAAACTTTTGCATTCATTTGCTAACGTTTTCCCAGTCTCTGACCACGGCAACATGCAGGATGGCTCGCGCGACAACACGTACGTCCCAGCAGCCCATTCCCACTCCCGTCCAAGCCTTTGCGTTCTAACACAACTAACACAACACAAACAGCGACAACCCATACTTCAAGTCCGGTTCGCACCGCTACTTTGACCAGAGCGCCGAGGCCGGCCACATGCAGTACCGCCCGCAGCCTTCGCCGTCGCCGTACGGCAATGGCTTCCAGGGCATGAGCGGCAGCTCGCTCGGTGCGATTGCGTCCCAGCCCAGAAGCGCGATGTACCCTCAGTTTGGGAACAACGTCTATGGTCAGATCCAGTCCGCCGATGGCGCGTCGAACAGCTACAATGGCACAGCCAGCCGCTTTGGCCCCTACGGCATGGAGGCCGCGAGCAGCCCCTTTGGCTTTGGCGAGCAGCGCGACATCAACGCACCCCGCGACGACGCCTACACTGAGGAGCCGTACCCGACCGGCGCGAGAATGTACAACAATGGCGCTTGATTGCCTGTGCATTGTGCGTTCCGCCTAGCGCCCAGTCAGTGGCGCCCAGTTCAGCAGGCGGCGTTCTCGGGGTGTGGTGAGCTTTCATATGATAGCCAGTTGTTCCAATATTCACGGAGGCGTGATATTCTTACATGTACAACATTTCTGTTTTCTCTTCTGTTTTCTTTTCTTTTCTTTTCTGTTTTCTTTTCTGTTTTTCTCTTTTACTTCTGCGTTCTGGGTTTCTTCTTCTGTTTGCGCTTCGGTTTGTGTTTGCGAGGCATGGTTGCCGTGGTTTAGAAGCGATGTATCCTTACCCGGGCGGCGTTTCGGTCAAGCATTGCTGGCGTTTGTCGATGTCTGCGAGAGGTGTCGTGTTGGCCAAGGCCAGATAATATACTATCAGTTATCGATTTCACCTGATTGGTGATGTGTAATGATAGCTGTTATGTTGTCTTGTGGTGTGATCAACCCTTCTGCCATGTAACAAGGGGTGTTTGTATGAGACACTATGTCCATAGCCTTTTGCGTACCTGCAACTGGTAGCATTCACGTTACAATGTCACAAAAGCAGTGAAGACGCACAGATTGGTGTACTGGCAGTGCACCCCCTGAAGCCATTGTGGCAGAGAGCACGAATTGCATTGACTCGTACGGCTATTCGGGAATGACAGACTCTTCATCAGCGGCCTCGGCGGTGGCCTCGGTCGTGTTGGCGCCCAAGGCCAGCTTGATGCGCCAGTTGATGAACGTGTCGGGCAGGATCTTGCCGTGGCCAGTCTCTTCGACGCGAAAGACGTCAATGTTGGGCGCCCCCGGCTTGCGGCGGATGCGCCAGACGCCGTCGGTGTCGCCGTCCGGGGGCGCCATGGTGGCGCGCAGAAAGTCGAGAAAGGCGGCGGCAAAGTTGATGCAGGTATCGCCGTCCCACGGCGGCTGGTCTCGGCCGGCGGCGGCGGCACGAGCTTTGACGGTGGCGGGAATGGTCTCGGTGGCAATCTCCTCGAGACGCACGAGTCGCCCATGGCGGCTGCGAAAGCCGACGACGATTGTGGGAACGCCGAGGAGAAACGACTGGATCCAGAACTTGAGCAGCTTTCGCTCAAAGAACTCGAGGTCTCGCTCGCTGGTAATGTCGGCGCTCGTCTTGAGCTCGACCCAGTGGACGGGCCGGCCGGGCACGGTGGGCTTGGAGTCCCAGACGGCGTCGACTTCGCCGCCGAGGCAGAGCACGGACGAGCCGATGCCGGTGCGCACGACGGAGCAGTACTGCGCCTTGTTGCTGACGACGTCGCGGTCGCGGCCCTCGATTTCGTCGCGCGTCATCTCCCCCCAGGGCCGCGGCAGGGTGGCGAGCGTCTCAAACTTGTAGCCCCAGTACGCCATGACGTCGGGCGGAAAGTAGGGCCGGTCCGGGTGTGGACGAGCGGGCGGACGTCGCTGGCGTGCCTCTTGCAGGCTCTGCGTCGACATTTTGTAGTCGTGGTTCTCCTCGATGAATCTGGTGGTGGTGGTGAGCAGGCGAAGTAGACGGCGAAACAGCCGGCGAAACAGTCGGCAAAGCAGGGCGTACGTACATGCATCCCTAGCGGTTAGTCGAGCCGATAGTCGGCCTGAGACGAAGAGTGCAACTTACTTGGTAGTATGTAGCATTCATCTCGAAACTGTCCGTTAGCCGTGTCGCGATTGCATCCCGTGCCGCGATCAAAGACTGCTCACCCATCGCGGTCGTCGTACGGCGCTGCCATGATCTTGGTCATCATACCGCGCCACGTCACGACCTGAGCGTCAATCTTGGTGTGCGTCGTCTGCTCGTGTGCTGCGACTGTGGCGAGCAGGCTGTCGAGGTGCTCGTCGGCGGTGTCGTCGTGCTTGTCAAATGTCTCGAAGCCGGCCGACAGGTCCAGCCCCGGCTCCTGCGGCGGGTAGTACCAGCGCATGGAGCGGTCGTCGAGGTGCAGCGTGTGGCTGTCGTCGTACGAGAAGCAGGCAAACTCGCGCGGCCGCTTGACGGGCTGGCTGGGCCCGGCAAAGCGCTGCGCCGGCTGCACGGCAAAGCTGGCCATGCTCGCGTTCGTCCGGAGCTGCCTGGGTGTGCGCAGGAGGCGTTTCATGCAGGGGAGTGTCGTGTCGTGTCGAGTGTCGTGTCGTGTCGTGTCGAGTGTCGAGTCGAGTGTCGTGTCGAGTGTCGTTGGGTGTCGTGACGGATTAGCTAAGCACGCGTCGCAGACGAAGAAGGCGCAGCCGCTGTCGACAACAGTGACGTCTAGCGTGAGCGGCAGGAGCGACAGGAGCGACAGAGCGGCAGGAGCGACAGATAATGACGATCCAGTGTCTGTCGTTTGGAAGCTGCTGTCTAAGTTGTTCTTTCCCGGTAAGGCGAAGCGGATGGATCTACAGTCTACAGAACGGAGTGTGGCAAAGACGAGGCTGAGTGGCATACCAACACGCCGCACCGCCACGCCACAGCAGCACTTCAGTTTGCAATGTTTACAAGAAACACGCAGAAACAATTGCCTGCATTACTTTGATACGGCACCTCGAGCTCGCTGTCGTCGGCACCTCGACCGGCCTCGTCGGCACGTGACGCGCGACCTCTGATTGGCCAATTGGCCCAGGCGGCCCGAGCCCCACTGCAATTTTTGGTGGCCGAAAAACGAAAACGCTCGAGACGACGCGACGACCACGACGCTTCCCTGCAGTCCCGACGGCCCGCACAACGACACACGACATGGCCAGCATACGGAGCCTGGCCCGCACGGCCCAGTGTACTGCCCGCTGTGCGCCTCTCCGGCCGGCAGCGGCGGCCGCCACACACGCACCGGTGCCATGGCGCGCCTCGTCGACGGCCTCGGCCTCACAGTCAGTATCGGCATCGACAGCACCCGCCCCGGCGGCGGAGCTCGACTACGACGACCTCGAGCTCGACTCGTCCTTCCAGACGCCCGGCACGCCCGAGCCCATTGCAGACGCACGCCCGAGCCGCGACCGGTCCGGCCGTAAACTGCCCGGATCCCGGTGCGTTTTTTCGTTTGTCGTTCATCGTCTTCCTGCTAACGGCCAGATACCAGTTCCACCCGCCCAAGTACGACCGGGGCCCGCTGCACCCGATCCAGGCACCGCCGGCGTCGGACCCGACGGCACGCGACTTTGTGCCCGGGCCGTTCCACAACCCGCGCCTGCGCCAGACGTACCACACGTCGCTCGCGTCCGACCTGATGACGCTGACGTACCAGCACAAGCCGCCCGGCACGGTCGACGACAAGGACAACAGCGGCCGCCTGCGTGGCTGGGACGGCTCGTCGCCGTACCACAAGAACCGTCCGTTGCGTGGCCCTCGTGGCAGTCCCTACCTGCCACTGCTCGAAAAGGACATTACCTTTCGCAACATCCCCGCGCTTCTGTCGGTGACCGTGGCGGCGTACGTGCCCGAGGCGATCCGCGAACCCGACCGGCTGGCTGTGGCGCGTGCCGTGCTGCAGACCATGACGGGCGCCAAGCCGCTCATCACCAAGGTGCGTCGCAACGTCGCGCAGTGGCACATTGTCAAGGGCCAGGCCGCCGGATGCAAGGTCACGCTGCACGGCAACGCCGCCTACGACTTTTTCGACAAGTGCGTGCACCTCGTGCTGCCGCGCATCAAGGACTGGCCGGGCGTCCGCGGCTCGACTGGCGACAACGCCGGCAACCTCTCGTTTGGCCTGTCGCCGCTCGACGTCGCCCTCTTTCCCGAGATTGAGAGCACCTACACCATGTACCCCTCCAAGATGATTCCGGGCTGCCGCATCTTTGTCCAGACGACGGCACGCTCCGACCGCCACGCCCGGCTCCTGCTCGGCTCCTTGGGGCTCCCCTTTACCGGCGAGCTCGTCAACTAGCGAACAATACTCAAATTCAAAAGTGATCAATTATGACAAATCGTGACTGAAACAAGCCAGTCCATCCAGTCTAGTCCAACGCCGCACGCCGTGAAACAGAACAGAAAACAGAAGAACAGAACGCAAAGCAGAAGAACAGAACGCTACTTGGCAATGTCGGCCCGCAGCCCGTTAATGACCTCGTCGACGGCGTCCATGTTGGCGGCGTCGACCTTGTCGGGCAGAGTGCCCAGTGTCGGCACGGGCGTCGGCAGGCTGCGTAGTGCTGCCAGACACGCGTCCATGGCCGGCTGGTAGTTGCGGCACGCCGAGCTGAGCGCATACACGGCCTTGCGCCGCACGGACTCCGTCTCGGCCGCGTTGGCCGCCACCTTGACGACGGCCGCGACGCCGCCCATGGCCAGCAGCCGTTCCTGGCTCGCCTCGTTGTTCTGCACCGCCGTGCCGACGCACCACGCCGCCATCCGCCGCAGTTCCGGCTCGTCGCTCTCCAGAACGCCCAGCAGCGGCGTCCACAGGCCCAGCTTGTCCATCAGGTTCGCATTGTCGAGCGACTCGACCAGCTGCTCAAAGTTGTCAAACGCCACCAGCCGGTTCTCGAGCGTCTCGTCCGCGTCCTGGCTCGTCACCACCGCCATCGCCGCCTTCATCAGGTCCGCGTCCGACGGGCCGCCAAACAGAGACGCCAGCAGCTGCGGGTCCAGCTGCTTCGGTGCCGTCGTCGTCGTCGTTGTCGTTGTCGCGCCGTCGGCCGACGCCGTGGGCGTCGTCGAGTTCTCAATGCCCCATTTCAGGAGCTCGTTCAAGCCCTTGTCCATGTTGTTTGTGTGTTTATGTGTGTTTGTTTGTGTGTATCGAGTCGTATGATCGGTGCAGTTGATATAATAGATCTCTTGAAAATTCGAAGCCTTGTGAAGCTTCTTGTCCCGGTTGGGAACTTCACGAAGATTCTATACCAAATCGGGCTAGCGCCAGAGCACGTGCTGCCCCTCTTTGAATAAACCGTTATTTTCAGCTGCAATTTAAACTATATTTCGTCCAACGTTCAATGATGTCACGCAGCTGTACAAGAATCTAATCGTGGTGATTCTCGTGCAGAAAGCAAGCGTATATGCTGAAGTTTATGACCGTTTCTGACAGCGCAGGGCCGACATGTCGACCATGGAGTGCCTCTACGACACTGTTTGCTGTCGTCTCGACTGTGTCAGTCTGAATTGGACTTGGCTTTGGATGGTCTGGCTCGGCTTTTCAGTTTAGTATTGAGACACTCTTATGCGCCTTGTCGGCATTTCGAGTCGCGCCTCGTTATTGGCGAATGGCTGCTGCCTGCAAGAGGGCACACCGGCCACAACGCTCTGCAGCTCGTACGGCGCCAGCCATTTGGCAAATGACCTATCCCGCTGCCTACGAGTGTGGTGGCTGTCGTCGCGTCCCAGCAAGGCTGCCAAACAACACGTCTTGGCTTGCGCCGTCTCGCCTCTTGGAATCAGTCTCTAATCTGGACTTGGCAAGCGTTTTGATTCTCTTTCTTTCCCAGCCCGTCCACGCACGCGCATTGTCGGCGGCGGCTGGCCCGGAACGACTCGTACTCACTCTCACCCTCACCAGTTTGGTCAGCAAGTGAGACTCATGCTCTCTCGCTCTCGCCACCGCACTCTGGCCTCTTCCGCGTCCATCGCCACAGCCGACTGTCGTGTCCACGGCGTCGTTGTGCCGCCTCCTGTTATAGTGGGTCGCCCCGTCACTAGCCCCATCGCTGTGGCTGTACAGCGCACTATACACACTGTGCGCACTCGCGCACTGTGTGCCTGTGCTGCTAGGTGAGGCTGCATCATCTCATCTCCCGTAATTTACGTCTGTCGACTGCGCAAAATGACTGCTTTTGCGCCGGGTCAGCCCTGCAGGCCGTTACTTTGAGCGTCCTTGCCACTGCCGGTGCCAGTGCCGCCGTTGCACATCGCATGCACGGGCTGCATTCCCGCCGGGGGCACGCTGTCGCACCCGGCCTCTGCAAGTCATTCGCGACGCCACTCCGACCCGACGTCGTGCCTCGCGGTGGCTGTTGCTCACTCGGTTGGTTGCAAAGCTGGTGCCTGCCAGAACTCCGTATATTGTTTATTATCTGCACAGTGTTGACAAAAAATACACGGTACCCACGCGGCCCACGTCGATGCATCTGGCCACCTATATTTACTGGCGCGCAAGCTTGGATCGCGCAGCAAAAGAGGGACAAAAAGGGGAGGCTGCCGACATGCCGTACGAAGTATGTCGCGGCCAATCGACGATGCCATAAATTACGAAGAGGGTGCAGCGATAACGGTGTGGCGGGTGGCGGTGCAGGTCCAGTGCGCCAAATCGACACCGTGCCCCTCTTTTCCGAGGGCCCTGATTGCACCGTTGCGCCTCAGCCACACCAAAGCCCAATCGCTCCCATCGCTCCCAACGCTCCCAATCGCTAGTTCAGGGTCGTTCTTCCCTGTTTCCACACGCTGCCGTCTCTTTTTCGCCTTTGCCCTTTGCCATCTGCCCCGCCTTCCTCGCTCTTGCCCTCTTTCGACTGGTGCCCCCTGCTCCGTTATTTAGTCCGTTTGATTGCGTCTCCTCTGGCCAGCGGGACGTCACTGCTCACTGCACGACTGCACGACTGCACGACAGGCAGCTGCCTTTCGAAGCCGTAAATCGCCACATGCACCTGCCTCGCATCGGGTCGTCGTTTCCCATTGTGTTGTCCTGCGCGAGGCCGCACCCGCAGTAACCGGCGGCACAAACAACAGCTGTCTGCCTGCAACCAATGGCAAGCTCCAGCTCCGTCTCGGACAAATATATGTAAATATAAATAATTATCCCCCGCCAGCTCGTATTCTCATGCACTGTACGGAGTACGCAGGACGCAGATGAGGACAGAAGACACAAACCGATCCGCGCGAAAGCTCTTTGTCCGTTTCGTTTCAAACACCAAGCCCAACAGCGACCCCTCATCACTGCTTCGGTCTGGCTGCTCGTACTCCGGATATTAGAGCTGGTATATTATTGTCACTGCCTGGCTGCACAGTGCGCATTGCCAATATGTACGGAGTTGTGTACGGCCAGCGAGCCGCACTGCGAGCAGGAGCTACTCCGTGCGCCGCCCAGGCTGCTGCCCCCTCACCCACCGAGCTGCACCTGCCCTGGCGTGGCCCGGCTGCCCCAGCCTCCCCTCCTCCATGGCCCAGAGACAAGCTTGTCCAGCGCCCAGGCCAGTGCTGTATCGCCGCCGCCGGCCCGCCACAGCCCCTGCCAGCGCTGTCCCGCCTCCATAAAGAAGTTCCCACCACCCACCCCCCTTTTTTCTGCCCTCGCCTTCTCCCCTTCCCCCCTGTTTTCTTCATCCATCTCTATCTCTCGGAAGCTCTACGTCTAGTTCTTTTCTTCCTCTCTCTTTCCTTCCTCCCTTTCTCTCCCCAAACACTCTCGTCATCACCCCTTCCACGCATCTTCTATATCCCCTTTTTTACCTACACCCACAAATCAGTCACCATGGAGGGTAAGTTCACCATGCCGTCGCCTGTCCTCATGTCCTCATGTCCTCAATGTCCATGTCCTCAATGCCTCGCTTCGCGTCATCGCCTCGCGGGCCTCTCGCTGCAGCCCAGCCACCCCGTACCTCCGCCCACCCGCACCTGCGACACCGTACCTCCCTGCCCGGTCGACCCGTCGTCTCTGTGTCGGGCCTCGCATCGGAACCGGCCTCGATCTCGATCCTCGCCCGTTGTCGCCATCCTGTCCATCCGACTGCACCGGTGTCGACTCGCTGGTGCCTGCTGGCTGCTGGCGCCCACCGCTTTTTTGGACAGCTCTCCACCGCCCAATGCACACCCCTGCCCATGAGCGACCATTGAGGACATGCAACTGCACCGAACAATGCTGAACACATGCTAATCTGTTTTCCCGCTTATAGAAGAGGTCGCAGCTCTCGTCATCGACAATGGGTAAGCTTCGTGCAACAGGCACCACGCGTTGCTGTGCGGGAAATACCCCTCGCCACCGACCAACCAGGCCCAAACCGATGATGTGGCCGAAGCTAGGGACCCACTGCTGGAGAAATTGGGGCTGTGCGCCGAGACCACACTACCGTCGCCGATACCGACGCAACGCGGCCGATGTGCCTTTGAGCAGCTCGCCGTGTCGTCGGCGTCGTGTCGTCGGTCTCGGGTCGTCGGTCTTGGGTGTATTTGGGCCACATTTTCAATTTCCAACGGCTTGGTGTCGATGTCATCCCGCCAGCACACGCAACACGTTCGCCTGACCGACATGCTAACAATCTAGTTCGGGTATGTGCAAGGCCGGTTTCGCCGGTGACGATGCGCCCCGTGCTGTTTTCCGTAAGTCAAACTCTCTGATGACGTGTCTTTTCGTGCCCAGTGCTGACCCCCAGCGTCCATTGTCGGCCGTCCCCGTCACCACGGTATCATGATCGGCATGGGCCAGAAGGACTCGTACGTTGGTGATGAGGCACAGTCGAAGCGTGGTATCCTGACCCTGCGCTACCCCATCGAGCACGGTGTCGTCACCAACTGGGACGACATGGAGAAGATCTGGCACCACACTTTCTACAACGAGCTGCGCGTGGCCCCCGAGGAGCACCCCATCCTGCTCACCGAGGCTCCCATCAACCCCAAGTCCAACCGTGAGAAGATGACCCAGATCGTCTTTGAGACCTTCAACGCCCCCGCCTTCTACGTCAACATCCAGGCCGTCCTGTCGCTGTACGCCTCGGGTCGTACCACTGGTATCGTGCTGGACTCGGGTGACGGTGTCACCCACGTTGTCCCCATCTACGAGGGTTTCGCCCTGCCCCAGGCCATTGCCCGTGTCGACATGGCTGGTCGCGACCTGACGGACTACCTGATGAAGATCCTGGCCGAGCGCGGCTACTCCTTCTCGACCACGGCCGAGCGCGAAATTGTTCGCGACATCAAGGAGAAGCTCTGCTACGTTGCTCTTGACTTTGAGCAGGAGATCCAGACCGCGGCCCAGTCGTCGAGCCTGGAGAAGTCGTACGAGCTGCCCGACGGCCAGGTCATCACCATTGGCAACGAGCGCTTCCGTGCCCCCGAGGCTCTGTTCCAGCCCTCGGTCCTGGGTCTGGAGAACGGTGGTATCCACGTGACCACGTTCAACTCGATCATGAAGGGTGATGTCGACGTCCGCAAGGACCTGTACGGCAACATTGTCATGTCTGGTGGTACCACCATGTACCCCGGTCTGTCGGACCGTATGCAGAAGGAGATTACCGCCCTTGCCCCCTCGTCGATGAAGGTCAAGATCATTGCGCCCCCGGAGCGCAAGTACTCTGTCTGGATTGGTGGCTCCATTCTGGCGTCGCTGTCGACCTTCCAGCAGATGTGGATCTCGAAGCAGGAGTACGACGAGAGCGGTCCCTCGATTGTCCACCGCAAGTGCTTCTAAGCGACCAACACTGTTTAGATTGCCTGGCCTGGTTGCAATGGTTGAGCGGGTTTCTTGCGAGCTGTTGGGGATGCTGGGGATTTTGGAACTGGTTACTTTGCGACTGTTTTGACCTCGCCGACGGACGAGGTGCGGAGGCACGGACTTGGATTGGTGGAGGTTGGTCGCAGGCCTGTCGAGGACGGGCCGGCACCGAGCTCACACGGGCTCGGCGCTGCTCGACTCTTGGGCCTGCGCGGCCACGACGAACGACGGGCGGTCTCGCGACTGTCCATCCCGCCACCGGCACGACCGCCGCCGCCAGCACGACGCCACCCGGCCTTTTTCGCCGCCTTGGTCATTACGCACCAGCTTCTTTTTCTCTATATTTTTAACTCTCGATTCTTTTATTTTCTTCGGTTCATATCAAATTCAATGGCAATTGTTTTCTGCACTCTACATGGCCGGTCCGCGGCACCTGTACGGGTCGAATCAAGGGGCGACCGGATGGCGCTTTGCTGGTGTCGGGCTGGTGTCAGGCATATGGATGCAGGGTCAAAAGCAAAAGGGTCAGACGAGGAACGACTTATGATATTAGAATGAGCATGTTTCGAACTAAAGTGAAGTAGTGTATTTTGGGTATCATTGTTTTGTTGATGGTTTGGCGGTCGTCTCAGCGGCCTCAGCGGTCTCAGCGGTCTCCGCCGTCTCGGTCGTCTCAGCGGTCTCGGCGGCTTCCGTTTTGGCCTCCGTTTCGGCTGGGTGTACCGTTTTGGGCCGGCCGTCAATGTCGTCTGCGCCTTCCTCGGGATCCTCAGGGTCCTCAGGGTCACCGGTCTCGCCTGCCTCGCCTGCCTTGGCTTCGGCGAGCTTCTTGTACTTGCGACGGGCCTTTTTGTCAGCGTTGAGGCGTTTCTTGGCCTTGTGGGCGCCGACGACGGCGGTGCGGCTGGCGGTGCCGTTGGCGAGCTCGTCGAGGCGCAGGGCGAGCAGGTTGCGGGCAATCTGGCGGTTCTGGGAGCGCGAGCGCGTGGCCTGCGACTTGACGACGAGGCCGGTGGGAATGTGGCGCAGCTGGACGGCCGAGTTGGTCTTGTTCTGTCGGTTCGTTAGAATTACAAGTCACGGACGGTCGGGAGGTGGGAGGCGGGAGGCGGGAGGCGGGATGCAGGGACGCACAATCTTTTGGCCACCGGGCCCGGAGCCCTTGACGTAGGCCTCTTCAATCTCGTGCTCGGGCGGCGGTGCGGGGCGCGAGGGCATCTGCGTGCGCTTGAGCGCGGCAGGCGCGGTGGTGGAGAGGCGACACGCAACGGCAGGCACGGGGTGCAAGGCAGGAACGGCGGGCACGGGCACGGCAGGCGCCGATAGCGAAACGCGCTGCACGCGGCAGGACCGCGCCAGCCGGGCAAAGAGCATCGTTCTTTCTGTTGTGTCGTTTGTCGGCGAGGCGTCGCAAGGATTGCGAGGTCAGTGGTGGGCACGTGACGTCAAACAAGAAAAGGGTGGTGCCCCTTGCGGCTAGGGGCCCACGTCGCGCCGAGCGAACCGTGGCCGCGAGGTCTCCTTTTCCACCGCATTCGACGGACGACGAGCACACACGAGCATCTCTACCATCATACCTCTTCATTACCTGCACGGCCGCAACTCTGCCTCGACCACCACCTCTGCTCGACCACCTAGCCGCCCTGTTTCTTTTGCAACCATCACAATGGCCGCCCTCGACCGCTTCTCGAAATGGATCAAGCTCAAGATCTACCAGTTTGAGGTCACGTACAGCGTGTACATGCTGACGCCCATGGAGAAGTTTTTCATCTGTGCGTTGCCTTTCGATCGAGTTTGAGTTCGGTTCGGTTTCGACCACGTAGCTAACGGCAGACTCTCTCCTATTCTTGCTGACGTCGCTCACGTCGATTGCCGTGTTTTTGTATCTGCCGCGCCACGTCACGTTCCTCATCAACCGCGCCTGGTTCTACGCCAACGGCGACGCGGCGGCGGGCATGAGCACGGGCGCGGGCGACGCACTGCTCAAGACGGCGGGCGCACCAGCGGACGCGTTGGCAGACACGCTTGCAGACGCCGTCGCAGGCACGTTTGACGACGCGGCGACCATTGTGCGCGAGCTGTGAGGCGAGCCCGACAGGCCCTCTTTACCTTGGCCGCCCTTTCTTTACCTTGGCCGACCTTTCCTTCTTTACCTTTGCACTTTTACGACAGTATACTTTGTAATAATGACATTTGACGTTTATCCCGATGCAAATCCGTACGCCGCCCATGCGAGAAGCCAAAAACAGAAGAATGTAAAACAACGAGACTACAGGTCGACAGTGTAGACGCGCAGGGACGCGTCGTCGCCGGCCACGGCCAGGTCGCACGAGTCCGACGAGTCCGAGTCAGAGTCGGACGGCCGCCATGCCAGCTGCAAGACGGCCTTGGGCAGGCAGAGGGCGGCGTCGACGGCGCGGACGGACGTCACGGCGAGCGTCTGGGCGTTGAGCGTGACGATGGACAGGCGGCCGGCCTCGGTGCCGACGGCCAGCACGATGGCACCGGCGGCGAGGCGCGGCAGGATATCGATGGCGGTGACGGGGTGGTCCTGGGCGACGGTGGCGGCGAGTGCAAACGAATTGTCGTCGTTCTCGGCATCGGCCCAGACCTTGACGTTCTTGTCGCGGCCGGCGGTGGCAAAGACGCGACGGCCGCTGGGCAGCAGCGGCCCCCAGGCACAGTCGAGCAGCATACGCGTGTGTGCCTTTTCGCGGCTCGCACGCAGCACAAACTCGGACGCGTCGGGCGCTGTGCGTGCAAAGACGGCCCACTGGCGGTCGCGGCCAACGCTGAGCAGGAGCGTATCGTCCGGACTAAATCGCAGGCGCGTGACGGTGAGTGCGTGCTGCGCGAGCGGCGGACGCACCTCGGTCCAGCGCTCCGTCTCCCACAGACGCACGACGGCGTGGTTGAGCGACGAGGCACGACACGCGCTGGCGACGAGACGCGCGTCGTGGCTGACGGCGAGACTGCTGATTTCGTAGCCGTGCCCGTACAGCTTTTCCGTCTCGGGCCACAGCGTGCTGCGCGCCAGCACGTCCTCCAGCGGCGGGGCAGCACCGTCGGACGCGTCCTCGGCAGGTAAGTCGGACACGTCCACCGCCTTGTTCGACAGACCGAGGACGGGCATGTTGGCGGCGTCGGGCAGCGTGTCCAGGTCGTGGGCGGGCGCGACGCCGAGGTCGGCCAGAAGCCGGGCGGCCGACTTGGGCTCGTGGAAGACGCGCAAGAGTTTCTCGTCGGCACCGGACACGAACCGTGCGTCGCCGAGCGTGTCGATGCAGTTGAGGTCGTAGCCGTGGATCTGCGGCCGCGCCAGCTCGTGCCACCCCGTCTGCACAGTGCACGCATGCAGCCGCGTCGTCTGGTCCGTGCTCGCCGACAGCAGGTACGCACCGTTGCGCGCCCATGCGACACCCGTCACTGCCTGCACGTGACCTGCCACGCCCGTCGCCGGCACCCACCGGTCCGCTGCCTGGTCAAACACCCATCGCCGCCAGCTGCCCGTGCGACACAGCACGGCCGCCTGGGCACCCGGTCCCCATAGCCCGGCCCAGAAACCGCCGACGCTGCCCGTCGCCGTCGTCGCGCCCTTTTCCTTGCTCAGCTCGCCGAGACGCGCCGTCGTCACCCAGATACCCGACGCCTCGTCAGCCTCCCACACCGCCAGCGAGTTGTCGGCCGATGCCGTCAAGAGACGTGCTCGGCGGCCCACGTCAGTATCCCACCGCGCGCTGTACACCCAGTCTTCGTGCCCAAAGAGAAGCGCCTCAAACGTCGCCGCGTAGTCCTGTCCCGCCGCGCGCAGCCGGTGTGCGCGGTTCGACGGTGTCGACGCCGCCACGCCCGGCTCGAGCGACGGCAGCAGCCCCTCCTCGCCGAGCAGCGACGCCGCCGCCGCTGCCGAGGCCGATGGTGCGGCTGCTGTCGACCCACGGTGCACGCGCCACAGACGAACGTACTTGTCCTGGCTGGCCGACGCCAGCAGCAGGTCAGACGTCGCCGGCGCGTCGCGCGTCTCCCACGTAAAGTCGAGCGACCGGACCCAGCCCTCGTGGCCCGGCAGCGTCGCCTCGAGCGTAAACTTGGCGTCTCTCGTGCCCGTAAGCAGCTGGATGCGGTTGTTTGTGCCCGCCGCCGCGAGCAGCCACGCGTGCGTGTCGCCCTCGCCGGTGGCCAGCGACACGAGTGCCAGGCACAGTGGAAAGAAGCGTGGTTTCGTCTCAATCGTCTGCACGAGTCGTATCGGCAGAGTGTCTGCATCGGCATCGGCGTCAAACGCCCAGATCTTGATCGTGTAGTCGGCAGCGCCCGTCGCAAACAGGCGCGACAGGCTCGTACCAGTATCGAGCAGCGTGCGCTCGGCTGCAATGCAGTTGACCGGGGCGGTGTGGGCGTCGTCGACCGTCTGGATACACCGGCCAGGCTCGACCGAGTCGACCGAGTCGATCGGCACCGCCCACAGCCGCAATGCCCGGTCGTCGCCGCCGCTGACAAAGTAGTGCACCTCGCCCGTCGACAGCACACTCGCCACCGCCTTGACCGTGCCCGTGTGACCCGCCAGCAGCGCGTCGACGCCCGCGTTCGCTCGTGGACGCCACACGGCCAGGTTGACGCCCGCGCCGTAGACGAGCACGCCACCGTCGTTGTCGGCCGCCCAGTCAGCCGCTGCCGTCTGCCGGTTGGCGCCAGCAGCCAGGTACGCTGCGTGCATCGCGATGTCGTGGTGTCTTTTACCAGTCTTTTACCTTCTTTTACCTTCCTTTGAGCCTTCAGCTTCAGTTTTGAGCCTCGAGTTTTGAGCCTTCTGATTGGTGGAGCCCCACCTTCCTAGTCTGTAAATATACATTTACGCCTCTGCCTCGCCCACCACCCTGCACGCACCATGTCCGTTTCCATTGTCGTCGAGTTTTCGTGCGTCCCCCGTCTCGCCTCTTGTTTGTGCCCTGCTGACCACTAGGGGCGGCCTCGAGATGCTGTTTGCCAACCGCAAACGCATCGACGTCGCGCTGCCGCTCGTCCCCGCCGCCCCGAACCCGACCGTCGCCGCGCTCATCGAGCACCTGTGCCGCCACGAGATGGCCGACGCCCGTGCCGACCTATTCATCGTTGGCGGCGACGACTATACCCTGCGCCCGGGCATCCTCGTGCTCATCAACGACGCCGACTGGGAGCTCGAGGGCGAAGAGGCCTACGCCCTGCAGCCCCGCGACAACATTCTCTTTGTCTCGACCCTGCACGGCGGGTGACGTCGCACCGAGCACGTCATCAACCGTACGCTGCGCCACCGACGCCACACGCGAAACAAACGCGACGCGAAACAAACGCGACGCGTCGCAGGAAAGGCAGGAGCAGGCAAGAAGGCAAGAGCGTCAAGAAAGGCAGGAGCAGTCAAGAGCAGTCAAAAAAGGCAAGAGCGGCAATCAAAATTAATAGCTAAATGGCTCCAAACGCCCCAACCATGCATCAGATCGAGATACAAGACACAAGACACAAAAGACAAGACACAAAACTACTGACACACCCACTCGGCAAAGACGCACCACCGCGCGGTACGGTCCGCCAGCACGAGCCCGCGCCACACGCCGCGCTCGCTGCACTTGATAATCGTCTCCCACGTCCCGCCATCGGCCGCCTCGTCGTCGCCTCGACCGGCCGTGCCAGCACTCACTGCCCCCCCCTTGCGCTCCTCCTTGCGCATCAGCCGCAAAATCTTGCCACCGGGCGTCTGGATCGCCAGCTTCGCCGGCTTTTTTCCGCTGGACCCTCCGCTCGACGTCGTGCTGCTGCCGCTCACGCTCGACGTCGCCGGGACCATGTTGCTGACCATGTTGCTGTGATTGCCTGCTCCGAACCCGCTCGTCGCAGTCGACAGCATGCTCATGGCCGACGACGGCCGCGCAAACGGCGACGGCGATGGTGCCCGACCCGACCCGAGGACGGGCGTCGCCTGGCCCGTGCCCAGGGAGCTCGGGTGCTGCCGAATGGCAAAGACAAATGTATTGTTGAGCGCGAGGCGCTGGCACTGTGGCTGCACGACGTAAATGTCGTGCCTCTGTGCGTGCGGTGTCGGGTGCCGCAGCACAAACTCGTACGCCGGGTTCTCGCCCGTGTGCACGACGGGCAGCGAAAAGGCCAGCGGATGGGGAATGTCCTTGATGCTGTGCATCAGACCACGCTTGCCGGCGTACACCTTGAGGATGCCGGTGCCCTCGTCGCCCGGCAGAACGCCCTTGACCGTGTACCGCTTGATGCCGCCCGCAATCCAGTCCGCCTGCGCCAGCGCCCGCTTGCGGATCACGTCGCCGCTCTCAAATAAGTCTCCATCCGCGTCACGTGACAGGGCCCGCACCTCCACCTCGGCGGCAATCTCAACGTCCTCGGGCACGCTGAAGCGCACGTGCACCATCTCCAGGTCCTCGATCCGCAGCAGCGACGTGTTGTAGTCCATCAGCTGCAGCCCGTTGCGAAAGTACGGTGCTCCGGCGCACGGCAGGTTCTGCAGCGTCTCGTGTGCCACCGGCGGACACAGGTGCTGCTGGCTGTGGTGCTCGGGAATGTGCGTGTAGCACGCCTCGCTCGGCTGCACCAGGAACCACCATGGATCGGCCGCCGTGCTGCTGCCTGCGCCGCTCGCGTACACGCTGCGCCGCGGAAACGACGGGCTGGCCAGACAGCAGTCCATGATGCGCCACTCGCCGTCCACCACCACCGCGTTCCAGTAGTGGTTCGACCGTGGCATGATGCCCAGCTCCGGAATGTCGCCCGGCGCCTTCAAGTACCCACGCACCACCTCGCACGCCAGGCCCGCCGCCGCACACATTTCCGCCACCAGCACGGCGTACTCCTCGGCACACCCGCGCTTCGTCTGGATGACGCGACGCGTGTCGATGCCCGCCTCGCTGCCCGTCTCGTAGTCGTCCTCCCACACCACCTTTTCCGCGACCCACGTGAAAATGGCCCGCAAGCGCTGCACGTCGCTCCGGTACGGCCGGCACACGTACGTCGTCGCCAGGCTCACCGACGTCGTCGTCGGCGGCAGGCCCGCAATGAAGCGCGAGTTCTTGTCCACCTGGCTCAGGTTCAGCACGTGGTAGTTGGTCGGCTCCGCCACCGGCATCCCGTCCGCGCCCTCGTTGCCGTCAATCGTATTGTACAGCTCGTCCACCGGGTCCAGAGCAGGGTAGTCGAGCATCTGGCACCGGTCGCGCCGCTCGTTTCGCTCAATCCGACTCAGCGAGTTGGACCGGTTGACGTCGCGACGTACCTGCACCCAGTCCACACTGCTGCCCGACGCGCCCCCAAGGCCCATCTCTCGTGCACGTCCTTGGGCTGGGCTTGCCATGTTTGCCATGTTTGAGCTCGAGATGCCCGACATGCCCGACATGCCCGACATGCCCGAGACACCCCCGCTCGACTTGTGCCCGCTGCCAAAGCCCGTCATGGCAATGGACCCGCGGCTGCTCGCGACGCCTGTCTTGGCCGACTCGATAATCTTTTTGAAAATGTTTGTGCCCTTCTTGGGCGACTTGGGCGCCGCCAGACCGCCGAGACCCGTCATGCCCCCGAGCCCGGGCAGGTCGTCGTTGTTGCTGTGGAATCCCGCCTGTGACTTGGGGCGCTGCATCCGGCCGGGTGTCGTCGGTGTTGTCGTCGGCGTTGAAGTCAGTGTCGTGCCCGGCGTCGCACCCTGGTAGTCGGTCGCATGGCTGCTGTGGTACGTCACGCCCGTAAACGGCGAGTCCGGCCGCTCGTCGCCGTCCCACGCACGCATTCCCATCGCACTCTGCGCGCGACTCTGGTTCTTGCGGGCAAGGCTGCCAGCGCTCGTAGCGCTGAGAGCACTCGCCGAAGCACCAGACATGAGGCTGCGGTTCGTGCTCTGCGTGTTCGTGCTGCTGTGGCTGCTGTCCGTCGCCGTGCTCTGGTTGCCCGACGACGCATTGGTCGAGTTGGTCTTGGTCGTAAACGTCCGGCTCAGCGCCTGCCGGCCCACCTCGTACGCCGACCGCCGGTGCCGAAGCTGCTTGGCCGTCGATTCGGTCCCGCCTGTAGAATCGGTGGCACCGCCCATGGACGACTTGGGCCGGTCAAACAGCGTCATCCGCTTAGGAGGCGGCATGGGCGGCTCGTCGTCGACAAACGCCTCGTCAGATACGGCCGCCGCGGGCGCAGCCGGCGCGTGCATCTGCTGGTGCTTGTTGTGCATCGTGCGCAGCCGCGACTCCATGCGCTCGACATAGTTGCTCAGCTGCGGCAGGTTCTCGTCCGTGTCGTCGCCCCGCGTACTATTCTGCGAATGGCCGCTGCCGCTGTACGTCTCGTAGCCCTCGTCAACGGCCGACGCGAGACCCATGGACGTCTGCGGCCGCGACGCCTGCTCCTTGAGCATCTGGCGACGCGATTTCTGCTGCATCGTGCCCAGTGAATCGGGCGACCACGGGTCAAACGCAGCCGGTGTCGGGGCCGGCGCTGGTGCCGGTGTCGACGTCGGTGCTGATGCTGGGGCAAGGTCGTCGGGGGTTCTAGCCTCGTCGCGTGACATGCCCAGCGTGTGCAGCTGCTCCATGACGTCGTCCATGGCCTCCCTAAGCGGCGACGGCGTCATGCCCGTCTCGCCACCGCCGGGCGAGTGAGGCATGGGTGAAGCAGCACGCGGCGTGTGGAAACCGTGGCCGTGGACGGCGTGGCTGTTGTACGACAGCCCAGAGCCGTCGCGGTCCGTGGGCATTCGCACCGGCGTCTGGGCCTGCGAACCGTACGAATCGTGCGACCCATTACGGATGGCGTGGCGGTGTGGCGGCGGCGGCGGCGGTGGCGGCGAGTCGAGTGGCTGTCCGCCGACACTGGGCGGGCGGTACGGCTGGTAGCCGCCGGGCGTGTCGGGCATCGCGTCCGGGCGGACGTGCTGGACGGCGTTCA
The DNA here is from genome assembly GCA_029298855.1 of Ophiostoma populinum. NCBI lineage: Eukaryota > Fungi > Ascomycota > Sordariomycetes > Ophiostomatales > Ophiostomataceae > Ophiostoma > Ophiostoma populinum. The sequence continues at coordinate 374,361 of JANSLU010000020.1, read as the reverse complement.
TGTTCATGGACGGTGCAGGCGATGGCTGGCGGTGCATTTGGTGCGGTGCAGGCGAAGGTGACGGCGGGTAGTACTGCTGCGGCTGTGCAAATGGTTGAGAGAAAGACTGTGACTGCTGTGACTGGTAGTGCGACGGCTGGGGCGGCGGCGGCTGATATTGGCCTGCATAGTCGTACTGCTGCTGCGGCTGGTAGTGCTGCTGCTGTTGTCCTGGCAGCTGGTGCTGGTACACGAGCTGCTGTGGCGGCGGCTGAGACACCTGGACCGACTCTTGTGTGTAACTGGCCATGCGCGGCGGCAGGGGTGAAGGCGAACGCGAGTAGGAGCGTGGCTGCTGTGGCTGTTGTTGTTGGTGCTGGTACGACTGCTGGGGCGGCAGAGGGCTCGGGGCACGACTTAGCAGCGTGGCGTTGCTATTGTTGCGGCTGTGCTGGACGGCGTAGTGTGCGTTCTGCGACTGGTTTTGAGCCCGACGGGCTGCAGCCGTGGTCGCACGCCCACTGCCTGTGCTGTCAATCGAGTTGGCAGACGCGTCGCGCGTGCGTGTCGAGCCGGGCATAAACGTCTCCGGCTGCTTGGCCGTCGTGTAGTGCGGCGCCTTGGCATAGGCCTCAAACGGCTTGCGAAACGTTCTTGACTTTTGGGGGGCCGCTTTGGGGGGGGTGTTGTTGGCCGGCAGCGGACTGACGGAGCGCGTAATGGGCCGAAAGTCTTCGGGCAAGACCTCGACAAAGTTGGAGGGAAAGGAGCCGACCATGCGACGATCACGAAACAGACGGCCGGTCCACCAGCTGCCGTCGCCAGCATTAAGGCACTCAATCAGGTCGCCCTCCATGAACCCGAGGTCGCGTTTTCCCTGGCGGTTAGATGACGAGACAGATGGCAGAACAGAAAGAAGAAAGCAAGACGCACCTCGCCGCCCCAGGAGTAGACGGCCCGGACCCAGCACGGGAACCGCATGGGAAGCGGTGGCGGGCCGAGCACAGTCATTGTGCTCATTCGTGTGTGTCGTGTGTCGTTCGTGTCGTTCGATGTGTGATGGATGGTTCGTGGTAGGCTGTGACGGGCGTGTGGTGCCGTGTAGCTCGAGGCCGTGGCCGTGTGAATGTCGTGATCCTGTGCTCGATGCAGAGACCAGAGACCAAGGTCGAAAGTCAAAGACTGGTAAGAGGCTGATCCTGGCGTGCAGGTCAAGTAGGTCAAGACGGTACAGCTCAGGCGGTAGGCGGTGACGGTGACGCTGGTCAATGTTGTGGGAGAGGTCAAATGGCAGAGGATGCAATGCGATGCTAGGCCTCTACGGAGTAAGCAGGGAAAATAGAAAATAGAAAAAGAAGACGGTGCTGGAGATGGAGATGCTCGGGTTGATTGGCTGCAGGGGCAGGGACCGTCTGGCAAAGGCCTGGTGGCAACGAGAGAGTACAGACAGATGTCGGTGTGCGTTGTTGGTATCTTGAGGTTGGTTGCCAGGCAACGGGCAGGACGTGGCTGACATAAGGCATTTACTCAAATTAATTATAGATCAATTTATAAATATAAATTATCGGGACGGGAGGGAGCTTGGACCACCCCTGGCTTGGCGTGTAAATTTAAAATAAATTTATAGACTCAATTGCAGAACACCGTCCTCATCGAGCTGTCCTCATCCCACGACGCGTATCATGCTGCGGCCATCTTCATGCCATTGAGGCGCGATCAATCTCGCTCACGGGCGTAGACTGACTTTCAAAGGGCACCAGCCAGTTGTCTGCGAACACGTCAAATGAGAACATGAGTCGCTGGACCTGGATGTCAGCTCGGCCTCATGCATAACGAAGGCGGATGCACGTCGTCCTCCGGTCCGAAGAGGCAATCATGACCGAGAGCACGCTTCGCATTGAGGCCAGAACGCAGACACGCTCGTTACTGGACCGGTGCCTCGGCGGAGGCCATTGACAGCATGACACAGTTCGTCGGACAGAAACGTCTGGAGGCGAAACCACTCAAAGTCAGTCGCTCGCTTGTCCATCGCCATTGTTTGGTGATCGCCGCAGGAGCCATTATTCCCAAGCCGGGTGCATGCATGGTGCTATGAAGCAATCCCTTGTCGTCCAAACAATTGATGCACTATCAACACGGAGACGACGGAAGAGAGACACGACATTGTGCGCTGCGCATGCCAGTCGTCGTGCCATATTTACGTCCTGTCTTTTTATAGAAGCCCGATCGGCAGCCTGCATAATCCGTTTGGATGGGATTCGAACCATGGCCAGCAGTTGTAAATTGTATATATATCCAAATGTTTCTCGATGCAACCAGCAACAGTGTTTGCATGGAATGAAATTTGGCAGGCTCTCTTGAGGTCTTCGTCGTCAAGTTAAAGTCTTCACATCCTCAAGTCTCAAGTCTGTAAATATACTCGTAACTCGCCTGGAATGCTGCCTGTTGATGCCACGACCAACGGCACGTTGCCTGCCAGACTTCCAGGCAACGCGTCGTGCATGCTTCGTTTGCACTGTAATGACATGCGACCGATCGTGTCAAACTTTGGACATGTGGCTTGGGCCATTTCCAATATTCTCAAAAATGTATGTTGTATCTACAGCTACTGTTATTTAGCGCTGTACCTACAGCAGTATTTAGCGGTCGTACCTACAACTACTGTGCTATTCTCAACGCAGTACTGGAGATGAAAAAACGGAAAACAAAAACGGAAAAGACAAAAAAATAAAATGATATCGCAACATTTTGTATCGTTGCCCGGTATATGCGCCCCAATATCAAGGGCGCGAGTCTCAGAATTATTCAAGCGAAACACGGTTCTGGCGTAAACCACCCCTGACCACGGTTAGCGCTGTCTTGCGCTCGCCATCCCACTGGCCGGTGCGCTCGTTGCCCGGACAGCCTGGCCCAAGCGCTATACGCATAACACTCCAGTCAGTCCAGCAGCTACGCTACGCATTTCCCGGCACGGACCCACCTTTACTGCACTCACTTTATCTTCTGGAATAACGAATAATCGAAAAACAATCTGAAAATCATTCGACGAAGAGGAAAAGAAAAGGAAAGCACAGCCCGGCATTCTGTTTCCTAGTTCGTCTTGCTTCGTCTTCTTCGTCTTCTTCGTCTTTCTCCTTTGCCATCTGTTCTCGATACCCGATTGCTTCCGTCTGCTCTCGTTGCACCTGCATTGGCTCTCGCTTCGCCTGTCGCCGCTTTGTTTACATTCGCCCAAGCTCCAATCAGCATTCAGCGTTCGTTCTCGACCACCACTCACACTCTGGTGCATCATCCTCGACCTCGTCATCGACCTCGTCATCGACTCAACTCGTCTCGCCAACACTGCTTGCTCGACTCGACGCTCGAGAACCACAGACGCCACGTCGCGGCTGCGGCCCAGCACAATGACGGAGAGCATCGCAAACCACTACCAGCCCCTCGAGGAGCTGGGACGTACGTTGTCCACGAACATGGCCACGAACATGGCACGATCACGGCTAACATTTCAGGGGGAAGCTTTGGCGTTGTCTACAAGGCCCTCGACCGTGCCACGGGCGAAACGGTCGCGCTCAAGCTGGTAGGTCGTGTCGTTTGCTTTGTTTCAAGTGCCAGCTAACGTCTAGATCGACCTCGAGTCCAGCGACGACGATATCCAGGAGATCCAGCAGGAAATCTCCGTCCTCAGCACCTGTGCGTCGCCGTACGTCACGCAGTACCGCGCCTCCTTCCTGCACGGCCACAAACTATGGATCGTGATGGAGTACCTCGGCGGCGGCTCGTGCCTCGACCTGCTCAAGCCCGGCAACTTTACCGAGGCCCATGCCGCCATTGTGTGCCGCGAGCTGCTGCGAGGACTCGAGTACCTGCACAGCGAGGGCAAGATCCACCGCGACATCAAGGCCGCCAACGTGCTGCTCTCCGAGTCGGGCAAGGTCAAGCTCGCCGACTTTGGCGTCGCTGCACAGCTGACGGACCTCAAGTCCATCCGCAACACCTTTGTCGGCACGCCCTTTTGGATGGCCCCCGAGGTCATCCAGCAGGCCGGCTACGACTTTCGCGCCGACATTTGGTCGCTCGGCATCACCGCCATGGAGCTCGTACTCGGCGAGCCGCCGCACGGCAAGGTGCACCCCATGAAGGTGCTGCTGCAGATCCCCAAGAACCCGCCGCCGCGTCTCGAGGGCAACTTTAGCAAGGATTTCAAAGACTTTATCGCCCAGTGTCTCGCCAAGGACCCCGACCGGCGCCCGTCCGCCAAGGAACTGCTCAAGCACCGCTTCATCCGCTCCGCCGGCAAGGTCGAGAACATGCAGGAACTCGTCGAGCGCCGCCGCCTCTTTGACGCCGGCCAGCAGCGCATCGCCCACCCCGTCTACTACCAGGAGACGCTGCACACGCTGGCGCCACGCGACGACACGGACGACTGGGTCTTTGACACGGTCAAGTCCGTCGCGCCCGCACCGCCACCGCACGCCGCCACGCCCTTTCGTCGCACCATTCGCACGCGCAAGGCGTCGGCGCTGCACAACACGGACGAGCTGATGCGCAAGCTCGACGTCAAGGACGGACCGCTGCAGCCGACCTCGCCCGCACCATCAGGCACAGTGCGACGCGGCACTGTGCGCCGGATCCCGTCGGCGGCCTACTCGCCACGCGACTCGATCTCGTCCAACGCGTCGATTGCGACGCAGATTCACATTGACGAGCCGCAAACGCAGACACAATCGCAGCAGATCCTGCCCAAGCGCCCGCTGCAGCCCGACATGTCGTTTGGCAACAGCGGCTCGACGATGCGCCTGTTCCGGCGCGTGCCCTCGGACGGGTCGGCGACACAACTCAGCTCGGACCCCGGCTCGCCCGGTGGCTCGACGTCGTCGGGGGCGACGCTGACGGACGAGAACCGCCCGCCGCCGATGAAGTTGCACTACCGCCAGCCGAGCTACTCGCTATCGACGGCCGAGCTCAATAGCAAGGAGGCGACACTGGGCCGGCGGCTGTTTGCCAAGGTCGTCGACCCAACGCTGTCGGAGCTGCACGCACAGACGTCGGCGCTGCCGAAACGCGAGGCGCTGGCCAACCTGTCGGACGCCTTTGCGCAGCTCGACTCGGTCGACCCCGAGGGCGCGTACCACCTGATGAAGAGCATGCTGGCCGGCATTGGCAGCGATGCCCGACTTTCGGCGACGTTTATGCCTGCCACGGCCTCGACCACGACCTCGGCCAAGGCACCGTCGGACGGTACGCCACAGGGCACCGTCGTGGTGCGAAACAGCGAGCGTGCGCCGCTGCCGTCGAGCCCTAGCAAGCTGATTCTCAGCCAGGCGAACCCACACCTCAAGAGCCACCGGCGGCGCAACGGAAGCCTTGCACAGGGCGAGATGGCGCTCGACCGTCCGGAACGCGACCTTCGCGAGCTCGAAAAGACGCTGCTGGCGCCCAAGTTTCCCGGCCGCGAAGCTCAGCCCGGCATGGAGCACGCCAAGATGCTGTCGGACGTGCTGTACAAGCGCTGGGCCGAAGGTCTACGCACGCGCTGGCCCGCCGTTTAGCGGTCTGTCCGTCGGTGTACAGATTATGTTTCTGTTTGTGTTTACCTTTTCTTTTTTCTTTTTTCTTTTTCTTTTTCGTCTTCTTTTTCTTCCTTTGTTCCTTCTTCTTCTTTGCTCTGCTTTCTTGTTTCTTCTTCTTTTCTTTGCTCGCTTTCTCGTTTCTTTCTTTGCTCGCTTTCTCGTTTCTTTCTTTGCTCGCTTTCTCGTTTCTTTCTTTGCTCGCTTTCTCGTTTCTTTTCTTCTTCCTCTGCTTCTGCTTTTGTGCCCATGGTTGGAGTCATTTCTGGCGTTGGTCGGTCGGTTGCTGTTCCATTTACTTGATATTTGTCCGCGGACGTATAATATAGTGTCACCATTTGCATACACCCAAACGATCTTGCTACGAATGAACCTAGAAACCTGAACCTAGTATGACCAACAATAGTCACGCTCCGCCATGATATCACCCAAACGCCTCGCTAAATATCCCACGCCTACTCGCGCCAAATCATCTTGACCAGCAGCATGCCCATGCTAATGCACACCAGCACAATAATGCGGTCGACCCATAGAACGTCGGCGGCGGCCGGTGGTACTTGGGCGACTGCCACCGGCCGAGCAGCACGTGCCAGCGCCTGGTTCCGTGGACGAACAGCCGGAGCAGCCGGAGCCGGTTGTTGTGCCGGTTGTTGTGCCTGCATCGTGCGTGCCCGCAGCTGGGACTCTGTCGTCGTGACGTCTGTCGGAACATCTGCTGGTGCACCTGACCCCTCGTCGGCCGGCGTCTCTTCCCCAGCCTCCTCGCCGTCGCCCTTGAGCTCGTCGCGAAACACGAGCTGGAGCTCGGCCGGCACCTCGTCCTCCCTCTTTGGCGCGTTCGTCTCGGCGAGCATGGCACGCTCGTCCTCGGCCGCGGCCGCCAGGATCGCTGCGTTGGACCGTCCGCCACAGACGCTGCACACAAACGCGCCCGACTCGGCCGCAAGGCGTCGACGCGTCTCTGCCGTCGCCTCGGTGCCACCGACCTGCCCACGCACGTCCGTCTCCATAAAGGCACGCAGCGCCACGAGGGCCGTGCGCACGCCCCAGGCCGGCTGCCACGTCTCCTCGTGGTGGCCGCTGATGGACAGGCAGATTTCGCGGTTCGGCTCGAAGCGCCCCGACGGTGTGGTGAACCGGAACATGGGCGGGCGCAGCGGGTACGTCGGCGGCAGCACGATGCGACCGTGGTAGAGGCCGGCCGCGTAGTCGGTGTTGGGCGGGCCGCGGATCGTAAAGTGCCACTCGTGCAGGTCGTCGTCGAGGGGTGCCGCGTGGATGTCGCCCGACGGCGCCGCAGCCATCTCGCGCGCCTCGCTCACTGTCGGTTAGCATGTGCCAGACGCGCGACGGAAGACACGTACTGATGCGACGCATCGTCGGAGACCGAGGCATGGTGTCGCTGGAGACGATGTCAGTCGAGAGTGAATCGGATGATAAGGAGGAGAAGAAAGAAGAAAAGAATAGAAAAGAAGAAAAGAGGAATAAAAGAAGAGAGGCGACACGGCTTTACATGCAGAACCAAGACGCAAGGGCAAGGATTCAGGAAGCTCTGGTAACGAATGCGTTTCAACGTCGTTCGATTGGCAGCCGTCATTCGCAACAAGACAGCTATCCTTATCACGCTGACGTGACGTAGCCGCCGTGCTGCGCCACAACGCCACAGTTGTACTTTTGTACGGAGTACGGAGTACCTAGCATCGGGTTTCACGACAGCTCTTAGCAAGCCACGACGAGCCCAATTGAATCATCGACTTTGCCAAGAGCCGACTTGATCTATCCATTCGATTCATCTCTTTATTGGCCGCCACTGCAACAATTCGGTTATCCATAAGGCCATCACCGCCTTTTTCGTGTTATTGACGGCCCGGGTAGCACAGTGGTAGCTGCGCCTGCCTAGTAAGCAGGAGGTCCGCGGTTCGATCCCGCGTCTGGGCATTTTTTGTTTTTTGCTGTAGCTTTTTTTGCAAAGAAAGAGCGGTAGGGATGAGGCGGCTTCCCGTTTGAGCTGGCCCGTTTGGGACACGGGTGGCATCCTGCGGAAGGCACGACGGCCGTGCATCGCGCCTTCTGTTTGTCGGACGCAAGCGGAGACGGCCGCGCCTTCTGTTTGTGTTGTATTCGACGCAGGCGCAAACGGCTCGCGCCTTCTGTTTACGCGTCCCGCCTTCTACTCAGAGGCAGGTCTTACCCGTCCCGCCTTCTCTTCTCGGACGCAGGCAAAGGGCAAGTTTCGTTTGCCTTCCACGAATGGCTGACGTGTTCTCCTTTTCTTCACCAGTCCCTCTCTTCACCAACCCTCTCTCTTCACCCATTCCCACACGCAAACGGTTCGTCACCCTCTTTAATCTCTTGCACACCCTGATCTAGTTTGCTGGAAACCGTCTGCCTTTTCTCTCTACCACTTTTATTCTTCCATCAAACTCAATGGCGTCGTACGGCAGTGTGTCACTCCTCGACGTGGACGACGTCTCGACGAGCGTGGTGCCCGCCTCGGCGTGCAAGGCCGACGGGCCCCGGTACCAGTGCACCGAGTGCGTGGCCGTGGGCGTCACCAAGGTATTTGACGACGAGGAGGCGCTGATGGCGCACAAGTGGGAGGCGATTCGGGCGTCGAAGCGCAAGTCGCACATGAAGTGCCACGTGTGCAAGCTGGACCACCGCAACTTTGAGGCGCTGCTGCGGCACTACCAGCTCAACCACCCGGTCAAGCAGAAACTGCACTGCCCCGGCTGCAATGCGCTCTTCCACCGGCTGCACCAGCTCATGGCCCACCTCGAGGACGACGAGTGTCCCGGCATCCAGGCGCAACGCGTCGCGCACAACCGCATCCTGCAGGTGCAGGCGACCAACGAGCTGGCGGCACAGGAACAGCTGGCGCTCGAGGACGGGTCGATGCTCGCCATCGAGGGCCTGCCGCAGCCCATCCTCGACCCGGACACGGCGGCGAACATGGGCCAGCACGAGCGGCGCCTGGCCATGATGGAGGACAAGCGGGCGCTGCAGGAACACATTGCCTCGATGTGCACCGACGGCGGCGCCATGCGCACGCTACAGGCCCCGGCGACGGGCCCTGCGCGGCCCCTCTTCCAGCACAGCACGCCCGTCCCGCTCGGCGAGTTTGGGCACTACATTGGCATCGAGCCCGAGGTCGCCGAGGCCGTCGCGGCCGCCGCGGCCGCCCAGGCCGACGCCAAATCGGTCACCAGCCGCGCCATTGAGTACCCCGACGCCCACGGCAACACGCGGCCGACGCTGGCAATGACGTCGTACGCGACAGCGGCCATGAAGACCAAGGCACTGGGCCCCGGCCCGGGCATGGACGATGGCAGCAGTAACGCGGTGCCGAGGACGTACGGGACGTGGGGGGAGAGCCCGGGTGCCGTCAAGCGCTCGGCCAGACAGGGACTCGACCACGGCCAGACGAGCCAGACAGGCCAGACGAGCCAGACGAGCCAGAACGCGTCAACACGCGACTTTCACCAGGGCGACGTGCGTGTGCCGGACCTGCTGTTGGACGACATTGGCATGGGCCCAATGGCGGCACAGTTTCAGACCATGGGCGTGCGTGACGGAGGTGGGATGCCGGCGATGCAGCCGATGCAGCCGGTGCAGGCGACGCAGACGACGCAGACGAGTCGCCCGGTGCAGTTGACGCAACCCCAAGGACCTCGGACGCCCCCGGTCAACCTGTCGGCGGTCGACATGGACCACCCCGACCACCCGCAGTTTGACATTAAAAAGTTCCGCGACCCGTGCAACGGGCGGTTCAGCTGTCCGCACGACTCGTGCCGGCGCGCGGGCAAGCAGTTCAAGACGCCTGGCGGGCTCAAGGCGCACCTGCTGACGCCCAACGTGCACTCGCCGGAGCACGTGCGGTGCCCGTCGTGCGGCAACCTGTTTACGTCGATCAACGCGCTGGTGCAGCACTGCGAGTCGCAGTCGGGCAAGTGCCACTTTCGCTACTCGGACGAGTTCCTGCCCTTTCTCAACATTCTGTCGGGCGGCGTCGCGGACATTACAGGGCGCAATGTGGACTTGACGCTGTCGTTTTCGGTGCAAAAGACGGCAACCAAGGCGCTGGTGGACGACGGGCTGCACCCCGGTGAGGCCACGTCATGGGACGAGCCGGCGGTTCAGTGGTCGTGACATTCGCTCCCTAATACCTTTTATACAGCAAAGGAATAGACGTTGTGCTTACCTAAGCATTAACCACCAAGACCCACCTGCTGTAGTCAGGGGATAGTGGACACGCGGCCGCTAGGGGACAAGGATAGAGTGGGTCTCAATACGACGCGGCGCGTGCTCGGATTTGCACTCTCTTCGCAGTCGTCTGTCAGCACGACCCCTGTCGTCACACTCACCCTCCTTCCCGACGCCGAGCCGCGCTACTTTTGCCACTCACCTGTCGGCATGCGTGTAGCAAACGACCAACACGACCACACGACACACGAGCCACGAGCCACGAGACGGATCAACGACTACATGCCGATTGACCTGCACGACACTGCCGACGCACAGCACCGCCCGCGCGACGTGTTTGACCTCATTGAGCCGCCGGCCGAGACCGACCGCGATACCGGAATGGCCCGCGTGCTGCGCCGGTTCGCGCGTGGCGCGGAACGCGCGTGCTGCCTGTGCGCGACCTACTTCCCACTGGCGTTTGTGTACGGCCTGACGACGTGGGCGCTGTACGTCGTGGTGCACCTGGCGACGACACCATCGGACGCGGCCAACACGTCGTGGGTGGGCCCGTGGGCGGCGTACACGGCGTTTGCACTGTGGACGCTGCTCGTGTGGTCGTACACGACGGCCGTCTTCTCGTCGCCCGGCAGCACGACCAACGACCAGGGCTACAGCACGATCCCGGCGAGCCTGTCCGGCGGCGGCAGCGCGCTCAACGCGTACGCCAGCGCGCTCACCGTCAAGGCCAATGGCGAGCTGCGTTTCTGCAAAAAGTGCCAGGCGCGCAAGCCGGACCGCGCGCACCACTGCTCGACGTGCCGCCGCTGTGTGCTCAAGATGGACCACCACTGCCCCTGGCTCGCCAACTGCATCGGCCTCAACAACGCCAAGGCGTTTCTCCTGTTTCTCATCTATACGACCGTCTTTGCCTGCTTCTGCTGCGCCGTCACGGCCGCGTGGATGTGGACCGAGATTGCGGCCGACGTCACCTACTCGTCCGCCGACGACTCGCTCATGCCCGTCCAGTACATTATGCTGTGCGTCATTGGCGGCATCATCGGCCTCGTCATCGGCCTCTTTACCGGCTGGCACATCTTTCTCGCGTGCCGCGGCCAGACTACCATTGAAGCCATGGAGAAGACGCGCTACAGCTCGCCATTGCGCAGCACCATGACGTTCACCGCCGCCGCCACCGTCGCCGGCGCCATCAACGACAGTTTCGGCGGCCTCCGCAACCGTGGTACCGTGCCCGGCCTCGGCATGGGCGCTCAGGCACACGCCAAGAAACACGACGAAGAGGGCGGACTCTTTTCGGGCATCGACGGCGCCCACGACGACTCGGACGACGAAGGCCCGACCGGCGGCCGGCTCGCTCCGGATCGGGACCGGGAGAGCGACATTGACCGGGATTACGACTACGACTTGGCCGGGCCGTCAGGCCAAGCCAGCGCCGCCGGTACCATGGGGCGCCGCCTCACCTACGACGACCTTGAACGGTACCGCGCCCAGAAGCGCTACGAGGCGTACATGGACGAGCAGGACAGCAAACGCCTGCCACACGCCTTTGACCTCGGCGTCCGCGGAAACCTGCGCCACATGTTTGGCCCGCAGCCCCTGCTCTGGCCCTTTCCCGTCCGCACCACCACCGGCGACGGCTGGACCTGGGACCCCAGCCCCAAGTGGCTCGCCGCCCGCGATCGTATCCAGAAAGAGCGCGACGCACAGATGGCCCGTGAGCGTGCCGCCGGCTGGGGCGCCGTTGGCGAAGAGCCAGGGCGTGCCAGTGCTCAGGCCCAGGCTCAAGCTGCAACTCCGTCCAACGCACGTGCACCGCCCATCTTTGTCACGACGGCGACACCACCACGCCCGCGTCCCCAGCCGACCGTCTCTGCCAGCCAGCAGCAGCAGCACGACACGCTGCAGCCTCGTGCACCGCCCAGCCGCTACCGTCGCCCGCCGTCGCCGTCGAATTCGTCGAATCCAGCGAGTGCAAGTGCTAGCGTGCCGACCAAGGCCGACCGGATCCTCGGCCGCACGCCTGGCCAGTACGCCGACGGTCAGGCCGGTCGGGTCGTGCCCGTGCCAGGCAGCAAAAACGTCGCGCTGCAGCGGCTCACGAACCTGGGCCACACGGCCGACGACGACCTGCTCGCGTCCGACTCGGAAAAGGACGAGCCCGGCACGACACGCGCCGTCTCACCACTGCGTGCACGCTGGATGCCGGACCCGACGAGCGGGCTGCTGCGCAAGGCGTCGTCTGCGTCGATGCGCTCGCCCTCGGGGTCAGGGTCGCCCGCCGCGTCGCCCATCACCGAGGCCCCGCGTGCTCTACCTGACGCCGTCAACGCCGACCTGGACGACGGCAGTGTCGATTAATTTGCATACTTTTTCTGTTTCCAGATTCTTTTGCTACTGCCATAGCTACGTGTTTCTTCCAGCGCCCTGACTGAATACATCCGTTTCCATTAGCTTCCCGTTGTCCATTAGCTTCGTGCTACAAGACGAGCATACTTGCTGCTACAGAAAGAATGTTCAGGCCACGACCACTATCAGGCCAAGCACAAGCACGCCACTGCATCATGTGAAGATCAATCCGTGTGGATGTGTCGCTTGTCTATACTGCTAACAAATAAGAAATACATGATTAGAATCCGGTACATAAAGGGTGCGTCCAGGCCAAGAATATAAGGAAAGAAATGAAAATAAGGAAAGAAAAGACAGAAATGTAACAAGAAAAAAAGAAAAGAAAACAAAAAGAAAAGAAAAGAAAACAAAAAGAAAAGAAAAGAAAACGCCATTCATATTCCGCGTTGTCCATATCCCGCGTATGTTGTGCCTTGTGGCCCGTCTTTAATGTCCGGCCTGCCGTGTGCAGCCGCGACCATAAAGTCCATGAATCTATATATATCCCTGCCGTGCCCGGCTCAATTTGACCCAAAAATCCGATCCAAAGAAATTGAAACAAAACCAAGAAACAAAAGCCAAAACAATCCGGTCCCGCTATGCTGTTTTTATGTTTGGTATATGTGGTATGAGTCATGTCCGAGTCGTGCTGAAAAACTGTGAGAAAAGACAAAGGAAAGAAAAGAAAAATGGAAAATGGAAATGAAAAGAAGGAAATGAAAAAAGGAAAAGAAAAAAAGAAATGGTGCAATGTCGTAAAGCAGAAATGCAGGCAAGGCGTACAGGTGACGGGGTCAGGGGTGTGGCCCGTCGGTACTCGACTTGGGGCTCATGCTGGTTCGGCCGGGGTAGCTCGTGTTGTAGTTGGTGCTCGTGCCGCTGCGGTTAAAGGCTGCCCGGATACTGCGGCCGAGCGTGTTGCTCGCGTTGGGCGTCGGGCCGGGGCTGTTGAGGCTGTTGAGGTTGTTGAGGCTGTTGAGGCTGTTGAGGCTGTTGAGGCTGTTGTGGCTCGCGTTGTGCAGGCTGGTCTCGTCCATGGGCACGTACACGCTCGTAATCGGCTCCTTGCGAATCTCGCACAGAAGCGTGGAGAAGAGGTACCGGTCGCCGTTGGCGTCCACCAGCGGAATGGTCCGGAAACCCTGCTTGAGGTTGCTCAGCTTCGCCATAAACGTCGCAATCGGGGCCGTGTTGCCGCTCGCGTACCGCCCGCTCTCGGCCAGCTTGACGCTCAGACGTATAAACACCAGGTCCGGGTGCTTGGTCGTAAACTTGTAGTCGAACCGCTGGTCAAAGGTGGGGTTGAACCCGTTCTGCAGCGCAATCTTGGTCCGGCGCACCAGCGGCATCTCTTGGGAGGTATCCTTCTTGAGCCCGGTCTCGCCGCCCATGCCGCCCATGCCGCCCATGCCTTCGTGGCCGTCGTGGTCGTCGTGGTCGCGCTTGTCGTCTGCCAAAAATACCTCGACCTCCACGTACGGGTCCAGCGTGCGTCGCTCCGAAAAGACCATGGGCCGCATCAGCTTCTGCGCCGACACGACGTTGATGCTAAACGAAATGTTCTTGCGCTCGCGCTTCAGGTCGCGCGGCTTGCTCTCGCCCGGCAGGTTGCGCATCACCTGGTACTGCCGCGCCTCGCGCGGCTTGAGCACGTAGCCGGCATAGTCCGTGCCGCCCGTAAACATGGCCGTGTTCAGTTGCATGCCCAGGTCGTACGTCTGCCAGTTGAGCGCCGACATTTGCACGCCGCGCCGCCAGTGCATCAGCGGGTTAAAGTTGGACGAGCTGATGCGCATCGCCTTGGGGTACACCCGCATCAGGTACTTTACGTTGTGGTAGTACACGCTCTGCCGGCCCTCGCGCGTCTTGGTGTGCTTCTCAAACACCTGCTCGTCCCACGACAGAATGTGGTTGTACTGCTTGCAGTCCGCGTGGTCAAACGGTGTCAGCTTGTGGATCCCCATGCAGTACACCGCCAGCGATCCCAGCTCGTACACAATCTTGCTCTGCTTGGCCTTGCTCGCCGTCTTCTCGCCGCCGCTCTCCGAGTCGCTCGGCGAGTTGCTCGGCGTCTCGCGCGTCGACCGCGATACCTGGCCCTCGGTAATCGTGTTGACCGCGCCCATCCGGAGGCGCGGCGTGCTACCCTTGCGCGGCGACACCGGCGACGAGTTGGTCTGAGGGACGGCCTGCGTCGGCAACGGTGTCGGCAGACTGTTGCCACGCCGACGGCCGCGGAACTCGCCCGTCATCTTGGGCTGCGTCGGCTGCGTCGTCGACGTCGGCATCGTCGGAAACGGGAGCATCTCGGGCGACACCGGCGACACCAGCGGCAGCTGCGACGGCTTCTTCGTCTTGATGAGGATGCGGTGCTTGAGCTCCGATGGCGTCGGCAGCATCTTCATGCCGGCGCGAATCGGCTCCGTCACCAGCTTGCTGCCAAACACCTCGCGCATAATGCTCGCCATCACGCGCTGCTGCTCCGGGTTGCAGTGCACCTCGAGCGAGATCCACAGCGGGAAGGGCGAGTTGTAAAAGGCGTACCGGTTGATTGTCTTGATCGTCTCGAGAAACGAAATCTCCGACGTCAGCGTGCGCCCGTGCACCACAATCGGCTGTCCATTCGGTCCGTCCCAGCAGTCAATCTCGACACACCGGCACCCACGCGTCAGCGCCACAATGTAGCCCTCGATGCTGGACGTGCCCTTGATCTGGCGACCGACCAGGTACGTATTGTGCGAGCTCGAAATAAAGTACTCGTTGATCGGCCGGTCAAAGTTGTACTCCTTGGGCTCGCGCAGCGTCGCCGCGTTGTGCGTCGACGTGATGTAGGCGGCCAGCCCGGCCTCGCTGATGCGTGGCACGTCGCTCGCGTATCGAACGACGTCGCTCGTCGCCTCGCTGTCACTCAGTACGCGGTCGCTCGGTACACGCGGCCGCCGCGCGAGCTGCGCAAACACGGCCTCCCAGCCGGGCATGTCGTCATCGAGGTACTCGCCCTGCGTGTTGCGCAAAAAATCAAAAAACTCGTCGCGCGTGATGCCGAGCGCCGGCTGTGCGGCAATCGACCGGTACACGGCCGAGATGTCGTTGCGCCGCTTCATCAGGCGCACAAACTCCTGGAACCCGGCAAAGTTGAGGTACCCCTTTTGGTGCAAGTCCGCCTCATTAAACTTGGAGCGCAGCGTGGCCGCCGGTACGTGCATGTGCAGGTTGCGGCACACCCGCTCGACGCCGGCCAGGTCAATCTCGCCCGGCAGCGCCGTCGACGACGACCCGTTGGCCGGGGCCGGCACGCGCTCGCCCGACTGCTTGCCAATCTCGCGGTTCCAGTAGTCGCGCAGCGCATTGTTGTTAAACTTCATCAGCGACGCCATCGTGTCCTGGCGGTGCTTGTAGACGCCGTCGAGCGTCGTGGTCCAGTCCTGGAAGCTCTCGTCCGTGTCGGCAATCAGGTGCATCAGCTTGGTCTGCGTGCCGGGCACCGTGTACAGAATCGAGAAGAAACGGGCCTCCTCGGACTCGGGCACGTTGCAGTCCAGGCGGTACTGCCGAATGTCCTCGGCCGTGCGAATCTCCTTGATGTCGTCAATGTAAATGCACTTGCCCGGCCGGTTCTTGTCCCACGTAATCTTGCCGGCCTCGACGTCGAGTGTCAGGACGATGCGCTTGTTGTTGTTCTTCTTGGACACCTTGCGGATCGGGATGCCGTACAGAATGGCCCGCGGGATGACGAGGCGTGGCTGCGTGGACGGCGTGGTCTGCATGGTCGGCGTGGTCTGCATGGTCTGCATGGACTGCATGGACTGCATGGTCGGCGTGGTCTGCATGATCTGCATGGTCTGCATGGGCAGCGCGTCGCCCACGTCCGTCGTGTCAAAGCTGGTGTTGGCCACGCTGTCGCCGTCGTGGTGGTCGTCCAGCTCGGACTCGGAGTCATAGGCGATGCGGTCGTACGACCCGGCAGCGGGCGCTGTGTTGTTGCTGTCGCTCCGGCGGCGCAGGATGCCGGGGCCGACGCTCACGTCGCGGGTGTTGGGGTGGGCAGACGATGTCCGGCGTCTGCTAATGGCCTTGTTGGCCGCAGCCCGGCCCACGGTCGACAGGCGGCGCATGAGACCGTTGGACTGCGGCACACTGGACGAGCCGGGGTAGGCCGCCTGTGCATGGGTTGGGGGTGGAGCAGCGAATCGCTGCGACAGCTGGACCTCGGGGTCCGTCAACTGAAAGGAAAGGGGGACGGGGCCCATGTCGCGGCCCCGCAGCGGCTCGGGCGAGGATACCACGGAGCTGACGTAAGCATTGCCATGCGCATTGCTGGCCGCCATGATGGGCGAGTTGAAGGAGGTGGCGAGCGACGAAAAGCTCGGGGTATGGACGGGGCCAGAGTGGACGGCACTCGTGTCCGCAGACTCCACAGGCAAGCGCTGCGGCGACAGTGCCGGGTTCGGCTGGCCGCCGGCGCTTTCGCCAGACGACGTGCGGCTCAGACCCATCTTCCAGTTGGAGGTGGACTTGCGGCTCGCAACGGATACGGGCGACGTTGACAATGAATCGCCCTCGCCCGATGTTGGAATGGAAATGGAGGACGTGACTGACTTGATGGAGGCTTTGCGAGCAAAGCCGAAAAAAGTCATGGTCTGAGGAAGAGAAGGATGGAGGATGAGACAGGAGAGGCAGAATGAGAGTTGTCCGAGGGAAGGTCTTGGAATGTAGAGGTGTGAATCACTGGGCTCCCGGGCTGTAGTAGTGTAGGCAAGGGAACACGAAAGTGTAGACGAGGTTATGAGTGCCGCATTGTAGAGAGACGAGAGGTGGGTGAGGCCGTTTATATAATCGTCGACAGGTCGGCGTTGCACAAGAGGGTGCTTGTGTAAGTCGATGCAGAATGTGGTAAAGTACCGGTGTATGAGAATAGAAGGAATAAATGAAGCAAACCCTGTCCAGCTTAAGCTGCGAGAAGGGTGCAGAGTGTTGAATGAAGCGAGGCCAGCCCACGATAAATCGAAAGAAGTGGGTTGCGGCCGTTGATGGGCGTCGAGTAGGACGGCAAAATGCCTTTCTGCACGAATGGAAGGAGGCGCGTGGTCCTGGGTCTCGTCAGAGGCAAGCAGGCAGGCGTGCAGGAGAGTGAGCGCAAGCCGTTGGTGCTAGGATCTGTGGAGGCCAGTCAGACGTGCCGGACGTCTTGTGAGTTTGCGTGCGTCTGGGCAGTGTTAGTCTCTGTGGCAGGGTGTGTCTTGGTTTGTGTCTGGTGTGCGTCTTGGTGTGCGTCTGGTGTGTGTCTTGGTGTGTGGTGTCGTGTGTCCTGGCACTCTATTTATGTAAACTTCATTGATCCGCTTGGTTCTTGCAGAGCTGCAGCCGCAATGATGTATTTATTGAAATTGGGGAAGGGGTAGCATTGAATGGACAACACACAAGTTGGGGGTGGAGCTTGTTCGTTTTAAAAGATCGGCTCTGCCCAAGCAGGCGGCAAGGGTTGCAGCGGGATGAGGGAGTCGGTTTAGGGGGGGTGTGCAGAGACCAGGAAAAAGGGAAAAGAACAACCGTGCATGCACGAGCCGTCCGAGTCGAAAATCAAAGAGGGGATTCGCAAAACACAAAAAGACAGGAGGCCAGGATACCCGAAAATAAATAAAAAAGGCAGGGCGACGAAACGAGACAATTTGGGTGATAGCGCCACGCCCTTGGGTGCAGTGCAGGATCCGCGTGCAGAATGGCAAAAGCACATGTGCAGAGGGCGTACTACCCTTTCGAAACAGGCCCCATTCCTTCTGCTGGTGCTCGAGGCTGTCTTGGATCCTCCGTAGAAGCCAGGATGAGGCTTCTTCATCTGGCGTTCGGGCTTTTTTGCTTCCATGTCGTTCTTCGCTTGTTCTTTGGGCCACAAAATGGCCGGACAAGGGCCCTCCCTTGTCTCCAGGAAGCTGGGCACAGCGAGGCAAATAAAAAGAAAAAGAAAAAAGAAAAAAGAAAAAAAGAAAAAAAAAGAAAAAAGAAAAAAAAAGAAAAAAGAAAAAAAAGAAAAAAAAGAAAAAAAGAAAAAAAAGAAAAAAACTTACAAGGAGAGGATCGCCCCGTAACGAGACTGAGAATCGAACAAGGCAGGCAGTCCTGCATGCAGGCCGCTGGTTGGGTCGCGGTCTAGCGCGGTGTCGGCAGCACGAGCCGCAGAGACTGGCGATGCGTGTACTCGTGACAGGCAGGCAGCTACCAGCAGGTGCTCAAGGGGGTCCCAAGGGCGCCTGCGTGGCCTGGCAGGTCCTGGCGGGCTCGGTCTGCAGTGGGCCGCGTGTGGTGTCGCCAGTGGAGGATCGAGATGACGGGTTGGGCGTGCGGCAGGCGAGGAGGGCGAGGAGGGCTTGGTTCCTCTTCCTCTGGCGCTGGTCGTTGTTTGGAGCGGAACCGGGTCCGGACTAGTTCCTGACCGTGCAGCCGTTGTGGTTGTGCAGTGCTGGAGCAGGAATAGCCGTGGTGGCCTGGCATAGACGGGCAGACGTATGATGTCGGTATACGAGCAGGTGTACGTCGACGCACGTCGACGCTTGTGGCAGTTGTGCGAGAATCGGTCGAGATTTTTGGGTGCCGTGCGTTGCGCTGTGCGCCGTGTTGTGGTCCGTCGGACAGTCGACCGGGTCCCAGGAGCCAAGCGTTCCAAGAGTCCAAGAGTCCAAGCGGTCCAAAATCAGCCGATGCCAGCACGAGTGGTCCGTCTGTTTCGCTGTGCAATGCTCGGCGGGGGGCGCAAAAGAGCGGGATGGGCAGGGCTGCAGGTTCGGCAAAGCTGCTGATGCTGCTGATTCTGCTGATTCTGCTGATTCTGCTGATGCTTCGTGATGTACAAGCGACGCAGGGGGCTGGATCCGGAAGTGCTGCGGACGGCGCGTGTCCAACACCAGGTCTAGAGTTTGGGTGTCTTTGCCGGGTCGTAAATCGAAAACCGCCACAAACAAGGCAGCGATGGCCGTGTCGAGTTTTGTCGTGCTCCGAGGCCGTTCCTGGCTGTCTGACGAGCCGTTCAACGGTCGGACAGACGAGCTTAAATGGTCGGAAAAGGTACCGGCGGGCGGCTTGCAACCTGAGCTGGCCTTGCACAAAAGGCGGCGAAAAGGCGGGATGGGAACTCGAGCTGGGCGGTTGCACAAAAAGGCAAGAGACAAAAAGGCCGGCTGTTGCGCAAGGGGGTGTCTCGAGCGGCGCGGCACGCATGCAGAGATGCAGATGCAGAGACGCAGAGATGCGAATGCGGAATGCGGAATGTGCTGGTTCGATGGGGTGCCGTGTCGAGTGGTCGGCCCTGCTGACGTGCGTGCGCGGGTCACAGGTGCGTGGTCGTACTAGGTTGCGACAAGGCGTTCCTGTGTCGGTGAAACAGGTGCAGAGTTTGCGTCGGAGGGTCGAGCGATGCGAGACGAGTCCGAGAGCAAAAGCAAAGAGTCTGTCGCAAAGTGACTGTGATGCGTTGATGCGTTGAGCGTTGACGGCGAGACGGCGGAGGGAGGCCGTCTTAAAGAGGAAGCGCGCGAAAATGGAAGAAAAAAGAAGGACGCTCACCGTATTGGGCGTCGCTGGACAGAGATTGACAACTGGGGCACTATGACGGTATGCGCGGATCATTTTTCGTCTTGTCTCTTTTTCGGGGTTAAGTTGCGCGTTTCTAGAGTTTTCTTTGCACACACTATTAATGCGGAAATCGCCCTAGCTTACTTGTGCGGGAGGGAAACGGAGCGTCGAAACGGAGATGTTGAAACAGAGCGCCGTGCCTGTGCTTGGCCCACTTTTAGCGACTTTGTCACTGTGAAGCAGCGCTGCACACGGTTCGCGCTTGCCAGTTTGCGTGCTAGCGCAGGCCAGGGATGGAGGGAGCAAAGGGCAGGGCAGGCCAGGACGAGAAGGCGCGACGAACGCGCTGCTCCTTTTCGCCCGTGGCGAAAAAGGGTTTAATTCAAAAGAAACAGGATGAGAAGGAACATCCATGCCAGTGCAGGGCTCACCTGCCGGCGATGGGCCGCTCCTGAAAAGGGGAAAGAGCCTTTGACTCATAAGAATCCAACCCGAAGCACACGGCACAAGCACGGCACATCACATGGACAAATGGACAAGGGAAAGAGCCAAACGGTCAGACCGCTGTCGTATTGCTTCAATCTGTTGCAAATAAATTTACAAGCCAATCGAGTCTCCGTATATTTACGTCGCGATCCATCGTTTCCCACACTGCATTACCGAGGGCGTGCTGGGCCAGCGCAAATGGATTAAGGCCAAACCATGATCGTGCACGTAAATATATTTTAATATAGAGGCGAGCGGGAACGGTCGCAGCCGACGCGCCTCAGAATCCAGTGGACAGGCGGAATCGGAAGGAGATATCGGCGGGCGTATAATTTAAATTATTTACGAGACTGACAGGAAAGTGGATGTTGGGCACGGCAGCCGCGACCGCTCCTCCCTCACCGCATCGTCCGGGTCCCAACTGGCAGTAGCAAAGACATGTAAGTTTGAGAACAAGTCCTTTCATTTGCCATGCCCTGTTTCCTTCCTTGTCGTTTTTGTTTTGGCGCGGCTGCTTTTTCGAGGAATCTTTGCACGCGTTGGGCCTTGCCGCCATGACGTCGGGCTGCACGTCGGTCTGTGCAAGTGACGAGATTACTCCGTACAGGCAGGAGCAGGCGCCGGCTCCTTTTCGGAATCACAAAAACGGTGAGGGAGTGACGAGAATCAAATTGCACGTTGGAAGCAGCGAATGGCTGCCATGGAAGGCGTGCCCGCGCACAGGGCAGGAGCGAATGGCCGGCACAAGAGCGCACCCGTCCAACCGACAGCAGGGGTTGGCCCCGGCCTGGCAGTCACATGGGCATGTTGCGGTGAAAGAAAGGCGGCTCACGATCGTCGAGAACGGCCGTTGGTTGGAAACGTATCCAATGATGTGTGGTCTTTTAGTGCGGAGTCCTCGTAGCTGTTGGTGCCAGCAACGGTCAGCGTGGCCAAGCGAAAGAGGAGACCATAGCGCTGGCCGTTGGTGGAATGAACGCTCCGTTGCGATAAGAGAGAGTTGCATTTACGTCTGTCACGAACGAACGAGGCGGCCGTGGCTGCCCTGCGGTGTCGGTGACATTCGGGTGCGTCCATTGGACCAGAAGGAACTCCAATGCAAGCGACTGGGCATCGTCAAGCCAGCCTTCCCGGCAGTCGCCGACGGTGCCGCTGCAACGTATCCGCAATGCGCAATGCGACCGTTGCGCTGGGATGGCATGAATATAATTAAAGTTACTCCGTGATGCGTGGGCGCAAAGCCAAACTGAAACGGTTTGCGCGAAGCGCCAAAGCCTCGCGCCGTAATATAACTTTATTTGGGGCCGGCTCCAGCGAGTTTTCTACCGTTTTCTAGCACATGTAATCATTTACAGTGGGAAAGTTACAGTGCAGCAAGACAGATAAGTGGAAAAACTGGCCAAGAGGAAAAAGGTACGCCGCGCCAACAGGGCAGGCCAGCGAACCGTCTCGAAAACGCGACGAACAAGGGAGCTGGAAAAAGGAGACGGACGGTGACACAGCGCTGGGACCGCGAATGCTACTTTCACTGTAATTGCTTTGCGACGAGAGGAGAAAGTCGCCAGGGCAGTGGGACGAAAGAGACAAGGCGACGACGCGAACAAGGCGGAAGGGAAAAAAGAAATAAAAATTAAAGAATAAAAACGCGGCCCCTTTTCACGCATCCGCCCGTTGGGCTTTTTCATTCGGGTCTGTCTGCCTTGCGCCTTGTGCGGAGAACCAGAGCAGCAAAATATGCAACTACGGACTACAGACACGTACAGAGTGATGTGTAACTGCCCGTACACCTGTCAGTACGGAGTACTCCGTTGCTACCTTTGTGCATGCTGCCTTTGTGCACGCTTATGCATGCTGCCTTTTGCACGTTGCGTCTGTGTTCGAGCCAAACTGCGTGCATTTACGCCGAGCAGTGCCGAGTGCCAGAATGTGACTGAATACGAGGTGCCGATCGTGCGCGGCGTGACGCACAATCAGACGACACGAGTCTTCTTTGGTTTAATCGAGATTCGAAATTTCAAAATTTCTCTGCACGTGTCCCCTGCAGTTCGAATCCGTTTAGATTTAAATAAATATATTTATTTATTGAAACTGCTGGTTAGTGACGATGCGACGGTTCGCGGTCGTCGTGGCCTTTTGCAATTTCGTTTTTCGCCTCCCCCTTTCTGTCTTTTTTTCTAGCCTCGTCGCGTCCGTCCTCCCGGGACTGTGAGTGTATATTTACGGAGTATGTTCACGGAGCATACTTATATTTATATTTACTCCGTATAAATTATTTATACTATTCTCTGTAGGAACGAAGAGCCGTAGCCGCGCATGGCGTTTGGGCTCGTAATCCCAGCACGCTGCATGGATGCAGTCGCATTGCGATATCTGATTTTTGATTGGTTTTGGCCGCCGCGCCAATGCGAGCCGCCAAACGCTCCCAAGTTGGCAGCTAGTGCTCGGCGGTCTCAGGCCGCCTGTCTCAGGTCTGCACAGGCATTACAGGCTACAAGTCGAGGTCTCAGGCCCCGGCGTCCAGGGTACCGCGCCCCAGAACAAACCAGAACCAAAATCATGTTATATTTTATGCAAACCCAAAATGGCAGGAGCTGGCCAAGGAGCTAGGCGATATTTTTAACTATCCGTAGACTTTTATTTTATTTACGGTGAGTCGAGCAACTGTGCGTGCAGCCACTATATTTATATTTGGTTACTCGTAGGGCAGCACAGTGCAAGAGCGAAAAGGGGACAGCAAACGCGACGGCGCGGCAGGAAAAAGGGAAAGGAAAAAATGCAAGTCGGCAGCCTCAGAAATGTCAGACACATTCAGACACATACCAGACAATGGCGCTTCGTGACGTGGACAGTGCCGTCATGGACTCACGAGCAATCTGTTTTGTTCCGGGCTGCCTGGTGCTGCGTTCCTGTCCGACAAGAGAACAGGAACAGAAGCCATGCGTCACCCATGGCCGAATTTCGACATGGTGTGCAACCAGGACAAGTCAGGAACATTTTTTCGCCCCAGTGATAAGCTCAGAGTTTGCCACCGGGGAAGGCGGAAAGCGCTACTAGCAGCTACCAGAGGGGTAGCCACCCTGGCCAGGACTCCCTCGCATTCTTAGCTCGTCTACGGAACGTAAACGTATAATTTACGGAGCAAACGTATATTTAAAGCGATCGGAGAATCTGCCGTCCGGATGCTGCGGGTTGGACTGATGGCGGTGCGGCGGCCCGGCGACGCCTCTGCACAGCAAAAGGACGGTCGGCGGCGTCTTTTTGGTTCTGTTGATTTCTGTCTTTTGTTGCTGCTGGCCGCTGCTCGATTGTGAAGCTGTGGGTGGAGCAGCCCGTAAACTCGGGAGCTGAGAAGAAAAAGAAAAAGAAAAGAGCGCTCCAAGCTCCATAATTTCTGTGGATGCCGTTTGGAACGGTGCTGGAAACGGCTAGCTCAATACTGGCGGTATTCGCTCATGATTCTGCCAACTTCAGACAATTTACAAGCAAAAAAAACAAATCTACCACAAACTGCAGGAACTTGTTTCAGGCGTTTGCAAGCAAGAATGACAAACGCGACATTTACATCATAGGTTGCACTGGAGTACGGAGTAGAGTGCTTCAAGAGATGCTTGACTCGTATGCGGGGTATGGAAGGAGCACCGACAACGTAAAATATGCGACCACTCAACAGGCAGGGCAGGCTGTCTCGGCTGGTGCTTGCTCCGTGGCGGTCGGTCGCTGAGGTCCGCGATGCACAGCGAGGCGCCGATGGAGGAGTGAACACAGGCGGCGATCACATTATTTTGCTACTATTTGCTACATGCCGTCTCGGTGCAGCGGAGCGGCTAGTAAAAAAAAATTTTTTTTTTCAAAAACAAGTAAAAAAGAAAAAAGAAAAGAAAAAAGAAACCAAAAATGCCAGGGAGACCATTTGAAACCAGACTAGGTGGCGATCCGGGGAGGCGACCACCTGAATGACTGGCGCGACCTCAGACATGCAATGGAGACGAGGGCGCGCATTCCACAGCCAGACACCAACGTCATGCCCAGCCATCCAGGCGGGCGCGAAGCAGTGCGAGTGTCGATGGTCGATGCAGCATTTCGAGTAGTGGATGGTTTCGACATGGCCAAGCGCTCCAAGTAAGACGGCGCAAGCACGAGGACAGGTGCATATGCGTGCATGCACGAGCGCCGCGGCGCCAAATGGGCGGCAGAGACGCAGAGCAGTGGAGCAGGCGAAGCGAGGCAATGCAGTCTCCAGATACGGGGCGTAAATTTAAATATAAAATTATGGTGCGATGACGCCAAACGGACGAGTGACGCATCGTGGCCGGCAACAAGGAGCAAGGGCAGGGCAGGCGCAGATGCCAGCCCCACCGGCCGACCGAAGACCGACCCAAGACCGACTCCATGCACCTGACGAGCAACGTCGTGGCGCATGCATCGCAGTCCGCCTGGTGCTGACCAGACGAACGCAGTCTGGCAAGTCTGGCATGGCGTGCGGGCGCACAGAAGAGGGGAACTCCCAGAACTCCAAGTGCCTTGTTGCCAACGGAGCACAGGCACGACTGTGACTGGCGCCAACAGCCCGCCAGGGATGCAAACCAGAAGGCATACCACGTCAGTCCGACAGGCACGGAACACGGAACACGGAACATGGCACACGGAACAGGCGGAGAGGTGCGACTGTCGTCGTCCACCAGCAAACGAGTAGCGAAAGCGAAGGCTCTCTGCCACTGCGAAAAGTGATAAGCACGATAGACTCTCGTGCTAGTTTAATTAGTTGCGAGCTAGAACGGCAGATAGGGCCAACGTGCATGCAGCGTCGCATTCGAGCTTCTTCTGACGGCGGAAAATATATTTATTCTAAATATAACGCTCGCTCCGCGCTCCGCCACCGTTTAGCTCCCACCGTCTGGCGGACGGCACGCTGCGTCCTGTAGGAGCGTGACGAGAATTGAAAAATCGCGGGCACGACGGATGCGGCAGACGTAACGGTGGAAGAGAAGGGCCAGCATCCGAAGAGGGTCAGGCAGATATTAATATTCAAATAAATAAAAATATAGAGCGAGTGAGTTCGGACTCGCACGTCCCATGTGCGGCGTGGCCGAGAAACGAGCAAAGTGCCCGAAACGCTGTTTCATCGCAACCCCGCGCGCATTGTTTTTGTTGTTTTTCGACTGCTCGATCCTTTGCAGAGCAAGCGACGCTGGGCAATCCGTCGCATGTCCAGTCTGTCACCGTTTCAATACTGCTCCACGCGCCATGCAGCGAGAACAGCGAGCCCAAGCCCAACCATCCCTGTCGACCGTTGGGCGCTGCATCCTTTGAACGAGCGGTACATGCATAATTACATTTACATACAACTTTAAATATAGAACACGAGCCTTGGTGTGTCGGTGCATTTACCCAACCCAGGGCCTTTTTCTTTTTCTTTCTATTTTTGTTTTCATTTCCTTCTTTTTTCTTTTTTCTTTTTTCATTTTCATTTCATTTCATTTTCCTTCTATTTTCCTTCTATTTTCCTTCTATTTTCCTTCTATTCCTTCTATTTTCCTTTTGCCTTTTCTTCTTTTCTCTTCGTTTCATTTCAATTTTTCAAAGACAAAGCACCGTGAGCTATAATTCACTCCGTATCGGAGCACATGACGTATTGCAGCGACGCCTGCACGAGCCTTTTTCACGTCGGCGCGGCG
The DNA here is from genome assembly GCA_029298855.1 of Ophiostoma populinum. Lineage (NCBI taxonomy): Eukaryota > Fungi > Ascomycota > Sordariomycetes > Ophiostomatales > Ophiostomataceae > Ophiostoma > Ophiostoma populinum. Next base: position 348,500 of record JANSLU010000020.1, on the reverse strand, counting down.
CGTTGGTCCCCGCACTATATTTATATTATCAGCCACGCGCAGCCAAACGTGAAATCCTCCATCCTCGCATCCTCGCGCTCACTTCGCCGAGGGCGTCCGTCCGCTGCCGTGTTCACCGACATTTCATCACGATTTGTAAAGAAAACAACTTGGCGAGCCTTGATGTAGCGTGGATCTTTCGTGGTGGCCGCTGAGTCGGTTTAGGCTGCGTGCATTGCAATCAATCCGTACGTTAGCTTTTTTCGGAAATAGTTTTAAAGACTGCCACTTTTTATTAGAAAAAAAATAAAAAACAGCCACTCGCGTCGCATCCGGTGCGCACCACGACTCACGAAATAATCGCATTTTTCTTTCGAGTGTCATAAATCCACACAAATTATGCATATTTTGAGTTCTATTCCGTACGTATCTTTGAGAGAACCGTACGTCATTGTTTTTTATTCATGCTGCTGCCGTCACTTTCTAAATCGGGTAATAAATAACACGTCACGTGAACCCGACTAACACGAAACGCCGTGGGTCATTGCGCCGCCTCTACTGCTCGATTGAATGCCGGTGCTTTTTGTTTTTGGTTATATTGTGAAAGTGAATACCAGCGAATCACTGCTTGTGTGTGTTTGACAAATTTATTTTGGCGTGAACAATAGCAGTCGACGCAGTGCAACTACTGGGCGTATAGAGCGATATGGCTAGCGCACGGATCAAAGCTCGTCAAGTCCGACAAGACTATTTCCTATTTTGTCACGCTACAGCCAAAGACCATGGCGCACCTGTTTGTCACGTTTCTTCATCGGCTTAGTCGAAAAAGCAAACGTCGACCAGCTCGTGATGGACATCGGGTCTGACTTGATGGGATCTGCATGACAGGCTGACACGGGCATAGTGTTGCCCCGTGGCCGGCGCTCACATACCCCGCGCGTGTCGACTGCACTACAGACCATACCGCCCACGCAGCCAGGCCCCACGCGCCACATCATGCCCACGACCTCGACGGCCGCGCTCACTCACTTTTGTGCCGATGTCGCCATCGACCAGCCCGGCTTTCGTAGTTGATTTGTAAATCTGAATATACGGCACAAATCCATTTTTCCTCTTGTACGGGAGCGCGGGAGGAGCCGGTACAGTTCGACCTCGACATGCTCTTCGTGCGTTACTTGCACTGCAACCGTCTCGTCACTTTGTGCACCGACAGTAAATATACATTTACATACAAACGAGCCGACGAGCAGCGATGCACTGCACATAGGCGTGCGTCGGCAGCTGGCCTGCGGACTGTATGCAGCTGCATGGAAGCACGGCGATGAAAGAAGAAAAGAGACGCCACCAGTAAAATTTATGCGTGCGTGGGCATGGAGGGAAGGCGCCAGCGCATAGTGCAGCAAGAGCGACCAACCGCCGTGTACATTCCCAAAAAGGCAAGACAGCCTGCGTGATGTGCATAGAACAATTACCAATCACCAAGACATCAAGACATATATTTACTCCATACTAGCACGGAAAACAGAATCCGAAACATGCAATGGCGCGGCCACGCTTCTCGCTGCGTCGCCTCGTCGCCTCATCGTTTCTCGGACGTCCTTCCGAGCCGAGTCGTCGACATGTCGTTTCTGACTGCTTGCTGCTGCTGGCCCTGTTTTGCCGGCATCGCACACGGCTCAACCAACGAGTGTAAAATGTAAAAAGACAGACCGTACTTGAGAACGTGCTACTGTTTGAAAGTAGACAAACAGCGTAATTTTCAATAAACAGTACGGTCACGATGTCTCGCTTCTGGTCAAGAAGCTGTTCCTAGGCTACAAATACAGCGCTTACCCACTGTATTTTAGGGCACGTCCACTATCAGCACCTTAATACGACAACGAGCCACCCATCTTGTTCCGTCCTGTGTACATCTCCAAAATCATCACATGGCCTCTGCCCTGTTTTGGCTGCAGCTGTAGGCAGCACGCGTCCATGCACGCTCACTGTGAGGTGTTGGAGGGATGGCTAGAGCAGAGGGAAAAAGTTGGCAAACGGTCCTGTGGCGCCACACCACGGCCGGCCCGGAGCGGAGCATGCGTCCGATAGTCGTCTCTTCCGAGGCCGTTGCAAACTGTATTTTTACGCTGAAACGGGTTGTAAAAGACTCGAATTGCCTGTAATTTCGGCAACGTCTGGTGACTGCCCACTAGCCAGAGATACGCAAATTGCCATGACGTCGTTGCCATCTCCTTTTTCGGCGCGCGACGATCCCGGCGATCAGCGGCAGGTATCCAAAGGATCTGAAACGCTGGCAGCGCTGCGTGTCTGGGCCAAGCAACGCTCGAAAACAAGAAACCGGGCGAAAGCCGCGGGACGCGCCGGCAGAAAAGCGAGAAAACGAAACGAAAAAGAGCAGCACGACAACGCCTGCGGCCATGGGCAACAGCCAGCCTACGGAGAAAATACGCTCCAAATTGGAATAATTTGCGCTGTCCCTTTGTGTATATATTATTACTAAAAACTACTCTGCAAAGACAATGTGCGCCGGAGTCGGAAAATCCAAATGTACTGCACATACTTGATGTCAAGGCAGCCGTCGGTCCTTGTCCTCCTACTTTGGCCATCGTCGTCGTGGTCACCAGTGCGATCGTATGGAAAAGTTCCTCTGTAGATATCAAAGTAATCTGACATTTTGTTGAACCTTGTTGTAAATATCTCTACAAAACGCCTGTCTTGATGGAAGACCTGTTACCACATTTCGGTCGTGAACTAGGAACTAGGCAAGCACAACACCGATCAGCCTGTGGTAGCCGGTTTCTTGTTTTGTTTGATATTGCTCTGAAGCATGCAATTTGTGTTTATTTACGGATGGATTGTCTACTCCGTAGCGTAGGATCGCCACTCTCAAACAGCACCGCTTGTTTTCCGTTTTCCGTTTTTTCCTCGGCTTTTCCTCATTTTTTCATGAATTTCATATTGTCTTCAAATTTCTTCGAATTCGTTTCTCCATATCACGTCTCCTAGCTCGCAGACCAAAACCTTTGCCCGGCAGGACTGGGTCCAGAGAGCTGAGAGACCCGACGGCTTGGTGTCAGGCCTTGTTGCCGTTCTAGGAAGTCGATGAAAAGCAAGCACGCCAGTTCGAAGCAAAACAGACGAGTGACAGAACCAAACGGTGGCCGTCGCTGGCAAGTAAATGTGTAAATGTACTCTGTAGGCATCTTGTAAATTTGGAAACGACGCAGTCGCCTGGGCCGCTGGCACAGGAAACATTAAAAAAACAGAAAGAAAAAAGTACCGCTATGAGACGTGTAGGAACCGAGAAGCGACCGGACATTCCGCTGTCGCATACCGCGGCCATGGAGGACGGCTTTCGACGGGTTGTTGGCTTGGTGCTCATCTTGTCCCGTGTCTCGTCACATTTCGTCACAGGACACTTTGGTTCTTGCACTTGCGGTTTCACGACAAGGCAACAGCACCAGGCGGTGACATGCAACCGACTGCAATCAATGGCAAAACGGTTCAAACGCGCTACGCGCAATGCGAGCTTGACACGAAGAGCCAGGTGGACAGCAAGTGCATTGCAAGGCCATCTGAACGTGACGGCGGCGCGCCAGTCACAGATGGCCAAATGACTGCACAGCAGCATGCATGCCAAGCTGCAATGCAACCTTGGGTCAGCAGGACGTTTGTAATCTTTTCGTCAGAACCGCTGCAGCCGGCACGACGGGCACGGAAAAAGCTCGGACTTGTTCTCTGTCGTGGCCATCACCACTCGTCGGCAGCCCAACGAGCTACGTGCGAGCGCAACAGGTGGGTAGAAGGCTGCAGCCAAGACCTGGGCAGCTGTTCGACCCCGCCATGGACGGCTTCGGAGCATAAACAGACAGAGTACCCGCAGCGGCAAGCGGCTGGGCAAGACTCGGCTGCATGAAGCACGAGTGTGCATGAAGCTGGTGCAGACGGGGTCTGCACCATGACAGTAGAGCAAGGGAGCCAAAATCGCCCAAAATAGAGACACCAGAAAGGCAAGCAGCTCGTCGTGGTCAACGCACAGGACGACAATCTGCGGGACGGTGGCAGCCAGATGACCAATCCAATCGTTCCGCTGCTGCATGAAGCATGCTACGTTTCTGGCGCCCGACCTGCTGCATCATCCCGAAATGGACGGGCGTGCGCCGAGTTTCCAAGCACAAGCCAGAGCACTGGGCAGCACGGAAAAGGCGCGTGAGCCTGCTGCATTGGCGCCCAACGGGCCTCGTCTTGCATCGGCCCACGGGACGAGAACATGTCCAAATGGGGAATGCAAATCGCGAGAATATGCACATTCAGACGAGGAGGCCAACGACGAGCACGGCCGACGCACGAACAAGACACGACACACTCGCAAGAGCCAGGTGCGCTACCCGACTCCCGTCCCGTGGTCTGACGCCAACACTATAGCACCATTCGCAAGCGCCAATATGCATGCATGCATGTTCTGCGTTGGCAGTCCGGTGTCGCGCAGCCATGGAGCAAAGGAGACGAACGCCCAAAGGGGATAGGCGCACGCACGAATATGCAGAGTGATGCAAGCGTAGGCAGCGGGGGCGCAGACTGGGCAGACTGGGCGTAGCGACAGAACAACTGCAGAAAATGCAGAGGGAAAACGAGGAAACGAGGAAACGAGGAAAACGAGCAAGACGACTGTAGCGCACAATGTCACTTTCCGCTCGCACTGGCAGATTGGCCGCCACACTGGGCGACGCGCTCTGCTTTGTGGTCTCTGCAGTGCTCTGCTTTTGATTTTGCGTGCCGGCCTGCCCCCAAGGGAAGATCTTCCGCGACCACACGTATCGTGACCAGCTGCCACCGTCAGTGCTTGCTTTGGCTTTGGCCAGCCACAAACGACTGCCTTTCCTGCCTCTGCCATCCGTCACAGCACCGCCATCTTCTGCCCATCCTCGCTGCCTGTCGCTCGGCCACCAACGCGCCCGAGCGGATGTGACGTACCTCTGCGTCGCCACGGCGCAACCCCGGCCATGCATGGTGATGAGCTGCATATGCACGCGCCAGGCCTCTGATGCAACTCGTCCTTGGCTCTGCAGCCACTCTCGAGCAAGAACTTTTCGTCGCGCCCGCCGTCGCACGGCTCGTCGTGTGATGAAATTTGGGGGCCAAAACCTGGCAGTGTGCTCTGTGAGACTGTCACATTGGCTCTCGCCTCTCGCTCTGTTTGACACACGAGACACAACAAACAGCGCAAGGCCCCTGCGCCGTTTAATCTTTCCGTCGCTGTGCTCTGCTCAACTGCTCAACTGCGCAAACAAACACTCAAACAAACACGCGACGTCGCCTGACCCAGACCCCGGAACCTGCCACGTCGCTGGCTGACTGGCTGCCGTCCCAATCTATTGTCCGCTGCAGCACTTGGCGGCGTTGTGAGAAACGACGAGAGCCGGCCGTGCGGTTGGTCGAACGTGCATGCTGTCCGTCACCCGTGGTGCGTCGTGCTGTCGGCGATGAGGCTTTTTGGCGTCGTATTTCGTATTTCCGCCAACAAATGTCTGCATCCCCGCGCAATCTTTGTCCTGTTTCTGTATGCAATTTGCCTGCTCCGCACGGGGACCGGTCGGCGCATCGGAGCGCTGATGCCTAGACTGACGTGACGGCGCTGCGAGGTCTCGTGCGCGTATGCATATGCCAACGCATCACAAGACGGCCGAACACTGGCGGCAGAGAGGGCAGAGAGGGCGGAGGGGCAGAGGGGGCGGCAAGAAGGTGCATGCGACCCTCCACTCAACCACGGACCACGGACCACGGACCACGCACACACGACCTCGCCGACTAGGACGAATATGCCCAACCTCATGACGGCTGATTTTTGAATAAAAATGCGTGCTTGCGTTGGCCTCATCTCGATGCCGGGCCAGCTTCCCCCGGTTTGTCCCGTCATTTTTGAATTTCTTTGTTTCTTTGGATTTGAAATCTCGAGTCGTATTCTCGTCGTGCCGCCCCTTCCGCGTGCCGCCTCACTTTCTGCTGTTGCTTGCGGCCGTTGATGGTCCGACTCGAGACCACTATCCGGATGCATGCACACGTAAAAAACAATCAGCATTGTTGAAACCACTCTCCATGTCCACCCATGAAACAACAAAACAACCCGAAGTAAGACAGGGCGTGTCGTTTGCCCCCGTAGCCGCTCGTCGTTCCGACAATACCTTTCGTCCAGGCACTGCGTCGTCTTCCGCCTTTTGCATCCTCGTTCCGCTCTTTTCCAACTCACAACAAGCGACAACGGGGCTGTGCGTGCGTGCGGGCGTGCGTGCCGTCACACACGGAGCTGGCCCCGGCCTCGTGCAAGCGAGCAAACAGGCCCACTGGCAAACTCGAAACAGGAATCCGCGCGTGCGGCGGCGATCCGAGACGACGACTGCACGACTGCACGACTGCACGACTGCACGACTGCACGACTGCACGGCTGCACGACTGCACGGCTGCACGGCTGCACGGCCAAGCCTGTTTGCTGCACCTGACGGGGCACAGTTGCCAATGTGCAACGTGTTTGTCCGCCGTGTGTGCGTCGCCTGGTATGCCCACCCGCCTGGCACGCCAGACTCGCTGGTACCGTGACCTGCGCTCGCTGCTGTGCGCTGTTACCACCGGACGAACAGTGGCCACGGGCGCTCCACAGTGATCTCCGCAGTGGTTCTTCCGTAGATTGCTCTGTAGATTGCTCAGTAGCCATGGGCCGCGGTGTCGAGTGGCACGGATGAGCAGGCAAAGTGGTCATCCGCCAAGGGACACTGCCGTTTACCCTTCGCGGCCGCGATCGCACCAGCCAAGTCAACACAGGACGGAAAAGACCCCGGGCACGAGAATACAAAAACTGTGCATGCGACAGGCAGCGGGTACGGGCCGTACCCGTTGCCTGCTCTGCCTCCTGGCCTCTGTTCTTGCTTGTCGCGATGCACTTGTCGCGATGCACGCCATCGCCGACATCGCCGGCATTGAGCGCGTGAGCAGGAGCGTGCTGCTTTGTCGGCCGCAGCCCCAAATCGAACCTGCTGCTTGCGTGTCAGTGCATATGGTGTGGGTGTACTGACGATGGCCACTGCACTCGGGGTGTTGGTGAGACGCGAGTCCGAGGTCTGCGGTCCCGGTCCATGGCCAAAGTGAGGCGGCCGCTGGAGGGTGTGCCCCGCCACACGAGGACCGGGCGTCGGGCGTCGTACAGGTTGGTCTGCTATTTCCCTCTTTGGGCGATTTTGGCCCCCAAAGCCATCTCGTGCCCGATGGGCGGAACACGAGGACCGGGCGTCGGGTGTCGTACAGGTTGGTCTGCTATTTCCCTCTTTGGGCGATTTTGGCCCCCAAAGCCAGCTCGTGCCCGACGGGCGGATGCTGACCGAAAGGCGGAAAAGGCGTCCAAGACATGCATATCTGAAACAAACGTGCATACGGAGTATGCAGCGAGACATCCGTATGTGCTGCGTGTTGGTCAGATTACGCCTCGTCGTATGTTTTGTGTGATTCGAGACTTGGTGGCGCGGACAGTCGAGCATGCACCGTTCCGGCGACCTACTCTGTAACTGTAGAGATAACACACGCCCTGCCCGTGAGGCCTGCTGTGCCGATGCAGAGACGAGAGCAGAATGGCCAGTTGGCTATCCGAGTGACACAAGAGTATCACTGTATAGCGTAAAGACAAGGAAAACAGCCAACAGACAAGCGTGGCCAGGGCCCGCATACCGGTGAAAAGTCAGTATTGCACGGGTTGCACGACATGCCAGTCCAGCCAGTGAGCCAGTTCAGCCAGTCCCCGCCCACCAGTGAACGGGCGTTATCGATCAGACGCGCAAAGGGCCGCAGACCATATGCCTAGAGAACACTCCACAGAGTGACAAGACATGTTGGAGCCTTGTGTGACACAAGCACAGCTCCAACCCGACAGTCGCAGGATTCTGGCGCTGCTGGGCTGATGCTCGACTGACCAGACGCATGTGGTGCACTTTCTGGCTGCCTTGGCTCGACTGATGCACGCGCCGTGACACGGCCTCAACCCTTTGCTGCAACACGTGTATTTGTCGTGATCCAAGTAGTCTCTTGAATCTTTATAGGCAGCCCCTGGCTGTGCAACCAGGTTCGGATTGTCTGTTGTCGTTCGTACACGCACCACCCAGCTCGTCAGGTGGTTTCCTGCTGCCACTGCCTGCAGGATCGTGGTTACAGACGCTGCATATCTCGGGCAACCCGGGCACTGCACTGCACAACTGGCACGGCAGCCGCCCATTCCACAGAGGCACAGAGGCACAGAGGCACAGAGGCACGAGGACAGGCCACAGAGCGAGCGGAACATGAGAACCCGGACGGCGCAAAGAGCGGCAAGGCGAAAATTGGTGCATGGGCAGTGCATGCAGCGTGTGTGATGTGTGCGAGCACCGCGAGCCCGACGGAGGCAGGTGGTGTACAGCGACTCGGACGAAAACGAGGCGGCGAGCGAGGGAGTGCCGTGTGCCGTGTGCCGTGTGCCGTCAGTCGTGCAGTGCAGGCGGCGTCGGGCATCGAAAGAGCGGTGAACGTGTCGACGACGAACGACCGGAAACGACAATCGTAAGCGAGCCTTAACGAGAGCATGCATCGGAACAGGGCCAGGGCCAAGCCCGGAGGGCCCGGGATACCAAAGGTCGGTGTGCATATGAAACGCCATAGAGTGTCCGTCATCTATGTAGATGAAGAGATAGGCCGACGTGAGTCACCTGCCAGTTGGTCATTGGGCATCTCGATGGCAGGTCGGCGGGTGGTCGGCGGGTGTCGTATCATGAGGAGGGGTTGGGCGTCACGGCGATGTGACGAGCTGGTCACAACGCCGGCGCCGCTGCGCCAAGCCGTGCAAGCGCCGCTGTCCGACGAGCACAATGCACACGCCCTGCCTCGATGGAGTTCTGTTGGCTGTTGGTTGTTGGTTGTTGGTTGTTGGCTGTTGGATCTTGGCTGGGCTGTTGGATCTTGGCTGGGCTGTTGGATCTTGGCTGGGTTGTTGGCTGTTGGATGTCGGATTCTGGACGTCGGAGGTGGCGAGCGCCAATAGATTGCCGTGTAACCACCCCAGTCACCGGTCATTTCGGTCAGGCTCCAAAGATAGCACGGGCCTCTGCGGCCGCGCATTCCAACGCACAGCAGCGTGCAAGGCGCAGGCAGCGCAGCGCAGCCTGCTCAGCGACTTGGTTGCACAACGCGCGTGCAGCGGCACAGTCAGTGTTGGTCACACGACCCCGCGGCGAGTTGACTGGCACTGAGTCGGAAGAATACGCGAGGTCGTTGCACGGGACTGTTGGAGCACAATGATGTCAGGGTGCCGAGTGATAAGGGTGCTGTGCTGTGATGCTGTGATGCTGTGATGCCAGTGAGCCGAGGCTGTCGAGCGCGTGCCCAGGCAGTCCATGATCAGATGAGCAATGGCGCCATGCCTCGGTGTGCACAAGAATTGCGCCATGCCGACGAGCCGCCGACGGCCGGGCACGACTGACTGGACTGGCACGGGGGCACGCACGTGTTTTCGTGTCGCGTTCAGGCGGAAGGAACGATGCGGCGATTCGGGGCGCGTCGGCGTCGAAACGGAAGGCGGGGCAGCATCGCGTACGCTTGTTACGGAAGGCGGGGCACGGCGTCTGGGAAGGTGCGAGTGGAAGGTGGAAGATAGGGGTAGTCGGACGGTGGTCTTGTATATTTTACTGTACAGACTAGTCTAGAAACAAACACAAACGCGTCGACAACAACATGACAACAACACTACGGGCCACACTCATTGATGACGCTGCGCGGTGGGATGTACCGCCGACGCCGACAAACGGAATGTCAAGATTGAAGCCGACGGGGCCGACGGGCCAACGGGGCGGACGGGGCCGCCGACGGCCAGGCCCTTGTCGGTCTTCCACAGCCGGTTTGCGGACAGCCGTGACGGTGACGCGCAGGCCGTACCGCAGCTCCTGCGAGCCGAGCGCCTCGCCGTCGTGGCCGAGGATGGAGAGGCCCTGGTGTCAGACCTGGCGGCGTACAGAACTCGTTCTGGAACCGAACGAGCGTGCGGGTCGGCGAAGGCCGTCGGTGACGGCCGTCGGCGACGGCCATTGGCGACGGGCGCAGCGGCGCACCTGACAACCTGCCGGCAAACAGCACGCAGCCGGGCGTGGTGGCAAGGATGGCGTCGGTCAGCGACGACGTGTCGCGGCGCGCGCGGTGCAGCGTGTCCGAGGTATCAGGCCAAAGCACACGAGCGTGTCGTCGTCGAGCGCTGTCGGCGCCACGACACGCATCTTGCCCTGCCCGCCCGCCCGAGCAGGTCGAGGCCGTGCAGCATCTCCATCTCCTGGTACGCGGGCCGCCGCCGCCGGTGCCGAGCACGTCGGAGTGGCAATCAGGTCGACGTCGACGTCCAAAATGTACCAGACGCCCACGCCGTCGGGTCGGTACGCTCGAGGTCGACGAGCAGCGCCGGCTGGGCTGCAGGCACGGACGGCTCGCAGTTCTCTCTGTCGCTGCCGCCGCCGAGGCCAATCGACACGGCCTCGAGCATGGCAAGGCCGTGCACACGCCGCCGACATCGACATATATCGCCAAACGGCGGCATCAGGCGCGTGTACGGGCCGCACAGGCACGACGGCCACCTTGCACAGTCGTCGCGCGTCTCTTGATGAGCGCGTTGACAAGTCTAACCCCACGGCAGCCACGGCAGTGGCATTGGATTCTTCGGGATTAGCCGCCATCGATACAGCTCCGGTTCTGAACGACTCTCGGGACTTTTTTTCGCATGGCGAAGCGATTTGTTAGCGACAGGCACGGACGTCTCGTCGTTTGTCCAGTTGGCGCACGTTCCCTGCTAGAACGACAGAACGACTCGCGCACGTTCCCACTAAATCTATTGCAGCTTGTGCTATTAGCGTGCGGCGTGTTAATGCTAGTGCGTTCTAGCGCCAGGCCAATTGATCGCTACTACCAGCGCTGCCTTGTCGGGCAAAACACAACAACACTGGACACCCGTTGAAGCCTCACCAGTTCTTGCTCAACGGCTTCGACAGTCCCTTGTTCCAGTCGCACACGGTGCCACGCCAAGGGTGAGACACCCGGTCGGTCTACTCTGTTGTTTACCGTCCTCTTCCAATGAGAAGTGTGACAGGGGTCCATCTCATGAAGCTGCACGCTTTTTTCTATTATGGAGACGCACGACTGTTGCAGCAGGACCCCAGTTGAGAGGATACCCCGGCGCATGCTCCGTACATTTACAGAGTACAATTTACGCGGGGCATTCTCTTGGTGTACGGAGTATCGCAGCTGCTCGGCTTCCATACTCTGCATATAGTTATATGTTGCTGGACGATGCCCACGAGCGTTTCGTCCCACATTCGCACCACACTTCGCCATGACGCTCACGAGCTGGATCCGTCGCATCGAGGTCGCGCACACGACCGAGGTCAACCAATGGATTGTGCGTTCTCTCCTTTTGCCTACGGCCCGGCTCGCTGCTAACCACTAGAACTACGACATTCGGCCCATTGAGACTGCGCGCCGCACCTGGGGCTACGTTGCGTACCACAACTACTGGCTGCTCACCAACACCAACATTGCGACCTACCTGACCGGCTCGTCGCTCATCCCCCTAGGCCTGACCTGGTGGCAGGCCATTTTCTGCATCGTCATTGGCAACATTTTGGCCGCCGTCTTTGTCGTGCTCAACTCCATGCCCGGCGCGTCCTACCACATTGGCTTCCCCGTCGTCAATCGCCTTGTCTGGGGTATGTGGGGCTCACAGTTTGTCATTTGGAACCGCATCATGCTGTCGCTCGTCTGGTACGGCTTCACGGCCTACATTGGCGGCGAGTGCGTCTACGCCATCTTCTTGAGCTGGAACCCCAACGTCGAGCAGGACATATCCAACACCATGCCCGCGTCCACCGGCATGACGACGGCCAACTTTGTCGGCTACATTGTCTTTTCCGTCGCCAGCCTGCCGTTTATCTGGATCCGGCCGCACCGCCTCCAGTGCTTCTTTTACGCCGCCAGCAGCATCACCATTGTCTTTTTCCTGTCCTTTTTTATTTGGGCGCTCGCCACCATGAACCGTGACGGCAACGGCGGCTTCGGCAGCACCATCTCGTCCGCGTCGACGCTACCCAAGACGGGCGGGCCCGTCTCGGTCGCCTGGTACATGGTCTACGGCATCATGACCACCATTGGCTCCATTGCCGCCGCCATCCTCAACCAGAACGACTATACACGCTTCGCCACGCAGTTCAGGCACGCCACCATCGGCCAGGCCGTCGCGTTTCCCATCTACGGCATCCTGTGCGCCGTCATTGGCATCCTGGTGACCGCCGCCACGCAGAACCGCTTCGGTGGCGAGGCCATCTGGAACCCCGCCAGCGTGCTCGCCGAGCTCGTCTACCAGAACCCCGACTCGGCGGGCACGCGCGCCGCCGTCTTCTTCGCCGCGCTCGCGCTCGTCGTGTCGCAGATTGGCATCAACGTCCCGGGCAACGCGCTCAGCGGCGGCTTCGATTTGGCGGCCACGTTCCCGCGCTTTATCAACATCCGCCGCGGCGCGTACATTACCGCACTGCTCAGCTCCGTCGTCAACCCGTGGAAGCTCGTCAACACGTCGACCGTCTTCTTGGCTGTGCTCTCGTCGTACTCGGTCTTCCTCGGCCCCATGACCGGCATGATGGTCGCCGCATACCTGCTCGTGAACCGCCGCAAGATTGCCGTCGACGACCTGTACCGCGGCAACTCCTCGAGCATCTACTGGTACACGCTCGGCATCAACTGGCGCGCGCCCGTCGCCTGGTGCTGCGGCTTTGCACCGCTCATGCCCGGCTTCATCGCAGCCGTGAACAGGTCGGTGACGGTCCCTGACGGCGCCGTCAAGTTGTACTACCTCAACTACCTGTACGGCTTTTTCGCCAGCGGGCTCATCTTTACGCTGCTGCACAGGGCGTTTCCGAACAAGGCCGTCGACAAGTTTGTCAAGAGACCCACGGCCGCCGTCAACGTCCAGATTGACGCGCGCACCCACTGGGACAACATGGACCACGAGATGACCGCCGTCGCGCCCGCCAGCAAGGACCAAGACGACCCAGTCTAGTTGTCCAATTACGCGCCTTGACACTGTATTTCGACAGAGCGGCTATTTGTGGGCTGCCTGTAAATATTTATAATTCAAATATAACTATAATTATACTTGCAAAATAAGTCAACGCCCCACTGTCAATCAGCGACTGAGACTTTTATCACGACAGCAACTGAAGCAGCCGCTGACGGTGGTGAGGGGTAGGGCGGCGCATGACAAACGCCGTGTGCGACGTTGTGCATTGATGCACGGAGCTGCAGACGGACGAACATTGCGCCGACGGGCTTACGGAGTATTGACTCAAGTTGCACACGTTCATTCCGAAAGCGCAGCGACAAACAAACAATGTACCCGATAAGTATCCGGCCTACGCTACGCACCAAAATACCACATGCTTTCCGCCAAAATACACATGCTTTCCGCCAAATACCACATGCTTTTCTGCACGAAAGAATACCCCAAAAATGACTAATAACTGACATGAGATACTAACTGTCTACTTACGAGTTACTTGTCGAACGTTACGGCTGGTATTTTCATATTACAATCTTATCTTTAATCTTTCTGTACTACATACTATATGTGGTAGTTTCGAGTATATAGACGTATTTAAAATCGTATATAATACAAAAACTCGTATGTTTATTATTGTTGAGTAGTGCGAAAACTAGCAGTGTTTGGATACTTTGGGTGCGACTGTAGAAATGCACGGCTCGATAAAATAGATAGAATTACAGAATATGGGACAAAGGAGACAACGAGTGCGGGCAAAGGAAGCATTTAATGTACACGCGGAAGCCAGGCGACAAGGACAAGCAGAAGCCAGTGGCGGCGACGCAGGGTGTTGGTCAGCAGCTGGGGCAGCCAGCCGGCGACGAAGAGGGCGATGAGACGCGAGGCTGAGACCAAGAGGCGGTCAGACGGGTCGAGGCGGTGGTCGAGGCGGTGGTCGAGGCAGAGACGTATACTCCCACATTTGCCAGTTGTTTCGCTCGTGGTCGACCCGGGCACGGACCTAGTACAGGTTGAAGCCGAGCGCGCTTTTCAAGTCCAGGCCGGCCACGCCGGCGCGCAGGGCGTCGAGCTGTGGCGTCAGAAGCAGCTGGTTGTTGGTGCGGTTGCTGCGCGTGGTGTCGCCCATACGGAACGCGGTGCGCCAGACCTGCGTCTGGACCTCGTGCGCGACGCGGCTGAGTGCGGCGACGGAGACGCCCGTGTACGGCGCGGTCGGCTGCGGCCAGTACAGCTTGTTCTTGTGCAGCGTACGCAGCAGGCTGCCGAGCAGGTACGTGTCGGCGTTGTTTTCGGCGTTGGCGTCGGCGTCGGCGTCGGCGTCGTCGGACGAGACGAGGCGGTCCAGCGCTGCGCCAAAAATGTCGAGCGCCTGTGCAATGGCGGCCTGGCGCTGCACGTCAATGTCCTGCACAATCTTGGCGCGCAGTGGCAGGTTGCCCTGCACGAGCACGGCGGTCGGCAGCGGGCCTGTCAGCTGCGTGGCGGCAATCTTGGTCGCCTCCTTGAAGATGGCGTCGCGCTGGAAGACGTACGCGACGTAGATCCACAGCACGAGGTCGCGACGCCCGGCCTCGTTTGCGGGAATGCCACGGCGGTGCAGCTGCTCGATCCAGCGGTCGGCGTAGATGTCGACGGCGTCCTGCAGCTTGAAGCGGTCCACGACCACGGCCATGCGCGCCAGTGCATCGAGCGTCACGGTCGCCGGCACACGGTCCTTGCCGGCGCGCCCGTGCACAATGTTGAGCACTGTCGTCACGGCGTCCGCGTCGAGCCCGTCGAGCTCCAGGTGCACGCGTCCGTCCGCCTCGTCGACAACGGCCACCGACACCGACACCGCGTTGTGCACCGTCGACGCGAGCGACGCCACCGACAGTGTCGGCGACGCCGGTGCCTCCTTGCGCCACAGCGACTTGGTCGGCGTCTGTGGCGGCGACGCCAGGCCCTGGGGCGTGCGTGGGCCGGGGCTCTTGGGCGAAAAGAGGCCGTGGTTGGGCGCGGCCGCCGACGACGACGACACGGAAAAGACAGACGACGCCAGCGACGGCGGCGTCGAGATGCCGAGGCCGCCAAACGACGACGACAGGCTCTGCGACGACGACAGGCTCTGCGACGACGACGGGGCAGACGGGGCAGACGGGGCGGCCGCCTTTTGCGCCAGCAGGTCGCGGAACCGCTGCGACGCCAGGCTCAGGTGCTTGGACGACACCTTGATGCGCACGTCTGCCGTCCGGCTGGGCGACGCCGTCGGCGCGCTGGACGCTGGCCAGGCCGCAAACTCGCGCAGCGGGCGCACCACGACCAGCGTGTCGGCCTCGGGGTCGATTTCGTAAATCTTGGACATGTCGGCGGTGGTCGGGTTTCGGGTTGTGCTGCTGGTCGGGCCGACGATGAATCGCAACAATCGCAACGAATCGAACGTGTCTCGAGGGAAAAGGAGCGCGTCGCAGCGCAATCCCACACACAGACCAGCGACAATCAGATTCTGCCACGCTCTCCGCCTCTCCTACGCACCTTGGCGCCTCACGACTCGCGACCTCTCGTTGTGTGCTCACTAGCCGATCACGCCATTGCCGCTCCGGCGCGCGCCCCAGCTCCCTGCAACGCGACACCGTGCTGGTGTTAGTCCAAGTCGACAAACGCATCCATCAGCACGTTGGCGCCCACAATCAGTAGAGCTTTTTCCACTCGCGTGCACCAGCCGGCTGTCGGCGGCAAAGCTGGCCCACGCTGTCGTGGCGCCATCCAAATATATTTATTATATTATCTAAATTTACAGAGTACTCCGTATCCGTACCATGGTGCGACGCGTCCTTGCGTCTGCCGTGCAACTCACCGAAGCGTTTGCAATGCAACACTCGCACTCATTTTGCGACAAGTGGGACCCGTGGGAAGGCGCGATGCGATAAACATTCATCTCCCTTGTCACGGATAAGTTGTTCCCTAATTGATACATTATTCCTTTTTTGGAAAGTGCATTGCAACCTTATAATGACATGCGTGTCGGTCTACCGATGACTAATCACGCGGAGGGTCCGCTGACTAAGCCATGCAGTAGGGCACGACAGGGCACAGGTATCATCACGACAAGCAAAGTATATAGAGAGGATGACGTCAGAAGAGAAGGCCACGGAAGGCCACGGAAGGCCTCGCATCCACTGTGCGAGGCTGGCTGGCGGGTATATATATCTCGCCTGGCCCCCGTACTCTCTCTCTTCTTCTTCTTTCTTAGCCCTGAATCGACATAAGAGGAGGAGAGTCTTCTCGCCAAGACACGGCACGGTTCGACGCGGGCATAAAACAGGGAATCAGGCCGAAGATAACCCAATAACCAACGGGCCAAGACACCCAGGCTCCAAATGTCGGCGAGATGCGAGTAGGGTTGGCAATGGTAAATTTCGGGCGCAATCCAAACCATCGTGCCGACCGTCGACTGTAAATCTCCGTGCCATTGGACACGCCAAAGTCGGAAATGACAATGCTTGGGCGGGCTTTGTCAGAGATCAGGATCTTCGTCACGCGGGCCTGCGCGCCATCCCCGAGAGTTTCGCCGGTGAAATAATACATTTCCTTGTTCTGCACAGGGACGGTGTGCGGCGATGCCAGCCGAGTTCTACCAACTTCCTGGGTTATTTCGGTATACTTGAGATCGAGCACGTTGGGAGGTTCCTCGAGGCCCATGCTTTTCAGCAGAGTCCAGCCGATAGCTGTAGAGCATCCGGCTCTGGTCGTGGAGCCACAGGCTAATATTGTAGTGAGGGAGCTTGAGCTGGACCACGCAGTTGGACACGACGATGGCGCGGAACGAAGGGCCGCCTCCGGTGCGCTTTGTCGAGTGCTCGCCCCGGCCGTCAACCTGGACAACCATACCGTTGGTTGAAATGTCGTGCATCACGACTTGCCCGTTTTCGAACAAAAGGCGACATGGTGCTTGCTGATGTCGCCCTCCCGGTCCTTTCCGATAACTCTTCATCGTTCGGCGTGCTGTGGATGTTGAAAACCATGACATTGTTCTCATCAGGCACCCCGGTGAATGATTGACCAGTGGACATGGCTGCTTTGGTAGGGCAAGCCAAGCTGCTGTGCTGCTTCGAAAAATGAGGTAGGGAGGTACGATAATGTTTTAAGCACGCTGTGCTGCTTTGATAAATGAGGTAGGGAGGTAGGATGATGTTTTGGCGCAACAAGACTAATAGACAGGAAAGAAGGCCGTATTTATACCCGAGTCTGCATCAGTCTTACCATACCTTACAGTGCAACGAACTGTGCTGATACTATTTGCGATAAATTCTGAGAAATAGTTTATTGACTGCATAGCCACACGAAACAAAAACAATACATAAAATACAACAAAACAAAAAAGTAAACGGATAAAATATTCACGAAGCGCCGGCGAAATTTATATATAAACCACGGGTTAATTTATGTGAGCGATAATCGCGTGAGTGGTATTGGGGTGCAGGGGTGGTAAGCCGCCGTCACACATGGCCACTTGTTCGATCAATACTGTTCGGGAGCGCGACGACGGCCCCACCCTGGCTGTGCTGTCCATTTGTTTACAGCCCATCCCATCCATCAAATAAAATAAACACCACGGCGTCAATTCGTGCCCAACGCTTACTTTCATTTTCATCTCGCGCAGCAACTCTATCACGCCATGGGCTCCCCTCTCGAAGTTGAAGGCGTAAACAAACGCCTTGACTTTGAATTCAAAGAGAAACTAAAACTGATCAACACAAAACTGAAGAAGGCGCCCAAACGCTGGCGCGGCGTGAAGGAGACCCGGATTCGCCAGCCGTGGACACGCACGCCGTCGCCCTCGCTTGATCCCACGGAGTACTATGGGCCACGTACACCACGCCCACTGTACGTGCCTCTAGATTCGCAAAGGCGAAATATACTAACCGTGCAAGAACCAGTACCGAACGCTATTACCTCGCTGCGCGCCGGCACCATGACAACATTGTCAAAAACAACGGCTTTACTATGCGGCAATATGTCGAAAAAACCATTTTCGACTACAAATTCACCGTGGACGATCTAGGGCGCCATGGGAGAATGAATGAAAAGTTGGGCCATGACGCAACTTGCGCCTTTGAATACTGGATGACCATCGACATCAACTGGCAGGAATTTCTCGCGTACCTGGAAGAGAAGGACGGCGCACCACGCGTCGTTCCGACCGCCGACAACTACAAGGAGCGCACGAAGCTGTACGTGGAGTATCGCGACTTTACCAAAAATCGCATTATCGAGCTCAGGCAAGAAAAGTCCGATCCGCCTACCTCATATACCGGTCATGACTATACCGAGAACCTGGCACAGCACCATAGAGACCTATTGGGGCCGTGGCGCTGGGATTTGGCTGACCAGCCCGAGGCCTATCTCAAGGAATTAGATCTCATGCATCGTATTGATTGGTTCGGCATAGAGAATATATCCTGGCCGGAGGACCGGCCCCAAAATCAGAAGACGCGCAAACGCACCAGGTCCGACACGCGGTTCAGCACGCGGGCCGCTCGCGTCAGCGACGACTACACAGGCCCAAGCACGCGCAGCACTGTCCGTGGCGCTGCCGCCGAGAGCAAGCCGGCGCCTGCAAGGAAGACAAAGCGGAGGCGGCAACACTAGGCTGACGCCTGGCGAGCTCTCTTGAAATCATGGCTGGTCCTGTTTTCGTTTCGTGTGTATATAGAACATCGGAATTGGGTTGCATGGCTTTTGGAATTTCGTTGCATGTTTAGCGCCGAAGACGAGGCATCAGGCGTGTTCCGTAAATATAATGTTTGAGACGTCGGTTCATCCAGCCACACTGACCTTTGTACCGCCAGGATTGAGAGGTCTAGCTGGCCCAATCCACTGCCAGTCGGAAAGTCACCTGGAAGCTGGCATAATGCACCCGCCGGCCAAGCTTGAGCACAGAAGCGCCCTCGGCAAGGCCACATCGCTGACCGCAGGCATGGCGGTGCGAAGAATCAAGGCGGCTATGCGCTCGATGCATTGCTTTGTGATTGCAAGTCATTGTGGACACGGAACGACTAAACTTTCCAGACAAGGCGGAAACACGTCAGGGGTAGGCAAATACGTGTTTGTATAGCTATCGTATTTACTCAACAACAACGTCCTTGCTGGTGTCGAGTTCCTCGAGTCGGCGCAGGTCCATGGGCTTCGCGAGCAGCGGGATGACGTACGGGTCAAACGTCTTCCAATAGGGGTTGCCCAGGTGGTACGCCTGGCTCTGCACGGGTTAGCTGTGTCGCAACAGAGCCCAGGGGGAAAGGGGAAACGAACGCTCTCCTGCTCGTAGCGCTCGACAATGGTAAACGCGCGTGGGTCCTTGGTGTCCTGCATGACGAACCACGAGATGGTCTCCTTGTCCTGCGAGTACACCCGGCTGGCCTCAATCAGCTTGTTGGACAGCTTGCGGATGCACTCGGCATCGTCCTTGGCGTAGAGGTGGACAACAATCGTGTAGACCATGGTGGCGCTGGTTTCGTAGTGTTGGAGTGGGGTGAGGTGAGGTGCTTGTGGTAGGAGGAAAGAGGGCGCGGTTATGATTCAGAGGGGTCAACATGAAAAGACCCACTTTCATCCGGATTGTGGTGCCCCGCGATGATGGCGGTCGGGTCCACTTGGCCACAAGTTGGGAGCTTTGACGGCTCGTCCATCCGGGACTCTTTTTCTACTCCCAAGTAGATATAAATATATATTTAGGTATGGTGAAGAATCTGCGGAGACTTTGTGACCGTTGTCGTCGCGGATGACCTCGTCACCTAGTCCAAGGCGCGCTGTGACACGTGTCGCAGGCACAAAACACATGGCTGGGCCTCAAACTTGACGCTTACAGAAAGACCGTCTTCTGGTTCACTGTTGTCAGTACAAGCTACACGCTGAGAAACGCGACTGTGCCTTTTTCTTGTGGTGTCATCTGTATCAATCAGAAAGGCACGAGAGAGCACAGCCAGTTTTGGCGACAATGATCCACTTATGCAGTACGCTAAGCTAGATTGGGAATTATGCATTAACTTCAGTTGCGTAGCCTGGCCGAAATCGCATACTAAATGTTTATGTATACGTGCATAATTCGAAGCACAAATTCCCAAAATAGATTCCGGCGTGGCGTCTGGATCTCCCGAGCCAGCACACTCCAGCCCCGACGTGTTTGGTTTCCACGCCTTTTCAAAATTTATTAAAGAAATAGTAAGCAGAACTAAACGAAAAACGAAACGAAATAACAAAACAGTGTGTAGGGGGCGAGTACAAAAGAAGCTCTCATGCCTTGAAGGCCATTGAGTACACACCCTCAAGTCCGTACCTCCAGGCTCGCGGCTGAAGTTGACCAAAGTTCTGGCCTTGATTGGGCCCGAATGTTCATCAACGCTACCGACATTTGCAATGCGCGAGCGCGCGAGCGCGCAAGATCGGCAGGAGGCGTATCGTTTGTTCCGGGAAAAGCGAGAGGAGCATTGAAGACCAGGTTGACGTGCTCAAGAGCTTCATCTTCGGACAGCACGCCCACCGGGTTGCCACGAGACCCATTGTTGCCTTGTGAGAGCTCTCCTCAGAGCCCCCCCACAGAACTGAAAAGACTCTAAAGAAGCGAAATGGTCATTGGTAGCTCCGTTGACTCATTGGCTTCCACCAGATCCCAAGTATCGGGTGTCTTGACTTCTTGGCCCCAAGGCCCGTCGAACTTTTTCTTTCTGGCAAGCAGCCCTTTACACAGTGCGTTAGCATCCCGAAGGACTTGGTCAGCAGTTGGGCGATCCGCTGAAAGCATCTGGAGAATCTTGTCAGCCAGTGCCATGATGTCGCGGTACGCGCCCTCAGAAGTGCCCAGCGCAGACACTGTTGTCATGCGTAAGTCATTCAAGACATTATCCCCCCAAATGATCTCTGCACCCCCCGACACGCGGCTTCCCCGGAGAAGCTCCATCATCATCATCCCGAGGGACCAGATGTCCGCTGAAAACTGTAGAGTACAGTTGGCCTCGTTGCGCTCTTCCGGGGCTGTATAGAGCTTGGCACAGGGCGTTGCTCCATCGAGCTCAAGAAAATGCCCAGAAGCAGACATTGGCTCGCTCGGAAGGGACAAAACGACGCGCAGAGGACTGCCACCAGTCAGTGTGACATTCACGGGTCTCACGGCGCCATGCACCGCAGGAATCCCATGCAGATAGCTCAGGGCAGAAGCCACTTGCGACGCAATCTCCACGATTGCCAAGGCAGAGAGATTTTTGTCCATCAGGGACGCCAGGGTGCCGTTCTGCACCTGATTCATGACAAGCACCATGGAACAGTCGTGGACGAATGTGTCAAAGTAAGACACCAGGTGAGGCTAAACTGGTTAGACATTGTGCGATGCCTTGCATTTGATTGGCTGTCTGCTTACATGGCACATGGTTTTGCACATGTCGAGCTGGTTCGAGGCGACTGAAAGCTCGTCGGGTGTGAGAGGCAGCGAGTCTCGCTTTGACAAAAGCTTGACTCCAAAGACTTGCCCGCCCTTGAGACGAAGAGCCGATCCTTGCAAACTGGTCTCCGTCGTTGCCGATGGGCCGGAGATGAGTCTGAAGGCTGAGTTGGCCGAGCTTGCTGGGCCGAGCAGCTGGATTTTCGGTTCCTTGGAGCCCTGCTGAAGCTGAGACGCTCCCGACGAGATGATCTTGAGCTGGAAGCCATCCTTGACGAATACGGAGGGCATACCGTTGGGGACGAACAGTCTCACATTCAACGAGTTCAACGAATGAGCGACTGTGGTCATCTGGCCGCTCATCTCATCGAGTTTGGACCAGCCTGTGCCGAACAGGCTAGCCCAGACTTCGTCCATGTTGTCGACGCGCACTTCAGCAAGGACCTACGTCGCAATCATACTGGGTATAAATATATGGGCATACCCCGTACGCTGTCAGATTTTACCAGTGCAAACGTCTACCTGACCGAACCAGCCTCGACGCCTACGGAGCATTTTTAGTTTGCAGGCGTCCGAAAGTTCGCAATGAGGCTCCTAAGCCTGCGTAAATGGTGAACTTTGCTAAAGCACGAGGCATCCAGGCCTAGAAAAAAGGCGACGGACCAGTAGACTAGTAAATTTAGATAAAATGGCGGCGAAAATCTTGCTCCGAATGCGCGATGCTCAAGGCGCCCACGTCGTATCTGCCTCTGCCCAGTGCAATCACGGAAAAAGCGAGAAAAAGTGGCAGACTTGCATCACAAGAGAACAAGGAGCTAAACGCCGACGATTCCAGACAGGCAACGACGACGAGCCCAGGCTGCCTCCAGCAGAGCAAGTCATGTACTGGCACCACACGATGAACTTTTTTGCGGGACTCGTGGAGCGAGACGGCGTGAAGCCGATCCACTACGCGGCAGGCGTGTGCGGCTGGAGGCGGGTGTTGAGGCCGGCGCCGCCAATGACCTGCAGGACGGTGGTGGCCCGGGTGTAGGTGTCGCTCCCGGCGAGCGCCACGCAAACAGCAGCCAGACGAGACGATGGCGAGCGCCGTTGATGAGCGCCGACGCGCCGACAGCGCGGAGCCGACCTCGAAGATGGCAAAGAAGAGGACAAACGACCACTTGAGGCAAAAGTGGTGGTATACCTTACCCGTGAGCATCTTGAGCATATGCAGGACCGCTCTGCCCAGCTGGTACGAGCTGGCGTACCAGCCGACGTCGGTCAGCGAGTGGAACTCGTCGGTGATTATGGGAATGGCCGTCGAGATGACCGATGAGTCGAGCAGCACGAGGAAGACGCAGAGCGACAGGCTCGTGGCGGCAGCGACGGCGATGGTGAGGTCGTTCTGCTCGTTCTGCTCGTTCTGCTCCTTCTGCCATTCTCTCTTTCTGTGTCTGTCGCTGGCGCAGCGGCTGGTCGCGGCTCGGTCGGGTCGGGCTTCTCCATGTCGCTGTCGAGTGTGTCCGAGTCGTGCAGCCGAGCTGGCCTGGTCGGGCGGCAAGAGTGCATCAGAAACGCAAACGCCGGCTCGAGGCGCGCCAGGCAAGTCGGAGAAGAAACAAGGTGCGCGCAGTGAAGGAGCCGGGGATGCAGAGACGAGAGGCGGGTGCAACGACAGAAAATGGAAACGGAAAAACGGAAAACCGGAAAAAGGCCATGGATCATGATCCTGAAACAGACAGGAACAAAGCTTGATCTACATTGTCGCGACGGCATAGGATCATGGACGGCCACTATGACCAGACGTTCCTTTTCAGGCGGCAAACTGACGGTTTTACGGAGTATCTTTACGTTGCCAGGCTAAGGCGCGGAGGATGCCGCTGGCAGATCAGTGGAATCAGTAGACTGCTCGTGCACGAGTGGAAGAAGTGAGGCGGGCTTCAAGCAATGCATCCAAACCACGCCCATGGTAGTTCTAGTTTGTACATTTACTTATCTAGTCTTTGAATCGAGCCGGAAATCGCACCCGTCGCGTGGGAAGTGGCAGCGGAAACTACTCCGTAGACATTGACAGGGTCCGGGCTCTTGGAGTGACAACCGTTGCCCGAGATGTCCCGGGCAAGACCGACTTGGTTACCCCGGTCGCAAACTATTTACTCTGTATATTTATAAATTTATTTATAGCTAATATAGGCATATACCAGCATGATCGTTGGGGCTGTCCAAGGCGTGTGCTGGTCGGAAACGTCTTGCGTGGACAGCTGCTGTGCCCAACAGAACAAGTGGAATCCGGACATCCTCCGGCGCCATGCAAAGCTCATCACACCGACAATGACGGTCAAAATACCGTTGGACGATGGGGGCCAAAACAAAACGGAAAAAGAATATTTACATGCACGCCAATCACACGTCGCCAACGTCAGAGTGGGGCCTTGGACGCACGGGTCGCCTGGCCGCGCTGTATCAGGAAGGATCGGCGCCGCTGCGTAGCGTATATTTAAATATATATTTAGATTAAATATAAGTTATAAATGATTTAATATACCAAGTAAATAAATTTATATGAAAAGGCAAGTCGCGGTATTGTCTAAACTTTCAGAGAGCTCCATTATCTAAACTTTTAGAGAGCTCCTTCCAGTGTTTGGAGTCAAGGGACGGCCACGCACCAGCGGCACGGCCAGGTGACTCCGCCTCTTGCCATCGTACGAGGGATGCAGTGCAATGGCACATCCCATGGAGTCCACACCAGTTTGTTTATAGCAACCAGTGCCACTGCGTCTACTTTAGGGGGCTCCGATAGGCGTGGGTGCAGACGGACTTGTGTATAGTCTGGCCCGGCCCAATGACTGTGTCGAGTTTGCAGCAAAGGAGCCCAGACTTCCCAGGAGCACATTATTCCCTAAATATTCATTGACACATGCCGACTCAACAACAGGTTCACAGCATGGTCGTGGCCAAGGCCAGCTTTGGCAGTCTCAAGGAGAAGGTAAAGTCCAACTTGTCGGCTCTCCAGGTCCTTGAGGTTGCAGTACGACTTCTAGAGCTCGTCTAAATATATATTTACAAAGACATTGCCCACCGCGACGTCAACCAGGTCCACACTCGAGTCCTACAAGGGCACGGACCAGTACATGGCCCCGATGTGATTTACAACAGCATCCACAGGGACAACCGGAAGCAGTACCCTGTCGGGTGGATATGTGGTCCTCCGGGGTGACAATGTCTGCCGATCCTGGGAGCGTCTCGTAAGTATATTTATATGCTCAACTGGCATCGACTAAAGATACCGTGTAGCGAAAGATTGCTGAGGCCCTAGGCAAGCTTCACAGAACACGGAATTGCCAATCATGGATCTTGTCTTGGACATGCTGGTCTTTGAGGGCAGGAATCGACCCTGTGCTCCGCGTGTCTTTTCACACGCAACAAAACCCGAGACGAGCTCGAGCTGCCAATTCTGCTGCAATAGATACGCGGGCGTGGTTAGGCCCCTCTGAACTCGTACCCCGCAGGCAGGCAACGTCACACAACAGACCCACGTCTCAGCGAACGACGTTTAACAAAGCGTCCTTCTCCCAGCAGGCAACAGGCGCAAGACAGCCTTGATGGCCCGCTGTTCGCACGAGACGCACGAGACACACGAGACAGTCCGCTTCCGTCCACAAGTACGACCTGGAGTCGGTCCAGCATATCTTTTGCGATACCCGCAGCCCCTGCGGCCCCAGAAGCAGCACGCCTAGACAAGAGGCGCATGGCGAGTCCAGAAAACAGCGCTCAGGTCGTCCAAAGGTGCCGGTGGAAGGGAGGTTCGGGTGCGCCCGCATCGTCCTGCTCGTTGGTGATGTGGAGCTGGGCCGCAGCGGCTCCTGGCTTCCAAACGCGAACGGTAATCTGAATATATGATACAAATATATATTCGTTTACTCCATGCGGCCTCGAACAGTCTCACCAGCTGGGTTATCGTGACGAGAATCTCGATGACACCATGCATGCGAATGGACGCGCAACACAGGAAGTCGTGACATCCGTGTCGCAGTGTCTGCCTCAAAGGGCGGGCAGAGCCTTCATTTCATGCCCACGGAAACGAGCAGTGGTCATGGGACTCGTCGGTCCCCTCTCGGGATGCATATACTATGGTTGTGTTAACGTGGGGGTCCCAGAGCAGGCTCTTTGATAACCTGAGCCTGGTTCGACCAATAAGTTTATCATTCTCGTTATTTCGATACGCGACGAGTAGCATTCCAGACCCCGCGTCTGATCTTGTCTTGAGGAATACACCACGTTCCTCATCTTGATTGTACTTGTAAAAACAGAACAAATGTAAAAAGTAAAAAATAGACGGAGGTTTACAAAATGTAAAAAGAGGTTTACACAAGCCCAAAGAAAGCTATAGCGTTCCAGGGATGGTGGGCGACTCGCGCAGGACAGAGGGGCTAAACTTGCCGCTGCCGAGGGGGCTGTGGTTCGCGCTGCGACCGTGCACGCGCTGTGGCATGGACACGCGTGCGAGACTGTTTGGCATTGTGCGGCTCTGGGCCTGTGGCGACGCCGATGCTGACACCGACGCCGGTGCTGACGCCGACACTGGCAGCTCGACGGGCGGCTGCAGCTTGAGCGGCGACAGTGGACGGTCGAGGTACGGGTGGCTGGCGAGCGGTGCCATGAGCGCCGGTAGTTCCTGGGAGTAGCTGGTCGTAAGGTGCGGCGGCATCGGGTAGGCAGCGTGGTGGCCCTGGCCGTGGACTTGCTGCTGGCGGTGCAGCTGGATCTGGCGCAGCTGTTCGTTGTACTGGTCCTGTAGGTGCTGGAGGTTCTGCATGTGGCGCAGCTGCTCGTACTGCTGGTACTGCGCCTCGGCATGCATTTGGGCCTGTGGGAGCGGCGGCGGCGGTGGTGTGCGATGCCGGTACGACGGCTGCGTCAGGTACTCGCCCATCTCGGCCATCCCGGGCGGCAGAGCTCGGATCGGCGCCGGCGTGCTCGACGTGTACGGGCCGTGTGGAGTGGGCGGCACCAGGGGCACGGGCGGCGTTGGTGTTGACGCATGGACGTGCCCGTACTTGTAGACGGACGAGTGCGAGCCGGGCGAGCCGACGCGTGTCGAGGGCGTGGCGGTGCGTGACGACGGCGTGGCGGGTGGCCGCGTGATGGGCGACATGGCGTGGCCGGGCGACGCGCGTGGACCGGTTGGGCCGGTGCCTGGACCAGTGGCTGGGCCAGTGCCTGGACCGGTGCCTGGACCAAACCCAAAGTCGGGCTCGTCGTCGTCGGCGTCATCGCTGCGGCCACGTAGGTGCCGGAAACGCGTCGTGAGGCGCGAGCCGGGGTGGCGTCGGGCCCACAGCCACATGCCGAGGCCGGCAAGCACAAAGAAGCCGGCCACGACGCCCACGGTGATGCCGACGGTCGCGGCGTGGTTGGGTGCCGACGAGCCCGCGCCTGGCGTCGTCGTTGCTGAAGCCGTCGCCGAGGTCGATGCCGTCGCTGAGGCCGAGGTTGAGCCCTCCGACGGCAGAGGGTCGCCCGGCGACAGCTGGAACGTCGTGTTGGCCGCGTACGCCTGCTGCGTCGCGAGCGTCATGCTGGCGTTGGGGTTGATGACGCCGAGCATGCCATGGTCGATGCACGACGCGGGCGCGGAGCAGTAGAAGAAGACGGGCTCGGTGTCGTTGATGCGGATGCGGTACTTTGGGCCGTCGGCCGAGTAGACGTTCGAGTCGAGGAAGCCGGAAAAGAAGCCGACGAGGTTGACGCCCGTGACTTCGTACGGGATGCACGGGAACTTGTAGGCGGCCCGCACGACCGAGTGGTTGCCCGGGTAAAAGTTGAACTCGACGACGGACCCGACGTCGGCCGCGATGCTGGCGGGTGAAAAGGTGAAGCCGGTCTGCGTGGCCGTTAGCATGTGACTGGACGTGGCAGCAGACACTTACCGCGCCGACGGCAATGGTGTGCGTGGCCACCGCGGAGGCGGACGAGGTCGTGGACGGTGCAGATGTCAAAGAGGCCGTCGAGGCCGTCGAGGCCGTCGAGGTGTCGGAGCTGGTCGCGTGCGGGTGCGTCGCGGCCGTGGCCGCGGCCATGGTGAGGATGGCGAGAATGTATAGTCTCATGGCGTCCGGTGCATGGCGAGTTGGCAAGGCAGAGTTCAAACTGAATGTTGAGATGCAGAGATGTGTCGGGCAGTGTGTTGCAGCACATAATGTCTGCATCTATTTTTATCTTCTCCGACCCAGTCGTGTCTGACAGTCATGACAGTCATGACTGACGTGCCTCTTCCGGACGTTGACAAAGAGCCGCCAAGCGATGCAGCACGAGGCCCAGTGCAAAGCGTCTTCTAGTGACAGCCAAAGGATTCCGCTGGCGACCTTGTCTTCTTGCGGCGAGCCGTAGTCTGCTTGCAGATTCGTCTTTGTCGAGCCGGTCTGTCCGTTTTACCAAGGCTCCAGAGCTCCAGCTCAAACTGCTTGGTCTGCCACGAGCCCACGAGACCATCACGACGGTCCTCGTCCGACATGGTCAACGTAGACGACAAAGAGATGTACGACATAATGACGGGCAGGCAACTTGCTCCATGCGGGCGTCTGGAGAGCAAGACGTCGAGGGCATGGGCACTGTTTTGCTGTTCGCTGTCGCCAGCTTGCCATTCGGCCACAACGCATTCGTCTCCTGCCAATTTTGATACACGCCACTTGCCGTTTTGGTCCGTCTGACATGGACGGAAACGGCTAGGGCCAACAGACACAAAGACGGATTTGACACGGCGCTCAACCCCTGGTTGTACATGTAGTCAATCCATTGACACGGCCGCCGTGCGTCAAGTAAAAGTAATATTTATGCCATGGTACCGGTGCCGTCGCCGTCGCGCGCCCGCACTGCCCGCACCGCTCGCACTTGCACCGCCCACTTCTTGCACGACGGTCGTTAGTGCTTACGTAAGCTGTCACTGTGACTGTCTCACCTTGTGACGTGGTCTCGTAAAGTACACGCTGGGACATGGGGCTCTGGACGGTGACACTGGCAATGGCGCGTCTCGGTGACACTGTCGGGTAATGAGACACCCGTCAGGCTTGGTGTGCCGCCGTGTGGCAGCCTTGTCGTAGTGGTACGTCACCCCCATCACGTGACCGCCACACGCCGAGCTACTGGCGTCTAGACTTGGTCTCCGTAAGCGTGCATAATCGTGTACTCCGTAGCGATAAGCACAGCCTCGTCGGCAAGGCGGTTGCAACACTGGCACGTTGCGAGGACGAGGCCGATACCGAAGAACGGCGTCGCGATAAACCCGACAAAGCGAGCCGACCAGGCAACGTCCCCACACTGGCGATCCTCCACTTTTCTCTGGCCCACGACGACGACTCGAAACGCGCTGGCGGAAAAAAGCGGCGGCGATCTGCGCACACTGATTGATTGCTGATCGCACGGCAGATACGACGCCGACGACGACGACGCCGACGACGACCGCGACGACCGCGACGACAACGACGACGACAACGACGACGAGCGTGCGACCGCCAATGCCTGATACAGCGCTGCCCCCGCCCCGCCCCGACGCACCGCCGCACCTTCCGCCCACCCGACAGCCCACCTTCCCCATCGGTCGCGGCACCGCCACCACCGCCACCGCCGCCACGCTGTCGCCGCCGATGCCCCTCACGACGCGCGCGCGCCCGTGCGACTCGTGCCGGGCACGCAAGACGCGGTGCGTCAAGCCGCCGGACCGCAACGAGTGCGTGCTGTGTGCGTTCCACGGAAAGCAGTGCACGTACCTGCGCGGCCCGCTCGCGCGCCCCAAACCGGCGCCGACGTCGGCCTCGGGGCCGACGTCGCTGTCGACGACAATGGCGTCCATGGCACCGGCGCCGGGCGTCATGGCAGGGCCCGCGATGTCGCCCGCCACGCAGCAGACGCAGCAGACGCAGCAGACCCATCTGCCACCGCCGCCGCCCACGGCGCCCGCCTACGACGACACCGAGACGTCGCCCGATGGCGTGTCCATGACGTCGCCCGACGCGCTCTGCCTGACGCGCGACCAAAAGGCGCCGGGGCCGCCGAGCAGTGTGTCGTCGGGCCCGCACAGCCACCTCAACTTCCACACGACCGAGGCCGCCGACACGTTCAACAACATGGTCAACCTGATGGCCGGCACCGTCGGCCTCGACCTCAACACGCACCCCGAGTTTATCGGGCCCAGCAGCTACCACGAGCCAGAGCTGCTCGGCCTGTGCCGCGTCGACGGCGCCGCCGGCGCCAGCAGCGTCAGTGTCGGCGACGGCAGCGGCGCCGACGCCGACGCAAGCCCGGGCAAGAACTTTGTACGTGTCGCACGTCGTGTCGACGCACGCTCCACGTTCCTCATGTACCCCGACGAGGCGACGGCCAGCGAGCCGCAGCGGATCGCCGACTGTGACGCCATCGAGGACGCCGTACGGCCCGCCGGCAAGGCCCTCGTCGACCTCTACTTTCGCATCGTGCACCCCTGCTTCCCCATCGTCCACAAGGGCGTCTGGCTCAGCAAGTACGCCTTCTCGCACCGCATGTTCTCGCCGCCCGTGCTCGCCGCCGTGTACCTGGTCGCCCTCGACTACCACCTCTATGCCGCCTCGCTGCCCGACTCGCCCGCCGGCTCGCTTCTGTCCATGAGCGCCGACCGCCAGGCCGCCCTCGAGCGCCTCGCCGAACGCACCATGGCCGCCGACCTGCGCCGTCCCAAGATCAGCACGCTCCAGGCCGGCCTCCTGCTGCTCCAGCGTCGCAAGTTTGGCACCGGCCCGGCGTCCGCCCTCTTCACGTCGCAGCTCGTCGCCGTCGCCCAGAACCTGGGGCTGCACGTCGACTGCGCCGACTGGTCCATTCCCGCGTGGGAAAAGGGCCTGCGCCGCCGTCTCGGCGCCGTGCTGTACCAGCAGGACCGCTGGGGGGCGCTCGTCCACGGCCGCCCGCCGCTGCTGCACGACGACAACTGGGACCTGCCGCCGTGCACGCTCGCCGACTTTCCCGAGGTCGACGAGGACCTCAGCTCGAACCCCCTGCAGCTGCAGCGCCTCGGCGAGGGCTCCATCAACACCGACCTCGGCTACGAGGCTTTTGTGCGCCAGACGCAGCTCGCACACATTTTGTCGGACATTATGACGCAGTACTACTCGTCCACTGCCTGCCGCCGCGGCGGCTCGCTCGACCAGATGATGGCCGCCCCCGAACTCATCCTGCAGGTCGCCATGCCCCTCTTCATCCGGCTGCAAGAGTGGCAAGCCTCGCTGCCGCCCACGCTCGCGCTCGAGTGCATCCCGCACCGCCGCCTCAGCGCCAACGCCCCGCTGCACGTCGCCCGCATCGCCGTCGAGGTCGCCCTGCACCGCGCCCTCCTCCGCCTCATCACCGCCAACACCCCCGAGCTCATCATCCTGCAGATCCGCAACGGCGCGCGCGAGCACGTCGTCGCGTCGCTCAACGTCCTGAATGCTCTCCAGCCCGAACACACCGGCGCCTTCTGGGGCGGCATGGCCGCCTACCAGATCGTCTCCGTCGGCTCCCTCATCGGCCTGCTGTGGGCCACCACCGACGACGCCGACGAGGTCGCCTGGTGCACCGGCCGCATGGACGCCCTGCGCTGGTCCCTGCGCCTGCGCGGCCGCGCCGCGCCCTTTATGCAGGAGGCCCTGCGCCTGCTCGAGTCCGTGGCCTCGCCCATGGGCTTCATGTGACAGTCGGCGTAGTGTTGGTGACGAAAAGAGGAGCGAGCGAAACGCGGGACGGACAATGATACCCAGGATCTGTACGATGCATTGCTTTTGGATACATTTGGATACATGGACTAATAATACGTAATGATCTGCCAACGAGTATAAAAGTAGACGTGCCGGACCAGTCTCTAGGCATTTGTCGTTAATACGATGTCACGTGCTTTTACACGTGATATTGAACACTCACCGTCTGACAAGGGCACCAAGTGGGTTTATTACCAATCAATAGCAAGCATTTATACAATATAAATATATCTCCCAGTACGGAGTATAATAAATATAAATTACATACCAGTAGATATTTACGCGTACACGACGCCAGAATTCGTAGATACGCATGTGCGACCTGATCAATTGCACCTGTGCGACACCACCACTGTCAAGTCCGTCTCGCGACCCAATCAACCCGTCATGTCTCCGTACGGAGTATGCGCACGCGTCTCGCCAGGTTGTGCTAGTCGTACTCCGACTGCTCTTGTGCTCGTGTGGGTCGTATACTCCGTAAGGTGGATCTTCCCCGTGTTTGCACAGGCACACGTCACGCACACGCTACTCTGGCCTATTGCGCAGTCGCACGCTGTCCTGTTTCGTTTCTCGGCTGCATGCAGAGACAAGGAGCTGGACCGAGCGACAGCTGTTTCTCTTCGACTGCCCAGCTGCCCAGCTGCCCGTGTTACAGTGCGGCACCAGAGGCAAGGAATCGTGTTTGGCGCCAGATCCAAGATCCATCCTGCCATGGCACTTGCCATCCTTCTCGGGATTCTGTCCGGCCTTCTACTCCGTACTTCCGTCATGCTAAATATAACCGCCGTCACAGTCTGCACTCGTTGCGCCGACTCAGGTCAGGTCAGATGCAAATCGCCGCATTAGCCACCTCGCAGACTCGTAAATTTATATATTTATTTATTCTGGATCGCAGCATTCTTGAAAATTATATGCATTCTTTTTGGTGCAAGGAGAATGGAGCTGGGCGCGCGCCCCATATACCTACAGCCCCACGGGTAGCCCGCTCCGGGCCTGGTTTTGGCGCGTCAGTGTTATTTTTAGGCTTAAATTTGTCCATGCTCGCTGTTTTGTGGGGGACTTTGGGGACACGGGCGACAACAATAGCACCTGCAGCGCGGCTTTGCGCTATTTGCACCACTGTATTTGCTCGTTTGATCCGCTGGCGCTCGCACCCGGCGTCCCGAGCTGACGTCGCCTGCCTTGGCCTCGTTTTCATCCTTCTTTTCTGTCGACGCTCTGCCATCCATATCATCGTCTTCTGCATCGCGCACGCTCGTTACCGCCGTCGTTCGTTTTAGCCCTTCGTGTCGCTCGCCGCCGCCGATTCTCACTGCCGGGCAGCTTATTGCTCTTTGCCTCCCAGCGCCCCTATCCCCGCTTGCCGCACTATCCGATAAACCGATCGCCACTCGTCCAATACTGGGACGATCGTCCTGTTCTCTAGCACCATCTGTTCAGCATCTCGACGAAACACGAAACACGAAACACGACAAAGACCTTTGCGACCCGACTCGCTCATTTGCAACTTGCTTCTCGACGAGCCTCTCCGGTCCATTCCTCGACGCCCTTTGCACGACCTGGCCGGCCAAATTGACCAGCAAGCAAAACCAGCATTCGACCGCAATTAAACGCCTCCATAGCGGCCGCACCATTTCAATCCCGAATTCCAGCTCCCGTTGGGCGCATTCCGCAGCATTCCGGCCCGGCTTCAATCCAGGCTCCAGGCTCGACGCGCCCTGGGCTCGACCGACACTTTACCTTTGACTCACGGCTTTGAATCGCTCGACCACGACGCACCCTGCTCGCGCTCGCCTTAGTCGCCTCACTCGCAGTGCACCATCAGCGTCAGCGCCACTACCACCCCGGCCTCGTACCCTGCCATTAGAGCATTACGACCTTTTGGCGTGTTTCTCGGTCGGCGCGCCCAGACTCGGCTAGACCACGCCTGCACTGCAAACACTGTGCCGGGGTATCCGCACTGCATTGCATCCAATTTCGTCGTGCGCTCTCGCCACTGTCGTGACCAGTGACCAGTGACCACGACCGCGACGGCGCAATTGACATTGACGCACAACTCGACGTCCTTTTCCTCTCGGAACCATGGCCAGTACGTCCCTTTTCGCCCCTGTTCCTGATCTTCTGAGCACCGCTAATCCCAGGCACAACCATTGTCCCGTTCTCGTCGCTGCCGACGTGCGCGCTCGAGTGCGGCCGTCTCTACGATGCCAACGGCGCCTGCGTGCCGCCCGCCGTCGGGTCGGGGCCGCTGTCGCAGTACGCCGCGTGTTTCTGCAACAACCAGTTCATGACGACGTGGGCCACTGCCACAACGGGCGTCTGTGGCACTGCGTGCGCCACCGAGACTAGCAACCTCGGCAGTATCCGTGCGTGGTTCACGTCGTTTTGCGAGGCCGAGGCCGGCCTGACGTACGCCGAGCTTGGCGCCGGCACCGCGACGTCCACCGCCACGCCAACGTCCACCGGCCAATCGTCGTCCAAGGGCAACACCTGGTACGTTCTTGGCCCCATCTGCCCGCATTGGCTCACTGCTAACCCCCAGGCTCAACAACCACTGGCGCTGGGTCGTCTTCATCGTCGTCGTCGTCGTCGCCATCATCGGCATCTGGGTCGGCGCCTGCATCTGGCACCGCCGCTACGTTCGCCGCAAGGACCGCCAGTATGCCCTGCAGCAGATGCGCAACAGCGCCGCGCCTGGCGCCGGCGCCCCCGGTGCCGCCACCACCGCCCAGCGCAACTCGCAAATGAGCTTCCACCAAGCGCACCGGAACCACGACTCGATTATCATGGCGGCTTCCAACGCGACTCCAGGCACCGGCACGCCTACCGGCCAGACCCAGGCACCAACCACCGCCCAGGCCCCCGCCGGCGCCGTACCCGGCACGGCCGTCACGACGTACGACGCGAGCGCCGAGAAAAAGGCCGAGAAGCGCAAGTCCAACGTCCTTTTCGGGCGGAGGCACTAGCTGTGCCTCGCCTGGTCTTATGTCGCCTACGGTCTTTTGTCTTTTTTTCCTGCATACGGTCACCGGTGGTCTTGGTCTGTCTTTTACATGTCTGATCTATTTCAATTTCCGGTCTGGCGTCGGCGTTTCGGTCCAAAAGCCGGCTGTTGCAGTGCCCAGCCGGTCCAATCTGTCGGATATCCTCATATATCTCTTTTTCGTTATACGTTTAATACAGTGTTGGCAGTTTGACTCGGCCGTGCCCAATCTGCTATTGCTGACTAATGCTCAAGCTCATACGTGTGTTGGTCCGGGAGGCTCGCCTTTGTCGTCTACCAGAACAAAGAATCCAACGCACCTGCTTGGACCTCACACGGCCTTGGGTAACAGTGTCGTTGACCGAGCGAGCTTGAGCGTCAACATGATTTTGTACATCGTATACTACACAAAAAAAACAGAATGCTACGCTTCCAAGCAAAATAACAAAAAAATCAAATGGCATCAACGTGATACGATCCGTGCAGGCTTCGACCCGCCCCGCCTAGCGCAGCGGCAGCGTCTTGTGCTTGGCCTGCTCTTCGGCGGCGTCCATGTACAGGTCGATGAGGCAGCCGGCGGACCAGGCCTGCGTCGGCGACGAGTCGCTGCAAAAGGCGCCGTCTTTCTGGGTCAGTTCGGTGAGGCCGGCCCACGGGCTGGCCTCGATGTGCGCCTTGCAGCCGTGCAGGCGGCGCGTGACCTGCTGGAACGCCTCGGTGCGGCCGGCGGCGGTGGTGCGGCGGCGCAGGTCGAACTTGAGGAGCGCGCGCAAAAAGAAGCCCGTGGGCCAGAGCCACTCGGGGCCTTGGTGGTAGTTTCGGCCCTTGCTGGTGGCAAAGTCGTCGCTGTCCTCGCTGTTGACGTAGAACGGACGGTAGTTGAGGTCGGCGGGATCGAGCGTGGCCATGCCGGTGGGTCCGCGCAGCACGGTGTCGGCGAGGCACAGCGCGTGCAGTGCATGCGCGGCGTCAAACAGGTCGGGCGCGACGGTCATGGCAATGGCAAAGTTGGGCCGCAGCTGGTAGTCCTCGTACGGCTTGCCGCTGCGGTAGAGGTCCTTGTAGATGCCGCGGCGGTTGACAATCGTGGCGTCGACGTCGTAGTCGGCGTCGTCGCTCGCGTCGCTCGGCACGTAGTAGCAGCGCTCAAAGCTCCGGCGGACGAGCGCGGCCCAGTCGGCAAACGTAATGGCCGCGTCGTCGGCCTTGGTGACGCCCGTGTGCGCGTACACGCCGTCGGCCGCCAGGCGTGCGAGCCAGGCGAGCGTGCTGTAGAGCAGACCGGTGATCTCAATGGCGGCTCCGTCGCGCGGCGTCCCGGGCACGCCCTGCGACCCGGCACGCGCGCTCTCGCCCATCTTGTCCATCCACGTGCCGCAGTTGCTCTGGTTGCCGCCGAAAATGAGCCCGGTGGCCCAGTCGACCTTGACGTCAATGTTGAAGCCCTCGTCGCGCATCTGCATGTCGAGGCCCGGGCCGGCGTTGGCCTCGCGGAACGACATGCCGGTCGCGTGGCGCTGCAGTGCCTCCTGGATGATTTCGGCGATGGTGCTCGTCGTGGAGTAGGCGCGCGCGTCGTCGGCCGGGAACCAGGTGTCGTCGTACGGCAGGAAGCGGCGCTGCACGGTGTCCTGCAGGATGTTGATACCGTCGGGCGCCAGCCGGACGTAGTCCTGGATGCCCTGCAGGTAGAACCAGGTGGCGTCGCGCGCGTTGTAGCGCGGGTTCTCGCCGGAGCCGAGCAGGTTGGGGATCATGCCGTGCTTCAGGACGCTGCCAAACGCGAGAATGTGCTCGCGTGCCTCGGCAAAGCGGCCGGTCCCGAGGTAGAGACCGCGCAGGCTGATAAAGACGTCGCGACCCCAGCAGCGCGCCCACGAGACGGCAAAGTGTGGCAAGCCGGCGGCGAGCGAGGGCACGGCGCGTGTGGGGTACAGCGACGCGGACGGCACGCGCCCCGTCTGCTGGATGCTGACCATGGCGAGGCTCTGGACGAACCACTGGCCGCGCGCGACTTCAGGCCCCATGAGCGAGACGGCGCGGTCCCAGGCGGCGGTGTAGGCCGTCTTCATGATGAGGCCAAAGTAGCGCGGCAAGAGGAAGGCGGGGATCGGGCGGATGGCGTCGAAGCGCTGGGCGAACCATGTGGCGAGTGGGCCGACGGCCTTGTATGCCTCCTGGTCGGCGGCGCGCGCGAGGCGGCCCACAATGTAGTCGAGCGCCCACTGGCCGTCGCGCAGGTTCTGGCACAGCGGGTGTGCGAGGTTGTTGTCGCGCACAATGTCCTTGAGGACCGAGTGCCAACCCTGCAGACCGGCGTACACGAGCCCGCCGTGCTGCGGGATGCTGTAGACGCCGTCGGCGCCGCCGCTGGCGTCGCGCTCCTCGGCGTCGCAGCGGTAGAGCACAAAGTTGAGGTCGACCAGGTCCAGGCCGGCGCACGCGGCGGCTGCGCCCGACGTGACAAACGTGTCGAGGCCGGACGCGTGCTCGGCGGCGGGGATCCAGGTTTCGAAGAGCGCGATGCTGCCGGGCGGAAACTTGTCGGGCACGGCAATCGTGGTCGTGCCGGCTTCTTGGTCGTAGGTGAGGCGGATGCCCGGCAGGTCGACGACGCGGCTCGGCAGGCCGCGCAGCAGTTTGGGGTCGTCGAGCACGGCCTTTGTGGCGGCGGCGCCGGCGTCGACGTCGAGCATCCAGCTGCCAATGTGCTTGGCGCGCGTGCCGGTGAGGTGCACGGGACTGAAGGCGCCGTTGCCGTTGCCGTAGCCGGGGTACGCAGTGTGTGCGACGAGGAAGTAGCCCTTGCGCGAGGCGGGGTGCACGCGGTGCACGGTGACGTACTGGTCCTCGTGGTGGATGTGCGTCTCGGCGTAGCCGTCCTTGCCCATGAGCACGTGGATCTGGTTGAGCAGCGTCTTGACGGACCCGATGCCGCCGGCGCGGTCGGTCGCATAGTGCCTCGTCTCATTCACCAGGTCGATGAGGCGCGGGTAGATCTCGTCGTAGCCCATGACGCTGCCGGTGGCGCTCGCGCACATGCTGACGAGCGCGGCGTTGGGCAGCGTGTCGCGTGCGTCGCGCTTCTGCGCCGGGACCTCGTTGTCGTGCGTGCAGTCCATAAAGAGCGCCTGCACGGGCACGACGCGCAGGCGGTGGATGATTTCGCGTGACTTGCTGGTGCCGGGCGTCGTGAGTGTGCTCTCAGACGTATCCTTGTGCGTAATCTCGTCGACCTCAAAGGAGCCAATGGGGCGTCCGCCGTGGCGGTGCACGAGCCGGCTCATCTCGGCGGTGCTCCAGGCCTGCATGGCCTCGCGAATGAGCGAGCTGAGGCCGAGGCGCTTGACAAAGATGTAGTCGGTGTCCTCGGACCCCGAGAACAGCTCGGCCACCACGTACAAGTCGGGATTGACGCGGCGCGCCTCGTCGAGAATGTGCTCGGCGACGTGCATGGGCGTCGAGTGCGCATTGTCGATGCGGAAGCCGTCAAAGAAGCGCGCCATGGTGCGCGCGTACGTCGTCATGTGCTGCCAGAGCCAGGGGCTGTCGCTCGCGGAAGCGCCGTAGCGCAGCTTGACGCAGTCGCCCCAGACAATGACCTCGCGGCGCAGGTAGACGCGCGA
Organism: Ophiostoma populinum; assembly: GCA_029298855.1. Lineage (NCBI taxonomy): Eukaryota > Fungi > Ascomycota > Sordariomycetes > Ophiostomatales > Ophiostomataceae > Ophiostoma > Ophiostoma populinum. Next base: position 310,657 of record JANSLU010000020.1, on the reverse strand, counting down.
CTGCGGGCCCGCATTGTCGACGAGCGCGTTGCCGCCCCAGACCCAGCCGTTGTTGGCCAGCACGAGCTCGCCGGGCGCGAAACGGTCGTCGGCGGGTAGGCGTGTAAAGTACGACTCGATGAGCGGCGACGCGCGCCCAATGGCGCCCAGCCTGGGGCCGTTGGCGTCGAGGCGGCAGTACCGGATGCGGTTGCGCAGCTGGTCGACAATCACGGCGACCTCGGCGTCGTACTCGGCGTACAGGGGCACGTTCACCGCATTCACGACGCCGAGGAACGCGGCCTGCACTTCGCTCGCGTTGGCGCTGGCGCTGGCGCCAAACGAGGCCGTCAGGAAGGCAGCGGCCACGCGCGCGTCGATGCGCCGGTGGAAGCGCGCGCCGAGTCCGTCCGTCCCCAAAAGGCCGTGCTGGGCCAAAAAGTCGGCCTGTGTCTTGGTGTCGGCGCCGCGCAGGAACGCCAGGTCGTCCATCGTCTTGTACGGCGCCGGGACGGTGACGTCGTTCTTTTGCCACGCGCCGAGCGCGCTGGCCATGGCGGCCTCCGTGTCGAGCGCGAAAAACTGCCACAGCTGGATCTTGGCAATGACCTCTGTCTTGATGGCCGCGACGATCCGGTCGAGGTCGCCCTCGCTGGCGAGCGTCGTCGGCAGGCCGAGCTCGCCGAGCGTCTCGCCGAGCGCGAGCAGCGCCGTGTCGAGCAGGTACGCAGACTCGAGGTGCGGCGCCGTCTTGAGGTTGTAGCCGGCATCGGGGTGCTCGCGCAGCCACGGACTGTTGTCGGCGGTGTGGTTGAGCACAATGTCAGTCAGGCTGAGCAGCGAGTACTTGCTGCGCATGGTGTCGGTGAGGCGCTGGACGTCGCGGTCGCCGTGGGGGAAGCACGCGGGGTCCCAGGCGAGCTGGTCGTACAGGCTGTACGGCGAGTTGGAGGCGCCGCGCTGCTGGAGGGGCGTAAAGTGCACCATGTTGTAGCCGCGGTCGCTGATGCTGCGCAGGTGGCGGTCCCAGTCGCCGCTGGCATAGGAGCCCATGAGCTTGCTAATGACGGAAAAGAGCGACAGCGCCTCGAGCGGCAGCGGGCGCCCGTCGAGACGCAAGCGCGGCGCCACGTCAATGTAGTAGAGAGGCGTCTTCTCGGGCGGTGCGCTCTCGGCCGTCTCGCCGTCCGCCGGCCCGGTCTCGCCGTCCGTCAGCGCAGGCAGCGCCGAGTAGGTCGTGTAAAAGGCATAGGCGCCCGGTGCGTAGATGGGCACGGAAATGTGAATGGTGCTGTGGAAGTCGGGGTCGAGCTTGAACTCGCGGAACGCGTGGCGATCAAAGGGCTGCCCCTGTGCCGGGATGTTGACCCAGAGACTGCCGTGGCGGCAGATGCTCGAGGTGCCCTCGATGGCGAAGCGCACGACGAGCGGGGTCGCCTGTTCAGCCGACGACGACGACGATGACGACGACGATGACGACGACGAAGACGAGGCCGTCGGGGCAATGTAGATGTACTGGTTGCCGCCGACCTGGGGCGAGCCGTCGTCGTTGAGGGGCAGCAGATACACCTCGGTGGACGTCATGGTGCGTGGTGGCATGGTGAAGGAGAGAAAGGCTCGAGGCCAGCGCGGGCGCAAGAAATAGGGCCGACGGAGCCTGCGACGGGGCTCTGGAATGGTGGATCCAATGCGTCCTGGTGACGGAGTCGCTGCTGTGCTGTGTAAATACGGGCGATGCAGGCCAGAGTCGGCCGGCCGTGCTGCGCGAGCGAGGGAATGGTGACGAGAACGACGACAAGACGAAAGGACAAAGGACAAGGGAAAAAGGGGCTACAATACGAGCAAAAGTAACGAAAAGCAGCGAGACACGGCAGCGGCAGGCACGGAGCAATCTGCCCATCTGCCCTGCCCTCCGATCTGCTCAACCGATTCTGCTGGGCAAGAGCAGACCACCTTGCAGCGTCCTAGCTTCCCTGCTGCAACAATTTGGCGCATTGGCAGGCAGTGGCAGGTGCCAGCCGGGACAATGATGCACCAGAATGCAGCCAGAGCGACTAAGAGCGCACGGCCGCACTTGCCTTGGTGGGAGCAGGTGAGACAGCCACAAAGCGCCATCGAGTCGCAGCCGACGCGGAGCTGGCGCCGTGCCCGCACCAGCCGTCCCGCAGCTGCAGGCAATCGGACGATACTCCGTAGTTTACTTTCGATAGAGAGCTCACATCGACGCGAACCAATTGCGTCTTTTATGAGGAAGAGGAGGGTTTGAGGTGGGGTCGTTTGTCTGGGGAGGTGCCCATGGGGAGCGCCTTCCCGCTCCAACTCCAGTTCCAGCTCTTGCTCCAGCTCCAGCTCCAGCTCCTGCTCCAGGCCTCGCGTTGGCGCTCCCCAGCGCCCAGCGCCCAGCGCCTGCTCCAACTCCAGCAACAGCTCCAGCGATTCCCCGTACAATCCAGCGAACATGACGTAATTAATCGTCTTCCAGGCTGCGTCGGGTGTCTGCATCTCTGGGCGCGCACATGCGGTGCATCGAGATGGAGACGACGAAACGCAAGGCAGTTTTGCATGCAGCTGCGTCGCAGTCCGTGCAGAGTATATTTACAGAGCACAGCAGTGTGAGCGACCGAACGACGTGCGGATAAAATGCACGTTGCAGAAAGACGCAGGTTGGCTTGAAAGGTACCGATCTGGCCGTTGACAACAGATAAACGGCGTTCTGTTACGCACGTGGGCTGTCGACGTATATTTACAAGCGCCCATCTGATGTAGGATGCTAGGGAATTCGCCCATCTTAAAGCTCTTATTGTCGATGCTGAAGCCTGGTCAAGCTGTTATATTTTCATTTTTATTTTCTTGCGTTGCGAATGCTTTGATAATTAGCATTTATGCTGAAGCTCTGGTCAAGCTGTTTTTTTACAATTTTGTTTTCTTGCGCTCCGAATGTTTCAACAATTAGCAGTTTCTCACACATTTAACTAAACAACAGATAATTGAGTTAGAGTACTGCGTACTTCTTACAGATATCATCTAGCACCAAACTCTCGGTACAATAGAGTGCGATATCGCAATGGACTCGTCGCGTCTCCACGCGAGCACCAAGATCAGCAGCGCTCGGCGTCCGTCAAAGGAGCGCTACATGACTTCATGCTGGACACGGACACATGAGTCAGGTATCGCTGGCCGACGTCGCTGCACGACACCGGAACGCGAACACGAGAAGCGAGGCTCCGGCGTAGCATTTCACATGCTTTGGCTGTTGGCATGTCTGGCCTGCGAAAAGGAGGCGGCAGAATCGGAAAGAATATGGGCGACGGGACGTGGCGGCAGAATAATACAGGGGCGCTACGCGCTGTAACGAAAACGAGCCGCTATAAATTTTTACCAGGGGTGACGAAAGAAGAAGGCGGTCAAGGATCTCTGCAACCGCCAATGCAGAAAGACTGCCCCAACAGAATGCGCGAGACTGTCCATTGTGCATCGTTGCCGACCTTTGCTCGTCACATCAGTCACATCCACCGCATCGCCCGTCTCCCTGCGCCGACCGAGACGCGAACGAGCAGCCGCACAGCCCAGCCACGCACGCGACCCGATCCGGTGTTGGCCGCAGGTCCACCGTTTCCACTCGTCCCCGTCAGTTCCGTCCACGGATTGCATCTCCTGCATCTCTTTCTTTTTCTGTCCTTTTCTCTCTCGTTCTATCTCGTCTCTGTCCTCTTATGCTTCGACGACTCGGTGCAGTGCTTGGACCGCGCGCTCTCCGACCTTTTGCTCTTCGACCTCGCCCCCCCTCACGCATCTCTGCGCCCTCGCGCTTCGCCTCGACAATGGCGGACAAGAAGCACCGCGTGGCCGTCATCGGCTCGGGCAACTGGGGCTCGACGATTGCCAAGATTGTGGCCGAGAACACGGCCGAGCACCCCGCGCTCTTTGAGCGCGACGTGCAGATGTGGGTGTTTGAGGAGCAGGTGTCGTTTGCGGGCGCGCAGCACAAGCTCACCGACGTGATCAACACGCACCACGAGAACTGCAAGTACTTGCCCGGCGTGCGCTTGCCGACGAACCTGGTGGCGAACGCGTCGGTCGTCGACGCGGTGCAGGGCGCGACGATTCTCATCTTCAACCTGCCGCACCAGTTCATTGGCAGCGTGTGCAAGCAGATTGGCGGACACATTCTGCCGTACGCGCGCGGCATCTCGTGCATCAAGGGCGTCAACGTGGCCGACGACGGCATCTCGCTCTTCTCGGAGTGGATCGGCGACGCACTCGGCATCTACTGCGGGTCGCTGTCGGGCGCGAACCTGGCGACGGAAATTGCACTGGAAAAGTGGAGCGAGACGACGATTGCGTACGACCCGCCGCCGGTCGACCACGCACGCGTGCCGAGCACGACGTCGCCGGTGCAGGCACAGCGCGACGACACGCGCCACGTCGACGCCAGCGGGCGCGCGAGCAAGACGAAACTCGCGCCGCTGCCGGCCGCGTACCCGCCCATTGACCACGCGACGCTCGCCGCCCTCTTCCACCGCCCCTACTTTCACGTCAGCACGGTGACGGACGTGGCCGGCGTGTCGCTGAGCGGCGCGCTCAAGAACGTGGTCGCGCTCGCGGCCGGCTTCGTCGACGGCCGCGGCTGGGGCGACAACGCCAAGGCGGCCGTCATGCGTGTCGGGCTGCTCGAGATGGTGCGTTTTGGCCAAGAGTTCTACCCCGAGACCGTGCAGGCGTCGACCTTCACGGCCGAGAGCGCGGGTGTCGCCGATCTCATCACGTCGTGCATGGGCGGCCGCAACTTTCGCTGCGCCAAGCTATCGGTGCAGCGCGGCGTGCCCATCTCGGACGTTGAGCAGACGGAGCTCAACGGACAGAAACTGCAGGGCACCACGACAGCCCACGAGATCAACTCGTTCCTAAAGGCACGCAACGCCGAGGCGCGCTACCCGCTCTTCACCGCCGTCGACGGTATCCTGCGCGGCGTGCACACCGTCGACGACATCCCGGCCCTCGTCGCACGTGCCGTCCACGACGTGCCGCAGCACTACCCCGAGGGACCTGCGGTTGAATAGGGACACGGGGCCCGTGCAGCGGGTCCAAAGCCGAAGCTCTAAGCGCAGCATGCGCCCACAACAAAAGGGCACCACCGCTGGCGTCGCTGCACGGTCGCCAGCCGGACGCGTCTGTGTATCACCATATCTTGCTAGATACGCGTCTGTGTATTTACCATATCTTCAAGATTAGAATGACATTGAGCGTCTGTATCGTTGTGTAAGGCCAGCAGTGGCATGATTTGTGTCTATTTTGCGTGATGACTAATCAGTGGAGTCTCTTCGGTTGCCTTGGCGTCTGGCTCGGTCGCCGACTGCTCCCCGTCTATTGTGTGCTCGCCGTCGCCAAAGACGGGCCGGAGAAGTCGGTCGTGCAGCACCCACGCGACGTGTATCAGCAGGCCGTGGGTAGCCTGGGCCCAGCGTGGCGAGCGCCCGTCGGCGTCCATGAACGGTTTGCTGGCGAGCAGCAGCAGCACAAAAGGCGGCCCGATGAGCAAAAGGAGCAGGATACTGGCGACGTTCTGGCCGCGTGTCGTGCGCGTGTACGGTTCACACGACGCGAGCCATGCCTGGTACGCGTCGGGCAGCTCATGGTCGGCGGCGCCCGTCGTCAGGAGGCCCAGGTAGCGCGCGCTCGGCTGGGCATAGTCGGGGTCGGGACGCACACCGGCACCGGCAAAACGCAGGCCCTTGGCGATGAGGGCGTCCCATGCCTTGCGAAGCCGGGATCGGTCGTCGCCGTCGTCGTTGTCGCTGTTGTCATTGTCGGACGGGTCATCGGACGAGTTGCCCGGCGCGTCGCCGAGCTGGGTCTGTGGTGCCCATAGCGTCCGGGCCATAAATGCGTCGGGCAAGTGTGGTTTGCGCTCCGGGACGCCGATGCGTGGCGGCTGTGCCAAGCAGGGCACGACAATCTCCTGGTACGACGATCCGCCGCCCTCGGTGGCGATGATGTGGGCGTAGTCGGCGGCCGTGACCTCGTAGACGACGCCGTAGAGCGGTCCGTCCCAAGCGGGTCGGTACTTTTGAGACGGCGCCGACGTCGACGGCGACGACGACGCCGACGGAGGAAAGGGCACGGGCGGCAGCTTGGCCTTGCGCAGTGCCGTGTTGGCAAAGCACGGCTCGGTGTAAGGCAGACCGGGCAGGTCAAAGGTGAGTGCGAGCGTGGGCACGGCGACCGGGACGGCCGACAGCGGACGGATACCACGCGCGCCCTGGAAGGTGGCGGCGGCCATGTTGGAGCCGTAGGCGAGGTAGAGGACGGTCGGCGACGCGGGGGCGGGCCAGTCGCGGGCGAGCAGCGGCGTGTCGGGGCATGTGTCGGGCACAAACGCACGCAGGCGGTCGTCTGGCGTGCGGGCGAGTCGTGCAAACGTCCTTGGCGGCTTTGACCTGGCCAGCTGTGCGCGCACCATGGACCAGACCGAGCGAGCGACGGTCGGTTCGTCCAAGTCGGTCGGCGCTGTCGTACCGTTTGGATCGGCCATGGCCGTATTCTTTTCGAGGTCGCAGTCGTACGTGTCGACCACGACGCTCGACGCGTGATCCGGTGCAGCCATTCTGTTTTATAGTTGTCGTGGCGGAGACAGCACGGTACTGGACTTGTGCGTTGTGTAAGCGGACGATACCCAGCTGCTTACGTGAGCACGAGTCGTGGTGTGTAAGCATGAGTCGCTAGCGTCTTGGCGGTCGTGTTACATCGGCAGTCTTACTTATGTCGGGCTCAAATTGTTCCGCATCTCATCGATCAATTGATTGTGCAGTTTTATTTAAAATATAGACTACTCCTTGGCCTCGGGGGTCGCGACGCCGCTACCGGCCTCGGGCTCGCCCTGGACGACGGGCGAGACGGGCTCCTGGATACCGGCGAGCTGGCGCGCCTTGGCGACGCCGTTGCCGCCGGTCAGGTCCGTGTAGATGGCGCGCGTGGTGCGGATGAGCGTGTGGCGCCCCTCCCAGACGGGAAAGAGGCCGACGCCAAAGAGGGAGCAGAAGATCCAGATGATGCCGACGACGACCCAGCCGGTGAAGAAGGGCTTGCTAAAGATGTAGCCGGAGCCGTACATGGGCATGGGCCAGAGGACGAGCAGGGCAATGGTCATGATGGACGTGACCCAGCGGCTGATGGTGCCGGCGCGGCTGAGCTTGCGCTGCTCCTCGGCGTCGTCGGCGGGATTGGGCGGCGCGGCCGACTCGATGTTGGCCTTGGCCTCGAGCTCGTGGTCGTCGCCGCGGCGGATGTCGAGCATGCTCTGCCAGTCGTAGTTCTGGGCGCCCAGGCCGTACGTCAGCACGGGCACAAAGATGGCGGGCGACAGCAGCGCGGCGACGTTGCCCGCCAGCATCGGGTTGTTGCTGCCCGTGCAGACAATGTCGAGGACGCCACACTCGCGGCGGGCGGTGACGAGCCAGGCGACGAGCGCGACGATGAGGCCGAGGATGGGCGACAGGCCGGCCGCCCACTTGTTCTGGCCGGGCCAGACGAGCGTCATGGCGGCGGGGATGACGGCGCTGGAGATGATGCAGCCCATGAGCAGGTACAGGTAGCCCATGGACACGCCGGCGTAGTACAGGCCGACGCTAAAGGACGAGATGAAGAGGGCGTAGAGGCAGACGATGCAGTGCGACATGTAGATGAGCGACTTGCCCGTTGCCGCGGGCTTGACGTACGTGCGGTAGCAGTCGTACGTCAGGATCGACGACACGGCAATCAGCTCGGCCGACGTCGCCGACGTGACGGCCATGAAGATCATGAGCAGCGTGCCGACGGCGCCGCCCTTGCCGAGCAGTGCGACGGCGGCGTAGGGCAGCACGAGGCCCTCGCTGACGGCAAAGTCGGACATGCGATCGGGGTAAGTCGGGAAGGCGGGGTTGTTCTCGAGCGCGAGCGCGGACAGGCCCATGGTCGTGGCGGTGAGCCACGGGATGGCGAACCAGCAGAGGCCGCCAATGAGGTAGCCGGGCAGCGCGTGCACGGGCGACGCCGCAATCGCCTTGTTCCAGTAGCCGTTGTCGAGGAAGACGGTGCCAAAGTTGCCGACAATGTTGATGACGAAAAAGATGGCGCCCTCCTGCGACCGCAGCGTCAGGTAGCTGCCCTGTGCGTTGCCCTCGACCGGGTGCGTCTTGGCGGCCTCGACGAGCGCGTCGTAGACGGCGCCGGGGCTGCCGAGCAGCGAGTCGGACGCGTACGCCGTAAAGGCAAAGACGATGATGATGACGAGCAGGATAAACGTGTGCACCCAGTCCGTCAGGAACGTCGCCTTGAGGCCGCCGACGAGCGTGTACAGCACGACGCCGACCGGCAGCAGGAAAATGGCCGCAATCGTGTGCATGCCCGTCAGCGCCGCCACCGTCGTCGCGCCGCCGACGATGAGCATGAGCGACACCAGAATGTTGGTCGCCAGCGCAAACACAATGAAGACGAGGTGCACAAACGTGCCGTAGCGCGCCTTGATCACCTCCAGGTACGTGTGTGCATTGGGCGCCCGGCGCTTGAGCTCAATGGCGAGCGTCGCAAACAGCAGGATCTGCACCGTCGCGCCCGACGCGTACCAGAACGGGCCCGACACGCCGTACCGGTAGCACACCGCCGACGACTGCAGCAGCGTCGCCGCCCACGTCCACGACGACACGACCGCCGAGCCCACCAGGCCCGACTTGACCGTGCGCCCGGCCGTCGTAAACATTTCCGACGTCTGCAGCTCCGCGTTGTAGCGACGCAGAATAAACGTAATAAGGATCATGCCTTGTGGTCAGAATGAGACGAAAAAGAGACGAAAAAAAACTGAAAGAAAAACCCACCAAAGGCAAAGGCAAAGCCGAGGCCCAGCACGATGCCGTAGCCGACACCCTGGCTGAGTGCAACGACAGTCATGATGATGTGTTTGGTGTTTACAGTCGACGGCAGATGCACACGGGACCGGGCCTCTTTAAATATTTATCAGTCGCGACGCACTGCAGCGTTGCACAATTCGTCGGGAGATAACAGACGGCCAACCACGTTGCAGCGTTGCGCAGCACCGATACGGAGCCTGCAGACGATCACCACGCACCACGCCGCTAGCCCGATGCCCAGCAGAGCAAAAGGACGCACGCAGTTATCGCTGCCTTGCGTTTCATTCATTTCGTTTCGTCTTCGTCACAGCTGGCTGGGGTAGCCCAGCACGAATTATTCCACGACATTATCACGCACGTTGCAAGTGGAAAGAGGAGAAAAAGAATGAAAAGAAAGAAAAAGAAAAACGCGTGGGAGATGGGAATCACGATTCCAAGACACCAAGACACCAAGCTGTATCAACGAGACCCTGTTTGCCCAGCCGCTGCGGGTAAATATACGCTTACGGAACGGATGTCGCGTGCTCCAGTGACAAGCCCGGCTCGCGCCTTATCGCACCAAGCTTTGGCGGCCTTGCGTGGCGGTTGTGGCGCTGCTGCATGTACGGAGTACTCTGTAATATGTATGGTAATTGCTAATGCATATTACTCACAACTGTCGGCCGTTCTGCTGTTTTGTAAATATATTTCCTCGGTCGCATTCGTTGTCTCGTCTCATTGAGCTCCCACTATATTTAAATATTTACATGGCATTCTTATCTCTGCCATGCGTTACGCGTATAAATATATTTAACACATAATCAGTATAAAATAGTCCAGCTTGGCCAATCGCAACACTCCGATACCCACTTTAAGACGTCGCTTGCACGCAAAATGAAGACACTCGCTCTAGGAGATCCAAACCTCTGAAACCACGCTTGGCGATCCTTTATCCTGCGCACATTTTCTTCATTTCCTGGTTGTTTACGGAGTAAATTGCATCAAAACGGCTGACACAATGAATGCACAGTCGCCCAGAGATAAGGCCGGACCCACCCGATCACGGAAGGCGCACGGACCACCACCACGACGCGTCTGTGCATGGACCAGGAAGCCAATTTGAACCAAATTGCTGCCATGGACGCTCAGATATGTAATTTATAGATATTTATTCAAGTGCCGCCGCCGGGCCGACGGCGCAGCCACTGCCGTGTAAGTGCTGGCCAATCAGACGCGCGTATAGCCGCCTCCCTCTGGCCGTCTGCCGCAAACCTCCTTTTCTCCTGGCGCACCTTTTTCTCCTGGCGTCCCCCACACGGCCCGAGTGCTAACCTGTGGCGTTTTGTCCAACACCGGCACAGCGCCGTCCCCAGATTCCAGCGAATCGGGCTCGAGTCGAATGCACTCCATCGAGCAGGACTATCCGTCGTGACGCTTCCGTGCGCCTGATTCCAAATCGTGCTATGGGGCAGTGCGTACGGATGCCAATCTGTAAAGAGTAAGGAATCAAGAAGCTTGGCCCGATAAGAATCCTACGCGTAGCCTCTTGGTGCGTGACAAGCATGGCTTGGCCAGCTGCCTCGACGTCTCTCGACCTCGGTCTCGGGCTGTCGGCACTTGGCCCGATGTAAATTTATATTAAAATATCCGTTGGCGTTACCTAGCGTCGCGGGTGGCTTGTGGGGCAGACGCCTCACTTAAAATGCGACAAGCAAAAGCCAAATCAAAAGCCAAAAGCCAATATACGCCACGCTCCACCAGCTGTCGAGATCCGGTTTCGTACACAAATCAGGCCCATAAATATAAATATACAGAGTAAATTTACAGAGCATGCAAGGCTGAAGGTCAAACGGAAGCCGGCGTCATCAATCTTGCGCGCCAAGCAGCCGCCGACGGCGGTGGGGGCCGATTGTGGTGTCTGGTTATCAGCGCTGTTTCGATTACGAAGTATTCGTACGTATGACCGAGTATGCACAGCACTTTAAATACGCGTATCGGCTCCGAGAGTCTGGGGTAGCACTGCAGAGTTTGACGAACGGGTCGGACTCTGATCCGTGCTGATTTCTCAGGGAGGACAGAGGAAGAGACGACAAAAGTGCCAACCTGTCAACGTCTTGGCCGTGTGATTGCTCGTACCAGCCCAAGAAGACGCAGACGCGAAGGAATCGATCAGGGTGATACGTCGCACAGTGGCTTGACCACGACTCGCCGACGGCAGTGTTACCAGTCCAGACCGCCATCCAGACGACGCCAGGTCCGGCTTCGGGTTGAGTCGGAGTACAGAGTACGAACGGTCACGCCACCAGCCATTTTTGATTGTTTATTTTTGAAAATACAGAGTAATACACGATCCCACGAGCACGGGTTATTACTAAGACCACGAGCACGGGTTATTACTAAGATTTTCTTGAACTTATTACTAAGCTTTTCTTGTACTTATTACTAAGCATTTCTGCACGAGGCTGACAGTGGGGCTTGACGCTTGGCATCCATCTCATTGGTGGCTGACCGCCGACGGCGAGTTGCAACTGGGCGAGCCTTGCTTACAACACACAAGGGTGCTGCAATAGGTGACTGCACCGCGTCAGCCTCACCAAAGAGACACAGTGACGCAAGCCGCCGACGGCTGTTGAGCCTGCAGACGACGTTCTGATACGTTGATTCCATCGAGGTGTGGTTCCTGGTGTGGCTGAGGCCAGAAAAGCAAGCCACTGCCGACGGCGAGCCGAGCCTTGCGCAGACGACAGTTCACTGGGAGTTGGCATCACGTGTTTGCATCGAGTCATTACAGGATCAGCTGCAGCATCGCCGCATCGCCGCATCACCGCATCGCCGCATCTGCAACGCACCTTGTGGTCGCCGACGGCAGATTGGAGATCAGGGTTCAGATTTGGAGACGACGGGCACACGGGTAGGGTCAGCTGTCTGAGTTGATCGATAGAGTGGTACCGTGGGACCGTCCGTGGGACCGTCCGTGGAAAGTGAAACCGACAATCACTGCAGCCGGACCGGCTGTCGAGAGACTGACAGACTGAGTCAGCAGCATCGGCCGACGGCTACGAGTTGCCCTGCTGCCCGGCCAGAGAGTCTGCAGCCACTGCATGGCCTCTTGGCTTCAGGTGATTCTTTCTCGTCATTGGCGACGGCTGGTTGGCTGACACGCACGCCAGGCCAGACAACCCGAGCAACACAGCCAGCACGCCGACGGCCACCTGCAGACGGCCTTGCCTACCACACGGCCTACCACACGGCCATACCGTACTGTCCATACACTGTTTGTGTACTGCCCGTACTGACCGTACTCTCATTGTGCTGGTCTGCTCCATCGAGTCACAACGGCCGCTCGGCCAGCCAGACGGTACACAGTCTGCAGTCTGACGTGCAACCGCCCAGATCAGGCGCCGACGGCCACCCATCCTGTTTCTGTCCTGTCTTGCTGACTCGACGTGCAAGCCACTCGGACGCACGCCGGACCTTGCTGTCGAGTTTCCATCAGGTGTATCCATCGAGTCATCTGCTTCTGCCGCGGCCGCGACGCCGACGGCTCAGCACGCGACCACGCTGCCCGCCGTCTGCCGATGCTCGTGTGCGTGGGCATTGCCAACTTGTCGCTTTTCTCAGAGTCAGTGTCGCCGACGGCTTCCGTGTCCTCTTCTGTTCTCTTCTCCTCGTCGCGTCAGATATAACGCCCGATGCCCGTAGTCATCAGCGTAGATGTGACGCCTTGCACCATCACAAGACACGACTGTGAGTCACATGCCTCCATTGCTCACGCTCACGCTTATTCTCAGTCTTAGTCCCATCATCATCATCATCATCATCAATGACGTCTATGCCGCTCACGATTACCGAGTGGCGTGCGGCACAGACGGCAGGTGGGGGCCTTGACCGGCTGCGCCTGCTGGTCCAGGCCGAGACGCGCCGCGCCAGCCCCGCATGGATCGCGCTTGCCGCCGACGACCAGCTCGCGCAGCAGTGGCAGGCGCTACTGGCGCTCCATGAAAAGGGGCTCGATCTGCCCCTTTTTGGCGTCCCGTTTGCTGTCAAGGACAACATTGACGCCGCCGGCTTCATCTCGACGGCCGCGTGCCCGTCGTTTGCGACAGCGCCCGCCGACCACGATGCCACCGTCGTTGCACGGCTCCGCGCGGCCGGCGCCATTCTCATCGGCAAGACGAACCTCGACCAGTTTGCCACGGGCCTCAACGGCACACGGTCGCCCTACGGCGCCGTGCCCAACGCGTGCGACCCCCAAAAGGTGAGTGGCGGCTCGAGCAGCGGCAGCGCCGTCGTCGTCGCCCATGGTACCGTGCCGTTTGCACTTGGTACCGATACGGCCGGCTCCGGACGCGTCCCAGCAGGCCTCAACAACATTGTCGGGCTCAAGCCGACGCGTGGTGCACTGAGCACCTCGGGCGTTCTTCCGGCCTGTGCGACGCTCGACTGCGTGTCGGTGCTCGCACTGACCGTCGAGGACGCGGCGTTGGTGCTGCGTGTGGCCGAGTCGTTTGACGCCGCCGACGCCTTCTCACGCACGCGGCAGCCCGTCGTGTCGTTTCCCGCCACGCCCAGAGTCGCCGTCTGTGCGAGTCCGCCGTGGTTTGGCGAGACTGTGCACCGAGACGCGTACGAGCGCGCGCTCGCGCACATCCAAGACACCACCGGCTGGCTGGTCAAGGCCGCCGACTTTTCGCTGCTCTTTGACCTTGCACGCCTTCTCTACGACGGCCCCTGGGTCGCCGAGCGCTACGCGGCCATCCGCAGCTACATTGAGGACCGCGGCGCGCCCGACATGGACCCTACAGTGCGGCACATTGTGCTGCAGGCACGCAACTACAGCGCCGCCGACTACTTTGACGCCGAGTACGCGCGGCAGCGCCTGACGCGCCAGATTGGTGCTGCCTTTCAGGACGTCGACGTCCTCGTCGTGCCGACGACGCCCACGTTCCCCTCGCTCGCCGCCATGCGTGCCGACCCCGTTGGCGAAAACTCGCGCCTCGGCACCTACACCAACTTTGTCAACTTTCTCGACTGGTCCGCCCTCTCGATTCCCGCCGGCGTCCGCACCGACGGGCTGCCATTTGGGCTGACGCTCATTGCACGCGCGTGGCACGAGCCCGAGCTCGTCCGCCTCGCCGCCACGCTGCTGCCAGGCGAGCGCAACCTCGGCGCCACCGGCCACTGCCGCGCCGACTTTACCACGCCACTGCCCCCGCCCGCCGGACGCACCGACCTCGTCGTCGTCGGCGCGCACCTCTCGGGACTTCCCCTCAACAAGGACCTGCTCGCACGCGGGGCCGTCCTCGCTAAAACGACCACCACGGCCCCGGCGTACAAGCTGCACGCACTGGCCAGCACGGGCGGCGGCGGCACCGGCGCCATCCCCAAACCCGGCCTCGAGCGTGTTTCGGACGGCGGCCGCGCGGTGGCCGTCGAGGTCTGGTCGCTGCCGACGCACGAGATCGGCGCGTTCCTGCACACGGTGCCGCACCCGCTCGGCCTCGGCCAGATCCAGCTGGCCGACGGTGCGTGGGCGCTCGGGTTCATTTGCGAGCCGGCCGGCCTGGCTGGCGCGACGGACGTGACGGAGCACGGCGGCTGGAAGGCCTTCCTCGCCAGCCGGCCGCGTACCCTGACCAAGGTACTCGTGGCCAACCGCGGCGAGATTGCGGTGCGCCTCATCCGGACACTGCACGCACGCGGCATCCACACCGTCGCCGTCTACGCCGACGCCGACGCCGAGGCGCCACACGTGCGTCTGGCCGATACTGCGCTGCCGCTGGGTCCGGGCAGCGTGTCCGAGACGTACCTTGACCAGGCGCGCCTGGTGGACCTTGCCGTCTCGGTCGGCGCTGATGGCGTCCTCCCCGGCTACGGGTTCCTATCGGAGAATGCCGACTTTGCAGCGGCCGTCGAGCACGCGGGTCTCGTGTGGATCGGCCCGACGCCGGACCAGATGCGTGATCTCGGGCTCAAGCACGTCGCACGTGGCATCGCCGAGGCCGCCGGCGTGCCCGTGGTGCCCGGGTCGGGGCTTCAGTCGACGCTGGACGAGGCTCTCCGGTCCGCAGCGGCCATTGGCTACCCGCTTCTTCTCAAGAGCACGGCCGGCGGCGGCGGTATCGGGCTGCAGCAGTGCGACTCGGCGTCGGACTTGGAGGCCGCCTTTGCCAGTGTGCAGCGTCTCGCGGCGGCCAACTTTGGCAACGGTGGCGTGTTCCTCGAGCGCTTTGTCGCGCACGCGCGGCACATTGAGGTGCAGATCGTCGGCGATGGGCGCGGACGCGTCGTGGTGGCCGGCGACCGCGACTGTTCGGCGCAGCGGCGGCACCAAAAGGTCGTCGAGGAGGCGCCGGCGCCGTTCCTGGCCGATGCAACACGCGCAGCCATGCACCGTGCAGCCGCTCGTCTCGCCGAGAGCGTGCAGTACCGCAGCGTCGGCACGGTCGAATTCATCTACGACACGACCACCGCCGACTTTTTCTTTCTCGAAGTCAACACGCGGCTGCAGGTCGAGCACCCCGTGACCGAGCAGGTCACGGGACTGGACCTGGTGGCGTGCATGCTGGACGTGGCCGAGAACCGGTTCGGCCTCGACCTTGAAACGCAGACGAGGGGGGCGTCGGTCGAGGTCCGCGTGTACGCCGAGTCGCCGCTGCAGCAGTTTCGGCCATCGACCGGCCGCCTACTGGACGTGCGTCTCCCCTCTGTGTCGGACAAGACAGACAACATCCGCGTCGACACGTGGATCGAGCGCGGCCTCGACGTGACGGCGTCGTACGACCCGCTGCTGGCCAAGATTATCGCGACCGGCCCGACACGTGCCGCGGCCTTGGCAACGCTCGTGTCGGCGCTGCAGCCAGACGTGACACGCATCGTCGGCGTCGAGACGAACCTGGCGTACTTGCGTCACATTGTCGCGTCGGCGTGGTTCGCCAGCGGCGCGTATACGACACACAGCCTCGACACGCTGCCCTTTTCCGAGCGCGCCTTGAGCGTCGTCGACAGCGGCCCGGCCATGACCGTGCAGGACTGGCCGGGCCGACGCGGGTTCTGGCACATTGGCGTGCCGCCATCGGGGCCGCTCGACGCCCGCAGCCACCGCCTCGCCAACCGCGCCGTCGGCAACCGGCCAGACGCGCCCGCGCTCGAGTGTGTCCTGCACGGTCCGTCACTACACTTTTACCAGGACGCCGTCGTCGCCGTCGTCGGTGGCGCGGCCGAGGTGCACGTCGACGGCGCCCCTGCGCGCTCGCCCATTCGCATCAAGCAAGGCCAGACGCTCGCTGTCGGCGCCATCACATCAGGCTACCGCGTCAGCATTGCCGTGCGTGGCGGCGTCGACGTGCCGGCCGTGCTCGGCAGCCGCGCGACGTTTGAGCTCGGACAGCTCGGCGGGCACTGCGGGCGCAAGCTGCAGGCGGGCGACCTTCTGCGCATCGGCGACTTTGACACCGACACCGACACCGTCGCCGAGGCCGAGTCGGTCCCGTCGCTCGCGTTTTCGCGTACCTGGTCCATTGCCGCCATCCCGGGCCCGCACGGCGCGCCCGACATTTTCAGCGACACCGCGCCCTTGTTTGACGAGCCGTGGACGGTCACGTACAACAGCAACCGCCTGGGCATCCGGCTGGCAGGACCCCAGCCGCGCTGGGCACGTGCGACCGGTGGCGACGCGGGGCTGCACCCGTCCAACATTCACGACGCGCCGTACTCGGTCGGCAGCGTCAGCTTTACGGGCGACGAGGCGATTGTGCTCGGCTGCGACGGGCCGAGTCTCGGCGGGTTTGTCGTTTTTTGCGTCGTGGTCGAGGCCGACCTGTGGAAGCTCGGGCAGCTCCGGCCAGGCGACACGGTGTCGTTTGTGCCCGTCACTGCCGAGCAGGCCATGGCGGCGGCCCGGGACTCGGACGCTTCGATTGATGCTCTTTCAATTTTTGAGCCGGCATGGACCACCGCGTCGCCATCGCCCGTCCTCGGCACCATCGACTCCATTGACACGATTACCGTGCGCCAGGCCGGCGACCGTGCGGTGCTGCTCGAGTACGGCGCGCCCGACGCCGCTTTTTCGCTCGCACGCTCGTTTGCCATCCACGCCCTGCTCGCAGCACACCAGGCGATGCCCATTCCAGATGTCGAGGAGATGACGCCGGGCGTGCGCTCGCTGCACGTCGCGTACACTGCCGGCACGCCGCCGGGCCGGGTCCTGGCCGCTCTGACCGAGACCGTCGCGCGCCTCGTGCTCCCGTCGTCGGTCCCATCGCGTCGCATCCGCCTGCCGCTCGTGCTCGACGACTCGGCGTGCCGCGCCGCCGTCGCACGCTACGCCGCCACCATTCGCGCCGATGCGCCCTGGCTGCCCGACAACACCGAGTTTCTGCGCGTCCTCAACGGCCTGCCCGCCCACGGCGTCCACGACCTGCTGCTCCAGGCCGAGTGCGTCGTGCTCGGACTCGGTGACGTCTTCCTCGGCAGCCCGTGCGCCCTGCCCCTCGACCCACGCCACCGCCTGTTTGGCACAAAGTACAACCCGTCGCGCTCGTACACACCGGCCGGCGCCGTCGGTATCGGCGGCCAGTACCTCTGCATCTACGGCGGCGACAGCCCGGGCGGGTACCAACTGGTCGGACGCACAGCGCCCATCTGGGACGCGCGCAAGGTGGTGTATGGCGCGGACGCCGACACGGACACGGACGCCGACACGGACACGCTCGGCGAGAACCCGTGGATGTTTCGCCTCTTTGACCGCGTCTCCTTTTACGCCGTGCCCGAGGCCAGCCTGTCGGCGGACCAGATTGTCGTCGAAGAAGCCGGCCAGCTCCATCTCGGCGAGTACGAGGCGTGGCTGGCCACGATCCAGGACGACGCCGACGCGACACTCGCGCGCCGACGCGCCGCCATCCAGAACGCGCCCTTCCTCGACGATATTCTCAAGCCTGCCGTCGCCGCGTCGACTGAGAACAGTGGCGCCGACGCGCCACGCAACGGCGAGACCGTGTGCGCCACTATTCCGGGGCGCTGCTTCCGCGTGTGCGTCTCTGCCGGTGACGTGGTCGCAAAGGGCGACGCCCTCGTCTGGCTCGAGAGCAACAAGATGGAGCTGTGCATTGCCAGCCCGGCCAGCGGGACCGTCGTCGGCGTGCGCGTGGTGGGCGGCCAGGCCGTCGTCGCCGGTGACATTCTGCTGTCCATTGAGTAGGTGTCACGCGTTTAGCCAATGCAATGTTAGCATTTATCGGATGATTTACAACAGCTCAACGACGTCAACGAATCAACGAATCAACGAATCAACGAATCAACGAAAGTGACCGGATCAACCGGCAACAGACAACGGACGGAAGGCATTTGAGGTTACGCCAGACGGTTTCCTATTTCGTGGGCACCGCGACGTCGGTCGACCGTGGTGGCCTAGTCGTCTGCGCGCGCCGTCTTGGCCGCGCGACGCACCACCGTCGTCGTGCGCGTCGCGTGCACCGTCGTCGTCAGCACCGTCAGCTGCTCGGCCGCCTTGGGCGACAAGGCCGCCTTGACCGCCTCATCGACGATTGCGTTGGGCGCCGCAAAACGCGCCTCCATACCGCCCTCGTCCTCGGCGCTACTGCCGCCACCGCTGCCGACCTTGCCGCCACCACTGGCGCCCTTGTCCTCGCCGGCGCCGCTGCCGCCACCGCTGCCGACCTTGCCCTCCTTGTCGCCACCGGCGCCCATGCCCTCCTTGCCGCCACCACTAGCGCCCTTGTCCTTGCCGTCACCACCAGCGCCAAAAGGACCCTTGCCGCCCCAGCCGCCCTCGGGCACACCTGACGGCTTGCTGCCGGCCTCACCCGATGGCTTTCTGTCAGGCGCACCCGGAGGCTTGCCGCCAGCCACACCCGGAGGCTTGTCGCCTGACCCGCTCGGGCCGCCCGATCCGCCCGGGCCACCTGACTCGCCTGAACCGCTCGACCCGCCTGGTCCGCTCGAGCCCGACTCGCCCGGCCCGGCTGCTCCGCCCGACCCGCCTGAACCGCTCGACCCGCCTGGTCCGCTCGAGCCGCCTGACTCGCCCGGCCCGGCTGCTCCGCCCGACCCACCCGTGGGCGCACTACCCCCGGCGCCGCCACCGGCGCTACCCGCACCGCTCGACCCGCCTGGTCCGCTCGACCCGCCTGGGGCCGCAGTGTTACCCGGCGCAGCCGCGGTCGAACGTGCAAGTGGCTTGGTGGTTCCCAGGGGCGACGCCAGCGCCGCAGCAGCAAAAAGAACAACGAGAGAGCAGCGCATGATGACGATGAGGTGGATGGTTGTGAATGAAGTGGATGATGATGGTTGATCGACAAATGCAGCGGACGACGGCCATTTTTATATCCAAAGTGCCGGCGGTAAGGATCGACTACCTGTGGCACGCCTCCTCATGGCTTCTTTTCTTGGATGCAGCCTTGCCCCAGACGGCATCCGGAGCGCTTCGTCTTGCATCCTCCGATTCCGACTCGTTTCACGGCCAAGGAACGACGGCATCCTTGTCGCCCGCCATGGGCAGATGCAGCACGAACAGGATGGACTCGGCCGGGATTCGCTGTTGCAAACGTGCGTTTCGGCCGGCAGTCAATTCCAACGCGTCCTTGCACCTTGAAGCAGCCGAATGTCGCAATTCGGGCCCGAGGATCCACTTTTCTTCAGGGTTCCTGTACGGCCATTCCGTCATCCTGGCTGCTCACACACAGCATCCGTAGCTACAGTCCCGTGAAACACGACCTCTGTCACGTACGGCCATAGATACTGGAAAGCACGGGATCCCGTCCGCTCTCCCCTAGTTAAACCAGTAATCGGCGGATTAGTAGTTGGGTCGGTGACGACCAGCGAATACCCTCTGCTGTACGTTTTTTGTCCTACGTCATAGACTTTTTATTATTTTGGCATTTTAATAATACGACGTAAATAATCGGTTTTGTCGATTGAACAATGAACAATTCACCATCGATTAATATTTAAACAGACGAACCGCCATCATTCTCCTCTTCAAAACGCAAAAGCTTCTCCTCAACAATTAGGTAAAAATGTAATCGTTTCCAGAGAGCAGTTTATGCATTTTATGGGATCGAAAGTACCGCCGTACGGTATTCCGGGAGACTTTGGTGCTGTGGTAACTTGCGAGCGTAGAATATGTGATTTTAGGATTCCGACGCGCGTGAAACCGTAAAAGACGGCCAGAGCGGTGGCTAATCTTCTTCTTGCCGCCGGGGCGGGGTTTCGAAGTAAACCGTTGACTCTCGAGAAAACGCCGAAGTGTCGACTGTACGGCGCCGCGGCTGATCTTGAAGGCGTCGGCAACAGCGCGTTGCGACATTCCGAGATGTAGCGCAGTGGTAATGGCCACCCTGGCTTCCACAGAAAGCTCTGCGTTGCCCCGGTGGCCAGCCATCATGGCGGTAGCCAAATTGGCCAATCCGAGCTTCATGGCGTTGAGGTGTGGTGGTTGAAAGAGGTAGAGTTCAAATTGTCGCGATGCGCGGCGCGTCGCGCGTTGGTGGATTCAGACCCTTGGGCCCACTGCCAAGCTGACCAATCACGTGGCGCCTGCACGACTAGACATCCTGAATAAATATATGTTGAGCTCGCGGCTGGCCAACCCGGCACGGTTTTATCCGGCCAGACGGACTCACGGTCTGTCTTATTCCATACATCACGTTAATCACCCAATAATATTTTAATAATGTCACGTTTCAAAGTACCTTGTGAGTTTATTCACTACCCAAAGGAAAAAAAGAAAGAAAAGACTCACCTAGGTCTCGCGGCTCACGTACTGCCCCGGCACAAGGCCCGACTCGCGCTGCTCCTTGAGCGTGCACATCGGGCACTTGGTCAGGGCGGCTTGAAGGCCGCCGCGCTCGACGGGGTCGACCACCTTGACAACGGGCCAGTCGCACTCCTCCTGGTCCTCGCGCTCGCACGGGTTGTTCCAACGCAGCGCGACGGGACAGCGCACGAAGCGGAAAGGCGTGCGCAGGACGCAGCGGCAGTCGCGCCAGCTGGTGACGAGCATGTAGCTGGTGCACATGGCGGTTGTCGTGATGGTGTCGGCGGCGAAGACGGCGGTTGGTCGTTGGTGAGGCAAAAGCAAGACCGGCCTGCCTTGCTGACGAGAGTGAGTTGGTGACGAAAGAAATGGAATCGCAAAGGGAGAGACTGGCTCTTTTTATCTTGAGGAAATCGGGACAGCGTACTGCTGTGGCCGAATGGACAGCCATTTGTGAACACGATGCGTCTCTGGCGATGCGACCGACGCTGGTGCTAAAGACGGTGAACAGGTTTGGCAGCGACACTGTCCGACACGAGCGAGAACAAATCGACACGCAGTAGGCAGTAGTGAACAGATTCCAAACTAAATCTACTCGCACAAGCCAGTCGTTCGTCACCAAGTGACCAAACATCCCTACTCCAGCACCACCTTGCGCGTCAGAATGTACCACGTCTGTCCATCCCCGGGCGGAAGCAGGATGTTCTCGGTGTCTGACTCGGTGTAGTCCATGCCCCAGCCGTCTGCCTTCATCTTGGCCGCCCACGACAAAAAGTCGGCCGTGCGCGTGTCGGCCAGTGACGCCTGGGCATCGACTTCCGCCTTCGTCTTGTTCATTCTCTCGGCCTTGCGCGCCCGCTTCTCCTCCTTGGCCTTTTTCTTTTCCGCTTTGGCAAGCTTCTTTGCCAGCTTGTCCTTGTCCGCCTGATCGGCCTTGCATTGGGAGCGGGCCAGTTGCCGTTCCCCATCGTCCTCCAGCATGACATCGCACTGCTCAGTGTCCGTTTCCGTTGCGAGGTCCTTGACCGTCGGGCCAGTGGGCGACTCGGACGCGTCTTGCTCGGCGGGCTCCTCTTTCTCGTTCGGCTCGGAGATCTCGTCAACGTCGTTGACAACGTCGCCGGCCTCGCTTTCTTCAATGTGGGCTCTGTGGGCTCCGGAATGCACCATCTCTGCCTGTGCTTTGGCGGGCTCGACAAAGGGCACGCCGTCAGCCAAAACTCGAGTCGTGCGCGTGGCGGCAGGGCCCTTCTTTGGCGCCAAGAGGCCTGCAAACATCTCGACGACACCAGGGCGGGGCGTTTTCCGGGGCGCTTTCTGGGGCGACTCTGTCTGTGCCTCCTTCTTGCCTGTCGCCCAGTCGAGCAGCTTACAGTAATTCCGGAGACGCTCTTCCTTGCCCTCGTCTTCGTCCTGCTCCTTCTCGTCGACGAACGCACTAAACGGCTTAATGTCGACGCCGGCTGGCGGTTAGCTTGGTCATCAAATCTAGGAGAAAACTCACCGTATCCGCTGTCGTCGGCATCCTCGTGCTTTGACGTGCACGGCGTGCTGGGCGCCGGTGTGCCGAGCACAGTGGTGGGCATTGGCGTCGGCGTCTCGGGGACGCCAGTGACGCTCTCGTCGGGCGTGGTAGGCGCCTTCACATCGGCCGTGGTGAGCACCGTCTTTCCGATGTTTACCATGGCAGCCGCCGTCTCGGCTTCGGCCTTGGTCGGCGTCGACGGCGATGGTGAGAGCTTCTGGTACCAGCGGGGCCGTGTCATGCTTGGCGAGACCACCTTGCTCGTCTTGCTCGGCGTCCCGAGGCTTGCAGCTCGGCCAATAAACGGCTCGGCCAGTGTCCGTCGGCGCTGGGCGCTATCGCGCGAATGCTGGCTCGCGTTGTTGTGGGCCTCGCGCAGGCGGCGGTCGAGGTCCGACTCGGTGTCGGCGTCGGCGGCATGCTTGGCAACGGCGGCGTCCAGGTCGTGTTTGTTCTTGGGGCGCTTGCGATTGCGCTTGAATGGCGGCGTGATGGGACTGTCAGCGGCCACGCCGTCGCCAGCTGGAATCGGGGCCTTATTCTCCTTGGTGTCCTGTTTGGTGGTCGCGTCGTTGGTCGCGTCATTGGTGTCAGTAGTAGCCTTGTGCGGTGGGCCATCCTAGAGCCCAGCCGCTGCAGAGCCATTCTTGGCTTGGCCTCCGTTGGTCAACCGTGGCAGGCCCTCGCTCTCGCTCAGACGCCGCTTGGGATCTTTCTGCTTGGCCGCCAGGGCGCTCGCCTCGGCAGCCTCGGCAGCCTCGGCAGCGCGCAACTCATGCAGCAGCTGCGCCGACGGGCTGTCGCTTCCCTGCGACACGCGCTGTTTCTTGCGTGCGTGGGCGTGTGCGTTTGCAGGCACGATCCGGTTGTTGAGCCAAAGCTTGCTCCGCTTGCGCTTGTCGGGCCGCGTGTCGGGCCGGACATCGGACGAGGCTGGGGGCAGAACCGGCACCGGTGTGCTGGGAGAGACCCTGACAGCAGCACGCTGTGCGCCCGTCTGCGTCCCTTGTGCGCCCGAGCTGCGTCTCTTTCGCTTGTTTTTCTTGCCTGCCTTGTGAGGCAGGTTTGGGGACGCTTGCCCTGGCATCGTCATTGTGCCACCTGCGAATCGTAGAGGTTGGCACCCAGTGAGATCGAAGGAAGATGAACGATGCGAGTCGGTAGCTGGGTTGTCGGGTTCTTTTGCACAGGTCGTCGGCATTCACAGCGGCGACGACCCAACGTGTCTGTTTGTTGACGCGGTCATTCACGTCGGGAAGAAAAGCGGGGTATTTGTATAATTGCCGTTTTAGGAAGGAACGACCATCCATCGAGGAGGGGTACGCGTCAAAGGGCTGCCCCTCCCTGTCTCTTTCATGCCTCCATCTCGCTGCAAGACGCAAACCAACACATTCAAACAACACTCGCCAGATTGACGCAAGAGACAAAGATACAAATCAATTCACTACTGTCCGACCACGACTAAAACTACAGGTACATCTTGGGCCCGAGTGTGCGCAAAAAGTTGCAGCGCGCACCGCGGCCGCCCTCCCAGGCATCGGCGTCGGCGGTCAAAAAGTCATTGGTCACGTCGCCGAGGAGCTGCGTGCCGTTGGCGCCGTAGATCTGCATGACCTGCGTCGGGGTGCCGCCGGTGGTGTTGAGGTTGACGAGGGGGTGCGTCGACTCGGTCCAGGGGGTAAACAGGTACGGCGTCTTGGACGAGCCGAACGGAACGATGCTCGGGTTGCTGCGAACGACGACACCGCCCCAGATCTGACGGAAGGCGCGCACAAACGCGGGCGTCAGGTTGGGCGTCGCGGGCCCGAGGTAGCCAAAGATGTCGCTCGAGTGGTACGCGTACAGGACCGAGTACTGGTACTGGAAGGCCTTCTTGGTGGGGCGCGTGAATGCCTCGGCGAGGTAGTACGCCGTGCAGACAAACGTGGCCTCGCCGTAAATGGCGTTGGCGCGCTGCTGCGGGCCGGTCGCCTGCATGGACACGTCGAGCGACGTCGGCCAGCTCTGCCCGTCGGGCTCAAACATGGTACCGTTCAGCGGGTAGCTGTAGTACTTGTCAATGGTCAGGCCGTCAGGACCGGTGCCGGCCGTCGAGTACACGTCGAGCAGCGCCTGGATATCGGCGTCGGTCAGGCCGGGCCACACGCTGCGGATCCACGCGGCCACGTCGCTGTTGGTCTTAATGTTCGACGGGACAAAGAGGGCGCCCTCGTTGGCGTTGTTGCCGACCAGGATGTTGGCGCCGACCGTCTTGTGCGCGGCCAGCTGGCGCGTCGGCAGGTCGCGCACAAAGGAGCCGTCGGTGACGGGCGTAAAGGCCCAGAGGCCAAACATGTCGAGGCTGGTGGACACGTTGAAGCTGGCGTGCTGCAGCGACGTCGTGTCGGCCGCGACGAGGCAGTCAAAGACGGGCGTCGTCGTGTTGGCGCAGCCGGCGAGCGCGGCAAACTTGGCAAAGCGCGCACTCGGCTCGGGGCCGTCAAAGTCAAACTGCGGCGTGTTGTACGGCGACGCCGTGATGGCGTTCTGGAAGAGGCGCAGCCGCTTATCGCCGCCGTTGCTCATCGTCTGGTACATGACGCTGCCGCCACCCGCCGACTCGCCGCTAATGGTCACCTGCGCTGCGTCGCCGCCAAACAGGCCAATGTACTGCTGCACCCACATGAGCGCAAACGACTGGTCCAGCAGACCCGCATTCAGCACGCCGTGCTTCTTGATCTCGGCCGACGACAGGAAGCCAAAGGCGCCCAGCCGGTACTGGATCGTCACAATCACAAACTGCTGGTCATTGTCCGTCACAAAGTCCGTCAGGTCGCTGGCGCCGTTGCCAAAGCCATACCCGCCACCGTGGATCCACACCAGCACCGGCTTCTTGGTCGTCGCATTCGCCGACGCGTCGTCGGGGGCAAACACGTTGACGAACAAGCAGTCCTCGCTGCCGGGGCCGAGCGGGAACCCGGGCAGGGCCTCGAGCCCGGGGATCGACGGCTTCGTCTGCGGGCACTGGTCACCGTACGTGTCAGCCAGCTTCACGCCCGCAGACGCGTTCAGCGGGATCGGCTGCGGCGCTTGCCACCGCAGCTTGCCCACGGGCGCCTGCGCAAATGGGATGCCCTTCCACGACCGGATCTTGCTGCTCGTGTTGTGCACGCCACGGAACGCGCCGTACCCAAGGTCCACTGTCAGTGCGTCGGCGCTGACCGAGCCCTTGGAGGTGAATGTCGAGAGGCCGAGCACCTTGGCCGCCACCGCCGCCGCTGCAGGGCCGCTGGGGGCCGTGTTGGCACTGGGGTACGCCGCCGCAGGGGCTGCAAGAATCAAAGCCGCAACGGCAGACTGGAGACGCATCTTGAAGTTGGGTGAAGAGAGAGAAGAGAGAGCAAGGCCCAGAAATGAGCAAAGGAGTGTCGGTGCAGATGCCAAGTAGCAGCAGGAGGAGCGGGCACGTCTTTTATACCTGGGAGGACAGAGGATGGCTCACGATCCGCCAAGCCATCCGAGCCCGACAGCCCCAGCCAGGCCTGGACGAAACAAGAGATAAAACAAAAGCACAGGACGCCGTCGCTGACGCCGTCGCTTGCGCCATCGTCACAGACAGAGACGCGCAAGCCTCGGCGCTGTCTTTTGTCGATCGCAAATATCCGTCGTCGAATTATGCCACTTGCACGTGCACGGGTCCGGACAAACGCCCGACGGACGACGACACAAGGCCGTCGGTGGAAAAAGCAGCTGTCATTCGGACAGGCAGCAGATGTTCTGTAACGCCGTCCGGCTTTATGGTTCTTCTTTTGTTCTTTTGCCCCATTTGTGAGTACCGGACATAAACATCGTCACATGACTGCGTCACAACTGCCAGGGTCCGGTGCCTGGATCTGTCACCATCCAAAAGGACACTTAAACGACAGTCGTGGTCGTATGACCTGACATGATGCGCGGTTCGATAGACGAGAAGAAGGTGAGCGAGATGAACTGCCAGTCGGCAGTTTGGCCCATCGGGCTCGAGCCAAGCCACATGCCTGTGCTGTGCTGCGGCCAAGACCTTGGCTGGCACTCGATGCTTGGCGGTTGGTGATCCAGATGAATCTCTGTCCGGCTGCGACTCTGCTCTTGAAACAGCAAAAGAACCAGCTCGGTGTGGGATTCACTGCTGCAACGAGTCATTCTTATCGGTCACCAACCATTCACGTCGTCTGTGTCTCACTTTTGTCGGTTGGCCGGTGCGGCTTACGGCTTACGTGGTGGCAGCGGGAACGGGCGAGTCCCGTTGGGGTCAACTCTATCTCGACCACGTCGCTGATTTACCGGCCCTATAGTTACAGATTTCTCGCACGGCCCTTTCGTTCCTAGGACGCCAATGAAAGATTGCGATCCTCGCAGTGCAACAAGTCCGACACTCTGCGACGCTGGCCAAGACGTGCTCTGCATCCTTGCAGCTGGGCTTCCGAAGCGCACTTGCTTGTCGGCGCACCTGCAAAGCCACTTCGGCCAACGACCTGCGGCTTGGCAAGCCACCAGGGCACAGGCGAGCGACAGCCTCGCTTCATGTGTCTGCCGGGAATTCCAAATCATTCATTGTTCACATGGACAAATATACCAAAACGATTGGTTCTTTCAAAGATATCGCTTGTCCGTCCATGGTTCCGAGCTGCTTGGCCAATGTGCCTCTCGGAACCAAGAACTGCCGTCCCAGATGACGCATGCCAACGGCCACGTCGTGGGGGCATCCTGTTCACATGGGATCGTTGCCCGTTACGCAGCACCGCATCGCCTTGGCGCATCGGTCACCTCGTACGGACAGGACACCACGCGTCGCTGCGCCGCTGCGCCGCCGACGCTCCGCCGAGCTGATCTGCGCCGTGTTCGGGTCCATCTTGAAGAATGGCCGCATCGGCTTGTTCGAGGGTCACTTGCCAACAAGGTTCCTAGCGAGTGGCCTCGTACCCGGTTTGCATCGTGCTCGCATCGTTTGCGAGTCCTTTTCAAAGACAGTCCGACTAGTGTATTTCTACTTGTCGTGATATTAGATTCAGTGCTGCGGCCACAGTCAAGCTGGCATGTCGTTCTTGGCCTTGCTGCTCATGTCGTACTCTGTAAATATATCCGTACTCGTCGTGGCGATGCCTGTCTTCCGGGCACGCTTGGCGTTTCAAGCGCGTTGTGTTTCTGGGTATGTTTATTTGCAAAGGCTTGGACGTCCGTTGGCCTCGTAGCGTATCGGTGTCAATGTCGGGCGTTTACTCCGTATTGCCCGTTTAATGGTGAGTCTTGCGGCAGACTTATTTTCTGCCTTTAAATAGAGCCATCTAAATTAAATATACGGCACCGACGGAACTTCCGACCACCGAATGCTCCACGCCAGTTTGTTGGTACCGGCCTCGGGCAGTTGTTTGGTACGATTTGGAAACACGGTGTCCATGGGACTGGGAGTATGCAGGCGATCGCTAGCCAGTCACAGTAACTATATTTAACGTTGATCCAGGCAGGTGGAATCACCCTTGCATGGTGGCTTTCGGAAGGCAACGTAAGTATAAATATCCGTAAAGCCGCAGGGTGAGCAAGTTCCGACGTCGAGGCATGGAGATCCAGTTGGAGCGACGAGGATGGCATTCTCCTATTTGCCCTTGCGCGTCTTGGCTGCATCGGAATTGGTGCATCGGATGCTGCCGTGACCCCTGCATCCGAAGCTTTCGGAATAAAGCCAAGCCGTGGGGAATGGAATAATGCCATGGCGGATAAACGGCTTTCTTGACATTTCGGTCACCGTGCCATAGATATGCTCCTTCGTACTCGGCCATTTCCTTGCCGAATCGAGCAGTTCGGGCAATGTGTCGTTGCGTATTCCGGCCATGGACAAATTGTAGATTCCGGACTGCGTTTGACCGACTTTGCCGCCGGCAAACCTAGTCTAGTTTCGCTTTGTAATCGAGACAGCAGGTGTTCATATCTTCATCTGGCCATCTGGTTGCACTAAACAAGGTCCAGTAAATTTAATCCCAATCTTGGCCAAAACAACAGGGTAGAAGGATCGGAAATTCATTGCTATCAATGTTTATTCTATATTTATATACATCCTATTTATATCTTATTTCATACACGATAGCGACGCCATCTTTCATCCCTGTTTGATTTCAAAACCCCTATCTCGCTCGGTCTGGTAGACGGTGCTGCGCCTGTCTGCCCAGACTCATTAAATATTACGTCGAATGGTAAATTACAGCCTTGGTTTATTGTTTTGGCTTACACAGACAGCTGCAGTGGCCAGAGTTGGGTGGCTATGCCGTCACTGAACAGTCTCCTCTAAAGCAAACTCCTTCACGTCACGTGACTATATGTGCTGTTTTCTCTTATTTTATTTAGTACATTTTAGGAGAGAAGGGCAGTCTGATAAAATCTAGGTAAATTGCAGTCATTTCAGCCGTACGGTATAGTTAGTGAATGTCTTCAACGATGCTGCTTGTCGTGTATTCGATGCACTGGCAACTTTTGCAAATCTCCCTCATTAGTACCCGTCCACTTTCCACGTCCTGGGTACATAACAAGCCTCGAAAAGCACGTATAATCCTCTCTGAAAATGGTTTCGTCCGTGGTAGAAAGCCAGCCGGCTACTGCTTCGTCCCAATGCCGCCCGCACAAGCCAGCGTGCCGTTGCGGTTGCCCACGCCTGCGTTGAGATCGAGCACCGACACCTTGGTCGAGGCGTCAAAGTCTGCGTTGGCATCGGCCGTCTCGGTGATACCGTCGTCGTCCCCGTCCTCGTCGGGGCAGTCTTCGGCGACGAGCGGCGCGCACGCACACGACATGCTCACGCCCTCGCCCGCGGGGCGGCACGACGTGCAGTACTCGCTGAACTTGCCGTACACGGCCCACGTGAGCGCGGCGTCGGTGTAGTCGATGCCGACGCACAGGTTGAGGTCAATGCGCGAGTGGTGGAAGGCGCCCGCGTTGTCGCGGCAGCGCGCGCGCAGCTGGTCAAAGAGGCCGCTGCTAGCGTTGGACCGCACGAGCGCAATGTCGGTGCAGGACGCGGCAAAGCCGGTGTACGCGAGCGAGGCACCGGGCAGGGGCCGGACCGGCGCGGGCGCCGCGGGCGCCGCGGGCGCCACGAGCGACGGGAACAGCAGCGCGTGGCCGTCTCTCTTGATCTCAGCCATCGTCTTGGGCGGCTGGGGAGCGAGGGGCGAGGCTGCGGCCGAGAGGGCGAGCGCCGTGCCAGCGAGCACAGTGAGCGGCAGCATGGTGGCAACAAAAGGATCAGGTGGCAGGGTCTGGTGGTGGTCGACGTGTCGTGTCGTGTTGTTTGCCGTGGCGTTTTGTTTGCAGGGTGATTGTTGTCCGTTTGCCAGTCAGTGAATCAAGAGCCTGGCC
The DNA here is from genome assembly GCA_029298855.1 of Ophiostoma populinum. Lineage (NCBI taxonomy): Eukaryota > Fungi > Ascomycota > Sordariomycetes > Ophiostomatales > Ophiostomataceae > Ophiostoma > Ophiostoma populinum. The sequence continues at coordinate 281,151 of JANSLU010000020.1, read as the reverse complement.
AGAGGACGCGACGGATGGGTGCAAACGCTATATGAATAGGTCTGGGCCGCCCAGGTCGTTGTGAGCAGGACTGGGACAATGAGACAATGACGTGGTGATTGGGAGATGCGAGCCAACAGGACAGAGCGCGGGAGAATGCAAGGTGAGCCCACCGTGAGACTGAGTGCCGAACGAAGACAGGAGAGACAGCCGACGGCAAGAGCCACGAGTCGGCTGTTTCTGCTGTTTCTGCTTGTGCCCACGTTCTAGGCAGCTCTGGCACGTTCGGCTGTCTCGTGGCTTCCCGTTTGGGAAACTTTCGCTGCACACTTTTCTCGCCTCTTCCACGCCCCAAGCGAGGAAGGCGCGCAGGCTCCATCTGTCCGGAAGAGAAGTTGCGATTGCTGTTTCTGGAGCGAGAGGGGAAACGACGCCGAGTGAATCATTGCCCAAACACAAAACACCCAAACAGCAGGCGCAACCAGCTGACTTCGGTGTCGATCCGGTCACGCCCTCGCTTCTCAGACATCGCGTCCAAGACACGCAAATCCAACGACTGGCCATTGTTTGCATCGCGCTGGGTAGGACAGCCGGTGAACACAGTGGCCTGAGCCCAAGGTCAGTGCACCGGGACGGGTCAGACGCCTTACCTCGCCCTCATCAAGCACCGGCTGTGACGGGTCACGGGCTCCAATGTGTCAGTCTCCCGTCGGGTGTCACGCCTTCCTTGCTGGGTCACTCTTGCGCTGCGTATTTTTGCAGTTACATTCAATGCTACCTCTCTCTTTTCCGGTCCCTAAAGGTGAATATTTTCCGGTCGGTCCCTAGAGATGAACAAAGACAGCAACGTAGGCAAAACGGGTGAAATAGCAAATCGGAAATCTAGCGACTTTTGAACCCCGCGCAAACAGTGGACAAGACATGCACAAACATCAGAGACAGACATGAAAGGCGAGTGCTTACACAACCTCCTCCGTCTCCTCGAGGACCTCCTCGACCGTCTCCTCGATGACCTTCTCCTCGATGGCCTGGCCGGCCGCCGCCGACAGCTCGGCCGTCTTGTTGGCAATCATCTTGGCCACCACCTCGGCCGCCGACGGCACCTGCAAGAACTCGCGCTCCTCCTCGAGAATCTCCTGCGACTCGGCGACGAACGCGTCCCACTCCTCCAGCATCGCGCGCCGCCGCTCGACGACCTCCTGGTCCGCGCCGGCTATCCGCTCGGCGTCCTCCTGCTCAAAGACGCGCGAGTACTCGCGCAGGTTCTTGCGGATCGCCTTCTGCTCCTCCTTGCTAAGGAGCGACGCAGGCCGCGGCCGCCACTGCAGCTGCTTGAACTTCTCGACCGGCTCCTCGCGCAGCAGCTCGCCCTTGAAGTCGTAAATGTGGTAGCCGTTCTCCATGCTGTGCTTCCACGCCGACGCCCACGTCGCCACGTACCGGCCCGACGGGTCCCACTCGACGTCCGTCACGCCGTAGTGCTCGCCCGTGTTCATGTGCTGCAGGTTCGCCGTCAGGTCCTTGTCCGACTCGGGCTTCTCGCCCTCAAAGTCGAGGTCGTAAAAGTCCAGGTCCGAGCTCTGCTGGTTGTGCACCGTCGCGATAACGACGAAGCGGCCCTTGGGCGACCAGTAGATGGCGTTGCTGTTCTTCTTCTCGAGCGTGCGCAGCTGCTTAAAGTTGCCGACGGCGTTGCCCTTGACCTTCTCGGGGCAGTAGAAGGAGACGGACGTCTTGGGCGCCGACGCGACGACACCGGCCGCCGCGGCCGCAGCGCCGATGACGGCCTGCGGCTCCGCCGTAATAATCACAAAGCGGTCGCCCTTGGGCTCCCAGGCAAAGTTGACGACGGTGTCCTTGATGGTGTCGAGGACCTCGACAGGCACGCCCTTCTCCTTGATGCGGAAGATTTCGAGCGTCGTGGCCAGCGACTTCTTGGACTTGCTGTGGCGGTCGACCTTGACGCACAGGTACGCGCCCTCGGACTGCCAGTGCAGCTTGGCGTCGGTGACGCTGAACAGGTTGAGCGTGCGCACAATCTGCTTGGACGGCAGGCTCATCAGGCCGACCTTGGCCGGGTTGCTGCCCAGCTCGGGCGTCCAGTAGCAGAGCAGCTGCTCGTACGCCTTGACGCCGTCGCGCTGCGGGCGCGCGGGCGCCCACTCAAAGTCCATGACGCCCTCAATCTTGATGGACGTCTTGTCCAGCAGGTTCATGCGCGGCGTCTCGTAGACCGAGATGGACTGGCCCTGTGTTAACCGCGCCACGTACTTGTCGTCCGACGACCACTTGAACGCGGGCCACGGCGCCTTGCGCGGCGGCGCGGCCACGCCGTCCTCGCCGACCGTCGCGGGCAGGTCGATGCTGGCAAACGAGCGCAGGGGCTTGCCGGTAGGAATGTCCCAGATGACGTAGTTCTTGCCGTCGTCGTCAATCGACAGCGCGGGGTGGCCCTCGTCGCCAATGTGAATGGGGCGGTTGGACCAGGTGACGAGGAAGTTTTCTTGCGGCGAGTAGGCGACCAGGTTGACAAAGGGGTGCGGGAAGCGGCCGACGCGGTCCCACTTGGGGCCGGCCCAGAGCTGGACACCCTGGGGGTGGACGGACGTCAGGTAGGTGCCGAGCGGCGACCACTGGACGAAGCTCTCGGTCCAGTTGGGACGGTTGACAATCAACTCGGGCTGCTCCTTGTCGTTGTTCCAGGCGACGGCAACGTCGTCGCCGCGGTACATGACGAACTGGTCGCGGCCGCGGCCGCTGGGGTCGGCCAGGAACGAGCGCAGGTGGTCGCGGGGCTGGAACTCGTCAATGTGCGGCTCGTGGTACTCGGTCTCGATGCGGCCTTCGCGGCCGTAGCGCTCAATGTCGGTCAGCTTGTTGACGCGCAGGGTGTGCTTCTTGTCGAGGGCGACGCCCTCGAGCTGGCGGACCGCGGCTGCGGCCTCGCCGGCAGACGAGTACTCGACAAACGCGAAACTGCAGGTTAGCCATGCCCATGCATACGGCTGCATACGGCTGCATACGGCAGCCAAACGAAAACCTACCCTTGCGACTTGCCATCCTCGCCCATGACCATGTCAATGTTCTTCTCGGACGTGCGGCCGACGGCCGTCAGCTTCTTCAGCAGGAACTTGACCAGCTTGGGCTTCTGCTCCTCGGTGACAATGGGCAGGCCATCGACGACGACAAACGTGTCAAAGCCCTGCTCCAGGGAGACTTCAAACTTGGCGCGGAGGTCGGAAAAGTCAATCTCCTCCTCGTCGTACTCGTCCTCGTCGAGGTCGGCCTCGCGCAGGTGATCGTAGGCGGTAGCCATGGTGGCGGTATCGAGCAAGTGTCGATGTGTGCGGTGGTGCGGTTGTGCGGTGGTGCGTCGGTGCAAAAAGATTGGCGATATGTCGGCGCGTGGTGGCTGCGGTGTGCGTTTGGGATGTGTTGTCCACGGTGGTGGTGAGGGTGAGGGGGGCGCAAGTCGAAATTTCGAATATTTGACGGATCTGGTTGCTACTGTGCTTAGTGTGCTGTAGCGTAGCGGGAATGGTGCTGGAAAGCGCTAAAGCGCACGGCAGGCCCTGGCGGGCGGGCTTTGGTGCCCGTTTTCTTGTCGACAAGTATTGTGGAAACATAAAATTTGCGAAACCCGCTTTTTGCGCGGCGCTTTGTTGTTCCGTGCCGGAGGGGCAGCTCCATGGAGCTAGGACGTGGGCGGGACCTCTTATCGATACGGCCGATAAGTCAGCCGCTACGGCCTAAGCAGCTGATTTACGGGGCGGAATAGGAGAAGAGGGGACAATACAGGGGCCAGGGGAAGCAGCTAGAAGCCAACGCCAGCGCGGTACGCTGCCTACAGAAAAAAAAAGAGGGGAGCTTTGGCGGTGCTGAGTGGCGGCCGCAAAGCACACCAATTCGAGAGGAGCAGCTTGTTGACATTTTACAAACATCAACGACTTTGACCATGGTACGTCTCCTGGCGAGCAGACGCGACGCAGTGCTAACGGCCTAGGCCTCCTTTAGCCCGACACAGATTTTCGACGAGGGTACGACGGAGGAGAAGGGCGAGAATGCGCGTCTCGCGGCGTTTGTGGGCGCCATCGCGGTGGGCGACCTGGTGAAGAGCACGCTGGGCCCCAAGGGCATGGACAAGATTTTGCAGTCTGCGTCGACGGGCGACATTATGGTGACGAACGACGGCGCGACAATACTCAAGTCGATTGCGCTGGACAATGCGGCGGCCAAGGTGCTGGTCAACATCTCCAAGGTGCAGGACGACGAGGTGGGCGACGGCACGACGTCGGTGGCGGTGCTGGCGGCGGAGCTGCTGCGCGAGGCCGAGAAGCTGGTGGACAAGAAGATCCACCCGCAGACGATCATTGAGGGCTACAGAATAGCGAGCGCGGCGGCGCTGAAGGCGCTGGAGGCGTCGGCGGTGGACCACTCGAGCAGCCCCGAGGCGTTCCGCAAGGACCTTGTGGCGATTGCGCGGACGACGCTGTCGTCCAAGGTGCTGGCGCAGGACCGGGACCACTTTGCGGAGCTGGCGGCGCAGGCGGTGCTACGGCTGGGCGGCACGGTGGACCTGACGCACATTCAGATTATCAAGAAGACGGGCGGCAAGCTGAGCGAGTCGTACCTGGACGAGGGCTTCATTCTGGACAAGAAGATTGGCGTGAACCAGCCGAAGCGGCTGGAGAAGGCCAAGATTATGGTGGCGAACACGAGCATGGACACGGACAAGGTCAAGGTGTTTGGCGCGCGCGTCAAGGTGGGCAGCACGGCGAAGCTGGCAGAGCTGGAGAAGGCGGAGAAGGACAAGATGAAGGCCAAGGTGGACAAGATCAAGGCGCACGGGATCAACTGCTTCATCAACCGGCAGCTCATCTACAACTGGCCGGAGCAGCTGTTTGCGGACGCGGGCATCATGTCGATTGAGCACGCCGACTTTGACGGCATTGAGCGGCTGGCGCTGGTGACGGGCGGCGAGATTGCGTCGACCTTTGACCACCCCGAGCTCGTGAAGCTGGGCCAGTGCGACGTCATTGAGGAGATTATCATTGGCGAGGACACGCTCATCAAGTTCTCGGGCGTCGGCGCCGGGCAGGCGTGCACGATTGTGCTGCGCGGCGCGTCGGAGCAGCTGCTGGACGAGGCGGAGCGCAGCCTGCACGACGCGCTGGCGGTGCTGAGCCAGACGGTCAAGGAGCCGCGCACGACGCTGGGCGGCGGGTGCGCCGAGATGCTCATGGCCAAGGCGGTCGAGAGTGCGGCGACGCGTGTCGAGGGCAAGAAGCAGCTGGCGGTCGGCTCGTTTGCGATTGCGCTGCGGCAGCTGCCGACCATCCTCGCGGACAATGCGGGCCTGGACTCGGGCGAGCTGGTGTCGCGGCTGCGCAAGACCATCTACGACGGGATGGCGACGTACGGGCTGGACCTGCTGACGCCCGGCGGCGGGCTCGCGGACATGCGCGACCTGGGCGTGATTGAGAGCTACAAGCTCAAGAAGGCGGTGGTGTCGTCGGCGAGCGAGGCGGCCGAGCTGCTGCTGCGTGTCGACGACATTATCCGCGCCGCCCCGCGCCGGCGCGAGCGGATGTAGCGATAGATGAGAATATGAAGGCAGTGAATCGATTTATTGTAGAAAATGAAAAAGACAAGACCAAGAAGGAAAAAGACAGGGGAAAAAGGAAAAAGAGCTGCTACTTTCCATAAAGTGACGAGGCCAGGGCGGCCAGGGCGGCACGGCGTTGCTCGCCCGGAGCGGTCAGTCCGTCGATGAGCCCCTGGCGCGCGGCCTCAATGGCACGCACGGTGTCGGCGCTGACGCTGACGGCCGGGTCGAGCGGTTTGAGGCCGGGCTCGCCGGCGGTCGCGAGCGACGCGAGGCCGAGGTAGGCGTGGTAGATGTCGGGCGGCCCGCCGGGCGTTTTGGAGAAACCGCCAATCATGTGCTGGGTCTGGGTCAGCAGGAAATGGCGGCTGGCGTCCCAGGTGGCGTCGGGGTCGGGCACCGCGCAGTTGCTGGCACGCAAAATGTGCAGCGATCCGAGCGTCCACCAGGTGTAGCACGAGTCGGCGTTCTTGTTGCAGCGGCCGTTGAAGGCGATGCAGGCGTCTGGAGCGAGCGGGCCGGCGTGCACGAGTCCGTCGTGGCCAGGGCCAGCAGTGTCGTCGTCCGAGTTGTCGTCGTCGTCGTCGTCGGAGTTGTCATCATCGTCCGAGTCGTCGGCGGGCACGTGGCAAAAACTGCGACCGCTCAGCCAGTGCAGCAGAGCAGGCAGGTCGGCAATACCATTGGTAAACGTGTCGGTAGCGCCCGTACGCTGCAGCAGGTCGAGTGCAGCCACAGCACAAAAGGCGTAGCCGGCTGCGGGTCAGTTCATGGGCACAACGGACAGACAGAAGGACAAGACGTACCGTGCGACTCGTGCAGAGCGCTTTCGGCGATGCCGCCGTCGTACGTCTGGCCGCGGCGCAGGTACGCGACGAGCGCGGGCACGTCAATGTCGTCGACCCAGGCGGCCGTGCCACGCGTCACTTCGTCGTCGCCACGGAGCATCCAGCGGATCATGGCGGCAATGTAGCAGTAGCGCATATCGGCACCACCTGCGACGACAGTCGTGAAATTGCCTGGCACGCTGCGGTCGACGACGGCGGGCCGGAACTCGCCAAAGCAGCCGTCGGGACGCTGCAGACGACGCAGCCACGCGAGCGTCGCGTTGCGGTCGACGCCGGAAAACGCGTCACGTGGGTCGTCGGCCAGGAGAGCCAGCAGCTGTAGGGCAAATAGCGTCGCCGCCGCGTTGGCCTCGCCTGTCGTGCCCAGACCGTGTGTCGCGGGCGCAAACGCGTGGGTCGGCCCGCCGCCGAACCCGCCGTCCGGGTGCTGGCTCGCAAGCACCCACGCACGGAACTGTCGTCGGTCGTCGGTCGTCAGCTCGTCGGCGCCCAAAAGGTCCAGCGCCGCGATGGTGAAGCACGCGAGCAGCATGCGCGTGCTGTCGCTGGCCGTGTACGCCGTCGGCAGCAGCGAGCGCAGGCACCGCTGCCAGTACTTGGTGTGTTTCTGCAGCGCAAACGACATGGCGACGTCTTGTTGTCGTGGTGTGACTGCTGAGAGATGTGGCTTAGGGAAATGGCTCCACAATTATTCATTACGTCGTCTGCTGTTGCATTAAGCCATCCGTTCCGCCCTTTATTAAAGAAGCCATGCTACCGTCCTCTTGTATCGGTTGAGAGATGGCCATGCCGTTGGATTCCGGCTCGGTCTACATCGTTCTGTCTTGTGCTTGAGATACGTTTTAAGGGGCGACTGGATGATTCGTAGATGTAGTACAACATACCCACGGTCTCTGCGCTCGCTTCTTTCTGCAACAGATACCAGCCCCATCAGTTTGATCAAGGCAGTTGTAGACTTCTCACTGATGAAAGGAGTGTTGATGTGAAGTTTACTTGAGCCTGGTGGACAGACGGTTATTTTGTGCCCAAAATGATATTTTAATTATCGTGAATAAAGTGGGTATATGTGGCTTGTCGATGTAGTGTGGCTGGTGCATATTGTTTCCGTACTGTTCACAATGTTTCTAGTCAAGCAATTCGTCTTGCTTGGTTTAATGTCAGGAGCAACCGTGTATAGCTATATATTTAAATATATGCTTGCTGGTTGCAATTCATGTTATATATTAGAAAAGGTTGTCCCGCTTTTTCTGCCATGAATTTACCCTTTATTTTGAGCAACAATTAAATCCCAGGTGTGACGTATTTTTGTACATCTAGTTTCAGACGCGCTGGACCCTGACACGTCTCCGTTGCATCGGCTCCAGCTCCATCGTCCAGCGTCGACCCAGCGTCTACTCGACCCAGCGTCTACTCGACCCAGCGTCTACTCGACCCAGCGTCTACTCGGCCCAGCGTCTACTCGACCCAGAGTTTACACGTCGACCCAGCGTACACATCTACCGTCTACGACCAAATCAGCAACCGACTGCCCAACGTGACGCGTGATTCCGCCTGACTTGGCCTGGTTCCACCGCCTGACGTGTCGCCGCGCCACGCCACAGGCAGCACTGTTTGCACCGCTGCATTCGCATTTAAGCTTGCCCCAAGGTGCTGCTCATTGCAACTTACCTCGACATTCAGCTTCCTCGCAACGCCCGTCTATCTTTTTACACGCTACCTCACTGCCGCCATGGCGCTCATCTCGGGGCGCACCATTATCGCGTCGCTCGCGCTCTTCCACATTACGATTGGCTTCTTCTTCCTGACAAGCCCCGCGTCGGTCGCGTCGCAGGCGCTCGTGTTTGTGCTCGGCAACGCCATGGGCATGCCGACGACGGGCGGCTTCGACGTGCCGTCGCCGGCGCTCGCGTTCCTGGGCGTCGTGCTGGGCGGCGTCGGCGTGTCGGACCTGGTGACGCTCAGCCTGCCGGGCGACGTCGGGCTCGTGCACTACTGGGGCACGCAGGCGCCGGTGCGCGTGCTCGTCAGCATGGCGTCTGTCTTTTATACCTTCTTCTTCTCGTCGTCGCGCTGGACGGGCGGGCAGTACGCGTACAGCGGGCACGCCGGTGACCTGCTCAAGAACCGCGTCTTCTTCACGTACATGTTTCTCGAGATGGTGAGCTGGTTCTGGCTGTGGGTGACGCTGCGCGAGGAGCACGCAGAAATCCTGCGGCGCAAGGCGCGGCGGCGGTCCCTGGGGATTTAGATTGCATATAGTCATGGTATCATAACGAAATAAACAAAAAAGCAACGAAAAAAAGCAACGAAAAACGAAAAAGGCAAGCTACGCCTTGTCCTTGAGGCTGTGGCTGAACATGGCGCTCGAGAGGTCGCGGATGCGGCTGGGGTCCTCCATGAGATCCCAGGCGAGCTGTTTCTTGGTGCGGTGGCCGTGCTCGGCGTCGTCGAGGTCGCTGAGGGCGCTCGAGTTGCTGGAGCCGAGCGACGAGCCGCTGGAGCAGCGGTTGAGGACCATGTGCAGGCTGCGGCCCTCGCGCGTCTTGACGCTGCGCTGGGCGGCCTTCATGTCCTCGAGGGCGTCGTCCTCCCAGTGCATGGCGACGACGCCGAGGCCGGGAAAGTTGCGCTCCATGTACGCCTGCAGGACGGGCAGCAGCTTCTTGTCGGGGCGGTACGTGCCGGAGCCGTTGTCGATGACGAGCTGGTAGTAGCCCGGCTCGTGTGGCGGTGGCGACTGGGGCGGTCCGCCGGGGACGGGGGCGTCGGGGTGCGTGACGGCCGGGGGCTCGGCGTCGCTGGAGGCGAGCGGGCGCGACAGGCGGCGGACAAAGAACTCGCCGCTAAAGGCAATGTACATGGCGACGTCGGCGTGCATGGAGTGCTTGCTGAGCATGTCGATGCCAAACTCCTTGCCCGTCTCGGTGAAGCGGAAGACGCCGTCGAGCGAGAGCACGTACGTGAAGATGCGGCCGCCCTCGTCAAAGTGTGCGAGCCGAAGGAACTGGAGCGACGCGTGTGGCGAGCACGCGTCAAACTCGCCGTACTCGGTGGTGCGGCTGTAGTTGTACACGCGGTTGTGCTGCTTGTGCAGCGCCTTGTTGAGGATGAAGCCGCGCACGCCCTTGCGCGAGAACATGCGGCCGATGATGGGGCGGAACTCGACGAAGCGGTGGTACAGCTCGGCCGGTACGGGACCGGCGAGCTGCATCTCGGTCGCCTGGAAATCGTACTTTTGCGTCGCGTGGTCGATGCGCGCCCGGCTCGAACGCGTCGACCGGTTGGACCGCGTCGACGAAAAGGACGCACGGCCCGTCTCGGGCGGCGGCGACAGCTGGCCGTGGGCGTAGTCGTGCATCGGGTCGTGGCCGGGCGACTTTGGCGTCCGTGGCGGCGGCCCGTGCTCGTCGGCGCGCTCGTCCCGGTTGACGACGGTGTTGGTGAGGCGACCAATCATGGGCGAAAAGTGGCGGACGAAACGGGTGGGCCCGACGGTGTAGACGCGACCGCCCGGCCCGTCGGACTCGCCCAGGACTTGGATGCGGAGGTCGAGCGTCGGCGTGATGCTGCCGCCGGTGACGGCGGTCGCGGCGGCCTTGATGAGGTACGCGCGCTTGCTTCCCATGCGTTTCTTGACGGGTAGCGTCTCGTCGAAGCAAAAGTCGTCGGTGATGGCGTCGAACGCGACGGTGACGTTGCCGAGCCGGTCGTCGTGGTCGGCGGCGTCCTCGTCGTAGATGCGGCACTTGAGCCGGAAGCCGGAGCGCGGAATGCCGGCGACGACCCAGTGCTCGTCCCACACGGGCTCAGTGGTGCGGTGCAGCGTGCGTGTTCGGTGGACGAGCGGCGGGTCGAGGCCGGGGTGACGCGACGCGACGGCCGTGGTCAGGGTGGCGTGCACAAAGGGGTCGCTCGAGGCCTGGCCGATGAGCACGTCAAAGTCGGCGACCGGCAGGTTGGTGGCGCGCACAAAGGTGAATCGCACGGTGTAGCCGGCAAAGCCGTCGGCCGGCGGCGGTACCGGGGTGTCGTCGTAGCCGCCGGGGAAGGCATCGGCGGCGTACGAGTCTTTTGCGTTCCTGTCGTTGGCGCCATGGTCATGGTCGTTTGTGTCGGGGTGCGACACGGGCGGAGCTGCGTCGCCCATTGTGCCTGTGTCCGTGGACGGTGATGAGTTCGGACGCGGAGCCGGTGGAGCGTGGGCAATGGCAGAAGACAAAAGGACGTCAGCCAAGGATTCGACGTTGCCAAGAAACGTTCGGCTGAGGGGCGATCGGGCGAATTGACAGGGTCCGGCAGGGCCCAAAGAGGAAGGAACTTGGATTAAGGGATAAACCGGGCCCAAGAAACAGATGAGAAGGCATGTTAAATATTAGCTTTGGAAACTCTTGGATACCTTTCTGTTTTTCTGCTTTCTGCTTGCCTGTCTACTCGAATGGTGCTGCCTGCTGGCTGTGCCTCGCATGTCGGATGGAGGGGTAGATCTCGGCCTTTACGGAGTCGCTACGCACGCTGCGCCACGTCCTTTCTTGGAGCTCTTGGAGCTTTCTTGGAGCTTTCTTGGAGCTTTCTGCTCTTGCGGCGTCGTCAGCACCGCGCACGAGAGCGAAAATGGACACTTGGCCTCGTCTCGATTGCGTATTCGCAATGTTTGTGCATGAGGCCAAGCCAGGCCGAGTCCGACAATCCGAGTCGCGGCAGTGACGTCAGCTGCAGCCACTCAAGGAATCGACTGATGCAACGGCAACAGGGTCGCCACGGGTCAGCCCTGTGCGCTTGCTGCAGCCCTGAAGCTTGGCACTGTTGTACGTGCGTCGATGTGGCCGGAATGTCACACGATGGCATTGCTGCCTAGGGCGATATAATGTCTTTTAAATCGCATGAGAATGCAAATCTCGATGCTTATGTCATACGAGGACCCTTTCGGTTCGAGATCCGATCGCACCTGCCTTGTCAATCTCCAATTGCATTGATATGTAAGCAATAAAATGCACGGGAGTATATTTATGAAGACGGCAGCCGACCGTTGCCAAGAATCTCACTGAGACACAACTGCAAAACTCGGCTCGCTTAGAGCGGGACAGCGGCTCTCTCGTCGCACCTACTTGCACATAAATATATGACTGGCGACGCCGTCGCTCGTCCGCCGGCTCGCCAGAAAACATGATCCACGTTGCTTGCCTACTGCAAGCTCTTTCCCCATCACAGCCGACGAGTCCGGCCCTAACGATGTCGGTCGGACTCGGTCGGCGCAATTCTGAAAAGCTGGACTCATAAAATGGCACGGCACCGTCCGTCTCCTCTCCAGCCACCGGAAGTCTGTCCGATCCGAGTGGGTCCAATTTTAGAACGGAAAGCGGACCCTCCATCACATCCAATCGCCCCTTCCGACTCGCTCCCTACACTCGCTGGTCAACACCACCACCATGAAGTTTGTCGTGTTTGCCGCCGCCGCCGCGGCGCTCGTGCAGCAGCAGCCGCTGTTTGCACCGCTCGATGCCGTGTCCGAGGCAGAGTCGGCGACTGCGCCGGCGTACCGCGACGCACTGCTCGCTCTGCACCGCGGACTCGTCGCGACACCGTCCGAGAGCGGCGCCGAGGGACTCGTCGGCAACTGGCTCGTCGACTACCTGCACGCGCACAACTACCACACGCGCACGCAGGCGATGCCGGCACAAGGCAACACAAACACAATCGCCACCGGCCGCTTCAACGTCCTCGCGTGGCCCGCCAACGCGACCAACGGCGACCTCGCCACGCTGCCGCCGCTGCTCGTGTCGTCGCACATTGACGTCGTGCCACCACACATTCCCTACAGCATCGACGACGGCGCGCCCTCTGCCGAGACCGTCATCCGCGGCCGCGGTTCCGTCGACGCCAAGGGCAGCGTCGCCGCACAGATCACGGCCGTCGAGGCACTGCGCAGCCAGGGCGTCGTCCACGACGGCGACGTCCTCCTGCTCTTTGTCGTCGGCGAAGAGAACTCGGGCGACGGCATGAAGTTCTTTTCCGAGTCGCTGTCCGACACCGCCGCCTTTGACGCCGCCATCTTTGGTGAGCCCACCGAGAACCGCCTCGCCTGCGGCCACAAGGGTATCCTCGGCTGCTCCATCGCCGCCACCGGAAAGGCCGGCCACTCTGGCTACCCCTGGCTCGGCAAGAGCGCCAACGACCTGCTCGTCCGGGCCCTCGTCAAGATCCTCGATGCCGCCGCCGCCGGTGATCTCGGCGCCACCGACCTCTACGGCAACACCACCGTCAACATTGGCCGTCTCGATGGCGGCGTCGCCGCCAACGTCATCCCCGCCGCCGCCTCTGCCCAGCTCGCCATCCGTGTCGCCCGTGCCCCTCAGCTGACAGGCCACGAGTTTGTCCGCACCGCCATCCAGGACATCCTCGCCGCCACCGACGCCGACGCCCTTGACCTCCAGTGCTCCCACGGCTACGGCATCGTCGAGTGCGCCTGCGACGTCCCCGGCTTCGACACCGTCACCGTCAACTACGGCACCGACGTGCCCAACCTCAAGGGCAACCACACCCGCTACCTCTACGGCCCCGGCGACATTCTCGTCGCCCACTCCGACCACGAGGCCCTTACCGTCGCCGACCTAGAGACCGCCGTCGAGGGCTACATGACCCTCATCAAGCACGCCCTGCGCCGCTGATTGTCCTCGATTCGCCATCCATCTATAGTATCAATATACCAGTCACGCTCTGTCGTTTCCGTGCCCGTCTCTGCCCTGTCTGTCCGTCTTTTCCTTCTCTTCACCTTTTCCTTCCCCATCCTCCCTCGCCCTCTTCGACACCACCGGCCCGCGCACATGCACATAGTACGCCCCCAGCGCCACCGTCGCCTCGTCCAGCCGTCGTGCCGGCCGCTCCTTGTCCATCCGGCCCGCCTTGACGGCGTCGCACAGCCGATTCTGGCACTCTGTCAGGCACGACTCAAACAGCCAGTCCAGTAGCCTTTCATGCAGGCCCGACTCTCCCCAGAACGTGTTGGGCACCGGCCCAACCTTGATCCGCTCAAAAATGTTTGCCGTGCGTTTCGTCTTCCCGGCCCGGGTCTCGGCCCCCTTTGGCTCCGTGTGCTCCACGCTTTTGTGCATCGTGGCCACCGTCTGGGCTCGCGCCGACCGCACCGACCGCGCCACTCGCTGCTCACGCCGCACAGCCATCCGCGCCTGCAACTCGCCCGCATCGTCCGTGCCGGCAAAACACCGCCACACCGGTGGCAGCCGCAGACTGTTTTGTAGAAACGCCCGCATCGCCTTGCGCAGCCTCGCATTGCCCCAGATCCAGTCTGCCACCGTCATCGCCACCGCCCGCTGCACCACCCGGGCGATCTGGTACATCTTCTCTACCCTAGGGGCCAGCCGTAACAGGCACTGCCCACTCCAGAGCTCAATCTGCCTCGGGTCTGCCACAGTCGCCCAAGCCGCCGACGGAGCCCTCATGCTCTCCTGGAAATGCCGTAGAAAGTAGACTTTGGCCATGTTCGGTGGAAGCGACATGAGCCTCACGCCAGGAACAATCTCACCTCCTGCGGCAATGTACCTGGAAAAGTCTACCAGGTGCAGTACCAGTCGCCTTTCAAAAAAGTCTTTTGGATGCATGGGATACTTTTCGGGTGCGCCCTCAATCACATGCTATGCAATCGTCTTCGCGGCTTCGCCCAGGTCCTTCTTGCCTGGCGGCATGACAATCTTGCCGTCGCCAGCAGGGGCTCGCACTCCGTCTGCCATGCACGCGCCCAAACTGAGGAGTAGCCCGTCCGTCTTTGCATAGTCTCTGAACGTGCGACGTGGCGGGAATGCGGCCGCCTTGCCGTCATTCCACTCTGCGTCTTGGACCGGGCACCACGTAGCATTGGCTATGCCTTCGCCCAAAACTGGCACGTGACGCTTCGCATCTGCCGTCTCGGTATGCACTCTCGTCGCTGTGCTGAGAAGCTTTCGGCGTCGGTCCTCGACTTTCTTCTTTGGATCAGGAGTCGCATACCCAATGTTGTGAGGCAGCGTTCCGGGGAAGAAGAAATCTGTTGCGTCGTTTTCCGTCTCCGCAATGATAGTGAGCATGTCGTGTTGGTTTGTCGCCTGGTGTGTTCTCCCTGCATACAAGGATGCAAGTTCAAGTGTATACCAGAGCAACTATTGGAAAAAACAAAAATCAAGGTTCTTGTCGTCCACGGGGTTCCATAGAGAAAGGTTGGGATGCTTGACGATTTCTCGGAGCACGTAGGACTCGGCCTCCTCAATCGAGATTCGGGCTCTGCCATGGACACCCGCACTGGATAACATGACTGACAGCTTTTTTTCAGGGGCTTTGGCGACTTTGGGCTTCGCATGCAACATATTGTTCTGCACAACGGGCTTGGGATTGGGTATTGTAATCGTAACTTTTAAGCGTGGTAAGGCTCGTGTCTTTTCAGCCTGGGGCTGGCCATTGAGGTGAGGGGCCGGTTCACCGTCCAGGGTTGACGAGCAAGTCTCTGATGCCACTGCCAAGGCATCGTGGACCAAAGAGTCGCCAGAGGGCGGGCCTGGCGAAGCTTTGGAGGAGGCATCTGAATACCCCCCGAGAAGAGGTTTGGGGGGTTCGTTTGACGGGACCTTTGGAGTATCACAAAGACCTAGATTCAATTTCGGGCTGCTTTCAGCCGGGCAGTGCAAGGGATCTTGCGACAGGGCTGGGGAGTCACCTCTCACGGAACTGTCCCTGGAGCTTTCCGGTGTTTCTGGGGGTGCTTTGAAGGTGACTTTTGAGGAGACGGCTGGAGAGGCGTCTGCGTCTGCGTCTGTGGACGAACAGGCCCGGGAAAGTGTCCGTTGCGGACGGCCTTTGGGAGACGTAAAGACGAGTCGTCTGCTTGGGACAGGCGACAATGAAGAGCTGCTGTCTGCTTGCGCCGGGTGAGCAGGGGGGCCGGCCTGTTTCCAGGCCACATGGGCCGGGGCTTGACGTCTTGTGCTCCGCGGCGGAGGCGAGGGCGATGCGAGTCCCGGAAAGTCTTGGTCCGTAAGGGGCGGTGGTGGTGGAGGGGTCAAAGGGTTGCCATGTGCCCAGGACCCTCGCGGTTGGTGGGACATGGTGTCGAGTCGCGCAAAGTGGTCCGGGTGATGCTAGTAGAGCTGCCACTCTGGTGCGTGGTGGTTGATAAGGGTCGGTTCTCGGTGCGGGTGCGTAAAAACACCCCTGGCTTATTAATGAGTAACGCAGGTGGCAAGCAGGTGGCTCATTCTTGTGGAAGCGACGACGGTCTGGTTGCTTGGTGAGACCGAGGCAAGTACTGGCGGCAGGCACAACTTTCGCACGGAAAGCGCGTTGGATGAAATCGAACAAACAATGAAACAGGGCAGGGCAGGTACTCAAAACGTAGATTGAAAGGATCGCTTCTGCAGTGGTGTATCATAAGTCCTCAGGTCTAGATCCAAGAGTATGGGTGACGGTAAAATGTAATAACAGGTGAGAAGAAGAGTAAAACAAAAGGACAAAAGGCTCGGTCTAGGGTACAGCTTTTGGTATAGTAGTAAATCAATCATGCGCGGCGTGCGTGCAGAAGAGAACAGAAATCACTTGGGTATCGGCGTAGGCTCGTCGTCCTCGTAAATCTCCTCGACATGCTCGCCGGGGCGTGGCACGACGGGGCTGAAGACGT
This sequence comes from Ophiostoma populinum, assembly GCA_029298855.1. Taxonomy (NCBI): domain Eukaryota; kingdom Fungi; phylum Ascomycota; class Sordariomycetes; order Ophiostomatales; family Ophiostomataceae; genus Ophiostoma; species Ophiostoma populinum. Next base: position 265,061 of record JANSLU010000020.1, on the reverse strand, counting down.
CGACCTCTTCGATCTCGTCCAGCCCGTCGCCTTGCTGCGCGTCCTCCATCATGAAGCGACTGATGGTATTGTCGTCGTCGTCGTCGTCGTCGTCGTCGTCTTCGTCGTCGTCCAGTTCTTCTTCTTCTTCCTCCTCCTCCTCCTCCTCCTCCTCCTCAATCGTAATCTCGCCCGAGCGTCGTCCAAGCCCGCTCGCCGACGCGCTGCGCGAGTGCGAGTGCCCGTGGCTGCGGCCGCCCGCACCGCCCGGCAACGCGCCGCCAAACGAAAGCATCGGGCCCTTGAAGATGTTGCGTTTGCGCTTGGCAAAGAGCACGGGCGTGTTGGTGCCAAACGGGTTCGGCGACCCCGGCGCACGGCCCAGCGGCATGCCCTCGTTGTAGCCGCCCCCGCTGCCAGATGGAGCGGCCGGCGGCGGGAGCCCACTGCCGCTGCTGCCGCCACGCACGAGACGCAGGCTCGACGGAAACGATGTCGAAGTCGGCGTCGCCGGCAGGACCTTGACCGAGTGGTGGGGCGACCGACCGGCAACGCCCAGCGCGGTGCCCTTGGACATGGACGTCGACACGCTGCCGTTGGAGCTCGTCGACGACGCCTTGGAGTGCGAGTGGTGGTGGCCCGGATGGTGCATGCTGCGGATCGACGACACCGACGACGACGTCGACTTGCGGCCGCGCAGGTTGCCCGAGGCCGACGGCCGGCGTCCCGACGAGCGCGGCGTCAGGGGCGACGGCGACAGCGACTGGCGCTTGTACGAGCCGCCCGACTGCAGTCGCTGGCCCTGTTGTGCATGTGGCTGCGAAAAGTACTGGTTGTAGAGACCGGGCGACAGCGGGCTATTGCCGGTGCTGCTCGTCACGGCGCTGCTGCCCAGTACAATGCCCGGCCCGAGGCCGCTCTGCGCGGTCGTGCTTGTCGTGCTCGTCGTGCTCGTCGTGCCGTCGGTCGTGAGGATGCCCAGGTTGCCAATCGGAGGCAGTGGCGGGATGCCCTGGCTCGGGTGCGCCGTGTGCACGCTCGACTTGCCGTAGCCATTGACCACGACGCCCTTGGGCAGGCTGGCCGTGTTGGACCCGATGCTGCCGGCGCCGCCCGTGCCCGATGCCGATGCACCCGCGGTGGTCGGCCCGGGGTACTTGCTCGTCTGTGGTCGTGGGCTGCTGTCGCCCTTGCCCGACTTGTTGCTGCTGCTCGATGGTTTGAGCAGGTTGGGCGTCGAGTGGCTGCTGCGCTTGTCGCCGCCCTTGGTACGCCGTGTGTTCTCGGCGAACCAGTGTGTCATGTTCTTCCAGCGTGCCAGGATCGCTTGCGACGTCTTCTTGCGTACTTTTTGGCCGTGTCCGGGGCCCGTGCCGCTGCTCCCAGCGTCGCCGTTGTGGCTGTCGGCGCCGTGGCCGCCGCTGGCCCGGCTGTTCATGGCCGATGCCGCCGCGGCTGCTGCAGCCGCTGCAATCGCGTCCGTCGTCGTCACCAGGTGCAGCGTCGAGCCACGCGACCGCGCGCTCCGCAGCACGCCTTCCTTGGGCGGTGGTATTGGGCGGCGCTGGCGCGACGAGCTGGCCGAGCGCGTCGAGTCCTTGTCGACCGGCGGCGGCCGGCTCGTGCTCGACGAGTGCTGCAGCTGTGTGTGTGGTGGCTGGCCCGGCTGGCCCGGCTGTCCGGGCGTCTCGGCCGCGAGGCTGGCCGCACGGAACGCGTCGTTGGCGCGGCTCAGCTCGGCGAGGCCGGGAAAGTCGTCGATCCGCAGACCGTCGTAGTGCCCGCTACGGCGCTGCGACCGGCCGCGGGCCTTGGGCGTCGGCGGGTCGCCCAGCTTGACGTAGCCCGACGCCGATGACGCACGCTCGTCGACCGTCGCCAGGCGCTCCAGCCGGCTCGAGGTCGTCGACAGCCGCCGCGAGTTGCGGTGCTCCTGCTCCTTTTCCTTGCGCTTGCGCTCGCGCCGCGCCAGCTTGCGCTGCTCCTTCTCAATGAGCAGCGTCCACCAGCCTGCCAGCGCGTCGCACCGCTGCGCCAGCACCGACTCAATCACCGAGTCAATGTCCACGCCCGCGCTGTGCATCCGCTCCAGCGTGTCCTTCTCGACGGGCGTGCTAAAGGGCGACGGCTGCTGCAGCTTGAGGATGGCCTGCTGCTGCGGCGCGTGCTCGGCCAGGAACGGGTGGCTCAGGATATCCGGCAGCGTCGGCCGCAGCAGCGGCCGCTTCGACAGCATCGACTTGATCAGCGCGCGCGCGTCGTCGGGTACGTGGTCGGGGTACTTGGGCTCCGCCGCCAAGATGTTGCGCCGCGTCACGTCGTCGTCGTCGTCGTCAAAGGGCAGCTCGCCGCACACCAGCGCGTACAGGATCACGCCCAGGCTCCACACGTCGACCTTTTCGCCCGCGTACTTTTCGCCCTTGAGCATCTCGGGCGCCGAGTAGCAGATGGTGCCGCAGAACGTCTGCAGGTAGTTGGACTTGCCCTCGTACTCGCGCGTGAAGCCAAAGTCGACCAGCTTGACGTTCTCGTGCTTGTCCAGCAAGATGTTCTCCAACTTGAGGTCGCGGTGCACGCACGACTGCATGTGCACGTACGACACCGCGCCCACCAGCTGCGTAAAGATGCGCTGCACCTTGTCCATGGGCAGCTTGCCGTGCTTCAGCAGGTAGTCGTACAGCTCGTCGCCCTGGCAGTACTCGAGCACCAGCCACACCAGCGACTCCGTCACAATCACCTCATAGAGCCGCGCAATGTGCGGGTGCACAAACTGCCGGTGGTGGTGGATTTCGCGCGCCAGGTTCGAATCGTCCTTCTTGGCCGACTTGAGCACCACCTTGGATCCGTTGATCAGCTTGTGCGTCGCCAGGTACACTTTGCCAAAGGAGCCTTTGCCGATAAGGCGCCCGAGGTTGTAGTTGCCGACGGACTTGAGTTCCGTCGTCGCGAATTCACTAGACGTCAGTGGGTGTTGTGCCATGTGCAGCCAGGGCAACGTACTCTAGCAGCTGCTGGTACGAATTCGCCAGCTTGGCCTTGCGGCCCATGGCCTCGGCCTTGCCTTTGCCCGTCTGCATCCCATGCGTCGTCGGGAAGCGAGGCGCACGGCGGGTGGAACGAGCGTCGGTAGCAATATGCGGCGCCTTGTGTTGCGTGGCGCTCGTTCAGATAGGTCAGAGGTCAGATAGGCCCGTTCGCGTAGTCGGTCGCCGTAGGCGTCGCTGGGCTGGTCGCAGTGCAGCCGCAGGAATAGGGGCGACGATGGCGTCGTAGCACAGCGAGCTAGACCGGCGAGGGCAGACAATGCGAGGCTGCCAAGTCGGTGTGCAGCGATTGGGCGCAGCCGGTTCGTGCCGTGTCGTTGGGTGATGCTTCGATGGGAAAGCGTCAGAATGCGGCCCGTGTGGTGTAGCGCGTAGCGCAGTCCAGCGGTTCGGCGGCCCAGTGGTCCAATGAGGTTAGGTGCAGGCCGGTGATGGTGTTCCACAGTCGCGCTCGGGGATTGCGTGTCGGTCGGGCGCGTTGGGTTCGACGGTCCGGCGGTCAATCGTCCTGGGCCTTGGGGAATCAAAAGACAAAATCGCAGAGACCGCGAGCGTCTCTGGGGAATGGCAGGTGGGAAGCCGGCAAATGAGGCTGGAGCAGTGGAGGCGGTAATTTCATTCTCGACATCGTCCGAGGGGACGCGATGTTGCGCGGGCGCGCTGTCGCACTGTCGCACAGCGCTGGAACAGCAGGGCCAGGCTCAGCAATCTTACAGCGCTTGTGTGGTGCCTGTGTGTGTGACGGCGCTGGACAGGCTGTGGAGGAGAGAAGGAGCGCGACGGGGCACGCTAGGCGATTTCAGGCCGGAGCCACTCGAGCTCTGCAAAGTCGGGGAAGCTCTGGGAGCAGATGCGTACAAGATGAGGCGAGCAAAGAGTGAAGCGAAGAACATTACGACCGGCCGAAAGAGCACGGACAAGATGTTACTACTACCCCTGGACACAGGATCGCACCTGCCTGTCTGACCTCGAGGTCTCGGTGCGGGAGGGGAAAGCGCAAACCTGCACCGTAAACGACGACCTAGGCAAGCGCTACTGGCGGGAAGAACTGCATACAAGACAGTCGCAGCCCGCAGTTCCGGCAGACGGCAGGCGCTCGCCAACAGCCGCTGCGATGCTCAATGAGAAGGGAAGCAGCGTAGGACAGCAGGGACGTGCACTGCCCAGAGTGACACTGAGCGACGTTGGAGATGAGACGAAACGCCGTTGCACTTTTTAGTCACCCGCCGTTTCCAGAGCATCAAGACACTCTATGCGAGCAAACAGATCAGCTTCAAACAATCTAGATCATAAAATGCATCTGCCTCATCTGCATGCCAGCAGGCAACTAACACGTGTGAAGGAATAATGTCAGTTTCAGATATCAAGGTCGCCTGTAACAGCAGTGCCTTCCGGAAGGAGTAAAAAGCACGCGTGCAGGAAGCAACGTGTAAATATATATTGATTACAAAGTGTGTAATTTTGTTCAAGGCGTGAAAAGAGTAATCCTTATACGCGCGTCAACAGGATCACTAAAGAAGACGACAAGTCAAGCGGCAAAAAAACGGGCTCAGTCGGGGATTGAACCCGAGACCTCGCACAGGTTCATCTCTGCGCTAAACAGAGGGGTTGAGAAACCCGAAGCACGAATCATACCACTAGACCACTGAGCCAGTCAGAGCTGCAGGAGCTCTTGTTGTGGCGGGGCCTCACTTTTGGGGGTAAATATGAATGAGCACAGCCACATCTACATCTGATGAACATTTGTGTGTATATTCTTTACGGAGTACGCAAGCTTTATTTTATGTCTCGGTATATATCTTTTTCTCAAATTTTACTCTGTATATTTACTTTTGCATTATTTGATTTAGTACCACTGTTTTATTTCTTAACAAATTGTAGTAATTTTCACGTGCAATCTTAATTGCCCGTCGAATTTAGGTTGACAACAAATATGCAAGCAATTTTGTGGGGTACGGAATACAACTCACGATCTTTGGTCAAGCACTACATATTACTTCTCTATCGGCAACTCGCCATCGCAGCACCTACCACCTGTGATTTTGCCCTTGTTTGCGCGCCGACGCCATATCCAATATCCTATATCATCGCGCCTGCTTGTCGTCATCATATCAACAACAGATGTCGCCGAATAGCGTCGCAATCGGTGCATGATCCTGCCATTGGCCCACTTCAAAATATTTCATACTTAAACATTTAATTGGTGTTTATCTCGGTGTTCGCAACTGATGGGGACGATGGGTATCACAAAATTAGCCAATGCGCTTGACAGGGGCACCCCGTTGTTTGCGGCTTCTTTCGGAATTAAGGATACAAGTGACTGATGAGCATGGGGCGGACGAGACGCAAAAGAGGAAAGATGAGCGCGCATGGAAGGTGCGAAGAAGCAAAAAAGAAGCATGGGAAATGAGTGATTTAAGTAAAATTAAAAAAAATATTTACAAAAGAGGAAGAAACGGCCCACGACAAGAGCGGCGTCAGATGGCATGGGCGATATTGCGCGGGGGACGTGATGGATGCGAATACCAAGAAATCGACGGAGGGAGCCGATGCTACCTTGTGCCTGAAATCTCTCTCGTCCAGCAAAGGAGACCAGGCAGCAGCAGGAGGAAGAGGAAGAGCTCCAGAGGTGCCGACGAAGCGACAATTGCAGATGCTCCTTGGCAAGAGTTGGAAGGACCGACCGCCCGCCTCTTACCTGCTCAATTTACGAATATATCCCTCTGGGCCGATTGATGGCAACTGGAAACAGTCTCGGGCAGCGACCTGCACAAAAGACATGCCGATCTATATTTGTAAATAGTGGCTGCTGAGCTTATTTTTGCCGCGTGTGCAAAAGAACAAAGAACAACCCCAAAAAGAAACCCAAAAGCTTGCTTGTGCATCACGGACGGTCGACCGTATTCCGCAAAGAGCAGCGATAGGCAGCCGTAGAACAGGGAACACGGCAGGCGCGGACGAGAGAAACCAGGAACACAATCCAGGCAAGCACGACACGGGCATGACACGGGCGGCAAGACAGGGCAGCGACGAGCACGGATCCCGAAAGTGGGCAGGAGCTTGTTCCCCAGTGGCCAGCTGGTCTAGACCTTGTCGCTGCACGTCGGGCATGCTATTCTTGTTCCTGCGTTGCTGCAGCCTCCCTGTGTGCCGTAAATAATTATAGTGCCCTGCGCCGGTCGTTCATGCCATGCCTGTTGTCTTGCTTTGACGGCCTCCCTTCCTGCAGCTGTCGTGTCGCTGTGCGCTGTCGCGCTTGCTATTTCTGGCGCCTGCCCGTCTGCTGCCTGCCGCCTGCCGTTTCTTGTCACGCCCCAGTCCTCGTATGCTGCCATGTCCTCCCGCATTTGTTTCTGCTTCTGCGGTGCCTAGCGCCCTGTGCCCAGTGCCCAATCCGCCAATCTGTACCTGCATATGAAAGACGCTATATTTAAACATACATCCGAGACAGCGCAGTTCTTTTCAAGCCACTGCTCTTACGGAGTACTGGCTGTATGCAGGTGCAAATATAGTATCTGTGACACCGATCCATGTCCAGAAATAGACCGGGACAAGGACGGCGGAACAAAAAGAGCTGGAAAACAAAGCCAGACGGCGCCTTTGGCTCAACTCAAACATATTACAGTAATACGAGAGGCGCCACCAAGCCACCATCGCGGTGTGGCTGCTGCCAGATTCTGTTGCTCTCTTTGTCCGTCGTTTGGCCGCGTTTCGCATTTCGCACTCGCCCAGTGCCTGGTTCTTCACGATGAGAAATCAATTCGCGAAAGAATGCAAAAAGTCATCGATCCTCATTAGGTTTTTTAAGATTTATTTCGTACCCCTGTCGTCGAAATCGTCCCTGACAGACCGTCTTTAGCGGCCTTGGCCCCCCTCTTTCCCTCTTTTCCTGCCTTCCGGCCCCTGTAATCAGCGCTGTAAAATGGCGATTTGCTCCTCCACCAGCACCGTCTGATCTCGACGGCCCAATGCGCCTTCTGATTGGTCAGGTGTCTGAGTTCTATTTACATTTCGCTGGTCAAACACAAGCGCATCGCATACGCACTGTGCTCGACGCTGTGTTTGATTACCATTATTTATTTATGCAGAATGCACTAGTATTTGCTTGCCACACTATCTGGTAGTTTACTCCGTACTCCGTACTCCGTATGCGTTGTCGGAAGATTCATGAAACTGAGCCTTTTCGCAAAGACCAAGACAACCTCTCATTTTGCTCCCGCCTTTTTCTCTTTCTCCTCTAAATACATATATTTACTTTGTTGCCTAGCAGTCTGAAAACAGGCGACCAAGCCGAGAAACACCTGAAAACACACTAGCACCTCCTAGCAGTCCCCAGATGAGAAAGAAGCCACGCTGGGAGCGACCACGAAATTTGTTCGAGTCGAGCAAAAAGCGATAAATGCGTAAATGCCGAGCTTTTGGTAAAAGGGGCTGCCCAATTAGGCTAGACAAGCTGTCCCGTCCACTTTAAATAAGTTATATTTTTATATGGAGTATTTATATCTAAATATATATTATTTAAAATGCTACGCCACGATCACAGCACAGTGCGCCCGTCCGCAACTTCATTTTGACTGAACTTGCTTTTGTGCTCTTTTGCTTTTGGCCTATTCTGCTTTTGCAATGTGCCTGGCACCCCATTCTTTCGGTCGTCGGCTGGTGCCTGTGGCTGTAACATGTAGAATTACCTTTTGAATCCATGGTGCCACTGGACCGCTCCTTCCAGACCGCACAAGAGAGGAAGAGAGAAGCGCCGTTCGTACTGCCCTCTTTCTCGATTCCGAAAACCAGTGTCGTCACTCTTTCCTTGTTCCTGTTCTTCTGTATACGCTCCTGCCGGCTGTCGCCAACGCATATTGTCACCGGCCACCACGCTCGTTCTCAACTTTGTTTGCTCTTCCGCCCTTCTTTTTTTGCTCGTGCGTCGCCAGACCCTCGCCCACACATTAATCTTCCGCATTCCACCGCTGTCTGCCTCGCACGCCGCACCACCCCCTTTCGTTTCACGCGCCCTTGACGTTGCCGCCCTCCGCCCTTGCGCAATAAGACGCTCGCTCCCACCGTCGTACCCATTTGGCTATTTGGCTATTTGGCTTCGCTTTGACGCTCGACATCCTGTGCCTAGCGCTTCGCTCGTTTCTTTCAACCTCGCCTTCTTTCAACCTCAAGTCTTTTGCGGCCGTGACCACTCTTTGACTTTCAGTCGTCCATTCTTTCACGTCGTCGACACCTTGTTTGACGTCTGTCCCGATTCGGAATCTCTTGCGTCCTGGGACCATTGATTCGACCCGAGCCTTCGTGTCCTTTAAGCTTCATTCTCACTCGACCGTTTGATCGGCCGGCCTTTCTTGCGACCGGTGTCCATTCTTTTGTTCAACAAGCCCTTCGTTTCGCTATTCGTCTCTGGCGATCTTCAGCAGACACCTCTGCCTTCACCCTTCCAACAACATTGTTCAACTCTGACGCTTTTGGCCGTCGGCTTTTTGTCTGCATTCGACCACGACCCTCTTCATCGCCATCTCAACGCCGTTGCCGTTTCGGACCCCCTTGTTTGTCACGCTGTCTTGGACATACCTTTGATCAGCACAGGCCACTGCTCTCTTTCTTCTGGGTACATCCTAGGCGATCTAGACTCAACCTTTGCTCCCTCACCTCCGTCCATTCCCTGCTGCGCGCCGAGTGTTCTGTCTTACACTGCCCGCTTCACCCCAGTTATTCCAGGAATTCCTTCTGTTTTTACATGCTTTCGTCCATACCAGCACTACTGCGACTCGGAAACTCAAAGTTCCAGCAACTCAGAAACTACATTTACACAACTTGAGACACTCAACCATCGGATCAGGGGCTCCCACAAACTACAGACCCCGGTTCTTGCGGCCACTCTGCTGTATTACACCACCATTCGCGCAAATTAAGCATTGAGCCACTCAACAGCCCAGCAAACCCGCGACGCCTCAAACCCTTCCGCTCAAAGCAGAACGCACCCCTTTGCTGCGCCGCTTGACCGCATTGCTCGACATCACCAGCCTGCCGATTTACTCTCTCCCCGCAGACCGTTTTAAGAAGCAGCCTGCTCGCATCGCATTTTTCTCGCCGTCTGTCTCGTCACTCTTTTGCTTCGTCTTGCACCGCTCAAGTATCAGCAATCAGCATTCTTGACTCGATTGACCGCGCGCCCTCAGTCTGCTCTCAAGCGCCGTGTCACCATAGCCTAACGCTTCGACTACCTCAGCCTTTTGGATCGACGCGGCATACGTTCAAGTGCCGAATCACAGCTGCATCTCGCCTGCAGCTTTCAGCTTTATTACGCACGCACACCTCTCGTTATCGCGACTCGTCATCAGCCTTCCGTCGCGCCATCCGCTCGTTTGTGCCGTATTTCCTGATTTCGGACTACCGACGACAACCTGACGACGACTCTTATCTCGACCCCCGACTATCGTTGGCTTTTCGTCTTACACGCCTTGGGGACACGCGATTAATTGGATATTGGATAACCAACACGCGCCCGTCCACGACAGAAAGTGGTACTTAACCAATTCATTCCAACACCCAACCCAAGCATTGGACCGTTTCCGCCGGTCGGCATTATGCAAATATGATGATGGTTTATGAGCAAGCTATCGTCGACTCGGTCGGTCCGAGCCCTGGTTCGCCGCCCGGTATGACAGCCTCTAAATCGTCCAAATCTTCTTCTTTCCACTCCATCAGCTCCGACGACAACAGCGTCCTCTCTGACGTCAACCACTTTGAGGACATTGGTCTCGACGACGACTCCATCATCCCCCACCACGACCGCGACACTGATTTCAAGACCACACGGCCAAACCGCTTCTCGCCATCATATTCGGCCGACCTTCGTGTTGCTTCTCTCCAGCAAAAGGCACAGGCGCCGCGCATGCACCAACCACGAGAACTTGCCCGTTCGCGGCCTCCCACTCGCGACATCATCGCGCCCAAAGTCCGACCCGCGCTTCACGCACTACAGACGACAAGACTTCAGTCGCAGACCCGTGGTCCTAATGTCCGCAGCACAAGCACCGGCTCGCTGGTGCCGGAGGCCCTTGCACCACGGAAACTTATGGGCAGCCGCTCGTCAAATTCGCTCTCCAACTTCCGCCACCGCAGCCCTAGCCCCAACTCCATGAACGTTCCTCATGGTCTCCAGGATCCGGGCATCGTCGTTAAGCCGAGGCGAGGCAGCTGGCAGTCTACCGCGTCGAGAAAGTCTGCCATTCAGCTGGAGATGGAGTGCGACGAAGACGAGGGTGACGATATCCCCGACGGCCTCGTCCTAGACAACGTCCCCATCTCGCCGCGCCCCATGTCCGAGCGCTCGCGGTCGATCAGTGCTGCGAGCTCCAAGGCGGGCTCTCCTGAGCGCAGCAAGGAGCGTGTCCGGAGTGTCGGTAACGGCACGCCCGCATTTGCTGCTGCCCAGGGCTGCCTTCGCTCGCCATCTTGGAAGCAGGATCAGATCCCCAGCGGAGCTACTAGCCCCTCCAAGATGCGGGCCAAGAGCTGGACCGCGGCCTTGTCGGAGCTCAACTTTGACACCAAGGCTCTCACCGAGAAGCTCGAGGAGCATGCCGATGAGCTGAAGATCAAGTCGGCACAGCGGTCGAGTACGGGCTCGCTCCCTGCCCAGCGCCGTGCCGTGACAGGCCCTAACGATTCCAAGAATCGCCACAAGTCTGCTCTGCCTGAGTTGCCGCCTCTTCGCCGCAGCAACATTATGATCGACCCTCTGCCCGTTTCCAAGGAGAAGGAGGCCGTCCTGTCGCGCACGCGTCCATCGTGGCTGCCGCCCAAGGACCCCGCCGAGGAGAGACGCCACCTGAAGGAGTACCAGAAGATGATGCAGTACAGCATCGAGGCCGAGAAACGCCGCGAAGCGTCCAAGCAGGCCAAGTCCGAATGCCGCGACACTGCTGCCAGCGGGCTGATGCAGATCTGGGAGCAGGACATCATCCCGCGCTGGAACGACGCAATTCGTGAGCGCCGCACGCGCGACCTGTGGTGGCGTGGCGTTGCACCTCGCAGCCGTGGTGCTGTATGGACGCGTGCCATTGGCAACGATCTGGGCCTGACTGAAGCCTCGTTTGAAGCTGCACTGAAGCGTGCCCGCGAGGTCGAGGCTCGCGCCCAGGCCGGCACGGCCGTCGAGGGCGATGAACAGCGCATGGCGCACTTTGCCAAGATCCGCAAGGACGTCCAGGACAACACATGGCGCGACCTCAGGATCTTCCAGGCCGGCGCACCGCTGCACCAGGGCCTGATGGACATTCTGATGGCATACACCATGTACCGGAGCGACATTGGATACGTGAGCGGCAGCAACACCATCTCTGCGCTGCTGCTGCTCAACCTGCCCGGCCCCGCGTCGGCCTTTGTCGCGCTCGCCAACCTGCTCAACCGCGCGCTGCCTCTGAGCTTCTATGCGTCGGACCCGGGTGCCAAGTCATCGGCGTACAACCTGCTGCTGCAGACGCTGTCCAAGAAGGCCCCGGCGCTTTTCTACCACATCACCAACATGCCGAACCACGACGCCGAAGGCTTTGGCCCCGACTACTACTTCAACGCCGTTTTTACGTCGCTGTTTACGGGCCAGCTGGCGCTCGACCAGGCCGCGCGGTTGTTTGATGTCTACGTTTTCGAGGGCGACAGCGTGCTGGTGCGCGCAGGCGTTGCCTTCCTCATGGAGCGCGAGACCACCCTTCTCGGGACGAAGAGTCTTGACGAGGTGCGCCGTGTTGTTCTGGGCAAGGCCGATGCCGCAACTGGCTCCAAGCCGGCCGTCATCACCCAGACGGGCGAGGAGGACCGCTGGATCAAGGCCGTCCGCGATGCTGGCAAGGTCTCCAAGTAGACCTGCCTGTGCCTGTGCCTACTGCTTCTCATCACCCTGATTTCTGCCTCTCGTACCCATCACATGATGGACGACCTCTTTGCGACACACTTTTATCACGCCTTACGACCATTGCCATTTCTTTTCTAAACTTCTCTTCTCATTCCCACCTTGCCTCTATTTCTCACGCTCGCTCACACGCCTCTTTTACTACCACTTTTTACTCTTAACTGCTAAACATTAATTCTCTTCTATTGGCGCGCCAGCCGTGCCGCCATTGGTGTCTGGTTTTTCATCCTTTTCTACATCTTGTTTGGCACATTTTGGATTCTTTTGGATATATTTCATCCTCATTTTTTGTTTGTATAGCGTTTACATTTTGACCCATCTTCCCATATGTCAACCGTTTTTTGGCGAACAAATATGAACATATCGAGCTCCGACAAACGTACACGTGATGCCTTTGCCCATGAAGCCTACCAGACTAAAGGTAGCACATAGCGTGCGCAGCTCGAGTAGTTGCTCGTCACAATGATAGTTGCGGCCAGTAAGTAGCCTATCACAACGAGACTCGCGGCCGGCGAGTAGGTTTTCAAAGAACTTTGATGTAGCACGGATGAATAAGCCTTGGGCGACATTTATGGTCGAACCAAGCCAAGTCCGCCTACCCTCTAGCCATTAAAAAAGAAGTAGACACAATAAGTCATTTACTTGCATAAACTTGAATTGGATAGCCATTTGTTCTAGGAGTGTGTCGTTCGATAAAAACAAAAAGCAAGAAAGGCAAAAAATGGGGCTCCACCGGGGATCGAACCCGGGACCTCGTGCAGTTGTAGAATGAGTCCTCTGTAAACAGGGGACGTGCTACCCAAAGCACGAATCGTACCACTAGACCATGAAGCCCTCGAACACCTGGTTGAAATCTGGCCGCTCATGTTGGCTTATGTAGTTAGCCTAGAAATCACAACAATGCGAATCTTAGCAGCCTCGTTTTGCAACACCACCATCCATCGGACTGCATCATTCAATTCAAAACAAAATTGACAGCATCATTTCATTCGAAACAAAATTAAAAATACTATCATATGCAATTATGCCATTGCTTATCTTTGCCATGTTGATGGGATCCAAGACATCGACATCGAGCCTGAGTCCTCTTTGGCGTCACATGCAGATTGTTACAGAGTATGGCGATGCTATATTTGTAGATTTACAGCAGGTACCACGACCCTGTGGCTCATCGCCTTGGCCCCACAGTTCTTAATACTACTGACATCCCGTGATAGTGACGAGTATCGGGTCTATCAGAAAATCAAAAGACCAAAAAAGCAGTTTGGAGGTCTCTCATTTCGCGATGCGGCGACAGCTCCAAGCAACGTGCAAGCGAGGGCTTATCGGAAAAAATTCACTGGCAAAATCCCCCACAGCAACTCGCACAGGTAGCTGTCATTCGCTCGCTGGTCTCAGGCAAGATACGTCCTGGTGCCGCCGAACTGTCCATGGCATAAGCTTGAAGCTCGCCAGATTATTGCCATCACGAGGACGTGGCACGAGCCGAGGCCCAAAAGCAGTTGAGCGACTTGTATACTTCGTAGGTCGAGATTGAGGGCACATTCAGCGTCGCGATGCTGGACAACTTGTCCCTCAGCGACGACAGTGTAGCTCTTGGCACCTTGGGTGGAAACAGACTGTACGCAGATCTGTACAGGCTTCTCAACAGCCTTAGCAGCGAGCTCATCGCACTGAGTTCGTGACACGGCGGGGTGGCGTTTGAAGAACGTGTCGATCTGCATCATTGCGAGATCCGCCATGGGTTATAGCTTACCAGGCATGTTGTCGGAGGCTGTCGTTACTAACGTTTGTAGTAAAGAGAACTTGAGGACTAGACAAAAAGAAAGCATGCAACTAAGAACTACAGGGAAGTCTCTCGGCGTGCTAAGATCGATACATAGGATCACATTCTCAAGCAACGAGCAGACTTCCACAATGGACCGCAGCTCTACTTTGATATCCCCAAAGGTACCTCAACAGAATATCTTCCAGCTACGACAACCGTCCACAACCAGCTTTCCGCGGTCATATACCTCTTCGTGACCTCTAATTGATGTAGCAAACACATCTCAAGACTCACTCCGTGCCCAAATATTGACACCGTGATGTTCAATAATGACCATCTACGTCTGGGGTCTAGATTAAGCGGACCGGGCCGAGATACTGGAAGACTGAGTGGCCGCATTTCAAGGACCTGACACTAGCTGGAAGATTAAGCATGCCTTCATGAAATACTAGGTAAGGCAAGTTAGTATGAGGCACGGGGGTACTTAGGTAGCCGCCTTCTACGGACTACGCACCCACATCTCGGCCTTTCTGGTGACGAGTCTCACGGATTGACGACCAGCTCTGTTCCAAAGCTCGTGACTCCGACCAGCCGTCAATATAGGCCAAAGTGCCATACTGTTATTGAGGACCGTGGAGTCGGGAGAGAAACGTCAACGGCTTCACGATAAAGCCAACCACCTTTCCAAGCAGAGAAGAGCCGTACTGCTACTGGAATTCTGACGGGGAGAACCACGGTCCAGGGGCCGCTTTATTTGGCTGACTAGCAAGCAGCACTTTTGGTTTAATACTCGAGGGGAGGAAAAGGCCTTGTTTTCATATATTGATTACATAATAGAGGCCTGACACAGCTGGATGTCATGAGCCATAAATAATCTGTACGGAGTATAGGTGTTGACCTAAATATGTATATTTACCGTTCTCGTCCTTTCGTGCCCTGCCTAGTCCTCGTTTACCGTTTAGGAGCCATGACGAGATAAATATATATATATATTTTACATAACTTACGGAGGTCGTCGTATGGCTTGCCTACTCCGTACTCCGTGAAACGGGTGGGCGGTGAGCGTCCCCAGGCGGGGTACTCTCCAGCAGGCTCCAGCAGGGAAGAGCGCTGGAATGCAGCCACTCACAGACAGTTTAATCGGTATCTGCCAGCGCTTGCAGGCATCCCCACACAGTTCTCGGCCCCTTCTTGGCGGCTTGCAGCCCAACAAAAGTCGGAGGCTACCCCAACGAAATAAAAGCGGGACCATCGTCAAGCTCTAGCGTTCTTTTCTAACACAACCCAAAATCTGTCCGTCGTTGCATGTGGATTATCTCTGACCTCGTCTACGGAGTACAGTTTTGCCGCTGCTGTGTTGATGTGGGTAGTGCGCCCTGGGCTGGATTTGTATCCTGTGTACTCCGTAGATTCTGGAAAGCTAATCAAATATATTTTATCGCCGGATGGAAAGAGATGACCCTCGGTGCCAATTTGCATGTGAAGGAGTGTCCGTTTTCTCCAGGGCGATGCTTTGTCCAGAAGACGGAAGGCTCCCGTCCCGGCCTTTGGCCAGTGCTTTATATTTAGTCCCAGCCCGAGATCTGCTGGGGAATGGAGCCTTGATCGGCTTCGCCTCTCCTTGCATTGGGTTTCATTATTGGGTTCTCAGAATAAAATATATATTTACTGAGTACCTCCGTACGAGTTCGTACGATACCTGTAGCATACTGAGTGATTCAGCCGTCTCGTCTCGGCCTGATGGAAGGGTGTATCCGCAGGGGCAAGGAGACGCAAAGCGTTGGCCAGTTTGCCCCAGCTCAAGACATTGACCGTCAGATGCACTAGATATTTTATAAATTTATTTGTACGGAGTAGGTTCCTTGCTCTTGCCGTTTGCGTTTGGCATCAGCTCAGCGTGGCCTTGAATCGTGCCACTTGCTACGGATGAACTTTGGTATTCGGCGTTTGCTCCTGGCGTCTGCTTTTTGCTCCGGCTTGTCACCTCGTATCATATTTTATTTATTGTGTCTGGGATTACGGAAAGCCCGACGCACCATCCTCAACAGTCTGTGCTTGTACCTCGGGCACCTGAACCTGTGTATCTTTGGAGTTAAAGTCCGTCTTTGAGGCGGTGTAAGCTGGCGTGTGAGCGTAACCAATGCAGGGCAAGGTCGTTCAGCCGACGGCCTAGCCAAGGACCCTGAGTGGCCAATTCGTCTTGATTTCTAGTTCACTTTCTTGTACCCCGACATCTTGGCATGGAGGGTTGTATATTTAGTCCAAGTACCTGCCAGGAACGGAGTGTTTTCCCCTTTGTATTTATTTTTGAGACGTGTTCGACTTTATATTTATGTGTCAGTGGCTCGATAAAACTGATAAAAATGTCAAGCATTTCTACCTCCGTTTCCGGGTTGGCATCCAGCGCTTTACTCTGATCTTTACTGTTCTGTGCGCCCGATTTGCCCGCGAAACGTTAGTTTGTCTGCCAACTTTTCCTTTGTGCCGAAGCTTACACGCCATTGGTATACTTTCTTGGCTTTGCCATCGTCTCTGTAAAAGGACGCAGTGGCCGATTCTTTATCCGTACGCGCTTTCCTGCACCGCCCAGACGTCCAGAAGCCATGATTTGGCATGTGCCAGCACGTCCTTCCACATAGTTTAGAGGTCTTGCCCGCCATAACCGTTCTTTATTATTTTTGCCTCCAGTCGTTCTTTCTTAAAGTCCACGAAAAGGTACCGAATAATGCCCTGGCTGGTCTTTCTCTTTTCGGGTTTATTGTAAACATAAATATACGATGCCCCGTTGATTTTTGATTCATCCTTTTGCTTCCGTTCATTTCCCCCCTCTTGCTGCTTGCTATTGCTTGCACCTTATTTGTTCACACGGCCGTTTCGTCCTGGGATTGGTGTCTTTTTTGCCATCTGTATTCTGGTTCGCCACGCGTACGGAGTATATTTCTATTTTCCGTCGTACGGTTCTGGTCCAGCTCTCTTTCCCTTTGCAGCTATTTATCGGCCCCCCTCCGTCTTGCTTCCTGCCCATCCCACTCCCTGCTCCGTTTCGGTTTCCCAACCTCTACAGTCTTCTGGGCCGAGTCTTGCCTGGACAGTGTCTCCGCCTTTCTTCTCTTTTATTCTTCGCTGCGCTGCCGCTTCTCACCCTTTCTTCTTCTCCCATCCCAACCTCACTCCCACACAGACGGTATATCGCCCACCATGGCATCAACTGCCACCGCCAGCGGCTCTGCCGCCCACAAGCCCGTCACCCGCCGCACGGCCACCTCAATCACTGAGACCGAGTCGGTTCAGTCGACAGCGGCGCCCTCGCCCCTCGACTCGCCGCGCCACTCGGCGTCGTCGACGTCGCTGTCGTCCATGTCGGAGCTCGACGAGACCAAGCCCGTCAACGCCGACGAGTACGGCAAGCTGATCGACACCAACGGCAACCAGTTTCACGTCCCCGACTACACCATCAAGGACATCCGTGATGCCATCCCCAAGCACTGCTACGAGCGCTCGGCGGTGAAGAGCCTGGCGTACGTTGCCCGTGACTTTGTGTACCTGGGCGTGACCTTTGCGCTCTTCTACAACTTCAACACGCCCGAGTACGTGCCCAACACGCTGGCGCGCGGCGCGCTGTGGGCCGTGTACACGGTGCTGCAGGGCCTCTTTGGCACGGGCATATGGGTGCTTGCGCACGAGTGCGGCCACGGCGCGTTCTCGGCGTCCAAGACGATCAACGATCTGACGGGCTGGGTGCTGCACTCGCTGCTGCTGGTGCCGTACTTTAGCTGGCAGATGTCGCACAGCAAGCACCACAAGGCGACGGGCAACATTGAGCGCGACATGGTCTTTGTGCCCCGCACGCGCGAGCAGCACGCCACCAAGCTCGGCAAGCTGGCCCACGAGCTGTCGGAGCTGACCGAGGAGACACCCATCTACACCCTGGTCATGCTCATCGCGCAGCAGCTGTTTGGCTGGCCGCTGTACCTCATCACGAACGTCACCGGCCACAACAACCACGAGGCACACCGCGAGGGCCGTGGTAAGGGCAAGGCCAACGGCTGGTTCCGCGGCGTCAACCACTACAACCCCAGCAGCCCCCTGTTCGAGAACCGCGACGCCATCCTGGTCGTGTACAGCGACATTGGCCTGGGCCTTGTCAGTGCTGGTCTGTACTACCTGGTCCAGAAGTTTGGCCTTGCCAACATGGCCGTCTGGTACTTTATCCCGTACCTCTGGGTCAACCACTGGCTGGTCGCCATCACCTACCTGCAGCACACCGACGCGACGCTGCCGCACTACCACTCGGAGGAGTGGAACTTTGTGCGCGGTGCTGCGGCCACCATTGACCGCGAGTTTGGCTTTGTCGGCCGCCACCTGCTGCACGGCATCATCGAGACGCACGTGCTGCACCACTATGTCAGCACGATCCCGTTCTACAACGCGGACGAGGCGACCGAGGCCATCAAGCCGGTGATGGGCATCCACTACCGCGCCGACACGCGCGGCGGCCCGCTGGGCTTCCTCAAGGCGATCTGGACGAGCTCGCGCACGTGCCAGTGGGTTGAGCCCAGCGAGGGCGCGACCGAGAAGGGCAAGAAGATTCTCTTCTACCGCAACCACAACGGCATCGGCACGAAGCCTGCCAAGATTGCACCGGTCGCCTAAGCCGTCTGTCCGTGTTATTTCCAAAATCTATTCGAAGGATTATATGGAGAGATTTTAGACTGGCCGAAGAAGAGCCATAGAGTAAACTGATTCAGGAATTCAAGAAGTTATGACATTAAGCTGGAGTGATCAGTGTTTGAAGTGCGTGGATGTGTGTCGTGACAGTGCATTACTCACGCGCCCCTCGGTACCGCTCTCGTTCTGTGCCGTATGAAACTGCGGAGGCGCAAGTGAGGTGGGAGGGAAAGTGGAAGACTGGCAGCCTACTTGGATGGATGGATTACCTTGTATCTATCTTTGCAAATTTTCCTCAAGCTCAAGACAATGGTGTGAAGGGGTGCTTTATAGCTTTGTTTTACTTTGGGCGTTTGAAAACTAAACACAATTACGAAAAAACCAGTCACCAAGCTCTCTCCTTTGCTTTCAATGGATAATAGCACCGGAGGAGGAGATGAGTCAGCAAAGGGCTGAGCATTAGTATGGCATACATACGCTTGTTGCCTGCGATGCTTTCGCACTTTCCTTCTTTTCCTTAATCCGGTTCAATTCACATTCAATACTGTCGACGAAAGGGCAAGAGGGCCAAGATGTTCATACCGACACGCACGCATTGGCAACAACAACATCAATTTGAGCCCTATTAAACAAAAGCATCACAGAAGGAGAAAACAGGAGAAGGCTGGCGTGTCTTCAAAAGAAAATAAAGAGGGGCGGACAGGCCACAGACCCACTATTATATATCCACAAGCCTCATCAGCTCTAACGATATATTGGCGGTTGTAGAGCCAGCCTCGTCGAGTCTCAATATGACGTCGCCTAGTGTCCCCAGCTTCCACCATTCCGTGCTTTCGAAACGATATTTTCGACATGAACAGACCAAACTAATGTTCTGGTGAAATCTAAAGCTGAGGTTCTCATTGCGGACCGAGGACTGGAGACATCACGATGCATCGTAGCCGAGCTTTGCGGCAGGTGCGACTCGCTAAGAGTCGTACGACTCAATCACGACACTCAACCCGGCAAGGCAAGCGCGTCCGTGGAGGTTGCTGGGCGGAAACACGGATAATTGGCCATCGCACTGACTCGGCCGTTACGGTTGCGTGGACAACAGACTCACGAGAGGCTGCAGCAATCAGACATGTGCCTGGGCGGCAATACGGGCCGGAAACGATCCATGCGGCTCCCGCGCGGCTCCCGCAATCTTGCCAAACCTGGGTTTATCGCGCTGCCTCAAAGACGTGCAATGTTTAGTCACGTGCGCTCTTGCTGTTTTGGGGCAGTACTTTTGTGACGGGATGGCGCCAGCGAATGGCAGAGAATCTCCGGCAGGCCTAACAAAACAAGAAAGTTAGGTGTGCTCAATTCCAACGACATCCGCGTCCTTTTGGCGCGTATTACACGGCCTTGTCCTTGAAACGGACCGAAAACAATGATGGCCAGGCTTGCCACGCGGAAGTGGCATCGGCAACACGGACACCGACATGGACATCGACATGGACATCGACATGGACATCGACATGGACATCGACATGGACATCGACAGGCGACTCTTTGACGCTCTCAAACCCCCCCACGACATGCTACGACCGCACCGACCACTCGATGCCTCCAGTATGCCCGTTCTCGCGACTCGTGCCTTCAATGGCGACTGGCACAACCAGCACCGCCAGAACAGCATGCTGATTGTCACGGCGGTGATGACTGCGCTTGCGTTGTTCTTCGTGGCCATGCGCTCCGTCAGCCGCTTCTACATCATCAACAAGCCGGGCATCGACGACTACCTGCTGATCTTCTCGGTTGTGCTACTGCTCGGGCTGCTCACATGCTTCAGCGTCGGCGCAGCCAACCACGCAGGCTTTCCAACCGCCACGATCCCGCACCACAACATCATCGCCATGACCAAGACCGCGCTTGCGCAGCAGACCATCTACTACACGGACATTTGCACCATTAAGACGTCGATTGTGCTGACGTACCTGCGTTTCGGGGTCGTGCCGTTGTTCCGCCGCGTTTGCTGGGGCACCATCAGCGTCCTCGTATGCATCTGGATCGTCTGCATCCTGTTGACGTTCCTGCAGTGTGATCCGCTGTCCGACATGTGGGCGCCCGATGGCGCGCCCGGAAGCTACCGCATCAACCTGAGCGCCTTCTTCTATGCGGTAGCCGGCATCAACATTGCCACAGACTTTTGGATCCTGCTGCTGCCGATCCGTGCCCTGTCGCGCATCCGCCGTCCGCTGCGCGAAAAGGTGGCCATTTTCTGTCTCTTTGGAGCCGGTCTGTTTGGCTCGGCCGCGTCCGTCGTGCGCATGTACTATCTGCACGTCTACTTTAGCGCCGACGACCAGCTGCGCGACAGCCTCAGTCTCAACATGTGGACCGCCATCGAGGTCACCGTCGGCACCTGCTGCGCCAGCCTGACCGGAATGCGGCCGCTGCTTAGCTCGACGCGCAGCCGCCTTGGCAGCTCCAGCCATCGCTCCCATCGCTCGTCTGGCATCAAAAGCGGCGCACGCTACGCGAACAAATACGACAACCGCGGCGCGCGCTACCAGCGCCGCGTGTCTGACTTCTTCTTTACCCAGAACCGCGAGAAGCGGCGCTCGCCCGACGACCTCGAGGCGGCCCTGGCCACGACCAGCGGTGGCCCGGCATCGCTGCAGCTCAGCGCCACGAACCTGGACGAGCACATACCGCCCGACACCAGCGTGTGCAACTTTGACACTGTCGCCAGTGCCGCAGCGCACGCCAAGGCAGACGCACCGCCCGACCGGCCGAACCCGCGCATGCCGTCGCTCACGAGCCAGGTGTCGCCCACCTCGGTTGGTATCATTGGCAACGTCATCCCGCCGATAGTCCCACCGCCAGCTGCCGTCACCGCAGACGCAAATCGGAGGGACAGCCGCTGGTCAGACGACTCCAAGAAGAGTGAGGGCACGCTCAAGTCTCAATGATACCAAATGCCATGTAGCCAGCGTTGATTTCTTTTTTATTTTGATACCATGATTTATTTACTTTATCATTTGATACCATGATTTATATATTTATTTCACTGCCAGATGACTGTGTCGCGCCTTCCGGCGCATCTCAGCTTTCGTTTAAAACTCTGCAAGGGTGCAATGCACCTTGCCGTTGGTCGCGTCAGACGGCCTCGTGTTGGACGTGACACCCGGCCCACACAAACACTACCGCAAACAAACTGCAAACGGACTCTTCTCACCGGGTCACTCGTTTGCCAGCTTGTCACGTATCGTCACCTCTGCAACTTTTCGCTCTCGGCTTTGGCATTGGCCTCTTACAGGTCCCGTCAGTCATCGTTTGCGCTTGGTCATGATCAGAGACGGGCATCGAGAGGTGGCTCCTTCCCATCTTGACGCGCCTCCACCGCAACTAGGTCGCACCTTCCTGGAACAGGTGCACAACCCAAAAACGGCAGTCCATCATTCTTCTTTGGCTATTGTTGTTATTGTCTCTTTTCAATGGGCCGGAGCCCCAGCCTCCATTTAACACTGGCCCGTAGCCTGGCGCTCGCCTTCTTCTTCGCTCTCTTGCCATTTGTCTCTGCATAGTCCCAACCGGCAGCCAACAACACTCGACTGAGCTGTAAACTACATTGTTATCTGCGTCAGACAGCTGCTAGGTGAGCACGTATCGCATTCCCACTTGGGCTTTCGCTAACGGCTGGAGAGATACTAGCAGCTTGGTCATCCCCGATGCAAATCCTAAAATCACACTTTCAAAATACGGTACGTAAACATAGAGTCACCAAAAGCTCACTTTCATCAAACAAAACAGCGCATCACCTTCCCCTGACGGGCTCTGAAACAAGAGCACATCAGAGAGGGCAACTCGGCACCCACCAAACAGGCGCACCTTCCCGTGCTGGACATGCGTTGGCAGCTATGGGCCTCCCGAACACTTTCCCCGTTTGTTTTCAGCACGTGTTCGTTGCTGCGAGGACAGTTTTTTCCCGGCTGCAGCGAGTTCAAGTATCTGACAAACAAACTACTAACATCTCAGAGCCTCCTCAGCTCCCATCACTGTTTGCTACTAGCAACCAGACCACTTTACGAAGGCGACTTCCTATAGCCCTGTGAGTACAAAGATCTCCTTGCCTGCAGTTTGCCTCTCGTGTCTTCCTTCCTTCCTCCTGTCCCTTCTCGGCAGCTACGATAGCCCTTTCCACCCCGGCAACTACAACACAAGGATTCTCTTGCCACCAGCGCTTGCTGCTGCCTCTTTGGCAAGTCCTCTCTGGCGTACGCGGCCTTGCTGCTCGTCACATCTAGGCTTTGTTGTGTCTTTCAAAAGGGAACCTCCGAGAACTTGTCTGTTTCCTACTCCACCACTGCTTCGCCGAGTCTCGTTTTCTGCTTCATTCATTTCCCCTTTCTTCTTCAGCACACAAGCTTGCGAGCCAAACTCCCTAAACTAGAAGACCTGAAAGAACCTGCATCTATCCCACCCCGGCTCTCTTCTGATGATCGTATCCCTTTCAAAGCCTGGAGCAATCTGCACGGCACCGACTCGAGCCTAACTCTAGACCACCCACTGACAGTGCAGCGTGACAAAAAGTACCAGAGGCCCGGGCGCTGTACGAACATGTCTACCACTACGCCCAACAAGATGGACTGCCATTCGCGGCCCCAGATCGGGCACCGCGGCTACGGCCACAACAACCAGGGCGGCCATCCCAGTCACCAGCAGCCCCGATATAAGACATACCTTGAACTGGAGGCTGTGTGCAGCCGCCAGCAGGTTGAACTCGACGCCTTGGCCACCGAGTTGGCCAAGGCCAATGCACAGAAGAAGAAGCTGCACGGTCTCGTCAAGGACGTGTGGTGCGCTTTGACTTTGGACGAGAACCTCGAGAACATCAAGAAGCTCATCAAGGCTAGCAACATTATGAGCACGAATGCTGCTGAAGAGGAATTGTCCAGCGCTCCTCCCACGGCCAATGACCAGCAGGTCAAGAGCAAGGCTCAATCCCAAGTCCATGAGCAGCAGCCGCGTCTTCAGCTCCAGGACCGCAGGGACAGCTGGACGGCGAGCTGGAAGGAGGCCCGGGATGAGCGCGAAACTGCAACGTTCTCGGAGCCAAACACGCCGCCCTCCTCTTCTAGGGACCCGTCGCCCGCCCCGCCGCCGCCTTCTATTGACATTGCCCACCACTACCCCCCAAACATTTTTGCTTTTTCTCAGACCAAAAAGTCGACTCCCGCCACAAGCGTTGATTTGTCCTGCCGTGGCGTCACCGAGAGCGTGCGTTCCAGCGACGACGCTGTTTTGGGCAAGGAAGAGATCAAGAACATTTGCAACAAAGACAGCTCTCACGAGGCTGCTGTCCCTTTCCTCGACCGCTTTGATCCGCACGGCATCACGAGCTCGAGTTCTGCAACAAAGACTGGCGAAGGTACTGCTTTTGATTCGGAGTCGGCTGCCACTGACGACGAGGACTGCAACTCATTTGAAATGGAGCTCGCCGGGATTTCTCATGCCCCGCACCACGAGCGTGCTGCTATGCGAAAGGCCTACAAGGCCAGAGAAGCGGCCCGGATGAAGCAGATGCAGGAGGCTTCCGCTGACAAGAGACGCGCGGCTGAGCTTGAGGGCGACCTTCTTAAGAAGACACTCTTGTCCGAGAACCCCCAGGAGGCTGTACCGCAGCGCGCTGCGGATCCTGAGCCTGTTCCAGTTGTGCCTGAGCCATACGAGAAGTTCCGGAACGGCGACGGCTGGGCAACACAGGCCGAGTTTATGAAAAAGACTGGGAAAGTTCTTTCCAAGCCTTCCAAGGCGCCGCAAGCGAGACCAGCTATACCTCAATCTCAAGGCATCATGTACCCTGCCGCATCGGCTCCCCTTCCGGCAAGTTCAAGTTCTTTTAAGCAGCGCAAGCCGAATAACTCGGACAAGTCCTTCAGTACGGCCAAGAACTTTACAAACAAGGAACCCACTCACCCTAAGTCGCCTGTCTCACTCAAGCCAACCGCAGCGGCTCCCGCGACCTACGAGCTCAAGGATGTCAACAGAAAATCCCATGTCGACACTATCAAGTTGCCCGGCACTGTGGCTGCTTCGAAGAAAGACACCGAGCTCGAGGTCATCACGCTGGTGCCTGCACCCAACATCAAGTATGCCGAGCCGCTGATACTGGACCACTTTACGCTGCCTGCTGTGGCTGCAGCCACGCCCATCATCATCGGGCGTCCGGCTGTAGAGACGACCGGCTCCGAGATTGAGGGGCGGGACATGCACGCTGGTGACGGTACGTACCTAGCAATATTTCTGTCCCGTGACGCGCAAGTGCTAACTCGAACAGATTCCTCTGACGAGGAGGAGATCATTTCCACCGAGGATGAAGAGCCGAAGCTCAGCGACCGGTTCGGCGTGGTCTTCCGTCCTTCAACGCTCGACGCCGCCACAGCTGCAGCTATCAGTGGCGCCATGTGCAGCAAAGACGCTCGCCGCTCTGTGCTAGTGCAGAACATTCCT
Organism: Ophiostoma populinum; assembly: GCA_029298855.1. Taxonomy (NCBI): domain Eukaryota; kingdom Fungi; phylum Ascomycota; class Sordariomycetes; order Ophiostomatales; family Ophiostomataceae; genus Ophiostoma; species Ophiostoma populinum. Next base: position 240,205 of record JANSLU010000020.1, on the reverse strand, counting down.
GGCGACACCACCTGCCACGAGTTTCTGTCGTACATTCGCGGAGGTTCTGTTGTCGCGGTGAAAATGGTTCCCGACTTCACCCGCGGCGGCACCCAGATGGCCATGGTGACTTTCAAGACGGCCAAGGCAGCGCGTGACTGCGTGGACGTGTCTTCGGCGCGGTTCGCCACATCGCCGCTGTTCAAAAAGATTAGCCTCGTGCTTCTGCCGACCGCATCATACCCTACCGCGGAAATTCTCCCCGAGGTCCCGAGCAAGCCTCTGCTGTTTGCTCAGGTGCCCACGCGCTGCATTGTGGTGGAAGATTATCCCAAGCACCTGCTGGAAGACTTGTGCAAGCATCTCTGTCTCAAGTCCGACGCCATGCCCTGCAAACTGGACGCACTTGAGGAGATGTGGTATGCTGGCAACGACCTCTACATCAGCTACACGAGCATCGAGGAGGCCAAAGAGGCGCACCGGGTCATTCCCTTCCGCCCGCATGATATGGACATGCCGGCTCTGCGCTATTCCTTTGCCCCAGACCCGTGCGCAGAGCCTGTCGCAGGTGATATGCCAAAGACGGCCAGCGCTGGATGCCAGTGCTTCAAAAACGTCCTGGAGACCGTCGGGCTGTCTTCGTTTACGCGCTGCCACAAGGCGGCCTACCGGGAGCAGCTCTGGAAGAAGTTCAACAACCGCCCCATTAAGCTGGCGACGCCCACGCGCCCCTGGGCGGAGCCTGCTCAATACGCCACTTCGGCAGCGGTTTCCCAGGCGGTTTGGGGCAATGTCGGCTACAACGCAAGCGTGGGGATTAATGATGCATCCAGCCTGCTTGTGGGGATTGACATGAACACGCCTCGTGGTACGGCTGAAGACAGTGTCCCATGGACTGCTAAGAACCTGGTTGGCCTTGACAAGCTGTTTTAGTCGGCCTCGCGTTTTCGTTTTCGTGTTTTCGTGTTTTCGTGCATGTTTTTTTTCAGTTTTCGTCCGTCTGCTTCGGGTGGCTGATGCTACTTTGCACGGCCTAGCCGGGTCGTGTATTGGAAATTCTACGAGCACGAGGGAAGGGCTGCGACCAAACTACGATTCGTACAAAGTATTAGTTATCATTCGTAAGGGACGGCAATCTAAATTCACCTTTTGATAAAAATGCATCGTGATAATGGGAATATCTGAAACGGGTAATCAAGATGTTAATTCAAAAAGCGGATGAAATCCGGAGGGTATCATGCGAGGTCAGACAGGACGAGGGGCGCCAAGTCATCTTCATCGTCGTCGTCAAAGAGCGCGGCGAGCCTTGGCTCATCCTTTGGTTTCTGTGGTTGATCTGGCTTCTCGTCATGATCCTGGGGGAGGTAGTCGTTGACCATTATGGGCGGCCGGGGTTGAGCGGTTTCCCAGGCGCGCTGGAAGCGGGAGTCTCCATAGAGGAAAAGGTTCTTTAGCGCCATATCGCCGCCGGGGCCGGGGGCCAGGGACTTGCCGGGTGCTGGTGCTGTTTTGGCGTCGTCGACATTGGCGTAGACGTAAGGCTTGAGCTCATCCCCGAGGCGGCCAATCTCGAACAGGCCGTCGTGGGCGAGCTCGGTGTCGGCGGGCGCGTGCTTCTGGCTCTGCTGGCTCAGCTGGGTTTGCTGGCTCAGCGGGATGGGCGGCGGGCGGATGGGTGTCTCGCGACTGGGGCGGTCAAGGAGGACCTTTGGCTGGCTTGTCCAGGTCTTCTCCAGCGCGGCCTCGTGCTCGCGCTTTTGGCGCTTGCGCAGCTCGGACGGCGTCGGAGGAACGATGGGCGTTTCACGGTGCGACGGCGCCGACAGTAGCGAGGAAGTCTCGAGCGACACGACGGCAGGGCGCGTCGGCGACGGCTCGGGGTAGCGCAGCAGGGCCTGGGTGCGGTGTTCGCGCTGGCGCATGCGCTGCTCGGGCACGGCGGGCGCCAGGATGGGCGTGACGCGTGGCAGCAAGCCCAGTTCGTCGACGCTGTCGTCGATTTCTTCGTCTGGGATGGCCAAGTTCTCCTCGACCAGCTGCTCGTCCTGCAGCTCGTCCTGCAAATCGCCCTGCAGCTCGTCCTGCAAATCGCCCGTGTCCGGCTCGGCGTCGTCGGCAAACGCGTCGTACGAGCGCTTGGCGGCCTTGGCGGAGCCCGTGCTCAGCGAGGCCACGGGCTGCATGCCCAGACCCGTGCCCAGGGCCATACCGGCGGCCTTGGTCTTGTTCTTTTTCGGTGTCAGGCTGATGCCCACGGGCGACGCGTCGAGTTGGATCTGGATGGGCTGCAAGTTGGCGACCGGCGGCAGCGACGACAAGTGCGTGGGCGTCTTTTTGTCGGGCGACGCCTGGACCCGACGCGGCCGCCCGCGCTTCTTAGTACCTCGCTGGGCGGGTTGTGCCGCACGCTGTCTGTCCTCGTCGTGCTTCTGCTGCTTCTGCTGCGGCTGCTGCTTCTGCTGCTTCTGCTGCGGCTGCTGCAGGTGGTGCTCGTACTTGAGGCGTTGCGCCTGCTGGCGCTCGCAGTACGCGGCCTCAAACGACTCGAGAGTGTACGGCGACACGTAGTCGAGGATGCGCGTGCACGGTACGAGCTCCCACGCCGTGCTTTGCTTTCCGCCGTTGGCGCGCTCCGCCACGACGTAGTTGAGTACGCGCTGCACGCTGCGGCGCGCCGGGTCTGCCGCGTACCGTGCATCCTCCTCGTCCGTGTCGTACTCGTCTGGCGTCGCCGCTGTCGGCCCCCACCCCTCAAACGGCGTAATCACCTTGTCCACAATGTACGCCGCGTCACGCCCGTCACGACGTCCGCGCGGCGGCACCAGTGACACGGTCGGCGGCGGGCGGCGGCCGGGGTGGTACACGGGACGGTCCCAGAGCTCGACGACCAGGTTCGTGTTGGGCTTGGGCAGGGTCGGTTTCGGGTTCGTCTTCTGGCTGGCGGGCGGCCGCTTGCGGCGCGTCGACGACGCCCATGACGGGCGTGTGCCCGTGCCCGTCGACGAGCGCGGCCGGGGCATCGTGTCGGTCGGTCGGTGTGCGGCGTAGGGCCAGTGCATTGGCTGCGGCCGCGGTTGTGGCTGCGACGTCGTCCATGACGCGGTCCGAGGTGGGTCGATTACATAATAAAAACAGGGGCCAGCTTTTAACCGATATTACGGGGATGAACCGAGCACGTGACCGACGACGACACAGCCCGAGCTTGCACCGATGGGTATTTTGCATTATTTCAAAGTGTAAATATAAATATACACTAGTGGTAAGTTTCCGAGTTTGTGCATTCTCCGGCTGCTTCCCATGACTCTCGGTGTAAAAGTTTGATTGTTGCTCGGCTATTTGCAAGCTTCACGCTGTTCTATATTTACACCGAAATTGCAGCACACGATCCAATGTGACTTTATTTACCCCGTGGTCTGACATATCGAGTTGCAGGGTATACGGGCACGAAGTCTTCCGAAAATATCGATACGACCTGGGCCAGTCACCAAGCGCCGAGCCAAAGCTACTCCGTAGTGTCCATGATCTGCCCGACTTTATCCCAGCGTGTCTCACTCGCTGAGCACGTGAACGACGTTTTATCCTCTTTGCGACCGCCGGCGTCTGACGGTGTTCACCTGGTCTGTTGATTTGCCCGTTGGTGGCTTTTTCGTTTTCTGCTTTCAGCGCGCGCGCTCCAGTGAGGTCCAGTGAGGGGCATACCAAGAGTCTGGGCTGGCTCGGCGAGGCTTCAGTCGCGTTGGATGGGACCGGCAAAATGCAGAGTCGAGCAGCAGCGCGCGTGCACCCACGACACCGGGTAAATGCGTCGGAGACAAGGCGAGACAAGCGGCCGAGGCTGCGGAGTGTCGGCCAAGAGACGCAAGCGAAGCGTATTTGCCTAAATGTATTGGAGACGGTTCCCCGATTCCCCGAATCGACGTGTTGTCTGCGGAAGGATTGGCCATCGAGAACGAAGCAGAGGAGCGCCATGGCCGAATCTAGACGGTCGCGTGAGCGCCAGGCGAGTCCGGGCCGGCCCAAGCAGTCTCCGCAGTCTTGTTCCTCTGATCCTGCTGCTGCCAGGCCGGGTGTCGTCGACGCCGACGCTGATGCTGACGCTGACGCTGATGGCCTTTAGTTGCCTCCCCGCATTCTGCCACTGCCTTCTCCATGGGACTCTGGATAAATTCGAGCTTGCGCGTCAGCGTCGAGTTGGGGTTACGCAAGGGCGGCCCGCTGGTGCTTGGCATTGCATGCCATTGCAACGAGTCGAGTGTACTCCGTACTCTGTAAATTTACAGAGATGAGACTACGAGCGAGGCGCGTCGACGACCGGCTGGACGGTCTGGCGTTCCTGGAGGGTGGTCAGCGTTCGGCGTCTCTTTTCTTTGCTGTATATTTATGCTGCCAGCAAATGACCTGAGCCGCGTGCAATTAGAGTTGGTGCTACGGTCGTATTGACGTGCGTGAGGCGCCTCTGGTTCGGTGCTGGGCTAGCCAGAGCACGCCGTCGGGCCGCCGAGCCGACAGCGGTCACTGCGTCAGCGGTCAGCGCCAGTGTCTTCTGGGGATCGGCTGGCCGTCTGGACCTGGCCAGGAGTGCGGGCCGGCCTGGACCTGAATTTACACATGGTCCATGGGGCATGGGGCATGGGGCATGGGCATGGGGCATGGGGCATGTGTCAATGTGTCTGAATACCCGTGCTTGGCCTGGTATTATCCAGCACGGGGCCTGGGGTAGCCAGAGGCTTGGCTCGTCCCAGGCTCGAAGACGGGACGGGCGCGTCGAGCATCGTGAGATATAAAAGGCGGCGATGCGCTGCCCCAGTCGTCTCGACTCTGGCATCGGCACCGACCTGACTCTTACTCTTGCACCAGACACTCTGCCGCCCGTCCTCGTCCTTCCGTCTGCCCGTCTGCCCGTCTGCCTCTTCACCCCGACACCCGCCGCCACACCCAAGATGCCCATCGCCCTCGGAGCGGCCCCCGAAGTCGACACGCCCGCGCTGGCGCGTGTCGACTGGAAGCGCGATGCCGGCCTGCGCAAGCTGTACTTTTACTGCATGGTGCTGTGCGTGGCGTCGGCCACCACCGGTTACGACGGCATGTTCTTCAACTCGGTGCAAAACTTTGAGACGTGGAAGGACTTTTTCGGGAACCCGCAGGGCTCCCAGCTGGGCCTGCTCGGCGCGCTGTACCAGATTGGCTCGCTCGTGTCCATCCCGCTCGTGCCCTACCTGGCCGACAACTACGGCCGCCGGCTGCCCATTGCCATTGGCTGTGTCATTATGATTGTCGGCGCCGCCATGCAGGGCAGCTGCAAGACGCTCGGCGTCTTCATGGGCGGCCGTGCACTGCTCGGCTTTGGCAACTCGCTCGCCCAGATCTCGTCGCCCATGCTGCTGACCGAGCTGTGCCACCCCCAGCACCGCGGCCGCCTGACGACCGTCTACAACTGTCTGTGGAACGTCGGCGCCCTCATCGTCACCTGGCTGTCGTTTGGCACCGACTACCTCAACAGCAACGCCTCGTGGCGCATCCCCGCCGCCGGCCAGGGCCTGCCCTCGGTCATCCAGCTCGCCTTTCTCTGGTGGGTGCCCGAGAGCCCGCGCTTCCTCATCGCCCAGGACCGCCACGACGCCGCCCTCGATATCCTCGCAAAGTACCACGGCAACGGCGACACCCAGCACCCCACCGTGCAGTTTGAGTTTACCGAGATCCGCGAGACGCTGCGCCTCGAAATGGCCAGCTCCGCCAACTCGAGCTACCTCGACTTCTTCAAGACCAAGGGCAACCGCTACCGCCTCATCGTCCTCCTGTCGCTCGGCATCTTCTCGCAGTGGTCCGGCAACGCCATCATCTCCAACTACCAGTCCAAGCTCTACGACACCGCCGGCGTCACAAACGCCACCGTCAAGCTCGGCCTGTCCGGCGGCCAGACCGGCCTCTCGCTCATCGTGTCCATTGGCATGGCCATGCTCGTCGACCGCGTCGGCCGCCGGCCCATGTTCCTCGCCGCCACCGGCGGCATGTTTGGCACCTTTATCTTCTGGACCCTCACCGCCGGCCTCTACGAGGAGCACTCCGACAAGGCCCCCGGCGCCAACTACGCCATGATCTTCTTCATCTGGCTCTTTGGCATCTTCTACGCCCTCGCCTGGTCCGGCCTGCTCGTCGGCTACTCCATGGAGATTCTGCCGTACCGCCTGCGCGCCAAGGGTCTCATGATTATGAACTACACCGTCCAGGCCGCGCTCACGCTCAACGTCTACGCCAACCCCGTCGCCTTTGAGTTCTTTGGCGACAAGCAGGGCGCCTCCTGGAAGCTCTACCTCATCTACACCTGCTGGATCGGCCTCGAGCTCGCCTTTGTCTGGTACATGTACGTCGAGACCCGCGGGCCCACCCTCGAGGAGCTCGCACGTGTCATCGACGGCCCCGGCGCCGTGCCCGACCACCTCGACCTCGGCCTCGCCGACGTCGATGTCAAGGAGAAGCAGGAGCACGTCGAGGAGAAGTCGGACAAGTCCGACAAGTAGGCCCTGCCTGCCCTGTCCTCCAAAGCCACGCTGCTGCATACCCCATTCGTTCGCTTCGCTCCTCCCGTTCCTAATCGTATCAATATAATTTTCTATTGTCTATCCGTCTAGTCCTGTGTTGTGCGTCGTGCGTCGTGCCGTGAGGTGCTGGACAGGTGCTGTCAGGTGTGCTGGAAGCACGTGGCGTGGCGTGTGGCTTGATGTGGCGCGGCTTGTATCACGTGATCTGTCGCAAGCAAAAGCAGCTCCGGCCTCGGATGCAGCTCTTGGCACGCAAGACCGGCTCGTCTCGGCGCGGCCGGCGAGACAGACCGCGGCGGCAACCAGCCACATGTACTCCGTACACTGGCACCGAGACGTGCCGTGCCATGTCGCAGCGTCTGTCGAGTCGTTCCACCCTGGGCTGTTCGTCCGTCCTGGCCATAGATCTCGGGGCGTCTCTTCTCGTGCCTCAGCGCACGTCCTTGATGCCCGGCGACGACATGGTATCGAGCTGCCGGCGCCCCTTGCGCAGCAGAAACTCAATCGCGCCAAAGTCCTTCTTGCTAAGAGCGGCGTTGCGCGCAAACTCGGCGCGCGCGTACTGCTCAAAGTGCCCGCGCTGTGGCTTGCCGCGGCTCGCGCGCAGGCACTGCCGGTACAGGCTGAGCACCTCGCGCTGGAGGCCCGAGAGACGCATCGTGCTCTCGTGTCTGGCGTGTCTGGATTTAGTCGAGGGACGCTGGGCGCCGGTGTCGTGTGTGGTGCTTGTGCGTCTGGGAAAGGAAATGTCTCCCGACGGCTAGCCGGATTGAGTAGGAAAGCTCAATCGGGAAAATGACTCAGCAGCCTGGATGGCGTTCGAATCAGATTGCCGAGATTACTCCGCCGCTCGCGTGCAGCTGCGCCGATTACGCATGGCCGCGCGCACTACGGAGGACTGTCCGTGCCACTTTGTGCGTGCTGCTAGCAGCTCGGAAGCCCGAGGACCGCAGGATGTCTGTTGATAAGTGATACCCAGATACCGCGCCGGGGTCTCTCGAAAGTAAAGAGCAAAACTACCCAAACAGGAAATACTGGGTCGCCGATGACGAAATCGAGTGTCCACGAGCTCACTTAAAAGGAAGCCCACCCGCGCGTCTCGTTCTCGACCGTCAACGTCAACCTGTCAACTCGTCCAACCTGTCAACTCGTCCAACCTGTCAACTCGTCCAACTCGTCCACCTCCCGCCACCATGCCCTTCTCCAAGCTCGTGCGCTTCCTGTCCAAGGACGGCCGCATCCACTACGGCGACGCCATCCTGCCCGACGGCGTGACGGACCTCGCCCTGACAAAGAAGGCGCGCGTCATCACCGGCAGCATCTTTGGCCAGTACACGGTGACCGACGAGATTGCAGACGTGCGCACGCTGCTGTCGCCGCTCGCGCCCGAGGACGTGCGCACGGTGCGCTGCCTCGGGCTCAACTACGTGCTGCATGCCAAGGAGACCGGCATGGCGCTGCCCAAGTTTCCCGTTCTCTTTGTACGTTCTTCCGGGCGGCCGTCGTCTCGTGCATCGAGAGGCGCGCCTTCCTGCTCGGGCCTATCTATGCCCCACTTTTCCCCTCTACCCTGACCTCGATATCCTAACCGCCCAGTACAAGCCGGCGACGTCGCTGAGCGGCCCGACGGACCCGATCCCGGTCCCCTCGTTCATCCAGGAGGACGCCGGGCTCGACTACGAGTGCGAGCTGGTGGTCGTGATTGGGCGCAAGGGGTCCAACATTGCCGAGGCGGACGCGCTCGACTACGTGTTTGGCTACGCGGTGGGCAACGACGTGTCGCACCGCGAGTGGCAGCTCAAGAAGGGCGGCGGGCAGTGGTCGCTGGGCAAGGGCTTTGACGGGTGGGCGCCGTGGGGCCCTGGCATTGTGTCGTCGTCGGTCATTCCGGATGCACAGTCGCTGCGCATCCAGACACGGCTCAACGGCACGACGGTGCAGGACAGCAACACGGCGGACCAGATCTTTAACATCCGGCAGGCGATTTCGTTTCTCAGCAAGGGCGTGACGCTCGTGCCGGGCGACCTCATCTTTACGGGCACGCCGTCGGGCGTCGGTATGGGCCGGACGCCGAACCTGTGGATGCAGGACGGCGACGTGGTCGAGGTCGAGCTCGAGGGCGTCGGCGTCGTCACGAGCAAGATTGAGTTTGACGAGGCCGACAAGAAGTCGAAGCTATAGGGTGCCATCAAAAGCGAGTCTTGTTCATTACATAAATCAATACCCTCTGCGAAAGTATACAGAAAGAGCGATGACGAAAAGATGTTACGGAAAACGGAAAGAGCAATGACTGTAACGTGGCAGAAGAACGAGGCACGTGCAGCGACAGGTGGCACCAAAGCATCACCGACAGTCTATTTCCAAGCCCGACCGATCGAGTTGTGCAGCGTGCAGTGTGCAGCAAGATGGGACGCAGATGCGACAGGAACGCCTGACCGAGCCCAAAGCAGAAGCTGTCAGCCCAAGACAGTGTGAATACCGTTTTCGCCACACAAAAATGCTAATCGCACCTGCACTGCCACGATGTCGGACACGCCCACGTGTCGCGCCCGACCAGACGACAAACGACAACCACTGGCGCACTGCACGCGAGTCAGCCTACGGCGACATGTGCAAGGCTCACCAGCGCTCGGTCGCGGTTTCGTGTGCCCGGGCCAGAAGGCACTGGCGGCGCTTGCTCGCGTAGCTCGTATCGTGGTTTGCTGCTTCCATACGGTCGCAGTTTGTGTGTTTGTACGACCGTCTTTGATCTGTTTGTTTGTTTCTGCGTCGTTTCTACGTTTCGTTTCCGGCTCCGAAAACAATAATTGCTGGCCCGATCGCTGTCCTTTTACTTGCATTGTTGGATGATTGTCGACGAACCCCGCGAAAGACGACAACCAACAAAGAAGGCGACGCAGTTGGCCACAGTCTTTGGGGTGAGAAGTTCACGCTTGCCAGTATTTTGCAATAAAACCGGCACCCAGACGCAGCTCTTATGAAGCCGTGCATTTGCCAAGCAGCTCGCGCGACACCGCCATGACGACACAGCATCCAGGTCTACTACAGCGAGACACTATGGCGAGAAACGATACGGGACAACTGCAGGATCCGACCGAGACGGTGCTGCTGAAGAATGCACTGGCGACCGTGTCACCGGTGATTGTCGACGAGTCGACGTACGTGTCGCACGCGCACGCGCACGCGCGTGCCGACCAGTCCCTCGCTGTCGACCTGTCGTCGTTTGCACCGTTCTCGCCATTCTCGCCATTCTCGCCCAACTCGCCCAACTCGCCAAGCGCATCGCAATCGTTGCTGGCTGCACAAGCTTTGCAAGACGCAGTGCTCCATGCGCCCGAGCTGCCGCGCGGCAGCTGCGACACGCTCGAGGCGCCGCTGACGGCACAGACGACGCACTCGTCGCGCGCGTCCGTCGACTCGGACGCCAGCGACGACGAGCTGTTTTTGAACCCGAGCGACGACGACGAAGATGAAGGTGATGAAGAAGATTACGCGTCCGACGACGACGTCCCCACGCCCGAGCTGTTTCGCAACGCCGACGGCTCGTACGGCGTCGAGCAGCTTGCAGGCTTGCGGGGCCGTGATCTCCAGCGCGCCGTGCACTGGACATCCTTTGACGCGCCGCCTGCGCTGCTCGACTTTTCGGCGGCCGAGTTCCTGGAGGCGCCGGCCATGCTGCGCGGTCTTATGCAGGCGGCCGTCGACACGGTATCGGCCGTGGCGCCGGGCCTGCAGGCGTCGGTCACGGGCATCCGCGAGGAACGTCGTGCCCAGAAACAGCGCCAGCGTGACGCCATCCAGGCCGAAGAAGCGGCCATCGAGGCCCGGGAACGCGACGAGGCCGAGCGTGCACGACGACGCGCTGCCAAGGGCAAGATGCGTGCGACACTGCCACTCGGCGACACGGGCACGTCCGATACCGCGTCCGACACCGACATGGCCGCGTCCGTGGCGACTCTACGCGCGATGCCGATGTCAGCGACGTCAGAAACGACAGCAAGGCCCACGCGAAAGCGCAACGTGTTTGCCAAGCTGGCACGACGGTTCCGTGGCGAGGGCAGCGGCATGGGCGTTACGGGTCACGTGACTGCCATTACAAGCACCAGCATAGACAACAACAGGCGGCCTGGCACGGCCGACAGCAGCGAGTCGTCGCGTAGGCGTCGTCTTGTGGCCAAGCTCAAGCCCGAGCCTGATCCCGAACTGGCTCAGGCGACTGTCGAGTGCACGTCGTGCTTCGAGGACGTGCCGGCGAAACGGGCGGTGCACACGACGTGCCACGCGTACTGCCTCGACTGCTTCACGCTGCTCGTCGCGACGGCCGTCGACAACGAGGCCCAGTTCCCCCCCAAGTGCTGCCTCAACACCATCCCGAGCGCCACCGTGCTCAAGTACGTCACGCGCGACGTCGCACGCCGGTACACTGCCAAGACCGACGAGGTCGCCGTGCCCGTCGCCGACCGCTTCTACTGCCCCGTCGTCGACTGCGGCGTCTTTGTCCCGCCGCGCCACATTGCCGCCGCCGCACGCACGGCCCGGTGCACGCGCGGCCACGAGTCGTGCACCGCCTGCCGAGCGCCCGTCCACGGCCGCAACAACCGCGAGGCGTGTCCCCAGATGAGCGCCGCCGACACGCGCGACCGCCAGCTCGCCGAGGACCTCGCTGCCGAGGAGGGCTGGCGTCGCTGTGCGTCGTGCGACGTCCTCGTCGAGCACACCGACGCCTGCCAGCACATGACGTGTCGCTGTGGCGCCCAGTTCTGCTACGTCTGCGGCCTGCGCTGGCCCACCTGCAGCTGCACCATGCACGACCTGCAGACCGTCAAGGACCGTGCACGCCTCCGTGTCGAGCAGCGCCAGCAACGTGAGGCCATTGACCAAGCCCGTCGCGACGAGCAGGCCGCCCTGGCCGACCGCGAGCTCGCCGACGTCCGTGAGGCCCTGCGTCTCGTCGCCGAGCTCGAGCGTCTTGAGAATGAGCGCCTCGCCGCCGAGCGCGCCGCCCAGCGCGTCCGTCTCCAGGCCCTCGTCGATGCGCGCCTCGCTGTGCTGCGTACCGACACCGAGACCAAGTTTGACGGCCTGCGCAGGCTGCTCGCGTGCCTCTCCGGCCTGCAGAAGCGCCAAGCCCAGGCCACACGACGCGCAGACCGTGCCGACCTCCGTGCCAGCCACGCCCGTGACCGCGATGCCCTCCTGCAGAAACACGCTGCCGAGATGGCCGCCGAGTCTGTGCGTGCCGAAAGTACCATCCGCGCCGCCGAGCGCCACTGGGACGACGACTACCGCGCCCGCCTGGCCCTCGAACGGACCCTCGAGCACACCTACCGCACCCAGCTCGTCGCGCTCAACCCCACCCTCTCCGCTGCCGACGTCGAGCAGCACATGCGCAAGTACCAGCGTGAAAACGATGCCCGCCTCGACGACTACCGCGCCTGGCGCGACCGTGACCTCGAGAGCGTGCGCTACGCCGCCACCGACACGCGTGACATCCACGCCGAGGTCTGTGCCAGCCGCGCACGTCGCCAGGCCGCCCAGCGTCGCGCCGACGTCGCCCTGCTGCGCCGACGACACAACGCCGAGCGCGTCTGGTGTGCCCTGGTCGAGGCCGAGCGCGAGCGCCTGCTGGACAGCGCCCACGACAACGAGGTCGCCCTCGGTCTCGCAGCGTCCTCGTCGGACATTGACGCCACCCTGCTCATGCTCGTCGAGATGGACCAGGCCGACGACGGCCTGTACTCGGTCCTGCTCGACGGTATGATCCAGCAGATGGGCGTCGCGAATGTTCGTTCCGCGTAGCTAGACAGGACACAAGGACAAATGCAAAAACACAAGCAATAAGTAAATAAACACTAAAAATAATGTGACAGTAATGACCGCGCTCGTGGTCCTAGGTACGTTTCAGGGTTGCAGCTCGCGGCCACCGCGGATCCGGCTGCCGCCATCCGCCGTGCCGTCCGTGCCTTCTTTGTCGTGTCGTTGTCGTCCCCGGATGGGCGACGTGCACAGCGTGCGCAGTGTGCGCAGCGCAAGACGCACGCAAGGCGCTCGCAAGACGCACGCAAGGCGCTCGCAAGGCGCACCAAGGCGCCCCGCCTAGTACACCTTCTTCTTCTCGTCAAACGACACCTTGCCCGGGCCGCTGTTGACAAGCAGCAGCAGACCGCCGACGATAGACAGGATCTGGAAGAAATCGTACTTGGCAAAGTCCTTGTGCGGGTGGTGCTCGTGCAGCGTCCAAAAGTTGTTCACCACCACGTTGAACACGCTCAGGATCACCACCAGCAGCGTCGCGCTCGCCTTGGCCTTGAACCCGACGACCACCATGATGCAGGCAACCAGGCCGAGCAGCGATACAATCACGCGGCTAATCGACCACTCGCCGCTAAAGACAAACCCGACAAACAGGAAAATCAGCAGCACCCGGCCCGCCAGCTGAAAGTACATCTTGCGGTCCTTCTCCTCCAGCTGCGGCAGACCCGCAAACGCCTGCGTCTTGCTGATCCACGAGTCCGACAGCACCATCAGCAGGCCGCCCATCACCGACAGGTTGCGCAGGAAAAAGTTGACGTCAAAGATGAGCCCGTACCCGAGCGCCTGCGACACAACAACGCCCATAAGGCCGGCGACCGCAAAGCCCGATTTCCGCCGCGCAATCACCATCACCGACGCCGCCGCCATGACAACCACATTGACAATCAAAAACAGGTGCGTAATGCCCCAGGGAACTGTGGGTTAGCAGAGGTCAGGCATGCCGACAGAACAGACGGAAGCAAACGTACTGTGACGGAAATCTTGCAAGTACCGCAGCTGGTCGCTAAACTGCGTGACTATCCGAAGCGCGTCCTCGAGGAACGTCACCACAATCAGGAACCGCCCAATCGCCGGCAGGTACGGCTTCACAGGCTCGCTGTACGTGTCCAGCAGGTCCTCGAGCTTGCTCGTCTGCGCCCGGATCGCGTCCAGTGCGCTGCCGCCCTCGTCCACGTTGAGTGACGGGCTGCCAAACTGCGGCGGCTGGACAATGCCGTAGCCAGTGTTGCGCATGTGAGCCATTTCGATGGTGGTGTTGGCAGGCAGAGGAAAGGAAACGATCGGTGCGTCGGTGAGACAGGAGAAGAGAAAAAGTCGTGCCAAAGGCAGCAAGGTCGAGTCAGGTCGGTCGGTGTCGGGTCAGATAGGGTCAGGTCGATGAGAGACGGAGTCAAGCTGTGGTGAATGTTGTGCTGGTCAAAAGGTCGAGACACAGCTGGAGGGCCGGAGTGGAGGCTTTAAAGGGAGAGGCGACAAGGGCACACAGTGTCCGGATGGAATGCGCAATTGCAAGCAAGCTGTGCAAAATGCTATGCGAAATGAAGACGAGCCGGCACGGCGGAAGGAAGATGAGAGAAGATGAAGATGCAATGTTGCAATCAATAAGAGAAGCAATTTCAAGGTCAAAGAAAATGGAAAGGAGCCGGGCGGAAAAGCGCAGTTGAAACGAAGTCGAGAATCGAGGAGGGGCGAAAGTACTTGATAGTTCCGGAGCTTATTGGTGGATGGTAGGAGCTTGTGTCGAGGCTGTGGCGGAGAGCTGCAATGGCGAGCGCGTGGACGAGAAGAGAGAGTTGGGACCAACAAGTGCCCGGTGAGAGAGACGATGCTTTTGGCTGCGTGGCTGCTTGCAGCTGCTCATGGAGCTCTTGCCTCGCCGCTGCGACGTCTCGTGCGCACCTGCTTCCACACTACGGTGTTGTGTCTCGCATTGCTATGGACGCAATGTGTCCTTTCCTTTAGAGCGGTACTTGTCTGTGCTAGCAATTTGTGTGGACGGACAGGTACCCCGCTGCTCTTGCCTCGCCATGGCGGGACCTGATTGGCTCGGCGGGCTTCTAGCTTTCGGCTGCTGTGGATTGGCCGAGGGGTGCAGTGGTAAGGAAGGCGCCTCCATTAAACTTTATTGAAATTATGGGTCTCTAGGTACATTGCTCAGGGTGAGGATGCCGCTGTGCCACTTGTATTTTTACTGCCAGGGTTGCATTCGTAAAGTTTAAATATTCGGATTCTGCTTGCCTCTCACGGAGTCAAACGGCTGGCGTTTCGATGCAGCGCCCGTGCTCTCTGGACTCGGCATTCTGTTACGCAAAAAGTGCTCGAGCTCACACATGGATCGGATGGCCACATGTCGACAAGGGACGGGCACCTGGAGATGGAACAATTGCACTGGATGAATGCTAGAAAATGTTCGAAAAGAACACGAAGGCACGCAGTGCCATGACCAAATAGGAAAGAGGAGACTGCAGATGCGACAGATGCCCAAACGGGGAACGGCGCTGCGCTCGCCGCGATGGGCTGCAGCAAAACAGGAAGGAGAAGGTCACAAGTCTATCAAGAGCCTTAGATGACAATAGTTGACAGATTGCAGATGAATCCCGGCCGCTTCCGTCAGGATTCAAAGTCGTCTTGGACGAATGCAGACCGCCAATACCTGTGCTTGCTAGTGCCGCGACGATTCGGTTAGATTTGGCCCTGGCCACTCAGTGCCGGAAAGGGAGTCAATAGCACGCGACGTTACCTGAAACGATCGAGATGAAGAAAAGAAAAGAGTCAACAATGAAGAGAATAGAAAAAAATTGCGATGAAAATCGACACAAGCTACAAACATGTGATGAAGTTTTGGCAAAAAAACTGCTGAAATGCAAAAAACGTACAGCAGAGGGTATTCGCTGGTCGTCACCGACCCAACTACTAATCCGCCGATTACTGGTTTAACTAGGGGAGAGCGGACGGGATCCCGTGCTTTCCAGTATCTATGGCCGTACGTGGTAGGTCTTACTTTGAGATGCTATATAAAGGGATATAGCTGTATGCTCCTTCTATTGCACACCACGCCGACTCAGTACGGAGTAGAGTTGAACAAAACAAGTTAGACCAAATGACCAGCTGGAGACACGTGCAAATGAGTCGGTAATCCAACTCGACCAACGCCATGCTTGTAAAATGAGTCGACACGGCACCGAAACTGCTTATCACCAACAACCGATCCATAAGCTTCTCGTGGCTTGAAAAGACTTTTATTACATTGGAAGAATTGACCAAGAATAGGAAATCAGCTTTCCAACCTAATCCAGTGAAATTCCCACGAGCTGGATCTTGCTCCTTCATGTTTATAAAGTGGAAAGTGCCTTAAGCTGCAAAGTATAAATAAGCGAACGTCATCTTAGACTATAAGATTGAGGATTTCAATATCAAGGGTAATTTGAAGATAATTAGTAGACATCACCATAATCTCCCAAGATCATCTGGCATCTTGAAGTTTGAATGCAAACCACGTTTTGGCAAATTTAAAAGTCGATGTAATTACCACAAAGTAGGAAAGAACTCTGACCGCTTCTCTGGTCGACGCAAAACCCCTCCTTCTGATAGAAGATTCCCACCAAATCCTTTGCCTTGAAGCTAGAAGATAATCTTTGTTCTGTTATACGCGGTTTGCCAACATTTTCGCAGATTACATGTCACTCTAGAGATGCTGCCTGAACTCGCAAACAGGACCAAAGAGGATTGTAGCTCGCGTACCAGGTAAAGCGCCAGGAAGCCCAGAAGCCCAGATATGGCCTTGGTATCGCCAGCCCGTTCACAGCCAAGTTGTTGCGCGGCCGAAGATGCAGAAGACGGCCGTGGCGTAGCTATGGCTGCTGTCTATGAGGTGACAGTACGCCACAAGCAATGGGTCTGGCCCATTCGTTTATATGGACTTGTTCCAGCGGGAAGTTGCAGAGCACAATAGAAACACAAGGGAAACCGTATAGTACGAGGCTCGTTTTCAGTAAGACGTGTCCGACGACATTGTAGGCTTCCATATAAGAACTCGGCTGGTATGCCAAGCCCATACCGTGGCTTCGTCTAATACAACAAATGGTCGGAGCTTAGCGAGTATTGACGCCAAAACGACAAGCTTTTCGGCTAATCTTCCTGCTCTCACGTGGTAAAAGTACAACGCTTAAAGTAAAACTTAACCGACCCGGCTGCCGACCAAACGCAGAACAAGTCACATGAGACAAGCAGAGGAGCCAAACAAACTCGATTCAATTCGCTAGCTGTTCCATTGGCTGGATGCACTCAGTCTGCCTTCTTGGACAGCAGGTGGCCGTACTTGGCCATGACCTCCTCCTGCGAGGCGGGCAGGAGGGCGCCCTCCGGGACTTTGTTCTTGGCCTTGAAGTGGTCGGCCATCTCGGCCATGGTGACCCAGCGCACGCCCTCGTGCTTGTTGATGTGCTCGATGATGCGCTCGTGCATGAGCAGGACGTGCGGGCGGCCACTGACGTCCGGGTGGATGGTCATGGGAAAGATGAACTCGTCGTACTCGCGGTAAAAGTAGTCAAAGTGGTCCTTCCAGATGTCCTCAATGTCGCGCGGGTTGACCCAGCCGTGCGAGTTGGCGTTGTTCTTGATGAACATCATGGGCGGCAGGTCGTCAATGTACCAGGAGCCCGGGATCTCGACGAGGCCGGTGTCCTTGCCGCGCACGAGCGGCTTCATCCACGTCTCGGCCTTTTTGCTGTAGTCGATCTTGGTCCACGTGTCGCCGGTGCGCAGCCAGTACATTTCGTGGTCGCTGTGGCTCATGCTGTGGTCGTACTCGATGCCGTAGCTCAGCAGCAGCTCGGTGCCCTCGGCGCTCGTCTCCCACCAGGGCGCGACGCTGCCGCGCGGCGGCTTGCCGCAGAAGTCGGTCAGCAGCGCCCAGGTCTTGGCCAGCACGTCGCTCTGCTGCTCGAGCGTCATGTCGGCCGGGTTCTCGTGCGTGTAGCCGTGCAGGCCAATCTCGTGGCCGGCGTCGCGCACGGCGGCACACTCCTCGGGGAACGTCTCGAGGGTGTGGCCGGGGATGAACCACGAGGCCTTGATGTCGTACTTCTTGAACAGCTTGAGCAGGCGGCGCGTGCCCTCGGTGCCGGCCCAGATGCCGCGCGAGATGTCACTGGTGGAGTCCTCGCCGCCGTAGGAGCCGAGCCAGCCGGCGACGGCGTCAATGTCGACGCCGTAGCAGACGAGGACTTCCTTCTTCTTGGGCTGCTCGGTCATTGTGGCTGTGGCGGTGGTAGGCGTGACGTGAAGCTGCGACGATGGCGATGCAAGAGGACACTCCCAGCACCAAGCCCCCCAGCTACCCCGCGCATCTAATAGACGTCATATCAACGTCTCCTCCCCGTAGCATGCACGTAATCCAATGCAGGGCCCGTGATTGGTATCGGATCGGCAGAGATAGGACGCCGCCGACGGGTGCCGCTCAGGCAAGGTGTCGACTGTTATCAGGAGTGGGTGTATGGAGTTCTTTGTGTTCTGTACGGAGTATATTGACAAGCGGAAGGTGGGGCAGATATGAAAGGCAGCTGCGACCGAGAATGGGGGTGGGTCTGCTGGGCCGTCGTGTCACGACGACGTGGACGTCGTCGTCTTATCCTGCCAGGCGTCGTCTTGTCCTGCCAGACTGCCAGACGCTGGAGACTAAAGTCGCACATTTTCTCTTACGTTTATCAACATCGTGATCGCCACCTTCAATTTGTGCCCGACTCGACTCACCCGGCCCCCATTTGCGTGCCAAGTCCGGCGTACCCCATCCACGGCTCGGCATCCCATCCTTTTCACCTTGTCGACACGCCGACGACGTCGGTCTTTTTCGGGTTGCTGCGGCGCAGCAATCGTGACGATCCAAGCCGTGCACGCGCGACCAAAACCTGGGCGTGGCAATTATAACCAGGAGTGCCGGAGGTGGGATCGTCTGGCCACCGACGGGCAAAACGCAAAACAAGCAAATCAGGAATCCATCGCCATGGACACGCTGGTCAATGCAGCCTCGGCCGTGGCAGCGCAGTCGGCCCACGCTGCACAGTCTCGGTACTCGGTGCCGCCGGACGACAAGAAGTTTGCGTGCGAGCACCCTGGGTGCACGAAACGGTTCACGCGGGCGGAGCACCTGCATCGGCACGCGCTCAACCACAAGCCTGGGACGGACGACTACGCGTGCGCACGGTGCCGGGCCGCGTTCAAGCGCCGCGACCTGCTGGAGCGGCACATGCAGCGGCACCGCGCCAAGGACATTGAAGCCGGCGGCGAGGGCTGTGGCGTGCTGGACACGCGAAAGCGGGCGTGGAAAGGCCCCGACGGGACGGTGGGTGACCGGCGGCCGACGAGCCTGACCCGGTCGAGCACGGGCGAGGAGCGGCCACGCCGGGCCAAGAAGCGCACGGCGGACAAGGACGTGCTGCCGACGTCGCCAGTGTCGGACGACCCGTGCGAACTTGACCTTTCGTTTTCTCTTGCGCCTCAGATTGCGCAGATTTCACCACAACCGTCTCAAAACCAGACCCAACCGAACCAACCTGGGCCACCACTGCCACACCAACAGCAGCCACTCTACACACAGCCGCTCGACTCGTTTGAGTTCCTGCTCGGGGACCAGTCGCAGCTGTTTTACGAGCCGCCCTTCCAGCCCGACACGGCCAGCTCGTTTAACATGCCGTACACGACGCCCGGCGACTACAACTGGCTCTTCAACTTTCGCGTCCCGGAGCCGCACGAGGCATCCGCGACACACGTCTCGCCACCGGGCTCGTACTCGGCGCAGTCGCAGTCGACCGACGGCCACGACGACAAGTGGCTGACGTCGCACCAGCCGATTTCGCCGTCGAGCATCTCGAGCCTCAACATGAACAATATCAACAACATGAACAACATGAACAACATGAACAACATGAACAACTACAACACTGGCATGGGCATCAACAACATGAACCCAAACAGCCTAAACTACGGCTCCAACCTGAGCAACGTAAACTCGACACCCGGCCCCAGCCCGGGCCAGGTCTTTACAGACCTTGCGACGCGCCACCCGTCCCAGATGCAGCACCACCCAGAGCACCACCAGAACCAGCACCAGCACTCAAACCAGCTCTACCCCCAGCAGCCACAGCTCGAACACCCGCTGTCGCGTCTCGACAGCACAGCACACCTGCCGGTGCTCGACGGCCCGACACACGAGCGGCTGCTGACCATTATTGCCGCGGCGCACCCGGTGCTGCCAGAGCGTCCGGGTCACCACGGCGCCAGCCACGGCCTGCAAGCGCTGCAGGACCATCCGATGCTGGCACAGCCGGCGATGCAGTCGTACCTCGACTTTTTTTTTGTCAAGTTCAACGTCGCGTACCCGATTGTGCACGCGGCGTCGTTCCGGCCCGAGACGGCTGAGCCGCTGCTGCTGCTGTCGGTGATCCTTCTGGGCGCGACGTACGCGGCCAAGGACGCGCACCAGGTGGCAGTGTGCATCCACGACGTGGTCCGGCCGCTGGTGTTTGCACACGAGGGCTTCTCGGCGCGGCCGGCGCTGTGGACGCTGCAGTGCATCTTGCTGGTGGAGTGCTTTGGCAAGTCGCGCGCAGGACAGAAGCAGCACGACATGTCGCACCTCTTCCACGGCCTTCTCATCAACCTGATCCGGCGCAGTGACGCGCAGTCGGTGCGGCCACCGGGGCCGCCCCCGTCGTCGTCGTCGGCCCAAACTTTGCAATCGTCGCAATCGTCGCAATCGTCGCCCGGCAGCCTGGACGCGGCCTGGCTCAAGTGGGCCGAGGCAGAGCAGAAGAAGCGCCTCGCTCTGTACTGCTTTCTCTGGGACACGCAGCACGCCGTCCTCTTCTGCCAGAGCCTGTGCATGTCGGCGTTTGAGCTGCGTCTCAGCTTTCCGTGCGCACAGGCCGTGTGGGAAGCGCCCGATGCAGCGGCGTGGGAGGCGGCGTGGGCATCGGCACAGCCTGTCCAGGGCCAGCCGTTCTACCTGCCGACACTGCGCGCGTTCCTGACGCCCGGCGGACCGCCACCACCGGCCGACCTGAGCTTGCACGCGCGCGTCCTGGTGCTGCACGGGCTAATGAGCATCTTCTGGGACATGCAGCGGCGCGACCAGACGAGCCTCGGCGCCAGCGTCGCAGGGGCGCTGCCGGCGTGCCAGACGCCAAACTCAAACCAGTCCAATCAGCCAAACCAGCCCAACCGAGCCAATCCCGCGCACTGGCGCCAGATGGTGGCCGCGGCGTACTCGGCGTGGAAGGCCGACTTTGACGCGTGTTGTCGGCAGCAGTCGCAGCAGGCGACGCTACAGAACCGGCCGGAGCTGGCCGCCGAGATTAGCGCGTACGCGTCGTCGACGAATGCAGTGTATTACGCGGCGCAGTGCCTGCTGCGGATGGACTTTCTCGACATCCAAATCTACGCGGGCGCACGCAGCATTCTCGGCCGGCCCGTCAACCCGCGCGACTACCGGCGGTCCGTGCAGGTCGTCAAGCAGTGGGCGGCGAGCGCCGTTCCCGACACACCGAGCCAGGGCCAGGAGGACGATCCGGGGACGCCGAGCACGTCGCTGTCGCGGCAGTCGCGCCAGCCGTCGAACCCGCCCGCGACGCCGGTGACGGGCGACGCCGTGGGGGCCGTCTGGCACGCGGCGCGGATGCTGCGCGACGTTGTGCCCGACGTCGAGTCCGACGCCATGGCCAGTCTCTTCCACGTGCCCTGGTGCCTCTACCTAGCGACGCTGACGTGCTGGGCCTTTTACCAGGCGGCGCCGGCCGGGACCAGCGACAGCACGGACGAGGACGTCGTCTGGGATATGCACGCCGAGATGGGTGCGCTCGTCGCCGGCATGGCGGCGTCGCGCGAAGCACCGCTGCGGCTCGTCCAGCGGCACCGGCGGGCGCTGACTAAGCGGCAGACAAACGCGCTCGTGTGGGTCATGGCGGACGCACTGACCAAGGTTCGCTGGGGGATTGTGCACGCAGGCGTGCTGGTGCTGCGCGGCCTTGTTCCCGCTCGACTCATTAACCAGTACGAGGAGGAGTAGGGCCGTTGGCACCACGTATATATTTTCGTATGCAGACTAATGAGATATATACAAAAAGATAGAGAGACCGCTAAAAGACATTGCCCTTGACCTGGGCCACCTTCTTGACGTTGACGTTCTTAATGAGCGTCATCCAAATGAGCGACAGCGACACAATCGCCGTGCCTGCAATCAGCATGCGTTTCTGCGAGTACCCGTACGCCTGCTGGATCGCGAGTCGTGTCGGGCTGCCCACCTCGTAGCTCAGCTGCGTGTCCAGGTTGTTGTAAATGTCAGTCATGTTGGCCATGGCCTCCTCGGGCAGGTACTTGACGAGCGCCGTCTCAAACGTGTTGGTCCAGATCGTGCCCGAGATGGTGTTGCCGACGGCGCCGCCGACGTTGCCGGCGACGTACAGCAGCGCGAGCACGGCCGCGACGTGCTGGTGGTCGACGACACTCAAGATGGCGAGCTGCTCAATCATGATAAAGATGCTGCCGCCAAACGAAATGAAAATCTGGCACATGACGACGTAGCCAACGTACCCGTTGGGCGTGCGGAAGTGGATCATCAGGCCCTGGCCCAGAATGTACAGCGGCACCGCAATGTACAGCAGGTACTTGAAGTAGCCGGTGCGCCGGATGAGGAAGCCGATGCTCAGCAGCAGAATGCCCGACAGCACGTCAAACGTGCTGCTGACGTAGCCCGCCTCGGCCAGCGTCAGGTTGTTGACGACCTGCAGGTACGACGTAAAGTACGAGTTCCAGCAGTAGTACGAGATCTGGTACGTCACGTCAATCAGGCACGCGCCGACGACGGTGCGGTTGACGAGCAGGCCGACGTTGAGAAAGGGCGTCGGCGCCAGCAGCCACTCGTGCAGCCCAAACAGCACGAGCGTCGCGAACCCGACAACAATCATGGCAACGATGTAGCCGGTGCTCCAGCCGTTCGGCGCCGAGTCGGCGAGCGTAAACGGCAGCAGAAAGACAGTCAGGCCCGCGGCGAACAGAAACACGCCCAGCAGGTCAAACTCGACCGTGTAGTGCCACACGTTCTGCGCAAGCGAGCGCCCGCTGCGCTCGCGGATCAGCAGGCCGGCGCGCTTCGCCTTGTTCAGGTTGGCCTTGAGCAGGAGGAAGAGCGGCAGCGCGACGACGGGCAGGACAATGGCAAACGTGCCAAAGCCCCAGCGCCAGCTAATGTTGTAGTAGTAGTCGTCCGAGACCTTGGGGCCCGCAAACGCCGTGATAATGTACGGCGACGACGTGAACGCGTACGCCAGCGCCCGGCTCTTGAGACGCGACGCGTCCGCCGTGATGACGTCGATGCTGTACGTCATGCCGCCAAAGCCAATCGAGTAAAAGACCTGCGCCGCGCAGTACGTCGACAGGCTGCTGCTGCTCGCCATCAGGATCAGCCCGAGCGTCGCAAAGCAAATCATCGTCGCAAAGCCCTCGGCGCGGCCCCACAGATCCAGCATCTTGGCCAGCGGGATGTACACGGCCGCCGACATGGCGTTGGCCACAATGCCAATGACTGTCAGCAGCGAGTGCGTCTCAAACTCGGACGTCACGTACGGCGTCAGGTTGTACAGGATCGACGCCTGCATCGCGTTGACAAAGTACAGCAGGAACATGAGCACAAACACCGCAATCAGCGACGGCTTGCTCCACGTCAGCGTGACGCCCTCGACGTCCTGCACACCACGCTGCGCGTCCTCCGTCGGCAGCACGGCGGGGTCCTTGTCGGGCAGCGCGTCGGCCTCGACGTCGACTGGGTGGATTTCGCCGGCCGGAGAAGTTGCCGGTGCCGTCGTCGTGGCCATGTCGACATCGGGAGCACGCTCGCCGGCCGTGATCGGCGCCTTGTTGAAACGGAACTTGGGAAGGCCCATGGTGTCGGTATGCAGTGGTGAAGACTTGCCGAGACAAGACCAAGCCAAGCAGACGGGCGTCCCGGCTTATATGGACGCGCCTCCGCTGCCTGTGTCGCTGGTGTCGAGTGCGTGTCCGGCGGCGCCTCGACTGGAAAAAGAAGCTACGAACCATGGGAGACCGTCTCCGCGTGAGTGCCCACTGTGGATTCATTCATTGTTAAAGGCGACAACCCGAACAGGCATATCCGATCGTCTCGTGCAAAACTAAGCACTTGTCGACTTTGGGACGCGACTGGTGTCTGGACAAGCAACCCTGTCGAGGTGCGCCACACTGCGACGTTGCTCAAAATGCTAGCTCAGCACCAGACGTTTATCAGATCATGTTCGCATCGTCTTGCCACTTGCCGCTCAAAATTTTCAAAGTATTGGTCAAACTCTACTCAATATATTACTTGTGATTCCTCCAAACCCCGCAATCACGAGCGGACGAGGAGCGACAGCTTACATATCGAAAATCAATACTCCGTAAGCAAACAAGCAAACAAGCGGCCCGGCGAAGCTTTTAGGATCCGGACGAAACGACACAAAAAAACACTAGCACGTCCATCTAATCTTATCAGATAACGATAGCATATTGGCGCTCGCTCAACCAATCATTTATGGAGAGCCTCGAACGGTTCCACTATATTTATTGCTTCTTTCGTCTGGCGAGTAAATATATTGAAAATCTCTGCATCGTCACTTCCGTGTCGCACAGCCGGATCCCCTTTCGGGACATGGCGCCTATCCCAGCAACGTGTGCACGTCGTGGCGGCGCTTTTTTTTCCGACGAACGCATGTCTTGTTTGTGACAAGTCTTTGGTGCACAGGGCTGGGCGAAAGCTTCTCGCGCTCTGTTTTCCGTTTTTTCGACCGTCTGGTGTTTTGCTCTCGTACTCCGTAAAGCCGTGAATTCCGGACATGTCAACGTTTGTCAAATGGAACAACAGCCAAACTCCGTGCTAATGGTAAGAGGAAATAGTCCTTTCGCCGAAGAACCACTCGGAAAACGCGCTGTGGCGTCAATAATATTTACTTGTCTAGCGATAAGTAAGACGGGACAAGTCTATCCGATTCGCGTCGCGACGACATCTAGGTCCTACGTGCTTTCGTTGTGCATTACGTAAGCTGCTCGTCTCGTAAGTGTCCGTCGGTCCTTCCTCCATAGATATTAGCCTCTTAAGCACGGCTGCTCCTTCCCGTTTGGAAGAAGCATAATTCGACGACCCTTATGGTATGAACACTGAGACGAGTCTTGCTCTGGCCTATTTTAATGCTTTTTAAAATATTCGACAACCTACAAAAGTGCTAATGCTTAAACTGGACGGGCGCATTATAGCTGTTACCACTTGGTCACGCCGCCGTCGACGAGAATGTCGCTGCCGGTGCAGTACTTGCTGGCATCGCTGGCCAGAAAGACGCAGGCGCCCTTGATGTCATCGGGCTCGGCGACGCGGCGGTTCATAATCTCGTCCTTCCAGCTCTCGAGCAGGTGCGGGAAGGGCGCTGTCATCTCGGTGCGCACGTAGCCGGGGCTGACGGAGTTGACGCGGATACCGTGCTCGTGCAGCTCGGCGGCAATGGGTGCGACCATGGCACGCACGGCGCCCTTGGTGCCGCAGTACGCGCTCGAGTTCTGCGAGCGGATGGCCATCCATGAGGCGATGCTGGCGACGAGCACGATGCTGCCGACCTTGGTTCCGCTGGCAATCATGGCGCGGGCGGCGTGCTGCGCGGCAAAGTAGACGCCCTTGACGTTGACGTTGAGCAGGCGGTCAAAGTCGGCGGGCGTGGTGTCGAGGAACGTGACGTTCTGGTTGACGCCGGCGCAGGCGACCAGAATATCGAGGCGGTTGTCAAAGTCGGCCTTGACGGACGCAAAGCCGGCGGCCAGCGAGTCGTTGTCGGTGACGTCGACCTTGTAGTACTTGGCGGCGACGCCAAATTGAGCGGGGATCTCGTGGAACTCGGGCGAGGCGTCAATCACGTCAAAGACGACAATGTCAGCGCCGGCCTCGGCCAGGCCCTGGGCAAAGGCAAGGCCGCAGCCCCGGGCACCACCGGTGACGACGGCAAGACGGCCAGTTAGAGAGAACTGAGGTCAGTGCCGGCCAAGCATAGCAAGTCGCAGGACGTACTTTGGACATGATGCGTGTGGTGTCGAGATGGGAAAGTGTAGTAACCAGATTGGCCTTGTGTGTACTTGCCCGTTTCCTTTTACAGACTCCAAGAGCAAGTTTGAGCTCGAGCCAAGCTCCGATAGCTCAAGCGCGCTAGTCGAGCTCGTGTCGCGATGCATCCCACTCCCACTTACACGATGCAGAAGTGGGGGCGGGTACTGGCAGCCGACGTTTTTCTCTTTGTTTGCCATGGCCACTTTTGCTATCAGGCCGTCATTGCACGCAGGCGGTATCGATAGCGGCATCGCGTCGTGACAAATGAACGGCTGGTCACCACGGCGCGACGGGTGGCCGCGGCAGAGGAGGCCGACGACTGTAGATTATGACACTCTGTCCCGACCACGCAGCTGCCCTTGTCAATGCCAAAGCCGAGACACCATCCGGCCTACCACTCTTCCGTCCACCAAACGTCGACCATGTACCGCGTCATTGAGAAAGAGGAGCGCGACGCCGCGTCGCGGCTGCACGTTGTCGTCGTCGGCGCCGGGCTGGGCGGCCTCGGCGCCGCGATTGGCATCCTGCTGGCGGGCCACGCGGTCACGGTGCTCGAGAGCGCGTCCAAGATTGGCGAGATTGGCGCCGGGATCCAGGTGCTGCCCAACTCGGCACGGGTACTGTTTGGCTGGGGCCTACAGGCGGCGCTCGAGCAGCACGCGACGCTGCCCGACTGTTGCAACTATATTGGGTGGAAGGGCAACGCGCTGGCGTCCATGGACTTTCGCGCGTACGGCCAGGCGGCGAACGGCGTGTTCTGGGACTTTCACCGCGTAAACCTGCACAAGGCGCTGCTGGACCGCGCGGTCGAGCTGGGCGCCGTGCTCGAGACGAATGCGCGCGCGACCAAGGTCACGTCCGAGGAGCACGACGGGCTGTCGACGTCGACGGTGCACCTGCACGACGGCCGCACCTTTACGGGCGACCTGGTCGTCGGCGCGGACGGCATCAACTCGCTGATGCGCGAGCAGCTCGTCGGGCACGCCGACCCGCCCACGCCGACGGGCGACCTGGCGTACCGCCTGCTGATTGATACCAAGGACATGCTGGCGGACCCCGATCTCAAGGACATGGTCGAGAAGCCGCAGGTCAACTACTGGCTCGGACCCGACGCACACGCCGTCAACTACATCTTGCGCGGCGGCAAGCAGCTCAACATGGTGCTGCTCGTGCCCGACAACATGCCGCCCGGCGAGCACGCGACGACGGCACCAGGCTCTGCCGAGGAGATGCGCGACCTGTACCGCGACTGGGACCCACGCATCAACAAGCTGCTCGCGCTGTGCACGGCCAGCGAGGTGCTCAAGTGGCGCCTGTGCATCCGCCCCGGGCTCGACCGCAGCTGGGCCGACGCGACGGCCAGTTTCGTGCTGCTGGGCGACGCCGTGCACGCGACGCTGCCGTACCTGGCCAGCGGCGCCGGCATGGCCCTCGAGGACGCCGGCGTGCTGGGCCTGTGCCTCGCCAAGCTCGTGGACAAGTCGGCCGCGTCCAAGCGCGAGGCCCTCCAGGTCTACGAGGACTGCCGGCGCGTGCGCACCGAAAAGGTCGTCGCGCGCGGCACCTACAACCAGCACATGTACCACCTGCACAACGGCCCCGAACAGGTTGAGCGTGACGCCAAGCTGGCCCACTACAGCGACGTCGACCGCCAGTGGATTGCACAGGCGGCTGCCGACGGCGTTGCCCCGGTGCTACCCGTGTCGGACGAGACCGGTGACGACCCGTTTCCGTGGCGGTACCACGGCGTGGCACAGTGGTTGCTGACGTATGACATGTGGAAGGACGTGGAGGAAGGTTGGGCGAAGAAGACCAATTGATATGCGAAACGTAATTGAGAATGATGAAAAACGAGAATTGATAGGAAGATGCAAACGAGCAATTGATAAGAATTTGATGCAAAACGACAGACAAAACTGAGTGAAAGCTTCGAGCAAGAACAATCGTTGGAACAAACAGAAGAACCCGAGAGCACAAGACCTTCAGACGCAGGCACGAAATCGAACTGAGCAAAAGCAGTCAATTTCACGGCACCAGTATTGGACAAGCAGTTATTCTGTCTTTTGGACAAGCAGTTATCTATGTATTGGACAGGCATCTATGTATTGGACAGGCAGTTATCTAGGACAAGCAGTTCTATGTCTATGCATTACTCAGTGTACTCGGGGTAGTCAATGTAGCCCTTCTCGAGCGGCTCGGCGCCGTAAAAGGTGGAGCGGTCGTACTTGTTGAGCTCGACGCCGTTCTTCAGGCGCGCGACAAGGCCCGGGTTGGCGATAAAGTGGCGCCCAAACGCGACGAGGTCTGTCGCGCCGCTCTCGACGAGCGCGGGCGCCGTGTCGGGGCTCATGGTGCCGCACGTGACAAACGGCACACCGGCGGCCTTGAAGACGGCGCGAAACGGCGCGAGCGAGTTCTTGGGGCCGGCGTACTCGGACAGGCTGGCGAGCTTGGCCTCCTCGCTGAGCACCTCGTCGAAGCGCGGCTCAATCAT
This sequence comes from Ophiostoma populinum, assembly GCA_029298855.1. Taxonomy (NCBI): domain Eukaryota; kingdom Fungi; phylum Ascomycota; class Sordariomycetes; order Ophiostomatales; family Ophiostomataceae; genus Ophiostoma; species Ophiostoma populinum. Next base: position 212,250 of record JANSLU010000020.1, on the reverse strand, counting down.
GTGCACGTACGCGGGGCCGAGCTTGGCGACCTCCTGGCTAATGTACAGCCAGTGCGTGTTGGGGTCGCTGTCGTGCGCGTCCTGGAAGTAGTTGAAGGGCGACAGACGCACGCCGACGCGGTCCGGGCCGATGGCGGCGCCGACAGCGGCGACGACCTCGAGCAGGAACCGCGCGCGGCCCTCAATGGAACCGCCGTACTCGTCCGTGCGCGTGTTGATGTTGTCGTGCAAAAACTGCTCGAGGAGGTACCCGTTGGCGCCGTGGATCTCGACACCGTCGAAGCCGGCCTCGTCGACGGCCCGCTTGGCGGCGGCAGCCCACTCGGCCGTCAGCGCGTGGATCTCGTCGACCGTCAGCGGGCGCGGCGGGTCGTCGGCGCACGCCGAGCCGTCCAGGTAGTTGCCGCTCATGGGCAGCACGCCCGACGACACGGGCTGCTCACCGCCGCGCAGGACGCTGCTGCTGGCGCGGCCCGTGTGCCACAGCTGCACGACCATCTTGCCGCCCTTGGCGTGCACGGCGTCCGTGACAGCCTTCCAGCCGGCCAGCTGCGCAGGCGTGTACACGCCGGGCACGCGCGGGTAGCCGCTGGCGTTGTGGCAGATGTCGGTGGCCTCGCTGATGAGGAGGCCGCCGGCCGATGCGCGCTGGCTGTAGTACGTCACCATGCGCGCCGGCGGCACGTTGACGCCGTCGACCACGTCGCAGCGCATGCGCGTCAAGGGCGCCATGACGATGCGGTGCGCCAGCTCGATCGCGCCCGCCTTGATCGGCGTGAAGAGCGCAGTCTTTCCCAGGGGGGTGGTCATTGTGTCTAGTCTGTCGTTCGGAGTGTAGGTAGGTGTAGGTGCAGGAGAGAGATACCGAATCGGGCAGTGGTGTGATGCAGCTTAAGAGGACTGACGTACGAGGCGTGTCCGAGAAAAGGATAGCAGCGGTACAGCGACCAGCCTGAAGCCCCACAGCGAGGGTCCATGGCGCTGGCCAAGGCCGTCAAGAGTGGGCGTGGGTGGGAGTGGGGCGATTGTCGGCTGCGTCAAAGGTGGAGCTGCAGATAGCAAGTTCGACAAAGGTTGTGCCGCAGAGTCGCGAGTCGTGTCTGCGCGATGCGGAGAACATGATTGCGTTACGGAGTATTCTGAACATGATTGCGTTACGGAGTATTCTTGCAAACAACCCGAGCGTGCGCCGAACAGGGCGTGGTCGCATACCCGAGATGGTGCGGGTGTCAGGCGTGGCGTGCGAGTAGCAGTTGACAGATAGTGGGTCCTATGAGTGTACGGAGAATATTACGGAGTTACGGAGTTATGAGAGGTCGTCCGGTGCACATGGCAGTTTGGGAGAAGAGGGAACCTTGGAACAATGACCCACATCACTCACGCCACCTTCCTCGCGCATCCACGGTCTTGACTTCTGGATTCAGTAATGTCACGTGCGCCACATATTGACAATAAAAAACAACCAGTCCATTCAATCAATCGTAACCAAGCTAAAAAAACTAAATAGACGCGTGGCCGTACGTCTCGTAGGGGAGGCCGATACACAAGACACCGGCGGCGATCCAGAGCGCGGCGCTGGCATAGATGGGCACGACGGAGTAGCCGGCGTACGTCGAGATAAAGGAGGCAAAGAGGCCGCCGAGGCGCAGCAGGGTGGCGGCCATACCCGTGCCGGTGCCGCGCACGGGTCCGGGGAAGGACTCGGGGGCGTAGGCGAACATGACGGCGTACTCAAAGTTGCCGAGGATGCCGGTGGCGCACTGGAAGCCAATGTCGGCGGCCTCGGTAGCGGCGGAGGTGTAGGCGAAGAGGAAGACACCGGTCAGCACGGCAGACGCGGCCATCATCCAGCGGCGGCCGAAGCGCGTCTCGACGGCGTAGCCGGCGGCAATGGGCCCGACGATGGTGACGGCGGACACGATGCAGTAGATGCGGTAGGTGCCGCTGATGGACGAGTCGTAGGTGTACGTCTTCTTGGTCTCGAGGTACGACGTGATAAAGGCAAAGTAGAGCGGGTAGGCGATGCCAATGGTGAGCCACAGGAGGAACGTGACACTGGTGTGCTGGGCCATTTTGCGACCGGCAAAGAGCTTGCGGTACGACGAGGCGTCGTGGTCCTTGACGCTCTCCTTGAAAATCTGGACGTACGTCATGCGCACGGGCGCCGGCGCGGGCTCGGTGGCGTCGGGCACGGCGGCCTTGTCGGCGTCGCTCTCGGGCGTACCGTTCTGGGCGCGCAGCTGGCGGTCGACGGCCTGCAGCATGTCGAGCGTCAGCGTCTCCGGGAGGCCGTTGTAGCGCGCAATGTAGTTGACAGACTCGACGGCCTCGGCGTCGCGGCCCTTGGAGATGAGGTAGCGCGGCGACTCGGGGATCTTGAAGAGGAAGATGCGGATGAGGCCAAAGGCAATGGCGACGCCGCCGAGCGTAATCATGAGGTAGCGCCAGCCCATGTTGTCGGCGCGCGTGCAAATGGCCGAGTCGGCGCACGAGAACTGCGAGAGAAAGGCCCAGGCGAGGCCGGAGACGACGAGCTGGCCGAGGTTCCACCAGGCGGACAGGCTGACGAGCAGCCACTGGTAGGTCTGGGGCACGAGCTCGAGGAAGATGATGGAATCGACGGGGACGTTGCCGCCGGCGGCGGTGCCGACGACGCCCCAGAGCGCACAAAAGGCGACAAAGTTTTGGCTGCCGGCGGTGGCGCATGCAAAGATGCCGCCAATGAGGATGGTGGCGTTAAAGGCCGGGCGGCGGCCAAACAGGTCGGCCGAGACGCCCCAGAAGGAGGCGCCGAGGATGAGGCCGACGTAGTAGGCGACGCTGCTAAACGACAGCCGGGAGATGTCGGTGAACTCGGCGGCGACCATGGGCCGCACGGCGCTGATGCCCTGCGACCAAAAGTTGTCGACCATCCAGCCGAAGCCGTTGACGACAAACAGCCACCACTGGAACTTGCCCATGCCGATGGCGCCCAGGTGCTGCGCGACAATCTCCGACTTGAGGCGGTACGCGTCGCTGACGGCATCGTGGTACATTTGCTCGACGGCCGCGTCGTCGTGAACGAGCTCCGTGGTGCCGGCGACCTCGGACGGGCGCCGCGCCAACTCTGATTTCTCCATGCTGCTGGTGTTTCGGTGGGTGGAAGGAGGTCCGGTCGGTGAGTCGCAGTCGAATCCAGAGTCGGAGAGCAGAGCACGAGGCACGGCCATTATATGTCACACAGCATCCGCACCGACGACGCATCCACGCACCCACGCACTTCTTTGACACTGAGACGCACCATCAGCCCATGCTTGCCATGCGCCATGCGCCCATGCTTGATGCGTCAGGGGCTATCTGTGGCATCGGATAGAGCGGCCGCCCAGAAGGGCCATGCCACGCGAGATATGAGGTATCGGTATCGCCCTCGATAAGACTCGATATCGCGCCCCGATATCACTTGGCGAGCATTGGACAGCGGCTGATTGGCGCCGTCAAGAGTGGGAGTGGGGATGAATTTGTCATATACAAAGTATTTTGTACTTGTATTTGTTTTGTACATTTTATATTTTATATTTTGGTATATTTATATTTTATATTTGTATTTTGTATTTTATAATTCTATTTTAGCACATTTGTAATAGTAGACTACAGTAGACTACGCGTTGAGAATGCTGCTGTAGTAGGTGTCGAGCCACTGGGCGGCGTCGCGCCCTGCGGCTGCACCCCCCCCCCAGCGACGCACGCAGCCGACGTAGCCGTCGGGCCGGACGCTGAGGACGGCGACCTCGTCGTCGGCGACCCCCCCCACCCATTTCTCGGTGCACGTCTGTTGGCGCGTGTCGAGGCCCGGCACGTCGTCGACGTAGACGGTCCAGGGCGAGCGACGGAAGAGGGCCGGCAGGTCGGCAATCTCAAAGGCGGCCTTGGGCGCGGTGGACACGACGCAGTACGTAAACAGCTCGCTGACGGCAGTGTAGCGTGCCGGGCGCACGTAGACGTCCTTGGCGCGCACCGGGCGCGGCTTGGCGGCGTACGACGCGTGTGCCGCGGCCGTGAGGCGCGCCATGGCGGACGACGGGTCGAGCACCGCATCGCTCAGGCCGTGCAGGAACGCAGAGGTGGCGACGACGTTGCCAAAGACGTAGACGCGAAACTGGCCGAGCACGGGCACGTCCATTTGCACGTCGACCGGGTTGGCGTCAATGTAGCGTGTCGCCTTGGCCGGGGGCAGCGTGGTACCCGGCACGGCCAGGCCGGTCTGTGCGGCGTCGAGGTTGAGCTCGTTGAGGCCGTAGTCGACGCCGACGCCGGCGATGAAGCGGATGTTGGTGCGAAAGTTGGCCGCGAGCGCGGCTGCGTCGCCGCCTGCAATCTGGTTGGCGTGCTCGTAGTCAAAGGCAATCAGGTCGTGCGCAATCTTTTTGCGTTCCGCCTCGTACGTGGCAAGGAGGCACGGCCGTGCGAGGCCACGCGCGGCCAGGTTCAGTTTCCAGGCCAAGTTCCATGCGTCGTGCACGCTCGTGTTCATGCCCTGTGCGGCCTTGGGCGAGTGCGTGTGCGACGCGTCGCCGGCGATGAAGACGGTCTGCTGGTCGTTGGCGAACCGGTTGGCGACGCGCTGCGCTACCGTGTAGTGCCCGAACCACTCGACAGTCGTCCACGCGAGGCGGTACGGCGCCAGGATCTTGCGCGCCTTGTCCATGACCGCCGCCTGCGTGCTCTGGGCGCGCAGATCTTTAGCGTCGGCCGGGGCATCGTCAGCATCGGCATCGGCATCGGCATCGGCGTCGCTCGCCTTGAGCTCAATGTAGAAGCGCGTCATGTTGCGCTCGCGCGGAATAATCAAGATGGTGCCGTGCTCCTCGGAAAAGACGACCGTCTTGCTCCACAGGTCCGGAAAGTCCGTGTCCAGCTCGCCGTCGAGCACGCCCCATGCCGAGCGGTGCGGCGTGCCCTGGGCGTAGCTGTCGGGAATGGTGGCACGCACCTTGCTGCGCGCGCCATCGCAGCCGACGAGCACCTTGGTCGAGAGCGTCGTCGAGGCACAGGCGACTTGCAGGCCGTGCTCCGCCGTCTGGACTGCCTGGAACGCCTGCGACCGCTGCACCTCGACGCCGCTGTCGCGCAGGTCGTCGAGCAGGATGCCCTCAATCATGCCCTGGTGGCACAGCAGCACAAACGGCCACAGGACGTCCAGTGCGTCGTCTGGGTAGTGCACCGAGCGGCCCTCGCGCTGCAGGACACCGCCGGCGCCGCGCCACATGCAAATGTCGTGCACGCGCACACCATCGCGCAGCAGTGCGTCGCCCAGGCCCATCATCTGGAACGTCTCAATCGTCTTGGGCTGGATTCCGTCGGCGCGCCCAACGGCCGTCTGGTCGGGCCGGTCGTCGACGACGTCTGTTGCAAGGCCGAAGCGCGCCAGCAGCGACGCCAGCATCAGGCCCGCCGGGCCCGCGCCCACCACGCACACGTCGGACTGCGCAGTCATGGTCGGTCAGTTGTTGTCGAGCGTGTGGTGTCTGTCGAGGTCGGTTGTTGTCGAGGTCGGTTGTCTGTCGAGCGTCGTTTGTGGTGTCGTCGAGCGTTTTGTGACCGCACGAGATCGCGTATCATATGTATGACCTTGACATCATTGGCCTCGATGGGCCGCCACTTCCGTTCCTGGCCTCGTCCGACCCCGACGTACGAGCGGCCTCGCCCGGCACAACAGCTGTCCGACGTACCGTACTATCTCGGGTCCCCCATTCTTGAAATCATGACAGCCCCACCTCCACTTGTGGCAGGTGGGGTAGTGGAGCGTACCTACTTTCCATTCTTGGACTTACACCAGGACCCACCAGCGGAACGACGACACGGCCAAGCGACCACGACGACACGATAACCACCAACGCCGCCGCGGCGTCGAAGAGTTTCGCGTCCATCTTCTTACTAAGCATCATGGACTGGAAGGCGATTGCAGCAAAGAAGCAGGCCGCACGCGCGGCGGCGGTGGCGCGTGCGGACACGACGGCGACGGCATCGACAGCGACAGACACGATCACGGCCGAGGGCGACCTTGCGGCTCTGCGCGAGCGGCTCGTGTCGGGCGCGGTATCGGTCGAGGCGGTGACGCGCGCGTACGTGGCGGCCGCGGTGGCGGCGCACAAGCAGACCAACTGTCTGACTGAGATTCTCTTCGACGAGGCGATCCAGCGTGCAAAGGCGCTCGACGCACGCCCCGACCTGCGCCGACTGCCGCTCTTTGGCATCCCCGTCACGCTCAAGGACCAGTTTGACGTGGCCGGGCACGACTCGTCAATTGGCTACGCCGGGCGCGCCCTGCATCCGGCGGCCGCCGACGCGGTGCTCGTCGCGATCCTGAGGCAGCAAGGCGCCGTCGTCCTGGCCAAGACGAACCTGCCGCAGAGCATCATGTGGTGCGAGACGGACAACAACCTGTTTGGCCGCACCGTCTCGCCCTTTGACGCCGCGTACACGCCCGGCGGCTCGACGGGCGGCGAGGCCGCGCTGCTCGCCCTGCACGGCAGCATGCTCGGCTGGGGGACCGACATTGGCGGCAGCATCCGCATCCCGGCGCACATGAACGGCCTGTACGGTCTCAAGCCCAGCAGCGCACGCATGCCGTACCGTGGCGTGCCCGTGTCGACCGACGGCCAGGAACACGTACCGTCGGCCGTCGGGCCACTGGCACGGTCGCTCGGGACGCTTGTGGCCGCGACACGTGCCGTCGTCGAGGCCGAGCCGTGGACCCTGGACGCGCGAGTCGCGCCGACGCCGTGGCGACAGGACATCTTTGACGCACTCGTCGCCCAGACAAAGCCGCTCGTCTTTGGCGTGCTGCGAACGGACGGTGTGGTCCACCCGCACCCGCCCGTCGCGCGCGTGCTCGACGAGACGGTGGCCCGGCTGGAGGCGGCCGGGCACACCGTCGTCGACTGGGACGCGTCGCTGCACGCCGACCTCGTCGCCGTCATGGACGCCTACTACAGCGCCGATGGCGGCGAGGACATTCGCCGCGACATTGCCGCCAGCGGCGAGCCCATGATCCCGCACGTCCAGAAACTCGTCGACCGCGGACCGGCCATTTCCGTCTACGAGTACTGGCAGCTCGGCAAGAAGAAGGTGCAGCTGCAGAATGCGTACCTCGACCAGTGGATCGCGTCGGGCGTCGACGCCGTGCTCCTGCCCCCGATGCCACACACGGCCGTGCCGCACGGGGGGTGTGCGTGGGTCGGCTACACCAAGGTCTGGAACGTGCTCGACTACCCGGCCCTCGTGCTGCCCGGCGGCGTCGTCTGCCAAGACGATCTCAAATCTCCTTGGGAGGGAGACACGACCAACGCGACCGACACGACCGACATGAACCGCAAAAACCGACAACTGTGGTCCGACCACGGCGCGCGCATGGCCGAGCTCGCGTTGCCAGTCGGCGTGCAGGTCGTCTGCCGCCGGCTCGAGGAGGAGAAGCTGCTGGCCATTGCCAGCGTCATCGACCGCGTCCTCCGGTCAAAAAAGTCAGACTGATTTATTAACTCGTTTATAAGTGATCTGATGTCGCAACTCGTCTTGGGATTGACGTCTACGTATACGCCTAGGTAAAGAAGCGAAAGTTGACGTCGTGGATGCCCGTCAGGGCCTGCGTGTCGACGTCCTCGGCACGCACGGTGGCGCCTTGTAGGGCGTCACGCCGGCGGTTCTCGCGCCGCATCCATAGCCCGAGCACCAGCGTCGCGCCAATGCACACGACATTGCAGCAGGCCGTCGCGATAATGGTCGGCAGGTAGCGCGGTGCGTACTCGGCGCGGAACGTGGCGGCGCTCAGAATGCCCGACAGGTTGCCGAGGCCGACGAGGATGCCGGTTGTCGAGGCGCGCGACGACTCGCGCAGGTTGTTGTTGTTGTGCCAGCTGTGCACGAGGCAGCTCGGGATGTAGGCGCCCGACGCCAGCAAAAAGCACGCAGCGTAGGCCGCCGCGTGGCTGCTGTCGCTGACGCAGGCGAGCATGACGAGGCCGGCCAGGCTGACGCACAGTGCAAAGACAATGTGAAAGGCGCGCTCGCGCCGGCGGTCCGAGCTGTAGGTGGTGGCCAGCAGCACGAAGAAGCCGACGACGTTGGGCGGCACGGTCAGCAGGTTTGTCTTGACGGCCGAGTAGCCGAGGCGCTGCAAGACAATCGGCAAAAAGTTGGCCGTCGTCGCAAACGCGACGGCGTACGTGAAGCTGACGACGCACCACAGCGTGCACTTGGCCAGGCCCCAGTCGCGCCACGACTGCACGCACGCGCCCCAGTTGAGGTCCTCGTTGACAGAGGCCGAGCCGTCGCGCAGCGTGCGCTGGCGCGCCACCGCGCGCTCGTCGCCCGACAGGAACCAGGCCGTCTGCGGCTGTGCCGGCAGCCACCAAAACGCCACGACGCCGACGACGACCGTCAGGCCGCCCTCGATGAGAAAGAGCCACTGCCAGCCGTGCATCGCGCGGTACTCGATCTGGAAGACGCCAAACGCGAGCACGCCCGAGAAGGCGCTGGCCAGCAGCGCGCTGCCAAAGTAGATGGCGATGCGAAAGGCCAGCTCGCCGCGCGTGTAAAAGAGCGTCAGGTAAAAGACTGTGCCGGCAAAGAAGCCGGCCTCGAACACGCTCAGCAGCAGCCGCACCACCAGCAGGCCCGCAAACGACGTGCACGCCGTCTGCAGCAGCGCCATCACGCCCCACGACACCATGAGCAGCGGCAGCATCACGCGCCCGCTGAACCTCTTGGTCAGCAGGTTCAGCGGCAGGTCGAACAGGCCGTTGGGGATGTAGAAGAGCAGTACCAGCAGCGAAAACTGCTCGCCGACGAAACCCATGTCCGCCGTGAGCCCGTCCGTCTTGGCGTTGGCCAGGTTCGAGCGGTCGACGCTGTTGAAAAAGTACATTAAACTCAGGAACGGCAGCAGCCAAAGGTCCATCTTGCGCACATACGCCCGCTCAAGGGCCGGCGTGAGCAGCGTTTGTGAGCCCGCGTCCTGCACCGAGGGTGCCTGCTGTTCGTGTTTCTCCATGTCGTCGTTTGTCTCTTTGATCAGATCACGACGGTCTTGGCTTCGGCTGTTTCTTATACATGTCCCAAGTCAAGCTTCCGCTCAGCCTTGTCAAGCTTTGCCGACTTGGCTTGCCGGCTGTATCCCCGGTTGCATCGGATACTCGACAGCCGACTCCCACTCTCGGCGATAAGCCGAGGACACCTCTACGTCCGGACGGCACATGCCTATCAGATCAAGTGTATCAGATCACTATCAGATCACGCACCCCACTCCAGTTCATGGTTGTATTTCGTTCTTACTGGCTACCTTCGCCTCTACGCCTTGATGGCCGCGGCCGCCTTGTCCAGGCCCTGCTTGAACAGCTGCGCGCGCCCGTACGACTCGGCATACGCAGCCGACACGGCCGCCTCGACCGTGACCGGCTCAAACTTGGCCGTCTCGCCCGCCGCCAGGCACGTCGGGATGCAGTCGACGACGTAGTCGGGGTTGCCGCTCACAAAGAACGGGATCGAGTAGCGCTCGCGGCCCGACTTGTTGATGACGCGGTGCACGTTGCTGCGGTACTGCTCGTTTGTCCAGCGCTGCATCAGGTTGCCCAGGTTGATCACGAGCGCACCGGGCGTCGGCTCAACGTCGATCCACGTCTTGGTCTTCTCGTCCAGCACCTGCAGCCCGTCGACCGTGTCCTGCATCAGCAGCGTAATGGCGCCAAAGTCGGTGTGTGCGCCGATGCCGCGCGCCAGCTTGGCGTCGGCATCGGGTGGCTGCGAGGGGTAGTGCAGGTACCGCATCGTCGCGATGCAGCCCGTCATAAACTCCTCAAAATACGTCTCTTCCAGGTCCATGGACAGCGCCAGCGCCCGTAGCAGCGAGCGCGCGAGCGTCAGTGCCGCCGTGTAGTAGTCCATGCTCGCCTGGCGGAACGCCTCGGGCTCGGCAATGTCGGGCCACTGGTTGGGGCCGCTGTTGAGCCGCTTCTGCACAAAGTACGGGTGCGTCTCCGCAATCTCGTCGCCAATGTAGAAGCCCTCCTTCAGCTCGGGCTCCGTGCCTTCCTCCAGCATCTGCGACCGCAGCATCTCGTACCCGCGGTTCCACGAGTTGTTGAGCTTGCTGACCGCGTCCTTCTTGTCCTGTGGCAGCGCAAAGAAGCGCTTGCACGCTTCCATGGCGCCCGCCTGCGTCGCCGCGTCGATGCCGTGGCCTGTGATCTGGAAGAAGCCGTTGTGCAGGCAGCACGCGCGGATCTGGTCGACCACCGCCTGGCGCGTCGCCGCGTCGTCCGAGTAGAAGCCTGGCTGTTAGTCGATGCTGCACCTGCCAACTGTCAATGAAACCTACCGGAAAAGTCAATCAGCGGAATGGAAGCCATTGTCTTGCGTTTTGATTCTGTGTCTGTGGTGCCGTTCATCGTGGATTGATCCGACATGGAATATATAGATGCACGTGGGTTAGATCAAAGTCGTAGATTTGTCACAAGCGGCGCCACAAGAGTGGCTCGGGATGAGTCGGAGGGTTCAAATCACGAATGCCATGGGCCATGGAATTCCAGTCTCCTCACGCCTCCATCTCCATTGGCTGTCGGCCGGCCACAGATTGATGCAATCGCCGGACCGTCCAAGACCAATAAAGCTATCGCATCGGCATCGCGAGTTGCCAAAGGGCGCCAAGGCCAAGAGTGGGAGCTTATCAGTCGCTCGCGCGAGCCAACAGTGGGGGCCGATACTACCCGTCTGACGACACTCGAATGGTCATGAACATCACGGCATTCTTATCCAGATAAGCCTCGGCGTTCGGAGGTTGGCCAGACCAGGTCATATGAGGCCCTGCCAGTGCCTCGACGGATGGACCTCGCCGTACTGTCCAACCTGGCAACCTGGCAACCTGGCAACGAACCAAGCTCCGACCATCGAACCGCACCAACACCACAATGCTCCGATTCTTTGGCCTCGGCGCTGATCCCAAGACGCCGCCGGCGCGCGGCCTGCCGTCGTCGTGGTACCGCAGCCCGGCCATGTACGAGCTGGAGCGGCGCAGCATCTTCTCGCAGCGCTGGCTGTTGATGACGCACGTGCTGCGCTTTGACAAGGCGGGCGACTACCTCAGCTTCAACGTCGCCGGCTTCTCCTTTTTCCTCGTCAAAGATCGCGACGGGCACATCAACGGCTTCCACAACCTGTGCCGGCACCGCGCGTACCCGATCGTCGACAAGGCGTGCGGCCACGCGTCGATCCTGAGCTGCAAGTACCACGGGTGGTCGTACTCGTACAAGGGCGGGCTGGCCAAGGCGCCGCGGTTCGACACGGTGCCCGACTTTGACAAGGCGCAGCACGGGCTGCTGCCGGTGCACGTCAAGATTGACGCGGCCGGCTTCGTGTGGGTCAACCTGGAGGCCACGGACGGGCCGGCCGACGGAAGCCGCACGACGGTGCCGTTTGAGGAGGATTTCAAGGGCATCGACACCAAGATGCGCGATACGTACGACTTTTCGGGCTACAAGTTTGACCATCGCTGGGACATTGACCTGGACGCCAACTGGAAGGGCGTGATTGAAAACTACAACGAGTGCTACCACTGCCCGACGTCGCACCCGCTGATTGCGGGCGTGTCGGACCTGACAAAGTACACGGTCGAGCCGACCAAGGGCGCGTTCGAGCACACCATTGTCAACAAGGAGTCCAGCGACGGCCAGTTCCGCCGGTCCATTGTGTACATGTACCCGCTGACGTCCATCACCGTCACGGACAACTTCTTCTACATCCAGCGCATGGTGCCGACGGGCCCGACGACGTCGCGCATCGAAAACGACGTGTTCCGGCACACGCGCGCGTCCGACGCCGAGTTTGCGGCCATTATCGACTTTTACCACCAGGTGCTCGACGAAGACAAGGTGCTGTGCGACCGCGCGCAGGCCAACATCAATGCGGGCGTGTACGTCAACGGCGAGTTCCACCCGCAAAAGGAAAAGGGGCCGCTGTACTTTCAGCAGACCGTGCGACGGCAGGTCATGGAGCACCGCGCCGACGAGGAGCGCGAGGGCGCCGAGATCTGGCCGGCGACGCCGCGGCGCACGGGGCAGATGCGCACCGACAAACTGGCCGAAGAGGAGGAGTTTTGCGCGCGCCTCGAGGCCGACTGCCCCGCACGGCCCGAGCTGCAGTGGTGATTCTCGCCATAAACTGTAATATACTGATACGATTACGAATACATTGGTTGGAAAGAGGTGGTGTTGGGCAATGTGTAATGGACGAGGCGTAGACTTGCACGGGCGTTGCGAGTTCCAGTCAATCAGACATGGTATCGCGCCCAAGTACGCCTGTCAGTTTAAGCTTAATTCAGGTCACGTGATCTGATTTGACATGTGCCCCACACTTTCCCGGTTGTCCGCGGCCAATTTTATGTTGTCGGCCACCTGCCTCTGGAACAAGACAACATGGATCGCCCGTACCGATCGCATCTCCAGCCGGCGTGCCTGCCCTGTCGCAAGCGCAAATCGCGGTGCAAGCAGACGCCCGGCCGCGATGCGTGCGTGTTCTGCGAGGCGCACGGCACGGTGTGCACGTACCCGGCCAAGACGACGCGCAAGGAGCGGCGGACGACGTCCAAACCGGCCGAGGCGCGCGATGCAAGGCCGCTGACGATGGGAAACACGTCGTCCCCCGACACGCGCATCAACGCCGACGGCGACGAGGCCAACACGCACATTGTGGGCCCGGTCGAGTCGGGCGATGCGCGCGTCCTGTCGAGCTTCTTGTCCGACTACCTGTCGACCAGCACGGGCCAGACGAACCGGGCCAAGCACGTGCTCTTTACGCACGTACGCAAGCGGCCACTCGGGTTCGCGCCGCCGCAGACGGCGAGCGCGCAGCAGTGCGAGATTGTCGAGAAAATGATGGAGCCGTGGCTGGCGACGCTCGTGCAGCTGTTCTTTGACAAGGCGAACCGCGCGGTGCCGCTGCTGGACCGCGCGTCGTTTCTGGCCGTGTACCGCGAGCGGCGCGTGTCGCCGGCGCTGCTGGTGACGCTGTATGCGCACACGCTGACGTACCGGCCGGCGGACATGGGCGGCGATGCGCGTTATGTGTGGAACCGGGCCAACGAGGCGCTGTACAGCGAGCTACACGTGGCACCGGGCATCTCGACGCTCGTTGCCATTCTCTTGAATGTTGGCGGGCGTCCGACGACGTCTGTCATGGGCAATACGACAATGCTCGGCAGCGCAGTCTCGCTCGCCTTTGCGCTGGGCCTGAACCGCGACGCGCGCGACTGGGCCATGCCTGCGCCCGAAAAGAGCCTCCGCCTGAAGCTGTGGTGGGCGCTGGTGCTGCACGACCGCTGGTGCTCGCTGGCGTATGGCACACCGCCACGCATCCGGGCAGCGCAACACGACGTGGCCATGCCGACGGCCGCTGACCTCGAGCCCGACACGGGCGGTCTCGTGTACCGCGCGCTGCTGCAGTTGACCGAAGTGCTGGCACAGTACCTGGAGCACGTGTACACGCTTGGTGAGGCCGACAAGGGCCGGCTGCGTGTCCTGGGAGCGGCCCTGGCCGCGTGGGAGGGGTCGCTCTCGACGCTCGACCCGAGCGGCACACTCACCAGAATTGTCACACAGGGGGCGGCGCTTGACCACCCTGGCGCGGCGAACCTGCGCCTCTCGTACCTGGCCGTCTGCCTGCTACACGAGCGCGTGGCGCTGAATGAGGCGGCCGACGACGCGCGGTCGTTTGTCGACGTGCACCGCGCCGCGTCAGACATTTGCCACTTTGTCCACGCTCTGGAGCCCGTCCAGCTCGACGACGCCTGGCTACCGACCAGTGCCTTTACGCTGGCCTCGGCTGCCACGGCTCTCCTTCGGTGTGCCTTGGGGGGCGAGGCCGTTGACCGGCCGGCGACCGTTGCGTGCGTCAAGCAGTACGTGCGTGATCTGCAAAAGCACCAGGCGGTCGGCTGGGACGTGGCCGACATTTGCGTCGCACAGTATGCCGAGCCCGTCAGCTCTCTCGATGTGGACGAGCCCGTCGATGCTGGGCTCGGCGCTGTGTTTGATTTCGACACCGACGCATTGGATGCCTTGTTTCCGTTTGACGATCTCGCCGGCATGGACGACTGGATGTCGTTCAATTGCTAGTCTCAACCTACGTCTACCTGGTGCCCTCCGTCTCGGCAAACGCCTGGTCCAGCATCTGCAGGCCCATCTGCAGCTCCTCCTCCGTGATGCTCAGCGGCGGCGCAATGCGAAAGGTGCCGCCAAAGCTCACATGGCTGCTCAGGTTGGCCCAGACGCCCAGCTCGTACGCGCGGTCGCCAATTTGCTTGGCCAGCGCCAGCGCTGGCTTCTTGGTCGCGCGGTCCTCGACAATCTCGACGCCCGCCATCAGCCCGCGGCCGCGCACGTCGCCAATGACTGGGAAGCGCGCCTGCATGTCCTTGAGAAAGGCGTGCAGGACCGCGCCCAGGCGCTTGGACTTGTCGACGAGCCCGTCGCGCACCACAATCTCGAGCACCTTGTCGCCCACCGCAGCCGGCAGTGGGTCGTTGACGTGCGTCGTGTAGAAGCAGTAGTCGCGCGCGACGCACGTCGTGTCAATCTCAGTCGACGTGACCACGGCGCTCAGCGGCAGCCCGTTGCCGAGCGTCTTGCTGAGCGTCAGAATGTCCGGCACCATGCCCTGGTCAAGCGACGCCAGCAGCGCGCCACACCGCACAATACCCGTCTGCGCCTCGTCCACAATCAGCAGCATTCCGCGCATCTCGCACTGCTTCTTGAGCTCCTTGAGGTACCCGTCGGGCAGCACATGCATCCCGGCCGAGCTCTGCACGCACTCGACAATGCAGCACGCCAGCGAGCCCACCGACGCGTGGTCCACCAGCGACCACCCAAACGCGAGCTCCGTCTGCCAGTCGTAGCTGCCGTCCGCGTGCCGGAAGGGCGACCGGTATGCGTTTGGCTGCGGCAGCATGTGCATCCCCGGTACCGTCGGCCCTTGGCCCTTGCGCCCGTAGTGGTACTGCGCCCCGAGAGCCTGCGCCGTCACACCGTGCCAGCTGCCACCCAGCGCCACCACCTCAAACTTGCCCGTGAACACCTTGGCCATTTTGATCGCCGCCTCGTTCGACTCGCCACCCGTGCTCAAAAAGAACGCACGGTCCAGGCCCGCCGGCAGCAGATCGACCAGCCGCTTGCCCAGGTTGATCACCGGCGGCGACAGCATCCCCGAAAACAGGTGGTCCAGCTGCAGCGCGTGGGCCGCAATCACCTCCACAATCTCTGCGTTGCCGTGCCCCAGCAGGCACGACATCTGGCCCGACGTGAAATCAAGCACCTTTCGCCCCGAAGCTGTCTGCACGTACAGCCCCAGCGCACCCACCACCACGTCCGCGTGGAACGCCGTGCCAAAGTGTGCCATGTACGTCGCCGCGTTCGCTGCCAGCTCCGTCTGCGAGGCCGTCGAGTAGAGAGACATGTTGCGAGATTTTTGTCCAAAAATGACTGAAACCTTGATGCTTGTTTCTGGGTCAATCACACGTTCACGAGAGCCATCGATCGTTTTTATTAACAATGTTGACGTCGTTTTACGCGGCCGGGAAACTTGCCGCGGGAAACTTTCAACTTTCCCGGATAAGCCTGCATCACCCGCCAACCAAACAGCCGCATCGCATGACATGGAACCAGTCTATTTGCATCTACTATCTCATTTGTTTGATTTTTTAGCTTTTTACTTTCTTGTCGAAAAGCATGCATGTCTTGATTATAGCCGTTACTTAGTCGCTCTTCCGCTGCATGCCGCGTCTCGGGCCGGTAATGTCAGATTTCCAGCCCCTCCGGTGTTCTACACCCAACCGTTCAAATCGGCCCTGCGCCACGCGCCACACGCCACAGTTTCATTTTCCTACAGGTTTTCGACGCCCGAATATGCACATGCTACTTGTCGTTGGTACTCCTTTTCCAAGTGCTTGTTGCTCCTCGGCTCCTTATCCCCCGTCCTCACGTCCTATACTGCCGCTGCCTCACGTTTCCTTGAATAAGCATGTTTGGCCAGTCGCTTGTCGCCAACTTTTGGTGGCATCCAGCTCCTTCACGGGACCTGAAATGACTACGACGTATTTTGAATCCTCTCTCTTCTGATAGACACAAACACCGTTCTCGCGCCAACGTGCTGCCGAGGATCGTTCGCCTAGGGTCCGAGGACCACACATAATACGGAGTATATACCTGTAACTTCAAACGACATATGTTTATATTTATAAATATATACCAAGGCTCGTTCTAATATAAATAGAAGTATTACGCATGAGTCCAAAGCACTGACCATTTCGTGTTCGGGACGTCTGTTTACGGAGTAGATATACTCTATTAGTCTGCTCGTTTCTTCGGGCGTGTGCAAGTTTACTGGCAGTTTTTGTGCAGCTCACTACCCCGTAAATTATGTTTACGGCTCATTGCTCTTTGAATATATATTTATGTAGTTGAATACTCGTCGCTCTCGGAAAATCCAACTGTAAGCCAACAGCGCGGACCATCGTGGTGCCTGCCAGAGGTACTTTAATCCTTTCGCGGATTCCCACCGCCCTTATATTTTAGGTTGAAGCACGCAGCTTCTGTCAAAACAATACAAATTTAAATAAATATATACGAAGTAAATGTATATTTAGTCCTTCCACGACCACAAACAGGTTCTCGGGAAGAGCTGCAAAGACGGCAAAGAACACGCCAGGATCCCGAATCACCCTGGAAAGGGGCGGACCAGGGGCACAGGGGGCGATGCACTCCCTAGGGGGCCGCTGCAAGCAGCTGCCAGCTGACCGTCGGCCGACCGCTCTTTACACAGCACTATGTTTCTTTTGCAGTCTCTTTCGTGCGTCGTGCGAGTCGTATGGTTTTGAGTTTGCTTGACGGAAAACGGCACGGTGCGATCAAAGTGAGACCTCGGGGCTGAAATGGTCCATCACAGCGCTATTTGCGCCGAAGCTGGAGGCCGCCACAAGGAGGGAGATTCCGACGCATCGACTGTGCTACGCCTAAATTTAATCGTAGAACGTATACTTATGCAAGGGCGGACAGCAGGTCAAGCGGCCGTCCGTGCCCCCTGTTGTCATGATTTCGATTCAACACCAAACGGATGTCAAGAGCGACCTGGCATCGTTGCGACGATGCAGTAAATTCAATATCGCGCATGCTCGACATCTTTCCGGCTGGCACATGGCTTTAAACGAGCAATATATTTTTATGCGGCTATAGATTAGTTCGACGCAAAGAAGGCCCAAGGCCAGGGAACATGACTCCGTACAGATGGCACGCCATACAAACGGGGGTTCTTCGGAGTAGTTCTGGCGAAATGAAAGGTCCGGGATGCAGGTGATGTGCAGCTTGTCGTCGATCACGGACCCGACGCAACGCAAACGAAAACTACAAAGTAGTACTGGCAATCGCGAAACCGCGTGCTAAACTCCCGGCACGGCACATGGCAGATTTCGTGGGCGCATTGTAAATTGTTTTGCGAATCGCGGCAATTCTTCACTACTCGCCCACACCTTCAACCGCGATAACCTCGCCTTTCCTCGCCTCCCGCCTAACCTTGCCGGTTGACCGGCTGTGTCCCTTTCCACTGTATTATCATATTCATAGGTAATATTTAACATGTTCCACCTGCAAAGAGAGGCTCAGCTCACCGTTCTTTTGCTTTTTGACTTGGGCTGAGACATTGTGCGTTGTGTTTAATCATCCAGAGGGCTCTTGGAGCACAAACACAACAGCCTCGTGGAAATGAGTGCAGATTTTCGTGAGTTTTCGTGGAGATGACGGTGCACAACGCCTGGCTGGCTTTCAGGTTGCTCAATCTATTTCCAACATCCGGTCACACAAAACTGTATGGAAGGAACGACGCGCGCCGCCGGAGCCCAGTATCGCGACCCGTGCCCTGTCCGGGTTGCATTTGCTTCACTGGGTGCAGCAGACTAATACCGCCGACTCTAAATATACATTTACATGCAATTACGCCTGCACTGCTCGGCATGCGTTCGGGATTGCGGCTACCTGCTGCACTGACGTGGTCTGTTTGCTGCAGTTCCTGCGTCATGTGCCGATGCACCGTCGACGTGGCGAGACAGCATTTTTCGATTTCGTGAGTATGCGTTGGTTTTTTCGCGCATTTTGCCAACAAAAGAAGGTCTAGAAGCAAGAGGTATCTCTATGACTCATGTATCTTTTGCGCCTGGCTCTTGACAAAGTATACATCGCGACCGAGGACGCTCGTGCCAGGCCATATGCACGACAAAAAACCAAAAGGGTGGATCGAGCGGTTTTTGGCTTGGTTCTGGGCGTTGCGGACGGACTACGGCGGTGGCTGGGCGGCTGGGTCCACTGAGGCATCCGGCCAGGGCCGGTGGAACGAAAGAAACAGCGCAAGAAAAAAAGCCAAGCTGAAGGCGACGTGGAGTCAACTTTTGAAGGACTTGGGCAGAGTGATATTCTGTGTAAGAGGAACAAAGGCGTAAGCTCATTGGTTGGTGGTGGGCTCCGCTCAACGAAAAAGGAATTCTGGTTCTTTCTGACATGCATCAAGAGACATGGCGAGACTCTGCAGAGTATATTTAATTTAACAGAAATTTCGTCGAAGAATTTCCGTTTCGTAATGAAATGTTCTTGTAAGAATCGAGTACGAACTCGGCACGATGTTTTTCAAAAAGAAGTAAGAAAACCAAAAGAAAACCAATCCAAAAAATCACGGATGAAAATGTCACACCTGCCTTTTTTAAGAACTCAATAGTACGAAAACTATTGCCAGTAATGGCTCGGCCAGGGCAACCAGTCCAGCGCCCCCTCGGCGTCTCGCCCACCTGCAGCGCGCATGTGATGCGACAACTTTACTCGCGACACGCTGTGCTGCCTGCATGTCTGCAACATGCAGACGGCTGCCTGTTGGCCTTGCATTGAATTCCACGGACGGGCGGCGCTTACACTATATCTGTGAGCCAAAATCTAATTATCGATTCTAGCCTAGTTTTTCCAAGCTCGGCGCTGTTGCCAGCCTCTAGCTCGTCTCCTGCTCACTGAAGAATTAAACAAAGAAATCTAGAACCGAAAACCACCAGTGCGACGGATGCGAAGACTGGTACCTTTTCTGAAAAACGACTTGAAAGAAACAGACAAGGAAACGGAGGAAGAGCCCCTGACATGTGGGTGGGGTTGTGAAACATTTTATTCTAAAAGAAGCCTAGCTCCAGGAACCAACCAATCAGAAGCGTACACAGCGCTCGGCATGCAGGAACAGCTTTTCGCGATTCCTTCTCACTGCCACACTTGTTTTTCAGCGAGTAACGGCGCGACAAGGGCCTGCTTTTTGTGCCGAGTGCTGGCAGGCAGTCGCTGAGCGTGGCGTGTGGGCAAAATGGAGAGGGCCGTTGCCGAAGTCCACATGGGCGCGCGCTTGTACGGATTGACTTTAAGTTTGTTTCGACAAGTGGACAATTTTGTTAGAAGACTTTAGCTGAGACAGGCAGGCTGTTTGCTCTTTTGAGTAATGTCTAATACATCGAGCATACAGAGTACGTCTACGCCTACTATGAGGAACGAGCAGGAAGATGACCAGAGTGTTGCGGCGTTTGGGCTCGACGGACATCCGGGAAAAGGACTGTTGCTGGATTATAGGAGCGAAATGGCGCACGGCGTGGTTCTAGCTTTTCTTTTTTTTCAAGGAAAAGAAACAGACCGTGGGAAAAAGAATAGGCCCCACTCTGCGCTGGCCATGCGTTGTTCCTTTCTTGTCTTTCCCTCGTCCTTGGTTCTGGTTGGTCTTTTGTCAAGCCAAGTGTGCCTCCTCCGTGCACCGTAAAACATAGATATATATTTATATGTAGGTAGGAAAGGTACAACGTGCATAGATTATTAGGGGAAACGGAAAGAAAGTAAGACGAGCGGTAGCGCAGTGCCTTGCGATGCAGGTCGGTCACACTGCGCAGTTGCACAGCGCAGGAACAGAGGCCAGCTGCAGGGCGCGTGCGAGAGGGCGCAAGAGAGCGTGGACAGGATCCAGACACAAGGAAGAAACCCCTGTCGTTCTTGGGGCCCATTGGGCCTGGCCCACCCTGGCCATCCACAGGCGCGCATTGCCTTGCGTCGGACGCCCTGGCATGGGCTTTGGGCTGACTTGTTTCCTGTTGCGGGTGTTTCTTCTTTTTCCCGTTGGCTTTTTCTACTTCCGCTTCCCACTTGGCTTGCTACCCCTGCAGTGGCGCCGTGGCGGTTGGGCTGTTCCTGACCTGGCCAGCGAGCGGGACTCGAGCGCATGCAACCTCTTTGCGCCTTGCCTGTCTTTCAGTGTGTGACGATATAATAAGAAGCAACGCCCGCGTCCACATCGCTGGGCTTTCCTCTTCTCCTCAACTCTGTCTTGTTCACCACCTTCATTTCTTCGAGTGCTGTTGCCGTTTTAACAGAACACACGTTCCTTTACCTGTCTTGACGACAGTGTTCATTCTTTGCACTTCAACGTTCCTTTCTACCTCTGGTTACGGTAGCCCTTTGCACTCGCATTCAGCTTCACTTGCTATTTACGATACCACTCTGCACAAAACAAGACACGACTATCATCGCGATACAGTCACTCCTTCAGACAAACCACACAAACCACACCATCAACGTTTACATCAAAAACCAAATCACGAAACATGTCGTTCAAGACGCTTGCTTTTGCGACCCTCGCCGCCGTGGCTGCCGCCAAGTCGGTGTCGGTGACGCCCCACACGTCGTACTCGTCGTCGGTGGGCGTGCTTGGCTGCCACATCAACACCAACCGCGTGGCGTACTGGCCGTCTTCGGTGGACTGCACGGACATTTGCGTCAAGCTGACGTCGGGCTCCAAGTCGCTCTACGTGCTCAAGATTGACCAGTCGGCCGGCGCGTACGACATCTCGTACGACGCATGGGTGCAGCTGCAGACTGGCCAGTCGGCGACGGTGGACCCGCAGATGGGCGGTGGTGTCGATGTTGAGTACGAGTACGTCAGCGCCGACAACTGCCGGGACCTCATCTACAGCGACGGCCTGCCGCTGTCGGCGACCAACAGCATGAACTACTTTTCGTCGTGCGGCGCCGACACCTGGGTCGGTCAGAACAAGGTCCTGTACAACATTGGCGACGCGCAGTGCCGTTTTGGCGTCGACGAGGTGTGCACGATGCCGACGACCGCAGGCGCGAACCAGGCGGACTGCCCGAGCGGGCTCGGCGCGCAGGGCCCGCCCGAGGGCACGCACATGTACGACATCACGTACGGCACGGGCGAGATCACGGACGCCGCTAATGCCGGCGCTGCCGTGACCGGCGTGACGTGCGGACCGTCCGGTGCGTGGTCTGTGGCGACGGCCAAGACGGCGGGCACGGCCAACGGTGCCTCAGTCGCGTCTTCTTCAACCGACACGGTTTCGGCCGACGACAACTCCAGCTCCGACTCCAGCTCCAACTACAGCCCCAGCTTCGGCTCCGGCTCCAGCTCTAGCTCTAGCTCTAGCTCCAGCTCCAGCTCCAGCTCCAGCTCCAGCTCCAGCTCCTCGGCTGCTGCGGCGACGACTCCGGTTGCCGCTGTTGTCTCGACCGTCGTGCCCCCCGCCACCACGTCGTCCTCGACTTCGCCTGCTGCCATCTTCTTCGAGACCAGCGCATCCGCCAACGTGGCCGTCACGACGGCCGCCACGACCACCTCGTCCTCCGTGGTCAAGGCCCCGGCCCAGGTAAGCAGCTCGTCTGCACCCGCTCTCGCACCATCATCCTCTTCCACCACCACGTCCACCACGTCCACGTCGACCACGACGCTCTACATGACGGCCACCACCACCATCTTTTGCTCCTCCACCGCGCAGACGGGCTCTGCGACGGACATCACCACGACGTCGACGACGACGAGTGCGCTGTCCACGGTGACCCTGACGCTGTCCAAGGCTGTGCCGACGACATCGTCGATCTCGGCGCTCGCCTTTGCGACGCCCAAGTACGCCAACACGACGTTTACGACCACGACCCCCACGATTTCCGTCGTCCAGGCCGCCGCTGCTTCTGCGGACGTCCTGACCACCGACGCCACGACCCTTACGACCACTGCCCTCTGCTCCTCTTCCCTCAGCACCTCCTACGTCACCGTGTCCAAGTCCTCTGCGACACCTGTCCTGACCCCGTCTCAGACCACGACTTCGTCGTCCTCGACCTCGTCCAGCTCCTCGAGCTCGATGGTCGTCGTGCACACGACCTTGGCCCGGTCGGTCGTCTCGGCCGCCCCGGTCTCGTCGTCTGAAAAGGCTTCGACGTCTGCACCCTACCCGACCACCACAGCCGCCGCTTACCCGAGCGGTGCCGCGGCGAGCTCCGGTGCCAAGACAGTCGTCACGCGCACGTCGACGGCCACTGCGGGCCAGGCCACCTCTTCGAGCCCGGCCTCGCCCTCGACCGTCGTCACCAGCGGCGCGTCCTCGGTTGCGCCGCGCGTCGGCGTGGTTGTTGCCGCTCTGGCCGGCCTGCTTCTTCTGTGAGCGCTGTGCGATGTCGCCTGGTTTGCTTTTAGACATGTTTCTACTTTTGATCCCCCTTTTTGATGTATATACCATTTCTTTCATTCAGCCTAAGCGCTGCGCACTTTTCTGACCAGTGTTGACTGGGTTTTTAACAATTGAACAATCGATATTATTCGAAAACCCATTTGCGAGTGACGAACGACCTGTGGCCTATATTTAGTAATCAGTACGTAGCTATGGGGCAATGTTCCGACGATGCCGGATTCCTACTCCGTAAACGGAACCGATTGCTCAGCATGGCTGGCGATCGTCTTGGCGACGATGCCCAGAGATTGATTGGTCGCATTCCACCGCCGTGCCTCAACAAAAGGACGCAACCAATTATGCCGATGTGAAGTTTGCGGCGTGTGGTGCTGCGGCACCTGCATTTCTCCCACTTACAGCCCCGTAATCGGGCGACTCTGTATATATTTATTTATAATCAAACTGCCGCTTCGCAGCTTCAAGTACGAAAATCCGTGCCACACGCACTAGGCCGAAATAGGAGCAGCGACTGTTCAGCGACCAACATAGCTGAGGCAGGTGCGACGCGACACCCGCGCGCCGTGAACAGCAAGATGCGCGACCCCCGCGGACATCCGAGAGGAGGGGCGACCGGCGAACCAAGTGCCCAACAACTACTCCGTACGCCGTACGTACGGAGTAGGACCAGGAAAGAGCGACACCAGGAGCGGGGAAGCACGACAGAAGCAGAAAAATAATGGAGCTTGGCGATAAAGGAGGCAGCCTTTCAAGACTAGCGCCCATCATTGCCACCGCATATCAAACACTGCCCTCTACACATTTTATTCTTACCATCATCCCTCGCCAAACACTGTCCCAAAAGGCGCCTACACACATACCAGTCTCTCTCCGCCGTCATGTCCAACGAACGCCCGGCCAACGACACGCAGCTGGCCCGTGACCTGCCCGGCCCTGTCGTCTTCGTCACCGGCCATGACGACAAGGGCGCCGCCATTCTGCACTCGCGCCGGCCCGTCCAGTGGACGAGCTACGACAATGCTGGCATGCAAATGTCTGTCGGCTGGACCACGCCCAGCTTCCCCGTTTCGACCGACAATGACGCCGACGTCGCTGCGCACGATGCTCTCATGGCCGCTGGCTCCGTCGGCCTCGTGTCGCCCGGCGGTACCGTGTTGCGCTACGTCGACTTTGGGCCTGGCTACGAGTGTATGATGCACCGCACCGTGTCCATCGACTACGGCATCGTGCTTGAGGGCACCGTCGTCAGCCGCCTCGAGGGTGACGATGGTCCCGAGACCGTCTTGCACCGCGGCGACGTCATGGTCCAGCGCGCCACCATGCACTCGTGGCGCAACCCAAGCACTACCGAATGGGCCCGCATGGTGTTCTGCTTACAGGACTGCGAGGCTCCGCGCATCGGCAGCGGCAGCGACGCCAAGGTGCTGAATGAGGATCTCGGCCGGCAGACCAGTGGCGTGCCGCCGTCGGGCAACGACAAGAAGACGGCTTAGAAGGCGGCTCTCTAGCGGCCACCTCGGGCTGTCGTGGTCACGGAGCAAGCACCAAGGAGCAATTCGGTGACACCAAGTTTCAAGTTTATCAATTGCACAAGTTTCACCAAATTTGTACCAAAACCAAATGTGACCATATCGCCGACATCAGGGGACTTGAATCTGGCATCCGGCTCATTTGTTGTCCCCGTCTTCCGCTTCCTCAACGCAGGCCGTCTCCTCAAAGTCGCTCTCGTCCAAAAACTGGCCATCCAGCACTTTGCCCCAGTGTGTCCGCGAGATGCTGTCACAGTTCCACCGCACCTTTGGCAAAAACACCTTTAAGAATGGCACGGGGCTCTTTTTGAAGCTGGGGTGCTTTCCGGGGCCTTGGGTGATGAAGCCGTCGACTTCGAGAACACGGCTCTCGTCCTCCGTCGCCTCCGAAGCTAGACCTAGCCACGCACACATTGCCTTATACTCCACAAGCGACCCAAAGTATAGCTGCCCAGCGAAAAGATTGAGCTGCAGCACGAGTGGGTCTGTCACCGGAGCACCTTGTGGCGGCCCGTAAAACGGCCGGCCAAACGCAAACAGCCCAAGGTGGTCCAGCGGCTTGTACGACAAGCTCGACCGCGGCGCGTAAAGATGCAGGCGGACCTCGCTTGCGAACTCGCTCTCCCTGGGAATTAAGAGCTGAGCCTCGTAGGGACTGATCACGAGCATCGTCTTAAACCTCCCATCGACTTGGTGCGCAAGCACCCATTGCACCGACCGCAGGTACGAGTCGCTGTACTGAACAACACCATGCGAGCTGGGGAAAACAACCGTTTGCTGGAACTCGGTCGTCACATACAGGCACCCGTCGCTAGGGAACTGCTGCATATCCAAGAACTCGGCTGCGCTGGTGTTACTCAGCGACTGGAATGCAGGGACAAAGCTCTTATACGGCCCAGCTTGCGCGCGCTTGCCAGTACATGCAAAATTGATAATGTCGTCATGTAATCGGTGCTTGGCAGGGGGCAGGGGATGAGGACGCTCAATCTGCTTCTCCTGCTCGATCTCGGGAGCCAGCTCACGCTCCTGCTCTTCATGTAGAGATGCCGAGCCAGCATGCTCGTGCGCGTCAAACTGCACGTAACGCTCGCGGATCCGCTTCAGATCCTTAGAGTCCACAATGTCATCTGGCGACATGAATTCGGGAACATCTGCCCGTGCCGGCGCATAGAGGTCGACAAGAGACATGGCCTCCTTCTCCAAAAACCGCTCGGCCGCGCCGTTGTCACCACCTTCCAGACTTTCCCAGGTTGTCTTTTGCCGCTGGAAGCGCAAACCCTGAAGAGCCCAGAGTGGTATAGAGCGGCCAAGGTCGGACCATGTCTCGGTGATGGACCATATGAGCACGTCGGCCACCGTGCACGACAAAACCGTTCCGACTGGGCGACCGAAAAGCAAGGCAATCTTGCCCTGGATATCATACGGGACATAAAATGCAACAGACTGGCCCTTTCCCAGCTTTCGCATGCGCATACAGGCTTGCACCAGCCGGTCCTTGGTGAGACCAGGTCCGAGAGTTACAGCAGCGCGATAGTTGTCTGGCAGCTTAAGGTCAATGCCACGCGTATGGGCCTCGTCCAGAAACACAAGACAGAGATCTAGCTGGTGCAAAAAGGGCGACGTAGAGAGTTTCTCCATGTGACCCGATCGGTCTACCACCACAATGTCATCGTTGTCGTCGCAAAAGACGACAGCTTCTTTTTCTCCGTTGGACATTTTTAGCCACCGCTCTGCAAATTGTCTGTTGTCGAGCTCCAGGATCTGAGCACCGGCGTCAAGAACGACTTGGATCGGTTGCGAAGAGCTCAGGATCTGCTGGAGAAACCGATCGGCGTCAGAGGTATGCTCTTGCGATGCAGACGCCAGCGGCATGTAGACAACGGAATTTTCCGGCTGTAGTAGGTACTGAAGTACCAAAGCGTTTGTGTGGCGCTGCGATTTAAGATCTAGGTGCTTGACGCTCAAGGGCAGAAGATGCTGGGAATCGCTTGTGCCGCTGAAGCCTGTTGTGGGATGGGCTTGCTGGCGGCCAATGTCCCATCCCGATGCAGAAAGTTTTTGAGGGAATTGGCGCATTTCCTTGGGAAACACAATTTTGGTAAGATAGAAGTCAACAGCTCCCTTGGACTTTCGAAGATGCGGGAAAACTTTGCGAAGACATTGGTGGCGGTCTTTGAGGTTAATTCCACCCAGCGTCCGGAAAGCCGTCGCCAGCGCCGGCGGAGCCGTCTGCACCCAGTCACTGTACTCGACCTCTGCCTGATCAGACAGCAAAAGCTTTTCAAAACATTCAAAGAGCTCGTCATCTTCGAGACCTCCATAGTAATAGGCCAGGCAGGTGAGAACGATTATCACATCCGTGTGACTGAACTCAGCCCGAGGCGCCGGATTGTCCTTGGCTCGATACGGGATCGCCAGACGAGTGGGAGGCCGACGCGAAGTATCCAAGCCATAGTTGACGCGCCAACGCTTGGTTCCAAAGGCAAAACCAAGCACGCCCCGGCCGATGAGACCCCTAACAAGGAGGAGCCGTGGCCGGACTGTTTCCGTCCAAAGCTCTGCATTTTCTTCGACACTCTGACGTGTTTCATCACTAACAGATGCTTCCGTGATGTACTTGAAAATCGTGTGCCGCATGGCACTCAACTGGCGCCCAATAGGGAGGCCGGGCAGGCCGTTGGAGCAAATGCTTTCGGCCACAAAGCGACAGACCAAGTCTCGGCCATCATCACGAAGAAACCGAATGCGAGGAAAGGAGCCGTAGACCGCTCCGGCGTCGATTTCGACCGATTGAGGAAGCTCCTTGAGAGCCTTCAAAGCGGCTCCATGGAGAATATTGAGCACAGCCTGGCAAATGACCCAGCGGTCGGGGCTGAGCTCAACAGTGTCGGGTGTGCCCATTGTGTAAACAAGCTCGAATTTGACACTGAAATTTTCGTCGCTCTCGTCGACGATGTAGCGGGCGTTCTCCTCCATAAAACGTCGGACTTGAAGAACCACCTGGGCTTTGGCTGTCTCGCCAGCCAGGACAAGCTCTGGACCAGCCAGCTGTAGGGATAGCAAATGCTCAGGTTGTGCCAACAGAACACCACCACTGCTCATACATTCGCGGCACATGTCCAGGAGAAAGCGGTAGTTGTCCATACCTAGCAGAAGAGACCGAGAAAATGGCATATGGTAGACTCGACGGCCACAGATGCCGCCAAGCTTGCTTACCAGCATTTGAAGCATTTGTTTCGACTGCGGCTTACCGACGATGACAACTACCAGTCTATGGCCGTCAGCCAAGCATGCTGCTGTCATTGGAACAATGACAGACGACTTGCCCTCGCCCATGTTTAGCTGCATCGCCGCATTTTTCATCTTTGGAGGCTTGCTCATTTGACGAAAAATGTCGATCTGAACATCACGAGCAAGGATGCCACCCATGACCTCCTGAAGAATACACTCGGGATACTCCAAGGGATTCCAGTTTGTGTGGCCAGGGTTTGCAAGCTCTCGAGCGAGGTTGTTCTTGTTTCCACTCAGACTGCTTGCCACAAGGCGATGCGCCCGTTGAACGTCCAAGATGGTTAGTGCATATGCCGTAAGGACTTTGCGCCACTTGGATGTTAGGCCCTTCCAAGCAAGGCGCGTCATCTGACTCAGGTATAGAAGAGGGCATGCTTGCGGGGCCAAATACTGTTCAAAAAAGGGCAGTGCGCCCACAGTCGAGTCTTTGACAAGGTTCTCCATATTGGTGAGCGCCGCCTTCGAGTGAGATAACATATTTTGGTAAAACTCGGCGTTCGCTTCCTTGCCTTGAACCATGGGCATATCGATTATCGGCGACTGCACATCGTTGATGCAAGAAATGCTAGTCCGCAGATCTTGCGTATAGGCGACCTTAAAGCCCTGGCCTGCTATGTTATCCAATCGTCCGACAAGCTCGCCGAGGCCACTTAAAGTAGGGCTTTCCTGGTATGTGCAAGCTGTGGTGTTCTTGATGCAATAGCGACGCTTAACACTTGATTTTTTTCCATAATACCGTCCAAGGCGAGCATCTGCAGCGGAATCCAAGTGCCGTCCCGGATTATCACGGAACAAATCGTTCACCAAGGTGTAAGATACGGGACGTAATGCTGGAGCTGGGCGCTCAAGATGAATAGGGGGCAACTGTTCATGGTATGTCGGCTGAAGACTTACTTCTTGTACAAGATCTTCAAGGTACTCGTAAAAGCACTTGTTATCCCACCACAATTGAAAATGACGGCGAAGGCCTGCCATTGTTGGAACAACATTGATGTATTGCGCCTGGTCCGGATTCGGTTTATTGGGAGAAGCGCAAGGCCAGTTTTCCATGATGGACAAGGAAAAGAACTCAACAGCACGAGTGGATTTGGTGTTGAACTCATCTTTACGGCGCTTGTCGTACGCACCCTGGGACTCATCCAAAAGTCTTGCCATACCACTCTCTGCGCTCGTTCTGAACGGCTTTGCATTGTTTGCAACCTCGTGCTTGATTTGACCCATTTCAGGCGTCTTGCCACGGGCGAGATCGTACACGTTCGCCACAGGCAGGGCTGGCATGTCATCCAAAGCTCCATTGTAGATAGTGCAAAGTATGCGGACACAATCCAGATCTGCGTCTTTAGGGAAGGCCAAAGTTGCCATGAATATTGCGACACTGAACTTGGTGCGCGACTGCGTGCGTAGTGTGTTGTCGAGTGGCAGCCAATTTTTCGCAATAATGCGTCTGGTTGAGACCAACAGTTGGGCACTGAACTTTATGCCAACCGTGGCAGACTCATCAATGCCCAGGATGTTTTCGCCTGAACTTGCGAAGCGGTACCAAAGTGTACTGGCGTTCAAAGACGTTGGCGGCAAAACAATTTGGCGAAGCATTATGCTTCGCGCTGTAAGGTATGCCGCAATCCGACGAGTCTGAAAGGACTCTTTTGCTCGCCCGAGATACGTCACATCATCATTCCCAAATCGCTCGTGCAAACTCAGGGCACGTCTGTAAAACATAGAAGTCCGCGCAGAGGCACGATCATGAAGGTGTGTTATGACCTGGTCGAGTTTTCGTGGAAAGCATAGCTCGGGTTGCCCGTGGTGAAAGAACTCGCGCTTTTTGGCATCTGCCAGCAACTCCTGGGCCTTTTTGAACAAAACAAAGTGCTGCGATATGAAACTGATCTCCGAATGCCACTTGACACTTTCCATTACGCGTAGCCCATGTGGATAGAACTTTCGCTTCGGTATCAAGGATGCAATATCCGTGATTGTATCTATGTTTCTTTGTGTGAGGCGAGACGCAGAGCGAATGTCCGTCTCTGTGAGAATAGAGATTGCACGCTCGATGCCGGTCTGCATCGTAAGAGGGTCATCAATGCATGCTCCTGTGATGGCGTGAAGATAGCAAAGGTGCAACTTGCTGTCAACACTTGCGTCATCCACAAGTCGATGGAGCTCATCGTCAATCTCATAGTGAAACACACGAGTTGCTCCAGAGCTGCAGGAGGCATGAACGTGACTATTCGTTGACCCCTCAAAATGCACATCACCATCGGGTACAAGTACCGCTCGTTTTCCGAAATCATTTCGCAGAACAATTTTCGAACTCAGGCCCGTGAGTGTGCCGATGTTGGTCGACATGTCAAGAACCATGCCGCGAATCTCACGCGAAACTAAACGATCTGTACCGGACAGAAGCTGAAACTGAATGTTGATGCGAGGGAGTGCAACAGTCAATTTATCCGCTTGGTACGTTAGATGCATGTGATCAATAGTTTCGACATGGCGATATATGCGAGCCATTTCTGCCGTAGTTGCTGCATTTCGATCGAAAATCAGCATCTTCGACTTCCCAGTGGTGTCAGTTGTCTGCATATTCCATGACTTTGACTTGAATGCATGCGAGAGCACCCAAAGGTCGGTCGATGTGTCCCATGGCTTCTTGAGCGGGCGGAACTCGACGACACCCTTTTCCCGGCAATACCAGTGGATGTAGCCCTCAAGAAAATGAGTTGGAATTTGGCCAATCAAAACATGCCGAGGAATCAAATCGAATGTATCGCCATCTTTCTTGGCGACGAGGCGAAGGTCTTCTTCCATGTCGAGAGAAAAGTACAGATTGTAGTCAGAAACTGGTCGAATGGCCGAGAAGGACATGCCGGGCTCTGTTGTACCCATCACTTCAACAGTAGTGTTTCCAAAGATCGTCTTGTAGATCGGGAGCGACTCGTATTGGAAGGGCAGCCGACTGACCGGAAGACCACGAACGAGGAGCTCGCCGGTCAGGAGGTTAAAATGGACTACCCCCGAATGAGATTCTTTGTTCGCGACCCAGTGATGCGCACCCTCGCATTTGGCCCATTGACCATGCCCTGGCGAGTAATCGCTCCATACATAGTGAATGGCATTATCGAGGCAGGGGCTTTCCTTGTCCAGGATCGTTTGGAGCAGCACAGGAAGTGCCCGAACGGAAAGACTAACCCATCTCTGATGGCACATAATTAAAAAATTATCCGTGTCTTTGTTCACCGAGTACGAAGTTTCCTCAATGTTGACAGCAAGCTCAAGAAAACTGGCAGCAGATTCGACATTGCCAAGGAGAGCCGAAAGAAGGAGACCATCGAATTCGAATGTTGTAGTCGACACTAGAGCCATTTCGAACGCTTTTTGGATAAAGCCAATGCGCTCAGCAGGGTCGTCTGCGGACCGTGCTTTCTCACGTAGTAGCCGCAACCAAACAAGACTTGCGTGACGGCAATCCATGAGAAATTTCTCCAAGTCAGAAGATAACTGCGCAGTGCTAGAAAACTCACGTAGCTTCTTGGCAATGGCAATGTAGGTTGCTAAAGCCTGATACGACTCCCAGTTCTCCCGGATGTGGTCCAGAGACACCTTCAGATTTCCAAGGATTTGATATTGGAAAGACGACATTGTGATGATCCGGTGGGATGCACGGGCGGCACTGTCTCCTGATCTCCCTGGGTGTCGATAAGACGGGCCAGCCTGGTGCAGCATTTGGAGCAGCACCAAATGTGTACCAAGTCTTTTGAAGTCCACCGAGGGAATCGCAAGCTGTACGAGTAGGTTTGGCCACTGGGTTTCTGTTCCGTATGGAAGGGTTGCAAGTGCCTTAAACTCTTTCAAAGACAAGTTTTGGGGGGACTTTGGTAGCTCAGACACGACCATGTTGCTGTCCGGGCCATTAGCGGTAAAGTCAGGACGGTAAAGAAATTGTTGCAGGGCAGCCGCATCTGGAATCTTGTACATGCACTTATGCGGCACGTTGTCCGTTTTTTTTACATCGCACATGTATAGCTCCTTGTTAGAGTCATAGTACTCGTAGTTGAGGCCGTTCCGAACGCACACCGTCGACTCTGTAGCTTCGCTGACTTTTAAACCTTTCCGGTGAGTAACTTTAGCGGGCTTTGTTTCGGAACAAAGACGAAGTCGTCCAGGCGAGACTTTCAAGTAGTTTTCCAAGCAACTGGCGAGCCCGTAGCTTCGGCCTTCAAATTTGTTCTTAAAACATCCACCTTCAAATTTGTTCTCAAGAACTTCCAAGTCTACAAAGTGCGTTGCGTCGCGCCAAAAGCCGAGAGCTACTGGGCGGCATAGCTCAAAGACGGTATTGTGCTGCTCCCATGTATCAGTAGGCAGCGGGTACTCGAAAATCTCGATGTTCATGGCACCGGCCGTTGCTTCGAGTCTGCATTTGTGGCATTGAGAAGAGTGGATTATTTTGTGGCGGTTCCAGTACGAATCGTACTCTGTGATGTACGTGCAAGATATGGACCGACTTTCGAAGAGAAGATTGTCATGTTCTGTTTTCTTTTGGTGAAACTCAGAGAGTTTTTGTAGTTTCTCAGACTCTGCGTCAGAAACGATTTGTGAATGAAGCTCGTGCATCTCAACAGCAGACGCGTAGAAACGAACTCCAAAGCTATCGGGTGTACCGAACGATAACAAGATACTTGGAAGATTTGGGTCTGCACTTGCCTTGCGATTGCAGATGTAACTCTCTACTGCTAGAAGTCGTACCATCTGCGATCGTCGGGGAAGAAGAAGAGACTCAAGAATACCTACTTTGCCGTCAAGAGGCACTGCGTAGTCGCAAAGCAGGGGGAAAAGAGCGCAGGCCGAGCGGTCACAAGCGACCCAAATCTCAAGACAGACCAAAACCATAACAGAGAAGGCTTCCGGATTGTCGCTGTAGCACCCAGCTGCCTCTTTGTGGTAATCATGCAAGGTTTGAAGAAGCTTCTCACAAGTCGATGGCTCATTAATATTGGAAAGAATCCATGTACCAAGGTGATCTTCAATCCAACATTCAAAGGCGGCTAGTTGATGGAGCTTGTGGTTTTTGTTTTTGGCCGAAACATTGGGACAAACCTTTTGAGGGAGCTCATGGGGGCTTAGAAGTGTGGACAGCTTTGGTGGAACAAAGTTACACTTCATATCACTCTCTGGGGGGTTGTTGATATGGTGAATGTACGCGTCCAGGCGAGGAATCTCAGCCGCTGCGTCTTGAACAAAATCTAGCTGCTTTAGAGATATCAAAGAGATATTCGGGTCAGCGGATACCATAATTGTTTTCCACCGCTGAGTCAAAACGGCCTGTGCGTCAGAGATGGTTGCTTGGACACTGCAGAGCCACGGCCGAGCTTTTAAGGTGTCTCGGGGACCATAGGATCTGTCGAGCTTGGCCATGCGTTTGGTGATCTTGCATATCATGCAGTGCAAAATGTTCATGTCGATTTCTGGCTCCGTCACCCGGAGAGCCTTCTTCAGAATGGAAGCAAAGAAGAAGATCATAAACTCCTTGTACAAGTCGTGCGAGGTGTACACACCAGCCTTTGCGAAGCTTGTCTGCATGGCCACTCGGGCCAGGAGGTAAGCAGGAGACCGGTGCCACGCCCAACGTCCGTCACGCCACAAAACCTCTTCGCGAGTGCTTTTAGAGATCTGGGCAGTTGTAGTCGTACTTTTACCACATGCAAGCAGGAATCCAGCCAGAAGTTCGGTGACGAGGGCTGGGTTTGTGGTATCACGGTCTTCGATTGGAGTTTCACCCGACTTGCGGGCTTTGGCCAGCATCTCGGCACAGTTTTCGGAGCAGAGCGTACCTATGGTGTCACACAGCGTCGCCTGAAAGTCGATGTTCCTAAAGGTGTTCTTGTCCAGGGTAATGACATGTTTACCGGGAAACACACGGCGAACTCGGCCTCTGGTGCCCACAACAATGTCGTTGGGTGGCGTCAACTCAAACATCTCGATGATGGCGTGGTCGGTCTCGCTTGTGGTGTCGGTACGGATGATAATACCCGCGTTTTGGGCAGAAACAAAGATTGGAAGAATTGCATCGTGATCTTTGGCTGCATCAATTTCTCCCTGGAGACGCACAGCGAGAGAAGGGCCAGTAGAATGATCGACCAAATGAGCGAGGCTAGAGATAGCGTCGTTCACATGGCTGATGATTAAAGCGTGAGAAGAGTCAACTTTAGTTTTGAACGTCGCTAGTGCTTCTTGCAGGTTGTTGATGAGTTCAAAGCACTTGGGATCTTGGGTGTCTTTATCTCCATCTTTTGGTAACTCTGGGGGCAGAAACGCATGATGCACAATGTACATCAGGCAGTCTTTAGTCAACGCCATTGTGGGCGCTTTCCCAAGAAAACGGCACGTGTATGAAGGCCAGACGAGTTTGTGTTGGTGTAGTCTGTTTAATACGCGTGATGAATTGTGAGTAGCGGTAGTGCTTCCAGCTGAGTGCAAGAGTGCGATGTGCAGAGTATATTTATATGTGATGGCGGAGCCGGTTCTTCACAGCAAAGTGCGGAGACAGACCATTCTGCGTTTGCTTGCTTTAGGCAGCAGCACTACTAAGCGGCGCATCAGACATGATCGGTTGTTTCACATGGGTCTTATGCAGGGCTCAAACGAAGTGAAGTGAAGCCAGATGGATGCAAACGCACTAGCAGGCGTGGCCAGACATGCGGAAGCTCGTCTGGCGATGCTTGCCTTGTCTCACCAAGTCCAACTATACACCGCACTAGGAAGGGTTGCGGTGAAGATATGCTTTGCGTGTTGTTGGCGCCTGGCGAGAAAAATCCCTGGAGGGGCTAGGGTGGTGCATTAGGCGGCGGCAGGGAGTACTGCCGACAATGTGATTGGGGTGAGTGAAATGATACCAATCACAATGGTGGCATACAGTCTTAGTTGCCGGCATATCCACGATCTCCCACGTCGCTTCCACTTAATATAAGTTATGAGCATTGAACCTGCCCTTGCCAGAGAAAAAGGCCTCAGAAGTCAAAAAAAACATCCGGATGACGTCGGAAGGGTTGTAGGACTATACATGATACGCCGGAGGTCTTCAGAAACACGGAAAATTGAGACAGACAGTGAAGGCTGAGGTGTGTGACTCCGATCCGTGGTCCAAGCCAGACACACAGCGTGTGTGGATATAAATGGAACATGCATGAATACATAAATGGATGGTATTCACAGACATACGGTGAACATTCAACGTCTCTTACACGATGAAACTGTATCAAGGTTGCCGCGTATGGTATTCGCACGAGCTTGTGAATCTAATGACGTGAACAAATCAACTGCATATCTATGGTTGCGAGCGCGCGAGAAATCAGGGTGGCCTTGGCCGGTCCTTTTCAAGCTTCATTTGACTCTGTCGCGAGCGCATGCCTACGGCCAAGAAGACGATACCGTTCCAGAAGCCGCGCAGCGAGCCCGTGGCTCCAACGGCGAGGTACAACGGGAACGAGACATAGTGGGGATTAACGAACGAGGCAACGCGGTTGGTGGAGGGCGCGACCCAGATGAAGAGCAGGACGACAAAGAACATGACGGGCATGAGGAGGTACTGGCGCAGTGAAAGGGCAGAGCGGCTGGCGTGCCACTGTTTCGTTTTGGCGGTGTGCTGTGCGCGGGTCTGGTTCTGCGTAACAAGGGGCGCGACGGAAGGCGACGAGCCGGCACGCACCCAGCTGCCGTCGTTTGTGTGGTCGCGCGCGTAGTCTAGGCCCAGCGTGATGGGCCCGGACGCACCAAGGCGCGTGAGCTCGCTGCTGGAAACGCGGCTGAGCGACTCAGTTGTGTCGGTCTCTTCGACGGCGATGATGTCGCTCTCAATGGACTGCAGCGCGCGCTTCCCCTTGACGATTCTCCAGCCGACGAGGCAGTAGAGAACCAGGACGACGGCGATGGCGAGCCTGTAATTAACATGGGAATGCCTGAGTAATCCAAGACGAAAACAAGACCTACCAGATGGGGGCATAGTAGAAGACGATACGATAGAGCACCCAGTCTGGCGCAATGGCGCACCAAAGCGTGACACTGCCGTACATGGGCCCCTTCTCGGCCGTGTGCACAAACAAAAAGACAAACGCCGGAATGAAGCAGAAGCCGGTGATAGCGGCAATGTACTTTTTCTCAAGGCGGTGCAGGGCGCGCGCATCGTACTGGTAAAAGACAATCAGGAACACGTCAATGGCCATTGCGAGCGTCCACAGCACGTCGGCGAGTGGGAACATCTGCATGAGGAAGCCCTGGAACTGGCAAAGAGCTGAGTGATTGCCGGCGCGCGGGCCGGCGAGCGAGATCATGGTGGCAGTGACGTCGAGGGCATTGTAGAAGGCGTTTATGAGGATAAGTCGGTCGGTGGGGTTGCGGAAGTAGCGCGATGAGAAGAAGGTCACGATGATGGTGACGATGCCGGCGATGGAAAGGGCCGACGCCGCACGCTCGACGGCCTGCAGGGTGCGCAGTTCGTCTGCTGTGAGGGCCATTTCATGCCGGGTGATGTTTGTTGTTTTCCGTTTTGTTCACAGTGCACAACGGTAATGCAGTCTCTTATGATAGGCCATGCTGCGGGCTGTGATGGCGAATGCAAGCTTGGTCGCGTGCTGTGCGAGAGCGACTGCGTCGGAGCGCAAGCATCGAAAAAGAGACGATATACCAAGCCACATTATTCACAGAATCGCAAAATACGACGCAGAAATAAGAAAAAGGGCTCGAAAGCGGCAGGGTCGCCGGGCCTCTGGTGCGGACGACGGCTACCAGCTGCTGTTTTGGCCTATAGTCGATTGAGCCTTTTCAGACTACGATGACGTGATGGGCGATCACCACCAGCCCTAGAGCCCAGCACAACGCTGCGAAATAACACTACGTAAAAGGGGTCGATGAAATGTGGAAGAGCCGCTGGCATTATGGTAAGCTTTTGGTTTTCAGCCCATGAAGGAAGAGCTCCATGAGATTAGAAAATAAAATAAGCTTCTTGGCCGCCTTTTCCTAATGCAAGCGCAGCCACCGTGCGTCGCTCCGAACGGCACACATGGCCTTGTCACCTCTTGCATGTGCTTGATCGAAACAAGCTTGCTTGGCTGTCTCGCTGTTGTTTGTAGCAGGCCAGATTCGTGCAACTGCCAAGACCAGGCTCATCTGGTGATATGGGCAAATTGCCCAGACGAGTTGCAAGCAACGGCCCATCCCGCGACCGTTGCTTTATGTCAACGCTTGCTTTGTTCTGTAAGTACCTTTGCTTTTCGCACCTGCGTTAAGTTTACATCTTTCTGCCTCGCCTAGTTTCCATGTATATATTGTAAAGATTTTAACTGTCATCGGGAACTCCCCAGAAAATACTTCTATAAATAGGAAAAGATTTTATGACTAGAGAGCATACCAAAACATCTATCAGACCATACAAATTGGCGTTCTCTCGATTTGACGCCTTATTCGGAGGTTCGTACTGGGTAACGGCATCTCTAAACTTATTATTGAAAAAGGTGTTTTCAAGTATTTCATGTGGTTGGAAGCCAGAGCTCAAAACCAACGGTTCTACGGAACTACCGGAATCGCCCGATCCCAGCGACTAGGCGGAAACGCAGTTTCAGAACAAGTACGACGGATTTCTATGCTTTGTACAGCATATACTCCGCTGACGAACCGATGACAGCGCAGTAGGCGGCAAGGTGTTGTTCGGCCCGTGGCTCTCTGCCCGGACGCCCGCTGCCGGGGCCCGAATCCACGCCCACGACAAACGCGGGCTTGCTGGCATTTCCCGGCACCGCGGTAAATTATGTTTCGGCCTGCATATCTGCCAGACGTGCCTTGAACGTGATTCGTATTGTCTAGCCTAGTCACGCCTTGAGCCCAGTCAGCTCAAACGCGCCCTGCGCATTCTTCTCGACTGCGCCCTTCTCTGTCACAATTACGTCAATCAGGTCGTGCGGCGTCACGTCAAAGGCCGGGTTCCACACCGCAATGTTCTGATCCGCCGTCGCCACCCGTACTGTTTGCGTCGTGTCCACCTTGCCGTCCACCACAACCGGGCCGCTGATCTGAGTCAGTTCCTCGCGCTTGCGCTCCTCAATGGTGATATCATCGCCTGTCTGCGTCAGGAGGTCGATGCTCGTCGTGGGGGCGGCCACAATGAACTTGATGCCGTGGTGGCGCGCCAGTACCGCGAGCTGGTACGTCCCGATCTTGTTGGCCGTGTCGCCGTTGCGCACGACGCGATCCGCGCCTACCACCACTGCGCGGATGTGCATACTGTCCTTCTTCAGGCGAAACAGTGCTGCAGCCATCGAGTCTGTGATCAGTGTCGCCGGCATCTTTTCGTACACCAGCTCAAACGATGTCAGCCGCGAGCCCTGATTGTATGGGCGCGTCTCCGTGCAGAAAGCGTGCTTGAGGTGTCCGCCCGCGTGCAGCGACCGGATAATACCCAATGCCGTGCCGTGGCCCGACGTCGCCAACGAGCCCGTGTTGCAGTGCGTCAGCACGCTGATCTGCGCCTCGCCCGTTGCCTTGAGCAGCCAGTCCGCGCCGTGCTTCCCAATCGCCAGATTCGTCTGCAGGTCGCGCCGCAGGATCGCTTCCGCCTCCGTCACAAACGCCGTAACAATGGCCTCGCGAGTGCCCTCGGACACGGACCGCACCGTCTTCTTGAGCAGTGTGATCGCGTTGGCCAGGTCCACGGCCGTGGGTCGGCTCTCGTAGAGATAATCGAGGCGCCTGTCGACGTACGCCACTGTCGCAGCCGCGTTCGCCGCCTCGAATGCACCCGCCTGTAGCTCAACGGCCAGTGCAAGCGCCGCTACAATCGCAATGGCAGGCGCGCCGCGCACGCGCATCGACCGAATGCAGTCAAACGCCGCCTCGCACGTATTGACGTCGTCGTAGTGATGCTCGTGCGGAAGCCGCAGCTGATCCAGCACCTGCAGCCGTCCAGGCGTGTATCTGATGGCTTCGAGAGACATTTCGATTGATTGTAGAGCTGGGAGAAGTAAATATGACGTCCTGTGCCCCGCGACGTGATGCTTTCACTACCCCGTAGATACTGCCGCCCCACATTGTGTGCAACACACGGTAGAACGTTTTACGCCAATCGCTCCGTAGACCGCCTACCTGTTCAAGCTATTGTGCGGTTTACGAAAAGGAGTCATGACTAAGCATCTAGGATCGCAAGCTCCAGCTCCTGAGCTCCAGCATGGTAAGGCACAAGACAACTCCAGGTTAAGCTCCGACTGGCTACCTCTCCCAA
Organism: Ophiostoma populinum; assembly: GCA_029298855.1. NCBI lineage: Eukaryota > Fungi > Ascomycota > Sordariomycetes > Ophiostomatales > Ophiostomataceae > Ophiostoma > Ophiostoma populinum. The sequence goes on along the minus strand of JANSLU010000020.1, from coordinate 173,612 downwards.
CTTGTTCAGAAGTAACCCATGGTCGGTTGCGCTGCACATTGCTAGCCGCCATGGAGCAGCCTTTCTCGACGTCCAAAGTGACGGGTGCGTCGACCTCTTCCGCGCAACGTCAACAAAGCTAATGTCCAGTCGAATACTTTGACCCCCATGGCGTCTACAAGCTACTTGGCCCCGGCCTCGCCACCCGCCTGCCCCTGCACCACCTTCACTGGCAATCGCACTCGGGGCCTTTGCGCTCGATTGATACTCTGCACGTCGAGCTCGTCTCGGCTGCCGCCAACAACTCGACCAACACACCGCTCACCGATTCATCGTCGGGACAGGACCTTGCCTCTCCGCCGGCCATTGTCGCCGACGATGGCTTCCAGACCGCCACCGTGACTGGCCGCGTATCCGCCGACTCTGTTGCACCCTCTGTCTCGACAACGGCATCTGCCAAGCCTCCCCAGGCCGCGCCCGCGCCCACTCGGCGCCATCAGATTCCCGGCCTGCGCCGCACACCTTACCTCAAGCTGCTGCTCGTGCGCTGCGACGACAACGACACGTACAAGGCACACACGCGCGCTGAGATCAAGGACTGGGTCAAGCAGCATGCTGCCGCCGCGCCGTCGTCCAAAAAGAACCCCGAGAACCACGACGCTTTCGAGTGGATGGTCGTCCACGTCGTGCTACCCAACTCGACCGCCTACGCACAGCCTCGCGTCTCCCTGAAGAGCGACGGCTCGTCTGCCGACCTCGGCAAGAGCCGCTGGGGAACAAAGAGCTCCGCCACTATTTTTGAGCGCCTGCGTGCCGATTTTAATACGACGCCCGCCATTACGTCTTCGTCGACCGGTGCGACGTCCAAGGCCATTGTCGACCGCGTTGCCCAGATCCGCGTCGACCTTCAGGATGTGCCATACGAAATGCTACCACGCGCCGCGGCCCCTGCACCCGCCCTGACGCCTGGTGCCAGCGTCGAGCAGGACGCCGAGGGCGCGTGGTCCGACCTCATGGACAAATTAAAGACACTCATTCTGGTATCATTTGACGTGCGCGTGTCCCAGTATGAGGATGATATTCGCGAAAAGGACGTTCAGCGATCACTTCCGGGCTGGAACTTTTGTACCTTCTTTATTCTCAAAGAAGGACTGGCGCGCGGATTCGAGAGCGTCGGGCTTGTGGAGGACGCCTTGGTTGGCTACGATGAGCTCAGCGTTGGGCTGGATATGGTCATTCGCGAGCAAAACAGCGCCCAGAGCACGTCACACGGCGGTTCGTTGTTACCGTTCACGCAAGATCTCAAGCAGGCCGCCCTGGCGGCGATAGCGTCTGCCGACGAGGACGAGACGGTCGACCTTCAGGCCACGCCGACTGCCTCGTCGAGTGCTGCTGCGGCTGCAGAGATTGCCATCAGCTCGACGCGCAAGCCGTACCGCGAGCTCATCCTCGCCAACAACGTGTCCGTCTTCGACTTTCGCTGCTACATTTTTGCGCGCCAAATTTCGCTTCTCCTGCGCCTCGGCAATGCCGTGTCGTCGCGCGAGGAGCTGCTGGCCAAGCTCGAGGCCGAAGCAGGTCATCATGTGTCCTCGTCGCGCCCCGCCGACAATGCCGACGAGAACCTGTCAATGCTGGCCGAGATCTGCCGCCGCACTGCCGAGTTTGTGCCAGCCGTCTCCCAGGTCATGCGCGAGGACTTGCTGCTGGCACTCGAGGAGGCCCCTCCGAAATCACGGCAAATTGTTATCGACAATATGGTACGCTCGTTTGCCTTTTCTGTGGCACAGCAGATCCTTGCCCAGACCTCGACACGCGCCCTGCCGATTCCGCCCTCGACGATTCTAGCGGTTTCCGACGCCGCTGACGACGCCGAGCCCAAGACGTCCATCCCCGAGCCGAAAACCATGATGCACCCAGCACGGACATCGTCGCTGTTGCCATCGAGGCCGTCCGAGCCGGACCGGTTGCCGGCCAGCCCAGGCATCTTTCCCAGCAGTCAGGGCGTGCCACCAACCACAGAGACCGAGCGAAGCAAGTTTCTCAAAGTCGGACTTGAAGACCTCGCAGCGCGGCGTGCTGATTTATATCTATTGTCCCGCAACATTTTGCAAAAGGCCGGCCAGATGCACGGATGGTCAGACGGGTGGACGACAGCCCCAATTCTGGCCGATCACCCCAAGATGGAGGACATGGAAGACGTGTCGCTTGATGACGACAATGAAAACGGCGATAGCGACGATGAAACCGAACCGAATGCCGGCATCGACAATATACTCCTGCGCACGGCCCTTGCATCAAGTACCGGCTTCCACCGCCTGTACGAGGTGCTGACCGATAAGTGCCTGCGTCACTACACCGTTGCCGGCCACCAGCACTCTGTCAATACCAGCCTGGCCGACCTGGCCGTGCTAAAGTTCCACCAAAACGAGCATGCGGCCGCGGCCGCCTACTTTTACGAGACAACGCCTGCTTTCGGGGAGAGCTCCTGGAGCCTTTTAGAGCTGGCAATGCTTTATATGTATGCCATATCACTTCAAAAGCTGGGCCGTACCGACGAGTATGCGTGGCGTATGCTCAAGTTCCTTACAAAGGCAGCCGCCGAGGTGGGCCCGCGCAAAGACGCAAAGAGCTACGCCAAGGGGTGCCTTGCGGGCGTTCTCGAGGCATCAACGTCAGTCTCGACTGAGATGCGCGTGCCAGTCGCAAATTTTTGCCGTCTTATGCAGCTCGAGGGCACGCCTGTCTATGCCCACGGCGAGGACGCATTCCACGTCGACGTGCGCATCGACAGCCTGTTTGTTGACGGCCTGCCCGTCGATTCGCTTAGAGTGCGCATGTCCGAGACCAAGCCGAGCCACATCGGCCCCGCGCGCGAGATTTGGCTGGCAGCCAACGGACTAGTCACGCTCAGCCCCGGAAAGAACATTGTCCGTTTGCACTGCAACACCATTGTGGCTGGTGTATACGCCATTGACCAGGTACGCCTGAAGGCCAAGAATCTTCTGTTGTACTACGACGCGCCAGCCAAAGAGTCGTCAACGCAACTGGCGCAGCCCACTAAGGCGCCGGCGCCCAAGATCTTTGCGCAGCCGCTCGTCGTGCTCTACCAGCGCACCGACGCGCTCGATGTGAAGCTGTCGACGTGCCGCAATCTGCAGCTCGATAAAAACAATTTTCTTGAGCTCACACTTCGCACTGGGTGGAACGATCTCAAGAGCTGCGAGCTCAAGATCCGCGCGGCTACGGGCGGGCTGCGGCTCACAACGTCCGAGGCACGCATTGTATCGCCGCCAGAACTGTCGTTTGCCCGACCCGTTGGCGCTGGTATAGTCACGTTTGGCGCACTTTCGGCGCAGTCGACGGTTACCATGACGTTCCCCTTCTCCGTGGAGACGGACGTGTTTGACCTGACGCTCAAAATCGAGGCCACATACACGACAACGGCGGGCAAGACGTACGTGTTTGCGACGCAGCCGTCGGTCAGCACGTCGCTGTCGCTCGGCGTCAATGTTCAGGACGTGTTCAAACACGACGCACTCTTTTCGCGCTTTACTGTGTCAACAGCCAATGCTAGCCCCCTACAGATCTACCGCAGCGAGCTGCAGGACGCCGAGCTTTTTACGTCTGGTATGGGCTTCTCACGCGCTGGCGAGAAGGCCGGCTTGCCCCTTGTGTACCCGAAGCAGCCAATCAGTTTGCTGTACAAGATTCTGCGACGCCCTTGGATCCCCGCGAGCAAAAACAAGAAGAAGACGACCATGTACATCAAGTTGCACTACAGCGTATTTCAGGATCATCTGGATGCGGTGATCAAGGCGTCTCTTCAAAAGGCATTTTCCTCGACTGAGGCTCTCTATCCTTTTTTTTCAGTTGCTTCAGCTGCTGTGCTGCGTCATGTCCATGCAGCGCTGTCTTATGGCCCGCACGAGCTTGAGCGGATTGCGCTGCTCAGTGAAGTGGCCATCGCTCGTCTCTGTTCCAGTGCAACGTGGGAGTTCCCTGGGCTCGGCTCAGGCACGTCGTCAAGTATTGGCTCTGTCATCTCCAAGTGGCTTGCGTCGACCAAGGTGCTGCCTCTGCGCACGATTGAGTCATACGACGATGCCAATGCAGCGGGCGTGTTGCGGACAATCTTGATCCCCGTTGACATTCCCAGCATCACAATTGTGCACACGGCCGACATCCAGTTTCAAGATACGGCTGAGGTTGCCACGGAACTCTTTACAAACGGAGATGATGCTGAAGACGAGGACACCGACGACGACAGTGACGACGACAGCGACTCGAACGCGACCGACGCGTCCTCGACCACCTCCATCACGTCGTCCTTCCACGTACCCATTTATTGCGTCAACCAGCTGCTGCCCGCCACGCTCAACCTGCGTTGGACGCGCATCTGGGACTCCGCCGGTGCCGAGGCTGGCAAGTACAGCGACGTCGAGTTTGCCTTCGAGGTTTCCGCGCCAACCGACGCCTGGCTGATTGGCGGTCGGCGTAAGGGCCACTTTGTTATTCCCAGCAGCACATCGCGCGACCTCGCCGATCTCACTTCGACGTCTGACACCGAGGCGACGATTCCCCTAGTCCTCATTCCACTGCGCGAGGGCCGCCTGCCTTACCCGAGCGTCGAGATCCGCGAGGTGCCACGCGATGACCAGGCGCCAGATATCGAGTTTGTCGGCACGCACTGTGAGACTGATTACCGGAATCTGGGCGAGACGGTGGCTGTCGTGGCAGATCGCACGCGCGTGACACTGAGCCTGGACGCTAGCGGTCCAGGTGGCGGCCCTCTTGTGTTGGAAAGCGAGCGTGCAAAGATGGACGGGCGCGAGCTTGTCTGATTTTGTTCTCTGAATCACATAGTTGGATGATAATGAACTGTTTTATGATCTTTACAAAATAAGTATATCATAGTTTACACATACGTAGATTTTGATGCTCTGGCATTTCAACTCCATTGAACGTGGTTGTTGCGATTAATTAGATAAAACGTCAGTCGTTGATGTTGAAACTCCGCGAAATAAAGCCACTCAACTGCATCGAAGTAAGCGATATATTTATTGCACAAATGTACATTTATTTGTCTTTTTTTGCAAGTGTATATTTACAGAAATCAACAACATGCCACACCCGATCCTCTGATGTTGCTGGAGACAAGTTGCCTGACTAGTTTCCAAATGCGGTAAGTGCCACCTTTAATTGCACGAGTCCCTGGAGACGCGCCCCGTGTCCGCCAAATGCGAAACCTCATCCCTTGGACCTTGACACAACGCACCTACGTCTCGACCACCGCTATACACCAGTACTACGCAATGGCCCGACGTATCCGACTCGGCCTGCTGGTCTCTGGCGTGCTCGCCTTCTTCACCATCATCTACCTCTCCATGGGCGGGGTGCCCGCCAACCTTGACGCATCCTCTCCCGCCACTCCCGCAATGCCCTTTGGCGGCTCTATCAGCAGCCTCGGGCTGACCGAATCTATTTTGAACGGCGGCGCCATCGCCCCCAAGCTCGGCAACGAGACCCTCAAGGCCGAGCTCGGCCGCGCCTCGTGGCGCCTCATGCATACCATGATGGCACGCTTCCCCGAAAAGCCGACGCCCGATGACTCGCTCGCTCTGCAGACCTACATTCAGCTGTTTGCGCGCCTTTACCCGTGCGGCGAGTGCGCTGCGCACTTCCAGAAACTGCTCAAAAAGTACCCGCCGCAGACGTCAAGCCGCAACGCCGCCGCCGGCTGGGCGTGCTTCGTGCACAACGAGGTCAACACCCGTCTCAAGAAGGAGCTTTTCGACTGCAACAACATTGGCGACTTTTACGACTGCGGCTGCGGCGACGGGGGCAAGGACGACAAGGGCCACACGGGCCACAAAGGTGCGAACGCGGCAAAGACGACCGCAAAAGACGATGGAAACATGGACTCGAGCAGCGACGACGACCTGCTCGGTAGCTATGACGATACAGTTGTCGAGCAGCCGCGCGGCATCACCATTGAAAAAGAGGAAGGGTGAGTCTATCGCGTGGCCTGATCTCTTTCCAGATGCTAATCGAAACAGCCTTTCGCGAGGAGATTGATCACGTGTGTAAATTTGCATGCGCGGGGGCGTAAAGGCACTTGGGTTTTCTCATAGAATTTTAGCGAGCATATTGACAATTGATCTTAACTTTGTCCAAGCGAACGAGATTGAGAAGCGCTGTCCGAGTTCTGCCCGGTGATGTTAGATAGGCACCTGGTGATCATGCGTTGGAAGATGGCACGTGACTTTTGCCGGGCGGTGAGCAGGAACGCGGCCAAAAGCTGCCTGGAGCTTGACGCTGCCAGTTGCGGCCTAGCACGACCACCATTGGCCTGCAGCTTCGTCGGTAGACCAGCTCCATCACCACTTTCGAAAGTCACGATACACGGCCTCACCTTTACGAACTATACGACTTTAACGACCCTTTGACGACAGGGTGATACTCAACGTCTCGATTGCACGCCAACCCCTACCCCACTATCCGACAAGCTCACCTTGTCGGCTTCGCTACCCTCTCAACTCGACACCCCTCTCACACATCACAATGGTCTACGGCACCTCAGGCCAGCTTAGAGAAGGTGCGCAAACTGCCAGGGTCGGCCAAATAGGGATATCTAACCGGCAGATGGCATCCATGTCGACATGGACCGGCTAAAGAAGGGCGAGGTCAAGTAAGTTGCATCTACACCCCTTCCGACTTGAATGATAGCTAACAATGTAGCCTCGGCACATCCATGTAAGAACAACGACAAAGACAGATCGACCGCGATGATTCAAGCTCGGCGGACCTCTGCGCTTAATCTCGGGCAACCACTAACAGCTCCAGTATGGCTGTGACCTTCAAGGACGGCGTCATCCTCGGCGCCGACTCGCGCACCACCACCGGCGCCTACATTGCCAACCGCGTCACCGACAAGTTGACGCGCGTCCACGACACCATCTGGTGCTGTCGCTCTGGCTCTGCCGCCGACACCCAGGCCGTTGCCGACATTGTCCAGTACCAGCTTGGGCTGTACCGCACACTCAACAACACCAAGCCCACTACCCAGACTGCCGCCTCCATCTTCCAGGAGCTGTGCTACGCCAACAAGGACGCGCTCAGTGCCGGCCTCATCATTGCCGGCTGGGACGAGCGCTACGGTGGCCAGGTTTACTCCATCCCGCTGGGCGGCTCGCTGCACAAGCAGTCGTACGCGATTGGCGGCTCGGGCTCGACGTACATTTACGGCTACTGCGACGCCAACTGGCGCGAGGGAATGACAGAGGACGAGGCCGTGGCGTTTGTCAAGGGCTCGCTGCGTGAGGCCATCAAGTGGGACGGGAGCTCGGGTGGTGTCATCCGCATGGTCGTGCTGACGGCGCAGGGCGCTGACCGGCACCTGTACTTGCCGGACACCGACTACGCTGTGCGGCACGAGTGATCCGGGTTCTTGTCTGTCCTTCGTTCCATTGCAAGATAGGCCAAATGGCATGGCATTGTTTATTGACTTGCGTTTCTGATGACTTATAAGACTAACGTTTGCTTTCAAAAAGCATTGCCCGGAACCAAACGGGCAATATGCTAGTATATTCAGACTAATCTGTCAACCGAGGCGCAATGCTGACCCTTGTGTCGTTCCGACGAGGCTGTAAGGCTGGCTGGTTGACCGTAAGTTGTCGCTGATACTAAATTTGGCGCGAGGCCTGCCATGGCGCGGCCACTGAGTGCACCTATATTTACTATCGGCACCGTCTTCCCACGGGCACTGCCTAGCCTTTCCTTTAGTGGGGCGATAGCAGCCCTTTGCAGAACATCCCACACACGCGCACCTCGTGGTCGTGCTGCGCACAGAGATTGGCCAAGACGTGCCGCGATCAGCCCGAAGCTGTGCATCTGTGCTTGCCAAGTCAGGGCGCTCAGACACTGGCTTCAGAGCTGTACCGCCCGCTCACATAACCCACGCCGAAGCATCACAAGACGTCTCGGATTCCTTAAGTGCATTCCTGGCAATAGTGTACGGTTCAATGGTTTGGCGCGGCGCATGCACGTGAAGAGCCATACTGCCGCTTTCTTGTTGCTTGATTTCCGTATGCTTAGTATGCCACTTGGCCCTTCCTTCGACGCAAGGCTGCGTTTCTCCTTTCTGATACGACACCGCCGCCACCATCAATTGCCACTCGACGACGCGTATCACATTTTAAGCCTGCTCGCGGAATATATTTATTTCGAGCTCGCCCCTCTGCCCCTCGACTCAACTCAACCAGAAGCCCAAACCCACACATTCTCCATCCCACCGCACACGCCGTTCGGTCGAGCACGGTCTGGGCCTTCTCCAACTGTCGTGAGACCGCCGCCCTAAATTACCTTCGACGTCGCTTCCGTTACGTCGCAACTACCTGCACCGGCATTCTGTTGCTTGTCGCGTTGAACTTGGATTCTTTTCTATCGCCACAGGTATGTCTTGGCCTTGTCAATTTCAGTCGCATTCCCCATGCAATCAAGCAAGCAAGTGCAATTCACTACTGGCACCAACCTAGTCTTGGAAACGCAAGAGTGTAGCGAGACTTGTCTCACTCTGCGTTGCATGCGGCTCGCCTTGCCTTGCCTTCCAAAACCATTGTATTTACGCTCATCTCTGCCTATGTCTGGCTGCGCTCACCTTGATTACCCATCCCTCTTTCCCTGCTTCTTGTACGCCTCGGTACGGAGTAAAGTGCAATTTCTCCTTCCCACGCGCACCTACCAAGTCTGCGCTTGCTACTGGTAGTACCGTTATATCGTCATCCCGCGCCTCTTTCGTCACTTTTCTCCCATAACACCAAGCTTGATGGCTGTTTGATGGCCTGGCCAGTGGGTGGCAACTGGTCATGGTAGCGGCGTGTCCTGATCTTGCCGGAAACCTCACCTTACCGCTCTTCCGGGCCTTTATCGCGCGGGCGATAAGACCAAGACGTTGCGCTAAGTCTTCAGAATACATTCCTGCTTCCTTTGTCTACCTTCCCATTGTTCTACTATATTTACTCCTTGCACCAGCTATTTTGACCGCGCTATTCTTACTACGCGCTCATCAACTAATCAGCAGGCCGCCTTCTGTCAGGCTGTTGTTTGCGACTTCCTTTAGTGCACGAAGCGCTATCGCTCCTTCCGCCCAGCATTGATTGCGCTTCGCCCCTCGTCCCTCGTCCGCCCGCGATCCTCTCACCATCGCCGTCCCTCGGCTCTCCTAAACTCACTACTGACAACCAAAGGAGAACACGAAAAACGTAAGAGAGAACCCGAAGACGAAAAACAACCGATAGCCAGAGCGCCAAACGAAGAAGAAACAAAGAGAGCCTTCTCTGACTTCTGTTCTGTTCTAGTCGCCCTGTTGTTTCTCTTCCAGCTCTCCCTGCCAGCTACCTCGTTTGCACCTTCCACCTCATTATCGCTTCTTGCGGCCACATGACAACGGGTGTCGAGACGATGGCCACTTTGATCGGCGACGTGTACGGCGCGGACCCTTCCCCATTCCACGGAAGAGCGCCAGCAGCTGTGCCCGCGACAGCACGACACACACCGCCGCACTCGACACAGTCTGGACGCCCCGCGTCGCCTCCATTATCGTCATCGAACAGTTTCTCGTCGCCGCCTATCAAAACCCAGCATTCTCAGCCTCCGCACCCAACACACAATTCGACATTGCAGCATTCTTCCGCACCGAGGCGCTCCCAGTCTCTCACGACGACGTCGGACAAGGGCCAGTCGGCACAACCCAGCACGGCGCGCATCCTCACACCGCCCGAGTCGAGTCCCTGCGCACAACAGTCTCAGCCTCTGCCGTCCCACGCCCAGGAGCCACAGACTACGGCGCAATCACTACCACGCTCGGGCACGACCGCACGGGATGTACCGGTGCCCAATCGCAAGTCGACGATGACTTCCGTGCCCGCTCCGCCACCGCCCGTACCGGCCATCGCCAACGCGCGCACGATTATGATCCGCGATCTCGCACACATCCAGACGCTTACGCAGCCGGACCACGACCCGGATGCTATGGTTCACTCGACGCATGGACTGCTTGCTGGCGACGCACCAACGCAGGACGTCAAGTTTGACATCAGCGCGATGCCTATCGGAGACATTATTGAGATGGTGGCAGCTCTCCTGACCAAGATCACGACGACCAACGACCAGCAACACGACGCGATTCACCGCAACGCAACAAACTCGCGCCAGGCCCACGCTCATGACGACGGCCAGAGCAGCAGCCGCAGCAGCCCATACTCTGCGTCGGTCCTGGCGTTCCACGGGAAGAACGTACCCGCCATTACGATTTTAAGCTACCTTTCACGTATCCACAAGTACTGCCCGACCACGTACGAAGTCTTTCTGAGTCTTCTGGTCTATTTTGACCGGATGACTGAACGTGTCAACGACATGGTCATCAAGCAGCAGGAAGAGCGACGAACGGCAGCCAGAGCCGGCACGAAGACCGGTAGTCTGAGCAGAGCTGGGCAGCCACTCGTGGCACCGTCCGAGGATGTTTCTATGGACGACGCACACGGCGACGGCTCAATAATGGTCACAGACGATGCAGACGACACCATCGCAGACAGCGGTGACAGCAGTAGCGAGAGCAGCGACGAGGCCTCTACAGTACACCGCACATCTGTCCCAGCGCATATGGGACCCGCGACACGGACGTCATCACCGGCGTCGGTTACCATGTCGGCATCGACTTCTGCGGCGGCAACGTATTTTGTTGTCGACAGCTACAACATTCACCGGCTGGTCATTGCGGGAGTCACGTGTGCTAGCAAATTCTTTTCTGACGTTTTTTACACCAACGCCCGCTACGCCAAGGTCGGTGGCCTACCACTGGCTGAGCTGAACCACCTTGAACTTCAGTTCTTGATTCTCAACGATTTTCGTTTGGCGATCCCTATTGAGGACTTGGACGCTTACGCAACAATGCTGGTCGAGTTTTATGCGCGGGAGGTGGTTGGGCCACGACCGCGAGTGTAGTCGTCGTCCTCGGCGAGTAACTCGGACTCAACTCGGTTTCGCAAGCCCCCAAACTTCTCTTCGGACCATCAAGGCCGACGTGTAGCACGTCGTTGGAGGCCACGCTCTCCCAAGCCATCTTTCAAAAGGCAGTGAGCGGCCCTTATCGAAGGCTTGCAAATTCAAACGGCAAGACAGGACCAGCCTTTCTGGTGTTTTGCATCGAACAGACCAAAAGAGGCCGGATCAGTGCTATCAACGAATGGCAGAATATCAGACACGTTCCCGGATGGTGGACTTTTATGCCGAAAGCTCGAAACATTTGCCGCGACGCTGCAGGTCTGAGGAACAATGAAGTATCGAACTCCAGGCATTCTTGCCGCGCGTTGCGGAGTTTCACCCATAGTTGCGGCTTGGCCTCAGGGTGCTCGGTCGATGACAAATTGGGTGGTCTCCCACACCACAAGATCAACCCTCTGCGCCTCCCACCGCCTATCTGGCCCCTTGACAACCACATACCTGTGATATCTCCCAGCTTACGGAAGAGAGGTGGCCCCCACAGCCTCGACACACAAACTAGCTTAATATAATGCGCCACTTGTAACAGGCGACGCCGCTGCATATCATATACACTTTTACCTGGCGTTCGTTTCATCATGGTTCTTTTGTCGTCGGATATGTTTTATAGTCTGCATTGCTTACATATCTAATGTTTCCCTTATGTATCGTGTTTCCACGTTGCTCATAGATTGGGGCGCTAAAGGTATGGATTATATAAGAATAACAATCTCCATCACTCCGTTTGTGTGATGGTAATATAGTCCACTGCTGCACTACGGGCTCCCGTGAAGCGCGCTTCGGCCGTTGTCCAGTTAAGCACATTCCAAATCGCAGCGACGTAGTCGGCCTTGCCGTTGTAGTATTGCAGATAGTAGGCATGCTCCCACATGTCGATTCCGAGCACCAGGTCGCCCTGGGGTGTGTCCTGGTCCTTGGTCGTAGTGATGGACAGGCGACCACCGTGCTCCGCATCCTTGACTAACCAACCCCAGCCTGAGCCCTGGATGTCAAGCAGAGCCTTTCCGAGCGCTGCATGAAACCCCTCAACCGATCCGAATTGTGCAACCAGAGCATCAACAAGCTTTGGCGCTGATGCGGGCTTGGCATCCTCGCTGTTGGCCGCGGCGAGTGCTGGCCAGAAGAGCGCATGGTTAACGTGCCCACCGCCGTTGAATTTGATGCTTTGGAGCAACGACAGTTGCTGTCCCACATCGCCTCTCTCCCCAGCAGCTGCATACGATGCAAGAGCAGCGTTGAGTTTTGTGACGTAAGTGCGATGGTGCTTCTCGTGGTGAAGGTGCATTATGCCCTTGGCAATATAAGGCTCGAGAGCGTCATAGGCGTACGGAAGCGGGGGTAAAGTGTATGTTTGCACGGCTGGTGGCGCCATCTCGCCGAAGTAAACGTCGCTCAAAGACATGGTTGTGCTGGTGATGTTGTCGGGGCGTTGATCAGCGTGTCGCTATCCACACCACACACATTATACATAATCGTATTCGTAAAGCTTTGTCCAAATTGGGAAGGGTTTATTTGTCAGCGGTCGTACAATATCATGCACTATCTTCGGTTCACAAACGAGGTTTCAGTATAATAGCTTCTTTCTTCTTTTGCAAAGTACATAACTGTGCATGTTTCCGTAATGGGGCGTTTGAAGATTGAGCCCTGCAAAAAGACCAACAAGGGCAAAGCACATTAATGGTGGAAGCGAAACACTTGTTAGTATATAAGACAAAATTCACCCCATTATCCTGATTCTCCTAACTGGATATTTTAGACCTGATATTCTTCATAAACCTAATCTTTTCTTAATTTGTACTTGAGGTACACCTTGCTGTGAGGTTTGTGTGCCGTGAACATGTTGTAATCCACTTTGGGCGGCTCAGCCGGGCTACCGTCTTCGTGCTGGAGCTCGACGTCCACGAAACGCGCGACCCAAAAGGCAGTGATGATGTTGTTTTCCATTTTTGCAAACCGCATACCCAGGCACGGGTGTCTGCCAGCACCCCAACCAGTGAATGCGTACGGCTTCGACTTGTCCTCAGCTCGATCAGCCATGTACCGAGAAGGATCAAATTCAAGAGGATTTCGGTACACTGTCGGGTCAAGATGAATTGCCGGGAAGGAGATGGCCGCATACCCATCAGTCGGGATTATCTCCCTGCCTTCCTTGTCCAGGGCAAGTGGTGTGCCCGCGGTGTTTCTGCGAAACATCGTGCCACAGTTCGTCAGCCGAATACACTCTTTGAGGCAGAGGTCGATCATAGGGAAGTCGGACTCCCACGCCGTCATAGGCACCTGATGGAGGCGATCGATGAGTAAAAGTGATCGGTCTGTGCAGTATTTGTTGGCTACAGCCTCGACCTCTTTGCGGACGATAGAGTCCCATTCCTTGTTTTTCGAAAGAAAAATAAGCATCCAGGCTGCATTGATACCTGAGTTCAGCTGGCCCGCAAATAGTGCGCCGAGTACAAATGTGATGACTTTCTTCGTATCGTATCCCCGATCAATAAGGTACTGAAGAGCGTCGGTGGCTTTTTCTTTGGCAGTGGCGCGTTGATCAATGATTTTTCTCATAATCATGTACAACTTGGTGCCAGCCAGAAAACGACGAACACTAGCCAGCACTGGCACCCAGCCATACATGATGCTGATAGGGGATGCGCTCTCATCGATCACCTCAAAGGCTTGCAGAACATCCTCGCGCAGCTTTTCGTCGCCAGCAATCTCATCACACGCAACAGTTCGCATAGTCAAGAGGAAGACGATGCGGTAAATACTGTGGAAAGGGTCCGTAATCTTGCTCTCTTGGTCGGCAAGTTCGTCCACCTTTCTGCGAACGTCCGCAAGGAGCTGAGGAAGGCGGTTTGCAAGAACGTTACCCTTAAGCAGGGTAGTGATAGCTCTAGAGAAGAAGTCCTGAAAGTTGTCCTCCGGGTCAATCTTTGGCCCGGCCGCCAACAACGTATTATATCCCTCCGTGAAACCCATATTCTTGTGCTCGAAAAACATGCGCTTCGCTTCAGGAGTCGACAGGCCGACGATAGGTTTGTCTCCCGCGTAGAAAGAAAAGTTGCCAGACGGTGAATGAGCCATCTGGCGGCGAAAAAAGTCGCTGCGCTCAGTAAAAAACTGGACGCTTCCAAATATAGGCCAAGCCTCGTTCACAAAGGGGGGCGCATTACTTGGGAACGCGGGTCTCGAGAAGAGGTAGACAGTGCCGGCCACGAGTATGGCGGAGATGGCAATGGCAATGCTTGTTGCCGGGCTGCCAAAGACAGCCAAGTCTGAGAAAACTGCCATAGGTCGTGCCGTAGGATGGTATTTGATACTTCAAGTGTCGAGTAAATATAGAGTTGTAAATATATGCGTTTGGTGAGCGATGTAGGACGGGGAAAAGGCCAGGTGTAGGTTAGTGTAACATGAAAAATGGATATTCGACCATTTTGACAGTAGAAACTGGCGGCACGCCCTGTCTGAATAAATCACCCGAACTAGCACCTGAGTCACTCACTTTATTCGAGGAGAATAAGACCGCGTCAGTGTTGTGTTGTTGTGGGGTGGAGGTGTGCAAGACTGACTTGTTTTAAGTAGGGTACGGAGTATACTCCGTAAGAAAACTGCGCAAACGCAAGCGGCAGATTCGGTCAGAGACGATCTGGTCTTGTGGAAGAGGTTTGCATATATCTATATATACGGATACGGAAGGATGCTGATGGATGGTCGCTTAGAAGTCAAAGTCACATCGTGCATTTTTGCGCAGCTCCCGAAGGATTGAGGGACAGGATAGTGGGCCTGATGTTCCAACAGGCATGGCGTATTCGTGCGGTCACATTGTTTCTTGTCCATGTCATTGGATGTCATTTTGCAGCACAGGTACTCCGTATATTTACATAAATTAATATTACGTACGTTATATATATATGTTAACCCAAATCAAAGATGCCATTTTCGAGTACTCCGTATAAATTATTTACAGTAGTTTGCGGGAATGTCGGCGCTCTGGCCTCGGCGGCCTTCACCATGCCTACTCCGTGCGTGTTTCGTAGTGAGGAACTTCTGTCCCTACTACAATATAATAGGCTTTGATTTTCCCAGACACGCTTACCCTTTTGATTCAGTAACTTAGCTTATACTCCGTAGATCTATGGTTTCGATCACTTACATCATAGATATGTAAACATATCCGTACTTTATCGGAGCACGTAGCATATAAATATTAGACTGTCTAGTACTATATATTTACTCCGTAAGAATACCAATTTTCACATCATATAGCGGTACCCCTAAGGCCCAACTTTCCGGCCATCGTAGTCACTTTGTTCTGTCTGGCTAAATTACGTAGACTTCACAATAAGTCGAAGGTGGTCTCTGGACGAAACTATACCTGCACCATATTCAGAGCCATGTGCTAGTCGTGTGTTAAATATTATTCCGTATGTATCCCACACCCAATCAACACCATAACGTAGATTTTTCTCACTCAAACATTTATATTTGTAGTCAACCCTTGGGGCGACTTGTCTGAATAGAATGCAGCTGTGCGAGCCTGAGTAGTACGCTTCGGCTCTACATGTGCCTCATTTCTTTACTTAGATCCGTTTGCACGATAAATAGTCGTTGTAAGTATAGAATGAAACGGATCGGCTTAATCAAACCATGTGGTTTAACTGCTTATAAATATTGGCGTCGCTACTTGATTTTACTCTCACGTAGCGACTTAAGCCGTCTTTCGACTTACTGCGTAAAGCTGTAGCGCTATGCCGTTACAGTATAGTGTGATATGTTCCACTAGCATGTGCTGACTAACATTGAGGCTGATTGGAACGTTCGTTATCTTATCGAGAGCGCAGCCCCACTCTCGTCACTGTAAATTTACTCTGTAGATCTTGGGCGACATTCCAAACTGCGCGACTGCCAGGGCTTTCGTGCTCACGTTCTACATCATCACGACGACGTCAAAATGTCCGATAAGGAGCCGTGGAACGACAAGGTGCGCGAGAAGTTCGAGAACAAGAATCGAAGTGAGTACCTGGACCCGTGCCAGGACGCAGCGGCACGCAGCATCCGGTGTCTTCACCGCAACGGCGGCGACCGCAGCATGTGCCAAGACTTTTTTCAGGCGTACCGCGAGTGCAAGCAGATCTGGGTAAGTTAATTTATGTCTCTGGCCCTGTTCGGTGCTGACTTGCAGCTTGACAAACGCGAACTTGACCGGCAGAAGAACGCGAAGAAGGGCTGGTTCAGTTAATAGATGCATTGACTATATGTTACACACTGTACGATGATTTTCTGAGCTTCTCTACAATACCATATTAGAATTTTTGCATCATCTGCAGTAGTAGTTATCGTGGTTGTGGTAGGATACTCGAGGCTGTGGTGATCATACAGTGCAAAACAGCACAGTGTGACTATGTTTTGCACAGTGGATATGGTGGGGCTTTGCTCAATTGGCAGCTTTAGCTTCACGTTTGAACTTCGAACTGGGAAACTGACGACTGCGACAAGGGTTCCACGAACCACTCCACGACCCCTTCGACAACATGGCGTACTGGAACTCGGGCCAGGTACGGTCTGTACTCAAGAATGGCGTTGACATGCAGCTGCAGACCGCCTTCAACGACAACAACTGGCCGACGGTGGCTCGTCTCGCCGACCAGCGCGTCCGCCTTGCACACACGCCCGGCGCTGTGCCCGACAGCATCAACTACTACAGCGTGGTCAAAGCCGTCGCCGAATCTAAACAGGAAGCTGTTACGGCTACGACGAGTCTGCACGTGGCTATTGACGGCTGGGTGCGGAAGAGTCCGACAATGACCGCGGCCGACGTTGAGGCGTTTGACCTTATGGAATGGGCAGCTGCCGACCTGTGTCCCATGGATTATGCGTCGACCATCGGTATTCTGCGTACACGCTGGGCTAAAGCAAACCCGCGCAACACCAAGGGTGCAATGACGTGCCTGGAAAAGTGCGTGCTCAGGTGGGACATCATCAACGCCCAGCAAATCGCGGCCATTCTTGAAAAGGCCATCTCGACGTCAACGGCCAAGGATAAAGACACCCGTCCTTTTTTCTGGAACGTGCTCTTGACGCACATGCTGTCTGAATCAGACAGTATTTCTTCCACGAAGCGCACAATCTACGGCATGCTAGCCCAAAAACAGCTCGAAAAGGCAGCTGCCGACGGCCGACTCACCTCGGAAGAGGAGCTTCTACTGTTCTGGCGTGTTCTGTCTGTTCATGGCACTCCGGAGACCTATAAACAGCAGATAATGAATGCCGACAACGGTGTTGTTGCTCAGTTCCGTCGCGGCCGCAAGCAGCTCCTCTATGAGTCTCTGGCACATTTAGAAAAGACTCGGCAGTTTGACATCATCTTCAGCGTTTGCAAGGATGTGCTATCTGGAGAAAATGCCAACACAGCCTGTGACGTCCGGGTCTGGAACGCCATGATTGAGGCCGCGAAGCAGCAGTCTAATGTCGGTGCGGCGTTCGACGACATCCTGGCACTGCTGCAAAAGTTTATCACCGCAAAATCTGCACTGCCGAGCCTCAACGCCAAAAACGTCAGCCTTGCTCTCGTTCGAACTGTTGCGCAGATGCCCGCGTCTCTCACGCCAAGATTTCCAGGGTCAACTGCCCCCGTGGTCGACCAGCTGCTCGACTTCATCAATGCCTATGTCGACCGCCCGTCGCTTTTCGGCGACATCAAGAAGACATTTGAGGAGTTGCCGTTTGATGATGCCGAGGCAATCCTTGCTCAACTTCGTGAGCGCCAGGATGGAGCCGACCACTGGTTTGTCTTGGAACAGAAGCTCACATACCTACTGCTTACTTGTTCCCAGTCCCGGTGTGCCCGTGCTATGCTTGACGGGGCCGTGACTGGCGACGAGCTGACGGAGATTGCTTGCAAGCTTTGCAAGAAGGCCGCACCAGACGCGTTCGGGTGCAAGCGATGCCTCGAGAATTCCGTGAAGCGGTGCCTCGACCAGTTCACTCATTTGAAGGCGGACCTTACTGACAAGGGCAAAGAGCTTTGCACAGACCTGGCTCTCGTCGCTGCATCCAGCCTCTTGCGTCTTTCTGGCATCCACAGACAAAGCCAATCGCCACCACCTGGCTTTCCCTGGACCCATGGAATCGATACTGTGCGTCTATTTCAGGCGATTTATGTTCTTGGGGCGCGGCACCTCACGGCGCCCGACAACATCCCCGTTCGCCTGTTGCTCATTCGGGCGCTCCTCGCCGTGGGAGCTGTGTCTCATGCACTATCGCTGTGGGAGGCTCTAGGCGTCAAGCGCACCATCCTCAATGCTCTCGCACCACTCGCCTTTGACCGGTTGTCCACTGTCGCCCCGGCCACGTTCGCCGCCCGTGACCCCGCGACGCTGGCCATACAGTCATACTTCCGCAACGTCCTCAAAGACCCCTCGCCTGTTAAGGTTTGGGACGCTTTTTTGTCCGCGAGCTACAGCAGCATCTTTGGCATGGAAAAATTCCACCGCGACATTGAGAAAAGCTGCACGCACGTCATGGCAAGTGTCGAGCACCGGCGTACCCAGAGAATGTATGGCGGTCGGCCTACTGATGTCACGCACCCAACAGTCACCGCTCTTTTTGAACGCCCGCCGGACATTCTCCTGCACAACGCCACCGACTATGGTTCCATCCCTAACTTTGAGGCTTCGCCAACCATTCTCGGTGAGGCTGTTGCCATCGGCCCCCCTCTGTCCAGCCGCCGCATGCAGCTGGGTCTGCTAGCGGAGCGCTTCATCGACCACATTACATACAAACCCCCCAAGGAGTACAAACCTTCCAAAGCAGCTGATGCGGCCTACCGCGAGCGTGTGTTCCTACAGGAATCTTTTACGATTCTGCACTCATCGTTTGATGCTCTGCTTCACAGCCGCGAGGCCCGCGCAGAGGTCACCCCTGCTGAGTGGGTCTATTCCACTGTTCTTGCGTCGCTGTCGGCGTTTATGTCATTTGCGCTGTCTGGTGCTTCGACAAACATGCTCCCTCTTCTCGGCAATACGATTAAAGGCGCCGTCGAGACGGCCAAAAGCTCGATCGTGTCGCCGACACCCATAGATGCGATGCTCAACCTGCACACTGTGGGCATGCTGCGCGAAACCGCTATGGCTGTCAAGCAGACCTCTGCCTTTGTCATGTCCTTCCAGGACCGTGAAATGACACGTGATCGCACTGGCAAGTCTGGCCTGCCAAAAGAAGCTCTCGCCGAAGCGAAGATGCTTAGGACACTGGCCACGGAAACTCTTGTCCTTGTCAAGTCTAGAGTCCGTTTGACTTCGGACGGTGTCGACTCCCTTGGTCCCGACGCTTTGGCTTCCGCCTTCGGTGCGGGCGACGATAGCCTGTCAGATTCAATCAGCAGGGCTTTTGGGCCTGTCATGGCATTTGCTGGTGTCCTGAAAACGGACTGGGCTGCGACGATGTCTGGCTGGGCACAGGTACAGTTCGACTAGGTGTTGGTTAATGTATCAATAAACATATACATGAAGAAATAAATATATCGAGGGTTATATAAATGTAGGCAAAACATGCCTCCCGCAACCAGATCGGTTGGGTATGAGGAGTCGAGATCATAGAAGCTTGGGGTGCCAGTGTTATTATTACAGAGCCACGGCGGTTATTTTCGAAACTTCAAACGCCTGTTTCCTTGGATCCACTTTATTTATTTACTCCGTACCTGGCGAATGAAATGCGTCGAACGCACTCTCACCAACAACCAATTGTGTTCTCTGACAACACCCAGACACGAGCTTGGCCGCCTCACTACCTCCTTCATCTACAATCCGCTCCTGACGCGACGCATCTATCGGTGAGACGGTAGACCTCGCCGTGGCCTCCGTGAATAGAATAACGGATCTACACGGCCTTACCGGGTTACAAACCCTCGACGCCACCATTAACGGACCGGTACACGCAAACCCTCCGTGCCCTTTGCTAGAAGACCACAGCGTGCCCTTCATTACAAAGACTACCTCCTCCACCATGGCATCGAATGAATCAGGACACGACCGCGAAACTCTTGTGCGCGACGATAACAGCGACTCGGATATAAACCCAGATGCGTCGGAATCTTCCACGATCGAGTACGAGCAAACGCCCTTTGCCATTATGAGCGAAACTGTCCGGTCCTGGGCCCACGGAATATTCTGCTCCCACATTGAAAGCGACAGTCACTCGTGTACAACCATTGATGTCGAACGTGCTCGCGGGGGCGGATTCAACCGCATCATTCGAATCCTGGTGAAAGCACCAAAGCGCAAAATTAAGAAACGAGTTCGAGGGAAAAGGTGGATTTTCGCTCGCGGACCGCCCGAAAAGTACATATTGCGCCTGCCTCGTTTCGAAGATGACTCTTTGCCTCATCAGGTGGCATTGCTTTTGTTTTTGGGTCACAACACCTCGATTCCGACGCCCCATATTGTCTCCTTTTCTTCCGACTGCGATTATGTGTTCCATAAGCCGTTCATACTTATGAAGCACCTTCCAGGACGTGACCTGTACGACATCGCTAGCCGTGGCCCCCCGAGCTTTGAGAATTCTCTTCGCATCGCTCGTGACACAGGCCATGCATTGCGGGCTGTACTGCAAGTGCGCTCGAAGGCGGCTGGCTACCCGGTAGTAGCCTTGGCACCCGTCGCACAGGATACAAAATATACGGTGTATTGTACGGCGGACTTGGAACGATCCAAGTCGGACACAACTTTTCCGTTGTGTGTTGAGCCTTTTCCCGGCGTGGATAATTTTCTCACAGACGCAGATCATCCAAGCCTGCTCAGTCCTACCTATCGCATTGTCAACGCTATTCTCGGTGCCAGATTCGCGACCGTTACGGAAGACGACTATCTGCGACCTTTTTACCAAGCGATACAAGATACTTTTTGTGGAATGGAGGGCGAGGGTATGTTTTCCCATACAGAGGCCGAATGTGTACTTCGCCACGTCGACCTCGAAGGTCGTAATATCTTTGTCGATTTGACGACAAAGCCCGAGAAAAATTGCATCTCAGGCCTTCTTGACTGGGACGGCGCCATGATGGTACCCATGTTCATGGCCTGTATTCCACCTGTTTTCCTTTGGGATGGAAGCGCCTCTGCCACATCAACTCCGTGGCACTCTGGGAGATTTGAAGCCAGATTCGGACGACTTGATAATTTTGGAGCAATTCCCTCTACGGAGGAAGGCTGTCACCTGCGAGCGGCTTTCGATGATGCTGTTGGGTCCGAGTATTGCCGGTATGCATATGCGGACTGTTACGCTATCGCGCGTTCTCTTTTCCTCGATCTCGTCGAGGGAATACGTCGTGAGGAGACTATGAGGCGCATTATGCGGATGGCGGGGCAATGGAAGACTCTAGCGCGGCCTGTTACATGAATTTCATAGCCGCTACCAATCACCGGATCGCAACATATTATCCTATCACCCGTAAACCGTGTGCCGTGTTTGTGTGATGGATGTGTGATAACCTGCATTGCATTGCATGTGGTGTGCGTGTGCTTACGTCTGCCAATCGAGGTTGGTATGGCACACTCAAGCACAGCCTAGGCTCAGAACATATGCCAGAACCATTTGGCCCGTGTTAAGTCTGCCGCCTTCTTTTTCGTTGATTATTTTCTTGGACGGAAGCATTTTTGTCAAGGTATAAGTGTCTCGGTCGTTCCTCTTCTTCTTGCCCTTCATGGCCTACGCGCATCGACCATCTCAACTCGCACTAAAAACTTAAACGATAGCAATACAGATATCTCTTCTGGAGACTAAGCAACTTGTTCAGTCCCACTCAATATCTACCACCATATCACTTGACATGGGCCACGGCAAGACTTCCACCGTTCATCACTGTCCTGCGGCAGGTGGGAAAATGGAAACTGCCGACGGAGTGCTGGAAAGCCTCGGTACTGCACAGCTCACGAAAAATATTGCTCGGAACACGACTGGATTTCGCTGAAAGATCAAAAATGCGGGCAATGTGAGGCAAAGAAAAACTGAAGTCTCATAGCAAGTTCTACTTCCCAGAATCAAGATTTTTGCCACATCTAGCTAGACATATAATTCAAGTGGCAGCGGCAAGGGTTTCAAACTTGAGAGCCAAGGACGCTACTGAAGCTTCATCGGGGTTGCTTCTGGAAAGGTCAAGTTGTACGAGCGAAGTGACACCCTTGATGTCCTCCACAGACATGACTTCCCTTTTAATGCTGTGGTGGCGTCCACGGAAGCGTAAGCGTGCCAGGTTAGACTGAGCCTCGGGCCCAGAGACAATTTCGGCCTCGATAGCCATGCTCAGGAACGCCTGGCAAAACTCGACAATGGTTGGGAAACAAACGTAAAGTTCTGCCCAGGCACGCATGCACAGAAAAAAGTACAGCCGAGTCATTTCGGGCGTCTCGTGCTGTAATGAAATGGGATCGTCGCTAGTTGAGGAGTCATTGTTGTCGCTGTTTGCCATGAGGCTGTGCGTCCGCCTCTCCCTCAGCTTCCGAAAATCCTGCACCATGGCGTGGCCAACGTGCACGAACGCGGCATTGAAAAATCCCGACAGAGGAATTCGTGGCACGTTCTGCAGATATACAAACACAATATGTTTGAGCTGCTGCACTGATGCGTCAAACGCCGTCGATGGAGCGCTGTCGTTCGACGTAAATGACCCAAGCCGGAGGGACGTCATGTTCTCGCCGTCAATAAAGGGCCGAAAGATATGGATAACGGTGCAATGTAACCAACACTGCAGCATTAGCCACGAAAGGCTGTCCTTATCCCCTTGGTATTCGGTCTCTTGTTGGTCGGCCCATACAAGCAGCTTCTGATATTTTTCCTCAGCAAACGCTAGGGGCAAGCGCTGCGGCCTGTCTGGTGCCAGGTAGACAACGGCCACTTCCTGTGTAATTGCCCAAAACTTGCAAAGGCCTGCGAAATGCTTCCCAGTGTACTCCGACCAATCAATGGAGACACCAAAACTTGCAAAGATATCCTCGTAATGTGCGCTCAGGGTGCCGGGTGGTGGTATAATGGGTGCGTAGGCAATAGCTTCGGCATTGTAATAGAAGCAGTGCGCGCTGAGCCAGCTGTACGTGCCCCAGGCGACGTGACCGGCCATACGGATCCAGCGGGAATCATTGTTCTTCATGGTTGCACTTAGCATGCGCACCTGTTCTTCAGGGGCTCCGAAAAGACGGGACTCTTTTGCTAGGCGGCGGCCCTCGGTGAGGGATTCGTGCGCCAATGTATCGCGACCGAAAAAATAGCATCCCATTGCCAAGATCTCACAGGCCGCAATAAGTGTAAGAGTCCCAGGTGTCGGTGAGATGGACGTAGATGATGAACGCCCTCTCCAAAGAATCTCGGCCTCCTTCAGAAAAAGTGATGCAAGTGGCGCGACACTGCGGTCCACGGCAGTGTATGCCTGGCAGCCAACGAGCAGTAACGCATGGACAAGTAGCGTACAACAGTAGTCATGCTCGTGGCCGATGAGATTGTCGAGAAACAAGTCGGCGTCAAACATGTAGAAGAGTGTGTGGTCGTGGCGGAGGTAGTATGACAGAACACTGGCTGCAAGTTCGTTGCTGATGGGGACAGTGGTCCAATACGAGATGTCAAGATATTGTAGGCGGTCGTCGATAAAATACGGCGTCTCAGTCTCAACAGATGTAGGTGTCGGAGATGATGTTTCGGGATCAGCCGTGAGGGTGCTTTGCTGTGGGCTCGTAAGGCTGTTTGGCGACATGTACGCCGATGAAGCGGTGGGCAGGCTTTGTGACAAGTATCCGCCGTCCATACCGGGCTCCAGAAGACCTTTGATACGACCGGCCGGCACTGGATCCCTTCTGCCGTAGGCAAAAGGGTGCTGCGCGGAGAGTTCCAATGCCACGTTTGTTCGTGCTGGGGGCGCAGTGCCACGAAAAGCCCGGTACGCCGATGGTCGCATTTGCGAGTGCATGCTACCGGTCAAGCTTTTCAGAGCGTCAAAGCTACTTTCACCTCTTAGTTGTCGTAGCACGTTGACAGCCGCGTCAGGAGGTAACTGAGCCAAAGTCTGCAAAAGTGCGTCTTGGCCGGCCAGCTTCTTCTGGAGATCCTGGACGAGTTCGGTCTGGTCGGAAACATCCGTCGTGCGGTACGTCGTGCGGTACACGCACTTGCTGCCACGGTCTATACACAGCGTGCATGACGGGCGAGCACGGTCGCAAGCCGTCTTCTTAGCACGGCATATGTTACAAGCGATGCTGGCCGTGTCGCGCCGGCGGCGGACAGGCGGAGGGGCCGCGATGGGAGGGGAAGCAACGCCCGGCCGCGCGATGGGCGCGTACGGGGTCTGCGCCAGCGTGCGCGGTGCCGTGGCTAGTGTCGGGTACGGCGCTGGCACAAGAGTCGGTGCTTGCTGTTGGGGAGCAAGAGGCTCGTAGGAGGTAAAAGACCCTGGCGGGAGGGGAGATTGGAAACTGCTGAGCCCATGCGCAGCGGCAGGCGCGACCGGCAGCGGGTACTGTCTGTGTGAGTAGGAAGGAGCGACCGGCAGCAAAGGTCGAAACGGCGACAAGCCGTTGTCGCTGCTGTTTGAAGGGTGGCTGTAGTTCATTGAAGCATGGCGAGCTTCGGCTGTCTGTGGTATCGTCGTGAATCCAGGTCTGTGAACAACAGTCGGGGTAGAGCAACCTAGATCCGTTGGGTTCCTGTCGGCTATGGAGACCCAAAGCTTTACTCGGTACAAACATTATTGACTCAAATTCGCTATTTAGCTGCGTTGGACGCAAGCTGCAAATATGCGGAGTAGCAATAACAAGCCCGGAGATATGGTATTTCAGTCATCGAAGCGTGTAAATATATAAATGTAAATTATTACCTAGCTCGCCCGGTCCCTGTTTATTGGGGGTTTCAAGGTTTGGGATGTGGAGAGGAAAGTCGATTATGTCGGAAGCGAACAGAATAGGGACAAAACGCGACGAAATACATGATAATCAAGAGGGGAAACTGATTGACCACAAGACTAAGGATACTAGATACGAGGCCAAGTGCTAGCGCCGTTTTTAACGGCGGTTGGCTGAGATTCCGTTGACTTTCGCTGGTAAAGCTCGACCATAAGATAAAGTATCAATACCGAAAAACACGAGACTGAGACGTCAGCCTAAACGAGGCCCTAGAGGCTATTGAAGATCTGATGTAACTAATATGTCAGCTGGGAGCTCTCAATAAATGAGAAAAGTGAGAAAACCCGCATGACCACAATGAGAGGGGCTCATGGCGTTTGGTAGTTTATTCTCGTCATGAAGATTGTAAATCTGGTTTTTGGGGGGGTTGGATAAGAGTAAATATATAAGTATGTAACGAACAAATAACCCCATCGGTCTATTATGTTGACTCTTTTTGTATGAGAAAAAGCTCGTATCATATTCACGGATTGTATACACTCAAAATACCAAATGATCTTTTTAGGCGGAAAACACGAAGGTAGGCGACGTGGCGAGACTATGGTATAGACGGACAACTGCTATAAAAGTTGTCGGCGCCCCACATCCCAACTTGAAAGGGGGTTTGGCATTTTTATGGCATTTTTTGTCTAAATTTCAAGGATTTTGAGCCAACCGATCTAGATATGCAGTAGACTGCCCAAAGGAAACATCATGATTTTGCAATATTCGCAAAAGTTAGAGGTCTGGGCGAAGATTTTCAGCTCTTATGACTTATGACGAGGTTAAAAGCGCCAAGGCCCCTATGAGCTTAATTTGCGGGAGCGACGCGGGGCTGACTGATGCCGTCGATTCAGCCCTCTCCAATGGGTGCTTCGGACACTTCGGTTCCTTCGCGTACTTTGGCATTGAAATTATGCAACCTCGCGTACCGAGCAGAATGGCACTTGCGGTGCCATAAATCTGCGTCAAACAGCACAGAATTACACAAAAAGCAGGGCGGTGAGGCCAAAAGACGTTTATTTTTCAAGTCCGCACACTACACAGAAGCCGTACAGTGGTAACAATGCCACTGCGACTACCACTGTACGTTGTGTCCTTCCTGTTTATTCGAGTAAAGTCTTGGCTCCTTCCCCTTCCTGCCGGCTTGCGCGACGATCAGATCGTCACAGGGAGGAACTATGTTGAACGGTGCACTTATCGCTGGATGATAGCCGGTAAATAATCGTACTTATAGGCGCGACGTGACCAAGATTGCACGACTCCGCAAGTAGGAGCGCCGGGGCTGTTGCTGAGTTGCCTTGTTTGGCAGGTCGTAGGCTCTTTATGCGTTCTTCTAGAGCTTTCAGCTAATCGACAATGGCGTGCTGTCTGTGTGGTTCATCGGATCTCATACTCTCGCAATTGCCAGGCCTGACTACATTATTTTGCAATTTGCCCCTGCCGTTCGTTTTGACACGCGATAAGCTGTCTTGGCAGATCGGCAATTGCCTTGGCTAGGGACGCACAGAAAGTAAACATCCTGCAAGACACGTAGAATTGTCGATGATAATGTAATAGGAACTTTGCCGTCTCTTGGCCTAGTTGCACCCGGTCATATTTACCTGACCTCGCTGCAATGTGAGTCGTCAACGCGTACGCCTGTTGGTGCATACAATTCGGTGGCACGCTGTCGTGCTCCCGCGTGCCCCTGTCCGGTCTGTTCCCATTATCTGGGGTAATACACAGAAAAGCGTGAGGCCCTTGTCGTCTGGCCAAAGTTCTTCGGCTTCCAGTAGCTCTTTCCTAGATAGGAAGGACGTAGCCAAACCACGTCCTGCTTTACCTGACATCATTCGTGCCTTCTCCGTCTGTGGCACAGTGTTGCATTGTCGAAACTGGTGTCTAATCCGCTTCGTGCACGCCCTTCGTCCTAACCGGGAAAGACTTATTATAAGAAGCACCGCTTCTCCATCTCCCTGTAAATTTTCTGTCTTCTTTCTCTACACTGCCCCTCTACGTGTGGCCCGACACCTCTTCCTTCCTAAGACCCAGTATCATTATCACGATGGTCGCTCCTCTTCTTGTCCTGGCGTCGGTGGCTTCGATGACCTCGTTTGCGTCGGCGAAGGTCTACAACAGCCTGCCGTCCGCCCCTGAAGGATGGACATTGGCTCGCAGTGCTAGCCCGTCAGATCCCATTGCACTCAAGATTGCTCTCCGTCAGCGCAACACACAGGAGCTCAAGCGGTTGGTCGACAACGTCTCGAACCCGGACCATCCCTCATACGGCCAGCACCTCTCGCGCAGCCAGCTTCGATCGTACACGGCCCCCTCCCAGGTGTCAGTCGACTCGGTGCAGACATGGCTTGAAAAGAACGAGGTACCATTCAAGGTGGAGAACGACTGGGTAACTATCACGACGACAGTCGGCAAGGCCAATGCACTGCTCGACACGCAGTTCGACTGGTATCAGTACGAGTCGAGCGACAAGCCGGTGCTGCGGACGCTCGCGTACAGTGTTCCCGACGCCCTGGTGAGCCACGTCGACCTCGTACAGCCGACGACGCGCTTTGGCCGGTTCGGGGCCCGCAAGTCGACTATCTTCGAGTCGGACTTTGGCGGCGAGGTTGCAGCGACGGGCGCTAAAGTCGCCGCTGCCGAAGGCGAGACGATTTCAGAGTCGTGCGACACGTCAATCACGCCGACGTGCCTCAAGGATCTCTACAACATCCGGTACACAGTGCCGGCGAATGCGACGGGCAACCTGGTCGCTTTTGCGTCGTACCTCGAGGAGTACGCCCGCTACAGCGACATGGACCTCTTCACCGCCAAGTACGTGCCGGAGGCCAAAGGGCAGTCGTTCTCTGTTGTCAAGTTCAACGGTGGCCTTGACGACCAAGCGTCAAACAGCGACTCAACGGAGGCCAACTTGGACGCACAGTACATCCTGGGCGTGGCGCACCCGATCCCGCTGGTCGAATACAGCACGGCGGGCCGCGGACCGCTGGTGCCGACGCCGGACGAGCCGACACAGCCTGGCAGCAACGAGCCGTACCTTGAGTTCCTGACGGCGCTCAAGGAGCTGCCCGATTCAGAGCTCCCGCAGACGCTGTCGACATCTTACGGCGAGGAGGAACAGTCGGTACCTGCAGAGTACGCGTACAAGGTGTGCGACCTCTTCATGGAGCTTGGTGCGCGCGGCGTCAGTGTTCTGTTCAGCTCGGGCGACTCGGGCCCGGGCGACACGTGCGTTCGGGTCAGTGACAACAAGCCGTATTTTCAGTCCACGTTCCCGGCAGGATGCCCGTATGTGACGTCGGTCGGTGCGACGCGGGGCATCAGTCCCGAGAAGGCTGCTAGCTTCAGCTCTGGTGGCTTTTCGTACCTTCACGCACGCCCGTCGTGGCAGGATGACACGGTGCCGGCCTACCTGAAGTCGATTGGGTCGACCTACTCGGACTTTTTCAACGCTTCGGGCCGCGGCATCCCCGACGTTGCCGCTCAGGGTGTGTACTTTTGGGTTTACGACCAGGGAACTGTGGGTCGTGTGTCAGGTACGAGTGCATCGTCGCCTGCATTTGCGGGTGTCGTGGCTTTGCTGAACGCCGCGCGCAAATCGCAGGGCTTGCCGCCACTGGGTTTCCTGAACCCATGGCTGTACAAGAACGCGGCGGCGCTCAACGACGTGACATCGGGTGCCGGCATTGGTTGTTCCAGCAAGACGTACTTTAAGAACGAAGCCTCCTGGAACGCGACTACTGGCTGGGACCCCGCGACCGGCCTGGGCACTCCCAACTTCCCAGCTCTTCTCGAGGCGGCGGCGCCGGGCGTCGAGAACGCGTAGGCCAAGACCTGTACATAGTCGAGTTGAAAGATTCATGTTGTAATGGAAAAGGATAAGAACAAAAGAATAAATACTGGGATCAATGAGGCTTGAACTCACATTAGGATAGGATATACGGAGTAGACCAAGTTGCCTTGGACTTCATATTACTATGATAACCTCTAGCCAACTGTGCCACGACCCCTGCTTGATTGTGCCCGGCCACGCATCCAGGGTACGGCCGCAACGGGTAATTGACGACGCCAGGATGCCCAGGGATGGCAGCTCAGACGCTGTGAATGTGACACCGCGATCTATCAGTCAGTAAAGGCTTCTGAACATAAAGGGCATATGGTGCAACGTACCGATGGCAAACTCAATACTATGGTTTGCAACAGTGACGGTGAATTTTACGTCTCTCGTATTGTTGTGCTTGTACAAACTGAACACCAGAGCATTCGTCCTGACTGACTCTCATATGTACGCAAGTTATATAACACAAAGCTCGCAAGAAGCAGCCCCGCGCACCGGGAATTAGCGCGTACGTGTTCAGTCATAGCAGAGAGCCTCGTTTCGCGCACCTAAATATTTTACGCCGTGGTCTAATCACACGCCATCGCTTATTTTCCGGCATCGCAGCTTTATCGTCGCTATCAAAATTTGTTGCATCTGCCGGCCACCGGAAACCTGTGCGGTTCAAAGCCATCGTCATGATACACATTAAATGTGGTCGTTCCGACCTGCCTACCGGGATATTCCGTTGCTCCTGACAAGACACGTCGGGGCCAAACGCTAGATTAGTTAAAACGCATACAGTCCATAGATCAGATGCATGCTGAGCCCATTCAGACGAGAGTTTCTTCCTGATAAGCTTGATTCGAACTACCATACAAGTCATGTAGTGGGTTGAAGAGAAGGATCAACAGACTTTGGAAAGAGATCTGTGATCGGAGACTTGCTCCGTAACCAAGGTCCGGCACCTAGTAATTCTACTCCGTACTACCGTTAACTGACTTTGGAAGGAGATCTGTGATCGGAGACTTACTCCGTAAATAAGGTCCGAAGCCTAGTAAACCTACACCGTATATTTACTCCCGAGCCATGTCCGCGTACCAATGTCGGATATTTCAACTTCTCTACGCGGCTTCGCCCCCCACACACCTCGATGATCAGGAGATGACTGGGGAAAACAGTATCGACGAACATATAGATTTATGCACAGCAGGGTACTTTTTCATTGTCGGAACGGATAGACATTTGCCGTACAGTGCATTGTAGATTGGAGATAGAGATGGTAATCTGGACCGTCGGTATCAATTGAACAATCGCCAGGTCGTAGCTACGATGGCAAAGTGATAACGCACCACTTCTGGGATCCAAGGTGCACCTTAGCCCCCCTGAGGTCTGGAAATATATATATGAGCGTTGCCCCATCCTGTCGTGTTATATGCCACGAGAAAAAGAAAACGAGTACGCATCATCTTCCCAGTCTCTCTTCTCGACAATTCATCCACAATGATGCCTGAATACGACAAGGCTGAGAAGGCCGACACCAAAGCCGCTGCCACTAAAACTACAGAGTCGGGCAGCTTTGTGTTGGGCACTGTTGAAGCTTCGGGGTCAGGCTCCGTCTCTGCTGATGACCAGCTTGACGATGCGGCGCGATTCCTTGCCGCAGCCGGCGAATTTCCGCCTATGACAGACGAAATTGAGAAGAAACTGGTGAAGAAGATTGACGCCTGGATGATTCCTATTTGCGTCTTTATCACGACTCTCGGTGCCGTCGACAAGGTCCAGATCGGTACCGCTTCCCTCTATGGATTTCAAACGGACACTCACATGCATGGCCAACAATACAGCTGGGTCAGTAGTATTTTGTCAATCGGCCAATTGTTCGGATACTTTTTCACGTCATGGTTGATCCACTGGGTACCACCTGCTACGCTTCTGTGCACCGCGTCACTGATGTGGTCGTGCGTGACACTCTTTTATGCCGCCGGCAAGTCATGGTCAGCTTTCATGGCGCTACGTTTTATACTTGGGTTTCTCGAGTCGGCCATATACCCGACGTTGACCATGCTGGTATCCAACTTCTACAAGAAGTCCGAGCAACCTCCACGAAATGCGATCTTTTTTGCATACTTCTCGTCAGTTTTCAACGGCTTTTTTGCCTGGCTGATTGGCAACATTCCGGCATCAGCACCCCTGCACCGGTGGCAATATCTGTACCTTCTGACGGGCTCTCTCAATGTTTTATACTCTATTTTCATCTGGTTTGTGCTTCCCAGCTCGCCTATGACAGCACGTTTTCTTTCCAAGGCCGAGAAGTACTACTCTATTCAGCGTCTTGCCAGCAACCGCACTGGTATCCATAGCCGCGTTTGGCGCTGGGACCAGGCTCTCGAAGTACTCATGGACGCCAAGGTGTGGATCATTGTGCTGTTCAACGTTGTCATCAATATTCCCAACGGCGGTCTACAGAGCTTTGGCTCCATTATTATATCTAACCTTGGCTTTTCGTCGCTGAAATCCAGTCTTCTCACTATGCCCTTCGGTATTCTCGCGACGAGCATGGCCTGGGTCTTTTCGTTCTGGGCCGCACGATGGAACAACCGCCGTTGTATCGTCGCCTGCTTTGCGCTCGTTCTCCCTATCATCGGAACTATTGTGGTGTATGTCACCGCACGTACGAATTTGGCTGCGCAGATGATTGGGCTGTACTTTATGTACTTTTACTGGCCGCCCTATGTTGTTGCAATCAGCCTGCCCCAGGCCAACACCGCCGGCCAGACGAAACGTGCAGTTACTTTCAGCTTCGTCCAGATCGGATACGCGGTAGGCAACCTGATTGGCCCTCAGACTTTCCGCTCGAACCAGGCTCCCAAATACACTGGCGCCGTTATTTCTATGCTCGTGAGCTACTGCGTATGTATTGGCCTCATGTTGACATACTTTTTTGTCGTTAAGTGGGAAAACAACAGACGCGATAAGACCACTGGCACAGCGGAGGACGTTCATGAGGGTACCTCTGATGGCTTTGTCGATCTGACAGACAAAAAACAGCCGCACTTTCGTTACACCTCATAATCGGGTGCTCGACTGCTTTCTTCTTTTTTTTATTTTGGTGCCTGGTGTCGCGCAATCCAAAGCTACATCGTGTTGGTGGTTCCAATTATCCTGTATAGAGTATTGCAATCTTACAAAAAGCTGTGCTTCTGTATGGGATATACCACTGTAAAAAGCAATATACTTACATCGTGTCCTTTATCATAACGCAAGTAAAATCTGGCAGGAAATCGATTCGAACACTAAATATAGTCAGAAGTGGAATCGACTGCCATTGACTGCCAAGTCAAGCTTTACGCAAGGCTGGAGAGCTGCGACCTTCAAGCACGTTCCAGCTTTGTCCCCGTCTCAAACACGTGACCCACTCGTTTAACATCCCCAAGCTCAACACGCCAAGATATCACGATAGACTGCACCTGCACTAGTCGGCGAAATGCGTGGCTGGGCAGTTTACTTTAACGAATTTGTTGGCTATGCAAGAGCTGCCGAGTCAATGCAATCCATTTACAAGGCCATTATTGCCCTTGGCGTCAAAGTTAGGCTTCGGCCACCGGTCAGGCGAGCTCGAAGAGCTCAAACATATCAAGGTTATGGCTAGACTATAGCTATCATAGCATACAACTGGACACTATGAAGCCGTGACTGTCGTAATGTATACCTACTAAGCATTATCTCGAGGTGCATGCCAGTCCCGAGTAATGCGATTCCAACTTTGAGGTGCGTTCACGCTTATCATGATATACGTATTTTTTAAATGCATATAATCAATCCATTAGCTGGGAGCGGCACCGAATTCGTGGATTACGGTGCGTTGGCAATCAAGCCAGCTTATTTTTCGGGCTTATGTGCAGAAAATAAAAAATGTGAGTCGAGTCAATATAGCAGCTTGGTCTTCCATTCTCTAATCGTGAATCTCTCGACAGAGTCGTTAAACTAGCGTGGTGTACAATCCAATGACCTCGACATCGACATTGATCTACTCGCTTCCGTCTATTTTTTGGCATGGGGGGTATTTGTATTAGGTTCGTGACGATTTGAAAACTTAAGCTAGTTGCAGGTTTGCTTAATATTCAGAGAAGCCCTGAGTAACTCTTAATCGGGTGACACGTAGTCTCTGTCAACAAGTACCTATAGTTTTTGAGCTCGCAGTATGTCCACGATGTTTTAATATAACTTTTGTAGGTCTGATATATCATAGAACACTGAAAGATATCGACCAAAAATGACCAAGAAATAAAACAACCAGGAGAGGTAAGATTGAACAATAGCTAGCATAGGTCATTAGACGCATTATACTTCTATTGTGAGAGATGTCTATTGTGAGAGATGTCTTATTAGTTCTCTTCCTTTTCATCATTGATGAGTGATGCTTGCCAAACGCCAGCCATTGCAACAACTGC
Source organism: Ophiostoma populinum (assembly GCA_029298855.1). Classification (NCBI taxonomy): domain Eukaryota; kingdom Fungi; phylum Ascomycota; class Sordariomycetes; order Ophiostomatales; family Ophiostomataceae; genus Ophiostoma; species Ophiostoma populinum. The sequence continues at coordinate 140,394 of JANSLU010000020.1, read as the reverse complement.
CAAAAACCACCACCCTAGGGCATTTGTACCGAGTTTATCACTCAAACCAACAAAGAAACCCATTGAGGCAGGCCCAAGAGCACGTGCACCATTGGCAGCCGTCTGAGCAACACCGTTGACAAAACCAAGAGCTTCTGGCGACGGGGCCGCCATATTTAACAGGATCGCGCTATCGTTAAATGAAAAGACGGTGGCCACTGTTCTGATGGCAAACAAAACACCGACAGTAGCTCGTCTGATCATCTCGGGCGACGTTGGTAGTAAGACAAGATATGGAAGACATAAATAAACAAGAGGAAAGAGAGCCAAGCTAGCACGCAAGCAGGTCAGGCTGCCAAAGCGCGCGTCGATGGACGGAAAGACAAACACCATGAGCGCGATTGAAAGAAGTCCTGCAGCGGAGATATAGCTCGCAACTGCCATGGGCGAGAAACCGAGGCCGCCAGCGGGTTGTAACCAAGAACTACTTGCGTCTGAAACAGGTGTTGTCAGAACAACGGGTGTAATTTGATCAAAACAGACAGAATGTAGAGCCATGATACCATAACACGTGATAATATGCTTGACGTTGGACGTGAAGATTTGCACAGGTCTCGTGCTCTCAGTCGAGGGAGACGGTGATTCTATGTCCGATAGGAGACGCGAAACTTCGTTCGGCGGCAAAGATTGCTCTTGCGTCGCCCTCTCCAAGGACTCGTTTAAAAAAAAGTAAGCCACTGTGAAGCTTGTGGCTATGAGTCCTGCAATCAGTAGATTTGGAAGTGCGTACGGAAATGTCCGCAAAAATCCAAATCGCCCTTTGGAACATAAGCCAGGAATCTGGGTGCACGGGTCCGCAAGGTAACCACCAAGGAAAGGCCCGATAACAACCCCAATCTGGTAGACAGTTTGGTTCCACGCAAATGCTCGAGACTTGTTCGCGTGTCCATGGACCATATCACCAATCATTGTACGGGTGATAACAACGTTGCCACTCAATATACCAGCTGCGATCCGAGAGGCAAATATGAGCTCGATAGATGAGCTGAAGGCAAGAACCACTGTGCTGACGAAGACACCGGCAAGTCCAAAAAGAAGCACCGGACGACGGCCAATATAGTCACACAGGCGGCCCCATAGGATGTTGGTGCCGAACTGTCCAATGGCATAGGACGAGAATATGAGGCTGACGAGTCTGGTAGCTTCGCTGGGGGAGCTGTCGGGAGATACATGCTGGACGAGCTGGAAGAGGTAGGGAATCACCGAGTTGATAGCTAAAGGTTCGACGAGTCGACAAGCCACTTAATTGTTCCGGTTAGCGGTATGATGCATGTGTTGCGGAAAGAGGAACATACGGAGAAGCTTCAGTTGGCGCCGTGGATACGCAGTATTAAATTCACTTGTTGAGGACATCGCTGATGGAAGACGTTGGAAGTCGTGCTTTCTGAAAGCCGAGCGCGGAGCCAACGGCGATACAGCTACGAAACTTGAGCATGCAACTGGCCAATGATGTGATAAAATGAAAACCTTGGGTGGGTATCGAATGGTGTGGAGACATCCATATATTTACCCCATAGAAAATGAGTCTGGAAGGTGTAACTGAGGACTCTAGAAATCCGACGCGTCTTGGATGTTTAGAAATCCGACGCGTCTTGGTGTTCGATTCCTCTCCACTTTTATATGCTCTAAGCACTCAACGTAAATTGTACTCCGTAAAGTTGGTCAGCGCGTTGCAGATATGCTTTTCCTGGCCCAGTCTGCTCCGACCAACCTACCATATTGACATAATCGAGATACGAGTTTGCTGCCTGGCTTGACTTTCAGCACTGGCTATTGCCAAGAGCTCTGTGTTTCGATAGTGCGGCTCTCAACTCAACGAGAATGCGTGCTTCTCCTAAGAGTATATCGGCACAGATGCGCACCGAGTTAATACTGCGTTCAACTGGCTACATAAGCTCAACGGGGCTGTACAACATCTCATGCGCCTGACCTTGTGCTTCTGCATGTCTCAGCCAACCCACCTTCGGATCACAGTGCGTTTGGAGCGGTTCGTCCAAGGGGCCGATTACGCAGAGATAATGCTCGATGAAGGGCGTATATTTACACGCCAACCAGAAGCGGACTGCTCGCCGTCGCCGCTCAGTCTTGATCAGTACCGCACTGATACTCGTCCCTGAGTGCCCGAAGTTGGCATCAGGCAGGCTGGTATTCCTTATGGCATTTTCAACAAACTTTCTGGCAGTTGAGGCATGTGCTTCTATGGAGCTGTGGTCGTAGAAACCCCAATCTGTATAACCAAGGGGACGAGCTAGGCTACCTCCCGAGTCCGGCATAGGTTTGGCTTGTAGTGCCTCATGCGTAACTAGTGTGGCGAATATGTCTTGCGGGACTACTTCCTACGAGTCACAAGTCCCTAGAGTATCAGAATGAGCAAAACAATTGTGGATGGCGTAACACAGGTTGATGCTCTCATCGCATGTGCCCGGGCAGACTCGGGTGAGCAGGTGGCGGAAGGCCCCTGCACATTATTCTCAGCGAATAATGTTAAACGCTGAAGTTTTGACGTCTTGACTCAATGTCGCCAGTCTTTGGAGAAACGCGGCTGAATGGTGGTGGGACTTACTCAAGTCAGAACCTGATGTCTATGCTCGTTCTTTCCAAGCAAATATGCCGATCATCCATGCCCATTACATGGCAGTAGCTCATCAATTAAATCGATGCTATCGGGACAGATGGAGCTGATATGATGCTCCTGGCGAATGGAGATCGCATTGAGGTTATGTTTCTAGATATCAAGGGAGACAAGTACTTCAAGGAGTAATGGGCGACTCCTCATGAGTACGAGACACATTTTCCGTGCCTTGTGGCGGAGGTGGCCAGTCCAAATGCATCTCAAAAGGGCATGGCTGTTCGTATCGGCCATTGTTTCCAGGCAATTTTACAGTCCGAGACTGAGTTTTGGTACGAACAGTGGGAAAAGCTCGGAGGATGGTGGCATCGGGATGTCCGCAGCAACTGCCCAGAACGAAATAATTCAACTATTATTCGAGCATGTCTTCCTTACAAATGGATTTATATACTCCGTAGTTTATGTATCAGTTGGGGACAATGTAATTTCAAAAGACGTGGGTTATCACAGAAGCTGAGACTGGGAGTGCATCTGCATCGATTTTTTTACTTCATACTGGTGGAGGAGACATAAAAGGGGACCTGCCTCATCGTTCTTGATACGACAGACATCGCTTTAGTCCGCCTCTTTCGGCCCTGGGTTTAATTCACAATAGCCGTCCTTCAGCTAACTACACACACATTCACACTGGCTTTACATTTAAATGTAGAAGAACAATGAATATAGCTTAAACCCCGAGACTGGGCTACACATCCGGTCATTAAATCTGTAATCAAACGATGTTGAGCTCGAAAAGCGATCTGTGAATTATACTAGTCAAAGCCCTCAATCACATTTGCAGTCGTCGTGACAGCACCGAAAATGCCACCTTCCTCGCATATGCTCTTTAAAGCCGCATCGTGCAGATCCTTGCGACCGGCTGCCGTTGCATCCGTAACAATGACACAGTCCATCCCAAGATCATTCGCATCCCGCATCGTTGTTGTTACGCAGACGTCCGTTGTCACACCGCAGATGACGAGATTTCGAATCCCTTTGTTGTCGAGAAGAAGCTTGAAATCGGTATTCGGAAATGCGCTGCGGCCCGGCTTATCAATGACGGGCTCCGTATCCAGAGGTGAGAGTTCGGGGATGATGGCATGCCCTTTCTCGCCACGGATTAGAAGACGACCCATTGGACCCAAATCTCCAATGCCCAAGCCTGATGGGTTGTTGCGGCTGCGTAAAAGCTCTCGGCTTGAAAGTGAGGAGAGATCAGGTCGGTGACCTTCACGTGTATGGTACACGGGAAAGCCGTTATCTCGAAATGCTTTTAGAAGCGCCCGTATGTTTGGAATCACATCACGCGCGGGCTGGATCGAATAGCCTTGTTGATCCATATATCCACCTGGTGAGCAGAAGTCCATTTGCATATCAATAACCACAAGCGCAGTGGTCGTTCCATGAAATGTGGCATTGTGTGGCCACTTGTACGGCGTTGCGTTGATGTATTTCGATGAGAGCATCTTGCTGCTGATATAAATGTAGTTGTATCCAACCATGTTATCCTGTGAGGGTACGGAGCGATTTTATCATCCGAAACTGGTCTCAATTGGGTTAGGACCTTGATAATGATAGCGTCGGGTATTATTGATACACTGCTATTTCGACGGGTAACTTTCCTAATACATCCTAGTAGGTGAGAAGAACAGCGGGCAAAGCTGTGACAAAATGCGCCCGCCTGTTCGTATGCATCCGAGCCCAATAGTTTCTCATGAGGGTGACATCGAAGAAATCTAGTTTGGAGCCCATATTGAAGGACATGGTCGAATGTTCTGCCGTCGACGTTGGCAAAAGACTGGCGTTACTCGTCGGCCGGTGAAACTTTACTGAGAATCTGTAGGTGGCTTAAATCCTGATTACTCGTTTCGCATTGACCCTTCACAGCGCCGTGCGTCCTGGCCATTCACGTTACTTATAGCAAAAAGCTATACGGATTAGAGGAAGGCGGAACATCTGATGTTCTAAATATCAAAACACCAGGACGTGTCTTTTTCATATCTTATGCTTTATTAATTCGGCCCGATAAGGCTTGGCGGGGTTACCGAAGATGGAACCGCACACATATCCTCTGGGTCTATGGAGGCAGAGAGAGCACCTGACAGAGATGCGATTACGGGGCACAACGTGTACGGAGTATACAATCACGGAACTTATCAAACGTCACCGTGATCGGTGCGGGGTAGACTCCCGTTTCTCCCTTATATTTAGGTCTCTTGGTGACCGATAACTACTAACATCATTACGCCCCAATAGACATCGGCTCGCCATCCAGTTTTCAATCACATCCAGAGTCAACACGATAAAATAGCCGAACAACAACATCTGGAGCCGGCGTTGTTGGTCCTCGACTCTTAAGACATCACAGGCGACAATGACGGAATCACCTGTCGTCCTCATAACTGCCGGATCTGCTGGCCTCGGCGCTGCTGCTACAAAACTCTTCGCAGAAAGAGGATATCATGTGGCAATCAATTACAACTCCAACACCACCAGGGCTGAGGCACTTCTCTGCTCCATTGGTGGCGCTCGCTCTGGGCATCGCATCATAAAAGCCGACCTTGGCTCGCGGGCAGATGTCGAACGCTTGGTATCCGACACCGCAAGGACTTTCGGTCGGCTTGACGTTGTTTTCTCTAATGGAGGATGGACGGAATTTCGTGACACCACGGTCCTATCTGAAAACGTTTATGACGAGGACTGGGATTGTGCGTTTATCATGAACGTGAAATCACACTTGTGGCTTCTCCATTCAGCTGAGCCACACCTTGCAAAACAGGAAGGTTCATTCATTACTACCGCGTCGCTAGCCGGTGTCAATGGGATGGGCAGCTCACTCGTAAGTCCTTGAAAAATACGCACACATACTTTTAACCTATATTTCGGCCTTCTGCGCACATCCTAATAGAGCAGGCCTATTCCGCTGCAAAGGCGGCGCAGATTCATATGGTTCGAGGTCTAGCTTCCATGGTGGGGCCGAATATTCGCGTCAATTCAGTCTCGCCTGGTCTCCTCGAAACGGAATGGGCTGAGCGTTTCACGCCTGAACAGAAAGCTGCAGTTCTTGCAAAGACTAAGCTGAACCGTTTTGCAACTGTGGAAGATGTCGCAGAACAAGTTTTTGCCTTGGCGAAAAGCAAGAGCATCACGGGAGCTAATATAGTTATAGATGCAGGAGTAAGCGTCTAAGGGCCTGGGCGTTTACTGTCACCACTGTCTGTATACACATCACTTTTTTCAAAAACAAACCTCGTAGATTCGTGCCCTCTTCATGTCTACGAGGATGAAAACAAGCGAGTTCCATTTGGTCTGACATTGTTAGATTCACCGTATAATAAAGACGTATATTTAGTCAAGTTCTATTTTCACCGACGTATGTAGGCGCAATCACGTCCAGCGTAACAAAATCTCCTCACCAACGACACGAGAGTTTAATCACTCCAGTATATTAATCTTACCATGGACGGTTTTTGCACCGTTGAGTATATTGATTTGTTCAATCCGGGCTGTTGCCATGTGAAGCTCTGCCAGTCCAAGGCTTTGGCCGATGTAGGCTCGACCGCCTTTTCCGAACGCCAAAAATGATGTCAGCATATCCTTGCTTGGCTCCAACCACCTCTCGGGAATGAAATCCCTGGCATTTGGGAAGACTGATTCGTACTGATGCAATTGGAAGGACGCAACGCCGACTGCTGGGGGGAAAAAGCTGCCAAAGGACCATCCCTTTTCGGCAACAGCACGAGGTAATCGGATAGGGTTGACCCAAGACAGTCGCAAACTCTCACCAACTATAGCCCGAACGTAGCAGTTTGTAGTTAGATCCGCATCCTGATGCGATGATTCCATCGCTTTCAGCCCTTTTCTTAGTTTATTGTGCAAGCCTGGGTGAGAGGCAAGCTGCCAGAGCAACATGGCAAGGTTCATGCCACTCGAGTCTGTACCGGCAAAGCAAACGTCCTTGCACTCCAGTCGAACCTGATTATGCCACTTTAGCCTTTCAACGTGTCCCTTGTTGTCCGCCACAGACAGAAGGCGGCTCACGTAGCTGCCACCTCCTGGAACGGCCGTGCTAACAAGTTTCTCGGTGTATTCGTCAATCTTCTTCATCAGATCCTCTGTTGCATCCGTTGTCATGGGTTCCGGTGAGGCGATCGACGACGACCATGAAAGCGAGCTCCCAGGCTGGAAACCACGCTGATATTGGAAAAGGCTCCAACTCCTACAAATGAGTTAACAAAAGGAGACGCAGACATAGTCTCATGAAGTTGGTCATCACGGTTCGCTTTATCTTCTTCGTCGATGACATCGCCTTCCGAAAGTGCACCACAAGGTACTTGGAAAAGACAGGTGCTGACAGCATCGAGTGCCATTGAAGGAGCAAGGCTGAGAACATACACGGCCTTGCCTGTTTTGCAACTGCGGCCGGCTTCTCACCCGAGGCACCATGTAGAGCGATCAATGACATGCCCGAGATCTTGCCTTTGCGTCTGTCTCGCACCGTGACCAGCTACTCTGTATATTCGTCTTCAATATATTCAGTCACGTCGGAGCATCTGACCAGCCTTTTTGGCCTTTGTTAATATCAAAATCCTTCGCTGTAAACATCAAACAGCTAGCCCCATGCTGTCATATCACGTGGCAACAGTCATAACAGACCCACTTAACCACCCGCCAAGCCAGCAACTCCAGTAACTACGGAGTATGTTAGATCACAGCCACCTGCTCATGTAAATACCGTAATAGGTTTACCCTTGAGATAGGGTTTCTCTACATCGAACCTGACTTATCTTATCTCCCCCGCGTATGACCGAATTAACGCGATAGAGGCTGGGTGACTGTTTTCCTTACCCAATTCCAGAACACGACAGTCGTGTTGACACGACGCAGCACGATCAAGGACATGATACCAACAAAACCCGTGCTAGCACATACTACATTCGCAAGCGCATACCGCATTCGCAGGCACCGACAATGAAGGGCCGACCACGCGTGCGTGTTGAACCGTGCAGCTTTTGCAGCAAGGAGTTTAAGCGGCAAGAACATCTGGATCGCCATGTCAGAACGCGTAAGTTGGCAACTTTTCAAGGAATGATATTGAATGTCAACTAACATAGCCGCATGTCAAGACACACAGGAAAAGCCATTCAATTGCAGGTGTGGTAAAGCCTTTTCACGACAGTACGACTTTGCCATTATCGTTCATCGCATTTCTCCGTATCAATGAGGACTAACCATATTCAAGGGATCTACTCCATCGTCACCATCGGCTTGCACAATGTATCACTGGGCTGTCTGCTATCGAAGGGCACATAGAAAGCCCTCACTCTTCCCATGCGGCTGACGGTGCCCTACGCGGTAGAGTTCCAGAAGAACCCGTTGGGCCACAGTCGCTCGATTACACGTTGGAACGAACGAACCACTTGCCGAATATTGGTGGCGACAGGAACAGCGGCAACGTTTCGGCACCACAACATGAAATTGCACAAACAGGGCAGTCTGGCTTCAATGAAGTCATGGAAGGCAGGCAACCAGAACTTCCAAGTGCTATAGAAAACCACGACCTCAATGTGTACCGACAAAGCAGAAACCATTTGGGCGATAATGCTCTTACGGTACCATCAGAAACAGACAACCTTAGTCACCGTGCCAACGAGTTCGACTTCGAATTTTTCATGGACGAACCCGACTCGCTGAGCAACTATCTGATGGGCATGTTCCCATCGGCTGGTTGTACACCACGTGACGATCTTACTGCGCCGTCACAAGAACCCCCTCACCTGTTAAGAACTCAAGAACGGGCTCAATCCTGGAGAGATCTGACGACTTCCCCCGCCTCTCAACTCGATACCGACCGACTCTCATTTTTGGCTGATATCGCACAGTCGACAAATGTGAGGCCTTCTACTTCGGCAGCTATACCGGAAACACTAGGGCCGGGGCCTCTGCAATGTTCTGTCGACCAGAGCTTACATATGTCGGCAAATTCCAATATCAGCCCGAAAAAAACACCTGCCCTAATCCCGGAATCAATGGATGTCGACGATGAGTTGGATGAAATCTTGGCCGCACCTCTAGAGGCCGTTGTCGACGATCCTAACGAGCGGGAATTTGGCCACCAGTGGACTATGTCACAAGTGACATACGATCGCCTGAAAGTTCTATACAGTACTCATGAGCATCGAGGCACAAACACGCAGAACGGAGCCTTCCAACAACTACCGAGTCGTCAAGTTCTATCGCGATACGTCATGAACTTCGTGAGGAGTTTCCATCCGCATCTTCCTTTTCTGCACCTAGGCACAACGAGACTTGACAACATGGACCCATTATTACTGTTAACGCTGGCTGCCACTGGGGCATTTTACGGGTTCGAGCATAACAGAGGCTATGCCATGTATGGTGTTGCAAAAACAGCCATTGCCCATCGACTCGAGGAACGGCGGCGAAGAAGGACAGACCATTTGAAGCAGACATTCCCTAGATATGCGGAAATTCCATCGCCGAAACCAGCTTCAACTTTCTACTCGACGGGAGTCAACAGAGCCGACAATAACCTCGCCCATCAACCTCAGTCAAGCTTGGATAAGCATCAGACTGAAATGGAACTTTTAAAGTCTTTTCTGGTTATTGTTCAAACGATGGCATGGCTTGACGAGCCATTTATGGAAGACGCAATTGCAATGTGCTCGCAACTTTCCGAGCTATTGAGAGATTGCCTGAAAACAGAGAAGGAGAGACCGAACGAACTCCGTGAGACATCACTTCTTGGATGCAATGAAGATCCCTGGGTATCGTGGGGACGCCAGGAAGAATGTCTTCGGACTCTTTACTCGGCTTATTTTGTTCTCAACATACTTGCAATTTCTTTTGAAATTCCAAATCCATTTAGTGGATTTGCGTTGGACATTGAACTCCCATGTGGGGAAGCCGAGTTTGCTGCTCAAACGAAAGTGGCGTGGCTGCAAATCAAGCATCGCAGAAACGGCATCGACAGTTCATCGGGGCAAGCAGATGACAGCCGACCAATATTCTCGGACTGTTTAAGGATGTTACTCCGGGGCGAGTGTCTTCCTAAGGAGGTTAGTTTCCGCGAATACGGCAACTACCTTCTAGTCCAGACCCTGGTAGTTCATATCAACCGGGAAAGGAAAGCAATGCTTGAGCGGGATGGTGGCTACGTTTATCCCGAAAAGTGTCGCACGCTAGAGCCCGATGTTCTCAGGATATATGCCAGAGCTCTGGGAAAATGGCAGGCAGGATGGGACTCAACAATTGATGTTAGCCCGCTTGATCCAAACGCCGTCCACGGACCGATTGCGTTCAATGCTACAGCTATGCTTCGCTTGGCATATGCTCAGCTCATGATCGGATGTGGAAACAAGACCATTTCCGGACTGTATGGCACACAGAAACAGCATACTGGACTGTCGGACAATCTTCGATGTCGAGATCCCGCTCTCCTTTCAGTCGGTTGGCCTGGACAGGGGAGTTTATCATCTCCAGCCGTGCGAGTTTTCCCTCGCGCACCGTTTGTCAGCCAAGCAGTATTGCATGCTATATATGCATTACGAATACCCGTCCGCGTTGGCATACCCTTTGTCGCTCGAGGGCGTACTGGCCATTGGAGTGTGCAGCATGCATTGAGCACATTTTCTTGCGCACAGCTACTGGCAGGATGGCTTGATGCTATCTATGAAGCTGTTCGAGATCGGAAACACACTGCTAGCCCAACCGAATTGGGCGGGCTTCACACATCACGTGTTATGGCATGTGGACTGGATGTACTTCGTAATGACGAACGGCGGCTATTACATATGGTAGAGAGGTTGGTTGAAGAAACGCATCTCGCTGATTCCCTGGGCGCTCCCAACTCCTACCCGGAAAGAATCCGCCGACTTTCTGTGGCTGCTTTGAGGCTGTGGGCAGACACCTGCAAAGGTATTCAGGTGTTTGAGATTGTGCACGTCGTTGGGGCTACACTCAGCATGGTAGCGGACGGAATCGAACTAAATGAAGGCCAAATGTAACTTAAACATTTCGCAAGCATAGCTTTTAAATTTTATTCAGACATTTCAGACATACACCCAACAGCAACAAAAGTCCCTTAGACACAGCCAGTAATACTTAATTCACAATTTATATCATACAGTAGGTATGATTAAGGTTTAACAACCTCGGAAGGTGAACTCTTCCGAGGTAAATTAAGTGGGGAAGAATATGCCGAGAAGTGAAGCCTCGATGTCTATTTATACCGTTATATACCAATACATGTGCATGTTTATATTCGGCCACAGTTAACTAGACGCCCTAATACCCTCATATCTTTCCTTTTATGTTGGCTTGTAAACTGTAAAAGATAAAAACCAGAGAACATGAGTAAATGTAAGGCAGGCATGTGTCCAGCGTTCTTTCCCTTGGTTTTCCATTTTCGGACTGGCAGAACAGACCTTCGGTTGTAAGCAACTACGTGACCGATTTATAACATGTAAAGACCAATACTAGTTGAGATTTTGATGTATATGGTATCCTTTACTTCCACCTCCGAGTATGCGTAACATATTTACCGGCAACACTGACGTATCTTGCGAGGTATGTGTTTATCTTGGTTCCACATTTTCCTTGGGTCATCTTGATTAGCCTTTTTTACCCCAATATCAACTGATTTATTACCCCAATCCAAGACTTAGACTCACATTATCATTTTTATCCCCTGATACTGATAGATCTATACTCTATAATACGGCATATAGCCTCTTTCTTCAACACTCGGAGAGGTTGAGCCATAGAAATCCCTTATCTTCACTGCTTCGTCAGTGTTTATGAGCCCCTTACCCATATGATGCCAGTCACTGCTCGCACTTTTGCGAAACTTCCTACTCTTGTTCGCAATTGTTTCCGCCCACGACAATCGACATCCTGTCACCCCTCCGCCATGTACACGCCAAAAATCACGACTGGCTTGGCCACAAAATACGAAATCAATGCCGACATGGGTGAAGGCTTTGGACGATGGAAAATGGTTCGTGCGTGGTATACACCAGATTGGATTATAACTAACGAAGGTGTAAGGGTCCCGACGAGGAGCTGATGCCATTCATAGACGCAGCGAACATCGCTTGTGGTTTTCATGCGGGCGACCCAATGATTATGCTCAAGACAGTTCAATTGTGCAAGAAGCATAACGTCCGTGCTGGAGCCCACCCTGGCTTACCGGACCTTATTGGCTTTGGCCGTCGCAGATTTGATATTGCCCCTGCAGACATCTACTCCATGGTTCTATATCAAGTAGGTGCTTTGCAGGCAATACTGCAGGGAGAAGGCCTCCAACTGTCACACATCAAGCCACACGGAGAACTCTTCTTCGTCATGCAACGCGACCGGAAAGTCCTTCAGGCCGTACTTGATGCGTGTGCTCATTTCCCTGGCATTCCAGTGTATGGTTGCGCTGGTGCGACTGAAGAGGCTGCAATGTGCGATGGCATGGGCATAGCATTTCAGGGAGAGCTATATGTCGACATCGACTACACGACCGAGGGAAAGCTCGTCCCCCCCGCTCAGTCGAAAGCGGTGACGCCTGAGATATGCGAGAAGCGTGCTCTGGATGTAATGGAAAAGGATGCCGGCTTCGATGTCAATGGCACACCTTTCACGTTCGGATTTGAAGGAAGGCCATTTAGTATTTGCCTGCACTCTGATATGCCCACTGTACTGGCAAACGCTGAGGCTGTCAGAAAGGCTGTTGATACTATGAACCAGCAACGTGGTTGGAAATAAGCATACAGCATAGATACACTATAGATCGTTACAGAAAATCTAAGGACCAAGTTGACATGAGTACTATATTCGGACATCACCATGGTGTCATTGTATTGCCGATGACAATGCTATGGAGGCTATGATAAAAATAGTTCAACTGACCCGTGTCAATTTTAGAAATGGCACGGATGATAAGCAGTAGGTCCATCTGACAAGATTGTACGGAGTAAATATAAACGTTGGGGTAAAAAGTCATATCGTGGCGATAAGCAACTGATTGCCATGATCATAGACAACGATAACCAGGTACGAAGCAATACTCTTATCGACTCTAGATATCAAATTATATTGAATTCTTCGGATATTTGAAGGCTTCTGTTATTAATAAGACGCCCTCCTCCCCTTAAACATCAAGTTTTCAGCAGAAGAATAATCTACGACCAAATTTCCTCTTCACACGATTACGTCAGTTTTTATCACAGCACCTTGTCAAGTCACACCATGGAGGGCCTCGAAGAAATACCAGTGCCGGGCACGGTGCAACTGGTTGATGTGCAAGGCCTTTTCCATGGTAAACACGGAGAAACCTCGAAAGAGATTGTCCTTGTACCTCAGCCATCGGACGACCCACGAGATCCGCTTCGCTGGTCGCGGCCCAGGAAGTCTCTTGCCATTTTTGTTGCCATGGCGTGGTGTTTTATTGTTGCAGCCATGATTTCGGGCCTGTCTCCTGCGTATCTCTTGATTTCAGCCGATACTGGAATCTCTGTGGCAGACTTGAGTACAGGAAACGGCATTTTATTTCTTTTTCTCGGATGGGGTACTCTGCTCAGCCAGACTCTTGGTCTCGCTGTTGGCCGTCGCCTAACATTGTTGTTGTCAATTCTTCTGACCATTGCTGTGACGGTATGGACGGCATACGTCAAGTCTCGTGGCGAGTTTTTCGTCAACCGCATCTTTCTTGGGATATTTGCATCTCCCCAGGAAACGCTCATTGAGGTCATTATCGGCGACCTTTACTTTGCCCATGACCGTGGCTTTTACATGGGTGCTTACAGCTGGACCCTTTGGTGTGGCGCGTTCCTTTGTCCCGTTGCCACTGGCTATGTCGCCGAAAACCTGGGTTGGCGCTGGATCCAGTACATTCTTGCTTGCATTGGCGCACTTCTCGCCATCCTGACCTTTTTCGGTCTCGAGGAGACTATGTTTCATCGCGAGTCGAGTCACAACGCAGTCGAAGATATTCAGCAACCAACCATCTCTGCTTCGTCGAAGAACGAGCCACAGGCAGTGCCCCAAAACAGCGAGTTACTGTCTTCCGATGACAAGCTATCACCCGAGGCTGGCATTCCTTCCCCATCGACAGCAATATCTTCCGTTGGTGAAGTTGAACCATTTCCATCATACATTTCATTTCTTAAGCTATGGGGCTATCGTGACCCACGGCAACCGGCCCCATTCAAGGTATTTTTCCTCCCAATCAAGCTCCTGTTCATGTTCCCTGGCGTCGGGTTTGGCGGGCTACTGGTGGGAGGAATTCTAGCCTGGTATAATGTTGTCGGAGGATCTCTTGCGCTCATCCTTGGAAATGCACCATACAACTTCACGACCAATGAGATTGGACTGTGCTACCTCTCTCCCGTTGTTGGTGTCACGATCGGGTGTTTCCTATCTGGCTGGGCTGCCGACTCACTCGCAGTCTATATGGCTCGGCGGAACAATGGTATTCTTGAACCAGAACAGCGCCTCTGGTCTTGCGTTATCGCACTTGTGCTGCATCCTGCCGGCTGTCTTCTGTACGGTATGGGAGCATCCTACGGTATTCACTGGTTTGGTGTTGTCTTTGGCCTCGGACTTATCGGCGTGACACTACCGATGGGTGCCAATTTGGCATTCACATATCTGCTCGATAGCTACAAAGAGGTAGCAGGAGAGGGCATGGTGTCAATTATTCTGGTCAGAAATTTGATGGGTAAGTCTCTTATATTGTCCCGTTTGATTCATCACTGACAATCCTCATCATGTAGGGTTTGCTTTTGGGTATGCCGTCGTCCCAATGATCGACAACCTAACTCTGCGCTACGCTTTTGTTCTTCTCGCAATACTGGGTCTCCTGGTCTGGTGCACGGCCATTGTGATGATCTATGTAGGAAAATCTCTGCGCAGAGCCACGGCAAAGTCATACTGGAAATTGGTGGACGAGTATGGTGCAACAGCGCATTAGATTCAGGTTGACTGTACTACTTTGCGTGTTGAGATTATGAGATATAGCTATTTGAACTATTCAATGCAAAGTTTATTGGTAACACTGAGAAGCCAAGAACATACTTATGCAAATGTGATTCGATATATATTTAGAAAGACAGAAGACAGAGAGAACAGGACCAGAGCTCAAAGACGTGAGGAAGTCAGGCGGTGTGGGCCAGCAGAATTTAGCTCCCGCCGCACGTGCTATATTCGCGGAAATAAATATGATGTTTCAAACTATCTCAGAATAAAACATAAAAGTAAATATACGCAAATAAATTAGTAGCCAAATGCTTTTTACCCCAAGTTTGGGGTAGAAAGGACATCGTGGACTACTAGTGACTTAATCCACTTTGGTCTCACTTGGTGGCTTATCTATAGGACTCTTATTTCATCATATCGCTAATGACGACCGTGTCAGAGTTGGGGCTACAGAGCGTCAATGATAAATGCAAGCAAGTTCCCATGGCCCTAATCCATAGCATCATCCTCGCATCAACAATCCTGTCCCCAACAGTTGCAAGACGTCACCAAACACCATGGCCTCACCGACAGCCGATATACGCCCGCTTAAGCACATCCGAACGCTTCTCATTGCAAACCGCGGTGAGATTGCTGTCCGTGCTATTAAGGCGTGTAAAGAGCTGGGCATTCGCAGTGTCGCTATTCTTACCCACACCGACGCTACATCGCTTCACGCTATCTTAGCAGATGAGGCCGTTTTACTTCCTGGCGACGACAGCAGCGCATACACTGATATGTAAGCTATAACGTCACCGTAAAACCCCAAGCCGACACTAACCATCACTCCAGTGAAGCAATCATCGATGTATCCAAGAAAACAAATGCCGACGCTATCTTCCCCGGCTATGGTTTCCTCAGTGAAAATACCGACTTCGCAGAAGCGGCGACCAGAGCAGGCATTACATTCGTTGGCCCGTCGCCTTCTTCTATCAGGGCTATGGGTCTGAAGCATGAGGCACGCGCTCTCGCGGAAACGGCCGGTGTTCCTGTCATTCCTGGAACTGCTCTTCTGCAGACCAAAGAGGATGCCGTTTCGTCTGCTACGGAGCTCGGATTTCCTGTTATGCTCAAGGCGACCGGCGGCGGAGGTGGCATGGGCATGCAGATCTGTGCCTCTGCTGAGGAAGTTGCCAATGCATGGGACGGTGTTGAGAGCCGCGCTGCAACGCTTTTCAAGAACAAGGGTGTCTTCATGGAGCGATACTTCCCTCGTGCGCGGCACATCGAGGTCCAAGTCGCCGGCAACGGTGACGGAACTGTCGTGGCCTTCGGCGAACGGGAGTGCTCTTTGCAGCGTCGGCATCAAAAAGTTGTCGAAGAGACCCCAAGTCCTTTCGTCATGTTGCACCCTGGGCTTCGTGAGCGTATGGTAACGGCAGCAGTTGCATACGCCTCCAAGCTCAAGTACAAGAGCGTTGGAACTGTTGAGTTTCTCGTTGACGATGACACGGCCGACTTTTTCTTCTTGGAGATGAATACCAGGCTCCAGGTTGAACACGGAATCACAGAACTGCGCTACGGTGTTGATCTTGTGCATTTGATGCTGAGACAAGCCGATTCGGAGCGAGGAGGGGCCACTGGCATACCTCCTGAGGAACTGAAAAGATTGGTTCGGGTTCCCGGTGCTGATGATTGTGCCATTGAGGTCCGTGTGTACGCCGAAGCACCGCTCCGAGACTTTGCCCCGAGCCCAGGACTACTTCAAAACGTTGTTTGGCCCAAGAGCGATATCTCCAACAACAATCCTGGTGTTCGAGTCGACACATGGGTGCAGTCCGGTCAGCGCATCAGTCCCTTGTACGATCCACTTGTCAGCAAAATCATGGTTTTCAGTCCAAACGGACGCCAGGATGCCCGGAAGCGTATGATCGCAGCACTGCAGGACACGCGGCTTCAGGGAACCCAAACCAACCTCGAATATCTTGAAGCACTTATTATGTCGGATGATTTTGGTGCGGGAAAAACCCTCACATCCTCCCTCGACTCTTTCAGATATGAGAGCTGCTCGATGCAAGTTATCGATCCAGGAGTTTCCACCACTGTTCAAGATTACCCGGGGAGAACGATTGGCCACGGCATACCCCCAAGTGGCCCTATGGATGATCTTTCCGCCCGCATTGCGAATGTGTTGGTCGGCAACGAACCTGGAATCGAGCACCTCGAGGTACTTGTCGCTGGACCAGAGCTACTATTTCATGCTGCTGCGGTTCTTGCGATAACAGGAGCCCCACTCTCCATTGAGCTTGACGGACAGAAGGTGGCAATGTGGTCAAGATTTATCGTCAGAAAAGGCCAGACGCTGAAGATTGGCCGGGTTGAAAATCTCGACGATGCAACGGGAATACGTGCGTACATTGCCGTACGCGGCGGATTCCCAGAGGTCGCTCATTTTTTGGGGTCGAAATCAACAGCACCGGAACTCGGATTTGGTGGTGTCCAAGGCCGCAAACTGCAACGCAACGACACTGTTGCCCTTGCATCCGTCGACGCAATGAGCGTTGAGCCACTGGTGCTGCCCATGACGTCTATCCCAAAACTCGTCAATGGCCGCGCTGTCATTGACTGCATGGACGGTCCTTACGATTCCGATGACATTTTGACCGCTAGCGGCCGAGAAACTCTTTTCACCGAGGTTTGGACGGTTGGCCGAGATAGTGGTCGCAGTGCTGTTCGGCTCGCTGGTCCGCAGCTTGCATGGGCAAGATCTTCCGGTGGTGGCGGTGGATCGCATCCATCAAACGTCTTTGACTATGGATACCCCGATGGAGGCGTCAACTTTACCGGCGAATCTCCTGTCATCTTTGCTCGTGACAGGCCTGATCTTGGCGGTTTTGTTTGTCCCATCACAGTCTGCGTTGCATCGATGTGGAAGGTTGGACAGCTCCGCCCCGGCGACACTGTCAAGTTCAGAAAGATTTCGTTTGACGATGCTTTGATGCTCCAGCGTGCACAAATCACGTTTATCAACGAAATTGCTGCGTGGTGTGCTGGAGAAAACAGCCATGCCCCACCCGCTGCATGTCTCGATGCTCCTCCATCTTCCGTTGGCTCGCCTGATTGGAACCAATGCAGCGCGATTCTACACCAGGTACCGGCGTTGGAAGCTGCTGATGGATCCGTTCGGTATCCCTTGGTCACATATCGACAGGGCGGTGACACAAGCATCATGATCGAATACGGCCAGCAGACATCGACACTTCGTGGAACAGCATGTGTACACAGGTTGGCGCAAAAGCTTGCCGATGCAGCTGCCTCCGGCGACTTGATCAATGTCCGAGGCGAGCCGAACTTTAGTTCTTTGACTGTCCGCTTCAACGCCCTACAGACAGACCGGGCCCGTCTTCTTCAGCAACTCGTGTCATTCGATACTGAGCTACGCCAGTCAGCCATTTCAGATGATGGCCCGAGTCTTGGGATGAAGATGCCATCGCGCCATGTGCGGCTTCCCGTGTGCCTTGACCACAAGTCATTAACCGCGTCTATGCAAAGATACATGGACAGCATCCGGCCGACCGCAGCCTACCTTCCCGACAACGTGTCCTATCTCGCCGAAAACAATGCACTCTCGAGCCGCCAGTCTGTTTTTGATGCTCTTTTGAAGACGCCCTGGCTCGTCGTCGCCGTTGGCTTCTATGTCGGAACTCCGATATTGTTTCCACTCGACCCGTGGCGTGTTCTAGTTGGACAAAAGTATAGCCCGAGTCGCGTTCACACGCCGGGCGGTACTGTTGGCCTTGGCGGTTCTCTTCTTGCTGTGTATCCCGTTGACGCGCCAGGTGGGTACCAGATGATGGGACGGACTTTAGGCGGGTGGGACGCGTCAGGAAACCGACCTGGGTTCTCTGCTGATCGGCCTTGGCTGTTCAACCCTTTGGATGTCGTCGAATTCTACCAAGTGGAAGAGACTGAGTTTGACCGCATTTGGAGGGACTTTGAGTCTGGCCGGTACTGCTTCGAGATCGACCAGTCTTCCAACAGCACCTTGGATCTTGGCAAATATGTCGCTGCTTTCGATGATGCAGCAATGGACCCCGACTACCAGCAATGGAAACAGACCCAAGCTAAAGCATCAGAGGCCGTCGCAGCGCGCGAGAAGGCGATGTTTGCGGAATGGACTGCTGAAAAGGAAGCAGCACTAAAACGTCCCGGGGCAAATGTCGTGGCTGCTCTGGGGGGTGAAGAAGACGACTCAATCTTGAAGATTGAATCGCCTATGGACGCGAGTGTTTGGAAGGTGCTTGTTAGCATTGGCGATCGTTTGACAAAGGGGCAGACAGTTGCTGTCCTTGAGGCCATGAAGATGGAGATCAATATCACCGTAGGGGAGGAACACGACGGGGCTATTGTTTCGAGTATCTGCCATGGTCCTGGTCAGATAGTTGGCCCCGGGACAGCGATTATCAACGCAAGAAGATAGCATGGATAGATTTACTGTATTAGTTAATACAACTTTTCGATTTTTTTAAATAATCGTAATAAGAGCTTTAGTAGGAGGTGTTATTTTATCAAGTTAAAAGAAGATAAAAGGAACGACATACTACTATGCCGAGTCAGATCCGGCCGGTTCGACCCATAAATACCGAATTTCGACGAACCACAGCTCGTTATTTTTTATGGGTCGATTACTCGGTTCGACCCACAAATACCGAATTTCGACGAACCACAGCTCGTTATATTTTATAGGTCGATTACTCGGTTTTAATCGATTACGTAAGTTATATATACCTTACCTTACCCTAAGTTCTTAATAATATATATACTAATTTATTAAAAAAATTATACGTACGTACTATATTAAGTAATATTTACGTATATACTACGTATTATTAAGAATACGTATTTACGTTATATATTAAAATTTAAAAGGTAGTATTTATTACGATTTATATAAATATACGTACGAATATTAAAATAACGTTAAGGGTATTCGAAAATCGTCGAGGGTAAGCTATATAATAATTAAATACGTACTTTATTTTAACTAGCCCTAATTACGTAATCTAACTATACCCTACCGTACCCTACCGTACCCTACCTTACATCTATCGGCTAGGGTTCGGCGGCTATATATAGTATATATAAGGTTTAGGATAGAAGAACCTTAAAGAATAAAATACCGATATTATAGTATTAATAAGTCCGTAATAATTTATTTACTAGGACTTTACTCTTTTTACTTTTTTTAGTATTTTAACCGTAACGTAAAAAAATAAAAACGAAAGTAAAGAAAAGATTATACTACTTTTTTTATATGTAAATTTTAATCGACTAATAAAAATACTCTAATATTTTATACCCTATAATTATATCTATAAACGAAATTTAATCGACTAATAATAACGTATTTAAGTATATAGAAAAGTATCTACGCGTAGATATAAAAACGTACGGTAAAACATCTACGCGTAGATATAAAAACGTACGGTAAAGTATTTACGCGTAGATATAGGATTACACCCGCCCTATTATACGTATTAACCGTAAATTTATATAATAAAGAATAAATATCTACGCGTAGTACTATTAATCTATATATTAAAATTTAATCGACTAATCCTAGGATAGAATATACCCTTCTTCTATATATTAAAATTTAATCGACTAATCCTAGGATAGAATATACCCTTTTTCTATATATTAAAATTTAATCGACTAATCCTAGGATAGAATATATACTCTACGCGTAGATATAGAACGTACGGTAGAGTATATTTATCTACGCGTAAATACTTTATACGGTAAAGTATTTACGCGTAGATATAAAAACGTACGGTAAAGTATCTACGCGTAGATATAAAAACGTACGGTAAAGCACCTACGCGTAGATATAGAAACGTACAGTAAAGTATCTACGCGTAGATATAGAAACGTACGGTAAAGTATCTACGCGTAGATATAGGATTATACCCGCCTTATTATACGTATTAACCGTAAATTTATATAATAAAGAATAAGTATTTACGCGTAGTACTATTAATTTATATATTAAAATTTAATCGACTAATCTTAGGGTAGAACACGCCCTTCTTTTATATATTAAAATTTAATCGATTAATCCTAGGATAGAATATACCCTTTTTTTATATATTAAAATTTAATCGACTAATCCTAGGATAAAATATACCCTTTTTTTATATATTAAAATTTAATCGACTAATCCTAGAATAGAATATACCCTTTTTTTATATATTAAAATTTAATCGACTAATCCTAGAATAGAATATATACTCTACGCGTAGATATAGAAACGTACGGTAAAGTATTTACGCGTAGATATAAAAACGTACGGTAAAGTATTTACGCGTAAATATAAAAACGTACGGTAAAGTATCTACGCGTAAATATAGAAACGTACGGTAAAGTATCTACGCGTAAATATAAGATTACACCCGCCTTATAATACGTATTAACCGTAAATTTATATAATAAAGAATAAGTATTTACGCGTAGTATTATTAATCTATATATTAAAATTTAATCGACTAATCCTAAGGTAAAACACGCCCTTCTTTTATATATTAAAATTTAATCTATTAATCCTAGCGTAAAAAGGTAAAGTATCTTTATAACGAAATTTAATCGACTAATAAAGACGCTTAAATCTAGTTTACCTTAGAGACGGACCTACTTACTCCGTACTATAATTATTTTCGTAAAAGAATAAGCCGAACTACGTTTTAATAGTTTTAAGTTTTTAAGTCTTTATTAAAAATCTAACTTATTTATAATATTAATCCTAGAAAGGTAAAAACACGACTTATACGTAAATAATAAAGAATATAAAATATTAAGAGATTTTATAAAAGTATTAATACTTCTAGTACTATTAATAGCCTACCCTCGAGGATATAAAATTTTTTAATATACTAGTAAATTATTTAATTATATATTATTTAATAAAATTACTTTATTTAATTTTCGTATACTTACGTAAACTAACTATTATCCTTATATACCTTTATCGTTTTTGTATACGTTTATCGTTTTTATATACGTTTATCGTCTTTATATACTTTTATCGTTTTTATATACTTTTATCGTTTTCGTATACGTTTATCGTTTTCGTATACGTTTATCGTCTTCGTATACTTTTATTATCCTCGTATACGTCTATCGTTTTCGTATACGTTTATCGTCCTCGTATACGTCTATCGTTTTCGTATACTTTTATTATCCTCGTATACGTCTATCGTTTTTATATACGTTTATCGTTTTCGTATACTTCTATCGTCTTTCCTTACTTTTAAACGTATAATATAAAAAAATAAAACTAAAAAACTTTATTTTTTTTATAAAAAGTACTCCTACCTTTTACTATATATACGTAGTTCTTACGTTTCTTTTTATTTTATTTAATTTTCTTATTACTTTTTAGTTCTCCTATTTTATTTTATTACTTTTATTCTTACTTTTTTTACTTTTTTTTATATCTTTATCGTAGCTACGATCGTACCTATAGTATATACTTATAATATACGAAGTCGTAGTTACGATCGTACTTATAGTTATATAAGTTATTTTATTATAAGCTAACGCTCGTATACTTATAGCTACGGCGTAAAACTATTAAAGCCCGTAGCTAATAGTTACTTACGTACTTTACTTATACGGAGTATATTATTTTATTAAGTAAGAGCTAGGATTTATTTAAGTCCTAGCTTAACGAAAGAAAACTAGCTTTACCCGCTCGAGTTTAATCTTAATAACGTACCCGTAATCCTTAATCCCGTACTTAACGATATATCTATAGTCCCCGCTTTCGTACCGTTTATTTTAATAAGTATAATTAAAGGCGTAAATAGCTAGTTAAAACTAAGTAAGTTAGCTAGGGTTTTATTAACTAGCTAAGAAATAGCCTTTATTAAAAAGTTAAAAAAATTAAGTAAAGATTCTTAGTTTTATATAGCCTAGCGACTAGCGTCCGTATTAAAAGCTATTATACCGCCGTCTTTTAAATCGTTTTCGTCTTCGCTACCGTTATCTTCGTCTCCGGGTATAACGATAACGTCTACTATAGTTTTTTATACCGGTAAAAAAACGGGGATATCTTATTAACCTAGGCCGTCCCCCCGCTATATATTAAAGAAGCGGTAAATATTAAAAGCTTTTATTTAACGAAGGTCGGCTAAGAATAGCTCGATAGTAGGGGCGGTAAAATTAAAACCGACGTATAACGTATCGGTTAAGTTTAACTTACGTAGCGCTAAGTCCCTCTTTTACTAAGCGTTAGCTTTTAAAATAAATATAAAAGTAAGCGCGTTTAGAAACTTATCGTAATAGTTATACTTTAAGCCTTTTCTTTTAAAGACGTAGTTACCGTAAAACCTTTTTTAAAGACTAGGGAAAAAGATATACTAAAAGTATAACGTTATAACCTATAAAGCTCCGTTATCGTTAATCGTATAATCCCGTTAATACTTTTTTTTATAATAAGAGTATAGTACGCCGTTTAGATAACCGTATATCTAGATAAAAAGCGACTATCGAGGGGTACTATCTCCGTAGTAAATAATCTAAATAGTATAACCTAAGGGGTAGCCGTTAGTTACTTCGATATATATAGGCCGTACGCGTTAAATAAGCTAGTTATATTTTAACTAGAATAACTTTAAGACTTTAAGAGCTAGATTAAAACTAAACTATAGATTTCTATAGTTTATTATTATACGCGGTATCTAGGCTACGTACGGGCGATAAGTAAAGAGAAAGTAGGTAGATATATTTACTTATAATATTACTAGTTCGCCGCGTATCTTAAGAATAGCGTTATTATAGAGCGGGTAGTTCGGGTTTACTATAAAGATACTATAGCTATAAACCTCCGTAAATTTAAATCTAGCTAAGTCGTTCTAAGCGACGCTAGTATTAAGGGTAACGAAAAACTCGTTAAAGCGTTATTTAGCTTAAGCTATACGCGTAATATTATTTACCGTAATAGAAATATAGCGAGGTATAATAAATAAGCGATAAGTTATATAAAGGTTATATATAAAAAAAAGTTATCGGGTATATCGCTTTAATAATTAAAGTTATTAAAAGTAAAAGGTTAATAAATAAAGTTAACGAGTAAAAAGAAGTTAACGAGTAAAAAAAAATTAACGAGTAAAAAGAAGTTAATAAATAAAGAAAAGTTAACGAGTAAAAAAAAATTAATAAATAAAAAAAAGGTAACGAGTAAAGTTAAAAGTAAAAAGGTAACGAGTTATATTTATTTTTATAATATTATAGTATATACTTTTATTTATAGTAAATAAACTTAAAGCTAACGGTAAATAGTTTTAAATATATCTATTACGGTAAATAGACTTAAACTAAAGAGTTAATATATTTTTTTATTATATTAATTATAATATATACTTTTAAAACGAGATATATATATAAATAAAGTTAAAGAGTATTTATATAAATAAAAATAAATTTCCTAAAATAAGATAAAGAGATATATATATCCGTAAATAAAGTTAAAGAGTATTTAAATAAATAAAAAGGAATTTCTTAAAATAAAATAAAAAGATATATATATCCGTAAATAAAGTTAATTAAAACGAGATATACCTACGTTTAATAATTATTTATATATACCGACCGCGTAATCTTAGTTATTTTTTACCTTTTTACTTTTTTTATACTTTTATTTACTTTCTCTTTTAACTCTTACTTTTTCTTATAACTTTTACTTTTCCGACCGCGTAGTCTTAATTATTATTTACCTTTTTATTTTTTTTATACTTTTATTTACTTCCTCTCTTAACTCTTACTTATAAACTTTTACTTCCCCTTTTACCTTTTACTTTTTTCCTTTAACTTTTCGTTCCCTCGTTATACTTAACTATAATACTTATACGCGCCCCCTCTTACTTCGTCGGCCGTTATACTTATCTTATACGAGTAACTTCGTTATAGCCGCGGTTAAATAGCGTTAACCGACTTACTATTAGTTACCTTTTTCTTTAACTTAGATTTTTATTAAGTTAGTCCGCTAAAAAGAAACTTCTTCGTTTAGTATATATAGTAGTTTCCGGCTATAAAGAAGTAGTCGATACTACTTCCTTATTTTTCCCGGACCTTACCTTTACGGGCGGGTTCGCGGTTAACGGGAAGTAGCTTAACTAGACGGTCGAGTAGCTATAATATTATTTATATAACTTAAAAGGTACTTTACTTAGTAATAAGTAACTTTATAGCGATATAATCGTCGCTAAGACTATTTTTATATATTCCTAGTACGGAGACTTTATATAAACTCTTATTACGATATATTTCTTAGCCGTTTAAGGCTAAAAGAATTTACTAGGTAGAGATATTATAAAGCGGTTTTTTATAAGCCGTTTTTTTATTTTTTTAGTATATATATTAAGTTATTAAGTTTTAAGTATATTTAATAAAAAGAAGATAACCTTATTTTAGTTTAATAGCTACGCGTAATATAACTCGACGCTTAATAAAAATACTTTTATAGAATACTTAGAACGTATATTTTAATTTAAGAATATCGTTATTTAAACCCTTTACTATATATAATAGCTTATTAGCTAAGAGTACGGTTTTATAGTTTTAAAAATACTTCGTGTTTTTATAAAAAAAGTAATTACCGATAATATCGGCCGTAAACTCGATTAGGTATCCTCCCGGTAAATAAACGGTAATCTCCCTCTCGTTAGCCCCTTTACTACCCCTCGCCTTAAGCTTTCGTAAGTTATTATATTTTAAGTTAGTTAAATATATAACGAGTTAGGCGAGCGTTTTTTCGGCCTTTTACGCTTCCCCGTATAGCCTACGGTTAACTTTAACGATATTATAACTTAACGGTTAATACTCCTCTCGGCTAACTCGAATAAGCGATAATACGTTTTTAACGTTTTTATTAGTAGCCCGTTAGTTACGGGCGACGCTTTTACTAACGCTTTTACTTAGTATAAATAGTTTACGTCGTCTTATTTTTAGGATAATATATTAATATCTCTTACTATAACCCCTAATATAACTACGTTAACTTTTAATACTTAAGTAAGAGGAGAAGTTTCCTTTTTTTTCCCCGGCTCTATCCCTAAAGGCTAAACTATATACTTATATATACCTTACCGGGCGGGTAAAAAAAAGGCGCTTTAGTAGTACTAGTTAAGTATAGATTTAAGCTAACGCGCCGACGAGAAAAAGGACGATATTATCGACTAGTTTAGCTAGCCGTAATTACTAAGCGGTATTACGATAAAAACTACTATACCTATAATCGTACGTACGGAAGCTTTTACGGGCCCGACTACGGATAATAATAGTACCGGCTCGACTCGGAGATATACCTTAACGACGGATCCGTCGACTCGCTAAGTAACCTAGACTATACCGACGCTAGCCCCGCGCGATCTTAACTAAGCTCCGTTAAAGTAAGTAGCCGATAAGAGCGATAAGCTTAAGTAGCGACTATTTACGAAACGTATTAAGACGAAGGAGGAGCGCGACGGCGTTACTTTAACAGATTATAATATAAGTACCGACTATAAGTCGTAGGCGTAAAAGGACGAGCGATAAAAGCGTAGTCTTAAATTAAATCGTTTACTATTTAATTACGTAGGGTATAGTAATAAATAGGTTAACGCTATAGAAATAAACGCTACGCCGAGCTAGCGAGGATAACGTACGGAGACTATAATCCGTATAGACCCTAATCTAGCGGAAAACGAGATTAATTTATAGTTAATAAAAAAAACTTTAGATTTTTATTAAAGTATTATTAAAAGTAAAATCCGTTTAGGTATCTTAAGGTTTAGTAATTTTATCGAGAATCTAGACGAAAAGAGAGAAACGAAAAAAAATAAAAAGACGAAAAGAATAAAGAGAGAAAAAACTAAATATAAAAAGGACGCGACGGGCTATAACCTAGCTTAAAAAAGTATAATAGCCTTAAGTAAGTAGTTCTTAATACCTTAGGTAAACTACTATATTATAGGGTAGAATACGCCGTACGGTAAAGTATTTACGCGTAGATATAAAAACGTACGGCGGAGTATTTATACGTAGATATAAAAACGTACGGTAAAGTATATTTATCTACGCGTAAATATAAAAACGTACGGTAAAGTATATTTATTTACGCGTAGATATAGAAACGTACGGTAGAGTATATTTATCTACGCGTAGATATAGAAACGTTTAGTAGAGTATCTACGCGTAAATATAAGATTATACCTAGTCTATAAAGTATACGTATTAACGCGTAAATATAAAAGCGTAAATATATATAATAAAGAATAAGTATCTACGCGTAGTAATTAATCTATATACTAAATTTTAATCGACTAATCCTAGCGTAAGAGACGCCTTTACTCTATATATTAAATTTTAATCGACTAATCCCCGTATAAAAGACGCCTTTACTCTATATATTAAATTTTAATTAACTAATCCTAGTATAGGAAACGCCTTTACTTTATATATTAAATTTTAATCGACTAATCCTAGTATAGAAGACGCCTTTACTTTATAAGTTAAATTTTAATCGACTAATTATAGCGTAAAAAAGTAAAGTATCTCTATAACGAAAAATATAATCGACTATTACTAGCGCTTAAATTTAGTCGACCCTAGAAAAGTAATTACTTATTATAATTATTATCGTAATATAATAAAACTTAATTTACGTTTTAAATAGTTTTAGATTTTTAAGTTTTTATTAAAAAACTAACTTATTAGTAAATTATTACTATAATAGTAGAAAATAATAATAGTAAGTATAGTATATTAAATTTTATATCTTTTACTAAACTTTATTATCTTCGTATACTTTTATTATCTTCGTATACTTTTATTATCCTTATATACTTTTATTATTCTCGTATACGTTTATCGTCCTCTTATACTTTTATTATCCTCGTATACGTCTATCGTTTTTATATACTTTTACTATTTTTATATACTTTTATTATCTTCGTATACTTTTATTATCCTCGTATACTTTTATTATCCTTATATACGTCGATTTTCCTTTTAAGCTTATTATAAGTAGTATTAGTTTACTATAACTTTAGTTATAAAAACGCCTTATTAAAAATATAAACCCTAGTAAATAAAAAATATAAATTAAACTACTTTTATTTTAAACGCCTCTTTTTTATCTTTTTCTTTTTTTATAACCTCTTATACGTAAGTAATAAATCTTTCGGAGAACTCTTAAAACTCCTCTTCTCTAAGGACCGCGAAAACTACTTCTTAACTAACGCCGCTTAGCTAGTATAATACCTTTACCTATAGACCTCCGACGTCGTAAGTCGGGTAGTTAAAAATACCGTAGCTAAACGCGTTAAGTACGACCCGTATATATCCGTATATAACGGTAATATAAAAGATAGTTAGTATTAGCTAAAGTATTTTTTCCTTATCCGCTTTTAACGCGTATACTTCTTTACCCGTAATAGTCTAGCCTTTAATAAGGTTTATTTACGCGGCTACGGATATTACGGTAATCGGACTTAACCGCTCTTCCGGCCTAAACTCCGTAAACCCGTAAAATTTATTTTACCGTAAAACCTAAACGTATAACGAGTATAAGACCTCGCCTTCCCTTAAAAGATAAGTATAAAACTTAAAACTCGACTATAAAGAGGTTTACGATAATACGTACTTTTTTTAAGCGACGTAGCTTATAAGCTACCCTCCGCCTCAGGAACTTAGATTAACGAAGTTTAAGATAAAGACCAGCGCCGACTTTAACCCCGTCTTAAAGCTCCGTATAGCGGTTACCGTATCCTTATAAAAGAAACGGATATTATTTTACGGAAAACCTAAAGACGGGCGTAGAAAGATTAAGCTAGTATTAGGCCTTAAAACGCGGTATAAGGTAACTAGCGACTATAGATTACCCGGTAGCTTACTTATAAACCGAAGCCCGGTTAGCTTTTTTATTTCGAGTAAACTCGAGATAGCTTTTATAATATTTTTATAGTTCGTTTAAGGAATTAGTAATTAAGGTAATACTATCGGGATTTACTCGACGACTTTTATAAGCTTTATCTTTAATATAGGGCGAGGTCTTTTTAAACTTTTATTAGCCCCGTTTTTTACGACGTTTATATTTTTATTACCCGAAATAACTATACCGTTACTAAATAGTATAACGGCGTTAACGTCGTTACCGACGTTCTCGTCTTTATTTTCGTTTTTATCCTTCTTAAAAACGTTTTTAGCTTCGTTCTCGTCTTTATCTTATATAAAAACGTCTTCGTCTTTATTTTATATAAAAACGTCCTTATACTCCTCGTCCTCGCTCTCCTTATCCGCCTTATTCCCGTTATTATATACGGTAACGCTACCCTCGTTATTAGTACTATACTAAATAAGTTCGTTAATTTCCGACCTATCGTCCTCGTAGTATTAAGCTACTTTTATAGCGGCGGCCTAACTCCGAGTTAAGGGTATTATAATATATTTAATAAAAAAAATTAAAAAAAGTAAGAGAAGTTAAAAATAAAGTAAAAATCGAGTTATAAAAAGACTTTAACTTTTAAGAGAAAAAGGAAGTATCCTTTATATATACTTAAAAGTTTTTACTTTAAAGTATCGCGTAGCCGTAAAGTAAATAAAAATTAAACTAAAAACGTTTTACGATAAATAAATCTAAAAACGTTCTTAAATAAATAGAATAGCCGCGTTTAGAATTTACTCTATAAATAAAACGAATAAAAAAGAATATTATTTACCCGTATTTAGAATTTACTCTATAAAATAAATAAAAACGAATAAGAAAAAATACTATTTACTTATATTTAGAATTTACTTTATAAAATAAATAAAAACGAATAAGAAAGAATACTATTTACCCGTATTTAAAATTTACTCTATAAAATAAATAAAAACGGATAAGAAAGAATACTATTTACCCGTATTTAAAATTTACTTTATAAAATAAATAAAAACGGATAAAAAAAATATTATTTACCGTATTTAAAATTTACTCTATAAAATAAATAAAAACGGATAAAAAAGAATACTATTTACCGTATTTAAAATATACTTTATAAAATAAATAAAAATAAATAAGAAAGAATATTATTTACCGTGTTTAAAATTTACTTTATAGAATAAATAAAACGAATAAAAAAGAATACTATTTACCGTATTTAGAATTTACTTTATAAAATAAATAAAACGAATAAAAAAAAATATTATTTACTTCGTTAATTTACTCGTTATTTATTTCTACGTTAAATATTAATATTCGTCTTTTAATAGTTAATATATACTACTTATACGTACGTTTATAATAAGAAAATAATAAAACTCTTTAAAAACCTCGCCTAGTTTATACTTCTCTAATATACTACGCTAACTAATACTTCCTTCCTTTTTAAGGGTAAAAAAGCCTAGCTTTAAACGTAACTAGCTAATATATAATAGCCGAGGCTATATTATACGAGTTTTTAACGATATCTCGTCTAAATACCTAAATAACCGCGGTAGTTTCGTCCCCGTCCGGATAGCGGCCTAGTCGATAATAGCGAGTACGTTCGGGTCGTTAGCTGTAATACTACGGAAAAAAGCGCGAGCGTACTCGATAACGAGAAAGCTATACTCTTACCCGTCCGGTTATATTATTATTTTTATAAGTACCTCGTCGATTAAGCCGTCGAAAAAAAAGCCGCCCTCGCGAAAGATATAGTACGCGTAGAGACGCTTCGTATTTATTACCGCGGTCGGCCTCTTAATTATTAGAGAATTAAACTAGTAGGCTTTTTATATTTATTTATTATCGCGGCCGCCTTTATCTACGATAAGAAAGCTTTAGTAGTTATTTTTAGTAAAGTATAAAATAATAAGGAACTATCGGTTAAGTACGTTTTAAGCGTATCGTTTTTAGTCGTTTAGTGTAAATTCGCTACTTAACGTTAAGGTATTAGATAGGGAAACTAGCGTAAAGATTTAGACGACGTTTAAAAGATCTTAAAAAACGAGGATAAGGCCGGCGCGGATAGTATTATTATATAGCTAATCTTTAATTAAAAGCGCTTTATCGAAAAAGAGTAGCTTTTATACGTATACCGATCTTAGTAGTTTAAATACGCGACTAGTTTATTAGTATTTAAAGGCGTAGCGCGCTTAAACGCTTAGTATACCGTTTTATAAGTTCGAAGGATTAAGTATAACGCGGTTAACGTTTACCGTATTTAGTAAGTTTTAGTCTATTTACGGTAGCGTAAATACGAGCCGGAAATAGTAATACGATTTAGTAAAGGATTTCTCGCCTAAGACCCGAGCCGGCTACGGCTAAAGTTACGATAATATAAAAAGTTATAAGAAGAGATAGTTAAGAAGACGCGGGCTAAGATAGGTAAAACGTAGCTTTTTTCTATATTTAACGGTATAATACGCTTTACCGAAAAGAGCTCCGTTTCTACGCTAGAGATAATATCGACTTCGCTAAGTTTTTATTACGTTTACGTTTTTAAGCGCTCTTTAAAAGGTATAGGCTATAATTACTAGCGTAATTTTTTTTTATTTTTATCGGCCTTTCCCCCTTATACCTCTACCTATTAGCCCTTTTTTTTAATATATATTAAGATATATAACGAATTTTAAAACGCTATAATAATTAATTTATTTAAAGATAAATTTTACGGAGTAAAGCGTTTTAACTTTTACGCGTAGACTTTATTTACCGTAAGGTAGCTATATCGTATAGCCTATAACGGTTACTATAAATATATAAATTTATTAGTATTTTAGCTTTATCTACTTTACCGTTAATCTTACGCTAAGGTAATAATTATTTTAATATAATAAAGATTATACGCGTATAAACGTAAACGGTTAATAAACGGTTAATAAAGGTAGTAATATAAACTATACTATACGGGCGAAATTTAGCCCGTTATACGCTACCTAGTTAAATAAAAAGACCCTCGCTTATTTAAACTTATTTTCGGTTATAAACGGTATACGCGCTAAGTACGTACTTTTATTTTAGCCGTTTTTATAGCGGCTCGCCTAAGATAAATTAGCTTTTTTCTCTAGGATTTCTTAAATAAAAATATCTACGAGTTAACGGTAAAAGAAGTATTAGCTCGTCGATATAATTAAATTAAATTATAAAGAAATTAAGTAGTAAAAATTATAAAAAAATAGTAAAAACGAAAGAAGAAAGATAGTAAAAGTATATTTTATTAATATATATATAATAGTTTATACCGCCCGACTTATTTTTATATTTTTTTCTTTTACTACTTATTTTTTCTTTTAACTTATCTCTCCCGACTTTACCCCGTTATATTTTTTAGCTTATCTTTCCCGTTTTTACCTTATACTTTACTTATTATATTTATTATATAAATTAAAAAAAATTTAGATAGTTATATTATCGATAACTAGAATAGTATCGATATAATCTTAAAAGAGTAGCGGGCTATATACTTATAAGTAGTCGAGGTTTATAAAAAAAGTAATATATTATTTAAAGGTAACCCCGTAAACCGACTAGACGATAAAGAAAAATTATTTACCCGAAAGATTATTATTTTCGTTACTAATACCCGTAATATCTACTAGCGTATTAGGGCCGGCGCTAGGGTTACTATATTCGCTAATAATAAGTAGTTTAAGATTTTTCTTTTTATTTAAGGTTTATTTTTTAAGAAATATAATATATAGTAGTTTAATAAATAATAAGTTAAACGATTATAAGGCGGTTTATACCGGGGATTATATCGACCGCGGTACTACCGTTAACCGAAAATTTCCTAAAAACGCTTAAAACTATTTACTAGGATCGAGTCTTTTTTTAAATTTTAAACTAAGACGAGGACGTATTTAACGAGACTCTTTAAACGCTCTTAAACGAAAGAAGGGTTAAAAGGTAGTTCGCGAGTTATATTTACGCCGCTTATATACTTTTTCGTTAAATAACCGCTAACGACTAACCGCTAATATAATAATTTAAGCGGTATATTATACTTTATACGGAAGAGTTTTCGCCGTATAGTAAGGACGCCCCGTAATACTTCTTCGGGTAAACGGCCGATAACTAGTTCCGAGTATTTTATATAATCGGTAGTTATATCGAGGTATAAAAAAAAAAGATTAAAACTAATATTAATTTTACCCCGTTTAAGCTATTAAAACGGCTCCGCGAAGCGACGGCCGATATCGAAGAGTATATTCGAGCGTACGAAGATAACGCTAAAGGGCGCGGTAAACTTAAGTTCTAGATTAAGACTATTATATCGTTATCGTATAAGTACTAATACCTCCGCGATTTATTTATTACTACCTTATAACGGCGTCGCGTCTAGACTATTATAAGGTTTACCTACTTTTATATTCTAAACTACGACTTTAGGCTAGGCCTTAACGAAACGCTTACTTTCGCTTTAAAAACTAACGAAAAGCGGTACCGTAAAAGTACCTTAGGCGTTACGTATAATACTATACCGCTCGACTAAGATATAAACGGCCTACTTTATAAACTACTAATTCTCTACGCTAATTTCTAGATTAACGATAAAACGGCTATTACCTAGGCCGTTACTAAAACCGACTTAGTAATCTAGTTACTTAGTCGAGTTATATTTACCGATTTTTAAGTAGGTACCGCCGAGGCGTTAGTCGCGGTCTTTAATAAAAGTAACTTACCCGGCCTAACGAATAACCTAGATATCGCGTCGTCCGCCGTAAAAGCGCGTAAGCTAAACCGGATTATTAATAAAAGCTAAGCGTTATACTTTAATATAAAAGATAGTATTACGGCGACGAAAACGAAGTAGTCGAACGATTAACCCGAACGCGTTAAGCTCGCTAATAATATATAAGGGTTTAACTTTTTATTTATACTTTACTAAATCGTTAATAAAAATCCCGCTTTATACTAGTTATACTATAACTAATAAAAATAATACCGGGATAACGCTACGTATATTAAGCCCCGACTCGCTTTTAAAAAACTATCTTTTAAGGAACGAGACTAAGACGGGTAAGATAGCGACGGCCGCTTTAATTTTATATAGGTTATCTATACGTATTAAAAAGAGAAACGATACGGCGGCGGAGAGCGAAAAAACGCTCGACTACTAGCTATATTTTTTTTTATCGCCCGCGACTCCGTTAATTTAAACTTTCCGCGTTTTTTAAAAAGTCGCTAGTAAGTACTTCCGTATCGTCGTATACTATAAGGCTAAGTCGACTTTTAAAATAATAAACGAGATTATAACTAATACCGTTACGTCGACTTAGTTTACCGACTTACTCGCGTTTATATAAACGCCCGCTAGCCGCGCTAATAAATAAGTATATTTTTATTTATTTCGTATTTTCTCTTCGTATACTAACGCCGATAAACGGGTCGTACGATTATCCTTTTATCGTACGAAACGATTACCTCGCGGCTATTCGTCTAGCCGACGCGGAAGCCGCGCGGAAGAAAGGCTAAGGCTAAGTTCGCGATAATAACGCGGGTTTAAGTCGAGGCTACGCCGGATAACGAAGGGGCTAAGGATATAAACGTAGGCGAGCTCTTTAAGATATAGCCGACGTAATAGCGCGACGCTTTTTATATTTCGTTTTACGTTATCGTCCTCGACGAGTATTAGAAAATCCGCTAGAAATAGTCTCGGGCTTAATAAATAGCGCGTTTATTAAAAAAAAAGTACGTCTTTTTTATATCGGCTACGCCCTTCTTTAATACTATACTCGATATTAATAGTATTTTTACGATCGTCGTATACTATACGGGCGTCGCCTTTAAGGCTAGTAACTTTACTAGGGACTTAGCTTTAATCTACTAGGTAGTAAACGCTAAGGATATACTATAAACGATATACTAAATACTAACCGAGTTTTTCGGCTAGGATATAATAACCTCGGCGGCCTAAACGATTAACCGGATCGTATAGGAATTTATAGCTTAGTATAGGCTAACGGATAACGAAAAAAAAAGTACGCCTTATCCGTACTACTAATACTTTAGCCCGTCGTTCCTCGGCTAGATAAATACGGTACTTAAGGATAATAAAAATACTTTTATTCGTCGGTTCTTTAGCCCGGTATTATAGTTATTCTAGATCCGGCGGTTTATAAATACGCTTATTTTCGTTAAACGGCTATAAAAGTCTATCGCGCCCGGTTCCGATATTTTACTTTAATACGTAGTCTATAAGACCGTTAAGTACCGCGACGGACGAGCCGCCGCGTATTTTCGAAAACTCGTCGATTAAGCCTTCTCGCCTAGTATACGGGCGATTAAGTTTTAAGAGGACGAGCTCGACGAAGGTAAAGCTAGCGGTAACCCCCCCCTAATAAACGAGGGCGTAGCCTTATTAACCCTACTAGCCTTACTAGTTTTACTAGCTAACGAGGACGACGAGGACGACGAGGACGACGAGGACGACGAGGAAAAAAACGATAATACGAGAGACGAAGAATACGAGGACGAAAACGACCGGCCTACCTTTAATAACGACTTTTATAATATAACGACTAGCGATAAAAGGGACGGCGAAAAAAGCGATAAAAAGGACGGTAAAGAGGGCGATAAAGGGGACGATAACAACGATATAAACGAAAAAGACGAGGACGACCTTATAAGTATAAGCGATAACACGACCGATAACTAAAAATACGAGAACGTTATTAAAAGGTTAATTAATTAAAGTAGTTAATACCGAACGTACGTCCTAACGTCGGTCGACCTTAACTACGCTATAATAATATAGTAGTATATAGTCTTAAAAGATAACCGTACGACGATTTTCGGGGTAGCGTACGCTAACTTAACGCGCGAAATAAACGCTATCTCGATTTTTTTAACTATTACGGCGTACGACGGCCCGGGTAACGAAGGCCCGTAGACGCGCGTAAGCCGCGCGGTCTATATCGCGTCGAAGTCGCTAGCTTTTACGTAGCTTAACGTCGAGGTACTTACGTTTTTATTAAAGAAAATCCGTTTTATCGTTATCGTCGAGCTACCGTTTATTTAAAAGTATATATTTCCCCGATAAGTAAGAGCCGCGCTAATAATTAAGACTAGTTATATAATACTTCGCCGAGCTTAGTATTATAGCTACGACGGCGCGCGCGACTAACTCGCTTAGTATACGTATATACGAAGTCGACTAGTTTAACCGGGCTAGTAATAACGTTTATTACTTCGTTATATCGCTTATAGTATCGTCGGCTAGCCTAAACCTTTATTAAAACTATAACTACGGTATTATCTTATAGCTTAGCTAGTCTTACTTTAATATTTAGTAAGCTATAAGCCGCTTTAAGCGCCTAGGTTAAACCTAAGCTAGCGAATAAGCGATTATCTCTACGGCCGGTAGTTACGTAAAAAAGGTAAAGCGGAAACTCTTAAATAAGCTCGTCGCTTACCGTATTAAAAACCTAAACCTTAACTATTACTTTTCCGAGTATACCCTCGCCGCGGTAGCCTACGAAATTATTAAGTTTAAGTAAAGCTTACCCTTTAACTAGCTCGCTTAGGACTTATACGAGCCGCGCTTATACCGCGACTACGAATACCTTATATACTTACGTATTAGCTATATTATTACCTCGACCGTTAAGTTTATCTTTTAAGAGCTTAACTCTAATATATCGAACTAGCTCGTCGCCGCGTTTTATAACGCCTTCCCTTAATTATAAGTTATCGCCGCCCGAGACGGCGCCCTTAACTTCCCTACGGTATAAGCCTTCCTTAGCGCCTTAACGAGCGTACGCGTAAGTATTTTTAAACGCGTTACCCGTACCGCGCTTACTAATATACGCGAGTACTTAGCCTTTATCTTTAAGTACGACTTATAGCTTAATACGCTAGTTATAAGACGTACCTAGCTTAACGCTAATATAAGTAAAAGCTCCCGGCTTTAACTAAAAGTTTTTAAAACGCTTAGTACGTTTACGCCCGCCCCCCGAAAACTATAAAACCCGTTACCGCTACTAGTTAACCCTAACGCGCTCGCTTTTTAGCTTACTAGTCTAGCTAGCCTCGACGACTTAGCTTAGTATAAAGTACTCCTTTAACGAGACCTAGAACGCCGCGGCCTCCCGACCGTAGACCCCGAGTAGCCGCTAATACTTTCTTTTCCCTTAATATTTAATTCGTCGTTTTTTTAAAGTTTTTTTATTCTTATATCTACTTTTAAGTTTATTAGTTATATTTATTTATAGCTTTCCCTTATTATATAATAATATATAAGTCGTACCTTAAAGTATTAGTTATTATAGATATATCTACGCGCCGAACTACCCCGTCGCCCTACGCCTTTTATATCTACGCGTAGATCTATACGCCCCGTAAGCCTTACGCTTTTTATATTTACGCGTAGATTTATACGCCTTATAAGCCTTACGCTTTTTATATCTACGCGTAGATCTATACGCCCCGTAAGCCTTACGCTTTTTATATCTACGCGTAGATTTATACGCCTAGTAAACCCTACGCTTTTAAATTCTACGCGTATATATATCTACTAGCGCTCTTTAATTCTACGCGTAAATAAAGAGAGTACTCTACGAATACGCCGTAGCTACGATCGTACCTATAGTATATTATTAAGAATATATATTTACGTTATATATTAAAATTTAAAAAGTAATTTTTACTACGATTAATTTAAAGGAGAGAGGGCTCGGCGGCTAGATCTACGCGTAAAAATAAAAAAGGCTCGGTAACTAGATCTACGCGTAAAAATAAAGAGGGCTCGGCGGCTAAATCTACGCGTAAAAATAAAGAGGGCTCGGCGACTAGATTTACGCGTAAAAAAAAAGATTACTCGCCCTCTAAATCTACGCGTAGAAATAGAGAGCCCCCTATATAAAGAATTAAAGCTACTACAAAGGCGGTAACCTATCGCGGTACTCTTAATATAACCGAAATAAGAAAGTATAATACCGCGCTAATAAACTTATATAGTTAATTCTATTTATATAAAATCGACCGTTTTAAACGGTATAGCTAGTAAAACGGAGGATAAGTAGTAATCTAACTAAGTAGAAACGACGACTAGGTTATACTAACGAAGTAAAGGAAAAAAGTTAAAATAAAAGAAAAAGGAAAAAAAAAGAGATAAGGGAGGAAAAGGCCGTTTATATACTACGTATACTAGTTAAAAAGAGCCCGCCGCCCGCCCTCTTAATCGCTTTTTTCTTTTTCCTAGACCTACTAACTAAAATACTTTACCTAATAGCTAATATACTTATTACTAATACTAACTTTACTATAACTCGCGGCCGCCTTAAAATCTACCGTATAAAAGCGGAGTAAAAGGCTTTTAAAAAAACGGTTTAAGCTAAGTACCGACTTAACCGCTTAAACTAATAGAAAGTACTAGCGGAAGAGAAACTATATACCGCGTAGGTTAGCGAAAAAGAAGCCCGCGAGCGTATAATTATAACGGGGTTATAAGTAAGTAATAGATAAAATTCTTAGCGAAAGGTAGGACTTAGCTAGAAGTAAGACTAATTCTTACTCTACTAAGTCCTAAAAGGGGCGGACCTCTAGTTATATAAGTACCCTATTCCCCTTATCTCTCTATCGTCTATTTACTATCCTAGTCGTTCGTCTATCCGTCCGTAAACGGACGGACGTTTCCTTATTTCTTCCGTAGTCTAGTAAACGAGCTCGCCCGTTTATCTCTAGTCGCTAGGATTTACTTATCCCTTCCTTAGGTAGCTATTTATAGCCCGAGTAGATCGCCTAAAAGTAGGCCTACTTTCTCTTTAGGAGGGCCCGCTCCGTACGTATCGTTTTACGTATAGTCTAGGCTTAGCTTCCGTACTCTTTATCTTTTAATAATTATCTCCCTCTTTATAACTCTAGCCCTTAAAGCCTCTACGAGTTACCGTATCCGGGTAGCTATCGATCGCGATAAAGTATCGTTTCCTTATAAGGCGCGCCGTATACGGCGCGACCTTTATTCCTACCTCTTATCGACTAAGCTCGTAACTTTACGGTTATCCCGTCGTTATACGACGTAGCCTTTTCGCTTTTATTATAGACGACCGTTAGGCCGTAAACGGCGTTACCGCTAGTTTACGATAGTAGGTCTTAAAGCGTTTAAGTCGTTAAGTAGCGGCCGCTAGTTTTAAGGCCTTACGACGGCCTTAATTATAAGAGGCGAGACTTATCCTTTCTTTTAAGCTAGGGATTTATATTTTTTTATCTTCCGCTTTCCTTCCTTATATAGCTTTTAACTATCCTCTTATTTTCCGACTATATCTTTTTTTAACGAGTACCTTTCGGCTTTTATCTCCGGATAGTAGGAGACTTTCTAGGTTAATCTACGGGATATAGCGGCCTAGTTTTAGCGCTCGCTTATCTAGTACTTATCGGGCTTACCCCGTCCGTCCCCGCCCGTAGACCTTTAGGTTTTTTTATTCGTAACGGGTAATATATACCCGCTTATTATTAATATAGTCCGTCGTCTCTTAAAGCTAACCCGTATCTTAACGGACGGTTTAAGCCGGGGCGCTCGGGTAACTAAGCGCCTAACTTCCTAGGAGTACTAGGGCTTTAGTCGTATAGATATAACCTTTACCCCTACTTCTAGTACGTCGGGTATATTAACGCGCCCTCGTCGTTTCGCTAGGTTCTTAACCCCTCTTACTCGCCGCCGTCTAGACGCTCGGATAGTTCTTCCTCTTATTATCCGCTTAAGTACCTAGGGCGTCCCGGGGCCCGTAGCGGATAGCGCGGCCGGTACTAATAACGATAGTACTAGTAGCGTATTAAGCGTTAATAGTTAGGCTAGGGATAGCGGCGCCGCTACGCCGCTAGTCGTTTAGCTAACCGCTTAGCTAGTCGTTTAACCGGCCGCCTAACCTACCGCCTAACTTACCGCCTAGCTTACCGCCTAGCCTACTCCCGCCCCGCCTAGTCTTACCGCGCTAGCCGCCGTCGCTCTCCCGCCTTTTTAACTACGGCCCTTAAGGCCTTTTAGCGGGCCTCTAACTATAGTAGAGCGGAAGTAATAAGCGCTAGATTAAAGTACGCCTAAGAACTTCGCCTCGATAACGCTAGCCCGTTTCGCTAATTTATTTTAGTAAGTTTTTAGCGTTTATAAATTATACTAAGGTTACTTCTTACGTAGGCTAAAACGGCTTATATAACCGTATAGGGTCTTATCTTAAGAGTATTTTACTCCGCTAAACCCTCGCCCTAACACTAACCGGTACCCTAACTACCGGTAAAATAATAATAAGATTTATCGTTAGGTAAATACTTTTCCGTTTACGGTTATCTTTCTTTATCGTACGGTTAAAGGATTTTACTAACCCTTTTTTCTTTATTCTAGGTTTACGCCCGTATCCGGCGTTAGTTATAGCGCTAAATATAGGTAATTACTTACTTAAATACGTTAGTCTCCGCCGTTAAGCCCTTTTAGCCTACCGCCTAGGGAGAGCACTTTAATCGCGTAACTCTACGGGGTTTTACCGGGGTCGTTATTAATAACGTCTTAGCTTATTAGTAGTTTTATAGCCTTTCGACCGCCCGCTTTTAAGATACGTATTAAGCGGGCGAGGCCCGCGACCGTTTATAGGGTCCCGTCCTTAATACGGAGGATTATAGCCCCTTATCTAAAGATAGCCTCGCCGCCCCTTAAGCTTACTAGGAGGTTAACCGCGTCGTATTAGTAGTCTCTTACGTCTTAAGCGATTATAGCCTTAACGACGCGATCTCGACGTAGCTAAAGACCTTTTTATTAGGGCCGTTAAGGACGGATATACCCTTTTAGAGTAGCTAGTACCCTTATACGCCTTAGTTAGCTAGCCGTATATTTTTTATTTTTTCCGTTTTTATTCGAATATACTAATTAGTTACTAAGCGTTTTATATATTATCGTCGTATAGCTATTAGTTATACTCGACTAGTTATTTAGCTTACTTAACTAGGTAGAATATACCCTTCTTTATTATCCGTTTATTTATAATATCCTTTAGCTCTTACTCCTCGTCTTTTTTTTTTAAATCCGGGTAGGGTAAGGGGATTTCTTCGCCCCCTCGGGTCGTCTAAGGCTTTAAGGATAATATAAAAAATACGTTATATAATCTAGATAACTTTTTAGGTAAGGCGATACGATATACTTAATTACTTACCTTAAAAAAGATACGAAAAGGACCTAACCTTTTAGGCTTTATTTTAGCTAGGACGGCGAGCTTAATATTAGTTATAGCGAAGCTAACTAAGTCCCTTATTATAAGAGCCTTTTAGGTATATTTTTTATTATAAGCGCGAGCTTAAGCTTTCGTAGTTTCGCGCTAGTATACTCGGGCCTTCTTTTATATAGCTTATAACTTATTTAGGTAGTCTACGACTACGGGTACCTCCCCCCTATTAACGGCGACCTTAACGTCTAAGGGTACTTACGCGTTTATTTTACGGATTATTATAAAAAAAGAGAAACCCGTAAAAGTATTTATCGTATTATTATAGGCGAATTAGGCGAAGTATAGTATAGCTAGCTAGTTTACCGGGGTATCTATTACGAAAGACTTAAAGTAGTATTCTAAGGTTTAGTTTATCCTCTCCGTTTATCTATCCGTTTATAAATAAAATACTATAAATAAACGTTACTTAATCTATAAGTATACGTATAGGGATAACTAGAATTTACTTATAAATATACTACCCTTATCTAAGATAATACTATTAGGAAAACCGTATTTTATAAAAATCTTCCGCTCTAAGATAGCCGTAAGGTCGTTAAACGTAACTATTAAGGACGTTAATATAAATACGGATATCTTAAAGAATCTATCTACTACTACTAGGATATTATCGACCTACTCTCCCTATTACTAGACCGTTAATAGGCCTATAATAAAATTTATCGAGATTTTTTACTACGGGCTTTCTAGGAGCGGTAGGGGTTTTAGCTTTCCGTAAAGCGAGTATCTCCTTACTACCGTCCTTTAGTACGTCGTATACGAAACGACGTATTCGGCGACGTCTTTATTTATCCCTACTTAATAAAACTTCCTCGTAATTAGTTCTTTTATCCTAGTATAACCGAAATACCTAGCCGTAAGATCGTCGTAGTAGCGTTAAAGGATCTCTCGCCTAATCGTTCTTTCGGTTAATACGAATATCGCGTCTTAGAATATTAGCTTACTTATTTCTATAATAAACTATCTTTTATCCTTACTATTCCCGGCTAAGACCTTATTTTTTTTTTCGAGGGTAAACTCGTCCGTTTTTTATAGGACTAGGATACTTTCCCTTAACGTTAGGGAGACTTCTTATATTAGCGCTTTTTTATTTTATACGGCTACTCGGGCTACTTTTACTAGTATATACTATATTAGTAGTCTTTTTACTATCGTCGGACGGGCCCTAGGGTAACTAGGCGTAAAGGGGTTTTTAGTAAAGAGGTTTATCTACGTATAAAACGGTTAATCGTTACTTACGGACGATATAAAGTATACTTATACTTTTTTTATCCTTACCGTTATAAACGGTAGTAGGGATAAGTCCGTCCGTTCGTCTTCCGTAAAGGTATAGTCCGGGCGCCTATTAGGTCCGTCCGCTAGATTTTTCTTCCCGGCTTAATATTTAATCTCGAAGTCGAAAGGTATAAGGAATATATACTACCTTACCTACCGTCCGTTTAACCGCGCCTATTATATAAACGCTTAAAGGTTTACGTAATCGGATAATACTTTAATACGGTACCGGCTTTTGTTTATATATTACCTCTAATACTTAAAACTTTCGACGATTACTATTATCTTTTAGTCCGGCGTCCCGTAGTTTAACTCTAGGCCTTTTTATTTCTTTAACTAGAACGCGATCGGATAGAAATAGCCCTCTTTATTTAGTTAAAAAAGGATACCGCTCCCTACTTTTTTTAAGGCGTCGGTCTTTAACTATAAGGGTAGGGCTAGGTCGAAATAACTAAGTAGTAGGGCGCGTTTAAAGTTATCCTTAAGCGTAAGGAATACTACCTACTATTTAGCGTTTAGCTTTACTTTCCCTAGCTTTTTTTTATTTTTTATTCCTTTTATTATATCGTTTAACGGGGCTACGATATACGAGTACCGGTAAACGAAACGACGATAAAAGTTATAAAAGCTAAGGAAAACCTAAATATCCCGAAATAAGTAGGGGTCTAGCTAGTCGAGTACTATCTTAATACGCGCCTCGTCTATTTTTACCCCGGTCGTAGTTAAGACGAATCTTAAAAACTCTACCTCTTAAATAAAGAAATAGTATTTCGCCGGATTAGCGAAGAGCTATACTATCCTTAATCGTCGTAAAACCTCTCGTACGTAGCCGACGTATTCCTCCCTTATCTTAGAGAATACGAGGATATCGTCTAGGTAAACGATATAAGTAACGTCTAGTAATCCGTTTAGCGCCGTATAGATATAATACTAGAATATAGCTAGTACGTTAGTTAACCCGAAAGGGAGGACGAGATATTCGAAGTAGCTATATCGGGTACGAAATACGGTTTTTTATTCGTCTCCCTCTTATATCTAGATTCGGTAGTATATATCTTTAATATTAAATTTAGAGAAGACTTTTACCCTATTAATCCGGTCTAGGATCTCCGAGATTAGTAGTAGCGTATATTTATTCTTTACTAATACCGTATTTAGACTTCGATAGTTTACGTATAGTTAGAGGCTACCGTCCTTTTTAAGAACGAATAGTACTAATACCCCCGTAAGACTCTTAGATAGTCGGATCCGTCCTAGCCGTAGGTTTTCGTTAATATACTCTCTTAGTACTGTAAGTTCCTTTTTTAATATAGGGTATACGCTATAGTAGGGTAGTTACGCCCTAGGTAAAAACTCGATAAAATAATCCGTTTTTTTAAAGGGCGGTAGGATAAAAGACTACTCTATATCGAAAACGTCTTTTAAGTTTAAGTATTCCGTTAAAATTAGGGCGATTTTCGTAGTCGTCTTTAGTTTATCGCCTAATAAAAAGTCCTCTTCTAGTATTACCGGAAGAGCCTAGATAACTATATATACGACCGCCTTGTTTCGTGTTTTTTTAAGGAATAC
The DNA here is from genome assembly GCA_029298855.1 of Ophiostoma populinum. Lineage (NCBI taxonomy): Eukaryota > Fungi > Ascomycota > Sordariomycetes > Ophiostomatales > Ophiostomataceae > Ophiostoma > Ophiostoma populinum. Next base: position 96,728 of record JANSLU010000020.1, on the reverse strand, counting down.
TCGCGGGGATAAGATCTCTAAATCGTACGCCCGTAAGGAAAAATACTATAGAGTACGGGCTAAAATATTTATATTAAACGCCGCTAGTTTTAGCGTACCGAGGATAACTTAAGCTATACTTTCCGGGCGACTTAAAGCTATATAAAAGATAGTTAGGGTTTTACGGGTACCTTTCGCGTTTTCTAATAAAATCGTAATACGGTATACCTTAGCCTCTTTTAAGGTTATCCCGTCCGTTATTTATAAGGTAGGCGTAGGCGTTTTAGCCTTTTTATAGCTTAATCGTTTAGCTAACGTAGGATAAATAATATTTATAGTCGCCTTAGTATCTAGGATTACTTAGATAGTCGTTTACCCCGCGGGCCTATTAACCTTACTTTACGCTATAACTTAAGGACTAAAAAGCGGGTCTTTTACGCGAAAGTCTAGTCTTAACTTCGCGCTTACTCGTTTTCTAAGCTTTAGTTTTCTATTACCTCTTATACTCTACCCGTCGCTCGCCGATTTAGGTAATAAGTAAATATATAGCCTTTTTTATTATAAGTAAAGTAGACGATACCTAAAGTATTAGTCCGTTTAGCCGTCTTTACCTTTTTATCCTCGGTTAGGGTTACGGAATCGTCTTATCGTACTTACGCTAGGCGAAAAAGCTTCTTTTTACCCTTACGTTCTTTCTTTATATCGACGGGTTTTACTTACTAAGAGCTACTCCGTATACGTTTACTCCCCGGTATAGTACGGAAGATTACGTCTACCCGTAATACTATCTCTCTTAGCGTAGTTTACTCGTAAGGTACTATAACGTTTAGCTTTTTTCGGACTACCGGTAAGAGCTTATAATAAAATATACTCTTTTAAAAATCGTTTAGTAGTCCGCGGATAAGTTACTCTAGCGTACGTAAGTATACCCGGAAATCTAAAGGTCTTTAATTATCCCGCTACTTAACCGCTTTATACTACTCCGTAGCCTAGAGGATAGGTACTTTTATATATAAAGATAAGGTCGCTAGCTAGGCCTAAAAACTTTTTTAAGAGTATTAGAGCGTTACCTTTTCTTTTTAAGAAAACGAGGCTATATAGCTCGTTTATTAGGGCTATAGCTCGTAAACGAGGTTATTAACTATAACGTTTATACGTTATTTATTTAAAGTATACTTCCGTAGGCTTACTTCGAAGACGCGGATTATATTAGCGACTTATTTTACCCGTTTATAAAAGTTAAAGTAGGCTTTATATAAGCCGGGTAAGTTTAACTTTAAATCTTTAATATCGTCTAGTCTTAAGCGGGTAATATCTTAGTTCTCGGGGTATTAGAGATATAAATCCCCTAGCTTATTATAAATAAACGTACTAACGTCCTTTAACGCGTCTACGTAGTACGCGGATAGTTATATAGGATTTACCTACTATAAAGGCGCGGGGTATATATTACCGCCCTATTATCCGGTTACCCGCGGGTAATTAAACGTTATAAGTCTTAGGTTTTCCTAGGCCGCGAAGAGCGCTCTCGTTACCCGCTAATATTCTTTTTTAGCGCGACGGACCTCCTCTTTTAAGCGGCTATATACTATAGACTTCCGTCTTTTTTTAGCTTCCGCTAAGCGTTACTTTTTAAGTTAAGTATACCTTTATAAATCTTTTAGCCGGCGGCGTATCTCGTCTACGGATTAGTCGGCTAGGGCCTCCTCGGCTCCTAGGCCCGGGCGCGACTCTTTATCGTACTTATAGACCGGGTCCTTATCGGTCTTTTTACGGGGACGGTTTATACGCTCGGGCGGAATAGTACTAGTCTCTTTCGTAAAAAGGTTTCCGCCTAAGACCTTACCTAGGTCCGGGTCGGTATAGTCTCCCTAGCCCCGGCCTCCTCTATCTTTATCCTTTAAAGAGGACGAGTTATCCGAGAGGTTAAGGCCCCCGTCGTTTCTCTTTAACGGGGATCCCGGGTAGTCTCCGGCTACCGTTAATCCGCTCGCTAAGTCCGTAAAGCGGAATCTCGGCGAGGTCCGAGTCCTCTTACCCGAGGCCGATAAGTTAGTCCCCTTATCCTAAGAGGCCCGTTTAAGCCTAGTAGCCCGTATTATACGGGTACGCTACGTAGTAGCTAGAGACTTACGAGGCGTTATTTTATTCCGTAAGGTTTATCGGGAGTTTCTTTTAAGACTTAGAATTTTTTTTATTAGGTACCCTTAAAAAAAAAAATTAGAATTATAACGGGGTTACGGGTAAATAATAGATAAAATTCTTAACGAAAGGTAAGACTTAACTAGAAGTAAGACTAATTCTTACTTTACTAAGTCTTAAAGGGGGTAGACCTCTAGTTATATAAGTACCTTATTCCCCTTATCTCTTTATCGTTTATTTACTATCTTAGTCGTTCGTTTATCCGTCCGTAGACGGACGGACGTTTCCTTATTTTTTCCGTAGTTTAGTAGACGAGCTCGCCCGCTTATCTCTAGTCGCTAAGATCTACTTATCCCTTCCTTAAGTAGTTATTTATAGCCCGAGTAGATCGTTTAGGAGTAAGCCTACTTTCTCCTTAGAAGGGCCCGCTTTATACGTATCGTCTTACGTACGGTTTAGGCTTAGCTCCCGTACTCTTTATCTCCTAATAATAATATCGTTTATCTCCCGCTAATTAACCCCGTCGACGTAACTCCGCCGCCTTTTAAACTAAGCCCCGGCTTTTTACTCGACTAATAACTTTTTTTCTTACCGGCGTCGCTTTATTACCCGCCGGTAAACTACGACGCCCTTACTAGTCTAACGCGCTTTAACGGCCGACGTACCGGCCTAACCCGCCCTAACGCCTCCCGTTACGCCCGCGGTCTAGCCTATTTTCCGGTCGTCGCCCGTTTTATCGTTACTAGTAAGACTTACGCTTATAAAATAGCCTATTATCTAGCTACTATTTTTAACGCTTTAAAAGCGATCGTTAACGTCTAGCCTTATAACCCCTTTATCGTTTCCTTTTCTCTTAACCTAAGCTACGCCGACGCCTACCGCCCGGGTTATAGCCGGGTAAAAAACGCGCGTAGTTACTACTATCGCTTTAACGGGCTCGCCGGCTAACCGATATATAGCCCGGTTCCTCGAGGTACGTATTAGTTCTAGGTTCCCGAACGATATATAAGCTTAATATTAACTCGATAATAGCGTAGTAGTTAGACGCCGTTAAGCGCCGTAGTACCCCGTTTAATATAGCCGTATACGCTACTTATAAACGAGGCCTAGGCTACCGTTCTCGACCCGTTACCGGGTATTTAATAAATCTTTATTAGTTTAGTCGACGTAGACGAGCCGGGGTATACCGACGAACTCGTCCGGCTTTACTCGACGTAGACTATATACGACTCCGGCTGTATAACTTAAAATAAGCTTATTCTCGTCGACGATAGTAGCTAGGCCGGCGCCTTATTTACGCTCTCTACCGTTATTATTTTAAGCGACTAGGATAACGTAATAAACCTTAAAATTAACGAAGATAAAGTCGTCCGCTAGGTTAAGGAGGACCTAGCCCGGTACGCCGCTACTTACGATAAAAACGTTATAGTAAACTATATCGACGACTTTATAAACGACGCTAACGACGTTAACGACGTTAACGACGTTAACGACGTTAGCGACGTTAGCCGCGGTATTATAGATTATAATATAGACGTATTAAGCTAAGATAATACTTTAGCGCTAACTATAGCTAGGCTACTCGCTACGTCTCTCTAAGGTAATATCGGCTATATTTACGAAATCTACGAAAAGCGCGCGGCCGCGTATAAAGATACGGACGAGTACGCTTATTATTACGTCGACTTACCCGCTTTATTTTAAACGCTTAAAAACCTTCCGCTTAAAAAGGACGGTTTAACCGAGTATAAGGAGTATAGTATTTAACTCCTTAACTTACTTAATAAGGAAGAGTCCTTCTCGATCGATATACGCGTTAAGCGCCTAAACTATTAACGTACCTTTAAAGGCGTTTTTACTTATAACCTTCCGCGCGGTACCCCGTTACCCGTCCCGCCGACTTTTTATATAAACCGTTACCGTTAGATAATAGCTAACGCGCCGCGCTTTACTACTTCGTACGATATTAATAATATCGTCGGCGCCGCCCGCTCGTTCGTATTTTATAGGAAGCTTATATATATTTATATCGCGCGGAACGTTAACTATAATATCGTCGATAATATCTACTTATATATCGACGTACCCGCCTTTTTCCTCGACGACGGCGCCGGTATACGGTCCGTCCCTTTATCGTATATCCCGTATATTACCTTTACCCGTATCGAGAGCTAGTTTAATATATAACTTTATATCGTATTTCTCCGTATTTATACTAGCCGCGAGGCCGCTTATATTAACGCCGACGCCGAGGCTAGCCGCCTTCGCGCCCGCCGCTTTAAAAGAAAGCCTTTAAAAAACTATACTTTTTTTTAAACCCTTCTTAACTACGAGTAAGCGGACCGCTAATATAATTTTACCTATATTCCCGCTATTAAGGCCGCCTATATTATCGAGACCGCTAAGGGCGGCCGCGTCTTTAATTTTAATATCGCGTTTTACTTATCTAAGTTAAACGCTTACGGTTAGGCCGTAGCGTTTACGCTTTATAAGATTAAATCGTCGAGCTTTTTTATTTATAATAACGACGACGGCTCGTAACGCGTCTACGTTAACGCCGTTACTTACTAGATCGATAATAACCGCCTTAGCGTATTTATTAGCGAGCTTTATAAACGCGTCGATAACGACCCCGGCCTTAACTTTTTCCGCGGCTTTTAAATTTACTTTAACGCTAAGAACTTTAAGACCTACTATACCTTATCGGTCGATACTACCGTCTAGAACGACGTCGACGTTATATTTAACCGCGTTATAGACTACTTTAAGGATTAATAGTACGCCTCCTTTAATATAACCTTTCTCGACCCCGATCGCGTCTTCGTCGATATCGTTAAGTAGTAGACTCTTTTTACCGAAGATACCCCTTACTCGTTTATATAACGCTTTTACTACCTTAAAGCGTACGTCGACTAACGCCGTAAGTAAACCGACGTTATTATCCGCGGCTAACGTACCGCGCCCGTTACTACTCTCGACCTTAGCGCTACCGCTAATAAAGACTACGACCGGGTCGCCCGCGGCCGCTACGACTACGCCGCCTCGCCCGGCCGGTTTTACGTATACGCTTTAACCGTTACCCGGTACCCGTTCGTAACTATACTAGACGTCGGCGGCGTTACTATTAAGTTATATTAAAAAAGCTTAAACCGTTATACCGGCCTACTTTATACCTAGCTTTATAATAATATTAAGTCTATTTTTAACGCTTAAAAGATATACGTTTTTTATAACTAGAACTTAAAGAGGCTCGCTTTTAACCGCGAGTACCTCGACTCCCTCCGTTTTACCGGCCGTACCCCCGTCGCCGACGGTAAAACCGTTATTAACGACGCCCGTAATATATACCGTAGTATTAAATATTACGCGTACGTCTCGCTTACCGATAATATATACTCGATAAACTACGGCGTACGTAAAGAGTACCGCGTTTTATAAACCTTTTTTTAATAAATTCGCGCCGTCTAGATAATAGTACCCTTACCCCTAGCGCTTACGGCTTAGACCCTAGTCCCCGTCCCTATAAAGGCTTTTCCCTAGTTTATAGCCCCGTTTACTAATATCTTCGGCTTTCTTTACTAGTAGATTAACCGATACTACTACCTTATCGAGCGGTACCGTATAGTTATCGACGACGTCGGTATTACCCTTACCGACGCCGTCGTTACTATCTACGCCCTACGCTTATTCGTTTACTATTATAAGTCGGGCCTTTACTTAACTAATTAGTAGCTCTTCGGCGACGTTTAGCGCGCCGGTCGCCTAGTAAAGCCTACCCTACCGCCCCTAAGCGCCGCGGCTACCGCGGACAGCGATAACCTACCGCGTACCTCGACGCCGGCTTTAATAGCCGACGCCTTCGACGATAATATTAACGTCGACGCTTACGGCTTTAACGACGAGTCGGCCGACGAAAACGATAACGAGCCGGCCGTTTACGACGACGATAACGGTAGCGTCTTTTTATTTAACGACGCCTCGGCCGCCGTTATATTTACTACGCCCGACGTTATAGCTCTCGATAACGCCCTAGTACCCGTACTTCGCCCCGACGCTTTAGACCTACGCGTTATAAAGTACGGCCTAGGCTTATAAACCTTTATATAGCTATACCGCTTCGGCTAATAGCGGCTTTATAAGATAGACTAGTAGTATTAGCGCTTTTCGATTAAGTTTTTTAACTCTTACTCCTTATCCTAGCTCTCTACCGTTAGCTAAAATATAGTCCGCTACGTTAACGCCGTATAAACTAACGAAGCCTAGATTAATATCTTCCTTAATAGCGATATCGCCGTTATACTCTAGCGTATCTCGCCTTTTATCCTCGACGGCTTTATTAACGCCTAGCTCTACTATTTTCTCGCTATCGTCTACGTCGAGTTCGATAAAAACGTTTAAACTAAGCTATACGTAAACTATAACGGCGTACTTAACTACTACCTTACGCTAGACGCCGCGAAGCGCTACCCTATTACGCGCCCGCCCCCTTATACCGCCGAAGCTATAAGCGATATTTTCTTAACCCGTACTAGTAACCGCGCTACGAAGCTTACTTTTTTTAAGGGTAACCGTACTACGTTTAAGACCGCCCGCGCCCTCGTCGAGTACTTTTTCTTTCAAGATAAGGCCGTCGACCCCTACGTTTAGCGTTCGCGCTCCGCCGGCGTTTATAAGCTCGCGCGTAACCCCCGCTAAAAGTTTAAGTACGCCGGCTTCCGCTTTACTATAAAAACTTTTTACGGCCTCGTTAAGGGTAGGCTAAGGCCCGCCCGCGCTATATATAGTATATATAGGGTTTAGGATAGAAAAACCTTAAAAAATAAAACACCGATATTATAGTCTTAATAAATCCGTAATAATTTACTTACTAGGACTTTACTTTTTTTACTTTTTTTAGTATTTTAACCGTAACGTAAAGAAATAAAAACGAAAGTAAAGAAAAGATTATACTACTTTTTCTATATATAAATTTTAATCGACTAATAAAAATACTTTAATATTTTATACCCTATAATTATATTTATAAACGAAATTTAATCGACTAATAATAACGTATTTAAGTATATAGAAGAGTATCTACGCGTAGATATAGAAACGTACGGTAAAGTATCTACGCGTAGATATAGAAACGTACGGTAGAGTATCTACGCGTAGATATAGGATTATACCCGCCTTATAATACGTATTAACCGTAAATTTATATAATAAAGAATAAGTATCTACGCGTAGTACTATTAATCTATATATTAAAATTTAATCGACTAATCCTAGGATAGAATATACCCTTCTTCTATATATTAAAATTTAATCGACTAATCTTAGGATAAAATATATACTCTACGCGTAGATATAGAAACGTATAGTAGAGTATCTACGCGTAGATATAGAACGTACGGTAGAGTATATTTATCTACGCGTAGATATAGAAACGTACGGTAAAGTATTTACGCGTAGATATAAAAACGTACGGTAAAGTATCTACGCGTAGATATAAAAACGTACGGTAGAGTATCTACGCGTAAATATAGAAACGTACGGTAAAGTATCTACGCGTAGATATAGGATTATACCCGCCTTATAATACGTATTAACCGTAAATTTATATAATAGAGAATAAGTATTTATACGTAGTACTATTAATCTATATATTAAAATTTAATCGACTAATCCTAGGGTAGAATACGCCTTTCTTCTATATATTAAAATTTAATCGACTAATCCTAAGGTAGAACACGCCCTTCTTTTATATATTAAAATTTAATCGACTAATCCTAGAATAAAATATACCCTTCTTTTATATATTAAAATTTAATCGACTAATCCTAGGATAGAATATACCCTTCTTCTATATATTAAAATTTAATCGACTAATCCTAGGATAAAATATATACTCTACGCGTAGATATAAAAACGTACGGTAGAGTATTTACGCGTAGATATAGAACGTACGGTAAAGTATATTTATCTACGCGTAAATATAAAAACGTACGGTAAAGTATCTACGCGTAAATATAGAAACGTACGGTAAAGTATTTACGCGTAAATATAAAAACGTACGGTAGAGTATCTACGCGTAAATATAAAAACGTACGGTAAAGTATCTACGCGTAAATATAAAAACGTACGGTAGAGTATCTACGTATAGATATAAAAACGTACGGTAGAGTATTTACGCGTAGATATAAGATTACACCCGCCCTATAATACGTATTAACCGTAAATTTATATAATAGAGAATAAGTATCTACGCGTAGTATTATTAATCTATATATTAAAATTTAATCGACTAATCCTAGGGTAGAATACGCCCTTCTTTTATATATTAAAATTTAATCTATTAATCCTAGCGTAAAAAGGTAAAGTATCTCTATAACGAAATTTAATCGACTAATAAGAACGCTTAAATCTAGTCTACCCTAGAGACGGACCTACTTACTCCGTATTATAATTATTTTCGTAAAAGAATAAGCCGAACTACGTTTTAATAGTTTTAAGTTTTTAAGTCTTTATTAAAAATCTAACTTATTTATAATATTAATTTTAGAAAGGTAAAAACACGACTTATACGTAAATAATAGAGAATATAAAATATTAAGAGATTTTATAAAAGTATTAATACTTCTAGTACTATTAATAGCTTACCTTCGAGGATATAAAATTTTTTAATATACTAGTAAATTATTTAATTATATATTATTTAATAGAATTACTTTATTTAATTTTCGTATACTTACGTAAGCTAACTATTATCTTCGTATATTTCTATCGTCCTCGTATACTTTTATCGTCCTCGTATACGTTTATCGTCTTTATATACGTCTATCGTTTTCGTATACGTCTATCGTTTTCGTATACGTTTATCGTTTTCGTATACGTCTATCGTCTTCGTATACGTCTATCGTTTTCGTATACGTTTATCGTCCTTATATACGTTTATCGTCTTCGTATACTTTTATTATCCTCGTATACGTCTATCGTCTTTATATACGTTTATCGTCTTCGTATACTTCTATCGTCCTTCCTTACTTTTAAACGTATAATATAAAAAAATAAAACTAGAGAACTTTATTTTTCTTATAAAGAGTACTCCTACCTTTTATTATATATACGTAGTTTTTATATTTCTTCTTGTTTTATTTAATTTTCTTATTACTTCTTAGTTTTTTTATTTTATCTTATTACTTTTATTCTTACTTTTCTTACTTTTTTTTATATCTTTATCGTAGCTACGATCGTACCTACGGTATATACCTATAATATATAAAGTCGTAGCTACGATCGTACCTATAATTATATAAGTTATTTTATTATAAGTTAACGCTCGTATACTTATAGCTACGGCGTAAAACTATTAAAGCCCGTAGCCGGTAGTTACTTACGTACTTTACTTATACGGAGTATATTATTTTATTAAGTAAGAGCTAGGATTTATTTAAGTCCTAGCTTAATAAAAAAAAACTAGCTTTACCCGCTCGAGTCTAATCCTAGTAACGTACCTATAGTCCCCGATCCCGTACCCGACGATATATCTATAGTCCCCGCTTTCGTACCGTCTATTTTAATAGGTATAATTAAAGGCGTAAATAGCTAGTTAGAACTAAGTAAGTTAGCTAAGTTTTTATTAACTAGTTAAGAAATAGCCTTTACTAAAAGGTCGGAAGAATTAAGTAAAAATTCTTAGTTTTATATAGCTTAACGACTAGCGTCCGTATTAAAGGCTATTATACCGCCGTCCTTTAAATCGTTTTCGTTTTCGCTACCGTTATCCTTATCCCCGGGTATAACGATAACGTTTACTATAGTTTTTTATACCGGTAAAAAAGCGGGGATATCTTATTAACCTAGGCCGTCCCCCCGCTATATATTAAAAAAGCGGTAAATATTAGAAGCTTTTATTTAACGAAGGTCGGCTAAGAATAGCTCGATAGTAAGGGTAGTAAAATTAAGACCGACGTATAGCGTATTAGTTAAGTTTAACTTACGTAGCGCTAAGTCCCTCTCCTACTAAGCGCTAACTTTTAAAGCGGATATAAAAGTAAGCGCGTTCGGAAACTTATCGTAATAGCTATACTTTAAGCTTTTTCTCTTAAAAACGTAGTTACCGTAAAACCCTTTTTAAAAACTAAGGAAGGAGATATATTAAAAGTATAGCGTTATAACCCGTAAAGCTCCGTTATTATTAGTCGTATAATCCCGTTAATACCTCTCTTCGTAATAAAAGTATAGTACGCCGTTTAAATAACCGTATATCTAGATAAAAAGCGACTATCGAGGAGTATTATTTTTATAGTAAATAGTCTAGGTAATATAACTTAAAGGGTAGCCGTTAGTTACCTCGATATATACGGGCCGTACGCGTTAAATAAACTAGTTATATTTTAGCTAGAATAACTCTAAAACTTTAAGAGCTAAATTAAAACTAAACTATAGATTTTTATAGTTTATTATTATATACGGTATCTAGGCTACGTATAAGCGATAAGTAAGGAGAAGGTAGGTAGATATATTTACTTATAGTACTACTAGTTCGCCGCGTATCTTAAAAATAACGTTATTATAAAGCGGGTAGTTCGGGTTTACTATAAAAATACCGTAGCTATAAACCTTTATAGATTTAAATCTAGCCGGGTCGTTTTAAGCGACGCTAGTATTAAGGGTAACGAAAAGCTCGTTAAAGCGTTACTTAGCTTAAACCGTACGCGTAGTATTATTTACCGTAATAAAAGTATAGCGAGGTATAATAAATAAGCGATAAGTTATATAAAGGTTATATATAAAAAGAGGTTATCGGGTATATCGCTTTAATAATCGAAGTTATTAAAAGTAAAAAGCTAATAAGTAAAGTTAACGAGTAAAGAGAAGTTAACGAGTAAAAAAAAGTTAACGAGTAAAAAGAAGTTAACGAGTAAAAAGAAGTTAATAAATAAAGAGAAGTTAACGAGTAAAGAGAAGTTAACGAGTAAAAAAAAGTTAACGAGTAAAGAGAAGTTAACGAGTAAAAAGAAGTTAACGAGTAAAAAAAAGTTAACGAGTAAAGAGAAGGTAACGAGTAAAGTTAAGAGTAAAAAGGTAACGAGTTATATTTATTTTTATAGTATTATAGTATATACTTTTATTTACGGTAAATAAACTTAAAGCTAATAGTAAATAATCTTAAATATATTTATTACGGTAAATAGACTTAAACTAAAGAGTTAATATATTTTTTTATCGTATTAATTATAGTATATACTTTTAAAACGAGATATATATATAAATAAAGTTAAAAAGTATTTATATAAATAAAAATAAATTTCCTAAAATAAGATAAAAAGATATATATATCTATAAATAAAGTTAAAGAGTATTTAAATAAATAAAAAGGAATTTCCTAAAATAAAATAAAAAAATATATATATCCGTAAATAAAGTTAATTAAAACGAGATATACTTACGTTTAATAATTATTTATATATACCGACCGCGTAGTCTTAGTTATTTTTTACTTTCTTACTTTTTTTATACTTTTATTTACTTCCTCTCTTAACTCTTACTTTTTTTTATAATTTTTACTTCCCCGACCGCGTAATCTTAGTTTTTATTTACCTTTTTACTTTCCTTATACTTTTATTTACTTCCTCTTTTAACTCTTACTTATAAACTTTTACTTCCTTTTTTACCTTTTACTTTTTTCCTTTAACTCTTCGTTCCCTCGCTATACTTAACTACGATACCTATACGCGCCCCCTTTTACTTTATCGGCCGTTATACTCGTTTTATACGAGTAACTTCGCTATAACCGCGGCTAGATAGCGTTAACCGACTTACTATTAGTCGCTTTTTTTTTTAGCTTAGATTTCTACTAAGTTAGTCCGTTAAAAAGAAACTTCTTCGTCTAGTATATATAGTAGTTTCCGGCTATAAAGAAGTAGTCGATACTACTTCTTTATTTTTCCCGGACTTTACCCTTACGGGCGGGTTCGCGGCTAACGGAAAGTAGCTCGACTAAACGGTCGAGTAGCTATAGTATTATTTATATAACTTAAAAAGTACTTTACTTAATAATAAGTAACTTTACGGCGATATAATCGTCGTTAAGACTATTTTTATATATTCCTAGTATAAAGACTTTATATAAACTCCTACTACGATATATTTCTTAACCGCTTAGGGCTAAAGGAACTTACTAGGTAGAGATATTATAAAGCGGTCTTTTATAAGCCGTTTTTTTATTTTCCCGGTATATATATTAAGTTATTAGGTTTTAAGTATATTTAATAAAAAGAAGATAACCTTATTTTAGTTTAATAGTTACGCGTAATACGACTCGACGCCTAGTAAAGATACTTTCGTAAAATACTTAAAACGTATATTTTAATTTAAGAATATCGTTATTTAAACCCTTTATTATATATAATAGCTTATTAGCTAGGAGTACGGTTTTATAATTTTAAAAATATTTCGTATTTTTATAAGAAAAGTAGTTACCGATAATATTAGCCGCGAACTCGATTAAGTATCCTCCTAGTAATAAACGGTAATCTCCCTTTCGTCGGCCCCCTTACTACCCCTCGCTTTAAGCTTTCGTAAGTTATTATATTTTAAGTTAGCTAAATACGTAACGAGCTAAGTAAGCGTTCTTTTAGCCCTTTACGCTTTCCCGTATAGCTTACGGCTAACTTTAACGATACTATAACTTAACGGCTAGTACTCCCCCTAGCTAACTCGAATAAACGATAGTACGTTTTTAACGTTTTTATTAATAGCCCGTTAGTTACGGGCGACGCTCTTACTAGCGCTCTTACCTAGTATAGATAGTTTACGTTATTTTATTTTTAGGATAGTATATCGATATCTTTTACTATAACCCTTAATATAGCTATATTAACTTTTAATATTTAGGTAAAAGGAGAAGTTTCCTTTTTTTTCCCTAGCTTTATCTTTAAAAGCTAAACTATATACCTATATATACCTTACCGGGCGGGTAAAAAAAAGGCGCCTTAATAATACTAGCTAAGTATAGATTTAAGCTAGCGCGCTAACGAGAAAAAAAACGATATTATCGACTAGTTTAGCTAACCGTAATTACTAAGCGGTATTACGATAAAAACTACCGTACCTACGATTATACGTATAAAAGCTTTTACGGGCCCGACTATAGACGATAATAATACCGGCTTAACTTAAAGATATACCCCGGCGACGGATCTATCGACTCGCCGGGTAGCCTAGACTATACCGACGCCGGCCCCGCGCGATCTTAACTAAGCTCCGTTAAAGCGAGTAGCCGATAAAAGCGATAAGCTTAAGTAGCGACTATTTATAAAACGTATTAAGATAAAGGAGGAGCGCGACGGCGCTACTCTAGTAAATTATAATATAAGTACCGACTATAAATCGTAAGCGTAAAAGAACGAGCGATAAAAGCGTAGTCCTAGATTAAATCGTTTATTATTTAATTACGTAGGGTATAATAACGGGTAGGCTAACGCTATAGAAATAAACGCTACGCTAAGCTAGCAAGGATAGCGTATAAAGACTATAATCCGTATAGACTTTAATTTAACGGAAAACGAGATTAATTTATAGTTAATAGAAAAAACTTTAGATTTTTATTAAAATATTATTAAAAGTAAAATCGGTCTAGGTATTTTAAGGTTTAGTAATTTTATCGAGAATCTAGACGAAGAGAGAGAGACGAAAAGAGACGAAAAGACGAAAAAAATAAAAAAAGAAAAAACTAAATATAAAAAGGACGCGATAGGCTATAACCTAGCCTAAAAAGGTATAGTAGCCTTAGGTAAGTAGTTTTTAATACTTTAAGTAAGCTATTATATTATAGGGTAAAATACGCCGTACGGTAAAGTATCTACGCGTAGATATAAAAACGTACGGTAAAGTATATTTATTTACGCGTAGATATAGAAACGTACGGTAAAGTATATTTATTTACGCGGTATATTTATCTACGCGTAAATATAGAAACGTACGGTAGAGTATATTTATTTACGCGTAGATATAAAAACGTTCGGTAGAGTATCTACGCGTAGATATAAGATTATACCTAGTCTATAAAGTATACGTATTAACGCGTAAATATAAAAGCGTAAATATATATAATAAAGAATAAGTATCTACGCGTAGTAATTAATCTATATACTAAATTTAAATCGACTAATCCTAGCGTAGGAGACGCCTTTACTCTATATATTAAATTTTAATCGACTAATCCCCGTATAAAAGACGCCTTTACTCTATATATTAAATTTTAATTAATTAATCCTAGTATAGGAGACGCCTTTACTCTATATATTAAATTTTAATCGATTAATCCTAGTATAAAAGACGCCTTTACTCTATAAGTTAAATTTTAATCGACTAATTATAGCGTAGAAAAGTAAAGTATTTCTATAACGAAAAATATAATCGACTATTACTAGCGCTTAAATTTAGTCGACCCTAAAAAAGTAATTACTTATTATAATTATTATCGTAATATAATAAAACTTAATTTACGTTTTAAATAGTTTTAGATTTTTAAGTTTTTATTAAAAAACTAACTTATTAGTAAATTATTAATACTATAATAGTAGAAAATAATAATAATAAGTATAGTATATTAAATTTTATATTTTTTACTAGACTTTATTATCCTCGTATACTTTTATTATCTTCGTATACGTTTATCGTCCTTTTATACTTTTATTATCCTCGTATACGTTTATCGTCCTCGTATATTTCTACTATCCTCGTATACTTTTATTATCTTTATATACTTTTATTATCCTCGTATACTTTTATTATCCTCGTATACGTCGATTTTCCTTTTAAGCTTATTATAAGTAGTATTAGTTTACCGTAACTTTAGTTATAAAAACGCCTTATTAAAAATATAAACCCTAGTAAATAAAAAACATAAACTAAACTACTTTTATTCTAAACGGCTCTCTTTTATCTTCTTCCCCTTTTATAGCCTCCTATACGTAAGTAATAAATCTTTCGGAGAACTCTTAAAACTCTTCCTTTTTAAGGACCGCGAAAACTACTTTTTAACTAACGCCGTTTAGCTAGTATAATACCTTTACTTATAGACCTCTAACGTCGTAAGTCGGGTAGCTAAAAATACTATAGTTAAACGCGCTAAGTACGACCCGTATATATCCGTATATAGCGGTAATATAAAGGATAGTTAATATTAGCTAAAGTATTCTTTTTTTATCTACTTTTAACGCGTATACTTTTTTACCCGTAATAGTTTAGCCCTTAATAGGGTTTATTTACGCGGTTACAGATATTATAGTAATCGGACTTAACCGCTCTTTTAGCTTAAACTCCGTAAACTCGTAAAATTTATCTTATTATAAGACCTAAACGTATAGCGAGTATAAAACTTCGCCTTCTTTTAAAGGATAAGTATAAGACTTAAGACTCGATTATAGGGAGGTCTACGATAGTACGTACTCTTCTTAAGCGACGTAGCTTATAAGCTACCCTCCGCCCCGGGAACTCGGATTAGCGAAGTTTAGGATAAGGACTAGCGCCGACCTTAGCCCCGTCCTAAAACTCCGTATAGCGGTTACCGTATCCTTATAAAAAAAACGGATATTATTTTACGGAAAACCTAGGGATAAGCGCGGGAAGATTAAGCTAGTATTAAGCTCTAGAACGCGGTATAAAGTAACTAGCGATTATAGATTACCCGGTAGCTTACCTACGAACCGAGGCCCGGTTAGCTTTTTTATTTTAAGTAAACTTAAGATAACCTTTACGATATTTTTATAGTTCGTTTAAAGAATTAATAACTAGGGTAGTATTATCGGGATTTACTCGACGACCTTTACGAGCTTTATCTTTAGTATAAGGCGAAGTCTTTTTAAACCCTTATTAGCCTTATCTTTTACGACGTTTATATTTTTATTACCTAAAATAACCGTACCGTTACCGGATAGTATAACGGCGTTAACGTTATTACCGACGTTCTCGTTTTTATTTTCGTTTTTATCTTTTTTAAAAACGTTTTTAGCTTCGTTCTCGTCTTTATCTTATATAAAAACGTTTTTATTTTTATCTTATATAAAAACGTCCTCGTCTTTATCCTATATAAAAACGTCCTCGTACTCCTCGTCCTCGCTCTCCTTATCCGCCTTATTCCCGTTATTTTATACGGTAACGCTACCCTCGTTATCGGTACTATACTAAGTAAGTTCGCTAATTTCCGACCTATCGTTTTCGTAGTATTAAACTACCTTTATAGCGGCGGCTTAACTCCGAGTTAAGGGTACTATAATATAATTAATAAAAAAATAGGAAAAAGTAAAAGAAGTTAAGAATAAGGTAAAAATCGAGTTATAAAGAGACTTTAACTTTTAAAAAGAGGAGGAAATATCCTTTATATATATTTAGAAGTCTTTACTTTAAAATATCGCGTAGCCGTAAAGTAAATAAGAATTAAACCGAAAACGTTTTACGATAAATAAATCCGAAAACGTTTTTAAATAAATAAAATAGCCGCGTTTAGAATTTACTTTATAAATAAAACGAATAAAAAAGAATACTATTTACCCGTATTTAAAATTTACTTTATAAAATAGATAAAAACGAATAAGAAAAAATACTATTTACCCGTATTTAAAATTTACTTTATAAAATAAATAAAAACGGATAAGAAAGAATATTATTTATTTATATTTAAAATATACTCTATAAAATAAATAAAAACAAATAAAAAAGAATACTATTTACCGTATTTAAAATTTACTTTATAAAATAGATAAAAACGGATAAAAAAGAATACTATTTACCCGTATTTAAAATATACTTTATAAAATAAATAAAAACGAATAAGAAAGAATATTATTTACTATATTTAAAATTTACTTTATAAAATAAATAAAAACGAATAAAAAAAATACTATTTACTATATTTAGAATTTACTCTATTAAATAGATAAAACGAATAAAAAAAATATTATTTACTATATTTAAAATTTACTTTATAGAATAAATAAAACGAATAAAAAAAAATATTATTTACCTCGCTAATTTACTCGTTATTTATCTTTACGTTAAATATTAATATTCGTCTTTTAATAGTTAATATATACTACTTATACGTACGTTTATAATAAAAAAATAATAAAACTCCTTAAAAACCTCGCTTAGTTTATACTTTTCCGATATACTACGCTAACTAATACTTCCTTCTTTTTTAAGGGTAAGAAAGCTTAGCTTTAGACGTAACTAGCTAATATATAATAGCCGAAGCTATACTATACGAGTCTTTAACGATATCTCGTTTAAATACCTAAATAGCCGCGGTAGTTTCGTTTCCGTCCGGATAGCGGCTTAGTCGATAGTAACGAGTACGTTTAAGTCGTTAGCCGTAGTATTACGGAAAAAAACGTAAGCGTACTCGATAACGAAAAGGCTATACTTTTACCCGTCTAGTTATATTATTATTTTTATAAGTACCTCGTCGATCGGGCCGTCGAAAAGGAAACCGCCCTCGCGAAAAATACGGTACGCGTAGAGACGCTTCGTATTTATTACCGTAGTCGGCCTCTTAGCTATTAAAGAATTAAACTAGTAAGCTTTTTATATTTATTTATTATCGCGGCCGTTTTTATTTACGATAAGAAGGCTTTAGTAGTTATTTCCGGTAAAGTATAAAATAATAAAGAACCGTCGGCTAAGTACGTCTCGGGCGTATCGCCCTTAGTCGTTTAGTATAAATTTACTACTTAACGTTAAGGTATTAAATAAGGAAACTAGCGTAGGGATCTAAACGACGTTTAAGAGATTTTAAAGAACGAAGACGAGGCCGGCGCGGATAATATCGTCGTATAGCTAATCTTTAGCTAAAAACGCCTTATCGAGAGAGAGTAGCCCTTATACGTATACCGATCCCGGTAGTTTAAATACGCGATTAATCTATTAGTATTTAAAGGCGCGGCGCGCTTAAACGCTTAATATACCGTTTTATAAGTTCGAAGGATTAGGTATAACGCGGTTAACGTTTACTATATTCGGTAAGTCTTAGTCTATTTACGGTAGCGTAAACATAAGCCGGAAATAGTAGTACGATTTAATAAAGGATTTCTCGCTTAAAACCTAAGCCGGCTACGGCTAAAGTTACGATAATATAGAAAGTTATAAAAAGAGATAGTTAAGAAGACGCGGGCTAAGATAGGTAAGACGTAGCCTTTTTTTATATTTAGCGGTATAATACGCTTTACTAAAAAAAGCTCCGTTTTTACGCTAGAGATAATATCGACTTTACTAAGTTTTTATTACGTTTACGTTTTTAGGCGTTTTTTAAAAGGTATAGGCTATAATTACTAACGTAATTTTTTCCTATTTTTATCGGCTTTTCCCCTTTATACCCCTACTTATTAGCCCCTTTTTCTAATATATATTAGGATATATAACGAATTCTAAAACGCTATAATAATTAATTTATTTAAAGATAAATTCTACGGAGTAAAGCGTTCCGACTTTTACGCGTAGACTTTATCTACCGTAGGGTAGCTATATCGTATAGCCTATAACGGTTACTATAAATATATAAATTTATTAGTATTTTAGCTTTATCTACCTTACCGCTAATCTTACGCTAAAGTAATAATTATTTTAATATAATAGGGATTATACGCGTATAGACGTAAACGGCTAATAAACGGCTAATAAAGGTAGTAATACGAGCTATACTATACGGGCGAAATTTAGCCCGTTATACGCTACTTAGCTAAATAAAAAGACCCTCGCTTATTTAAACTTATTTTTAGTTATAAACGGTATACGCGCTAAGTACGTATTTTTATTTTAGCCGTTTCTATAGCGGCTCGCCTAAGATAAATTAGCTTTTTTCTTTAAGATTTCTTAAATAAAAATATTTACGAGCTAACGGTAAAAGAGGTATTAACTCGTCGATATAATTAAATTAAATTATAAAGAAACTAAGTAGTAAAAATTATAAAAAAAGTAGTAAAAACGAAAGAAGAAAAATAATAAAAGTATATCCTATTAATATATATATAATAGCTTATACCGCCCGACTTATCTTTATATTTTCTTCTTTTATTACTTATCTCTTTTTTTAACTTATCTCTCCCGACCTTACCCCGTTATATTTTTTAGCTTATCTTTCCCGTCCTTACCTTATACCCTACTTATTATATTTATTATATAAACTAAAAAGAATTTAAATAGTTATACTATCGATAACTAGAATAGTATCGATATAATCTTAAAGGAGTAGCGGGCTATATACTTATAAGTAGTCGAGGTTTATAAAAAAAGTAATATACTATTTAAAGGCGACCCCGTAAACCGACCGGACGACGAAGAAAAATTATTTACCCGAAAAATTATTATCTTCGTTACTAGTACCCGTAATATCTATTAACGTATTAGGGCCGGCGCTAGGGTTACTATATTTACTAATAATAAGTAGTTTAAGATTTTTCTTTTTACTTAAGGTTTATCTTTTAAAAAATATAATATATAATAGTTTAATAAATAATAAGTTAAACGATTATAAAACGGTTTATACCGGGGATTATATCGACCGCGGTACTACCGTCGGCCGAGAATTTCCTAAAAACGCTCGAAACTATTTACCGGGATCGAGTCCTTTTCTAGATTTTAAACTAGGACGAGGACGTATTTAATAAGACTCTCTAAACGCTTTTAAACGAAAGAAAAGTTAAAAAGTAACTCGCGAGCTATATCTACGCCGTTTATATACTCTTTCGTTAAATAACCGCTAACGACTAACCGTTAATATAATAATTTAAACGGTATATTATACCTTATACGGAGGAGTCCTCGTTATATAGTAAGAACGCCCTATAATACTTCCTCGGGTAAACGGCCGACGACTAGTTTTAAGTATTCTATATAATCGGTAGCTATATTAAAGTACGAAAAAAAGAGATTAAGACTAATATTAATTTTACCCCGTCCGAGTTACTAAAACGGCTCCGCGAGGCGACGGCCGATATCGAAGAGTATACTCGAGCGTACGAAAATAACGCCGAGGGGCGCGGTAAACTTAAGTTTTAAATTAAAACCGCTATATCGTCGTTATATAGGTATTAATACTTTTACGACTCGTTTATTATTACCTTACGGCGGCGTCGCGTCTAGATTATTATAAAGTTTACCCGCTTTTATATTTTAAACTACGATTTTAGGCTAGGCCTTAACGAAGCGTTTACCTTCGCCTTAAAAACTAATAAAGAGCGGTACCGTAAGAGTACCCCGGGCGCTACGTATAATACTATACCGCTCGACTAAGATATAAGCGGCTTACTTTATAAGCTATTAATTCTTTACGCTAATCTTTAAATAAGTAACGAGGTAACTATTACCCGGGCCGTTACCGAGACCGACTTAGTAATCTAGTTACTTAGTCGAGTTATATTTACCGACTTTTAAGTAAGTACCGCTAAGGCGTCGGTCGCGGTTTTTAATAAAGGTAACCTACCTAGCCTAACGAATAACTTAAATATCGCGTCGTCCGTTATAAAAGCGCGCGAGCTAAACTAGATTATTAATAAAAGCTAAGCGCCGTACTTTAATATAAAAGATAGTATTACGGCGACGAAAACGAAGTAGTCGGACGATTAACCCGAACGCGTTAAGCTCGTTAACGATATATAAGGGTTTAACTTTTTATTTATACTTTACTAAATCGTTAATAAAGATCCCGCTTTATACTACCCGTACTATAATTAATAAAAACGATACTAAGATAACGTTACGTATATTAAACCTTAACTTACTTTTAAAAAGCTATTTTTTAAAGAACGAGACTAGGACGGGTAAGATAGCGACGGCCGCCCTAATTCTATATAGGTTATTTATACGTACTAAAAAAAAAAATAATACGGCGGCGGAAAGCGAAAAAACGCTCGACTACCGGCCGTATTTTTTCTTATCGCCCGCGACTCCGCTAATTTAAACTTTTTACGTTTTTTAAGAAGTCGCTAGTAAATACTTCCGTATCGTCGTATACTATAAGGCTAAGTCGACTTTTAAAACGACGGACGAGATTATAGCTAATACCGTTACGTCGACCTAGTTTACCGACCTACTTACGTTTATATAAACGCCCGCCGGCCGCGCCGATAAATAAGTATATTTTTATTTATTTTATATCTTTTTTTCGTATATTAACGCTAATAAACGGGTCGTACGATTATTTTTTCGTCGTACGAAACGATTACCTCGTAGCTATTCGTCTAGCCGACGCGGAAGCCGCGCGGGAGAAAGGTTAAGGCTAAGTTCGCGATAACGACGCGGGTTTAAGTCGAGGTTACGCTAGATAACGAAGGGGCCGAGGACGTAAACGTAGGCGAGCTCTTTAAGATATAGCCGACGTAGCGGCGCGACGCTTTTTATATCTCGTTTTACGTTATCGTCCTTAACGAGTACTAGAAAATCCGCCGAAAATAGTCTCGGGCTTAATAAGTAACGCGCCTATTAGAAAAGGAGTACGTCTTTTTTATATCGGTTACGCCCTTCCTTAATACTATACTCGATATTAATAGTATTTTTATAATCGTCGTATATTATATAAGCGTCGCTTTTAAGGCCGGTAACTTTACTAAAGACTTAGCTTTAATTTACCGGGTAATAAACGCCGAGGATATACTATAAACGATACGTTAAATACTAACCGAGTTTTTCGGCTAAGATATAGTAACCTCGGCGGCCTAAACGATTAACCGGATCGTACGGGAATTTATAACTTAGTATAGGTTAACGGATAACGAAAAAAAAAGTACGCCTTATCCGTACTATTAGTACCTTAGCCCGTCGTTCCTCGGTTAAATAAATACGGTACTTAAGGATAATAAGGATACTTTTATTCGTTAGTTCTTTAGCTTAATACTATAACTATTCTAGATTTAGCGGTCTATAAATACGCTTATTTTTATCGAGCGGTTATAAAAGTCTATCGCGCCCGGTTCCGATATTCTACTTTAATATATAATCTATAAGACCGTTAAGTACCGCGACGGACGAGCCGCCGCGTATCTTCGAAAACTCGTCGATTAAGCCTTCCCGCCTAGTATACGGGCGATTAAGTTTTAGGAGGACGAGCCCGATAAAGGCGGAGCTAGCGGTAACCCCCCTTTAGTAGACGAGGGCGTAGCTTTACTAGCCTTATTAGCCTTACTAGTTTTACTAGTTAACGAGGATAACGAAGACGATAAAGATAACGAGGACGATAAGGAAAAAAGCGATAATACGAGAGACGAGGAATATAAAGACGAAAACGACCGGCCTACCTTTAATAACGACTTTTATAATATAACGACTAACGATAAAGGGGATAACGAAAAAGGCGATAAAAGGGACGGCGAAAAGGGCGATAAAAAGGACGACGATAATAATATAAACGAAAAGGATAAGGACGACCTTATAAATATAAACGATAGCGCGACTAATAACTAGGAATACGAGAACGTTATTAAAAGGTTAACTAACTAAGGTAGTTAATACTAAACGTACGTCTTAGCGTCGGTCGACCTTAACTACGCTATAATAATATAATAATATATAGTCCTAAAAGATAACCGTACGATAATCCTCGGGGCGGCGTACGCTAACTTAATACGCGAGACGGACGTTATCTCGGTCTTTTCGATTATTACGGTATACGACGGCCCGGGTAACGAAGGCCCGTAAACGCGCGTAGGCCGCGCGGTTTATATCGCGTCGAAGTCGCCGGCTTTTACGTAGCTTAACGTCGAGGCGTTTACGTTTTTATTAAAAAAAATCCGTTTTATCGTCGTCGTCGAGCTACCGTTTATTTAAGAGTACGTATTTCCCCGATAAGTAAGAGCCGCGCTAATAATTAAGACTAGTTATATAATACCTCGCTAAGCTTAATATTATAGCTACGACGGCGCGCGCGACCGACTCGCCTAGTATACGTATACGCGAGGTCGACCGGTTTAACCGGGCTAGTAATAACGTTTATTACTTTATCGTATCGTTCGCGGTATCGTCGGCCGGCCTAAACCTTTACTAAAATTATAACTACGGTATTATTTTATAACTCGGCTAGTCTTATTTTAATATCTAGTAGGCTATAGGCCGCCTTAAGCGTTTAGGCTAAACTTAAGTTAGCGAATAAGCGATTATCTTTACGGCTAATAACTACGTAAAAAAGGTAAAACGGAAACTTTTAAATAAGCTTATCGCTTATTATACTAAAAACTTAAACTTTAACCGTTACTTTTCCGAGTATACCCTCGTTACGGTAGCTTACGAGACTATTAAATTTAAGTAAAGCTTACCCTTTAACTAGCTCGTTTAAGACTCGTACGAGCCGCGCTTATACCGCGACTACGAGTACTTTATATACTTACGTATCGGCTATATTATTACCTCGACCGCTAAGTTTATCCTTTAAAAGCCTAGCTTTAATATATTAAACTAGCTCGTCGCTACGTTTAATAACGTTTTCCCCTAGCTATAAGTTATCGCCGCCTAAAACGGCGCCTTTAACTTCTTTACGGTATAAGCCCTCCTCGGCGCCTTAACGAGCGTACGCGTAAATACTTTTAAGCGCGTTACCCGTACCGCGCTTACTAATATACGCGAATACTCGGCCTTTATCTTTAAGTATAACTCGTAACCTAGTACGCCGGCTACGAGACGTACCCGGCTTAACGCTAATATAAGTAAAGGCTCCTAGCTCTAGCTAAAAGTTTTTAAGACGCCTAGTACGCCTACGCCCGCCCCCTAAAAACCGTAAAACCCGTTACCGTTATTAGCTAACCTTAACGCGCTCGCTTTTTAGCCCGCTAGTCTAGCTAGCCTCGATAACCTAGCCTAGTACGAAGTACTCCTTTAACGAGACCTAGAACGCCGCGGCCTCTCGACCGTAAACCCCGAGTAGCCGCTAATATTTTCCTTTCCCTTAATATTTAATTCGTTATTTTTTTAGAGTTTCTTTATTTTTATACTACTTTTAAGTTTATTAGTTATATTTATTTATAGCTTTCCCTTATTATATAGTAATATATAAGTCGTACCTTAAGGTATTAGTTATTATAGATATATCTACGCGCCGAACTACCTCGTCGCCCTACGCCTTTTATATCTACGCGTAGATCTATACGCCCCGTAAGCCTTACGTTTTTTATATCTACGCGTAGATTTATACGCCCCGTAAGCCTTACGCTCTTTATATCTACGCGTAAATCTATACGCTTAGTAAGCCTTACGCTTTTTATATCTACGCGTAAATCTATACGCTTAGTAAGCCTTACGCTTTTAAATTCTATAAGTATATATATCTACTAGCGCTTTTTAATTCTACGCGTAAATAGAGTAAGTACTCTACGAATACGCCGTAGCTACGATCGTACCTACGGTATATTATTAAGAATATATATTTACGTTATATATTAAAATTTAAAGAGTAATTTTTACTACGATTAATTTAAAAAAGAGAGGGCTCGGCGGCTAAATCTACGCGTAAAAATAAAAAAAGCTTAGTAGCTAAATCTACGCGTAAAAATAAAGAGGGCTCGGTAGCTAGATTTACGCGTAAAAATAAAAAGGGCTCGGCGACTAGATCTACGCGTAAAAGGAGAGATTACTCGCCCTTTAAATCTACGCGTAGAAATAAAGAGCCCTTTATATAAAAAATTAAAGCTACTATAAAGGCGGTAACTTATCGCGGTACTCTTAATATAACCGAAATAGGAAAGTATAATACCGCGCTAATAGACTTATATAGTTAATTTTACTTATATAAAATCGACCGTTTTAAACGGTATAGCTAGTAAAACGGAGGATAAGTAATAATTTAACTAAGTAAAGACGACGACTAGGTTATACCGGTAAAGTAGAGGAAAAAAGTTAAAATAAAGGAAAAAAAAAAGAAAAAAAAATAAAGGAAGAAGAGGCCGTTTATATACCGCGTATACTAGTTAAAAGGAGCCCGCCGCCCGCCCTCTTAATCGTTTTTTTTTTTTCCTAGACTTACCGACTAAAATACTTTACTTAATAGCTAGTATACTTATTACTAATACTAACTTTATTATAGCTCGCGGCCGCCCTAAAATCTACCGTATAAAGGCGGAGTAGAAGGTTTTTAAGAAAACGGTTTAAGCTAAGTACTAACTTAACCGCTTAAACCGGTAGAAAGTATTAACGGAAAAAAAACTACGTACCGCGTAAGCTAGCGAAAAAAAAGCCCGCGAGCGTATAATATCGTTTATCTCCCGTTAGTCGACCCCGTCGACGTAACTCCGCCGCCTTTTAAACTAAGCCCCGGCTTCTTACTCGACTAGTAGTTTTTCCTCCCGCTAGCGTCGTCCCGTTACCCGCTAGTAAACTACGACGCCTTTACTAGTTTAGCGCGCTCTAGCGGCCGACGTACCGGCCTAGCCCGCCTTAACGCCCCCTATCGCGCCCGCGGTCTAGCCTATTTTCTAGTCGTCGCCCGCCTTATCGTTACCGGTAAGACTTACGCTTATAAAATAACCCGTTATTTAGCCGTTATTTTTAATACCTTAGAAACGATCGTTAGCGCCTAGCCTTATAGCCCTTTTATCGTTTCCTTTTTTTTTAACCTAAGCTACGCCGACGTTTACCGCCTAGGTTATAGCCGGGTAAAAAACGCGCGTAGCTACTTATATCGCTTTAACGGGCTTACCGGCTAGCCGATATATAGCCCGGTTCCTCGAGGTACGTACTAGTTTTAAGTTCCCGAATAATATATAAGCCTAGTATTAACTCGATAATAGCGCGGTAGCTAGACGCCGTTAAGCGCCGTAGTACCCCGCCTAGTACGGCCGTATACGCTACTTATAAACGAAGCTTAAGCTACCGTTCTCGACCCGTTACTAGGTACTTAATAAATCTCCGTCGGTCCGGTCGACGTAAACGAATTAAGGTATACCGACGAACTCGCCCGGCTTTACTCGACGTAGACTATATACGACTCCGGCCGTATAACCTAAAATAAGCCTATTCTCGTCGACGATAGTAATTAAGCCGGCGCCTCGCTTACGCCCCCTACCGTTATTATCTTAAACGATTAAAATAACGTAATAGACTTTAAAATTAATAAAAATAAAGTCGTCCGCTAGGTTAAGGAGGACTTAGCCCGGTATACCGTTACTTACGATAAGGACGTTATAATAAACTATATTAACGACTTTATAAACGACGCTAACGACGTTAACGACGTTAACGACGTTAGTAACGTTAACCGCGGTACTATAAATTATAATATAAACGTATTAAGCTAAAATAATACTTTAACGCCGACTATAGCTAGGTTATTCGCTACGTCTCTCCGAGGTAATATTGGTTATACTTACGAAGTCTACGAAAAGCGCGCGGCCGCGTATAAAAATACGGACGAGTACGTTTATTACTACGTCGACTTACCCGCTTTATCTCGGACGTTTAAAAACCTTCCGCTTAAAGAGGACGGTTTAACCGAGTATAAAAAGTATAGTATTTAACTCCCTAACTTACTTAGTAAAAAAGAGTCTTTCTCGCTTAATATACGCGTTAAACGCCTAAACTACTAGCGTACCTTTAAAAGCGTTTTTACTTATAACTTTCCGCGCGGTACCCCGTTACCCGTCTTACCGTCTCTTTATATAGACCGTTACCGCTAGATAATAGCTAACGCGCCGTGCTTTACTACCTCGTATAATATTAATAATATCGTTAGCGCCGCCCGCTTACTTATATTTTAT
The DNA here is from genome assembly GCA_029298855.1 of Ophiostoma populinum. Taxonomy (NCBI): domain Eukaryota; kingdom Fungi; phylum Ascomycota; class Sordariomycetes; order Ophiostomatales; family Ophiostomataceae; genus Ophiostoma; species Ophiostoma populinum. Next base: position 69,888 of record JANSLU010000020.1, on the reverse strand, counting down.
AAGAAGCTTATATATATCTATATCGCGCGGAACGTTAATTATAATATCGTCGATAATATCTACTTATATATCGACGTACCCGCCTCTCTCCTCGACGATAGCGCCGGTATACGGTCCGTCCTTTTATCGTATATCCCGTATATTACTTTTACTTATATTAAGGGCTAATCTAATATATAACTTTATATCGTATTTCCTTATATTTATATTAACCGCGAGGCCGCCCGTACTAACGCTAACGCTAAGGCTAGCCGCCCTCGCGTCTACCGTTTCGGAGGAAAGCCTTTAAAGGATTATACCCTCTTTTAGACTTTCCTTAACTACGAGTAAGTAGACCGCTAGTATAACTTTACTTATATTCCCGCTATTAAGGCCGCTTATACTATCGAGACCGCCGAGGGCGGCCGCGTCCTCGATTTTAATATCGCGCTTTACTTATTTAAGTTAAACGCTTACGGCTAGGCTATAGCGTTTACGCTTTACGAGATTAAGTCGTTAGGCCTTTTTATCTACGACGACGATAATAACTTATAGTACGTTTACGTTAACGCCGTTATTTACTAGATCGACGGTAACCGCTTTAACGTATTTACTAGCGAGCTTTATAAACGCGTCGATAACGACCCTAGCTTTAACCTTTTCCGCGGCTTTTAGATTTACTTTAACGTTAAAAACTTTAAAACCCGCTATACTTCGTCGGTCGATACTACCGTCTAGAATAACGTCGACGTTATATTTAACCGCGTTATAAACTACTTCGAGGATTAATAATACGCCTCTTTCGATATAACTTTCCTCGACCCCGATCGCGTTTTCGTCGATATCGTTAAGTAGTAGACTCTCTTTACCGAAAATACCTTTTACTCGTTTATATAGCGTTTTTACTATTTTAAGGTATATATCGACTAGCGCTACGAGTAGACCGACGCTACCGTCCGCGGTTAACGTACCGCGCTTATTACTATTCCTAACTTTAACGCTACCGCTAATAAAAACCGCGACCGGGTCGCTTACGGCCGTTACGACTACGCCGCCCCGCCCGGCCGGTTTTACGTATACGCCTTAACCGTTACCCGGTACCCGTTCGCGACTATACTAGACGTCGGCGGCGTTACTATCGAGCTATACTAGAAAAGCCCGGACCGTTACGCCGGCCTACTTTATACCTAGCTTTATAATAATATTAAGTTTATCTTTAACGCTTAAAAAACGTACGTTTTTTATAGCCGGAACTTAAAAAAGCTCGCTTTTAACCGCGAGTACCTCGACTCCCTCCGTTTCGCTAACCGTACCCTTATCGCCGACGGTAAAACCGCTATTAACGACGCCCGTAGTATATACCGTAGTACTAAGTACCGCGCGTACGTCTCGCTTACTAATAATATATACTTAATAAGCTACGGCGTACGCGAAGAGTACCGCGTTTCGTAGACCCTTTTTTAGTAAATTCGCGCCGTTTAGATAACGGTACCTTTACCCCCGGCGCCTACGGCTTAAACCCGGGTCCCCGTCCTTATAAAGGCCTTTTTTTAGTTTACGGCCCCGTCTACTAATATCCTTAGCTTTCTTTACTAGTAGATTAACCGATACTACTACCTCGTCGAGCGGTACCGTATAACTATCGACGACGTCGGTATTACCTTTATTAACGTTATCGTTACTATTTACGCCTTACGCTTATTCGTTTACTATTACGGGTTAAGCTTTTACCCGACTAACTAGTAACTCTTTAATAACGTTTAACGCGCCGGTCGCCTAGTAAAGCCTACCTTACCTCCTTTAAACGCCGCGGCTACCGCGGACGGCGATAACCTACTACGTACCTTAACGCCGGCCCTAATAGCCGACGCTTTCGACGATAATATTAGCGTCGACGTTTACGGCTTTAACGATAAGTCGGCCGATAAGGATAATAGCGAGCTAGCCGTTTACGACGACGACGACGGTAGCGTCTTTTTACTTAACGACGCCTCGGCCGCCGTTATATCCGCTACGCCCGACGTTATAGCTCTCGACGACGCCCTAGTACCCGTACTTCGCCTTAACGCCTTAAACCCGCGCGTTATAAAGTACGGCTTAGGCCTATAAACTTTTATATAACTATACCGCTTCGGCTAATAGCGGCCTCGTAAAATAGACTAATAATACTAGTACTTCTCGACCGAGTTCCTTAACTTTTATTTTTTATTTTAACTCTTTACCGTTAGCTAGAATATAGTCCGTTACGTTAGCGCCGTATAAACTAATAAAGCCTAGACTAATATCCTCCTTAATAGCGATATCGCCGTTATACTCTAGCGTATTTCGTTTTTCGTCCTCGACGGCTTTATCGACGCTTAGTTTTATTACCTTTTCGCTATCGTTTACGTTAAGTTCGATAAAAACGTTTAGACTAAGCTATACGTAAACTATAACGGTATACTTAACTACTACCTTACGCCGGACGCCGCGAAACGCTACCTTATTACGCGTCCGCCCCCTTATACCGTTAAAGCTATAAACGATATCTTTTTAACTTATACTAGCGGCCGCGTTACGGGGCCTACCTTTTTTAAGGGTAACCGTATTACGTTTAAGACCGCCCGCGCCCTTATCGAGTACTTTTTCCTTTAAGATAAAGCCGTCGACCCTTACGCTTAGCGCTCGCGCTCCGCCGGCGTTTATAAGCTCGCGCGTAACCCCCGCTAGAAGTTTAAATACGCCGGTTTCCGCTTTATTATAAAGACTTTTTATAACTTTATTAAGGGTAGGCTAAGGCCCGCCCGCGCTAAGTAATAGGTCGTTACCCTATTCGACTATATAATTAAGACCTACGAAATCTTACTAATACTTAGTAATACTTACGGTTTTATTAACCGCGTCGATTACGATACTATTTAACGTATCCCGCGTTAGTTTTTAAATCGACTTTATAACCCCGCTTACGTTAACCGCTTTACCGTCGTACTCGACCTCGTTAGCGGCCCGCCTTAAAAAGTCCGCTCTACCTTTTAGGAGTTAGCTTTTAACCGTATTACGCGTTACGTCGATTAGTTTATAAGGAATAAAACTAGATTAAAATATAAACTCTCGCTTTTCCTTACTAACCGTATTATACGGCCGCCTAACTTAATAACCTTTCGTCTTACGTTTATCGAGTCGCTTTTTCCTACGCTTATCGGGTTACTTTTTTCTACGCCTTTTACGTTTAACTAATTACCCGTCGTAGTATATAAAACTACGCTAGCTCGCTTACGTCCTTAAACTACGGTTACTTAAGCTAGCCCTAAAGCTTACTAACTACTTTTAGCTTAAACTAAAGCTCCGCCGTTAATAGCTCGTTTATTACGTACTCTCTTTTTTAGTAGACCCGTACGAGCTTTAGCGACCGTACTATATCTATTAAGTCTTAGTATATCGACTTTAATATTAATACGTTTATAATCGATTATAATACGTATAAAGTCCCCGCCGGCTATACTAGGTAGTCGCTAGGCCGTATATAGATACCTACCGACGGCCCGGCCGGGTCGTCGTCCGATTACGCGTACTCCCGTACCTTATTTACCCTTAGCTTCGGCTATACTAGCTATAGCTTCTCGCCCTTATCGCCGTATACTACCGTTAATACCCCGTACTAGTTAATATATAACGTTAAGAACGCGTTACGGGTACCGTATACCCGAAAACGCGCGTAAAACGTTAAGTCTACCCGGTACCGCGTCGTTTTTTTCCCTTAGTTTACCCGCGTCTTTTTTAAGAGACGAAACCGGTTCCCGTTAAATAACGACGTTACGTCTTTTTACCTTTATAAGTTAAAAAAGTTAATCGGCCGCCTTAACTTTATAAAGTCCTCTACCGCTTACGCCGCCGTTACCCGCTCGCTCGCGATCGTTATCCGTCGGTTTTAGTATTACGCGTTTATATTCTTCGAGTACGCGAGTATACGGAGGAATACCTTAAGGCGGCTAAGATCTACCGTTTTACCCGTAAACTTTATCGGTAATACTAACGGTACTCGTAACGGGCCGCGCGTTAAAACCTACCGTACTTCTTTATTTAAATATACTATAAAGTCGTATACCGCCTCGGCGAGGTACGACGACGTATTAGCCGCCCTACCGTATACGGCCCTCCTTACTAATAACGAGAACCCTTTTAGTCGGAACCGGTAGTCGTCGGGCTTACTATCCTTTACTTCTTACGACCGCTTCTTTAAGAGTACGGCCGCCCGCTAGCGTACCTCTTCGATCTTTACTATTTATAGCCGCTAATACGCCCGAATTACGATTACCGTCGGGTTATTAACGGCGTTACTATACGTATCGCCCGCGCTAAGCTACGACGCCTTACTACCGCCGTACCGTATCTTTTCGTAGCGCGTAAAGTTCGTAACTAGTACGTCCTTACCGTAGATAGGGTATTTTACCTTAAAGCGAGTTTATAGAGTAGCCTTACCCGCGTTAGCTAGGTACCGTACTCGGTATTTCTCCGTGTTACGCGTTAATATAACGTACTTATATACTTCGTATCGTTCTCTATTATCCTTTATTACCTTATTTATTATATCCGGGTATATATTCCGAATATACCGCGGTAGGTTACCGAACCGTACTACGACGCTATAGTACGGGTACGGCTTCGTCTTATTCTCCGCTAAACCTTATATATAGTCTCGTCGGTACGCTATTATAACTACGTCGGTACTAACGAACCCGTAGTTTTTAACCCGGTATACTCTCCGACGTCGTTCGGAGGGGTTAAGCGCCGGCCTAGTCGTAAGCGTTTCGTCGACTAGTATACTATACTTTATACGGTCGGCTAGTAAAGTAGTTTATTCTTAGAAAAAATTAATATATTCGAGGAAAATAAAAGTACGAGAGGATATATCTTTATATATTTATAAATCTACTAATAACCGATAATAGTACCCTTATTTATATACGCGAAAAAGACCTACCTTATTTAATAAACGCTTTTACTATTTATACGTATAACCTACGATACCTAGCCCGAGCGCTTTTATTAACTATTTACGCGTCTTACTATTTATTTACGCGTAAATATTAGCCGTAGCTAGCCCTAGTCGTCCTTAAGAAACGCTAGCCCTAGTTACCCTTAACTTATATACGTAAACGCTAGCCCTAGTTACCCTTAACTTTTATACGTAGACGCTAGCCCCGGTATCTTAATATCTACGCGTAGACGCTAGCCCTAGTATTTTAATATCTACGCGTAGACGCTAACCCTAGTATCTTAATATCTATACGTAGACGCTAGCCCTAGCGTCTTAATATCTACGCGTAAACGCTAGCCCCGGCGTCTTAATATCTACGCGTAAACGCTAGCTACGGCGTCTTAATATCTACGCGTAGACGCTAGCTACGGCGTCTTAATATCTACGCGTAGACGCTAGCCCCGGCGTCTTAATATCTACGCGTAGATACTAGCCCCGAGAATATTTTACTAAGTATAAAATACTAAGTATTACTATTTACTATCTAATATATAGTATTATACGTATTAGCGCGTAGATAGCCTAGGAGCCCTACTCTAGCTATTCTCTATTAGTTAGCGATTAGACTTATTATACGTATAGAGGTCCGCTTTTCTTATTTAGGATTTAAACTTTTATATAATTATACTAGTTTATTATACTAGTTTATTATATATAGGGTTATATACGTATTAGCGCGTAGAATACTACCCTAGCGCTATATTAATATTTACGCGTAGATTAATACTTCGAATAAACGTATCTTTAAAAATATATTACGTTATATATTAAAATTTAAAAGGTATTATTTACTACGATTTACTTAAATATACGAACGAATATTAAAATACCTTCGAGGGTAAGCTAAAACTATCGAGGGTAAGCTAAAGTTATCGAGGGTAAGCTAAAATTATCGAGGGTAAGCTAAAGTTATCGAGGGTAAGTTAAAGTTATCGAAGGTAAGCTATATAACTATTAAATACCTATTTATTTTAATTAATACTTATTATTATACTACGTCGTAGCTACGATCGTACCTACGGTATATAAAAAAACTTATATATAATTATACTTTATATATAGGGTTATATAATTATACTTTATATATAGGGTTATACACGTATCGGCGCGCGGAATACTACCGTAGAGCTATTTTAATATTTACGCGTAGATTAATACTTAAAATAAACGTATTTAAATTTATATATAATTATACTACTTTATTATATATAGGGTTATACACGTATCGGCGCGCAGAACATTACCCTAGAGCTGTTTTAATATCTACGCGTAGATTAATACTTAGAATAAACGTATTTTTTACGTTTTAGTATAATATATATTAAATTATTAGAAAATACGTACGTACGTATTTTTACGTATTATACTAAAAACACGTATTTATATATATATTACTTATATATAGTATATATAGGGTTTAGGATAGAAAAACCTTAAAAAATAAAACACCGATATTATAGTATTAATAAATCCGTAATAAATTACTTACTAGGAATTTACTCTTTTTACTTTTTTTAGTATTTTAACCGAAACGTAAAAAAATAAAAACGAAAGTAAAGAAAAGATTATACTACTTTTTTTATATATAAATTTTAATCGACTAATAAAAATACTTTAATATTTTATACCCTATAATTATATCTATAAACGAAATTTAATCGACTAATAATAACGTATTTAAGTATATAAAAAAGTATCTACGCGTAGATATAAAAACGTACGGTAAAGCATCTACGCGTAGATATAGAAACGTACGGTAAAGTATCTACGCGTAGATATAAAAACGTACGGTAAAGTATCTACGCGTAAATATAAGATTATACCCGCCCTATAATACGTATTAACCGTAAATTTATATAATAAAGAATAAGTATTTACGCGTAGTACTATTAATCTATATATTAAAATTTAATCGACTAATCCTAGGATAGAATATACCCTTTTTCTACATATTAAAATTTAATCGACTAATCCTAGAATAGAATATACCTTTTTTCTATATATTAAAATTTAATCGACTAATCCTAAGATAGAATATACACTCTACGCGTAGATATAAAATATACGGTAGAGTATATTTATCTACGCGTAAATACTTTATACGGTAAAGCATCTACGCGTAGATATAAAAACGTACGGTAAAGTATCTACGCGTAGATATAGAAACGTACGGTAAAGCACCTACGCGTAAATATAAAAACGTACGGTAAAGCATCTACGCGTAAATATAGAAACGTACGGTAGAGTATCTACGCGTAGATATAGAAACGTACGGTAGAGTATCTACGCGTAGATATAAGATTACACCCGCCCTATAATACGTATTAACTATAAATTTATATAATAAAGAATAAGTATCTACGCGTAATACTATTAATCTATATATTAAAATTTAATCGACTAATCCTAGGGTAAAATACGCCCTTCTTCTATATATTAAAATTTAATCGACTAATCCTAGGGTAAAACACGCCCTTCTTCTATATATTAAAATTTAATCGACTAATCCTAGGGTAGAATATACCTTTCTTTTATATATTAAAATTTAATCGACTAATCCTAGGGTAGAACACGCCCTTCTTCTATATATTAAAATTTAATCGACTAATCCTAGGATAGAATATACCCTTCTTCTATATATTAAAATTTAATCGACTAATCCTAGGATAAAATATACCCTTCTTTTATATATTAAAATTTAATCGACTAATCCTAGGATAGAATATATACTCTACGCGTAGATATAGAAACGTACGGTAGAGTATCTACGCGTAGATATAGAACGTACGGTAGAGTATATTTATCTACGCGTAAATATAAAAACGTACGGTAAAGTATCTACGAGTAGATATAGAAACGTACGGGCACTCTACGCGTAGATATAGAAACGTACGGTAAAGTATCTACGCGTAGATATAAAAACGTACGGTAAAGTATCTACGCGTAAATATAGAAACGTACGGTAAAGTATCTACGCGTAGATATAAAAACGTACGGTAAAGTATCTACGCGTAGATATAAAAACGTACGGTAGAGTATCTACGCGTAGATATAAAAACGTACGGTAGAGTATCTACGCGTAGATATAGAAACGTACGGTAGAGTATCTACGCGTAGATATAAGATTACACCCGCCCTATAATACGTATTAACCGTAAATTTATATAATAAAGAATAAGTATTTACGCGTAGTACTATTAATCTATATATTAAAATTTAATCGACTAATCCTAGGGTAAAACACGCCCTTTTTTTATATATTAAAATTTAATCTATTAATCCTAGCGTAGAAAGGTAAAGTATCTCTATAACGAAATTTAATCGACTAATAAAGACGCTTAAATCTAGTTTACCCTAAAGACGGACCTACTTACTCCGTACTATAATTATTTTCGTAAAAGAATAAGCCGAACTACGTTTTAATAGTTTTAAGTTTTTAAGTCCTTATTAAAAATCTAACTTATTTATAATATTAATTTTAAAAAAGTAAAAACACGACTTATACGTAAATAATAAAGAATATAAAATATTAAAAGATTTTATAAAAGTATTAATACTTCTAGTACTATTAATAGCTTACCCTCGAGGATATAAAATTTTTTAATATACTAGTAAATTATTTAATTATATATTATTTAATAGAATTACTTTATTTAATTTTCGTATACTTATATAAGCTAACTATTATCCTCGTATACCTTTATCGTTTTCGTATACGTTTATCGTCTTCGTATACGTTTATTATCTTTATATACTTTTATCGTCCTCGTATACTTTTATCGTCCTCGTATACGTCTATCGTCCTCGTATACTTCTATCGTCCTTATATACTTTTATTATTTTCGTATACGTCTATCGTCCTCGTATACGTCTATCGTCCTCGTATACGTCTATCGTTTTCGTATATTTTTATTATCCTCGTATACGTTTATCGTCCTCGTATACGTCTATCGTCCTTGTATACTTCTATCGTCCTTCCTTACTTTTAAACGTATAATATAAAAAGATAAAACTAGAGAACTTTATTTTTCTTATAAAGAGTACTCTTACCTTTTACTATATATACGTAGTTCTTACGTTTTTTCTTGTTTTATTTAATTTTTTTATTACTTTTTAGTTCTTTTATTTTATCTTATTACTTTTATTCTTACTTTTCTTACTTTTTTTTATATTTTTATTATAGCTACGATCGTACTTATAGTATATACTTATAATATACGAAGTCGTAGCTACGATCGCACCTATAATTATATAGGTTATTTTATTATAAGCTAACGCTCGTATACTTATAACTATAGCGTAAAACTACTAAAGCCCGTAGCCGGTAGTTACCTACGTACTTTACTTATACGGAGTATATTATTTTATTAAGTAAAAGCTAAGATTTATTTAAGTCCTAGCTTAATAAAAGAAAACTAGCTTTACCCGCTCGAGTCTAATCCTAGTAACGTACCCGTAATCCCTAATCCCGTACCCGACGATATATCTATAGTCCCCGTTTTCGTACCGTTTATTTTAATAGGTATAATTAAAGGCGTAAATAGCTAGTTAAAACCGAGTAAGTTAACTAGGTTTTTATTAACTAGTTAAGAAATAACTTTTATTAAAAGGTCGGAAGAATTAAGTAAAGATTCTTAGTCTTATATAGCCTAGCGACTAGCGTCCGTATTAGAGGCTATTATACCGCCGTCCTTTAAATCGTCTTCGTTTTCGTTACCGTTATCCTCGTCCCCGGGTATAACGATAACGTCTACTATAGTTTTTTATACCGGTAAAAAAGCGGGGATATCTTATTAACCTAGGCCGTCCCTCCGCTATATATTAAAGAAACGGTAAATATTAAAAGCTCTTATTTAACGAAGGTCGGCTAAGAATAGCTCGATAGTAAAGGCGGTAAGATTAAAACTAACGTATAGCGTATCGGTTAAGTTTAACTTATATAACGCTAAGTCCCTCTCCTACTAAGCGCTAGCTTTTAGAACGGATATAAAAGTAGGTACGTTCGGAAACTTATCGTAATAGCTATACTTTAAGCCTTTTCTCTTAAAGACGTAGTTACTATAAGACCCCTTTTAGAGACTAGGGAAAGAGATATACTAAAAGTATAGCGTTATAACCCGTAAAGCTCCGTTATCGTTAGTCGTATAATCCCGTTAGTACCTCTTTTCGTAATAAGAGTATAGTACGCCGTTTAAATAACCGTATATTTAGATAAAAAACGACTATTAAGGGGTACTATCTTTATAGTAAATAGTCTAGGTAGTATAACCTAAGGGGTAACCGTTAATTACCTCGATATATACGGGCCGTACGCGTTAGATAAGCTAGTTATATTCTAGCTAGAATAACTTTAAGACTTTAAAAACTAGATTAAGACTAAACTATAGATTTTTATAGTTTATTATTATACGTAGTATTTAGGCTACGTACGGGCGATAAGTAAAGAGAAAGTAAGTAGATATATTTACCTATAGTATTACTAGTTCGCCGCGTATTTTAAGAATAGCGTTATTATAGAGCGGGTAGTTTAAGTTTACTATAAGGATACCGTAGCTATAAACCTCCGTAAATCTAAATCTAGCTAGGTCGTTCTAAGCGACGCTAGTATTAAGGGTAACGAGAAACTCGTTAAAGCGTTACTTAGCTTAAGCCGTACGCGTAGTATTATTTACCGTAATAGATATATAGCGAGGTATAATAAATAAGCGATAAGTTATATAAAGGTTATATATAAGGAGAGGTTATCGGGTATATCGCTTTAATAATCGAAGTTATTAAGAGTAAAAGGCTAACGAGTAAAGTTAACGAGTAAAGAGAAGTTAACGAGTAAAAAAAAGTTAATAAGTAAAGAGAAGTTAACGAGTAAAGAAAAGTTAATAAGTAAAGAGAAGTTAACGAGTAAAAAAAAGTTAACGAGTAAAAAAAAGTTAACGAGTAAAGAGAAGTTAACGAGTAAAGAAAAGGTAACGAGTAAAGTTAAGAGTAAAAAAGTAACGAGTTATATTTATTTTTATAGTATTATAGTATATACTTTTATTTACGGTAAATAAACTTAAAGTTAACGGTAAATAGTTTTAAATATATCTATTACGGTAAATAAACTTAAACTAAAGAGTTAATATATTTTTTTATCGTATTAATTATAGTATATATTTTTAAAACGAGATATATATATAAATAAAGTTAAAGAGTATTTATATAAATAAAAATAAATTTCTTAAAATAAAATAAAAAGATATATATATCCGTAAATAAAGTTAAAGAGTATTTAAATAAATAAAAAGGAATTTCTTAAAATAAAATAAAAAAATATATATATCTATAAATAAAGTTAATTAAAATAAGATATACCTACGTTTAATAATTATTTATATATACCGACCGTGTAGTCTTAGTTATTTTTTACTTTCTTACTTTCTTTATACTTTTCTTTACTTCTTCTCTTAACTCCTACTTTTTCCTATAACTTTTACTTCTCCGACCGCGTAGTCTTAATTATTATTTACCTTTTTACTTTCCTTATACTTTTATTTACTTCCTTTTTTAACTCCTACTTATAAACTTTTACTTCCCTTTTTACCTCTTACTTTTTTCCTTTAACTCTTTATTCCCTCGCTATACTTAGCTACGATACCTATACGCGCCCCCTCTTACTTCGTTAGCCGTTATACTCGTCTTATATAAGTAACTTCGCTATAGCCGCGGCTAGATAGCGTTAACCGACTTACTACCGGTCGCCTTTCTCTCTAGCTTAAATTTTTATTAAGTTAGTCCGCCGAAAAGAAACTTTTTCGTTTAGTATATATAATAGTTTCCGGCTATAAAAAAGTAGTCGATACTACTTTTTTATTTTTCCTAGACCTTACCCCTATAGGCGGGTTCGCGGCTAACGGGAAGTAGCTCGACTAGACGGTCGAGTAGCTATAGTATTATTTATATAACTTAAAAGGTACCCTACTTAGTAATAAGTAATTTTATAGCGATATAATCGTCGCTAAGATTATTTTTATATATTCTTAGTACGGAGACTTTATATAAACTCTTACTATAATATATTTCTTGGCCGCTTAGGGCTAAAGGAACTTACTAGGTAGAGATATTATAAAGCGGTCCTTTATAAGCCGTTTTCTTATTTTCCCGGTATATATATTAAGTTATTAGGTTTTAAGTATATTTAATAAAAAGAAGATAACTTTATTTTAGTTTAATAGCTACGCGTAATATAACTCGACGCCTAGTAAAGATACTCTCGTAGAATACTTAAAACGTATATTCTAATTTAAAAATATCGTTATTTAAACCCCTTACTATATATAATAGCTTACTAGTTAAAAGTATAGTCTTATAGTTTTAAAAATACTTCGTGTTTTTATAAAAGAAGTAGTTACTAATAATATCGGCTACGAACTCGATTAGGTATTCTCCTAGTAAATAAACGGTAATCTCCCTCTCGTCGGCCCTTTTACTACCCCTCGCCTTAAGCTTTCGTAGGTTATTATATTTTAGGTTAGCTAAATACGTAACGAGCTAGGCGAGCGTTTTTTCGGCTTTTTACGTTTCCCCGCGTAACTTACGGCTAACTTTAACGATATTATAACTTAACGGCTAATACTCCTCTCGGCTAACTCGAATAAGCGATAGTACGTTCTTAACGTTTTTATTAGTAGCCCGTTAGTTATAAGCGACGCTTTTACTAGCGTTTTTATTTAGTATAAATAGTTTACGTTATCTTATTTTTAAGATAGTATATCGATATCTTTTATTATAACCCCTAATATAGCTACGTTAGCTTTTAATACTTAAGTAAAAGGAGAAGTTTCCTTTTTTTTCCCTAGCTTTATCCCTAAAGGCTAAACTATATACCTATATATACCTTACCGGGCGGGTAAAAAAGAGGCGCCTTAATAGTACTAGCTAGGTATAGATTTAAGCTAGCGCGCTAACGAAAAGGAGGACGATATTATCGACTAGTTTAACTAGCTGTAATTACTAGGCGATATTATAATAAAAACTACCGTACTTATAATCGTATATATAAAAGCTTTTACGGGCCCGACTACGGACGATAATAATACCGGCTCGACTTAGAGATATACCCCGGCGACGGATCCGTCGACTCGCCGGGTAGCCTAGATTATACCGACGCCGGCCCCGCGCGATTTTAACTAAGCTCCGCTAAAGCGAATAGCCGATAAAAACGATAAGCTTAAGTAACGATTATTTATAAAACGTATTAAGATAAAGGAGGAGCGCGACGGCGCTACTCTAATAGATTATAATATAAGTACCGATTATAAGTCGTAGGCGTAAAAGGACAAGCGATAAAAGCGTAGTCCTAGACTAAATCGTTTACTATTTAATTACGTAAAGTATAATAACAAGTAGGCTAACGCTATAAAAATAAACGCTACGCCGAGCTAGCGAGGATAACGTATAGAGACTATAATCCGTATAGACCTTAATCTAGCGGAAAACGAGATTAATTTATAGTTAATAGAAAAAACTTTAGATTTCTACTAAAGTATTATTAAAAGTAAAATCGGTCTAGGTATTTTAAAGTTTAGTAATCTTATCGAGAATCTAGACGAAGAGAGAGAGACGAAAAGAGACGAAGAGACGAAAAGAATAAAAAAAAAAAAAACTAAATATAAAAAGGACGCGACGGGCTATAACCTAGCCTAAAAAGGTATAGTAGCCTTAGGTAAGTAGTTCTTAATACCTTAGGTAAGCTACTATATTATAGGGTAAAATACGCCGTACGGTAGAGTATCTACGCGTAAATATAAAAACGTACGGCGGAGTATTTACGCGTAAATATAAAAACGTACGGTAGAGTATATTTATCTACGCGTAAATATAAAAACGTACGGTAGAGTATATTTATTTACGCGGTATATTTATTTACGCGTAGATATAGAAACGTACGGTAGAGTATATTAATTTACGCGTAAATATAAAAACGTTCGGTAAAGTATATTTATTTACGCGTAGATATAAAAACGTACGGTAGAGTATATTAATCTACGCGTAAATATAAAAACGTACGGTAGAGTATATTAATCTACGCGTAAATATAAAAACGTTCGGTAGAGTATCTACGCGTAGATATAGGATTATACCCGGTCTATAGAGTATACGTATTAACGCGTAAATATAAAAGCGTAAATATATATAATAAAGAATAAGTATCTACGCGTAGTAATTAATCTATATACTAAATTTTAATCGACTAATCCTAGCGTAGGAGACGCCTTTACTTTATATATTAAATTTTAATCGACTAATCCCCGTATAAGAGACGCTTTTACTCTATATATTAAATTTTAATTAACTAATCCTAGTATAAAAGACGCCTTTACTCTATATATTAAATTTTAATCGACTAATCCTAGTATAAGAGACGCCTTTACTTTATAAGTTAAATTTTAATCGATTAATTATAGCGTAAAAAAGTAAAGTATCTCTATAACGAAAAATATAATCGACTATTACTAGCGCTTAAATTTAGTCGACCCTAGAAAAGTAATTACTTATTATAATTATTATCGTAATATAATAAAACTTAATTTACGTTTTAAATAGTTTTAGATTTTTAAGTTTTTATTAAAAAACTAACTTATTAGTAAATTATTACTATAATAGTAGAAAATAATAATAGTAAGTATAGTATATTAAATTTTATATTTTTTACTAGACTTTATTATCCTTATATACTTTTATCGTTTTTATATACTTTTATTATCTTCGTATACTTCTATTATCCTCGTATACGTTTATCGTCCTTAGGGTTTATATAGTATATATAGGGTTTAGGATAGAAAAACCTTAAAAAATAAAACACCGATATTATAGTATTAATAAATCCGTAATAATTCACTTACTAGGAATTTACTCTTTTTACTTTTTTTAGTATTTTAACCGTAACGTAAAAAAATAAAAACGAAAGTAAAGAAAAGATTATACTACTTTTTCTATATATAAATTTTAATCGACTAATAAAAATACTTTAATATTTTATACCCTATAATTATATCTATAAACGAAATTTAATCGACTAATAATAACGTATTTAAGTATATAGAAGAGTATCTACGCGTAGATATAAAAACGTACGGCAAAGCATCTACGCGTAGATATAGAAACGTACGGTAAAGCATCTACGCGTAGATATAAAAACGTACGGTAGAGCATCTACGCGTAGATATAGGATTATACCCGCCCTATAATACGTATTAACCGTAAATTTATATAATAGAGAATAAGTATCTACGCGTAGTACTATTAATCTATATATTAAAATTTAATCGACTAATCCTAGGGTAGAACACGCCCTTCTTCTATATATTAAAATTTAATCGACTAATCCTAGGATAGAACATATACTCTACGCGTAGATATAGAAACGTACGGTAAAGTATCTACGCGTAGATATAGAAACGTACGGTAAAGTACTTACGCGTAGATATAGAAACGTACGGTAAAGTATCTACGCGTAGATATAGAAACGTACGGTAAAGTATCTACGCGTAGATATAGAAACGTACGGTAAAGTATCTACGCGTAGATATAGAAACGTACGGTAAAGCATTTACGCGTAGATATAGAAACGTACGGTAAAGCACCTACGCGTAGATATAGAAACGTACGGTAAAGTATCTACGCGTAGATATAGGATTACACCCGCCCTATAATACGTATTAACCGTAAATTTATATAATAGAGAATAAGTGTTTACGCGTAGTACTATTAATCTATATATTAAAATTTAATCGACTAATCCTAGGGTAAAACACGCCCTTCTTTTATATATTAAAATTTAATCGACTAATCCTAGGATAGAATATACCCTTCTTCTATATATTAAAATTTAATCGATTAATCCTAGGGTAGAATACGCCCTTCTTTTATATGTTAAAATTTAATCGACTAATCCTAGGATAGAATATATACTCTACGCGTAGATATAGAAACGTACGGTAAAGTATCTACGCGTAGATATAGAAACGTACGGTAAAGCACCTACGCGTAGATATAAAAACGTACGGTAAAGTATCTACGCGTAGATATAGAAACGTACGGTAAAGTATTTACGCGTAGATATAGAAACGTATAGTAAAGTATCTACGCGTAGATATAAAAACGTACGGTAAAGTATTTACGCGTAAATATAGAAACGTACGGTAAAGCACCTACGCGTAGATATAGAAACGTACGGTAGAGTATCTACGCGTAGATATAAGATTACACCCGCCCTATAATACGTATTAACCGTAA
The DNA here is from genome assembly GCA_029298855.1 of Ophiostoma populinum. Classification (NCBI taxonomy): domain Eukaryota; kingdom Fungi; phylum Ascomycota; class Sordariomycetes; order Ophiostomatales; family Ophiostomataceae; genus Ophiostoma; species Ophiostoma populinum. The sequence goes on along the minus strand of JANSLU010000020.1, from coordinate 53,618 downwards.
ATTTATATAATAGAGAATAAGTGTTTACGCGTAGTACTATTAATCTATATATTAAAATTTAATCGACTAATCCTAGGGTAGAATACGCCCTTCTTCTATATATTAAAATTTAATCTATTAATCTTAGCGTAGAAAGGTAAAGTGTTTCTATAACGAAATTTAATCGACTAATAAGGACGCTTAAATCTAGTTTACCCTAGAGACGGACCTGCTTACTCCGTACTATAATTATTTTCGTAAAAGAATAAGCCGAACTACGTTTTAATAGTTTTAAGTTTTTAAGTCCTTATTAAAAATCTAACTTATTTATAATATTAATTCTAGAAAGGTAAAAACACGACTTACACGTAAATAATAGAGAATATAAAATATTAAGAGATTTTATAAAAGTATTAATACTTCTAGTATTATTAATAGCCTACCCTCGAGGATATAAAATTTTTTAATATACTAGTAAATTATTTAATTATATATTATTTAATAGAATTACTTTATTTAATTTTCGTATACTTACGTAAGCTAACTATTATCCTCGTATACCTCTATCGTCCTCGTATACGTTTATCGTCTTCGTATACGTCTATCGTCCTCGTATACTTTTATCGTTTTCGTATACTTTTATCGTCCTCGTATACGTCTATCGTTTTCGTATACGTCTATCGTCTTCGTATACGTCTATCGTCCTCGTATACTTCTATTATCCTCGTATACGTTTATCGTCCTCGTATACGTCTATCGTCCTCGTATACTTCTATCGTCCTTCCTTACTTCTAAACGTATAATATAAAAAGATAAAACTAGAGAACTTTATTTTTCTTATAAAGAGTACTCTTACTTTTTACTATATATACGTAGTTCCTACGTTTCTTCTTATTTTATTTAATTTTTTTATTACTTCTTAATTCTCCTATTTTATCCTATTACTTTTATTCTTACTTTTCTTACTTTTTTTTATATCTTTATCGTAACTACGATCGCACCTATAGTATATACCTATAATATACGAAGTCGTAGCTACGATCGTACCTATAGTTATATAGGTTATTTTATTATAAGCTAACGCTCGTATACTTATAGCTACGGCGTAAAACTACTAAAGCCCGTAGCCGGTAGTTACTTACGTACTTTACTTATACGGAGTATATTATTTTATTAAGTAAGAGTTAGGATTTATTTAAGTCCTAGCTTAACGAAAGAAAACTAGCTTTACCCGCTCGAGTCTAATCCTAGTAACGTACCCGTAGTCCCCGATCCCGTACCCGACGATATATCTATAGTCCCCGCTTTTATACCGTTTATTTTAATAGGTGTAATTAAAGGCGTAGATAGCTAGTTAGAACCGAGTAGGTTAACTAGGTTTTTATTAACTAGTTAAGAAATAACCTTTACTAAAAGGTCGGAAGAATTAAGTAAAGATTCTTAGTTTTATATAGCCTAGCGACTAGCGTCCGTATTAAAGGCTATTATACCGCCGTCTTTTAAATCGTTTTCGTTTTCGCTACCGTTATCCTCGTCCCCGGGTATAACGATAACGTCTACTATAGTTTTCTATACCGGTAGAAAGGCGGGGATATTTTATTAACCTAGGCCGTCCCCCCGCTATATATTAGAGAAGCGGTAAATATTAGAAGCTTTTATTTAACGAAGGTCGGCTAAGAATAGCTCGATAGTAAGGGCGGTAAAATTAAGACCGACGTATAGCGTATTAGTTAGGTTTAACTTACGTAGCGTTAGGTCTCTCTCCTACTAAGCGCTAGCTTTTAGAGCGGATATAAAAGTAGGCGCGTTTAGAAACTTATCGTAATAGCTATACTTCGAGCCTTTTCTCTTAAAGACGTAGTTACCGTAAGACCCCTTTTAAAGACTAGGGAAGGAGATATACTAAAAGTATAGCGTTATAACCTATAAAGCTCCGTTATCGTTAGTCGTATAATCCCGTTAGTACCTCTCTTCGTAATAAGAGTATAGTACGCCGTTTAGATAACCGTATATCTAGATAAAAAGCGACTATCGAGGGGTACTATCTCCGTAGTAAATAGTCTAGGTAATATAACCTAAGGGGTAGCCGTTAGTTACCTCGATATATACGGGCCGTACGCGTTAGATAAGCTAGTTATATTCTAGCTAAAATAACTTTAAGACTCTAGGAGCTAGATTAAGACTAAACTATAGATTTTTATAGTTTATTATTATACGCGGTATTTAGGCTACGTACGGGCGATAAGTAAGGAGAAGGTAAGTAGATATATTTACTTATAGTATTACTAGTTCGCCGCGTATCTTAAAAATAACGTTATTATAGAGCGGGTAGTTCGGGTTTACTATAAGGATACCGTAGCTATAAACCTCCGTAAATCTAAATCTAGCCGGGTCGTTCTAAGCGACGCTAGTATTAAGGGTAACGAGAAACTCGTTAAAGCGTTACTTAGCTTAAGCCGTACGCGTAGTATTATTTACCGTAATAAATATATAGCGAGGTATAATAAATAAGCGATAAGTTATATAAAGGTTATATATAAGGAGAGGTTATCGGGTATATCGTTTTAATAATCGAAGTTATTAAGAGTAAAAGGCTAACGAGTAAAGTTAACGAGTAAAGAGAAGTTAACGAGTAAAGAAAAGTTAACGAGTAAAGAGAAGTTAACGAGTAAAGAGAAGGTAACGAGTAAAGTTAAGAGTAAAGAGGTAACGAGTTATATTTATTTTTATAGTATTATAATATATACTTTTATTTACGGTAAATAAACTTAGAGCTAACGGTAAATAGTTTTAAATATATTTATTACGGTAAATAGACTTAAACTAAAGAGTTAATATGTTTTTTTATCGTATTAATTATAATATATACTTTTAAAACGAGATATATATATAAATAAAGTTAAAGAGTGTTTATATAAATAGGAATAAATTTCCTAAAATAGGATAAAAAGATATATATATCCGTAAATAAAGTTAAAAAGTATTTAAATAAATAAAAAAGAATTTCTTAAAATAAGATAAAAAAATATATATATCCGTAAATAAAGTTAATTAAAACGAAATATACCTACGTTTAATAATTATTTATATATACCGACCGCGTAGTCTTAGTTATTTTTTACCTTTTTACTTTTCTTATACTTTTCTTTACTTCCTCTCTTAACTTTTACTTTTTCTTATAACTTTTACTTCCCTAACCGCGTAGTCTTAGTTATTATTTACTTTTTTACTTTCTTTATACTTTTATTTACTTCCTCTCTTAACTCCTACTTATAAACTTTTACTTCCCCTTTTACCTTTTACTTTTTTCCTTTAACTTTTCGTTCCCTCGCTATACTTAGCTACGATACCTATACGCGCCCCTTTTTATTTCGTCGGCCGTTATACTCGTCCTATACGAGTAACTTCGTTATAGCCGCGGCTAGATAGCGTTAACCGACTTACTATTAGTCGCTTTTCTCTCCGGCTTAGATTTCTACTAAGTTAGTCCGCCGAAGAGAAACTTCTTCGTCTAGTATATATAGTAGTTTCCGGCTATAAAGAAGTAATCGATATTACTTCCTTATTTTTCCCGGACCTTACCCTTACGGGCGGGTTCGCGGCTAACGGGAAGTAGCTCGATTAGACGGTCGAGTAGCTATAGTATTATTTATATAACTTAAAAAGTACCCTACTTAGTAATAAGTAATTTTACGGCGATATAATCGTCGCTAGGATTATTTTTATATATTCCTAGTACGGAGACCTTATATAAACTCCTACTACGATATATTTCTCGGCCGCTTAGGGCTAGAGGAACTTACTAAGTAGAGATATTACGAAGCGGTCCTTTATAAGCCGTTTTTTTATTTTCCCGGTATATATATTAAGTTATTAGGTTTTAAGTATATTTAATAAGAAGAAGATAACCTTGTTTTAGTTTAACAGCTACGCGTAATACGACTCGACGCTTAGTAAAGATACTCTCGTAGAATATTTAAAACGTATATTTTAATTTAAGAATATCGTTATCTAAACCCCTTACTATATATAATAGCCTACTAGCTAAGAGTACGGTCTTATAGTTTTAAAAATACTTCGTGTTTTTATAAGAGAAGTAGTTACCGATAATATCGGCCGCGAACTCGATTAAGTATCCTCCTAGTAGATAAACGGTAATCTCCCTCTCGTCGGCCCCCTTACTACCCTTCGCTTTAAGCTTTCGTAGGTTATTATATTTTAGGTTAACTAGATATATAACGAGCTAGGCGAGCGTTTTTTCGGCCCTTTACGCTTCCCCGCGTAGTTTACGGCTAACTTTAACGATATAATAATTTAACGGCTAGTACTCCCCCCGGCTAACTCGAATAAGCGATAGTACGTTCCTAACGTTTTTATTAGTAGCCCGTTAGTTACGGGCGATACTCTTACTAACGCTCTTACCTAGTATAGATAGTCTACGTCGTTTTATTTTTAAGATAGTATATCGATATCTCTTACTATAACCCCTAATATAGCTACGTTAGCTTTTAATACTTAAGTAAAAGGAGAAGTTTCCTCTTTTTTCCCCGGCTTTATCCTTAAAGGCTAAATTATATACTTATATATACTTTACCGGGCGGGTAAAAAAGAAGCGCCTTAGTAGTACTAGCTAGGTATAGATTTAAGCTAGCGCGCCGACGAGAAAAAGGACGATATTATCGACTAGTTTAGCTAGCCGTAATTACTAGGCGGTATTACGATAGAAACTACCGTACCTACGATCGTACGTACGGAAGCTTTTACGGGCCCGATTACGGACGATAATAGTACTAGCTCGACTCGGAGATATACCCCGGCGACGGATCCGTCGACTCGCCGGGTAGCCTAGACTATACCGACGCTAGCCCTACGCGATCCTAACTAAGCTCCGCTAAAGCGAGTAGCCGATAAAAGCGATAAACTTAAGTAATAACTATCTACGAAACGTATTAAGACGAAGGAGGAGCGCGACGGCGCTACTCTAGTAGATTATAATATAAGTACCGACTATAAGTCGTAGGCGTAAAAGGACGAGCGATAAAAGCGTAGTCCTAAACTAAATCGTTTACTATTTAATTACGTAGAGTATAGTAACGGGTAGGCTAACGCTATAGAAATAAACGCTACGCCGAGCTAGCGAGGATAGCGTACGGAGACTATAATCCGTATAGACCCTAATCTAGCGGAAAACGAGATTAATTTATAGTTAATAAAAAAAACTTTAGATTTCTATTAAAGTATTATTAAAAGTAAAATCGGTCTAGGTATTTTAAGGTTTAGTAATTTTATCGAGAATCTAGACGAAGAGAGAGAGACGAAAAGAGACGAAAAGACGAAAAGAATAAAGAAAGAAAAAACTAAATATAAAGAGGACGCGACGGGCTATAACCTAGCTTAAAAAGGTATAGTAACCTTAGGTAAGTAGTTCCTAATACCTTAGGTAAGCTACTATATTATAGGGTAGAACACGCCGTACGGTAGAGTATTTACGCGTAGATATAGAAACGTACGGCGGAGTATCTACGCGTAGATATAGAAACGTACGGTAAAGTATATTTATTTACGCGTAAATATAAAAACGTACGGTAAAGTATATTTATCTACGCGTAAATATAAAAACGTACGGTAGAGTATATTTATTTACGCGGTATATTTATCTACGCGTAAATATAAAAACATACGGTAGAGTATATTTATCTACGCGTAAATATAAAAACGTACGGTAAAGTATATTAATCTACGCGTAAATATAGAAACGTTCGGTAAAGTATCTACGCGTAGATATAAGATTATACCCGGTCTATAGAGTATACGTATTAACGCGTAAATATAAAAGCGTAAATATATATAATAAAGAATAAGTATCTACGCGTAGTAATTAATCTATATACTAAATTTTAATCGACTAATCCTAGCGTAAGAGACGCCTTTACTCTATATATTAAATTTTAATCGACTAATCCCCGTATAAGAGACGCCTTTACTCTATATATTAAATTTTAATTAACTAATCCTAGTATAAGAGACGCCTTTACTCTATATATTAAATTTTAATCGACTAATCCTAGTATAAAAGACGCCTTTACTTTATAAGTTAAATTTTAATCGACTAATTATAGCGTAAAAAAGTAAAGTGTCTCTATAACGAAAAATATAATCGACTATTACTAACGCTTAAATTTAGTCGACCCTAGAAAAGTAATTACTTATTATAATTATTATCGTAATATAATAAAACTTAATTTACGTTTTAAATAGTTTTAGATTTTTAAGTTTTTATTAAAAAACTAACTTATTAGTAAATTATTACTATAATAGTAGAAAATAATAATAGTAAGTATAGTATATTAAATTTTATATCTTTTACTAGACTTTATTATCTTCGTATACTTTTATCGTTTTCGTATACTTTTATCGTCCTCGTATACTTTTATTATCCTCGTATACGTTTATCGTCTTTTTATACTTTTATTATCCTCGTATACGTTTATCGTTTTCGTATATTTTTACTATTCTCGTATACTTTTATTATCCTCGTATACTTTTATTATCCTCGTATACTTCTATTATCCTCGTATACTTTTATTATCCTCGTATACGTCGATTTTCTTTCTAAGCTTATTATAAGTAGTATTAGTTTACCGTAACTTTAGTTATAAAAACGCCTTATTAAAAATATAAACCCTAGTAAATAAAAAATATAAACTAAACTACTTTTATTCTAAACGGCTCTCCTTTATCTTCTTCCCCTTTTATAGCCTCCCGTACGTAAGTAATAAATCCTTCGGAGAACTTTTAAAACTCCTCCTCTCTAAGGACCGCGAAAACTACTTCCTAACTAACGCCGCTTAGCTAGTATAATACCTTTACTTATAGACCTTTAACGTCGTAAGTCGGGTAGCTAAAGACACCGTAGCTAAACGCGCTAAGTACGACCCGTATATATCCGTATATAGCGGTAATACGGAGGATAGTTAATATTAGCTAAAGTATTCTTTCCTTATCCGCTTTTAACGCGTATACCTTTTTACCCGTAGTAGTCTAGCCCTTAGTAGGGTTTATCTACGCGGCTACGGATATTACGGTAATCGGACTTAGCCGCTCCTCCGGTTTAAACTCTATAAACCCGTAGAATTTATCTTACCGTAAGACTTAAACGTATAACGAGTATAAGACCTCGCCTTCCCTTAAAGGATAGGTATAAAACTTAAGACTCGACTATAGAGAGGTTTACGATAGTACGTACTCCTCCTAGGCGACGTAGCTTATAAGCTACCCTCCGCCCTAAGAACTCGGATTAGCGAAGTTTAAGATAAGGATTAGCGTCGACCTTAGCCCCGTCTTAAAGCTCCGTATAGCGGTTACCGTATCCTCGTAAAGGAAACGGATATTATCCTACGGAAAACCTAGAAACGGGCGCGGGAAGATTAAACTAGTATTAGGCCCCGGAACGCGGTATAAGGTAACTAGCGACTATAGATTACCCGGTAGTTTACTTATAAACCGAGGCCCGGTTAGCCTTTTTATCTCGAGTAAACTCGAGATAGCCTTTACGATATTTTTATAGTTCGTTTAAGGAATTAGTAGCTAGGGTAGTACTATCGGGATTTACTCGACGACTTTTACGAGCTTTATCTCTAATATAAAGCGAGGTCTTTTTAAACCCTTATTAGCCCCGTCCTCTACGACGTTTATATCTTTATTACCCGAGATAGCCGTACCGTTACCGGATAATATAACGGCGTTAACGTCGTTACCGACGTTCTCGTTTTTATTTTCGTTTTTATCTTCCTTAAGAACGTCTTTAGCTTTATTCTCGTCTTTATCTTATATAAAAACGTCCTCGTCTCTATTTTATATAAAAACGTCTTCGTACTCCTCGTCTTCGCTTTCCTTATCCGTTTTATTCCCGTTATTTTATACGGTAACGCTACCCTCGTTATCGGTACTATACTAAGTAAGTTCGCTAATTTCCGACCTATCGTCTTCGTAGTATTAAGCTACCTTTATAGCGGCGGCCTAACTCCGAGTTAAGGGTGCTATAATATATTTAATAAAAAAAATAGGAAAAAGTAAGAGAAGTTAAAAATAAGGTAAAAATCGAGTTAAAGAGAGACTTTAACTTTTAAGAGGAGGAGGAAGTATCCTTTATATATACCTAGAAGTCTTTACTTTAAAGTATCGCGTAGCCGTAAAGTAAATAGGAATTAAACCGAAAACGTTTTACGATAAATAAACCCGAAAACGTTCTTAGATAAATAGAATAGCCGCGTTTAGAATTTACTCTATAAATAAAACGAATAAGAAAGAATACTATTTACCCGTGTTTAAAATTTACTCTATAAAATAGATAAAAACGGACAAGAAAAAATACTATTTACCCGTGTTTAAAATATACTTTATAAAATAAATAAAAACGAATAAAAAAGAATACTATTTACCGTATTTAGAATTTACTCTATAAAATAGATAAAAACGAATAAGAAAGAATATTATTTACCGTGTTTAAAATTTACTCTATAAAATAAATAAAAACGAATAAGAAAGAATACTATTTACCGTATTTAAAATTTACTCTATAAAATAAATAAAACGAATAAAAAAGAATATTATTTACCGTATTTAGAATTTACTTTATAGAATAGATAAAACGAATAAAAAAGAATATTATTTACCTCGTTAATTTACTCGCTATTTATCTCTACGTTAAATATTAATATTCGTCTTTTAATAGTTAATATATACTACTTATACGTACGTTTATAATAAGAAAATAATAAAACTCCTTAAAAACCTCGCCTAGTTTATACTTTTCCGATATACTACGCTAACTAACACTTCCTTCTTTTCTAGGGGTAAAAAAGCCTAGCTCTAAACGTAACTAGCTAATATATAATAGCCGAAGCTATACTATACGAGTCTCTAACGATATCTCGTCTAAATACTTAAATAGCCGCGGTAGTTTCGTCCCCGTCCGGATAGCGGCCTAGTCGATAGTAGCGAGTACGTTCGGGTCGTTAGCCGTAGTACTACGGAAAAAAGCGTAAGCGTACTCGATAACGAGAAGGCTATACTCCTACCCGTCCGGTTATATTATTATTTTTATAAGTACCTCGTCGATCGGGCCGTCGAAAAGGAAACCGCCCTCGCGAAGGATATAGTACGCGTAGAGACGCTTCGTATTTATTACCGCGGTCGGCCTTTTAGCTACTAAAGAATTAAACTAGTAGGCTTTTTATATTTATTTATTATTACGGCCGCCTTTATCTACGATAAGAAGGCTCTAGTAGTTATTTCCGGTAAAGTATAGAATAATAAGGAACCGTCGGTTAAGTACGTCTCGGGCGTATCGCCCTTAGTCGTTTAATATAAATTCGCTATTTAACGTTAGGGTATTAGATAAGGAAACTAGCGTAGGGATCTAGACGACGTTTAAGAAATCTTAAAGGACGAGGACGAGGCCGGCGCGGATAGTATCGTCGTATAGCTAATCTTTAGCTAAAAACGCTTTATCGAAAGAGAGTAGCCTTTATACGTATACCGATCCCGGTAGCTTAAATACGCGACTAGTCTATTAGTATTTAAAGGCGCGGCGCGCTTAAACGCCTAATATACCGTTTTATAGGTTCGAAGGATTAGGTATAACGCGGTTAACGTTTACCGTATTCGGTAAGTCTTAATCTATTTACGGTAGCGTAAATACGAGCCGGAAATAGTAGTACGATTTAATAAAGGATTTCTCGCTTAAGACCTAAGCCGGCTACGGCTAAAGTTACGATAATATAAAAAGTTATAAGAAAAGATAATTAAGAAAACGCAGGCTAGGATAGGTAAGACGTAGCCTTTTTCTATATCTAGCGGTATAATACGCTTTACTAAAAAGAGCTCCGTTTCTACGCTAGAGATAATATCGACTTCGCTAAGTTTCTATTACGTTTACGTTTCTAGGCGCTCCTTAAAGGGTATAGGCTATAATTACTAGCGTAATTTTTTCTTATTTTTATCGGCCTTTCCCCCCTATACCCTTGCTTACTAGCCCCTTTTTTTAATATATATTAGGATATATAACGAATTCTAAAACGTTATAATAATTAATTTATTTAAAGATAAATTTTACGGAGTAAAGCGTTCCGACTTTTACGCGTAGACTTTATTTATTATAGGGTAGTTATATCGTATAGCCTATAACGGTTACTATAAATATATAAATTTATTAGTATTTTAGCTTTATTTACCTTACCGCTAATCTTACGTTAAGGTAATAATTATTTTAATATAATAAGGATTATACGCGTATAAACGTAAACGGCTAATAAACGGCTAATAGAGGTAGTAATACGAGCTATACTATACGGGCGAAATTTAGCCCGTTATACGCTACTTAGCTAGATAAAGAGACCCTCGCTTATTTAAACCTATTTCCGGTTATAAACGGTGTACGCGCTAAGCACGTGTTTTTATTTTAGCCGTTTCTATAACGGCTCGCCTAGGATAAATTAGCTTTTTTCTTTAGGATTTCTTAAATAAGAATATCTATAAGCTAACGGTAAAAGAGGTATTAGCTCGTCGATATAATTAAATTAAATTATAAAGAAACTAGGTAGTAAAAATTATAAAAAAATAGTAAAGACGAGAGAAGAAAGATAGTAGAAGTATATTTTATTAATATATATATAATAGCTTATACCGCCCGACTTATCTTTATATTTTCTTCCTTTACTATTTATCTTTTTTTTTAATTTATCTCTCCCGACTTTACCCTACTATATCTTCTAGCTTATCTTTCCCGTTTTTACCCTATACCCTACTTATTATATCTATTATATAAACTAAAAAGAATTTAAATAGTTATATTATTAATAACTAGAATAGTATCGATATAATCTTAGAGGAGTAGCGGGTTATATACCCGTAGGTAGTCGAGGTTTATAAAAAAAGTAATATACTATTTAAAGGCGACCCCGTAAACCGACTAGACGACGAAGAAAAATTATTTACCCGAAAGATTACTATCTTCGTTACTAGTACCCGTAATATTTACTAGCGTATTAGGGCTAGCGCTAGGGTTACTATATTCGCTAATAATAGGTAGTTTAAGATTTTTCTCTTTACTTAAAGTTCGTTTTTTAAGAAATATAATATATAATAGTTTAATAAATAATAGGTTAAACGATTATAAGGCGGTTTATACCGGGGATTATATCGACCGCGGTACTACTATCGGCCGAGAATTTCCTAAAAGCGTTCGAAACTATTTACTAAGATTAAGTCTTTCTTTAGATCTTAAACTAAGACGAGGACGTGTTTAACGAGACTCTTTAAGCGCTTTCGGACGAAAAAAGGGTCGGAAGGTAGCTCGCGAGCTATATTTACGCCGCTTATATACTCTTTTACTAAATAACCGCTAACGACTAGCCGCTAATATAATAGTTTAAATAGTATATTATACCTTATACGGAGGAGTCTTCGCTATATAATAGGGACGCCCCGTAATACTTCCTCGGGTAAACGGCCGACGACTAGTTTTAAGTATTTTATATAATCGGTAGCTATATCGAGGTATAAAAAAAAAAGATTAAAACTAATATTAATTTTACCCCGTCCGAGCTACTAAAACGGCTCCGCGAGGTAACGGCTAATATCGAAAAGTATATTCGAGCGTACGAAAATAACGCCGAGGGGCGCGGTAAACTTAGGTTCTAGATTAAGACCGTTATATCGTCGTCGTATAAGTACCGATACCTCCGCGACTCGTTTATTATTACCTTACGGCGGCGTCGCGTCTAGACTATTATAAGGTTTACCCGCCCTTATATTTTAAACTACGACTTTAGGCCGGGCCTTAACGAGGCGCTTACCTTCGCTTTAAAAACTAACGAAAAGCGGTACCGTAAGAGTACCCCGGGCGCCGCGTATAATACTATACCGCTCGACTAAGATATAAGCGGCTTACTTTATAAGCTACTAGTTCTTTACGCTAATTTTTAGATAAGCGACGAGGCGGCTATTACTTAGGCCGCTACCGAGACCGACCTAGTAATCTAGTTACTCAGTTAAGTTATATTTACTAACCTTTAAGTAGGTACCGCCGAGGCGTCGGTCGCGGTCTTTAATAAAGGTAACCTACCTAGCCCGGCGAATAACCTAGATATCGCGTCGTCCGCCGTAAAAGCGCGCGAGCTAAACCGGATTATTAACGAGAGCTAAGCGCCGTACCTTAATATAAAGGATAGTATTACGGCGACGAAAACGAAGTAGTCGGACGATTAACCCGAACGCGCTAAGCTCGCTAACGATACGTAAGGGTTTAACTTTTTATTTATACCCTACTAGATCGTCGGTAAAAATCCCGCCTTATACTAGCCGTACTATAACTAATAAAAACGATACCGGGATAGCGCTATATATACTAAGCCCCGACTCGCTCTTAAAAAGCTATTTTTTAAAGAACGAGACTAGGATAGGTAAAATAGTAACGGCCGCCTTAATTTTATATAGGCTATTTATATATACTAAAGAGAAAAACGATACGGCGGCGGAGGGCGAAGAGACGCTCGATTACCGGCCGTATCTTTTCCTATCGCCCGCGACTCCGCTAATCTAAACCTTCCGCGTCCTTTAGGAAATCGCTAATAAGTACTTTTATATTATCGTATACTACGGGGCTAAGTCGACTTTTAAGACGACGGACGAGATTATAGCTAATACCGTTACGTCGACCTAGTTTACCGACTTATTCGCGTTTATATAGACGCCCGCCGGCCGCGCCGATAAATAGGTATATTTTTATTTATTTTATATCTTCTTTTCGTATACTAACGCCGATAAACGGGTCGTACGATTATCCTTTTATCGTACGAAACGATTACCTCGCGGCTATTCGTTTAGCCGACGCGGAAGCCGCGCGGGAGAAAGGCTAAGGCTAAGTTCGCGATAGCGACGCGGGTTTAAGTCGAGGTTACGCCGGATAACGAAAGGGCCGAGGACGTAAACGTAGGCGAGCTCCTTAAGATATAGCCGACGTAGTAGCGCGACGCTTTTTATATCTCGTTTTACGTTATCGTCCTCGACGAGTACTAGAAAATCCGCTAGAAATAGTCTTAGGCTTAATAAGTAGCGCGCTTATTAGAAAAAGAGTACGTCCTCCTTATATCGGCTACGCCCTTCTTTAATACTATACTTGATATTAATAGTATCTTTACGATCGTCGTATACTATATAGGCGTCGCCTTTAAAGCCGGTAACTTTACTAGAGACCTAGCTTTAATCTACCGGGTAATAAACGCTAAGGATATACTATAGACGATACGCTAAATATTAACCGAGTTTTTCGGCTAAGATATAGTAACCTCGGCGGCCTAGACGATTAACCGGATCGTACGGGAATTTATAGCTTAGTACGGGCTAACGGACGACGAAAAAAAAAGCACGCTTTATCCGTACTACTAGTACCTTAGCCCGTCGTTCCTCGGCTAGATAAATACGGTGCTTAAAGATAATAAGGATACCTTTATTCGTCGGTTCCTTAGCCTAGTACTATAACTATTTTAAATCCGGCGGTTTATAAATACGCTTATTTTCGTCGAGCGGCTATAAAAGTCTATCGCGCCTAGTTCCGATATTCTACCTTAGTACGTAGTCTATAAGACCGTTAAGTACCGCGATAGACGAGCCGCCGCGTATTTTTAGAAACTCGTCGATTAAGCCTTCCCGCCTAGTATACGGGCGATTAAGTTTTAGGAGGACGAGCCCGACGAAGGCGGAGTTAGCGGTAACCCCCCCCTAGCGGACGAGGGTATAGCCCTACTAGCCTTACTAACCCTACTAGTCTTACTAGCTAACGAGGACGACGAGGACGACGAAGACGACGAAGACGACGAGGACGATAAGGAAGAAGGCGATAATATAAAAGACGAAGAATATAAGGACGAAGACGACCGGCCTACCTCTAATAACGACCTCTATAGTATAACGACTAGCGATAGAGGGGACGGCGAAAAGGGCGATAAAGGGGACGACGACGACGATATAAACGAAGAAAACGAGGATAACCTTATAAGTATAAGCGATAGCGTAACCGATAACTAGGAATACGAGAACGTTATTAAAGGGTTAACTAACTAAGGTAGTTAGTATTAAACGTACGTTTTAGCGTCGGTCGACCTTAACTACGCTATAATAATATAGTAATATATAGTCCTAGAAGATAACCGTACGACGATCCTCGGGGCGGCGTACGCTAACTTAACGCGCGAGACGGACGCTATCTCGGTCCTTTCGACTATTACGGCGTACGATAGCCCGGGTAACGAAAGCCCGTAGACGCGCGTAGGCCGCGCGGTTTATATCGCGTCGAAGTCGCCGGCTTTTACGTAGCTCGGCGTCGAGGCGCTTACGTTCTTATTAAAGAAAATCCGCTTTATCGTCGTCGTCGAGCTACCGTTTATTTAAGAGTACGTATTTCCCTAATAGGTAAGAGCCGCGCTAATAACTAAGACTAGTTATATAGTACCTCGCCGAGCTTAGTATTATAACTACGATAACGCGCGCGACCGACTCGCCTAGTATACGTATACGCGAGGTCGACCGGTTTAACCGGGCTAGTAGTAACGTTTATTACTTCGTCGTATCGCTTACGGTATCGTTAGCCGGCTTAAACCTTTACCGGAACTATAACTACGGTATTATCCTATAGCTCGGCTAGTCTTACTTTAATATTTAGTAAGCTATAAGCCGCTTTAAGCGCCTAGGCTAGACCTAAGCTAGCGAATAGGCGATTATTTTTACGGCCGGTAACTACGTAAAAAAAGTAAAGCGGAAGCTTTTAAATAAGCTCGTCGCCTACCGTACTAAAGACTTAAACCTCGACCGCTACCTCTCCGAGTATACCCTCGCCGCGGTAGCTTACGAGACTATTAAGTCCGAGTAAGGTTTACCCTTTAACCGGCTCGCCTAGGACTCGTATAAGCCGCGCTTATACCGCGATTACGAGTACCCTATATACTTACGTATTAGCTATATTATTACCTCGATTATTAAGTTTATCCTTTAGGAGTTTAGCTCCGATATATCGAACTAGCTCGTCGCCGCGTTTAATAACGCTTTCCCCTAGTTATAAATTATCGCCGCCCGAAACAGCGCCCTTAACTTCCTTACGGTATAAGCCCTCCTCGACGCCTTAACGAGCGTACGCGTAAGTACCTTTAAGCGCGTTACCCGTACCGCGCTTACTAATATACGCGAGTACTCGGCCTTTATCTCTAAGTACGACTCGTAGCCTAGTACGCCGGCTACGAGACGTACCCGGCCTAACGCTAATATAGGTAAAGGCTCCTAGCTCTAGCTAGAAGTTCCTAGGACGCCTAGTACGCCTACGCCCGCCCCCCGGGAACCGTAAAACCCGTTACCGTTACTAACTAACCTTAACGCGCTCGCCTTCTAGCCCGCTAGTCTAGCTAGCCTTAACGACCTAGCCCGGTATAAGGTACTCCTCTAACGAGACCTAGAACGCCGTAGCCTCCCGACCGTAAACCCCGAGTAGCCGCTAATACTTTCTTTTCCCTTAATATTTAATTCGTCGTTTCTTTAGAGTATCTTTATTTTTATACTACTTTTAAGTTTATTAGTTATATTTATTTATAGCTTTCCCTTATTATATAGTAATATATAAGTCGTACCTTAAGGTATCGGTTATTACAGATATATCTACGCGCCGAACCCCGTCGCCCTACGCCTTCTATATCTACGCGTAAATCTATACGCCCCGTAAGCCCTACGCTCTTTATATCTACACGTAGATCTATACGCCTAGTAAGCCCTACGCTCTCTATATCTACGCGTAGATCTATACGCCTAGTAAGCCCTACGCTTTTTATATCTACGCGTAAATCTATACGTATAATAAGCCTTACGCTCTCTATATCTACGCGTATATATATCTACTAGCGCTCTTTAATTCTACGCGTAGATAGAGAAAGCACTCTACGAATACGTTAAGGTTAGGGTTTATATAGTATATATAGGGTTTAGGATAGAAAAACCTTAAAAAATAAAACACCGATATTATAGTATTAATAAATCCGTAATAATTTACTTACTAGGAATTTACTCTTTATACTTTTTTTAGTATTTTAACCGTAACGTAAAAAAATAAAAACGAAAGTAAAGAAAAGATTATACTACTTTTTCTATATATAAATTTTAATCGACTAATAAAAATACTCTAATATTTTATACCCTATAATTATATCTACAAACGAAATTTAATCGACTAATAATAACGTATTTAAGTATATAGAAGAGTATCTACGCGTAGATATAAAAACGTACGGTAAAGCATCTACGCGTAGATATAGAAACGTACGGTAAAGTATCTACGCGTAGATATAGAAACGTACGGTAGAGTATCTGCGCGTAAATATAGGATTATACCCGCCCTATAATACGTATTAACCGTAAATTTATATAATAGAGAATAAGTGTCTACGCGTAGTACTATTAATCTATATATTAAAATTTAATCGACTAATCCTAGGGTAGAACACGCCCTTCTTCTATATATTAAAATTTAATCGACTAATCCTAGGGCA
Organism: Ophiostoma populinum; assembly: GCA_029298855.1. NCBI lineage: Eukaryota > Fungi > Ascomycota > Sordariomycetes > Ophiostomatales > Ophiostomataceae > Ophiostoma > Ophiostoma populinum. Next base: position 37,050 of record JANSLU010000020.1, on the reverse strand, counting down.
GAACACGCCCTTCTTCTATATATTAAAATTTAATCGACTAATCCTAGGATAGAATATATACTCTACGCGTAAATATAGAAACGTACGGTAAAGCATCTACGCGCAGATATAGAAACGTACGGTAAAGCACCTACGCGTAGATATAAAAACGTACGGTAAAGTATCTACGCGTAGATATAGAAACGTACGGTAAAGTATCTACGCGTAGATATAGAAACGTACGGTAAAGCATCTACGCGTAGATATAGAAACGTACGGTAAAGTATTTACGCGTAGATATAGAAACGTACGGTAAAGCACCTACGCGTAGATATAGAAACGTACGGTAGAGCATTTACGCGTAGATATAAGATTATACCCGCCCTATAATACGTATTAACCGTAAATTTATATAATAAAGAATAAGTGTTTACGCGTAGTACTATTAATCTATATGTTAAAATTTAATCGACTAATCCTAGGGTAGAACACGCCCTTTTTCTATATATTAAAATTTAATCGACTAATCCTAGGATAGAACATACCCTTCTTCTATATATTAAAATTTAATCGATTAATCCTAGGGCAAAACACGCCCTTCTTTTATATATTAAAATTTAATCGACTAATCCTAGGATAGAACATACACTCTACGCGTAGATATAGAAACGTACGGTAAAGCATCTACGCGTAGATATAGAAACGTACGGTAAAGCACCTACGCGTAGATATAGAAACGTACGGTAAAGTATCTACGCGTAGATATAGAAACGTACGGTAAAGTATCTACGCGTAAATATAGAAACGTACGGTAAAGCATCTACGCGTAGATATAGAAACGTACGGTAAAGCATCTACGCGTAGATATAGAAACGTACGGTAAAGCACCTACGCGTAGATATAGAAACGTACGGTAAAGCATCTACACGTAGATATAGGATTATACCCGCCCTATAATACGTATTAACCGTAAATTTATATAATAAAGAATAAGTATCTACGCGTAGTACTATTAATCTATATATTAAAATTTAATCGACTAATCCTAGGGTAAAACACGCCCTTCTTCTATATATTAAAATTTAATCTACTAATCCTAGCGTAGAAAGGTAAAGTGTCTCTATAACGAAATTTAATCGACTAATAAGGACGCTTAAATCTAGTCTACCCTAAAGACGGACCTACTTACTCCGTACTATAATTATTTTCGTAAAAGAATAAGCCGAACTACGTTTTAATAGTTTTAAGTTTTTAAGTCCTTATTAAAAATCTAACTTATTTATAATATTAATTCTAGAAAGGTAAAAATACGACTTACACGTAAATAATAGAGAATATAAAATATTAAGAGATTTTATAAAAGTATTAATACTTCTAGTACTATTAATAGCCTACCTTCGAGGATATAAAATTTTTTAATATACTAGTAAATTATTTAATTATATATTATTTAATAGAATTACTTTATTTAATTTTCGTATACTTACGTAAGCTAACTATTATCCTCGTATACCTCTATCGTCCTCGTATACGTCTATCGTCCTCGTATACGTTTATCGTCCTCGTATACTTCTATCGTCCTCGTATACTTTTATCGTCCTCGTATACGTCTATCGTCTTCGTATACTTCTATTATCCTCGTATACGTTTATCGTTTTCGTATACGTCTATCGTCCTCGTATACGTCTATCGTCCTCGTATACGTCTATCGTCCTCGTATACTTCTATTATCCTCGTATACGTCTATCGTCCTCGTATACGTCTATCGTCCTCGTATACTTTTATCGTCCTTCCTTACTTCTAAACGTATAATATAAGAAGATAAAACTAAAGAACTTTATTTTTCTTATAAAGAGTACTCCTACCTTTTACTATATATACGTAGTTCCTACGTTTCTTCTTATTTTATTTAATTTTCCTATTACTTTTTAGTTCTCCTATTTTATCCTATTACTTCTATTCTTACTTTTCTTACTTTTTTTTATATCTTTATTATAGCTACGATCGCACCTACGGTATATACCTATAATATACGAAGTCGTAGCTACGATCGCACCTATAGTTACATAGGTTATTTTATTATAAGCTAACGCTCGTATACTTATAGCTACGGCGTAAAACTACTAAAGCCCGTAGCCGGTAATTACTTACGTACTTTACTTATACGGAGTATATTATTTTATTAAGTAAGAGCTAGGATTTATTTAAGTCCTAGCTTAACGAAAGAAAACTAGCTTTACCCGCTCGAGTTTAATCCTAGTAACGTACCCGTAGTCCCCGATCCCGTACCCGACGATATATCTATAGTCCCCGCTTTCGTACCGTTTATTTTAATAGGTGTAATTAGAGGCGTAGATAACTAGTTAGAACCAAGTAGGTTAGCTAGGTTTTTATTAACTAGCTAAGAAATAGCCTTTACTAAAAGGTCGGAAGAATTAGGTAAAAATTCTTAGTCTTATATAGCCTAGCGACTAGCGTCCGTATTAGAGGCTATTATACCGCCGTCCTTTAGATTATTTTCGTCTTCGCTACCGTTATCCTCGTCCCCGGGTATAACGATAACGTCTACTATAGTTTTCTATACCGGTAAAAAGGCGGGGATATCTTATTAACTTAGGCCGTCCCCCCGTTATATATTAGAGAAGCGGTAAATATTAGAAGCTCTTATCTAACGAAGGTCGGCTAAGAATAGCTCGATAGTAGGGGCGGTAAGATTAAGACCGACGTATAGCGTATCGGTTAAGTTTAACTTACATAGCGCTAAGTCCCTCTCCTATTAAGCGCTAGCTTTTAGAACGGATATAAAAGTAAGCGCGTTCGGAAACTTATCGTAATAGCTATACTTCGAGCCTTTTCTCTTAAAGACGTAGTTACCGTAAGACCCCTTTTAAAGACTAGAGAAGGAGATATACTAAAAGTATAGCGTTATAACCTATAAAGCTCCGTTATCGTTAGTCGTATAATCCCGTTAGTACCTCTCTTCGTAATAAGAGTATAGTACGCCGTTTAGATAACCGTATATCTAGATAAAAAGCGACTATCGAGGGGTACTATCTCCGTAGTAAATAGTCTAGGTAGTATAACCTAAGGGGTAGCCGTTAGTTACCTCGATATATACGGGCCGTACGCGTTAGATAAGCTAGTTATATTCTAGCTAGAATAACTCTAAAACTCTAGGAGCTAGATTAAGACTAAACTATAGATTTCTATAGTTTATTATTATACGCGGTATCTAGGCTACGTACGGGCGATAAGCAGGGAGAAGGTAGGTAGACATATTTACCTATAGTACTACTATATATAGTATATATAGGGTTTAGGATAGAAAAACCTTAAAAAATAAAACACCGATATTATAGTATTAATAAATCCGTAATAATTCACTTACTAGGAATTTACTCTTTTTACTTTTTTTAGTATTTTAACCGTAACGTAAAAAAATAAAAACGAAAGTAAAGAAAAGATTATACTACTTTTTCTATATGTAAATTTTAATCGACTAATAAAAATACTCTAATATTTTATGCCCTATAATTATATCTATAAACGAAATTTAATCGACTAATAATAACGTATTTAAGTATATAGAAGAGTATTTACGCGTAGATATAAAAACGTACGGCAAAGCATCTACGCGCAGATATAAAAACGTACGGTAAAGCATCTACGCGTAGATATAGAAACGTACGGTAGAGTATCTACGCGCAGATATAGGATTACACCCGCCCTATAATACGTATTAACCGTAAATTTATATAATAGAGAATAAGTATCTACGCGTAGTACTATTAATCTACATATTAAAATTTAATCGACTAATCCTAGGGTAAAACACGCCCTTCTTCTATATATTAAAATTTAATCGACTAATCCTAGGGTAGAACACGCCCTTCTTCTATATATTAAAATTTAATCGACTAATCCTAAGATAAAATATATACTCTACGCGTAGATATAGAAACGTACGGTAAAGTATCTACGCGTAGATATAGAAACGTACGGTAAAGCACCTACGCGTAGATATAGAAACGTACGGTAAAGTATCTACGCGTAGATATAGAAACGTACGGTAAAGTATCTACGCGCAGATATAGAAACGTATAGTAAAGTATCTACGCGTAGATATAGAAACGTACGGTAAAGCATCTACGCGTAAATATAGAAACGTACGGTAAAGCACCTACGCGTAGATATAGAAACGTACGGTAGAGTATCTACGCGTAGATATAGGATTACACCCGCCCTATAATACGTATTAACCGTAAATTTATATAATAGAGAATAAGTATCTACGCGTAGTACTATTAATCTATATATTAAAATTTAATCGACTAATCCTAGGGTAGAATACGCCCTTCTTCTATATATTAAAATTTAATCGACTAATCCTAGGATAAAACATGCCCTTCTTTTACATATTAAAATTTAATCGACTAATCCTAGGGTAGAACACGCCCTTCTTCTATATATTAAAATTTAATCGACTAATCCTAGGACAGAATATACACTCTACGCGTAGATATAGAAACGTACGGTAAAGTATCTACGCGTAGATATAGAAACGTACGGTAAAGCACCTGCGCGTAGATATAGAAACGTACGGTAAAGCATCTGCGCGTAAATATAGAAACGTACGGTAAAGTATCTACGCGTAGATATAGAAACGTACGGTAAAGCATTTACGCGTAGATATAAAAACGTACGGTAAAGCATCTACGCGTAGATATAGAAACGTACGGTAAAGCACCTGCGCGTAGATATAGAAACGTACGGCAGAGTATCTACGCGTAGATATAGGATTATACCCGCCCTATAATACGTATTAACCGTAAATTTATATAATAGAGAATAAGTGTCTACGCGTAGTACTATTAATCTATATGTTAAAATTTAATCGACTAATCCTAGGGTAGAACACGCCCTTCTTTTATATATTAAAATTTAATCTACTAATCCTAGCGTAGAAAGGCAAAGTGTCTCTATAACGAAATTTAATCGACTAATAAGGACGCTTAAATCTAGTCTACCCTAGAGACGGACCTACTTACTCCGTACTATAATTATTTTCGTAAAAGAATAAGCCGAACTACGTTTTAATAGTTTTAAGTTTTTAAGTCCTTATTAAAAATCTAACTTATTTATAATATTAATTCTAGAAAGGTAAAAACACGACTTACACGTAAATAATAAAGAATATAAAATATTAAGAGATTTTATAAAAGTATTAATACTTCTAGTACTATTAATAGCCTACCCTCGAGGATATAAAATTTTTTAATATACTAGTAAATTATTTAATTATATATTATTTAATAGAATTACTTTATTTAATTTTCGTATACTTACGTAAGCTAACTATTATCCTCGTATACCTCTATCGTCCTCGTATACGTCTATCGTCCTCGTATACGTCTATCGTCCTCGTATACTTCTATCGTCCTTATATACTTCTATCGTCCTCGTATACGTTTATCGTCCTCGTATACTTCTATTATCCTCGTATACGTCTATCGTCCTCGTATACGTCTATCGTCCTCGTATACGTCTATCGTCCTCGTATACGTCTATCGTCCTCGTATACTTCTATTATCCTCGTATACGTCTATCGTCCTCGTATACGTCTATCGTCCTCGTATACTTTTATCGTCCTTCTTTACTTCTAAACGTATAATATAAGAAGATAAAACTAGAGAACTTTATTTTTCTTATAAAGAGTACTCCTACCTTTTACTATATATACGTAGTTCCTACGTTTCTTCTTGTTTTATTTAATTTTTTTATTGCTTCTTAGTTCTCCTGTTTTATCCTATTACTTTTATTCTTGCTTTTCTTGCTTTTTTTTATATCTTTATCGTAGCTACGATCGCACCTACGGTATATACCTATAATATACGAAGTCGTAGCTACGATCGCACCTATAGTTACATAAGTTATTTTATTATAAGCTAACGCTCGTATACTTATAGCTACGGCGTAAAACTACTAAAGCCCGTAGCCGGTAATTACCTACGTACTTTACTTATACGGAGTATATTATTTTATTAAGTAAGAGCTAAGATTTATTTAAGTCCTAGCTTAACAAAAGAAAACTAGCTTTACCCGCTCGAGTCTAATCCTAGTAACGTACCCGTAGTCCCCGATCCCGTACCCGACGATATATCTATAGTCCCCGTTTTCGTACCGTCTATTTTAATAAGTGTAATTAGAGGCGTAGATAGCTAGTTAGAACTAAGCAGGTTAGCTAGGTTCTTATTAACTAGCTAAGAAATAGCCTTTACTAAAAAGTTAGAAGAATTAGGTAAAGATTCTTAGTCTTATATAGCCTAGCGACTAGCGTCCGTATTAAAGGCTATTATACCGCCGTCCTTTAGATCGTCTTCGTCTTCGCTACCGTTATCCTCGTCCCCGGGTATAACGATAACGTCTACTATAGTTTTCTATACCGGTAAAAAGGCGGGGATATCTTATTAACCTAGGCCGTCCCCCCGCTATATATTAGAGAAGCGGTAAATATTAGAAGCTCCTATCTAACGAAGGTCGGCTAAGAATAGCTCGATAGTAGGGGCGGCAAGATTAAAACCGACGTATAACGTATCGGTTAGGTTTAACTTACGTAACGCTAGGTCCCTTTCTTACTAAGCGCTAGCTTTTAAAGCAGATATAAAAGTAGGCGCGTTCGGAAACTTATCGTAATAGTTATACTTCGAGCCTTTTCTTCTAAAGACGTAGTTACCGTAAGACCCCTTTTAGAGACTAGGGAAGGAGACACACTAAAAGTATAGCGTTATAACCCGTAAAGCTCCGTTATCGTTAATCGTATAATCCCGTTAGTACCTTTCTTCGTAATAAGAGCATAGTACGCCGTTTAAATAACCGTATATCTAGATAAAAAGCGACTATCGAGGGGTACTATCTCCGTAGTAAATAGTCTAGGTAGTATAACCTAAGGGGTAGCCGTTAGTTACCTCGATATATACGGGCCGTACGCGTTAGATAAGCTAGTTATATTCTAGCTAGAATAACTCTAAGACTCTAGGAGCTAGATTAAGACTAAACTATAGATTTCTATAGTTTATTATTATACGCGGTATCTAGGTTACGTACGGGCGATAAGTAAGGAGAAGGTAGGTAGATATATTTACCTATAGTACTACTAGTTCGCCGCGTATCTTAAGAATAGCGTTATTATAGAGCGGGTAGTTCGGGTTTACTATAAGGATACCGTAGCTATAAACCTCTATAAATCTAAATCTAGCCGGGTCGTTCTAAGCGACGCTAGTATTAAGGGTAACGAGAAGCTCGTTAAAGCGTTGCTTAGCTTAAGCCGTACGCGTAGTATTGTTTACCGTAATAGATATATAGCGAGGTATAATAAATAAGCGATAAGTTATGTAAAAGTTATATATAAGGAGAGGTTATCGGGTATATCGCTTTAATAATCGAAGTTATTAAGAGTAAAAGGCTAACGAGTAAAGTTAACGAGTAAAGAGAAGTTAACGAGTAAAAAAAAGTTAACGAGTAAAGAGAAGTTAACGAGTAAAGAGAAGTTAACGAGTAAAGAGAAGTTAACGAGTAAAAAGAAAGTAACGAGTAAAGTTAAGAGTAAAGAGGTAACGAGTTATATTTATTTTTATAGTATTATAGTATATACTTTTATTTACGGTAAATAGACTTAGAGCTAACGGTAAATAGTTTTAAATATATCTATTACGGTAAATAAACTTAAACTAAAGAGTTAATATATTTTTTTATCGTATTAATTATAGTATATACTTTTAAAACGAGATATATATATAAATAGAGTTAAAGAGTGTTTATATAAATAAGAATAAATTTCCTAAAATAAGATAAAGAGATATATATATCCGTAAACAGAGTTAAAGAGTATTTAGATAAATAAAAAGGAATTTCTTAAAACAAGATAAAGAGATATATATATCCGTAAATAGAGTTAATTAAAACGAGATATACTTACGTTTAATAATTATTTATATATACTAACCGCGTAGTCTTAGTTATTTTTTACCTTCTTATTCTTTTATACTTTTTTTTACTTCTTCTTTTAACTCTTACTTTTTCCTATAACTTTTACTTTCTCGACCGCGTAGTCTTAGTTATTATTTACCTTTTTACTTTCCTTATACTTTTATTTACTTCCTCTTTTAACTCTTACTTATAAACTTTTACTTCCCCTCTTACCTCTTACTTTTTTCCTCTAACTCTTCGTTCCTTCGTTATACTTAGCTACGATACCTATACGCGCCCCCTCTTACTTCGTCGGCCGTTATACTCGTCCTATACGAGTAACTTCGCTATAGCCGCGGTTAGATAGCGTTAACCGACTTACTACTAGTCGCTTTTCTCTCCGGCTTAGATTTCTACTAAGTTAGTCCGCCGAAGAGAAACTTCTTCGTTTAGTATATATAGTAGTTTCCGGCTATAAAGAAGTAGTCGATACTACTTCCCTATTTTTCCCGGACCTTGCCCCTACGGGCGGGTTCGCGGCTAACGGGAAGTAGCTCGACTAAACGGTCGAGTAGTTATAGTGTTATTTATATAACTTAGAAGGTGCCCTACTTAGTAATAAGTAACTTTACGGCGATATAATCGTCGCTAGGACTATTTTTATATATTCCTAGTACGGAGACTTTATATAGACTCTTACTACGATATATTTCTCGGCCGCTTAGGGCTAGAGGAACTTACTAGGTAGAGATATTACGAAGCGGTCCTCTATAAGCCGTTTTCTTGTCTTCCCGGTATATATACTAAGTTATTAGGTTTTAGGTGTATTTAATAAGAAGAAGATAACCCTGTTTTAGTTTAATAGCTACGCGTAATACGACTCGACGCCTAGTAAAAATACTCTCGTGGAATACTTAGAACGTATATTTTAATTTAAGAATATCGTTATCTAAACCCCTTATTATATATAATAGCCTACTAGCTAGGAGTATAGTCTTATAGTTTTAAAAACATTTCGTGTTTTTATAAGAGAAGTAGTTACCGATAATATCGGCCGCGAACTCGATTAGGTATCCTCCCGGTAGATAAACGGTAATCTCCCTCTCGTTAGCCCCCTTACTACCCCTCGCCTTAAGCTTTCGTAGGTTATTATATTTTAAGTTAGCTAGATACGTAGCGAGTTAGGCGAGCGTTCTTTCGGCCTTCTACGCTTCCCCGCGTAGCCTACGGCTAACTTTAACGATATAATAACTTAACGGCTAGTACTCCCCCCGGCTAACTCGAATAAGCGATAGTACGTTCCTAACGTTCTTATTAGTAGCCCGTTAGTTACGGGCGACGCTCTTACTAGCGCTCTTACCTAGTATAGATAGTCTACGTCGTCTTATTTTTAAGATAGTATATCGATATCTCTTACTATAACCCCTAATATAGCTACGTTAGCTTTTAATACTTAGGTAGGAGGAGAAGTTTCCTCTTTTTTCCCCGGCTCTATCCTTAAAGGCTAGACTATATACCTATATATACCTTACCGGGCGGGTAAAAAAGAGGCGCCTTAGTAGTACTAGCTAAGTATAGATTTAAGCTAGCGCGCCGACGAGAAAGAGGACGATATTATCGACTAGTTTAGCTAGCCGTAATCACTAAGCGGTATTACGATAGAAACTACCGTACCTACGATCGCACGTACGGAAGCTTCTACGGGCCCGACTACGGACGACAATAGCACCGGCTCGACTCGGAGATATACCCCGGCGACGGATCCGTCGACTCGCCGGGTAGCCTAGACTACACCGACGCCGGCCCCGCGCGATCCTAACCAAGCTCCGCTAAAGCGAGCAGCCGACAAGAGCGACAAGCTTAAGCAGCGACTATCTACAAAACGTGTTAAAACGAAGGAGGAGCGCGACGGCTAGGGTTTATATAGTATATATAAGGTTTAGGATAGAAAAACCTTAAAAAATAAAACACCGATATTATAGTATTAATAAATCCGTAATAATTCACTTACTAGGAATTTACTCTTTTTACTTTTTTTAGTATTTTAACCGTAACGTAAAAAAATAAAAACGAAAGTAAAGAAAAGATTATACTACTTTTTCTATATATAAATTTTAATCGACTAATAAAAATACTCTAATATTTTATACCCTATAATTATATCCATAAACGAAATTTAATCGACTAATAATAACGTATTTAAGTATATAAAAGAGTATCTACGCGTAGATATAAAAACGTACGGTAAAGCATCTACGCGTAGATATAGAAACGTACGGTAAAGCATCTACGCGCAGATATAGAAACGTACGGCAGAGTATCTACGCGTAGATATAGGATTACACCCGCCCTATAATACGTATTAACCGTAAATTTATATAATAGAGAATAAGTGTCTACGCGTAATACTATTAATCTACATATCAAAATTTAATCGACTAATCCCAGGGCAGAACACGCCCTTCTTCTATATATCAAAATTTAATCGACTAATCCTAGGGTAGAACACGCCCTTCTTCTACATATTAAAATTTAATCGACTAATCCTAGGATAGAATATACACTCTACGCGTAGATATAGAAACGTACGGTAAAGTATCTACGCGTAGATATAGAAACGTACGGTAAAGCACCTACGCGTAGATATAGAAACGTACGGCAAAGTATCTACGCGTAGATATAGAAACGTACGGTAAAGCATCTACGCGTAGATATAGAAACGTACGGTAAAGCATCTACGCGTAGATATAAAAACGTACGGTAAAGTATCTACGCGTAGATATAGAAACGTACGGTAAAGCACCTACGCGTAGATATAGAAACGTACGGTAGAGTATCTACGCGTAGATATAGGATTACACCCGCCCTATAATACGTATTAACCGTAAATTTATATAATAGAGAATAAGTGTCTACGCGTAGTACTATTAATCTATATATTAAAATTTAATCGACTAATCCTAGGGTAGAACACGCCCTTCTTCTATATATTAAAATTTAATCGACTAATCCTAGGATAGAACATGCCCTTCTTCTATATATTAAAATTTAATCGACTAATCCTAGGGTAAAACACGCCCTTCTTCTACATGTTAAAATTTAATCGACTAATCCTAGGACAAAACATACACTCTACGCGTAGATATAGAAACGTACGGTAAAGCATCTGCGCGTAGATATAGAAACGTACGGTAAAGCACCTACGCGTAGATATAAAAACGTACGGTAAAGCATCTACGCGTAGATATAGAAACGTACGGTAAAGCATCTACGCGTAGATATAGAAACGTACGGTAAAGCATCTACGCGTAGATATAGAAACGTACGGTAAAGCATCTACGCGTAGATATAGAAACGTACGGTAAAGTACCTACGCGTAGATATAGAAACGTACGGTAGAGTATCTACGCGTAGATATAGGATTACACCCGCCCTATAATACGTATTAACCGTAAATTTATATAATAAAGAATAAGTATCTACGCGTAGTACTATTAATCTACATATTAAAATTTAATCGACTAATCCTAGGGTAGAACACGCCCTTCTTCTATATGTTAAAATTTAATCTACTAATCCCAGCGTAGAAAGGCAAAGTGTCTCTATAACGAAATTTAATCGACTAATAAGGACGCTTAAATCTAGTCTACCCTAGAGACGGACCTGCTTACTCCGTACTATAATTATTTTCGTAAAAGAATAAGCCGAACTACGTTTTAATAGTTTTAAGTTTTTAAGTCCTTATTAAAAATCTAACTTATTTATAATATTAATTCTAGAAAGGTAAAAACACGACTTACACGTAAATAATAGAGAATATAAAATATTAAGAGATTTTATAAAAGTATTAATACTTCTAGTACTATTAATAGCCTACCCTCGAGGATATAAAATTTTTTAATATACTAGCAAATTATTTAATTATATATTATTTAATAGAATTACTTTATTTAATTTTCGTATACTTACGTAAGCTAACTATTATCCTCGTATACCTCTATCGTCCTCGTATACGTCTATCGTCCTCGTATACGTCTATCGTCCTCGTATACTTCTATCGTCCTCGTATACTTCTATCGTCCTTATATACGTCTATCGTCCTCGTATACTTCTATTATCCTCGTATACGTCTATCGTCCTCGTATACGTCTATCGTCCTCGTATACGTCTATCGTCCTCGTATACGTCTATCGTCCTCGTATACTTCTATTATCCTCGTATACGTCTATCGTCCTCGTATACGTCTATCGTCCTCGTATACTTCTATCGTCTTTCCTTACTTCTAAACGTATAATATAAGAAGATAAAACTAGAGAACTTTATTTTTCTTATAAAGAGTACTCCTACCTTTTACTATATATACGTAGTTCCTACGTTTCTTCTTGTTTTATTTAATTTTCCTATTACTTCTTAGTTCTCTTATTTTATCCTATTACTTCTATTCTTGCTTTTCTTACTTTTTTTTATATCTTTATCGTAGCTGCGATCGCACCTACGGTATATACCTATAATATACGAAGTCGTAGCTGCGATCGCACCTATAGTTATATAGGTTATTTTATTATAAGCTAACGCTCGTATACTTATAGCTACGGCGTAAAACTACTAAAGCCCGTAGCCGGTAGTTACCTACGTACTTTACTTATACGGAGTATATTATTTTATTAAGTAAGAGCTAGGATTTATTTAAGTCCTAGCTTAACGAAAGAAAACTAGCTTTACCCGCTCGAGTCTAATCCTAGTAACGTACCCGTAGTCCCCGATCCCGTACCCGACGATATGTCTATAATCCCCGCTTTCGTACCGTCTATTTTAACAGGTGTAATTAGAGGCGTAGATAGCTAGTTAGAACCGAGTAGGTTAGCTAGGTTCTTATTAACTAGCTAAGAAATAGCCTTTACTAAAAGGTCGGAAGAATTAGGTAAAGATTCTTAGTCTTGTATAGCCTAGCGACTAGCGTCCGTATTAGAGGCTATTATACCGCCGTCCTTTAGATCGTCTTCGTCTTCGCTACCGTTATCCTCGTCCCCGGGTATAACGATAACGTCTACTATAGTTTTCTATACCGGTAAAAAGGCGGGGATATCTTATTAACCTAGGCCGTCCCCCCGCTATATATTAGAGAAGCGGTAAATATTAGAAGCTCCTGTCTAACGAAGGTCGGCTAAGAATAGCTCGATAGTAGGGGCGGTAAGATTAAGACCGACGTATAGCGTATCGGTTAGGTTTAACTTACGTAGCGCTAGGTCCCTCTCCTACTAAGCGCTAGCTTTTAGAGCGGATATAAAAGTAGGCGCGTTCGGAAACTTATCGTAATAGCTACACTTCGAGCCTTTTCTCTTAAAGACGTAGTTACCGTAAGACCCCTTTTAGAGACTAGGGAAGGAGACACACTAAAAGTATAGCGTTATAACCCGTAAAGCTCCGTTATCGTTAGTCGTATAATCCCGTTAGTACCTCTCTTCGTAATAAGAGCATAGTGCGCCGTTTAGATAACCGTATATCTAGATAAAGAGCGACTATCGAGGGGTACTATCTCCGTAGTAAATAGTCTAGGCAGTATAACCTAAGGGGTAGCCGTTAGTTACCTCGATATATACGGGCCGTACGCGTTAAATAAGCTAGTTATATTCTAGCTAGAATAACTCTAAGACTCTAGGAGCTAGATTAAGACTAAACTATAGATTTTTATAGTTTATTATTATACGCGGTATCTAGGCTACGTACGGGCGATAAGTAGGGAGAAGGTAGGTAGATATATTTACCTATAGTGCTACTAGTTCGCCGCGCATCTTAAGAATAGCGTTATTATAGAGCGGGTAGTTTAGGTTTACTATAAGGATACCGTAGCTGTAAACCTCCGTAGATCTAAATCTAGCCGGGTCGTTCTAAGCGACGCTAGTATTAAGGGTAACGAGAAGCTCGTTAAAGCGTTGCTTAGCTTAAGCCGTACGCGTAGTATTGTTTACCGTAATAGATGTGTAGCGAGGTATAATAAATAAGCGATAAGTTGTGTAAAGGTTATATATAAGGAGAGGTTGTCGGGTATATCGCTTTAATAATCGAAGTTATTAAGAGTAAAAGGCTAACGAGTAAAGTTAACGAGTAAAGAGAAGTTAACGAGTAAAGAGAAGTTAACGAGTAAAAAGAAGTTAACGAGTAAAAAGAAGTTAACGAGTAAAGAGAAGTTAACGAGTAAAGAGAAGTTAACGAGTAAAGAGAAGGTAACGAGTAAAGTTAAAAGTAAAAAGGTAACGAGTTATATTTGTTTTTATAGTATTATAGTATATACTTTTATTTACGGTAAATAGACTTAGAGCTAACGGTAAATAGTTTTAAATATATCTATTACGGTAAATAGACTTAAACTAAAGAGTTAATATATTTTTTTATCGTATTAATTATAGTGTATACTTTTAAAACGAGATATATATATAAATAGAGTTAAAGAGTGTTTATATAAACAGGAATAAATTTCCTAAAATAAGATAAAGAGATATATATATCCGTAAACAGAGTTAAAGAGTGTTTAGATAAATAAGAAGGAATTTCCTAAAACAGGATAAAGAGATATATATATCCGTAAATAGAGTTAATTAAAACGAGATATACCTACGTTTAATAATTATTTATATATACCGACCGCGTAGTCTTAGTTATTTTTTACCTTCTTACTCTCCTTATACTTTTCTTTACTTTCTCTCTTAACTCCTACTTTTTCCTATAACTTTTACTTCCCCGACCGCGTAGTCTTAGTTATTATTTACCTTTTTACTTTCCTTACACTTTTATTCACTTCCTCTCTTAACTCCTACTTATAAACTTTTACTTCCCCTCTTACCTCTTACTTTTTTCCTCTAACTCTTCGTTCCCTCGTTATACTTAGCTACGATACTTATACGCGCCCCCTCTTACTTCGTCGGCCGTTATACTCGTCCTATACGAGTAACTTCGCTATAGCCGCGGCTAGATAGCGTTAACCGACTTACTACCGGTCGCCTCTCTCTCCGGCTTAGATTTCTACTAAGTTAGTCCGCCGAAGAGAAACTTCTTCGTCTAGTATATATAGTAGTTTCCGGCTATAAAGAAGTAGTCGATACTACTTCCCTGTTTTTCCTAGACCTTACCCCTACGGGCGGGTTCGCGGCTAACGGGAAGTAGCTCGACTAGACGGTCGAGTAGCTATAGTGTTATTTATATAACTTAGAAGGTGCCCTACTTAGTAATAAGTAACTTTACGGCGATATAATCGTTACTAGGACTATTTTTATATATTCCTAGTACGGAGACCTTATATAGACTCCTACTACGATATATTTCTCGGCCGCTTAGGGCTAGAGGAACTTACTAGGTAGAGATATTATAAAGCGGTCCTCTATAAGCCGTTTTTTTATTTTCCCGGTATATATACTAAGTTATTAGGTTTTAGGTATGTTTAATAAAAAGAAGATAACCCTATTTTAGTTTAATAGCTACGCGTAATACGACTCGACGCCTAGTAAAGATACTCTCGTAGAATACTTAGAACGTATATTTTAATTTAAGAATATCGTTATCTAAACCCCTTACTATATACAACAGCCTACTAGCTAGGAGTACGGTCTTATAGTTTTAGAAATACTTCGTGTTTTTATAAGAGAAGTAGTCACCGATAATATCGGCCGCGAACTCGATTAGGTATCCTCCCGGTAGATAAACGGTAATCTCCCTCTCGTCGGCCCCCTTACTACCCCTCGCCTTAAGCTTTCGTAGGTTATTATATTTTAGGTTAGCTAGATACGTAGCGAGCTAGGCGAGCGTTCTTTCGGCCCTCTACGCTTCCCCGCGTAGCCTACGGCTAACTTTAACGATATAATAACTTAACGGCTAGTACTCCCCCCGGCTAACTCGAATAAGCGATAGTACGTTCCTAACGTTCTTATTAGTAGCCCGTTAGTTACGGGCGACGCTCTTACTAGCGCTCTTACCTAGTATAGATAGTTTACGTCGTTTTATTTTTAAGATAGTGTGTCGATATCTCTTACTATAACCCTTAATATAGCTACGTTAGCTTTTAATACTTAGGTAGGAGGAGAAGTTTCCTCTTTTTTCCCCGGCTCTATCCTTAAAGGCTAGACTATATACCTATATATACCTTACCGGGCGGGTAAAAAAGAAGCGCCTTAGTAGTACTAGCTAGGTATAGATTTAAGCTAGCGCGCCGACGAGAAAGAGGACGATATTATCGACTAGTTTAGCTAGCCGTAATTACTAGGCGGTATTACGATAGAAACTACCGTACCTACGATCGTACGTACGGAAGCTTCTACGGGCCCGACTACGGACGATAATAGCACCGGCTCGACTTAGAGATATACCCCGGCGACGGATCCGTCGACTCGCCGGGTAGCCTAGACTATACCGACGCCGGCCCCGCGTAATCCTAACCAAGCTCCGCTAAAGCGAGTAGCCGATAAGAGCGATAAGCTTAAGTAGCGACTATCTACGAAACGTATTAAGACGAAAAAGGAGCGCGACGGCGCTACTCTAGTAGATTATAACATAAGTACCGACTATAAGTCGTAAGCGTAGAAGGACGAGCGATAAAAGCGTAGTCCTAGACTAAATCGTCTACTGTTTAATTACGTAGGGTATAGTAACGGGTAGGCTAACGTTATAAAAATAAACGCTACGCCGAGCTAGCGAGGATAGCGTACGGAGACTATAATCCGTATAGACCCTAATCTAGCGGAAAACGAGATTAATTTATAGTTAATAGAAAAAACTTTAGATTTTTATTAAAGCATTATTAAAAGTAAAATCGGTCTAGGTATCTTAAGGTTTAGTAATCTTATCGAGAATCTAAACGAAAAGAGAGAGACGAAAAGAGACGAAGAGACGAAAAGAATAAAGAGAGAAAAAACTAAATATAAAAAGGACGCGACGGGCTATAACCTAGCCTAAAAAGGTATAGTAGCCTTAGGTAAGTAGTTCTTAATACCTTAAGTAAGCTACTATATTATAGGGTAAAATACGCCGTACGGTAGAGTATCTACGCGTAGATATAGAAACGTACGGCGGAGTATCTACGCGTAGATATAGAAACGTACGGTAGAGTATATTTATCTACGCGTAGATATAAAAACGTACGGTAGAGTATATTTATCTACGCGTAAATATAGAAACGTACGGTAGAGTATATTTATTTACACGGTATATTTATCTACGCGTAGATATAGAAACGTACGGTAGAGTATATTTATTTACGCGGTATATTTATCTACGCGTAAATATAAAAACGTACGGTAGAGTATATTTATCTACGCGTAGATATAAAAACGTACGGTAGAGTATATTAATCTACGCGTAGATATAAAAACGTTCGGTAAAGTATCTACGCGTAAATATAGGATTATACCCGGTCTATAGAGTATACGTATTAACGCGTAAATATAAAAGCGTAAATATATATAATAAAGAATAAGTATCTACGCGTAGTAATTAATCTATATACTAAATTTTAATCGACTAATCCTAGCGTAGGAGACGCCTTTACTCTATATATTAAATTTTAATCAACTAATCCCCGTATAAGAGACGCCTTTACTCTATATGTTAAATTTTAATTAACTAATCCTAGTATAGGAGACGCCTTTACTCTATATGTTAAATTTTAATCGACTAATCCTAGTATAGGAGACGCCTTTACTCTATAAGTTAAATTTTAATCGACTAATTATAGCGTAGAAAAGTAAAGTGTCTCTATAACGAAAAATATAATCGACTATTACTAGCGCTTAAATTTAGTCGACCCTAGAAAAGTAATTACTTATTATAATTATTATCGTAATATAATAAAACTTAATTTACGTTTTAAATAGTTTTAGATTTTTAAGTTTTTATTAAAAAACTAACTTATTAGTAAATTATTACTATAATAGTAGAAAATAATAATAGTAAGTATAGTATATTAAATTTTATATCTTTTACTAGACTTTATTATCCTCGTATACTTCTATCGTCCTCGTATACTTTTATCGTCCTCGTATACTTCTATTATCCTCGTATACGTTTATCGTCCTCGTATACTTCTACTATCCTCGTATACTTCTATTATCCTCGTATACTTCTATTATCCTCGTATACTTTTATTATCCTTATATACTTCTATTATCCTTATATACTTCTATTATCCTCGTATACGTCGATTTTCCTTTTAAGCTTATTATAAGTAGTATTAGTTTACCGTAACTTTAGTTATAAAAACGCTTTATTAAAAATATAAACCCTAGTAAATAAAAAATATAAACTAAACTACTTTTATTCTAAACGGCTCTCCTCTATCTTCTTCCCCTCTTATAGCCTCCCGTACGTAGGTAATAAATCTTTCGGAGAACTCTTAAAACTCCTCCTCTTTAAGGACCGCGAAAACCACTTCCTAACTAACGCCGCTTAGCTAGTATAATGCCTTTACTTATAGACCTCCGACGTCGTAAGTCGGGTAGCTAAAGACACCGTAGCTAAACGCGCTAAGTACGACCCGTGTATGTCCGTATATAGCGGTAATACGGAGGATAGTTAGTATTAGCTAAAGTATTCTTTCCTTATCCGCTTTTAACGCGTATACCTCCTTACCCGTAGTAGTCTAGCCCTTAGCAGGGTTTATCTACGCGGTTACAGACACTACGGTAATCGGACTTAGCCGCTCCTCCGGCCTAAACTCCGTAAACCCGTAGAATCTATCCTACCGTAAGACCTAGACGTATAGCGAGTATAAGACCTCGCCTTCCCTTAAAGGATAGGTATAAGACTTAAGACTCGACTATAAGGAGGTCTACGATAGTACGTACTCCTCTTAGGCGACGTAGCCTATAAGCTACCCTCCGCCCCGGGAACTCGGATTAGCGAAGTTTAGGATAAAGACCGGCGCCGACCTTAGCCCCGTCCTAAAGCTCCGTATAGCGGTTACCGTATCCTCGTAGAGGAAACGGATATTATCCTACGGAAAACCTAGGGACGGGCGCGGGAAGATTAAGCTAGTATTAGGCCCCGGAACGCGGTATAGGGTAACTAGCGACTATAGATTACCCGGTAGCTTACTTACAAACCGAGGCCCGGTTAGCTTTTCTATCTCGAGTAAACTCAAGATAGCCTTTACGATGTTTTTATAGTTCGTCTAAGGAACTAGTAGCTAGGGTAGTACTATCGGGATCTACTCGACGACCTCTACGAGCTCTATCTCTAGTATAAGGCGAGGTCTTTTTAAACCCCTATTAGCCCCGTCCTCTACGACGTCTATATCTCTATTACCCGAGATAGCCGTACCGTTACCGGATAGTATAACGGCGTTAACGTCGTTACCGACGTTCTCGTCCTTATTTTCGTTCTTATCCTCCCTAAGAACGTCTTCGGCTTCGTTCTCGTCTTTATCCTATATAAGAACGTCCTCGTCTCTATCCTATATAAGAACGTCCTCGTACTCCTCGTCCTCGCTCTCCTTATCCGCCTTATTCCCGTTGTTTTATACGGTAACGCTACCCTCGTTATCGGTGCTATACTAAGTAAGTTCGCTAATTTCCGACCTATCGTCCTTATAGTATTAAGCTACCTTTATAGCGGCGGCCTAACTCTAAGTTAAGGGTGCTATAATATGTTTAATAAAAAAAATAGGAAAAAGTAAGAGAAGTTAAAAATAAGGTAAAGATCGAGTTAAAAAGAGACTTTAACTTTTAAGAGGAGGAGGAAGTATCCTTTATATATACCTAGAAGTCTTTACTTTAAAGTATCGCGTAGCCGTAAAGTAAATAGGAATTAAACCGAAAACGTTTTACGATAAATAAACCCGAAAACGTTCTTAGATAAATAGAATAGCCGCGTTTAGAATTTACTTTATAAATAAAACGAATAAGAAAGAATACTATTTACCCGTGTTTAGAATTTACTCTATAAAATAGATAAAAACGGATAAGAAAGAATACTATTTACCCGTGTTTAGAATATACTCTATAAAATAAATAAAAACGAATAAGAAAGAATGCTGTTTACCGTGTTTAGAATTTACTCTATAAAATAAATAAAAACGAACAAGAAAGAATACTATTTACCGTGTTTAGAATTTACTCTATAAAATAGATAAAAACGAATAAGAAAGAATACTGTTTACCGTGTTTAGAATTTACTTTATAAAATAGATAAAACGAACAAGAAAGAATATTATTTACCGTATTTAGAATTTACTCTATAGAATAGATAAAACGAATAAGAAAGAATATTGTTTACCTCGCTAATTTACTCGTTATTTATCTCTACGTTAAATATTAATATTCGTCTCTTAATAGTTAATATATACTACCTATACGTACGTTTATAATAAGAAAATAATAAAACTCCTTAAAAACCTCGCCTAGTTTATACTTTTCCGATATACTACGTTAACTAATACTTCCTTCTTTTCTAGGGGTAAGAAAGCCTAGCTCTAGACGTAACTAGCTAATATATAATAGCCGAAGCTATACTATACGAGTTTCTAACGATATCTCGTCTAGATACCTAAATAGCCGCGGTAGTTTCGTCCCCGTCCGGATAGCGGCCTAGTCGATAGTAGCGAGTACGTTCGGGTCGTTAGCCGTAGTACTACGGAAAAAAGCGCGAGCGTGCTTAATAACGAGAAGGCTATACTCCTACCCGTCCGGTTATATTATTATTTTTATAGGTGCCTCGTCGATCGGGCCGTCGAAAAGGAAACCGCCCTCGCGAAGGATACGGTACGCGTAGAGACGCTTCGTATTTATTACCGCGGTCGGCCTCTTAGCTACTAGAGAATTAAACTAGTAGGCTCTCTATATTTATTTATTATCGCGGCCGCCTTTATCTACGATAAGAAAGCTCTAGTAGTTATTTCCGGTAAAGTATAAAATAATAAGGAACCGTCGGCTAAGTACGTCTCGGGCGTGTCGCCCTTAGTCGTTTAGTGTAAATTCGCTACCTAACGTTAGGGTATTAGACAGGGAAACTAGCGTAGGGATTTAGACGACGTCTAAGAGATCTTAAAGGACGAGGACGAGGCCGGCGCGGATAGTATCGTCGTATAGCTAATCTTTAGCTAAAAGCGCCTTATCGAGAGAGAGTAGCCCTTATACGTATACCGATCCCGGTAGCTTAAATACGCGACTAGTCTATTAGTGTTTAAAGGCGCGGCGCGCTTAAACGCCTAGTATACCGTCTTATAGGTTCGAAGGATTAGGTATAACGCGGTTAACGTTTACCGTGTTTAGTAAGTCTTAGTTTATTTACGGTAGCGTAAACACGAGCCGGAAATAGCAGTGCGATTTAGTAAAGGATTTCTCGCCTAGGACCCGAGCCGGCTACGGCTAAAGTTACGATAATATAGAAAGTTATAAGAAGAGATAGTTAAGAAGACGCGGGCTAGGATAGGTAAGACGTAGCCTCTTTCTATATCTAGCGGTATAATACGCTTTACCGAAAAGAGCTCCGTTTTTACGCTAGAGATAATATCGACTTCGCTAAGTTTTTATTACGTTTACGTTTCTAGGCGCTCCTTAAAGGGTATAGGCTATAATTACTAGCGTGATTTTTTCCTGTTTTTATCGGCCTTTCCCCCTTATACCCTTACCTACTAGCCCCTTTTTTTAATATATATTAGGATATATAACGAATTCTAAAACGCTATAATAATTAATTTATTTAAAAATAAATTCTACGGAGTAAAGCGTTCCGACTTTTACGCGTAGACTTTATCTACCGTAGGGTAGCTGTATTGTATAGCCTATAACGGTTGCTATAAATATATAAATTTATTAGTATTTTAGCTTTATCTACCTTACCGCTAATCCTACGCTAAGGTAATAATTATTTTAATATAATAGGGATTATACGCGTATAGACGTAAACGGCTAATAAACGGCTAATAGAGGTAGTAATACAAGCTGTACTATACGGGCGAAATTTAGCCCGTTATACGCTACCTAGCTAGATAAAGAGACCCTCGCTTATTTAAACCTATTTCCGGTTATAAACGGTGTACGCGCTAAGTACGTGCTTTTATTCTAGCCGTTTCTATAGCGGCTCGCCTAGGATAAATTAGCTTTTTTCTTTAGGATTTCCTAAATAGGAATATCTGCGAGCTAACGGTAAAAGAGGTGTTAGCTCGTCGATATAATTAAATTAAATTATAAGGAAACTAGGTAGTAAAAATTATAAAAAAATAGTAAAGACGAGAGAAGAAAAATAGTAGAAGTGTATCCTATTAATATATATATAGTAGCCTATACCGCCCGACTTATCTTTATATTTTCTTCCCTTACTACCTATCTCTTCTTTTAACTTATCTCTCCCGACCTTACCCCGTTATATCTTCTAGCTTGTTTTTCCCGTCCTTACCCTATACCCTACTTATTATATCTATTATATAGACTAGAAGGAATTTAGATAGTTATACTATCGATAACTAGAATAGTATCGATATAATCCTAGAGGAGTAGCGGGCTATATACCCGTAAGTAGTCGAGGTCTATAAGAAAAGTAATATACTATTTAAAGGCGACCCCGTAAACCGACCGGACGATAAAGAAAAATTATTTACCCGAAAGATTACTATCTTCGTTACTAGCACCCGTAATATCTACCGGCGTATTAGGGCCGGCGCTAGGGTTACTATATTCGTTAATAATAGGTAGTTTAAGATTTTTCTCTTTACCTAAAGTTCGTCTTTTAGGAAACATAATATATAGTAGTCTAATAAATAATAGGTTAGACGATTATAGGGCGGTTTATACTAGGGATTATATCGACCGCGGTACTACCGTCGGCCGAGAATTTCCTAAAAGCGCTCGAAACTATTTACCGGGATCGAGTCCTTCTCTAAATCTTAAACCGGGACGAGGACGTATCCGACGAGACTCTCTAAGCGCTCTCGGACGAAAGAAGGGTTAGAAGGTAGCTCGCGAGCTATATCTACGCCGCCTATATACTCCTTCGCTAAATAACCGCTAACGACTAGCCGCCGATATAATAGTTTAAACAGTACACTATACCCTATACGGAGGAGTCCTCGCCGTATAGTAGGGACGCCCCGTAGTACTTCCTCGGGTAGACGGCCGACGACTAGTTCCGAGTATTTTATATAATCGGTAGCTATATCGAGGTACGAAAGAAGGAGATTAAGACTAATATTAATTTTACCCCGTCCAAGCTACCGAAACGGCTCCGCGAGGCGACGGCCGATATCGAAGAGTATACTCGAGCGTACGAAGATAACGCCGAGGGGCGCGGTAAACTTAGGTTCTAGATTAAAACCGCTATATCGTTATCGTATAAGTACCGATACCTCCGCGACTCGTTTATTACTACCTTACGGCGGCGTCGCGTCTAGACTATTATAAGGTTTACCCGCCCCTATATTTTAAACTACGACTTCGGGCCGGGCCTTAACGAGGCGCTTACCTTCGCCTTAAAAACTAACGAAGAGCGGTACCGTAAGAGTACCCCGGGCGCCGCGTATAATACTATACCGCTCGACTAAGACACGAGCGGCCTACTCTATAAGCTACTAGTTCTCTACGCTAATCTCTAGATAGGCGACGAGGCGGCTATTACCCGGGCCGCTACCGAGACCGACCTAGTAATCTAGTTATTCGGTCGAGTTATATTTACCGACCTTTAAGTAGGTACCGCCGAGGCGTCGGTCGCGGTCTTTAATAAGGGTAACCTACCCGGCCCGGCGAATAACCTAGATATCGCGTCGTCCGCCGTAAAAGCGCGCGAGCTAAACCGGATTATTAACGAGAGCTAGGCGCCGTACCTCGGTATAGAGGATAGTATTACGGCGACGAAGACGAAGTAGTCGGACGATTAACCCGAACGCGCTAAGCTCGCTAACGATATATAGGGGTCTAACTTTTTATTTATACCCTACTAGATCGTCGGTAAAGATCCCGCCCTATACTAGCCGTACTATAACTAATAAAAACGATACCGGGATAGCGCTACGTATACTAAGCCCCGACTCGCTCTTAAAAAGCTATTTTTTAGGGAACGAGACTAGGACAGGCAAGATAGCGACGGCCGCCCTAATTCTATATAAGCTATCTATACGTATTAAGGAGAGAAACGATACGGCGGCGGAGAGCGAAGAGACGCTCGACTACCGGCCGTATCTCTTCCTATCGCCCGCGACTCCGCTAATCTAAACCTTCCGCGTCCTCTAGGAAGTCGCCGGTAGGTACTTCCGTATCGTCGTATACTACGGGGCTAAGTCGACTTTTAAGACGACGGACGAGATTATAGCTAATACCGTTACGTCGACCTAGTTTACCGACCTACTCGCGTTTATATAGACGCCCGCCGGCCGCGCCGATAAATAGGTATATTTTTATTTATTTCGTATCTTCTCTTCGTATACTAACGCCGATAGACGGGTCGTACGATTATCCTTTCGTCGTACGAAACGATTACCTCGCGGCTATTCGTCTAGCCGACGCGGAAGCCGCGCGGGAGAAAGGCTAAGGCTAAGTTCGCGATAGCGACGCGGGTTTAAGTCGAGGTTACGCCGGACAACGAAGGGGCCGAGGACGTAAACGTAGGCGAGCTCCCTAAGATATAGCCGACGTAGCGGC
This sequence comes from Ophiostoma populinum, assembly GCA_029298855.1. NCBI lineage: Eukaryota > Fungi > Ascomycota > Sordariomycetes > Ophiostomatales > Ophiostomataceae > Ophiostoma > Ophiostoma populinum. The sequence goes on along the minus strand of JANSLU010000020.1, from coordinate 12,493 downwards.
GCGACGCCTTCTATATCTCGTTCTACGCTATTATCCTTAACGAGTGCTAGAAAATCCGCCGGAAATAGTCTCGGGCTTAATAAGTAGCGCGCTTATTAGAAAAGGAGTACGTCCTCCTTATATCGGTTACGCCTTTCCTTAACACTATACTCGATATTAATAGTATCTTTACGATCGTCGTATACTATACGGGCGTCGCCCTTAAGGCCGGTAACTTTATTAGGGACCTAGCTTTAATCTACCGAGTAGTAAACGCCGAGGATATACTATAGACGATACGCTAAACACTAACCGAGTTCTTCGGCTAAGATATAGTAACCTCGGCGGCCTAGACGATTAACCGGATCGTACGGGAATTTATAACTTAGTACGGGCTAACGGACGACGAAAAAAGGAGCACGCCCTATCCGTACTACTAGTACCTTAGCCCGTCGTTCCTCGGCTAGATAAACACGGTGCTTAAGGATAATAGGGACACCTTTATTCGTCGGTTCCTTAGCCCGGCACTATAGCTATTCTAGATCCGGCGGTCTATAAATACGCCTATTTTCGTCGAGCGGCTATAAAAGTCTATCGCGCCCGGTTCCGACATTCTACCTTAGTACGTAGTCTATAAGACCGTTAAGCACCGCGACGGACGAGCCGCCGCGTATCTTCGGAAACTCGTCGACTAAGCCTTCCCGCCTAGTATACGGGCGATTAAGTTTTAGGAGGACGAGCCCGACGAAGGCGGAGCTAGCGGTAACCCCCCCCTAGCGGACGAGGGCGTAGCCCTACTAGCCCTACTAGCCCTACTAGTCCTACTAGCTAACGAGGACGACGAGGACGACGAGGACGACGAGGACGACGAAGACGACGAGGAAGAAGGCGATAATACGAGAGACGAGGAATATAAGGACGAAGACGACCGGCCTACCTCTAATAACGACCTCTATAGTATAGCGACTAGCGATAGAGGGGACGGCGAAGAGGGCGATAGAGGGGACGGCGAAGAGGGCGATAGAGGGGACGACGACGACGATATAGACGAAGAAGATAAGGACGACCTTATAAGCATAAGCGATAGCGCGACCGATAACTAGGAATACGAAAACGTTATTAAAGGCTTAACTAACTAAGGTAGTTAGTACCGAACGTACGTCCTAGCGTCGGTCGACTTTAACTACGCTATAATAATATAGTAGTATACGGTCTTAGAAGATAACCGTACGACGATCCTCGGGGCGGCGTACGCTAACTTAGCGCGCGAGACGGACGCTATCTCGGTCCTTTCGACTACTACGGCGTACGACGGCCCGGGTAACGAAGGCCCGTAGACGCGCGTAGGCCGCGCGGTCTATATCGCGTCGAAGTCGCCGGCTTTTACGTAGCTTAGCGTCGAGGCGCTTACGTTCTTATTAAAGAAGATCCGCTTTATCGTCGTCGTCGAGCTACCGTTTATCTAAGAGTATATATTTCCCCGATAAGTAAAAGCCGCGCTAATAACTAAGACTAGTTATATAGTACCTCGCCAAGCTTAGTATTATAACTACGACGGCGCGCGCGACCGACTCGCCTAGTATACGTATACGCGAGGTCGACCGGTTTAACCGGGCTAGTAGTAACGTCTATTACTTCGTCGTATCGCTCGCGGTATCGTCGGCCGGCCTAAACCTTTACCGGAACTATAACTACGGTATTATCCTATAGCTCGGCTAGTCCTACTTTAACATCTAGTAGGCTATAGGCCGCCTTAAGCGCCTAGGCTAGACCTAAGCTAGCGAATAAGCGATTATCTCTACGGCCGGTAGCTACGTAAAAAAAGTAGAGCGGAAGCTCTTAGATAAGCTCGTCGCCTACCGTACTAAGGACCTAAACCTCGACCGCTACCTCTCCGAGTATACCCTCGCCGCGGTAGCCTACGAGACTATTAAGTCCGAGTAGGGCCTACCCTTTAACCGGCTCGCTTAGGACTTATACGAGCCGCGCTCGTACCGCGACTACGAGCACCCTATATACCTACGTATCGGCTATATTATTACCTCGACCGCTAAGTTTATCCTCTAGGAGCCTAGCTCTAACATATCGAACTAGCTCGTCGCCGCGTTTAATAACGCCTTCCCCTAACTATAAGTTATCGCCGCCCGAGACGGCGCCCTTAACTTCCCTACGGTATAAGCCCTCCTCGGCGCCTTAACGAGCGTACGCGTAAGCACCTTTAAGCGCGTTACCCGTACCGCGCTTACTAATATACGCGAGTACTCGGCCTTTATCTTTAAGTACGACTCGTAGCCTAGTACGCCGGCTACGAGACGTACCCGGCCTAACGCTAACATAGGTAAGGGCTCCCGGCTCTAGCTAGAAGTTCCTAAGACGCCTAGTACGCCTACGCCCGCCCCCCGGGAACCGTAAAACCCGTTACCGCTACTAGCTAACCCTAACGCGCTCGCCTTCTAGCCCGCTAGTCTAGCTAGCCTTAACGACCTAGCCCGGTACAAGGTGCTCCTCTAACGAGACCTAGAACGCCGCGGCCTCCCGACCGTAGACCCCGAGTAGCCGCTAATACTTTCCTTTCCCTTAATATTTAATTCGTCGTTTCTTTAGAGTATCTTTATTCTTATACTACTTTTAAGTTTATTAGTTATATTTATTTATAGCTTTCCCTTATTATATAGTAATATATAAGTCGTACCTTAAGGTATCGGTTATTATAGATATATCTACGCGCCGAACCCCGTCGCCCTACGCCTTCTATATTTACGCGTAGATTTATACGCCCCGTAAGCCCTACGCTTTCTATATCTACGCGTAGATCTATACGCCTAGTAAGCCTTACGCTCTCTATATCTACGCGTAGATCTATACGTATAGTAAGCCCTACGCTCTCTATATCTACGCGTATATATATCTATTAGCGCTCTCTAATTTTACGCGTAAATAGAGAAAGTACTCTACGAATACGCCGTAGCTACGATCGCACCTACGGTGTATTATTAAGAATATATATTTACGTTATATATTAAAATTTAAAGAGTAATTTTTACTACGATTAATTTAAAGGAGAGAGGGCTCGGCGGCTAAATCTACGCGTAAAAATAAAGAGGGCTCGGTAGCTAGATCTACGCGTAGAAATAAAGAGGGCTTGGCGGCTAGATCTACGCGTAAAAATAAAGAGGGCTTAGTAACTAGATCTACGCGTAGAAATAGAGAGGGCTTAGCGACTAGATCTACGCGTAAAAAGAGAGATTACTCGCCCTTTAAATCTACGCGTAGAAATAAAGAGCCCCCTATATAGAGAATTAAAGCTACTACGAAGGCGGTAACCTATCGCGGTACTCCTAATATAGCCGAAATAAGAAAGTATAATACCGCGCTAATAGACTTATATAGTTAATTCTACTTATATAAAATCGACCGTTTTAAACGGTGTAGTTAGTAAAACGGAGGATAAGTAGTAATCTAACTAAGTAGAGACGACGACTAGGTTATACCGGCGAAGTAAAGGAAAAAAGTTAAAACAAGGGAAAAAGGAGAGAAAAAGAGATAAGGGAGGAAGAGGCCGTTTATATACCGCGTATACTAGTTAAAAAGAGCCCGCCGCCCGCCCTCTTAATTACTCTTTTCCTCTTCCTAGACTTACCGACTAGAACACTCTACCTAATAGCTAGTATACTTATTACTAATACTAACTTTACTATAACTCGCGGCCGCCCTAAAATCTACCGTATAGAAGCGGAGTAGAAGGCTTTTAAGAAAGCGGCTTAAGCTAAGTACCGACTTAACCGCTTAAACCGGTAGAAAGTACTAGCGGAAAAAAAACTACGTACCGCGTAGGCTAACGAAAAAAAAGCCCGTAAGCGTATAATATCGTTTATCTCCCGCTAGTCGACCCCGTCGACGTAACTCCGCCGCTTCTTAAACTAAGCCCCGGCTTCCTACTCGACTAGTAGCTCTTCCTCCCGCCGGCGTCGCCCCGTTACCCGCCGGTAGACTACGACGCCCTTACCGGTCTAGCGCGCCCTAGCGGCCGACGTACCGGCCTAGCCCGCCCTAACGCCCCCCGTCGCGCCCGCGGTCTAGCCTATTTTCCGGTCGTCGCCCGCCCTATCGTTACCGGTAAGACTTACGCCTATAGAATAGCCCGCTATCTAGCCGCTATTTTTAACGCCCTAGAAGCGATCGCTAGCGCCTAGCCCTATAGCTCTTTCGTCGTCTCCTCTTCTCCTAACCTAAGCTACGCCGACGCCTACCGCCCGGGTTATAGCCGGGTAAAAAACGCGCGTAACTACTACTATTACTTTAGCGGGCTTGCCGGCTAGCCGATATATAGCCCGGTTCCTCGAGGTACGTACTAGTTCTAGGTTTCCGAACGATATATAAGCCTAGTATTAACTCGATAATAGCGTAGTAGCTAGACGCCGCTAAACGCCGTAGTACCCCGCCTAGTACGGCCGTATACGCTACCTATAAACGAGGCCTAGGCTACCGTTCTCGACCCGTTACCGGCTACCTAATAAATCTCCGTCGGTCCGGTCGACGTAGACGAGCCGGGGTATACCGACGAACTCGCCCGGCTCTACTCGACGTAGACTATATACGACTTTAGCCGTATAACCTAAGATAAGCCTATTCTCGTCGACGATAGTAGCTAGGCCGGCGCCTCGCCTACGCCCCCTACCGCTATTATCCTAAGCGACTAGGATAACGTAATAGACCCTAAGATTAACGAAAATAAAGTTATCCGCTAGGTTAAGGAGGACCTAGCCCGGTACGCCGCTACCTACGACGAGGACGTTATAGTAGATTATATCGACGACTTTATAGACGACGCTAACGACGTTAACGACGTTAACGACGTTAGCGACGCTAGCCGCGGTATTATAGATTATAATATAGACGTATCGAGCTAGGATAATACTCTAGCGCCGACTATAGCTAGGCTACTCGCTACGTCTTTCCGAGGTAGTATCGGCTATACTTACGAAGTCTACGAGGAGCGCGCGGCCGCGTATAAGGATACGGACGAGTACGCCTACTACTACGTCGACTTACCCGCCCTATCTCGGACGCTTAGGAACTTTCCGCCTAAGGAGGACGGTTTAACCGAGTATAAGGAGTATAGTATCCAGCTCCCCGACCTACTTAGTAAGGAAGAGTCCTTCTCGCTCGATATACGCGCTAAGCGCCTAAACTACTAGCGTACCTTTAAGGGCGTCTCTACCTATAACCTTCCGCGCGGTACCCCGTTACCCGTCCCGCCGACTCTTTATATAAACCGCTACCGCTAGATAATAGCTAACGCGCCGCGCTTCGCTACCTCGTACGATATTAATAGTATCGTCGGCGCCGCCCGCTCGCTCGTATTTTATAGGAAGCTTATATATATTTATATCGCGTAGAACGTTAACTATAATATCGTCGATAATATCTACCTATATATCGACGTACCCGCCTCTCTCCTCGACGACGGCGCCGGTATACGGTCTATCCCCTTATTATATATCCCGTATATTACTTTTACCCGTATCGAGGGCTAGTTTAATATATAACTCTATATCGTGTTTCCCCGTATCTATACTAGCCGCGAGGCCGTCCGTATTAACGCCGACGCCGAGGCTAACCGCCCTCGCGCCCGCCGCTTCGGAGGAAAGCCTTTAAAGAACCGTACCTTCCTCTAAACCCTCCTTAACTACGAGTAGGCGGACCGCTAGTATAACTTTACCTATATTCCCGCTATTAAGGCCGCCTATACTATCGAGACCGCCGAGGGCGGCCGCGTCCTCGATCTTAATATCGCGCCTTACCTATCTAAGTCGAGCGCCTACGGCTAAGCCGTAGCGTCTACGCCTTATAAAACTAAGTTATCGGGCCCTCTTATCTACGACGACGACGACGGCTCGTAACGCGTCTACGTTAACGCCGTTACTTACTAGATCGACGGTAGCCGCCTCGGCGTACTTACTAGCGAGCTCTACGAACGCGTCGATAATAACCCCGGCCTTAACCTCTTCCGCGGCTTCTAGATTTACTTTAGCGCTAAGAACCTTAAAACCCGCTATACCTCGTCGGTCGATACTACCGTCTAGAACGACGTCGACGTTATATTTAACCGCGTTATAGACTACTTCGAGGACTAATAGTACGCCTCCTTCGATATAACCTTCCTCGACCCCGATCGCGTCTTCGTCGATATCGCTAAGTAGTAGACTCCCTTTACCGAAGACACCCCTTACTCGTCTATATAGCGCTCCTACTACCTTAAGGCGTACGTCGACTAGCGCCGCGAGTAGACCGACGCTACCGTCCGCGGCTAGCGTACCGCGCCCGTTACTACTCCCGACCCTAACGCTACCGCCGATAAGGACCGCGACCGGGTCGCCCGCGGCCGCTACGACTACGCCGCCCCGCCCGGCCGGTCCTACGTATACGCCCTAACCGTTACCCGGTACCCGTTCGCGACTATACTAGACGTCGGCGGCGTTATTATCGAGCTATACTAGAAAAGCCTAGACCGCTACGCCGGCCTACTCTATACCTAGCTCTATAATAATATTAAGTCTATCTTTAACGCTTAGAAGACGTACGTCTTTTATAGCCGGAACCTAGAGAGGCTCGCCTTTAACCGCGAGTACCTTAACTCCCTCCGCTTCGCCGGCCGTACTCCCGTCGCCGACGGTAAAACCGCTATTAACGACGCCCGTAGTATATACCGTAGTACTAAGTACCGCGCGTACGTTTCGCTTACCGATAATATATACTCGATAAGCTACGGCGTACGCGAGGAGTACCGCGTTTCGTAGACCCTTTTCTAGTAAATTCGCGCCGTCTAGATAACGGCACCTCTACCCCCGGCGCCTACGGCCTAGACCCGGGTCCCCGTCCTTATAAAGGCCTTTCCTTAGTTTACGGCCCCGTTTACTAATATCCTCGGCTTTCTCTACTAGTAGATTAACCGATACTACTACCTCGTCGAGCGGTACCGTATAGCTATCGACGACGTCGGTATTACCCTTACCGACGCCGTCGTTACTATCTACGCCCTACACTTATTCGTCTACTACTATAGGTCGGGCCTCTACCCGACTAACTAGTAGCTCTTCGGCGACGTCTAGCGCGCTAGTCGCCTAGTAAAGCCTACCCTACCGCCCCTAAGCGCCGCGGCTACCGCGGACGGCGATAACCTACCGCGTACCCCGACGCCGGCCCTAATAGCCGACGCCTTTAACGATAATATTAGCGTCGACGCCTACGGCTTTAACGACGAGTCGGCCGATAAGGACGATAGCGAGCCGGCCGTTTACGACGACGACGACGGTAGCGTCTTCTTACCTAGCGACGCCTCGGCCGCCGCTATATCCGCTACGCCCGACGTTATAGCTCTCGACGACGCCCCGGTACCCGTACTTCGCCCCGACGCCCCGGACCCGCGCGTTACGAAGTACGGCTTAAGCTTATAGACCTTTATATAGCTATACCGCTTCGGCTAATAGCGGCCTCGTAAAATAGACTAGTAGTACTAGCGCCTCTCGACCGAGTTCCTTAACTCTTACTCCCTATCCTAGCTCTTTACCGTTAACTAGAATATAGTCCGCTACGCTAGCGCCGTATAGACTAACGAAGCCTAGACTAATATCCTCTTTAGTAGCGATATCGCCGTTATACTCTAGCGTATCTCGCTTTCCGTCCTCGACGGCTTTATCGACGCCTAGCTCTACTACCTTCTCGCTATCGTCTACGTCGAGTTCGATAAAAACGTCTAAACTAAGCTATACGTAAACTATAACGGCGTACCTAACTACTACCTTACGCCCGACGCCGCGAAACGCTACCCTATTACGCGCCCGCCCCCTTATACCGCTAAGGCTATAGGCGATATCTTCTTAACCCGTACTAGCGGCCGCGCTACGGGGCCTACCTTTCTTAAGGGTAACCGTACTACGTTTAAGACCGCCCGCGCCCTCGTCGAGCACCTTTTCCTTTAGGATAAGGCCGTCGACCCCTACGCCTAGCGCTCGCGCTCCGCCGGCGTCTATAAGCTCGCGCGTAACCCCCGCTAGAAGTTTAAGCACGCCGGCTTCCGCTCTACTATAAAGACCTTTTACGGCCTCGTTAAGGGTAGGCTAGGGCCCGCCCGCGCTAGGTAGTAGGTCGCTACCCTACTCGACTATATAATTAAGACTTATAAGATCCTACCGATACCTAGTAGTACTTACGGTCTTATTAACCGCGTCGACTACGATACTATCTAGCGTACCCCGCGCTAGTTCCTAAATCGACTCTACGACCCCGCCTACGTTAACCGCTTTACCGTCGTACTCGACCTCGTTAGCGGCCCGCCCTAAGAAGTCCGCTCCGCCTTTTAGGAGTTAGCCCTTAACCGCGTTACGCGCTACGTCGACTAGTTTATAAGGAATAAAACTAGATTAGAATATAAACTTTCGCCTTTCCCTACTAACCGTACTATACGGCCGCTTAACTTAATAACCCCTCGTCCCGCGCCTATCGGGTCGCCTTTTCCTACGCCTATCGGGTCGCCTTTTCCTACGCCTTTTACGCCTAACTAACTACCCGTCGTAGTATATAGAACTACGCTAACTCGCCTACGTCCTTAAGCTACGGCCACTTAGGCTAGCCCTAGAGCTTACTAACTACCTCTAGCTTAAACTAGAGCTCCGCCGCTAGTAGCTCGTTCGTTACGTACTCTCCCTCTTAGTAGACCCGTACGAGCTCTAGCGACCGTACTATATCTATTAAGTCCTAATACATCGACCCTAATATTAGTACGCTCGTAATCGACTACGGCGCGTATAAAGTCCTCGTTAGCTATATTAGGTAGTCGCCGGGCCGTATATAGATACCTACCGACGGCCCGGCCGGGTCGTCGTCCGACTACGCGTACTCCCGTACCCCGTCTACCCCTAACTTCGGCTATACTAGCTATAGCTTCTCGCCCTCGTCGCTACGTACTACCGTTAATACCCCGTACTAGTTAATATATAGCGTCGAGAACGCGTTACGGGTACCGTATACCCGGAAACGCGCGTAAAACGTTAGGTCTACCCGGTACCGCGTCGTCTTTTTCCCCTAGTCTACCCGCGTCTCCTCTAGGAGACGAAACTAGTTCCCGTTAAACAGCGACGTTACGTCCTCCTACCCTTACAAGTTAAAGAGGTTAATCGGCCGCCCTAACTCTATAAAGTCCTCTACCGCCTACGCCGCCGCTACCCGCTCGCTCGCGATCGCTATCCGTCGGTCCTAGTATTACGCGTTTATATTCTTCGAGTACGCGAGTATACGGAGGAATACCCTAAGGCGGCTAGGATCTACCGTTTTACCCGTAAGCTCTATCGGTAGTACTAGCGGTACTCGTAGCGGGCCGCGCGCTAAGACCTACCGTACCTCCTCTTCTAAGTATACTATAAAGTCGTATACCGCCCCGGCGAGGTACGACGACGTACTAGCCGCCCTACCGTATACGGCCCTCCCTACTAGTAATAAGAACCCCTCTAGTCGGAACCGGTAGTCGTCGGGCTCGCTATCCTCTACCTCTTACGACCGCTTCTCTAGGAGTACGGCCGCCCGCTAGCGTACCTTTTCGATCTTTACTATCTATAGCCGTTAGTACGCCCGAATTACGACCGCCGTCGGGTCGCTAACGGCGTCGCTATACGTATCGCCCGCGCTAGGCTACGACGCCCTACTACCGCCGTACCGTATCCTTTCGTAGCGCGTAAGGTTCGTAACTAGCACGTCCTTACCGTAGGTAGGGTATTTTACCTTAAAGCGAGTTTATAGGGCAGCCTTACCCGCGTTAGCTAGGTACCGTGCTCGGTACTTCTCCGCGTTACGCGTTAATATAGCGTACTTATATACTTCGTATCGCTCTCTATTATCCCTTATCGCCTCGTTTATTATGTCCGGGTGTATATTCCGAATATACCGCGGTAGGTTACTAAACCGTACTACGACGCCGTAGTACGGGTACGGCTTCGTCCTATTCTCCGCTAAACCTTATATATAGTCTCGTTAGTACGCTATTATAGCTACGTCGGTACTAACGAACCCGTAGTTTTTAACCCGGTATACTCTCCGACGTCGTTCGGAGGGGTTAGGCGCCGGCCTAGTCGTAGGCGCTTCGTCGACTAGTATACTATGCTCTATACGGTCGGCTAGTAAAGTAGTTTATTCCTAGAAGAAATTAATATATTCGAGGAAAATAGAAGTGCGAGAGGATATATCTTTATATATTTATAAATCTACCGATAACCGATAATAGTACCCTTATTTATATACGCGAAGGAGACCCACCTTACCTAATAGACGCTCTTACTATTTATACGTATAGCCTACGATGCCTAGCCCGAGCGCCCTTATTAACTATCTACGCGTCTTACTATTTATCTACGCGTAAATACTAGCCGTAGCTAGCCCTAGTCGTCCTTAAGAGACGCTAGCCCTAGTTACCCTTAACTTATATACGTAGACGCTAGCCCTAGTTACCCTTAACTTCTATACGTAAACGCTAGCCCCGGTGTCTTAATATCTACGCGTAGACGTTAGCCCCGGTATCTTAATATCTACGCGTAGACGCTGGCCCTAGTGTCTTAATATCTACGCGTAGACGCTAGCCCTAGTGTCTTAATATCTACGCGTAAACGCTAGCTACGGCGTCTTGATTTCTACGCGTAGACGCTAGCCCTAAGCGTCTTGATTTCTACGCGTAGATACTAGCCCCGAGAATATTTTACGAAGTATAAGATACTAAGTATTACTATTTACTATCTAATATATAGTGTTACGTATTAGCGCGTAGATAGCCTAGGAGCCCTACTTTAGCTATTCTTTATTAGATAACGCGGCGCCTTTAATATCTACGCGTAGATAGCTAAGAAGCCCTACTCTATATTTAGCTATTCTTTATTAGTTAGCGATTAGACTTATTATACGTATAGAGGTCCGCTTTTCTTATTTAGGATTTAAACTTTTATATAATTATACTAGTTTATTATACTAGTTTATTATATATAGGGTTATATACGTATTACCGCGTAGAATACTACCCTAGCGCTATATTAATATCTACGCGTAGATTAATACTTCGAATAAACGTATCTTTAAGAATATATTACGTTATATATTAAAATTTAAAAGGTGTTATTTACTACGATTTACTTAAATATACGAACGAATATTAAAATACCTTCGAGGGTAAGCTAAATCGTCGAGGGTAAGTTAAAATCGTCGAGGGTAAGCTAAAAACATCGAGGGTAAGCTAAAGTTATCGAGGGTAAGCTATATAACTATTAAATACCTATTTATTTTAATTAATACTTATTATTATACTACGTCGTAGCTACGATCGCACCTACGGTATATAATAAAATTTATATATAATTATACTTTATATATAGGGTTATACACGTATCGGCGCGCGGAATACTACCCTAAAGCTGTTTTAATATCTGCGCGCAGATTAATACTTAGAATAAACGTATTTAAATTTATATATACTTATACTACTTTATTACATATAGGGTTATACACGTATCGGCGCGCAGAACATTACCCTAGGGCTGTTTTAATATCTGCGCGCAGATTAATACTTAGAATAAACGTATTTTTTACGTTTTAGTATAATATATATTAATTTATTAGAAAATACGTACGTACGTATTTTTACGTATTATACCGAAAACACGTATTTATATATATATTACGAATTTTTAAGAATATATATTTACGTTATTAAAATTTAAAAAGTAATATTTACTACGATTATTAAATATACGTACGAATATTAAAATAACGTCGAGGGTACGCTAGAATCGTCGAGGGTAAGCTATATAACTATTAAATATTAACTTATTTTAATTAGTAACTGATTATATAAGCTAAATATACTCTACTTTACCTTACGTTTTACGTTTTAATATAGTATATATTAATTTATTAAAACGTATCGTCGAGGGTAAGCTATATAACTATTAAATACTTATATTATTTTAATTCGTCTCATTACCTAAGCTATATATACCCTACCTTACCCTAACTTCTTAATAACGTATATATTAACTTATTAAAAAAATCGTACGTACGTACGTATACGTACGTACTATATTAAGTAATATACGTATATACTACGTATTATTAAAAATACGTATTTACGTTATATATTAAAATTTAAAAGGTAGTATTTATTACGATTTATATAAATATACGTACGAATATTAAAATAACGTTAAGGGTATACGAAAATCGCCGAGGGTAAGCTATATAATAATTAAATACGTACTTTATTTTAACTAGCCCTAATTACGTAATCTAACTATACCCTACCGTACCCTACCTTACATCTATCGGCTAGGGTTTAGTGGCTAGGGGGCGGGGTAGCTGGTGATGTATAGTATATATAGGGTTTAGGATAGAAAACCTTAAAAATAATTAGGGTTAGAGGGTTGGGTTAGGGTTAGGGTTAGGGTTAGGGTTAGGGTTAGGGTTAGGGTTTAGGGTTTAG